>OX359264.1:11750000-14150000 GCA_947179155.2 Hedera helix
TAGCAATTATTATTTAATGCCTATTAAATAATATTTAAAGAGAGATAAAATTTATAAATTAATTATTTATTATTTAAATATTATTAAATAATAAATAAGGATAATTAAGCAATTAATTATTATTTAATTAACATTAAATAACGATTAATGGAAATTAAGTTATTAGAGTAATAATTTATTATTTAATTTAAATAATAAATAAGAATGATTTGATTATTATTTAACCTTAAATAATAATTAAAATTAATTAAACAATTAATTATTATTTAATTGACATTAAATAATAATTAAAGAGGATTAAGATTAGTAAACTATTATTTAATTTCCTTAATTAAATAATAGGTAAGGTTAATTACTTGGTTAATTATTGGTTGATTAACATTAAATTAAAGAAGGTTAAAATTAAGTTAATAATTATTTATTATTTAATAATAGGTAGGTACAATTAGTTATTATTTATAATAACTAGAGTTAATTAATTAATTTCTATTTAATCAATATTAAATAGTAATTAAAAAGAGATTGAGTTAATAAAATAAATTGAATTGAACTAAACAATTATAATAAGTTGTTTAAGGGTTTAATAAGTGTCCAACACTTAAGAAAAATATTTTCTAACTTATTAAATTATTAACCTAAAATGATTAAGTGTCTATAAGGTTAATAATATTGTTTTGACTAATGTAATTTATGTGTTAGTACTTATGTGGTAAATAAGTTCGTTATTAAGCGTATAATTATGCAAATACGTCGTACTAATTATTAGACCGACTTTATTAATGTTAGGTCTTTCAAAGCAAGTTAGTTAAAGCTAGACAATTATTGTAGCTGAGCAAACAGGCAAGTTCTCTAACCCTACTCAATTATTATCGTTGAACAAGTTTCCATACTTGTATTTATTGTTAAAGCTTGAAGTGGTTTAATTATTTAAAATTATTCCACATCCATATTGTTTATACAATCGCACTTAGTGCATTTGAAGCTTGTTAGTTCTTGATTCATGAACTGTATTAAAAATGTCTGAAGCTAATAGTTCAGCTAGACATTGCGTTTCTAAATTCAATAACTTGAATACTTTTAAAAGCTTATCCAAACCATTGTTGGGTGCGGATTTCTTATATTAAGTCTGAGAATTGAACAACCCTAAATTAGGGGATTTTGTGTCGGGAAACCGACTTTGGGCGCCAGTGACTAAATGTAATGCATATACAGCGGGTTGAATAGGCTGATCCCCTTGAAAACCAAACAACTCAAAGGGTCAGAGGAAACTCTATTATACCCTAGTTAGTTCAGGGTCCTTAGTGACCACTCAGCATTTTAAGATTCAAATATTCTGTTTATTAAAATTTGAATCCTGTTTCATTCACAATTGTTATATCTATTGTTGAATCATTGTTGATATTTCCCATTCATTCATGATATATTAAATCTATATGATTGTTTTAAACTTGCTGAGCAAACTAGTTGCTCATTCTTGCTATATCATGAACCATTTTTCAGATAATCCTGATTGCTCAAAGAAGGATAAAGGAAAAGGAAAAGCCAGAGCTTAAGTTAGCTTAGGCATACTAATTAGATCTTTAATTATGTATTTACGGTTTTTAAGCCTTTTGTAATTCCTTGTGATAGGAACTGTTATTATGTTAAGGTTGATAGACCCTGGTATTGTAACCTTTTGAAGGGAACCAATATGTATTATTCCGCGATATTTAAATGCAATGTATGTATTTAATTGTTAGTAATGTGTTGAATAGTGAGAACCAAACTCGAGGTTATGGAACCCGGATTTGGGGTCGTCACAATTATTATTATTATTAATATTATTATTATTATTATTATTATTATTATCGGTATTATTATTATCAGTATTATTAAAATTATCGTTATTATTATTATTACTATTATTATTATTATTATTTTTATTATTATTATTATTGTTGTTATTATTATTATTATTATATTAATTATTATTATTAGTAGTAGTAGTAGTAGTATTAGTTTTGGGGGGAAATTTGGAGTGAGTTTTGGGGGGAAATTTAGTAAGGAAGGTGCAATCTGGACCATTGAATTTGGGTAAATTAATCCTAGCCGTTTTTGTGTTTTCTCAAATTTAGAATTCAAAAATGGTTGTGTTTTATTATATAGATTTTATTCTATGAGAATAAAATCACCTTAAATATTATGCTTTTCTTATTTTTTAATTAAAGTGTGCTGTTTATTCTGTGCGACTTAATTCCTAACAGTCTCACTCCATCTCACTTTCAGATTTGTCTCCTCCCTCACCCATCCAAACCCATTTCTCCCCATCCAAACCCTCCTCAGCGGCAACAGTATTTAGGTGGCGGCGGATCTCCTCCAGCCTCCCTCCCTACCCCTCATTCCTACCCCGCCCCTCCCCCTAGCACCTCCTTCGTCTCTCTTTAACGTACTGGCAGCTTTTAGTGGGTATGGAGGCAGGTTGCAACTTTACTGATGTGCGTGGCTCCGCCAATTTAAGTTTAGGTTTTCTTATGATTTAATTTGGGAATATTGATTGTTTTGTGATTAATTTGGGAATATTGTTGATTGTTTTGCAAATTAGCTTCAAGATTGATTATAACTTGTACATAATGTGAACAGTGTAACTCCATTTTGGGTACTAATTTGGGAATGCTAATTGTTTTGTGCAAGTTTAGTATTGTAACTTCACTTTGGGTACTTATTTTGGTATCAAAGAACAGAATGTGATCCTGATTTGGGAACATATTGTGAATTTGATCATTTGGGAACATATTATGAATCTGATTTTGGTTTAACTCTACTGAACATATAATGTGACAACTTAACTATCTTGGGTACTAATTTACTTAATTTAAGTTGCAACTATCTTGTTCAGTAATGGCTATATATGTTCTTTGTAGTTTCTATTTTAAAAGTTATGAATGTAATTGCTTTTACCTCAAATTTGTAGCTACAAATTAAATGGTTGTGGTGTGTATTTTCAATGAAATTCCCGACGGAATTTCCATTGGTAATAAATAAGACAACAAAATCTTATAATATAATAAAGTTTAAAAAACAAAAAACTAAAAAGTACTAAATAGCATTTACTTAGTTTGCCCTAAGTTACAAAAATAAATATAATATAATATAATATAATACAATATAATATAATGAAATAAACTAAGTAGTATTTGCTTAGTTAATTTGCCAATATATAAAATAATAAACTAAATTTTAATAAAATAAAATAAAATAATAAATTAAATTAAACAAAACTATATAATATAATATAATATAATAAATTAAAATCCAATCAAATTAAATCAAACGAAGTTTACTAAGTAGCTTAGAAACCCATTAACATTCACTCCTAATGAGTGAATATCAAATAGTCTCCAATTAAAATCAAATCACTTGTACATGTAGTTTACTTAGGAGTTTAGACATTCACTCATTATGAGTGAATGTCGAATAGTCCCCCAGTTCGGGACTATTTTTGGATGTTATGTCTCTCACTTAGACCGGTGCCAACAGCTTGAGTAAGTCTTTTCTGTTTTGAGGATTTTTCCTACTAGTATTTCTGCATGTTCTCAAAGTGCGATTTAGACTAAGTTTTCCTGGTCTATTTTGTGCACTTGGAGACTATGGTGAGGTGCTGTTGAAATTTTTTGAAACAAAAAAAAATGTGCTCAAGGTGTTGGCACTAACGAGAAGACGCATCTAGGAACGGGATAGAAGCATGACCCCTTTGGATCAGAGATGAAGATATGTATGATTCATGCATGAAGTATATACTATAACATTAACCTGATTGTGTTTTTTACCATGATGAGGTGTGCAAGTTTTTGAAGTTTGCAAATGAACATGCTAGTGATCCTAACGGAAAGATGAGATGCCTGTGTGTCAAGTGTAAAAACTTGATCTGGAATAAAGTCGATTTGGACTTGTTTTCACGTGGGGTTTGTCAATGGGTATTTCATATGGATTCATCACGGAAAATCAATTGAAGTGAAAGAAATGATTGACAATGTATATAAACCAACAAGTTCAGGGTGAATCGGATGGCGATAAATATGATGTTGTAGAGATATTGGTCGATGCTTATGGCCCTAACAATATTGATTGTGGTACAAATGAGCATTCGTTAAGATGACATGGCACCTGCCTTTTATAAGATGTTATCTGAATTTAGGGTCTCATTGTATAAGGGAATAATAAGTACACTAGACTATTTGCAGTGAAGAATCTATTACACTTCAAGAATTAATGAACATGACTGCAATGAGAGGTGGTTTAATAATTTGTTTGTTCTTATTAGTGAGTTCTTACCTAAGGACCATACCTTACCCCTGAATTACTATAAAGTGAAGAAGATTGTAAAGGGGTTGAATTTGGGTTATGAAAAGATCGATACTTGTTAATAGGATTGCATGTTATACGATGAGGAAGACAGAGATAAGGTGTAATATGATATTTGCAAGTTACCTCGATACAAGATAACAAAACGTGGGGGAAAGGAGAAGTATGTAAGAAGATCTTACAGTACTTTCCTTTTGCATAGAGACTTTAGTGACTATTCACGTCATCGCACATTACTGAGCATATGAGTTGGCATAAAATAAGGGACATTATGCTTGGTTAGTTGATCAACTTACCCTGCAGATGGAGATGAATGAAATAAGTTTGATGAATTTTTTTTAGAATTTGCTGAAGAGGTTCGGAATGTCAGTCTTGGCATGTCTATTGATTACTTTAGCCCGTTTAATGGTTTTAGTTAGCCATATTCAATTTGGCCAATGATCAGAGTAGCTCATAATCTTCTACCGTCAATGTGCATGAGGGATCAATATTTGTTCTTGACTTTACTTACACTGAGGAATAAGAGTCCTACAAAAGACATAAACATTTACCTTAGATCGTTAGTCGATGCACTGAAGATACTGTAGAAGATGGGGTCCAGACTTATAATAAATCGGTGAAGGAAAACTTTGTGATGAATGCAACCTTGTTATGGATTACCACTGACTTCCAGGTACTGGGATGATCAACTCACGGGAAGTTGTCATGTCCAATTTGTATGGAGGATGTTCAAGACACAAAGCTAAAGCATGGTGGGAAAGCTAGTTTCTTTAGAACTGCTAGTAGATTCTTACCTGTTTATCATAGTTATAGAAAGATGTTTGCACATTTCAATAAAAAGATAGAGAAAAGGGGTTTGTTGGTTGATTGTTGGGCAATGTGGTCTTGGGCTAGCTAAATAAGTTGAAATTTCCACCAACAGGGAAGGAAGTACAGTACGTTGAGAGCAATAGGTTACGGGAAGACTCATAATTGGACACAATTGTTCATGTTATTTGAGTTGCCATACTGGGTCATGTTAATAGTCCGTCATTGTATAGATGTCATGCATACATATAGGAGAATGTATTTGACAACTTGTTTTATACCGTACTAAATGCGAGTGGTTAAACAAAGGACAATGATAAGGCAAAATTAGATTTGGAAGCATTGAACGTAAGGTGGGAGTTGTGGTTTTGACCTGACAAATCAAAATCTAAGGCTCCATTTTCTCTTACCAAGCAATAGGTTAAAGACATTTGTAAGTGGGTAAGTGCGTTGAAGCTCCAAAATGGATATGCTTCTAACATATCTCGTTGTAGTAAGGTTGAGCAGTTGAAAATTAACGGGTTCAATAGTCACGATTGTCATATATTCATGTAAAAGTTAATGCCAATTGTATTTTATGAGATGTTACCCAAGAAGGTTGTAGATGCCTTGACCAATTTTTTTTTTTTTTTTGAGATTTATGTTCAACGGTTATAAGATATAATGATGTAGAGAAGATGGAGAAAAACATAGTACTTACAATGTGCAAGCTCAAAATGATCTTCCCTCTAAGGTTCTTTGACTCGATGAAGCATTTATCTATTCATCTAGCATACAAATTTAAGCTTGAGGACTGATGCAATATCGGTGAATGCATCCTTTTGAGAGGTAATACCATCTATCTTCATTTTGATTATATTAATTCTCATCTTTACAGTTAATTCTTATCAATGCATTAGATTTCATGTATATGCGTCGATTAAAGCATAAAGTGAAAAACAATGCTCGTGTAAAGGGTTCAATTATTGAAGGCTATACAGAGGAAGAGCTTGTTAACTTATGTTCTTTATACTTCGAGGATGTAGTCTCAATAAAGCATAACCGTTTAAGTTAGAATGAAGTGGTTGAACTCCCATCTCAAGGTGAGTTAGTTGTATTCACCTAACTTGTTAAACCATTTGGTCGTGAGACGAAGTGCTCCTTGAGTTACAACGATCTAAAGATTGTATCTTTGTACGTGCTTCTAAATATGCCTGGAGTATCGTCGTACATAAAGTGAGTATATATCTGTATTTGTGAAACTTTTAATTTTAAATGCAAAAACGTTTATATATTGTTAAACTGTGTGATTAATCTTTCAGTTCATTCAAAGACATGCTTCTAACTGCAACACAATTGGAAGTATTCATTACACAAAATTTTCAAAAGTGGTTTAGGAGAAGGGTTGCAGAAAATAACGCTTATGAGTGTTTTAGAGATATCATTCAAGGTCCCTATAAACTTGTCAATTTATTTTTTGGATGTATCGTGAATGGATACAAATTCAAGGTCGATGACTTGAATGAATTAACATTAGTGAATTATGGCATTGTCGTGTTGGAAAACTGTTACCAAGATTCTGAGTCTAATTATTATGGATGTTTTGAAGAAGTGGTTGTTGTAATAACCGAGAATTTCGAGGGAATATTTTTATTTAATTAAATGTAATAATGTGAATAATATTTTTTTATTGATGAGTTAGATATATACATAATTATGTGTGTATATTAAACTTAAGAATGTAAAGGAAAGTCAACATATTTATAAAAAAAATAAATGTGTGATTAAAGGAGAAGTAAATTATGAATTTATTCATATGGTTTAAATTATGTAATTAACTACATGGTCTTGGTGGGGCTGATGTAAGGGTTAGTCTAGGGGTGATGTAGGAACCATGGTAGGGGCAACTAAGGGCTAGAATAGGGCTGGAATAGGGAGCATTACTACCTAAGGAAAATCTGACGAAAGGGAATAGGGAAGAATAACTTCAATAGTTATACTTCACCATTCCATCCGTTCGAACTCTTCACAACACGTCACCTAAAGGAAGAGGAAGAGGCCCGGCAAGGAGAGGGAAAAAAAGGAAGAGTCCAGCAATTCTTAGCAACCAATTTCAACATTAATCCCCTCTTCAAAGGTTTAAAAGTCCCCAATACTCAAACTCATAGTTACTTATTTAATTATGAATTTCATTATTATTGTTTGTTACATTTGTGACTGTTTGTGGGAGCTATATGGCCTGATTGATGGTTAGGGATCATGGTGGGATCCAGGAAAAATAAGGCAGGTTATGGCTGGAGTTTTGTGATTATGTGTTGATTAGTAACATGAAGGCTATTTTTGACTGCACACCAATTGTTTGGCAAAATTCCTAAAAGAAGAAACTTGGTAAATTGTTGTTTTCAGAACATGATTTAGTAGTGATTACATGAGCAAGTTGAATACAAGTCTATGTGAGTTCTTATAACTTGTTACTTATAGCATTGTGATCTAAAAGGAGTAAACTTACTAAGTTTTGGTTATTCGCAAATTTGTTTTCAAGCGAAGAGAATAACTATGTGTTGTGTATGATACAAATTCATTCATGGATTACTTGTTGATATGTATTAAAGCTAAATGTATATAAGTTTTCATAACTTCACACATAACTTGAACGAGACTATATGATGCTATATAAATCATGTTGTTAGCATAAGTAAAGCAAAACGAAGAATATCATAAACTATGTCGTTCAAGTATGGGTGTTAGATGTATTTGAATTTCATAATACATGTAACATGGGTGGTAAGTAGTAATCCAAGGGTGTATGTCCATATGAACATTGAAATGATTTTAAGACTTTAGATGATGCATGTTTGTAAAAATGAATGACAGAGATGTGCTATGTGAGGGTTATGTGAACCAATGATGGGCTAGGTAAACCAAATGAAAGGGGCTAACTAAGTTTCGGTTGTGGAATGCTTTGTTTTCAAAAAAATAGAAAGGAAGGGGCTGTTATGTTTTTCAAAGAAAAGGAGGGCTGCTTTGTTTCTCGAATCAAATAAGGATTGTTTTTTTTTTTTTTAAAACCAAATGATGGCTGCTATGTTTTTATAAAACAGGGGCTATTTTGTGGGAAACAAGGAACTGCTATAGCTTTGTTAAGACAAATAAGGGCTGTTTTGCTTTTCAAATAAAATGAGGGTATGTTTTGTCTCTTAAAACAAAATTAGGGGATGTTTTGTTGGAGATTAAAGATTATAACTTTATAGAATTTCATTATTATATATTGAAGTTATTATGTGAATCTAAGAAATTACTATCAATGTATGTGTTTGGTGTGACAATAAATATAGTAATTGTGAGTTTTCTAAAACTCTATAATATGTACTATATGTGATTGTTCAAAGATCCATTGGAATGTGTGGAGTAGATATCTTGATGATTTTGAAACCAAATATGAAAGGTATTAATGAGTTTTGAAACTCTAAATTATAAATATTTAATTTTTACCAAGATGATATGATATATGTCTTTTGTGTGTTGAATCTACATGAAAGAAATAGGTTATCTTGGATAAAAGCATGAAAAAAGATATTGTTTTGAATTATGAATGTGTTGAAATAAAGTTTTGATATTTTATGTTGATGAATCTAAGTAGTGAATGTTTTCTAATGGAACATGTTTTTATAGACTTACTAAAGGATGAATAGATATGTATGGGTATATATAAATGATTTGAGAAATGAGTGTGACTTATATGTTTGAAAAAATTGATGAGTTCTTTGATATTTTGGTAGAGAAAAATATGTTATATTGTAAGGCTTTGAATGATGTTGTTTAATAAAGTTTGGAAAGGAAAATCAAAACTCTAACCTACTAAAGAATAAAATAAACTAATATTTGTTTTAGATGCAAAGTAATTGTATATTAAACCAACATGGAATTGTGTAGAGCCAATTTAAACTAAAAGTCAATAAAAATAGTTTAAACAAGCTAATTTGAATAATGCATTGATAATGTGTGGTTATGTGCATAATGTCGGAGAATGATTATGTTGTGATTAACCAAGGTGGTTTATGCTAAAGGTGTTTTTGTATACATACTAGGTTACTAGGTTATTAGTGACAAACTAATTCAAGTGGTGATTAAGACTAATAATGGTAGAGTTAACCAACGTGGTATGTGTTAAATATATATACCTACTTATATAGAATGTACGACTAGTGTAAGGGTACACTATAAAACTAACGTAAGGAAACAATGTGGTATGTGCCAACATGTGTGTTGTATTAAATAATGATTAGTACCTTAAACTAGGACGCGATGCGTTTAATAATGAAAGTGTGACGGATTATAACGATCACTAATTTGTGGGCTGAGTTTATTATACATGTAGGCTATTCGCGGGATGAGGTAGTAAAGGCAAACATAAACAATGCGAAAGACAAGTTTCCTTCGCTTGTGTACATTTTATTATTCTGTGCAAATATTTTGTCTGCAAGTGTTCTATCTAAACTATTTCTTGAAATTCTATACCTTAAATGTATGTCATGTTCGCACTTATGTGCATTTGAAATATCATTCATTTATTGAACTACTTGAACTTAAAAGTTATAATATACATGAACTGTATTATAAATGTATGTCTATGCCATATTGTTTTGGCTAGACAAAATATTGAAGCGTGATGCTTAATTCATAAATTTTTGAACGCTAATCCAAACCAAATTGTTGGTGCGGACTCTACTATAAAGTTGAGTTTGAACAACCCTCAAAGTAGGGGACAAAGTTACAAACATGATATATTTCCTATATGGCATGGTTGCGTTTGTAACGCCATAAAATCCCCATACTTGCTACAGCGGGCTTTGTGCATTATCTTCCATACATTCTACCAATAACTATATTGGTTTAACTAGTCTATTTACAGACATTTCATTAATTCTATATTTCCATCCCTGGATCGTAACTTAGATCATTCTTATATGACTTAAAGATAACAACTTATTATTTGAGCTTTGCTTCTTTATGAGTTTTTTTTTTAAAAAAAACTTATCATTTATAACATCTATCAACTCTAAGATGGATATTCCATCATTTCATAAAATCCGTACATCTAATTTTCACAGTATCAGTAATAACAGGATTAGTCCGTATTATCAATACCCTCACTTAGATGTATAGCTTTATTTATTAATGAACTCATCTCTTTCATATTGATAATCTCTACTTATCCGAAATTCACAGTATTAATGATAAGGTTGTTCTTGGAAACGAAGGGCGCTCTCTAGTAAAGGTGGCACCTTACCAACGCTCGTTATAGGTAACCTCAATGCTTACAGAACTCTTAATATCAATCAATACCCTCATTTAGATGTAGAGTTCTTTATTAATACTTATTGTGCTTAATCGTAACTCTATCTATTAAGCATTACTTAACAAATATAGATGTTTCTTAATTTATATACCTTATCTATCTGAATTTTAGAGTATCAGTAATGAACAATTCATATTACTAATACCCTCATTCAAATAAACAGTTTGATAAACAAAGTTCTCATCTCAACATTAATGATTTAAGTAAATCAAAACTTTTAACATACACTAATCTTAAGTGTTTTAACATCTACTAACATTAAAAGGTAAAGTATGTAACACATTTCATTTATTAAAAGAATAATCTTTTATTCATAATCTTAAAGTTATAACTTAATTCATTTTCATTACAATAAGTCTTTTGACTTAAGTTCTATTACTATTAAGGAAAACAATAACTACATGCTTCACAATCTAATCTTCCTTTCTTTACTGCCATGATCTTCTTATCATTCTCCCTTAACTGCAAATAAAAGTTTATTCGCAAGAATGAGAACTATAGCTCAGCAAATCTAACAAATAACACATACACAGTTTATGATTCAACATATACTCTATCATGCTTTTATTTCAACAATATAACATTTCTTACACAATTAACATTCACAATTAACCACATGAAATTACAAATCTCATTTATCATTTAACAATTTAAAATATATATCTTTGTATAGAATAATCACTACACAACTACTACATAATCAATTTAAAGCAAGGGTTAGAACTTGTCTTGATTCGCTTTATCGTTTACGCCAAGTTTTGCGTCTTTTGTACGACCTACAATTATAATTCAGTTTACCAATTAGTCGTTAATGGATCTCATATTTTGGTTTAATATACTTGAGTATTCATTTTATACAAAATTTTGCTTATTTTTGCAAGAAAAACCAACTCGATCCAACCTGATACGGACAAAATTTTTATCCTCTGAACAGATTGTTCCAGCATTGCGGCACTAGGCCAAATTTTTAAAAACCTAATTTTGGCTGCCCGAACCTTTTTTACTTAACTGGGCATAACTTCTTCATTTTTTAATATTTTTGGATGATTCTTAAGTCCATTCTCATTAGAATTTCTCTCTCTACAACTTTTTTTCTGGATTTGAAATCAAGATTTCAATTGCAAGGGGTCGAAAAATTGCAATCAATGTCAGAATGAAAACTAGGTTCATCTTCCTTTGATCCGATTAGTAAAACATGATACCTCAAGCATTAATTTGCTAAAATAAAGTGTTCTAACACTCAATAACATTTAATAACATAAAAATAACAAAATTATAAAACTACTTATGTAAGATGTCATGACTTTTACTCATGAACACGAAAACAAATGACGAAATGAAAATTAGTTTCATTCGTACTTGCTTTCACTTGCTATAACTTAATGCCACTAACATTGTAAAGCTAGGTCATCTTATTTTACCAATCTATAACACTAAATTATAAAATCATAAACCTACTTATGTAGGAAATTATGACTTTACTCAAGAACACAAATAACGAATCGAATATGATAACAACTAGTGTCTACATGCTTTCGACTCAATTTATTTAAATAAATTGGACATTATAACTATTTGCGATTGTGAGACATAACATAAATTGAGCATTATAACTACTTATAGTATGCATATTTCTATTCTATACTTGATTGAAATTGAACATTACAACTATTAGTGATTACCTCTTGAAGTGCAAGCTTTGACAATAATTTGTGCAAGGTTTCTTTACTTTTCAACAAGATTAATTTAATAATATTTCTTTCTAGCTTTGATTGCTCTAATTTACTTGGTTAATTGATCGGAAATAATGAAGAGGTTAAGCTTCTATTTATAGGCAACCAAACTTGGGGCATAATGGACTTAAAGTCATAAATATCAACCAACTTCATCATCATTTGGCAAGTCACCATGGTGAGCCATCAACTCAATTAAAATGTTAAATTTACTTAACCTTAATTAATCTTGATTAGTTTATTACTGATCTTACTTACATACTTAAGGAATTTACCTAATTGTAATTAATTCTCACTTAACTAATTAATAAGTGATTAGTAGCCTTTCTTAAGAACCCTTGGCTCACATGAGGCCACAACTCACCAAGTTATGCTTGACAACACACCAAAGAAGCCAAGTCCAATTTTGCTCCAAAATTGTTAGCCAAAAATGTATACTTACAGATTATGCAAATATACTACATTTTCATAATACCAATCTTGCTCTCAAAATATCTACACATGTAACCAAACTAACCCTTAGTCAACTTAGTTAGTCATAGTTTGGTTTTTCTAACTTAGTTACATCAAACTTAGTTTGATTCCAACTAAATTATCAAGTAACTTAGTTTACGACCAACTAATTTAGTTCATTTTCAACCAAACCAGTTAGTCATCTAATCCTCTAACCAAACTAGTAAGCTTTCTAGTTTGATTTCAACTAGCCACTATTGTTGACGTTTTACTATTCATCGGTTGACTTTTCGTATAATCTTTAGGTTATAACCCTTAGGGTTCTATAATTAAGGTTTAGATTTTAACCTTTTTTTTCAGAATAACTTCTTGATTTTATTAAATGTTTAGGTTGAATACTTGAACCAAAACACAAAATCAAACACATAGGAAAATCACATAACACATTTGAAGCTCAATTCAATCTTTATTAATCACATAACACATAGTTTAGGTTAAAAGTTTTAACCTCTAATCGTATACAATCGTAGTTTCGAGTCGTATTTAGTCTTTACATAACTTAAGGGATACTTGAACAATCGTTCTTAGGTATTAGTTTCATACAAAACTAGGTTTTAAATTGACAATTAACCTTTATATAGATCTTTTCAGATTATATTTACCAGTTTTGAAATGTTTGGGATATTACGTCGCTAGATGTTTATATTGTGCATAATGTATTGTACGATAGGCTGATCCTTTAGTACACATATTTGGTTATTGTCAATTTTATAATTGTTAATAATCTTAAAATATTGGTCTTATGACCTTTGGGTATTGTCAGTCCTGGTTATTGTCGATAGTCTTAATGTGTTCACGGTCTTTTGACCATCAGCATGAAAATCCATAAACAAAGTTCTGGTATTGAATCTTTTGTATTCGAGATTATTCCTAATATTGAATCACTTGTATTTGAGTTTATTTTTTATATTGGATCATTCGAGTTTCTTCACAATTTTGTATAATTGTTGAAGGTTGTTCTAAAAAAGTTTATTATAATCTTGATATATATCTTATTGATAAATTATTTTCTTAAAAACTTGCTGAGCAATATTGTTGTTCACCCTTGCATAAATTAACCATTTTTCAGTTAAGCCCGAATCGCCGAAAGGACCAAAATCGAACAAGGGTAAAGGAAAATCTTCAGAGTAGCTCAATTTGTATTTCAATTAGTTTACTTTATATTGTAATCCATTTTGGAATATTATGTTTGTATTATTAAGGTTAGTAAACGTGTGAACGATATAAAAATGTGAAGTTATAATATTATTTTTGTTATTCCGCATCATGAATGGGTAAATAAAGAACATGTTGGTGAGTACTATCGTGAGCACCAAACGCGAGGTTAAGGTAACCCGAATTTGAGGGCATCACAGTTGTACTCGACTATCCTGGAGATAAAAAGATAGTTACATTTAAATGTCGCTGGTTTGATACTAACAAAGGTATTACAGTTGATTGTAATAGAATCGTCATAGTAAACACAAAGTCAAAGTTAAACTCTGATGACGTATTCATGTTAGCCAGCCAAATGACTCAAGTGTACTATGCATCTAATATCGTCAATTCTAAAAGCCCCTAGTATATAGTTGTGACAAGGAAGACTCGGGCACTTGATGGTACAAGTCTGTCTGAACATGGTAAGGCGTTGCAAGAAATTATTAGTAACCCAGACAGATAATGCCAAATGATGATGATGTGCTCGTATGTGATATCGTTGATGTACCCGATGATGTGAAAATTAATCGAAGAAGACATGGTCGTCAATGACTATGTCATTGTTGAGGATGACAACGATGAAGGAACTGATGATGAAGAGGAAGAGGCATAATCATAGGATGAGAATGATGTTGATTCTGATGGGTTTGATAACGTCATTTAGGATATCTTCTCATTGTAGTAAGTTTCAAGTTCTTTATGTATTATTTATAATTCGTACTATTAATTAGGTTATTTTTGTAACTTAACTTAATTACGTGCATTTAGTTTTTTCAGTAGTATATATGGCTAGACACAACGGTGGTGGTCACCATAGTGGTGGTCGTACAGATCAACTAATAGTAGTTAGGGCGGGTTCTTATCAGCTTGTGAGTTTATTTGATATCAATTTTTTATTGTATTGTACTTCCAAATAGTGGTCATCGATGTTGTCGGGAGACTAACTTTGGTTTATTTGGTCGTCCGCCGACAGTTCTGCAATTTTCCTTGTACATGTCAGTTCGCATCAATATGTGTCATTAATAACATGTTTTATTTACTAATTTTATTTAAAGATGACACACTCCACGCTATCTGCTTGTCTCTTCTTCCCACTAGCTGCATGAGCTATACACAATGTGCAGAACGATCTCTCCTTTATAGTGTGTTGCGGGAGTTTCATGTATGTTAAATTTACATAAGTTAAACCTTATACATAAATATTAGTTTAATGTTATACCTTTTCTAATGTATTATTGTTTTTTTATAGACTTATTATACATATGAGGAGGGCGTGTCTCAGACAGCTGACAATGAGGTCATCATGGATCATGTCGCGAAAACTATTCTGACTGGTTGTGCAAGATGAGATAGAGGATCGCACAAGATCTTGAGGGCCAGCCCGAGACTAGCCTCTACGATCATCAGCCGCATTATGTATCTGATGCTACATGGGCAGCTATGTGTTTTTACTAGTATAATGAGGATTTTAAGAAAAAATTCGAACAAATGAAAAAGAATTACAAGAAGATTAAAGTAGTACATACTATTGACTCGTGGTCATCCGAGAAGTGTAATGAGGTATATATGCGTGTTTAGTTGTTTGTTTTAATGTTGTTATTAATTATTAATTAAATGATGTATAAATGTATTTATTAGACCATGCAGAGAGTTTTGGTTCGACCTTTTACCCTTCTTGAGTTTTGGGATAGAGCTTATACGCTGAAGGACACATCATCTACTATGTCTCCCACAACATTATTTATACAGGTAATTGTTGTTTTAAAAAATAATTTTAAATATTAGGTAGTTAATTAATTTTTTTAAATAACTAACATGTAGATAATAAATTACAGGATTGTTTTCAGAAATTTCAGGACTTACGGGCTGCTAGCAGAGATCCTGAGCCATTAGATTCCACCGTCCCACCGCCGAAGATTTGGTTATCACAAGATAACGAGTTGGTTCTTTGGATAACGTCTCAGGATCCCCCTAACAACATTACTAGCAGATATTGAGTGTTGGGTCAACCTAGGATATTAGTGTATACAGTCCTTGGAGGTATTCATTTTTTTTTTGTTCCTTGCTATTTTGTAATTTATGTCGATCAACTTGTGTTCCTTGCTATTTTGTAATTTATGTCGATCAACTTGTAAATGCTTTTTAAAGTTATTTCTATTCTATTTTCGCTAGCTCTAACCAGCGTCAGCGTTCGAGAGCACTTGTTGGACTATCTCATACGAACGCTGACTTGGACGATGAGTTATTATAGAGGGTGATAATGCGGGTGTCGAAGATGTTTGGTACCGATCTGATATTCAGTTACAAGATATTACTTACTTGTGCTTATGTACATTAGCTTGCTTAGGACATTGCAGCAAGGGCCACCGCGGAGAGTACGGGTATACGTATGGAGTAGTTCACCACGATACACGAGGAGGTGTTACAGATAGTGGTTACCCTTATGACTGAGGCTTTTGGGTTACTGCTGAGCCGGCCCCAGACTCAGTGATTTTATTCATTTTAAGTTATATATTATGTATGTTACTTAATTATTATCTAGTTATTTTCTTTAATTCTCAAGTATGTTTACTAATAGATTATATATTTTTTATTGTATCAATAGGGTGGCATGCCGAGCAGGGTGGCGACGACGAGCAGGGGATGATGACGATGATTTTTAGACCCAAGAGCTGCAACGTCGACTGTCACCCGATAATCCTCTTCATACCGATGGTATACTAGTCGTCATTTGTAGATAGTTGTAGTTTTACTTAGTTTATGTTGTAAATTGTAGCTTTACTTTGTTGTGAATTATAGTTTACCTTATTTTACGTTGTAAATTATTGTTTATTACAATTTCTAGTTTAACTTATGTGTATTAATGTTATCTATTGTAATTTAGTTTATAATTGTTATCGTTGGGGACATGTATGTTGTTTTTGGGATCTTTATGTATGTGTTGTTGGGAGGAGTGGTCATTTTAACGTACATGTTGTTTGTTGGAATATATATGTTTGTATTATTGTTGGGAAAAATTGGCTGAAAATAGGTACAAGTACAAATTGTGCTTTAAAAATCTAAAAATTGTAAAAACAAAAAGAAATATTTAAAAAATATTGCTAGTCTCAACGGAATAACGTATCTCTAAAGGAATTTCCATCAAAAATTTGCTGAATCTACTAAACTAAATTTTGACATGTGGCAGTCTACTTTCAACGGAATATTCAGTTAGAATAAAATCCGTTGGAATCATGTTAGTTCCAACGGAATTCCTGTCAGAAATATTCTGGACATATTTTATTTTTGAAATGGTTATTTTTGACAAAATATTCTAACGAAAATAATTTAAGTCTGACAGAATAAGCTTATTTTCGACGGAATATTAAGTGAGAATTAGTTTGTTTTTTTTTCTTGTAGTGATCAAAGGTAGTTTGAAATGAATTGCTAGGTGGAATAATTAATAGTTAAGAATTAGATTTTGCGAAATATCTTAACACTCTTTATTTATCTTTCAATACAAATTCTACAAATTGTTTGGAAGTACATATTAAATAAAAACAACATAAACTGATTATTGCATTAAATAATGAATGAAATCATGGAAATTGAGTTTATATTTTAACTTCAACATGGTGGCATGTCAGGTGGTGGTGGCAATATCTTTTCTGCCGAGCGTTTCCCATTTCTTACTATGAATGACATCTCCATTCCCCAGCTTATGTGACGCTCAAAATGGCAATGCATCAACCACACCCCTGAAAAGAAAATAAAAAAAAATATTGATGTCATGACTACGAAATAAAGATAATAATAAAAAAATTGTTATTATTATTAGGATAACTTTTTTTTTTTTTAGGTAATTTGAGCAAAATTTTAACCCAAGACCTCATGCACTCAAAACCTTATAAGTAATTATTTTACCATTGAGTCATGAGAAACTTGGTTATTAGGATAACTTTTGTGCTAGTCGCCAACCTGTATTTTAGTTTTAGTATCCTAACTAATTTTTTCATGTATATGTTTCTCAAACAGTAAAATTTTTATGTTAGTTCTCAAAATATGGTTATTTTTATGTTTAGTCCCAAATTATTGTCGTTAATTTTCACTAAGATTGTAAAAATTGTAATGCTCGTGGATGAATACATATAAAAAAACAAATTTAGGGACCAAACATGAAAAACAACTGTCATTCAGGGATTAATTAAAGAATTATTTTATTTGATTATATTTACTAATATTATATATAGTGGAATAAATAGGGTCAATTAATAAAATGTACCTGGGTTGTTTGCCTGGAATCGGATAGCAGTCCAGCCATTCCTAGGGACTATAATAGTGTTCATCAGAGGAGGATCAACAAGATTATATCTCATAGGATCTTTCTTTTTGTCAAAATTTCCAATTCCCCAACCAACTACGTAAAAACTATGTCCATGCAAATGCATGGGATGTGGTATCCCTTGAAGCAAGTTTGTTCCTTGGAAAACAAGTTCCACCGTCGAATTAAATTTAAGGACTCTAACTTCCCTCCCTCGTATCGGCCTTTGGAGTTCAACCGGAAGAAAATCCGCCGTGTAGTTAAACGGCAAAGGCGGGACCCTTGGAAAATTGTCCCCGAATACACCATTAATGCCCCTATAATATGCCTCGAGTATGTCAACCCTAGGGGACACAAATGAAATATTGTTCACACTTGCTGCAAACCGTGAGTTATTTGGTCCCAGACACGTACCGTTGTCACATGGTAACGTATTGATAGACAATGTAAAGAGTAATTTTGTGCTTATTTTTAATGGCACATTTATTGGATGATCGTTTGAAGCTAAACTTCTTAGCCTAGCAGTGAAATTTTGGGCTGCATTCGTATCGGTGAAATTTGGAAGATTTGGTAAAGATAGTGGTGAAGATGGAGTGTAGTTTCCTCGATATTCAAGTATGGCTGTGGTAGTAGTGTTGTCGAAAGGAGCCGCACCGGCACCACTAAAAACCCTAGCCGCCATGTAATAACGGTCAACGGGTTGGTTTGCTTCTAACAAAATGTCTAGGCTTTGACCAGGGGGAATTGTGATATAGTCTGATTTTAGAGGCTTGGAATAGGCAGCATCGGTTCCGACGACGGTGAGGTTATGATTAGCTATCCCAAAGTAGAAAATGTTGTTCATGCCGGCATTGATCATTCGGAGCATGTAGGTCTTTCCATAGTCTACTATCAACTTGAATGTATCTGCATTACAAACATAGGAAGAATTTTGTAGTTAATAATATGCAATAACAAACAATTCGTATACCAATAATTATGTTAGAATTGAAATGTCTTCGCTCATAGGTTTATAAAGTCCCTAATCGCGCTTATGACCTATCTTAAAGACCTTATACATTACATTACTGTTCAAGTCTTGTTAGCCACATGAATTGATGAACAGGTAATTATATCAAGCGACTTGTTCATAAGGGAAAATTTGTCCATAGACAATAATTAAAAATTGTATTATTAGAAAAGTTCCAATATCGAAATTTCAACGCCCAAATATTCTAGCCGTCTAAACTTCGGGGAGAATGCATGTGGTGAGGAACATTTCAACGTCCCAATTGAGTCATTTAATTAATGACAATTGACAAGATAGAAAAGTTAAAATGAAAATACAAATAAATATATTATAACCTGATTTTGAGCATGGATATAGATCACCGGGTTGACCATTGATTGTAAGAGCATCAGAGGAATTTGGGTCTCCTCCTGTCCTTAGGAACTCATCCAAAACTTCCTGCACATCACTTTTCCACCAGTCCCCTGCATTTCATTTCAACATCATCATATATTAGTGTAAATATAATTTATGATGGTTGATAATGTCAAAGTAAAAATAATGTTGTCAAAGCAATAAGTGTCGTGTAAATTATTATGTGTCGTAAGAACAATTACAAAAAATATCGTTAACTATATACTCTTTTGGTAGTTTTTTGTTTGCTCCAATAATATCAACAACTTAATTCAATTGAGACTCATTTTACGGAAGAGTGAACATATATTAGTTATAAATTAATTAGTCAAATAGATATATATTAGCAAGAATTTGGTACCTAATATGATGGGCACTTCTTTGTCAGGCTTAGGGAATGGATAATTTGTTCCCTTTTTCGGGTAAATAACGATAGCTCCATGGACAGTTGCTCGTGACCAGTCGCTGTGAGCGTGCCACCATAGCGTTCCTTCTTCGTCGGACAATACAATTTTCTGGCTAAACTTTGCTCCTGGTTGAATTGGGCACTGGGTTATAAACTCCGGACCGTCGCTCCATGGATTCCTTGGCTGTCTTACTCCATGCCTGCATAAGAATTATTTAGTACTCCCGATCAATGCCAAAACTAATGATACTTACAAGGATAATTTTGTATTCTTAAATATTTTCTTAATATTATTTAAATTTTTTATAGTAATGGTAACATGCCAAAAATGACAGTAAGAATATAATTGCTAATTAAGAATATAATACTACTTTATAATCCGAATACATCTATATATATATATATATATATATATATATATATATATATATATATATATATATATCTTGTTTTGGAACACACTAAATTTGTTTATCTCTAAGCGACTTGATATAGAGATGGAGTATTACTTACTCCATCCATATTAAGGTTTTATCAAGATACGTACAAACAATAACTAGAATATAAAGATACATGTGATTAGAATAATAATTCAAAGACCAAATTTTTTTATTGAGAAAAGTCGTGTATAAATGTGTTGTACGCACTTGGTAAAGTTTAATGTGTCAATTATTTAAATAAAATAAGGAAAAATAATTTATTTTTTTCAAAAGTCAAATGTTAAAAGTTTCATTTGTTTTTGGACAACATGTATTTTCTCTCGTACCAGTGAATGGTGACATTTTGGGTGCCATTGTTATGAACATCCACGATGATCGTATCACCTCTTTCAGCATAGAGGGTTGGACCAGGAAATTGTCCATTAACCGTCAAGATGTTCTTGGTGCTACAAAGTCTTGTATAGGGAGCTTCTTTCACCTGCAAAGAATAAATTTAAGCACACTTAATTATAACTATTTTTGTATATCCAACCGAATAAAACTTTCATATAAAAAGAATAGATGCTAAATACACCAAAACCAATCACACATTGATGTGCTAAATATAGACGATTGATACTTTCAGAACAAAAATTATTCTATCAATGCAAATTAACGTTCAGCTACATACACTCTTACAATTGTTCTAACAACGTTTAAAATTTTAAGTGAAACTTATTCTGATAACATCATTTTTATTTTGAGAATATCATTCGCATAAACATACCACAAATGTTGTACGACGAATTAGAGCGTTGGAGAGGAATGCACTAGTAAAAAACAAAAAGCCGAAAAATTGAAGTACAAAAACTTTCATATTGAACCAAAGTTTGTAGCTATGCATCCTTTTTTTCTTTCCAATTTTCCTTCAAGTTGTCAATGAAATTTACAGGAATTCCTAGCAAGGTATTTATAGGGGAGATGGCCCTAACTTATTCTACTAATTGAAACGTGTTTTTTTTTTTCCCATCTATAACACTAATTCAAATTTGGGGACTATAACAAGTGCACTTATTCTTCTTTTCGACTACAACTTATAATATATTCAGAGGCTATGATCAATTAGGTAAGAATGGGCCAGGTGATAATTAAGCAAAAAAAAAAAGGTTTATTTTTTACTTTTTATTTTTTATTTTTTATTTTTTTAAAAAAAACACTCCAGCTCTATCGAAAGAGAACAAGAGAGACTGCGTATAACCATGGAATACATATTTTTCTAGAATTTAATTATGTATTTTATTATTCATTTTATTATGTATTTTCTCTATTCTAATTATGAGATTGATTTTTTTTTAAAAAAAAAAAATTGGATACATTTCTAAAATTAAAATTGATATAGAGGCATTTACTTTTATAAAAAAAATATAATCGTAAAAATTGTAAATTATATAAAAAAAAAAAATACTATTAATTAATTGATGCATTAATTCATAATTTTAAATTTAAAAAAAATCTCAAATTGATTTTTAAAATTCAAATAATAATTTATATTTAGAAAGGAATGTATTATAATTATGTTTGGTTTGAATTTTCGGAGGAAAAAGTCGCCAGAATAATTATGTGCTCCAGGCACGTGCGTATACATACCGTATTTCTTTTACATTTGTTCGTATAAAACTATAAAAGAATTTGAACAACAATTTAATACAAAATCAAAACAAAATAACGAGAAAATAATAACAAAACAAAATAAAATTCATCTTTCATCTTCCTCGTCTCTATCAAACCAGGCGCTATCAAATTTCATTTTTCATCTTCCCCATCTCTACCATGAAACCTAAAACTTTTAAAATCCAAAATCATCACCATCTTCATCTTCAATTCAAACTTTCTACATCGCAAATTAGTACCACAACTTTTGCATCAACTATGAACATTCATCCCACCTCCACTACCAAATTCATAAAACTCAAAAATCCCGAAATTCAAAATAAAACCATTCATCTTCTTCAAATTTTTATACTTGAGGATGCGTCTTAATATTCCTGTAAGAAAATTAGTCAAAAATTGCATTTAGGATCCATTGCACTTACTTAATATTATTTTGGGTACCAGAATAAGAATTTTTATACTTGAGGTTAAGAAGTATTAAAGGCTACGTATTTAATCTCTTTTTTTTTATACAATATTTTTTTTATTTTAACAATATTAATTGCCTTAAAATATTAAGAGAAAACTTAGTAACGTAGATAAACTACCCAAGTAATTGGCAATAATAATCATAAATATTTCCGAGTTTGGCGAGCGATAAATATATATAAAGGTTAAAAGATCTCTTTTGACATTAATTTATGCCCACATGTATTAATTAGGAAATTATTTGACTTGCAAAACATTAACGTAACAATTTTTTCCTTCTCTCCTCCAACCAAAGACTAATCTTAGTTTTTTCAAGATTTTTTCCATTTTTGGGTGGACATTATTTACGTTTATTCCCTCGAGTCAATCACAATTTCAAGTTTGTTTATTCCTCGTATTTCAATTTCTAAACAATAAATTTAAAATTTATACACGTACCCATCGATTGGTCCAAGTCAGTGGAAGAAAGCGTGTATTTGATTTTGGGATGAAAGTCAACAAAAGGATTGAAGTGTCACATTTACGTAACTTCGAGGTTAAATATTTGAAAACGAAATATGAAGAAGAAATTTGACTCTAGGTGTAACTTGAAGTGTCGTAAGTGTAAAAATAACAAATTAATTGGGCTAGTCATCCCTCTGCCAATTATGAATAATGTTGTAAATAAGTCGAATAGATTCGGATTTTAAATTGTTCGGATTCGACTTGTAAGGTTAAATTCATACTCGAATTCGATTTGAATTCGAACTATATTTGAAAAAATTTACTCAGATTCGGCTCGACTCGAATTTTTGTTACTCGAATTCGATTCAACTCAGATCGAATTATATTCAAACTACTCGCAAACTTCAAATTCAAACTCGAATTCGAGTCTCCACATAATAACTAGTTTTATAATAGATATAATTATTAATTAAACTTATTATTTTACTTAGAAATAAAAAAATTTAATTATAATTACTTTTTAAATATATAAATTTGTAATTAAAATTACAAATAAATAAAAAAAATAACAATTAATTATTCAAATTTTGTTTAAATGTGTATATATTATAAGAGAATGTATCGAGTATAGATTTGAATATGTATCAATCGATTATGTATCGGATCATGATTAAAAATTCGAATAGTTTAAATCATAAACGAGTCGAGTATAACCTTATTCAGATTTTACTCATATTTTTATTCGAACTATTTTTTGTGTTCAGATTTGAATCATATTATTAACGAATTCGAGTCTCACTTACATTTTTTCGAGTCGAGTTCACATTTTTTTTAGTCGAGCTCGAATCGAGCCCGAACTGTTTAGTTTAATTTACGGCCTTAATTATGAATGTCATAGTCCTATATATTGCTAAGAAAATATCGTTAACAAACTCATATAAAAGTTTAAGCCTAATACTCTCTCTCAAATACAATTTTATATATATAAAAAAAAAGGACAAATTAATATGTATTTGCAACTCCAATTAAAAATTAATTCATCGAAAAGCTTAAATTATTATAACAATAATGTATATCATATTAATAGTCTTGTTGTAAGTATGTACAATTGAATAGTTTATAATTAATAAAAATATATTTGTAATTAAATGATGTCTATTCGAAATAAAAGGCAGACATATTAAATGATGTATATCAAGTGTATGCTAGCATGAGTATTTTGAAAAGAATAATGATTTTTATTTTGTTTTAGTTCATCAACTTTGTTGTTCCCAAACTTTAGCATGTTATTTTTTTATAAAGCAAAAAAAGAAAAGAAAAATGAAAAGTCAAATAAAACTCTAACATCATGCATGCCATACCATATCATGTACCTTTACACAATAGAAATTAAAAAAAAAAATCATATAGCATACAAATGTTACTTAGGAATTAAAGATTAATTTCTCTTTGTGATCTTTAAATATATTGGAAACACAAAAAACAATTATAGACACAGGTGACTATTGTATGATGAAGAATGAAATGGAAAAAAAAAAACAGAGTTAATATAAATGATATATATTCTTAAAAGACTTAATTGTCCTGTCATTTTGAGTCACCTGACTTGTTTTTATAACAAATGCTAAATTTGTTGGCCAAATGGTTCAATTTAAATTTTTTTAAAGACATTAAGATTTTATAAAATTGAAAGTTGAAACATTAAAGTTTAAGTTTAAAAAAAAAACTTGAAGGTTTAAAGTATATATTAATTATACCTTCTATATATCCAATTTCTCTATGTACATATGGAGTAACAACAGTATTATATTAGCAATGCAATCATATTCATCGTAAATAATTTTGTCATTAATGCAATTTTTAAGAGCAATTTTTATTATGTCGCTAGAGGGGAAAAGATTAGGGAAAAAATAGTATTATGGAGAGATTCGTGGTATAATTGATTAACAACCTCATATCTTAGTTGCTATGATATTGACAACGTAATGTAGATGGCTGTTACTTTTTTGCCTATATTTCTAGCTGGCTTTAAGAAAAAAAATATTTGTCTCATGTTGAGAAATGCGATGAAAATAAATGACTAATACTGAGCAAGCAACTTAGCGTACGTGAATGGTCCATGATTAAGCACTTAAGCCCGAACCCGTGAACCTTAAATTTCATGCATTTTCAATTTTCGCTGGTATCTCACTATCATGGCTCTTTGTACTCTCACAGGTAATTTGAGGTTTACAATTACTTGATATTGTCAGATCAAATATAATATTACTATCAGAGAATATATATATATATATATATATATTTTACTCTAACAATATCACCTAAAAAAAATAATTAGTATCAAAGAACAATAAATGAGAAAGAGGAAAACAAATCAAATTTTCATGTCGATTGTGTTGTATACTCCCTCATTCCGGAAAAAAAAATGAGTTTCATTTATTTTAAGAAATCAATTTAACAAATCTAAAAAATCATTTTTACTTTAAATAGTCATTTTGTTATATCCTACAATTTAAAATTGATGCAAATTTATATTATATTTTAAAAATAAAAAAAAATTATAATTAGTGATACTTTGAAGGTAAAGAGGCTAAATGTGATAATTCAGTAGTAGAAACATATCAATCCAACACGGACATTAAGTTATTTAGCTAGATAAATTTTGTATAGAGATATGGTTGTATCACTATCGTAGAATATGTTAGTCATACGTATCTAACCAAAGTAATTTGTATCATCATTCTATATATATGGGGCTGATACTTTCTGTAATTAAATTCTCTATTTTTTTGTGTCGAGGTTTATTGGCGATGATTTTTATGATTTATGGAGACGGTATGTACCGTCGCCATAACTCTATTTTTTTGTAAGATTACGGCGATAAGATATACCGTCGCCTTAGACCCTAAAAATCGTCGTCATAGACATCGACAAAAAGAAACAAAGAATTTTAGTTATAGATGATCTCATTCCATAAATATTATGTAATAATCAATGAAATCATATCAAAAAATTATATACTTACCATAATTAGAATTATTTTTCTTTATTGTACAAAATCACAAGTTCGAATATATTAATCTTTTTTTTTCTAGTTTCTGCTCAAAAAAACAAAAATAAAACAAATTAAAAGGTCGAAATAAAAACTTTTATGTGTGTGATGGGAGATAGTCAGCTAGTAATTTAAATTTGGTATGCATAAAGTCAAAATAAAAAATATCTCTTTTGACAATAATGTCATAAATCTATTTTACTTTTAAAACTTTTGGAATCATTCGGAAAGAATTTGACATCTACAAGGTAATCTTAACAAACTTCTCCTCACCTCATAGCCAAAAATACTCTTAGTTTTGAAACGTGACAGCGCAAAACAATTCATGGATATGATTTGGCTGATGAACGACCCCATTTCTGGATGACAAACTTTACACGTAATTTACTCGTATAAGAAAAAATTATATTCTTATTATTTTAATGTCCTTGTCTTTGTTAAATACATATTATATATAGGGTTAAATACACTACTTATTTTATATAAAATTTTATCAAATTCATTATTTGGTCTTTAAAGTAATAAAATTCTTAATTGCTAATAATGTCGACTCCAAAATCAATTTTCGGAAAAAATTGAATACAATTACCAATTTGGTCGGCAACCATAGCTATCAGAACCATACTAGACAGACCGGTCCAACCGTGAACCAAGACCCCAATTGGTTCAATTTTCTTCAAATATCGGACCTGCAATTAGACTACCATAAACCACTTGAATTATATGATATTTTACAAAATCATCTAAACCGACGAATTTTATAGAAAATTGAATCGGCCTCTAAAAATTAGAGAAAAAATATTTTTGAAATAAATTATTTTTACTCATAATTTTTCCAACCCTTTTGCACCTCTCTTTTCTTTAATTTAGTTTCTATTAAAATAATATATTAGTTTTTTTTTAAATTTAGTTTATGTTAAAATAATATTATATATTCTACTTATTCTAAAATATAAGACACATGTTAGTATTTTATTATTTTTTTAAAAGTCAATATAAAACATTTTTGAACTTGAAATTGATATGATTCATTTATCTTTTGAGAATAATTCTCATAATTAGTACCATTTTTTAGATAATTTAAAATTATTTATAATTGTATTAATAAATGTAAGTGGATTCACATCAATTTTAAATTTTAAAATAATTTTTTTGAGCTTATATTTAGTAGAAATTTATATATATATATATATATATATATATATATATATATATATATATATATATATATATATATATATATTAATATTAAAATCTGGCTCAACCAGTTAAACCATTGAACCATTAAACTAGTGTCTCAATCAGTTCAATGTTCAGTCTAGTTCTGATAACTACAAGTTTGATAGTTTGTGCAAGGCATGGGCTAGTTTGAAAGTATTTATTTTAAAAAAAAAGTAATTTTTTTTATATATATAGTTATAGTATTTTTATATTATTTGTTATATATTTATCTAATTAACTAAAAATAATGATCGTTATGTATTCATAAAACTTGAAAAACAAACATGCAGAATTATCTTACACCAATGTTAAATTTTTTACACATCGATTTGATTAGCTGACGGTAGAAAAAAGGCTCTAGTAAAATAGAGGCTCCACCATTCAAGTAACTCTTGTACATATACAACACAAAATAATTATAAATGAGAATCTGTATTAAGAAAACAAATGGATAGAACTTACACAGGTCATGTCCAAAAAAAACTGCTAATCTAACGTGTCTTCACTATATACTTAATTTATAACTTCACATAAGAATGAAGGAAATTCTGTCATTTTTTTTTTTGGCATACTACTTTGAAATTTTTGGGGTAAAACAATAAAATTTTGAATATAGCATTGTTCACTTAATGAATCACGCCTTTTCCAAAGCATTATTCCTACGTCCAAATTCGAGGATTCATAACATGCCAGATGAGTAAGATTTGTTTTCTTTAATCATTGTATATACTAAATTGTAGCGAACAAGACATAATCACTATCAAGAAATTGAATAACGTAAAGCAATTCATTAGTCTCAAAACTAAAAACAGAAAAGATTATGAGCTGAAGGGAAGATGACACAAACACCAAACATAACGTTAAATAAAGAAACCAACTCACACTACAAAAATATTCCCACTCTTAAGCAGACTCATGTTGCTCATTACAATGGTGAACTAATAATGAAGAATAAACCTTTTTAACATGAAGGTTCTAAGAGAAACAATAAACTGGACAAAGCATTGGGAAGCTACAATTTTTATCTTCTTATTTCTCCAAATTTATTGCTATTATTTTGATCGTCATATACCCAGCAAGTCAGCAACTCATATGAAATGTTTTGTTTTAGTTTATTAAATGATATTTTACGTGTCCAACTTTCATGGTCCCTTCCTCTTCTTGAAAAACTCATTCTCCCATTTACCCTTATTACACTCCACTATAAATTTTCACAATACAAAAAAACAAAGATAATTTGAAAGTTACCATTTTCCGTCAAACGCTGTACTTTGTTAAATCTGACAACATTAGCTAAGGACACATAAGAAGATCATAAATTAGGAGTTAAACAAACAAAGGATGCTATAAATTTCAGTAATTAAAGTATGCTATATACTTGATTTGGTATGTCAATAGAGCAAATAAATAAGATACTAGGATGTGTAAAGAAAAAGTGCATCATATACAGACAAACTGTGAGCTCTCGGTTGTCGTCTTTTGCACCTAAAGATGAATACACAACTGAGATAGATCAGTCTTAGCAATTTTTTTATGCTATTATTAGATGGTTCTTTAGAACAAAATGGAAGCCAAATAAACAAATAGACACCAAAAGGCTATCAAATCTCACTAAGCAATTCTTGACTTATAAAGAGTAACTGAGCTATAGTTATTTTGAATATCCATATCTGCAAACCTGGCAAACCAAGGAAAACTAAAAATCCACATCTCTATAAAAATCTTTCCTTTTTTACTTCAATATTTATAACTCATTTAATCCCATTTTTACTTCTTTTTTTTTTTGTTGCAAAAGGCCAAAATTTTTATTACTGAATAAAACCCAATCCAAAAGTCATGGATTTAGGCTATCACATGTACATACTAAAACATTCCTGATAAACTCTAGCAATCGAGATAACATAACTCAATAAACCAATGTATAGACTAAAATGACTGTTGCACACATCAAACACTATTTACACTTCTCACACTCAATTTCCTTTCTTTATGTTGTGATTGATGTCTCCATACCTGCTCCTCAAACTAACAACTATCAATTGAAATCAAACTCACTTATCACAACAATAGAAAGCATAAATAAAGGCATCAATGTTGATCCGTGACCTCTATATATCCAACAAAGCAGTGCGTAGATCCTATATGAAAATGTTGAACATTGAGGCACTAAATTTTCTGAGAGTTTCTATTAAGTTTTGCCCAACAAACATCTAGATTTACATATTTGTACCCTGCTGCATCAAGTCTGATTGATGCCATTGCGCCTATTATTTATCAGATAATTTGCTCGTTAATGACTCGATGAAAGTGATTCCAACTATTCCATCTTTATACGCTAATACATACCAAATCTGAAACAATACCTAAACATTCTTAATATTTTTGTAAAATCTCCCCTTGCGGCCCTTTCAAAAAAAATCTGCAACCTGAAAATCCCAATATATAATGCTACTCCCATTCACACAACAATAAACAACCATTAAGAGAAACACTCTCGAAAAAAACTGTTGAAAAAACTGTTGGAAATGGATTTGAAAACTAAATAATTAGAGCATTTTTTAGGCTCAATTAATGTGGGACCCAAACTCCAAAAATGTCGGGTCCATGTACCAACACGTTCTCCTCCGCAAAGAGTATAACGTGGTATATTTATTTGTTCAAATCCATTAAGTATTGAATGAAAAATTGACTCCAAAATCATCTACTTGAAATGTTTAAACTTGTCATAAATACCTTGTCCCTCATAGAATAAATGAGGGAAATGTGAAGGGTTTATATATGGGATAATTGCACAATGGGAAGGGCCCCAAGGGGCACCCCACTTTTGTGGAAGGGAGAGGACCTAGCTAAGGCTTGGTTTGAATACGCGCGCGCCGCCGGGCCGGGCCGGGCCGGGTCGTGGGTCGTGGGTAACTGTATATAATTTTTTGGGCAAAATTTATTTAAAATTTTGTTTAAAGTTTTATTGCAAAAGCGGAAACAAAACTGTGTCGTTTTGAGACGCGCCTCTTCTGAACAGAAGCACCCTTTTGATAGACCCAAAACTACGTCGTTTTATGGCGCCTTTTCTGAACAGAAGCGCCCATTCTTATTGGTCCAAAACTACGTCGTTTTGACGAATGGATGCCATGCCAAAGGAGGTGTCCCTTCTGATCAGTCACAATTCATCCTATAAATAACCTGCCTGTGCTGCAATCATTAATTTCATTCAATTCCAGAAATAACTTTCATTTTCCTGCATTCATCATATAGTCAGTTCGAGTATAAAGCATAGAAATTGAGTTCGAAGAATTCTTAATTTTGAAGTGCTTCTAATTAAGGATTGGAAATCCGTTTCATCTTGGGAAGTAATTATTCAAAAACCTTTTAGCACCAGTGAGGGAATAAATTTGCTTCAAGGAGACTTTGTGAATTCAAAGGACTCGGATTTAATCTTTCCAAAAAATTCAATCTCCTTTTTCCAAGTAAGTACACTGAACTTTCTAATTTCAATTTACTTACTTAATTTAGTAACTCTGTTATTGCATATTAAATATTTACTATAGTTACGGGAAATACAATCTTGAAGCAAATTTAGACTCTTTCTGTAATTATAGTTTATTTAATATCATTATGTAATTGCCATATAAACCAATTTTATTTATTTTTTATTTAACAAACTTGGTTTATTTTAAGTACAGATTATTCTGTTAAATTTTCTACAGAAATTTGTTTCTGTTCTTTGTTTTAATATTATATTATAATTAAAATTTATATATATATATATATTATTGTACAAAACAGAAATTTATTTCTGTTTATCTCTCTTCTACATATCTTAAATTACTTTCTGTTTGTATAACAGAAATGGCATCTACTAGTACCATCCCTACTATGAGTATGTCTCATGGAGAAAAACCTGAAAAGTTCAATGGAACAGATTTCAAGCGTTGGCAACAAAAGATGCTCTTCTATCTTACAACTTTGAACTTGGCTAGATTTCTTCAAGAGGAATGTCCTACTCTTGTTGAAGGAGAAACTGACAAGGAGAAAGTGGCTGCAGTTGATGCATGGAAACATGCTGATTTTCTTTGCAGGAATTATATATTGAATGGATTAGACAATACACTTTATAATGTGTATTGTCAAATTCAAACTGCAAAGGAACTTTGGGAATCTTTAGACAAGAAATATAAAACTGAAGATGCTGGCATGAAGAAATTCATAGTCGGTAGATTTCTTGACTATAAAATGGTGGATTCTAAAGCAGTCATCACCCAAGTTCAAGAATTACAAGTAATCCTACATGACATTCATTCTGAAGGAATGTCACTAAGTGACTCATTCCAAGTTGCTGCAGTGATTGAGAAACTTCCACCATCATGGAAAGACTTCAAAAATTATCTTAAGCATAAACGCAAAGAGATGAATCTTGAAGAATTGATTGTGCGACTTAGGATTGAAGAGGACAATCGAGGATCTGAGAAGAAGAATGGGAAAAATTTCATTGAAGCAAAGGCTAATGTGGTAGAACAAGGGCCAAACAATAACAACAAAAGGAAGCGCGAAGGCGAAGGTACTTTCAAATCCAAGAAAAAGTTCAAAGGCAAGTGCTTCAATTGTGGCAAGCAAGGACATAAATCAAATGAATGTCGCAAGCCAAAGAACTTCAAGAAAGAACAAAAAGCTCAAGCAAATATGACAGAACTAGAAAATCTTTCTGAAAATGTTTCAGACATTAATCTCTCTGCGGTTGTATCCGAATGTAATTTGGTAGGAAACACAAAAGAATGGTGGGTGGACACTGGCGCTACTCGCCACATATGCTCCAACAAATGGATGTTCTCTACCTACAAACCAGTGGAAAATGACGAACAACTCTTCATGGGAAATTCCTCAAGTTCCAAGGTTGAAGGACGTGGAAAGATTGTGCTGAAAATGACATCCGGCAAAGAACTGACTCTCAACGATGTGCTTCACGTGCCGGATATCCGTAAAAATCTAGTTTCTGGGTCACTGCTTAGCAAGAATGGCTTCAAGTTGGTGTTTGTGTCTGATAAATTTGTACTTACCAAAAATGATATGTTTGTAGGAAAGGGCTATATGTCTGATGGGCTCTTTAAGATGAATGTAATGACTATTGTACCAAACTCTATTGATAATAATAATAAAATTAATTCTTCTGCTTACTTGATAGAGTCTTCAACTATGTGGCATGCCAGATTAGGACATGTTAATTATAATGCAATTCGTAGATTAATTAATTTAGAATTCTTGCCTAAATTTGATATTGATCCAAAGCATAAATGTGAAATTTGTGTAGAATCTAAAATGACAAGATTACCTTTCCATTCCGTTGAAAGAAAAACTGAACCTCTAGATTTAATTCACACTGATATATGTGATTTAAAGTTTATGCAAACAAGAGGAGGAAAAAAGTATTTCATTACTTTTATTGATGATTGCACAAGATACTGTTATGTATATTTGTTAAGAAGCAAAGATGAGGCCATAGAAATGTTTCAACATTATAAAAATGAAGTTGAGAATCAACTTAACAAAAAGATTAAGGCTATAAGAAGCGATAGAGGTGGTGAATACCAATCACCATTTGAAGAGTTATGCTCTACTCATGGTATCATTCACCAAACTACTGCTCCTTATTCACCTCAATCTAATGGTATTGCTGAACGCAAGAACCGAACATTGAAAGAAATGTTGAATGCTATGTTAAACAGTTCTGGAGCACCTCAGAATTTGTGGGGGGAAGCTTTGCTTTCTGCCAATTATATTCTTAACAAAGTTCCTCATAAGAAAACACACAAAACACCTTATGAATTATGGAAAGGTCATAGACCTTGCTATAAATACTTAAGAGTGTGGGGGTGTTTAGCAAAAGTAATGGTTCCTAAACCTAAAAAGGTTAAGATAGGACCAAAAACCATTGATTGTGTATTCATTGGTTATGCAAATAACAGTAGTGCTTATCGTTTTCTTGTTCATAAATCTGAAATTTCTGATATTCATATTAATACTTTTATTGAATCGCGAGATGCATCATTTTTTGAGAATGTGTTTCCATATAACTTGAATGAAAAGTCAAATTTATACAAAAGACCTTTGGAGGCTACTATTGGTAATCCTGAAAATATAGACAAAGAGTCTGTAGTGGATGAACCTAGACGTAGCAAAAGAGCAAAGACTTCAACGTCTTTTGGCCCAGATTTTCTAACATATTTGTTAGAAAACAATCCTCAAACGTACAAGGAAGCAATATCCTCTCCAGAGGCTTCTCATTGGAAAGAAGCAATTAATAGTGAAATTGAATCCATTATGCAAAATCATACATGGGAATTGGTAGATCTTCCACCAGGTTCCAAACCCTTAGGGTATAAATGGATCTTCAAAAAGAAGATGAAAGTTGATGGTTCAATTGATAAATACAAAGCAAGGCTTGTTGTTAAAGGCTATAGACAAAAGGAGGGATTGGATTATTTTGATACTTATTCACCAGTTACAAGAATCACTTCTATTCGTATGCTAATAGCAATAGCATCATTAAATAGACTTGAAATACATCAAATGGATGTAAAAACTGCATTCTTAAATGGTGAATTAGATGAAGAAATATATATGGAACAACCTGAAGGTTTCATTGCTCCTGGACAACAAAAAAAGGTATACAAACTTGTTAAATCCTTGTATGGATTGAAACAAGCACCAAAACAATGGCATGAGAAATTTGATAATACTATGTTATCAAATGGATTTAAAATCAATGAGTGTGACAAATGTGTTTATGTCAAAAACACTCAAAAGGAATATGTCATTGTTTGTCTTTATGTTGATGATATGCTAATCATGGGTAGTAACAATGAAATTATCAACTCTACCAAACGTATGTTGGCTAATAGATTTGATATGAAAGACTTAGGGATTGCTGATATGATATTAGGAATCAAGATTTCTAGAACTTCTGATGGAATTATATTATCTCAAACTCATTATATTGAAAAAATACTTGAAAAATTTAATAAGTATAATATAATTCTAAACAAGACCCCAGTTGATATAAATCTTCATCTAGCCAAACATGAAGGTGATAGCATATCTCAACTAGAGTATTCTCGTATAATAGGCAGTTTAATGTATGTCATGAACTGTACTAGACCAGATATAGCTTATTCCGTAAGCAAATTAAGTCGATATACGAGTAATCCAGGTAAAGATCACTGGAAAGCTATTTTGAGAGTTTTGGGATATTTAAAATATACTCAAAACTATGGTTTGCATTATTCGAGATATCCAGCAGTATTAGAAGGATATAGTGATGCTAATTGGATATCTGATAGTAAAGACTCAAAATCCACAAGTGGATATGTCTTTACCCTTGGAGGTGCAGCGGTATCTTGGAAATCCTCAAAACAAACTTGTATTGCAAGGTCTACAATGGAATCAGAGTTCATTGCTTTAGACAAAGCTGGAGAAGAAGCAGAGTGGCTTCGTAATTTCTTAGAGGATATTCCAAATTGGTCAAGACCTGTGCCAGCTATATGTATACATTGTGATAGTCAATCAGCAATTGGAAGAGCACAGAGTCATTTATATAATGGTAAGTCACGTCATATACGACGAAGACATAATACAATTAGACAATTGCTCTCAAATGGAATTATCTCAATTGACTATGTAAGGTCAAAGGATAATATTGCGGATCCGCTTACGAAAGGTTTAACAAGAGAGCAAGTGGAAAGTTCATCGAAAGGAATGGGTTTAAAGCCTACTGTTTAAATAAGAGTCGTCATAGTGGCAACCCAACTTAGTGAATGGAGATCCCAAGATCTAGGTTCAATGGGCAAACCAAATTATGTAGTACTCAGTAAAGCACTGAGGAGATATTAACTCCTAACCATTCCTATGATGAGACAGTGCACATCTGCCGCGAGAATAAGGATAAGTGACACTTTTAATGACTTTTATATCTAGAATACGTTCAAGTGGGGTATTGCAGGATACTCTTGATAGAAGTCACCTACGTGAGTAAGAAGGGGGCCACTTCTATGAGAATTTTGAAGGCTGAATTCTCTAACATACTCACGGAACCAAGAGGTGTTTCAAGGCCAAAATGAACACAAACGTGAGAACCAACTATGTCTGAAGAGATATTTTGTTAATTCTATTGTCTTGGTTTACACGAAAAGCTGACGGTTCAAAGACATCAAGTCTACTGATTAGCCAAGTAAATCCGATAGATTTTACTAGGGCAAGTTCAAAGCCACTAGGCTACTTAACCCGATGAAGTATCTTTTCTTCTGTACTCGAACTAGTGTCTGCATATTCATGTTTTGCATATAGAAAAGCCAATTTTACATTCATGTGGGGGATTGTTGGAAATGGATTTGAAAACTAAATAATTAGAGCATTTTTTAGGCTCAATTAATGTGGGACCCAAACTCCAAAAATGTCGGGTCCATGTACCAACACGTTCTCCTCCGCAAAGAGTATAACGTGGTATATTTATTTGTTCAAATCCATTAAGTATTGAATGAAAAATTGACTCCAAAATCATCTACTTGAAATGTTTAAACTTGTCATAAATACCTTGTCCCTCATAGAATAAATGAGGGAAATGTGAAGGGTTTATATATGGGATAATTGCACAATGGGAAGGGCCCCAAGGGGCACCCCACTTTTGTGGAAGGGAGAGGACCTAGCTAAGGCTTGGTTTGAACACACGCGCGCGCCGCCGCCGCCCGCCCGGCCGGGCCGGGCCGGGTCGTGGGTCGTGGATCGTGGGTCGTGGGTAACTGTATATAATTTTTTGGGCAAAATTTATTTAAAATTTTGTTTAAAGTTTTATTGCAAAAGCGGAAACAAAACTGTGTCGTTTTGAGACGCGCCTCTTCTGAACAGAAGCACCCTTTTGATAGACCCAAAACTACGTCGTTTTATGGCGCCTTTTCTGAACAGAAGCGCCCATTCTTATTGGTCCAAAACTACGTCGTTTTGACGAATGGATGCCATGCCAAAGGAGGTGTCCCTTCTGATCAGTCACAATTCATCCTATAAATAACCTGCCTGTGCTGCAATCATTAATTTCATTCAATTCCAGAAATAACTTTCATTTTCCTGCATTCATCATATAGTCAGTTCGAGTATAAAGCATAGAAATTGAGTTCGAAGAATTCTTAATTTTGAAGTGCTTCTAATTAAGGATTGGAAATCCGTTTCATCTTGGGAAGTAATTATTCAAAAACCTTTTAGCACCAGTGAGGGAATAAATTTGCTTCAAGGAGACTTTGTGAATTCAAAGGACTCGGATTTAATCTTTCCAAAAAATTCAATCTCCTTTTTCCAAGTAAGTACACTGAACTTTCTAATTTCAATTTACTTACTTAATTTAGTAACTCTGTTATTGCATATTAAATATTTACTATAGTTACGGGAAATACAAAAACAACCTTGCAGAGACTGCCTCATATTTATGTAAAAATTAAAATTGCCTTGCTATTTAAAGTTTCACTCTTTTATGCGTCTCAGTGTGTGAGGATCAAATATAAGATAATTTCACCCCAAAAGAACAACTTCTTTATTCGTTTTGCGAGTAGCATGTTAAATTTTTATTTTTTTACAAACTAAAAAATTCAGTAATTACAGAGAGCATAATGGAGACAACGTACACATTGCAAATCAGCACGGAATTGATTAATCCAGCAGTGACGGAGGGAAAAGCAGCCCAACAACGAGAATTGGAGACATGATTGAAAAATAGTAGTCGTTTGAAAGAGAGGCATTTGCCATTTGTCGTTGGCGCTGGAAATTGTGTTTCACGAAATACAGAGAGATAGATAGATACTAAACGAATTTGAGAAAATAGATAGATACCAAACGAATATGAGAAAATTGATAAATACAAAGACGAATTTGAGGGGCTTTGGGTTTAGGACCTTTTCTTTTTGTTGCTAAATTAAAATTGTATTAAAAAGATTAAAGGAATACAAAAGCAAAGGGACATTCCCCATAACCTGCATAAATAGCCATCCCAGAAAACCGGATGGAGTACCTATACAAGGTTACCAATTAACATGTGCAAGAGTCCAATGCCAACAACATTTTTCCTAAATTTAGTAGAGCTATAAAGTCTACATTTAATGAAATGGGTTATCATACAAGCAATACATGGAGCAGACGTACCGGTAACATTGTGGACCCTTGAGTTTCTTTCTCTCCAAATGAAGTAGATAGCAGTAGTTAAAGCAAAGGAGGCAATAGATTTCCTCAGTTCAGACAAATTAACACCCATTATGGTATTAGTGATGGTAATCCATTCTCTACTAAAGCCCCTCCGACCACACAATCTCATCACTGAGTAAAGAATCTGAAATGAGAAACTGCAGTTAAAAAAGAGATGTTGAAAAGTTTCGTTAGCACTGCAACACAGAACACAAGTGGGATTGACTTCAAGGCCATATTGCAGCAGTTTATCCTTTGTTCTAAGGCCATTATGGAAAGCTAGCCGTGTGATCAAAGAAAATCTGGGAACATGAATTCTATTCCAGAGAATTTTATACCAATTTGCAATTTCCCCTCTACTTCGGATAGAATCCCAGATGATAGAAGTTGTGACTTTAGTAAAAGAATTCCATAGAATTTGGTCTTGTTTACACGTGTCGAACTGGATGCTGTAATCAAAATTGAGTCTAAATTCTCTGACATGCAGATGCCTTACAGAGGGTAAGGTCCAACCATTCTCATTTAGGATATCAGCGATCTTAGCCTCATGTCCTAATCCAGAATTAACCACAATAGAATCATGGTTATTGCAGCCAAGAGGCGTGTGTTTATACCAAGGGTCGAACCATAGATTAATAGTCCTACCATTCCCAGTGACATAGTGAATGAATCTCATTGCAGTGGATCTTAACTTTAGAACCTTTCGCCATATCCATGAGCAATCAGTAGGAATGGGGATACACCAAAAGTGTCTATCTTTAATAACTGTGTCACACACCCATTTTTTCCCACAGAAAAGTACTACAGGAATTAATGATCTGCCATAAATGCCATAGAATGGCAGCAGTGTTTCAATCATGTAACTGTTTAATATTAATCCCCCCTTCAGAAAAGGGAAGAGCAACTTTATCCCAAGCCACCTTAGCTCCATAATTCTGAAGAGAGGATCCTTTCCAAAGAAATCTGCTTAGAATAGATTTCAAGTCCTTAATTATACTTGCAGGCATGATTAAGAAAGAAGACCAGTATGCCTGAATAGCAAACAAAATTGATTTTATCAACTGTAATCTACCAGAAAAGGAAAGCATTTTATTTGCCCAGCTTGAAACTTTTGTTGGGATTCTGTCCAGGAGAGGCTTACAATCATTAGCAGTGAGTTTTGTGGAAATAAAGGGAACCCCAAAAAACTTGGAAGGAAGATAACCTCTAGAGAAATGAGTAGCATTAAGAATCTAATTTGAAACTTCAGAGTTTACATTGGCTAAAAAACACAAACTTTTTTCTTCATTTGGAATTAGCCCAGAATATTGAGAGAAACAATTAACAGCTTTAAGCAGAGTGAGAACAGAGTCAAGATCACCATAGCAAAATAACAAGAGATCATCAGCAAAACAGATATTGGTTATTCTATTAGGTTTGGTTCTCCAATGAAACTTAAAGTGAGAATGTTTGATATGATCATCAATGAGCAAAGAAAGGACATCCATAATGAGGACAAATAGATAGGGAGATAGAGGGTCCCCCTGCCTAAGCCCTTTAGTCCCTTTAAAATAACCACACAAGGAGCCATTGATTTTAACATAAAATTTGGGAGTAGAAATGCAAGCTTTAATCCAGTAGACAAATTTAGGAGGAAATTTGAAATAATGCAAGACATCAAAAAGAAATTCCAATCTGACACTATCAAAGGCCTTTTTGAGATCAATCTTGAATGAGCATCTAGGAGGCCCAACATTCCTATGGTAATTTCTGAAAAGCTCCTGTCCAATCAAAATATTATCCCCAATTCTTCTTCCAGGAATAAAAGCAGCTTGGGATTGAGAGATTAAGGAAGGGAGAGTAGTTTTTGTTCTTGCAACAATAATTTTAGAAATGCATTTATAAGTAGTATTGCAGCAGGAAATGGGTCTAAAATCAGCCATTGAAGAAGGGTTAGAAATCTTAGCAATTAAAGCAATGGCAATAGCATTTGTACCTTTTAGCAAACAACCTTTCTCAAAGAAAGACTTTACTACAGCTAGAAAATCTGGACCAACAATCTCCCAGTTTTGAATGAAGAAATTGATATTAAATCCATCAGGTCCAGGCCTCTTATTTTTCTTCATGGATTTTAGCGTTGCCATAATTTCATCATCTGTGACAGTTCTATCCAGTAAGAGAGCCTGCTCAGGAGAAAGGGTTCTACTAAAAATGTGTTACATACTGGACAACCCAAGGTAAGGAGTAGAAACAGAAGTACCCAACAACTGAGTGAAGTAGTTAACAGCAATCCCTTGGACTTTATCTTGTCCTTGAACTAGAGTGCCATTTTCATCTTTAATGGAGATGATTTTGTTTGTGTTCCAATGACTTTTAATCTTCCTAAAAAAGAAAGCAGAATTTGATTCACCCTCTCTAAGCCATTTGATTCTAGATTTCTGTTTAAGAAGAGATTCCTCCCTGATAATAGCATCCCAGGGATTGTTAGAGAATTCCTTTTGCAGCATAAGTAGCTTTTGATCAGTAAGATTATCTTGAATATCAGTCTGAACAGTGTGTGGCATTTGTCTGGCTAAAGCCACTAATTCTGTAACATTCCCAACTCCCTTATTCAAGTCACAGATTGCTCGTTTCGCCTTCTTGAGTTTCTCATATAGGATATAAATTGGATCACCTCGAATGTTACAATTCCAAGCAGAGCTGAGGACATCTCTGAATCCCTTAATATCAAGCATAAAATTAAAAAATTGGAAAGGCTTAGGATTCTTTTTAAGAGTCAACCGGGTATACAAAAGAATAGGGCAATGATCAAAAAGCTCCATAATACTAAAATGGGCATAAGAAGAGTCCATAGATCTCAACCAATTTTCATTAACAAGAGCTCTATCAAGTTTCTTATAAATAAGATGAGCAATCCTTGAGTCCCACCAAGTTAAATGAGCACCCATGGCCCTGATGTCTTCCACAAAAATACTTTTCAGGCATGTTTTAAATTTAGCATTACCATAGTCCCAAGTGCATTTCCCTCCTTCTACTTTATTGGTGTAAATTGTTTCATTGAAGTCCCCAAGAATAGCCCAAGGCTTTTTTATAAAACTAGAAATCCTGCTAAGATCAAGCCAAAGATTCCTCCTTTCCACCAGAGTATGTAGACCATAAACAATGGATATACACATCTGAGTCTGCAATTCCTCTGACTAGACAGAGCAGTGTATCATTTGTGAAGATTTATAGAGGATATTAACATCCCATATTATAAGATCCCAGCCTACCCATAATCTACCATTTCCATGAGACTCATAATTAAAATCCCATCTCCATCTTTTATTAATTTTGGCAGAAACAAAAGAAGCATGCTTAGCCTTAACTCTGGTCTCAATTAAACCCAAAAAGGTAATACTGTTAGCAACTATATAATCATGAATAGAAATCTGTTTAGGACTTTTATTTACTCCTCTTATATTGCAAGAACAAAAATTAACCATTTTAAGGTTAGTTAAGTTGGGGGTTTGCATCCCCCCCCCCACCCCCCCCACCCCCACCTTTCTCACTCTTCCTTTTGGATTTCTGGAGCTGATCACCATCCCTTATATCCTTGTTTTCAACTCTTTAACTTCAACTTCATAAAGATTACCAGAGTCATGAAGATTACTAGTCTTTGAATCTTCAGCAACAAGAGGTAAAAAAGGATTTGAATTGCTTAAAAGGGTTTGAGATTCTGGATCAGAAGACTTGGAGAAGGACTTCCCCCCAGTATTAATAGTAGTCCATCCTTCTTGAGCATATGTTTAAAAAGGAGTGTCTTTGGCCAACAAGACAGGGTTTAAGCTAAATTGTGAATCGGTTTAACCAATTTCCAAAGCAGGGGCCCCAGAAGAGGTGGAAGACTTTGGATTAACTGGAGCAATATGAGAGTCAGAAGAGTCATGAACAACCCTAAGGTAACTGTTAACCTCACCTTCAGAAGGAATATATTTTGGAACCCATTTATAGTTTGCCCTAGGAAAACGAACCAAGGAATGGCCAAAAGACTTGTAATGTTGATAAAGCTGGGGCTTATTATGATATTCCACATCCACCAACACAGATTTTTCAAAATTTGTTTCATCATCAAAAACAGCAACTTCCAACATAGAAGGGAGAGCAGAAATTGTCGTGATTTCAATACACATACGAGCAAAGGACACGGGCTCCAATTTTTTAGTTAACTCATCGACAATCAAAGGCCGCCCAATGCCACTAGCTAAGAAACTCAAACCCTTAGAGGACCAGTAGGACATTGGAACATGATGAAATTTGATCCATACTGGAGCTTTAGTGCAGTTCTCATTTTGGAAATCAATGCCTTCTTTCCAATATTTGAGAATAATAAGCTTATTAGAAATATACCATGGGCCTAGAGCTAAAACATTGTCGCGATCTTCCTGCTTTGAGAATTTAAACACAAAAAACCCTTTGTCCTGTAGGAAAACACTTTGTAATCCATGTTTATCCCATAGTTTATGAGCACTGTCTGGAATAAACTTAAAAGGCAGACGGGAGTTTAGGAAACCCCCCACCAAGCATGAATTCCAAAGCCTATTTCCTTCCTTTAAAACATTAATGGGGGGCCTGATAAAAACAGAACCATTGGCAGTGGAAGAAGAAAAAGGGGGCAGGTATTCTAATTTAAAACGGAAGTTCCTTAATTAGCAACCACATAACTCCAAGATTTATTAGCAGGAGATTAAGAAGTAGGAGGAGGAATTACCTGAGAAGGCGACGGATCTGAAAGAGACAAGGGTATTTCACCTTCCTCCAAGGAACATTTTGATGATGAACCGACTTCAAAAGTACTTGGCATGCCCTTCGATCTGGTATCTGGATTGCGTAATAAGGGCACAATGTTCAGATCTTCAATATTTTTATCGGGACTTTTATCAAACACATTTTGTGCAATAGACTTTCCATCAAGAGAAGTATTCTGAGCCTCAGCTTGTCTTTCTGAATTTAACGCAAATATGTTGTGTTCATTGACACTACGGTTCAAGGATCCTTTACTGACAAAGTTATTAACCTCTTGAACAGAGAAACCATGAGCTTTAATAAAGTCCATCAGGAACTGGTTCTTTTTCCGTTCTTCTACTGCCTCCACTCGATCCTTATAGGAAAAATGATAAGCCGCTTTATAAACTTCTTGCAAATCCGTTGGGTCACCCAGTTCCAGAAATTGAGAGGCATTGTCATTATTAGAAGAGTCATCTGAATTAAAATTAACCTCCAGTGGAATAAGAACAGATTCACCCATAACCATATCGCCCGACGGAGAACATTTAGTGTTATCTGCCGATAAGAGAGAGTAATCCACCATGATAAGAAGAAAGGGAAGAAAATAGCGGAAGTAAAAAAGACAGACAAAAATAGGGGGAGCAGGAAGGTTAGAGAGAGAGTTCAACAGAGGCAAAATTAGCTAGGGTTAAAGTAGAGAGAAGGAGGAGAAAAAGGTTGTGAGAGAGAGCCATCCTGTTTTCTTAGGACTTTTGAGTTAGTAGAGATGAAAATGAAAACAGACATTAATACCTTGACTCCTCAAAATCCCAAACAACCTTGTAGCCCCTCAGATTCCAAAACACTCTTTTCATATCTAAGTAACAACACAACAATACAAATTCAACGAACAGGGAAAATAAATGTGCTTGGAGAATAGAGTTGATTGAAGGTGGAAGGGCGTTGAAGGAGAAGAGAAATTGAAAGTAAACTCGGTGAATTTTGGTGAATTAACCCATGACTAACGAAATTGACTCGGAATAATTGAATTTGGGATCGACTCTTGCGTTACTATTGATTATTTTAATTTTATGCAGTTTCACCACATTTAAGTACAATTTGACTTCATTAAAAAAAATAGTATTTAAGCCCTAATATAATCAACCCAAAGTAACACATAAAATATATAAAATTATATATAAAAAAATCAATGAAATTCAAAAAATGTCAAGCCAAAACTTACTTATATTCAAACCTACTGATAAATAGCTCCTTGTTTCTAATCCCACCACTAAAATATTCATTGGGCGTAGCTCTCTCCTCATCAGTCCCAGTAATTTTAATTTTACTCTTGGAACCCTTAGGTACCCCTAACTTCTAGTGAAATTCGTACATGAAATTACCATCAACACTCCTATGACTCTCTACCTTCAAAGATAGAACCACCCCATTACCGCCTCAACCATTGGAGGGTTGACACCCACCACCACCTCCCTTCTTACACCCTGCTGGTTCTTACGCTTAGTAATAAACCCATCAACCATTTCACACAACTCACCCAGCTTATAAAATAGCAGCAAAACCTGATGGGAAAGCTCATCCAACTAAAACTATTCCTTACAAATTAAATAACAATCCACGCCAAATAAATAATGCAATTTCACTAAATAAATAAACACTGTAAAAAATAAGCCAAACATAACACATCAAATTTACATGAAAACCCCTCTAAAACTAATAGGTAAATATTACAGGTCGAGCTCTGAAAATTCCACTATAATCATCTGTTAGTACAAATTATCCTTCGAAGTTTTAACACAAAAACCTCCAAATATTACTAAATTGAGAAAATACAAAAATATCTTAATTTGGGTGAAAACTCAAATTATCTCATCACACAAAAACCTCTGAATTAATTAAGTCTTCAAACAATTAAGAAATCTGAATAGATGGCTGATAAATGGGTTTTATGTAAGACCCCAAATTTTAATAAATAGATTTTAATTTTTCTCATAATTTTATGCCTAACAGTAAGGTGTTAAATTAATAAAAATTAAAGTTAAGGATGTTATATGCAAAAAAAAATTATATCGGACAATATTCGTTCTGTTGGAGAATATTCGTACGACGGCGCTGAAATATTTCCATAACGAAATATTGTCAAATGTAGAAAACTATAACAGTAGCCTTTTTAAATAAAAATGGTTAACGGTATTATCACTTTTAACTGTTAAAATATCCAGTGATAAAAGTACAGTAGCATATGGTATTTTATAGTAGCACACAGTATTACACAATTATTGAACTGATAAAGTGGCTATTGCACAGTATTTCATCAATAATTGTCATTACACAACATTTTACATTATTGAATCAATAATTGTCATTACACATCATTTTATATTATTAAATCAATAATTGCACAGTGTTCCATATTATTGAATCAATAATTGTTATAATGAACAACATCTTGCATTATTTGGGCCAATAATTGTTACGGTAGTAGTCACGGGTATTAGACAATTAGATAGATTTATTATTTAAAAAACACCGTGTGTTCAATAATTGGGATATTAAATCAATAAAATGATATGTAAGTGTGTTACACGTGTAAGTGTATAACATGCGTAAGTGTGTAACGCGTGTAAATATGTAACACGTGTAGGTGTGAAATGCGTGTTAATTAACGAACGATGCAGATTAAAGTGTGAAACGTGTGTTGGTTGATGAATGGTTTAGATTAAAAGATGAGATTAAAATATTTAACGTGTGTGTGAAAAAGTTGGTTAGGCCCTGGCTATAAATAAGGGGCTTAGTATAAGGAGTTTCATACATTCTTCACTCAATTTTCTTTCCACTCTCTAAATATTTCTTAGTAAAAATGTCTCTCTGAGTATATTAAAATTATCTTAAGCGTTGAAGATCTGGAAGGGTACGAGTATTATTCAAGTAATTTTTTTTTTTATAAAAGTTATATAAACACTCATACACACATCAGTTTACAACTCTTCCTTTAGAATACTCTTCTATTATAAGATTTATTCGAAAAACTTCATTTAAAATATTTTACTTTGAAAAATTATTTTCTTTAAAAACTATTTTGAAGTATATTTATACTATATAGTGATTTTAATGATTTTATATACATAAAATTTGTATGTGTTACTTACTAATTAAATTGTGAATATACATATAGGTTGATCAACCTCATAAAAACTTTATTTTGTCACGAGATAAGGTAAGGGATATCATTTTCTTTTAAACTCTTAAATTTATTACGATAAGAGATATTATTCTTTTCATCATCATAAAGGGATATCATTTTCTTTCTTACTTGTAAGGGACACCATTTTTTCATCTTCTATCACTTAAACTTACTACGGTAAGAAAGTATCTCATTTGTACTTCTAATATTATTAAACGGTGAAAATTCTTGAATTAATAATTCATTAATATTCCCTTAATAGTTTGCACTTCATCTAATATCCTTTGACAAGAACATTCCTATTAAATTTTCATCTTCATATTTGAACTGTGAACTTATTGACCTTGAACTTTTGAACTGTGGACATTTATTTGAACTATGAACATTTTGGACTAATTCCTTGTACCGTAAACCTTACCATTGAACTTCTTCCATGTGGATCTTGGACATTACTACTGGACTTGGACACCTTTTTTCTATACATTATGTTGACAATTTGGACATTATTTGAATATGGACAAAGTAAAATTTGCTAACTCTTAATGTTATTGTTTATCTTGTTTCTTCTGTTCATTATTTATATCTCTGTTGTTATTTCAATCATTAAGTATCAGGTTGTTCTGAATATCTGTGGCCTGGGGCACAGATGATAAGTTAAAGGCGATATAGGTTAAAAATGATATAGGATAAAGGCGACATAATTGTTGGGTGTCTTTAGTCAGATGACAAGGACACGTGATGAATGTTCTCTTTGGCCGGGGGCAAAGAAGAACTTTTGTTTGACATGATCATGGTCAGTGGTGTTTCAGATGATACAAGTTGATGATGATTTTCTTAAAAAGAAACGCTAGTAGACATCATGATCTACTTGATTCTCTTAGTGGTGGTTACTTCATTGCAGTTGAACTTTATTTAAGAATTTAACTTCTATTTTTTATTTAAATCTTACTGTTTATATTACTCTATTAACACTCAGCTACAGCTGTTGATTTAAAACTTAGTGTCTATTATATTTGATTAAGAACTCAACTGTTAAAGGCTAACAATAATTTATTTTTCATTATCTTAGTCATGATATTCCTTATATGACTATTTGAGCTCACCCTTTCTTTTTTGTTCAATTGTTCAGGAAATGAGAGCGTAGCCGGGACCAGCGGGAAGGAAATGGAAATGGAGTAGTGGTTCAAGATAGTTACTATAGTAGTTTTCACTGTATTGTAGAATAGTAATAATCGTGAAAACTTTGTTGTGTATTATTGAGTACTGTACAATGTATTGTAATAATTTTTTTTATAGTCTTTTGACGACTCAAATTGGGTGGTGTGGGGCTGATTTGGGGGCGTCACATTTTATACTTATGTATTGATTATCTTTTAGCTTAAAATTTGTGAGTTCTTAAGTGTTCTATATTAATTTGAAGTGTTTTATGCGATTTGAAATTGTTTTATAGGAATTGGAGTATAGGCTTGGTGGATCAAAGTTTGGAGTTGCTATGCCTACATTTTCAGCTTGACAATTACGTAACACAGTCACTTCAGGCTAATTTTGACCTTGATCTAGCCAGAAATTTCCAAATCCTATAATATGAAAGTTGTAGATCTACTTCTCATCTTTCCTGAACATCTTGAATCATCTCAATTGTAGATCGTATGAGAAAGTTATGACTATTTTCCCATTGTAGACTTAGCAAATACAAGTTGAACCACAAAAACTAGATTAACTTTTAAATATCCTTAATTTATATTTCAGGTCAATTAGAAATAATAATAGTGGAGATGATTAATAACTAAATATTACAAGCTAATAATTAATAATGCAAAATATTAATATGAAAAATTACTAAGGAATCTGATTCCACTAAGTACTAACATAATAAACAATTTCTTATTTTTGAATTAATTCCAAATTTTGTTTTCTCATACCTTTAAAATAATGATTCATATAATAATATGAACAATTATAAATTTTGTAAACATTCACATATTAACTACAACTTATCAAAACCTCTTAGTTAATATAAGAATCATATATAAGCTTTGCACGAAGGTAAAATATGAAAGAAAAAATAATTAAGCATTAATATTGGGACGAAAATAAAATATTAACTACGAAATACATAGTTTCATCATTATCCTAGGTATAAAAATCCAGTTATCCATATAATTCATAATAAACATATAAATTGATTACTACTTGAAACTAATTTAACTAAAAGAAATAAAACGAATTGAACCATTAATGTTGGGGGAAAATAAAGTAAAATATGAATACTTAAATGCTCAAAAAATAATAGAAGAGTGAAAAGTTAACATAACTTGTGACTAAAGTTTGCATGTACATTTTAATAAAAGGAATAACTAATACAAAACCAATGTAATTAATAATTCCATGGCTAAGTTCCAGTGTCTATGTGACGCCCCCAAATCTGGGTCCACATAGCCCAAACTTGAGTTGTCAAAAGACTACAACAAAATTATTACAAGTAGTGCAATGTACAATAATACAGCGTATAATAATATACAACTAAGTCTTTCACGATTATTGTCACACTATTTTATAACACGTGAATACTACGATAGCTATCCCTCAGTCTCTCACTCCATCCCCTGGCTAGACTTAGCTACGTTCTCATCTTCTGTTGAAAAACAATGGAGCAAAAAGAAAGGGTGAGCTCAAATAGCCCAGTAAAGAATATCATGACTAAGATAATGACGAATAAATTATCGTTAGCCTTCAATAGTTGAGTTCTTGATAGAATACAATAGACTACAAGGTTTATATCAAAAACTGCAATTAAATTCTTGAACAACGTTCAGATCAATAATAGCAGCAGAATAAGCAATCTATTAGAAGAATAATGCAGACTATAGTGTCCACTCGCTTCTCTTTTTAGGAAAAATATCATTAACTTTTATTATCTGAAACACCACTGACCATGAGAATACAAACTCACAGTTCCTGGTCATAATCATGCAAATCAGCAGTTCATCTTTGCACTACGGGCCAAAGATATTCAATATAATACCAACGGTCATGATTATACTAGTATTGTGACGACCCCAAATCCGGGTTCTTTAACCTCGGGTTTGGTTCTCACTGTACAATACTTAACAATAATGAAATACATAAATTGTATTCAAACTTCGCGGAATAATACAAAAGGTTCCTTAATCAAAAGGCTACACTTCCCAAGGTCTATTACCTTAATCTTAACATTACATATCTTAAGGGAAATACAAAAGATTTACAACAGTAATTACATAACAGTAATATAAACTAGCATGCAATTACTAAAACTAAGCATTCATTTTCCCCTTGCCTTTGTCCGATTTAGAGCTTTCGGGAATGGCTGAAATATAGTCATGATATAGCAAGAATGAGCAACTAAATGGCTCAGCAAGTTTATAAACAACAATCATACGATATATCATGATGAAGGGAAATAACTTCAAGGTTTCAACAATAGCAATTGTGAAAGATAACAAGAATCAATGTTCAATAAAAGAAGGAATTGACTCCTTACTGCTGAGTGGTCTTTAATGACCATGAACTGCTACTAAGGTAGAACAGACATACAATGTCTGACTCCTTGTTAAAATAACGGGACACTTGAGGGGATCAGTCCTCTCATGTCCTATGTATTTGCATCACATTTAGTTTTCTTGCGCGCTGTCGAGTCTCCGACAAATAAAAATCCCCTTTAACTAGGGTTGTTCTATCTCAGTCTTACTGTAAGAATCCGCACCAGCAAATGGTTTGGATAAGCTTTTATAATATTCAATTAAATGAATTTAACATGCATTTGTCTAGTCGAAACAATTAGCTTAGACGTTCTTAAACAGTTTGCAAAAGCACTATGTGCGAATACAATAATCAATAATGATGTGAAGTAATTTTTGATAATTAATTCACTCAAAGGTCTGTCAAGTAACTACGGGTGTAGAATACTTGCTCAACAATAATTGAAATGTAAATACGGTTGAAGAATATCTGCAACAATAAATACAAGTTGAAGGGTAGAAAACTTGCCTCGTGCGTCGTCTACGGCTAACCAACTTAATTTAATAATCCTTGAACGGACCTAACAATTAAATCAGTTTGATCTTAAATTAGTATCATATACACATTAGTATAATGACCTTTATAACTCTTACGAACCACATAATTATATAATTACGGGTATACAATCACTTAGGAAATATTATCATTACTTGATAATATTCCGAACACAAAGAACCAATATTAATTATTTAATATAGTCTAGACACTTATCTAATATTATTAACAATTTAATAATATTTTATTAGTCTTATAGTATTATTAATCATTTAATAATACCTTATTAATCTTCTTATATTATTAATCATTTAATAATATATTAACGACATTATTATATTATCAATCATTTAATAATATTTTATCAGTTATATAATATTATTAATTATTTAATAATATTTTATTGATTTTCTAATATTATTAATCATTTAATAATATTTTATTCATTATCTAATATTATTAATAATTTAATAATATTTTATTCATTTACTAATATTATTACCTACTAATAATATTTTATTGATTTTCTAATATTATTATTCATTTAATAATATTTTATCTAATTATTAATATTATTAATTATTTAATAATATTTTATTGACTTATTAATATTATTACTCATTTAATAATATTTTAATCTCTTACTAATATTATTAGTCATTTAATAATATTTTAACTAATTATTAATGTTATTCATCATTTAATAACTTTTTAATCATATACTAATATTATTAATCATTTAATAATACTTTAATAAAAATCTTTAAACAATATCAATAGTTAACTTTTTAATGGTGTTAACATAAATCTTTATTTTAAATATTTTGCTACCCATTAATTACAAATAAATTTCGTATATTAGTTCAATACATAAATACCTTCATTTTACACTTAGTTATACTTAATTTTTCACCAAAAATTCGACCCGGACCGACCCGACCCGACCCGGACCGAACTGACCCCAACCCGGACAAGAAAACAACACAAAAAAAATCTGTGGGAGTGGCGAGGCCGCCCCGTAATGTGGCGCGGCCGCCCCACTCATGCAGCAAAAATTACACAGTTTGGGCTGCCCGACCCTCCGACGCTCCGACAGCCATAACTTCTTCATTTTAAAACATTTTGGAGTGATTCTTGAGTCCATTCTCATCAGAATTTCCTCCTCTACAATTTATCTTTAGAATACAAATCCAAATTCCAAACGGAACTGTACTAAAAACTGCTCACAATGCAACCTAGGGTTTTTAAATCAACATGCTTTGAGGAAAAATTCATAACTTCTTTGTTATTCCATATTTTTGTGAGATTCAAGTTGTGTTGGCTTTATAACTCACTCATAAAACTTTCTAGCCATGTAAATCAAGTATTTAACTTGTACATTTCGAAATTACACAAAATATAGCACATAGCTACTTAGGGTTTTACCGATAAAACTCAATATACACATTTCTTCCATTTTTATGCAATCTACACATACCAAAACATGATATTACCACATCAAGCTATGAATATACATGTATAACATATATGAAGACTTCTATACTATCAAAATAAGTTTTGATTGGTTAAAAATATATTTTAACCGATTAAAACACCTATATGCTATAAAAATGAAATAAGAAATGGTTGGAGCACTTTTAAACCTTTTAGATCTGAATGCTCTCTTCCTCTTGGCTATGAAGTTAGCTAGTGACTCCACCTTGGCTCCTAGATGCACTCCTAGTGTATTCCTTCTCAATCTCTCTCTTGCTCTCTATTTTTTTCTCTCTAGGAAATGAACAAACTCTCTAACATTTACTCAAGGCTCTTATTTATAGCCAAGAGTCACCATCCAAATATGTAGACATATATATTCTATATCTCTATTAATTCACCAAGCTAACCTTATCCTTTATCTTCACTTTAGCTAGAAAATAGGGATTTTCTTACATAGGGTACAAGAGTTGGTAGGAGTTGGTGATTTTCTCAACCACTCTTGGACTCTAAATTAGATAACACAAATTTTGGAATCCACACTCATTCCATCTCCACTTGTGCCGGCAATGCTCCAACAAATGGACCAATTTCCCTTTTATTTGTATAGTATATTTACTTATATATACATCTATATATATATACACTTATATATATAATTATTGACCTCCATTTTGACTTAACTTGGGCTCCACATTGGACTTGAAAACAAATTCTATTGGGCTCATTCAATTAAATTGTTTGGGCTCCATTTAATTGTTACATTGGGCTAACATTTAATATAGTCTAGGTTACATTTAATTAAATCAAGCATTGGGCTTGTTTAATTAATTACACGGGCTGGTAATTAAATTAATTACATGGGCTACTAGGTTAATATCTTTAACCTAGTTTATCAACTCATTTGGATTTAAAATATAATCCAATTAGATTTGCTTAAATTAATTATACACTTTGCTTTAATCCTTTAAATAAACATACAAGCACATAAGTACATTTATTTAATTATCTAATGCACAATTAATTAATAAGAAAAATTTAAATTCATTGCTAAATATTTATTAAGTATATTTACAATGACTAATGAAATTTGTGGTCATTACATTCTCCCCCCTTATAAGAATTCCGTCCCCGGAATTACAAATTTAAACTACTCAAACAGATGCGGATAGTTAGCCCTCATCTTTTCTTCAAGCTCCCACGTAGCTTCCTCAGCGTTGTGGTTCCTCCAAAGGACTTTGACAGAATGTATAACCTTATTCCGTAAACTCTGCTCTTTCCTATCTAGTATCTGGACAGGAATTTCCTCGTACGATAAGTCTTTCTCGACTTGTATTGGCTCATAGGATATGACATGTTTGTAGTCTGGCTTGTATGGTCGCAGCACTGACACATGAAACATATTATGAATATGCTCAAGTTCAGGAGGTAAAGCTACCTCGTACGCCACTTCGCCCAGCTACCTCGTACGCCACTTCGCCCACTCTCTTTAATATCTCGAACGGTCCTATGAACCTCGGACTCAGCTTCCCTTTCTTTCCAAATCGGATCTTCCCCTTCCAGGGAGATACCTTCATGAACACAAAACTTCCTACTTCGAAGTCTCGCTTCTGTCGATGTAAATCGGCATATTTCTTCTGACGGTCCTGAGCTGCTACTAGCCGAGCTCTTATTACCTTGATAATCTCTACCGTTTGTTGAACCAATTTCGGCCCCAACAATCGGCGTTCTCCTACCTCATCCCAACATAGAGGTGTTCTGCACTTTCTTCCGTACAATGCTTCGTAAGGCGGCATGCCTATGCTTGCATGATAACTATTGTTGTATGCAAACTCAACTAATGGTAGATGGTTCTCCCAACTGCCCTTGAAATCCATCACACAGGCCCTGAGCATATCTTCCAATGTCTGTATTGTTCTTTCACTTTGCCCATCGGTCTGTGGATGATATGCTGTACTCATTCTCAATTGTGTCCCCAATCTCTCCTGAAGACTTCTCCAAAATTTTGACGTGAAGCGCGGATCTCTGTCTGACACAATCGATACCGGCACCCCATGTCTCGAAACTATCTCCTTGATGTACAGTTTAGCCAACTGATCCAAACTGAACTTAATCTTGATCGGCAAAAAGTGCGCTGACTTTGTTAGTCGATCTACAATCACCCATATTGCGTCAAATCCCTTCTGTGTTGCTGGAAGTCCCACCACAAAATCCATGGTGATATGCTCCCATTTCCACTCAGGAATCTCTAACGGCTGTAGTAATCCACTTGGTCTCTGATGTTCAGCCTTTACCCTTTGACAAGTTAGACATCGGCTGACACATTCTGCGACCTCCCTTTTTAAATTCGGCCACCAAAAATGCTGATGCAGATCTTGATACATCTTCGTACTTCCCGGATGTATCGAGTATCTCGTACTGTGGGCCTCTTGCAAGATCTCTTCTCATAGTTCGGGCACTAGCGGCACCCAAACACGATTTTCAAATCTTAGCAATCCCATGCTATCTTCCTTGAACTTGACCTCTTCCCCTTCGATCATTCTCATCCTTATTTTGACACATTCTTCATCTTTGTCTTGAGCCTCTTTTACCCGATCTAACAGGGTTGGGCTCGCTTCCACTTCCATTGACTCATTTGGATTTCTTACCTCCAACTCCATTCGAGCCATCTCTTGAACCAATTGTTCCTGATCTGTCAAGATGAACAATTTCTCCCTGCTCTTTCTGCTTAGAGCATCTGCTACTACGTTGGCCTTGCCGGGATGATATAGAATTTCACAATCATAGTCTTTGATCAATTCTAACCATCTCCGTTGCCTCATATTTAACTCCTTCTGTGTGAAGATATACTTCAGACTCTTGTGGTCCGTGAATATCTCACATTTCTCTCCATATAAATAATGTCTCCAGATTTTAAGGGCAAACACTACCGCAGCCAGCTCCAAGTCGTGGGTAGGGTATCCCTTCTCGTAATCCTTCAACTGTCTGGACGCATACGCAATGACCTTGTCGTTTTGCATAAGCACACAGCCAAGTCCCTTGTGCGATGCATCACTGTAGACCGTAAAACCTCCCGTATCGTCCGGTAAAGTCAATACAGGTGCTTCACTATGTCTCTTCTTTAGCTCTTGAAAACTCTCCTCACACTTCTCCGTCCATACATATTTCACCGTCTTCCTTGTTAAATTGGTCAGCGGTGTTGCTATCTTTGAAAAATCTTGAATAAATCTCCGATAGTAACCCGCTAACCCCAAGAAACTTCTTACCTCCGTCGGCGTCCTTGGTTGTTCCCAATTCATTACCGCTTCCACCTTTGCTGGATCTACTGAAACTCCCTCCTTGTCAATGACATGACCCAAAAATTGAACTCTCTCCAACCAGAATTCACACTTTGAAAACTTAGCATACAACTGCTCCTTCCGTAAAATTTCCAACACCAATCTTAGGTGTTCAGCATGCTCCTCCTCCGTTTTAGAATACACCAGAATATCGTCAATGAACACAACAACAAATTTATCCAAGTACTGCTTGAATATTCTGTTCATCGTGTCCATAAATACGGCTGGCGCATTCGTCAGTCCAAACGACATCACCAGAAACTCATAATGCCCATATCGAGTTCTGAATGCCGTCTTGGGTACATCCTCCTTCCTGACTTTCAACTGATGATAACCAGTCCTTAAGTCAATCTTTGAAAAGTACTTCGCCCCTTTCAATTGATCGAAAAGATCGTCAATTCGTGGCAACGGGTACTTGTTCTTAATTGTCACTTTATTCAGCTCTCTATAATCCATACACAGTCTCATTGATCCATCTTTCTTCTTTACAAACAACACCGGTGCTCCCCATGGGGAAACACTGGGCTGAATGTACTTATTATCCAACAACTCTTGTAGTTGGATCATTAACTCCTTCATTTCTACCGGTGCCATCCTATATGGTGCCTTTGATATTGGTGCTGTCCCCGGTACCAAATCAATTACAAACTCTATCTCCCTATCTGGCGGTAAACCTGGCAGTACATCTGGAAACACGTCCATGAACTCCCTCACTACTGGTATTTGCTCCATCTCGGGAGTCACCATCTGTGTGTCCACTATGTGAGCTAAATACCCTACACAACCTTTCTTCAACAGTTTCTTGGCCTGCATCATCGTCAGACATGCAGATTGTCTAGACGACTTGCTGCCATAAAATACGACCTTAGACCTATTCGGTGTCTTAAGGTGTATACACTTCTTTTGACAATCAATTATAGCTCAATGGTTAAACAACCAATCCATTCCAAGTATAACGTCAAACTCCCCCAAACGTATTGGAATTAAATCTACACTCAACTTCTGACCCCTGATTTCAGCACAACAGTTTCTATGTACATACTCTACAGGAATCACTTCTTTATTAGCAACTTCTATGTTCATTGGGTTCTCTAGTTTTTGTCTAGGCAATTCTAACCGTCTGGCGAATTCATCAGACACAAATGAACAGGTAGCACCCGAATCAAATAATACATAAGCATTTATATCATTGATCGGAATAATACCTGACACCACGTCTTTTGATTCAACGGCGTCCTGCACCGTCATGTTGAAAGTCCGTGCCGTTGGTTTGTTCTGTGGCACCGGCCCTCCAATGGTCAGTTTGTTGCTGCTGTTGTTGTTGTTGTTGCTTCCCCTATAGCCCGAACTCCCTCCGGTGTTCTTCTTCTTCGGACAATCTTTAAATTGATGGTTCATGGCCCCGCAGGCGAAACAACCCTTCCTCTTCGGTGTGGGACAATTAGGAGCGATGTGCCCCTCTTGCCCACAGTTATAGCAGACATTCTTTCCCTTCATGCACTCCCCAGAGTAGTTCTTCCCGCACTGACTGCATTTACTGGCTTTTCTTGATTCACTTCCCTGAGGTGTCCCCGAACTGCTGTTGTTATTCCATTTGCGTTTGTTCGAGTTACTGCCCCCGCTGCTACCCTCTCGGTTTCCTCCTTCGTTTTTCTTTTTGTTTCGTTCTTGGTTGTGCTTATTCAAAGCTTCATTTCCACCCTCAGCTATGATAGCTTTCTCCAGCAGTGTTGCAAAATTTGTGATCTGGAGAACAGCTACCCGACTGTAAACCCACGGTTTCAGCCCCTGTTCGAATCGTCTGGCGCGTCTCGCCTCAGTGTCCACCTGATGTGTGGCAAATCTCGCCAATTCATTGAACTTGGCGGCATATTCGGATACCGACATGTTACCTTGCTTCAGCTCTAGGAATTTAATTTCCATCCTAGCCTTTGTACTCTCTGGAAAGTAGTTTTTCAGGAATACTTCCTTGAATCGCGCCCAGGCGATTGTTCCCTCCCCCGCTCTACTTTTATTGGCCTTCCACCAGTGGTTGGCCTCCCCTTTCATCATGAAGGTAGCAAATGAGGTCATTTGCTCCTCCCTAACTCGTGCAACCTCGAAGACTTTTTCCATCTCCTCTATCCAGGTTTGTGCTTCTATAGGATCCGTGGTCCCTTTGAACTCGGGTGGTCCTATTAATTTGAAATCCTTAAAGGTTGTTAGTGGAGCGGCAGGGTTTGTTGCTCCAGTAGCCTCTGCGTTGCGTCCGCAAAATGCTCCCATTAGCATTTCTACGAACTCTTGGACAGGGTTGGGTGGTACCCCTCCGGCATTGACTGACTCTTCGACTGGTGGTGGGGGTAGTCGTTGATTTCTTCTCTGTGGCGGCATTTTCTGTATAAAGAAAATTTAATTTATTAAAGTTGTTTCAATCTTTTTACTTTCGTTTTGTAGCTTAAGTAATTTAAACTAAAGCACAAATAATCATCTTGACACATATAAACATAAACGGAAATGCATTTATATTCATATGCTAAAACACAGTGCGTAGCACTTTTACATCATAAGCATACTGCTATAAACGCTGCTAACCCCGATAGTTAAAACAAAAGACGGGATCTAACATATCCCACAACTTCATAGAGTTGGGATTTACAACATACTAACCCTCTATCAAAACAAAAGTTGGGTTTCTACTGCATCTATGTACATACAACATAAATAAAGAAAATAGTACAACTAACGGCGCATCCCTCGACGAACCGCATCATCGTACTCCTCATCTCCAATGGCCCTAACCACGCCCCTACTAATGGTGTGCAAGGTCTGGCCCTCCTCAGCAGGGTAATAGTGCACCCTACTCTGGAATCTGCCAAATGATAAGCGATATACGTAACTGAGTCTATCTATCCTCACCCTCTTCTCCCTAACCTCATCCTCCAGCTCCATCATCTGTCCGTGAGCTGCATCACGCTGGATCTCCATATCTAGTCTATCCTCGACTGCCTGCTGCATCTGGCCCCTCATGGCCTCCCTCTCTGCCTGCGTCTGCTGAATCTTTAGCTCAGCGGCTACCAATTTGGCCTCCATCTCGGCCATCCTCGCCTTCAGCTCTATGTTCTCGCCAGAGAACATATAAGCTGTATCTCTATATTGCTGCTCTGTCTGCTGGTGAACCTGGTTCTGCTCCTCAAGGTGCTGAACCCTCTCCTCTAGCTCGTCGTTAGCCGTAGTGAGAGTATCGATGATGTCACTGGCGACAGTTCCCATGCCATCAACATACTCCGCTGGCTCCTCATCCTCCTCATCATCATCATCAGTATCAGCCTCCTCCTCACTGTACTTCCCCATGACTCCGCCCCAGACAGCGTCCTCTCTATCTCCCTCTTCGGGATCCGTCTCTGGCTCCTCGACAGGTGCAGCCACCCGTGGTTGTACTATATCCATGTGGATATCAGTAAAAATCACCTCCTCTACAGCAGTGCTCGTCTGTCCTATCTCTTCCATCCTACAATAACATAAATAACACATGTTAGTACAGCAATAAAATATATTCATTGATGAAATGAAATGATATTTTATCATGTACATCTCGGCTCGATGGATTTTCTCAATCCATCTCCAAAAATACACATCATGATGAATCTCCCCGATTCATCTCCTAACGCACTCGATAAGAGTTTAGTACTAAGGTTATAACCTAGGTTTCGCAAATCCTAGCGTTTATAACCTACAGCTCTGATACCAACCTGTGACGACCCCAAATCCGGGTTCTTTAACCTCGGGTTTGGTTCTCACTGTACAATACTCAACAATAATGAAATACATAAATTGTATTCAAACTCCGCGGAATAATACAAAAGGTTCCTTAATCAAAAGGCTACACTTCCCAAGGTCTATTACCTTAATCTTAACATTACATATCTTAAGGGAAATACAAAAGATTTACAACAGTAATTACATAACAGTAATATAAACTAGCATGCAATTACTAAAACTAAGCATTCGCTTTCCCCTTGCCTTCGTCCGATTTAGAGCTTTCGGGAATGGCTGAAATATAGTCATGATATAGCAAGAATGAGCAACTAAATGGCTCAGCAAGTTTATAAACAACAATCATACGATATATTATGATGAAGGGAAATAACTTCAAGGTTTCAACAATAGCAATTGTGAAAGATAACAAGAATCAATGTTCAATAAAAGAAGGAATTGACTCCTTACTGCTGAGTGGTCTTTAATGACCATGAACTGCTACTAAGGTAGAACAGACATACAATGTCTGACTCCTTGTTAAAATAACGGGACACTTGAGGGGATCAGTCCTCTCATGTCCTATGTATATGCATCACATTTAGTTTTCTTGCGCGCTGTCGGGTCTCCGACAAATAAAAATCCCCTTTAACTAGGGTTGTTCTATCTCAGTCTTACTGTAAGAATCCGCACCAGTAAATGGTTTGGATAAGCTTTTATAATATTCAATTAAATGAATTTAACATGCATTTGTCTAGCCGAAACAATTAGCTTAGACGTTCTTAAACAGTTTGCAAAAGCACTATGTGCGAGTACAATAATCAATAATGATGTGAAGTAATTTTTGATAATTAATTCACTCAAAGGTCTGTCAAGTAACTACGGGTGTAGAATACTTGCTCAACAATAATTGAAATGTAAATACGGTTGAAGAATATCTGCAACAATAAATACAAGTTGAAGGGTAGAAAACTTGCCTCGTGCGTCGTCTACGGCTAACCAACTTAATTTAATAATCCTTGAACGGACCTAACAATTAAATCAGTTTGATCTTAAATTAGTATCATATACACATTAGTATAATGACCTTTATAACTCTTACGAACCACATAATTATATAATTACGGGTATACAATCACTTAGGAAATATTATCATTACTTGATAATATTCCGAACACAAAGAACCAATATTAATTATTTAATATAGTCTAGACACTTATCTAATATTATTAACAATTTAATAATATTTTATTAGTCTTATAGTATTATTAATCATTTAATAATACCTTATTAATCTTCTTATATTATTAATCATTTAATAATATATTAACGACATTATTATATTATCAATCATTTAATAATATTTTATCAGTTATATAATATTATTAATTATTTAATAATATTTTATTGATTTTCTAATATTATTAATCATTTAATAATATTTTATTCATTATCTAATATTATTAATAATTTAATAATATTTTATTCATTTACTAATATTATTACCTACTAATAATATTTTATTGATTTTCTAATATTATTAGTCATTTAATAATATTTTATCTAATTATTAATATTATTAATTATTTAATAATATTTTATTGACTTATTAATATTATTACTCATTTAATAATATTTTAATCTCTTACTAATATTATTAGTCATTTAATAATATTTTAACTAATTATTAATGTTATTCATCATTTAATAACTTTTTAATCATATACTAATATTATTAATCATTTAATAATACTTTAATAAAAATCTTTAAACAATATCAATAGTTAACTTTTTAATGGTGTTAACATAAATCTTTATTTTAAATATTTTCTACCCATTAATTACAAATAAATTTCGTATATTAGTTCAATACATAAATACCTTCATTTTACACTTAGTTATACTTAATTTTTCACCAAAAATTCGACCCGCACCGACCCGACCCGACCCGGACCGAACTGACCCCAACCCGGACAAGAAAACAACACAAAAAAAATCTGTGGGAGTGGCGAGGCCGCCCCGTAATGTGGCGCGGCCGCCCCACTCATGCAGCAAAAATTACACAGTTTGGGCTGCCCGACCCTCCGACGCTCCGACAGCCATAACTTCTTCATTTTAAAACATTTTGGAGTGATTCTTGAGTCCATTCTCATCAGAATTTCCTCCTCTACAATTTCTCTTTAGAATACAAATCCAAATTCCAAACGGAACTGTACTAAAAACTGCTCACAATGCAACCTAGGGTTTTTAAATCAACATGCTTTGAGGAAAAATTCATAACTTCTTTGTTATTCCATATTTTTGTGAGATTCAAGTTGTGTTGGCTTTATAACTCACTCATAAAACTTTCTAGCCATGTAAATCAAGTATTTAACTTGTACATTTCGAAATTACACAAAATATAGCACATAGCTACTTAGGGTTTTACCGATAAAACTCAATATACACATTTCTTCCATTTTTATGCAATCTACACATACCAAAACATGATATTACCACATCAAGCTATGAATATACATGTATAACATATATGAAGACTTCTATACCATCAAAATAAGTTTTGATTGGTTAAAAATATATTTTAACCGATTAAAACACCTATATGCTATAAAAATGAAATAAGAAATTGTTGGAGCACTTTTAAACCTTTTAGATCTGAATGCTCTCTTCCTCTTGGCTATGAAGTTAGCTAGTGACTCCACCTTGGCTCCTAGATGCACTCCTAGTGTATTCCTTCTCAATCTCTCTCTTGCTCTCTATTTTTTTCTCTCTAGGAAATGAACAAACTCTCTAACATTTACTCAAGGCTCTTATTTATAGCCAAGAGTCACCATCCAAATATGTAGACATATATATTCTATATCTCTATTAATTCACCAAGCTAACCTTATCCTTTATCTTCACTTTAGCTAGAAAATAGGGATTTTCTTACATAGGGTACAAGAGTTGGTAGGAGTTGGTGATTTTCTCAACCACTCTTGGACTCTAAATTAGATAACACAAATTTTGGAATCCACACTCATTCCATCTCCACTTGTGCCGACAATGCTCCAACAAATGGACCAATTTCCCTTTTATTTGTATAGTATATTTACTTATATATACATCTATATATATATACACTTATATATATAATTATTGACCTTCATTTTGACTTAACTTGGGCTCCACATTGGACTTGAAAACAAATTCTATTGGGCTCATTCAATTAAATTGTTTGGGCTCCATTTAATTGTTACATTGGGCTAACATTTAATATAGTCTAGGTTACATTTAATTAAATCAAGCATTGGGCTTGTTTAATTAATTACACGGGCTAGTAATTAAATTAATTACATGGGCTACTAGGTTAATATCTTTAACCTAGTTTATCAACTCATTTGGATTTAAAATATAATCCAATTAGATTTGCTTAAATTAATTATACACTTTGCTTTAATCCTTTAAATAAACATACAAGCACATAAGTACATTTATTTAATTATCTAATGCACAATTAATTAATGAGAAAAATTTAAATTCATTGCTAAATATTTATTAAGTATATTTACAATGACTAATGAAATTTGTGGTCATTACAAGTATTCCGCCTTTGGTCATAATCATACCAAACAACAGTTCATCTTTGCACTACAGGCCAAAGAGAACTTTCACCACGTGTCATAAAAGACACCGAACAGATGTATCACCTTTAACCTATTATATCGCCTTTAACCTATCATCTGTTCAACAATTATATCGCACCTGTGCCCCCGACCACAGATATTCACAACAGTTTAATTTTTGATGATTAGTACAAATAACAGTGATACAAATGATGAATAAAAGAAACAGGATAAACAATAAGTATTGAAAGTTTACTTTGTGCAGATTTAAATAATGTTCAAATTGTCAACATGATGTGGAGTAAAATTAAAAAATAATATTCAAGATCCACAGTTCAGAATAACGGTTACAGTTTAATAGAAATATTTAGAAAAATAGAAAATGAATACAAAGAGTAATTAACCAAACAGGCGGTAATCCGTGCAGTAAGGTTATTCCCACAATTTAATAAAAATTGAATACGAAGAGTTATTCACCAAACAGGCGGTAATCCGCGCAGTAAGGTTATTCTCAGAGATTAATAAGGAATGAATACGAAAGGTTATTCACCAACGGGCGGTAATCCGCGCCGTAAGTTTTTCCCACAATTTAATACATGGAAATAAATGACACATTTTATGAGTAAGAGAGAAACGATATTTATTTTTGAAAATCAAAGAATGATAATCCCTTACCGTAGTAAGTTTGAATAGTGGAGGATGAAAAAGATGAAATCCCTTACCTTAACTCGTGACTGGATATTGATTTAAATGAAGTTGATTAACTTGAACAGTACTCGTACACTTATAGATCTTCACAAATACTCAAGATGACTTAAGCACACTTAGAGAGAACTTACACAAAGAAGTATTTAGAGAGTGAAAGAAAGAATGAGCAAGAAAGTTTATGAAAAATCCTTAAGTTAAGGCCTCTATTTATAGCCAAAAATCTTATCATAACCAAGATTTCTTAATTTAATCCAAACCTTTCATTTCAAGATAATGTTTAATCCTTACCACTCATTTCATCTTTTAAGATTTCTTTAATTTAAACCATTCATTTAAAGATCATCTTTAATCTACATCATCCATATATTATCTTTAATCTATATCATTCATTTCATCTTTTAAGATTTTCTTAATCTAAACCATTCATTTAAATATCATCTTCAATCTACACCATTCATTTAAAATTCTATAATTATTATATTATCTTTAATATATACCATTCATTTTATATCACCTAACTTTATATTATTTATTATAATAAACAAATAACTTTATCAATTCAATTATTCAACAATAATTCACACTTATTCATTATTATGACTAATTGTTATAAATACAGTGTAGTTAGCTCTCTAAGTTAGATATTAAGTCAATTAATAATGAAATACAACTGTTTAAATAACATCATAATAGAAATAACAATAATGCAGAAAGTATGTAAAAGAAAGAATACGTTACTGTGTCATGACAATTATTGATTCAATAATGTGAATTACTGTGCATATGCTACTGTGACAATTATCAGTTTAATAATATGAATTATTGTGCATATGACAATAAAGTCAAATATTGTACGATAACCACTTTATCAGTTTAATAATACGAAACACTGTGTAATGCCGTGTGCTACTGTACAATACCGTATGCTACTGTGCAATACCGTGTGCTACTTGTAATACCGTATATTACTATTCTTTTACCACCAGATATTTTAACAATTAAAAGTGATAGTACCATTGATCATTTAAAAATTATTTATGTCGTTTTCTATATCCGACAATTATTCGTTGTGGGGTCCACCAATGATTGGTTCGTACGGCGCCGTCGTACGAATATTCCCCGACAGAACGAATATTCCCCGACCAAACGAATATTGTCCAATATAATATAATTTACGCATAATATCCTTAACTTTTAACTTTATCAATTTAACCACTTACTGTTTTAGGAAAAATATATATGAAAAAAAATTAAATTTTGTATTTCATAAAATTCGGGGTCTTACAGTCTAATGTTCAGTCTATTATGACCTACTAGCCAGGTCAGATCAGTCATAGGTCAAGGCCGAGGCCGATTTGGTTCGATCTATCCTTTTTTTTTTTAAATAATAATTTTAAATATTATATTTTTAATATTAAAAAAAAAACATAAAATGCTCCCTGTTTTGGAAATCCTACATTCGCCTGATCTTGGTCCTGTTGAACTTAAGGACTTGGGTTGGACTTGAGCAGTTGGGAACTTGGGGTTTTATGCAGCTTTTTTTATATATATATATATATATAGTTTTGGACTGATTCAGTTGGACAAGAACTGATGACTTATTCCTTTTTCTTTTTTCGGGGCATTGGGCTAGTCATGTCGCCTTCTTTTCTTTTCTTTTTGTTTGAACAGGGCATGTGATGGGCTGAGGGTTGGGGTAGATATGCACAAATAGATTGCTTGGCCTAGTTCGATCTGAACTTGTCAAGTCTTGACCATTGACTAAGCAAGGTTAGGCTTTAACTTTTAGATTGTCAAACTGGGCTCTAACGCTTAATGTTCAGTCTATTGTGGCATGCTAGTCAGACATATGTAAAGGCCTAAATTTAGGTTTGTCTAGTCCGATCAACCCATTTTTTTTATAAAATTTTTATTTTAAATATTATATATTAAATATCAAAATAAAGACTAAAAATGCTTCCTACTTTGCCTAGCATTGGCCAGCTTTGGAAATGCTGCATTGGCCTAGTCTTGGTTCGTTTGGACTTAAAGACTTGGGGGTTGTGTAGTTGGGAACTTGGGGTCCTGGGCAGCTTCTTTTCTTCTTTATTTTTAGTTTTGGGTTGGTCAAGCTAGACAAGGATTGAAAACTTATTTTTCTTTTTCTTTTTTTGGGTTTGGTGCTAAGCTCGTCTTGCCACCTTCTTTCTTTTAGGGAGAGGGGGGTTGAGCTAGACATGTGTTGGGTTGAAGCTAACTGGGCTAGGGTTGGGGGCTTTGATCAGTCCTGCAAGGCAAACTAGTCTTAGGCCTTTTGCAAGACAGGTCAAGTAAGGCTATGAATTAAAAATAGAGGTCTACTTAAGGCATCCAAGTCAAGCCTTGACCGAACTAGGTTTTGCCCAAGCCGAATCTTTTCAGGCCAAGCCCAAGCCAAACTAGGTCAAGCATCGATTTAACGGGTTTTATGTGCATCTCTTTGGGGGAGGGGGGTTAACCAGACCTTGACTAGACCTGCAGGTTAGGTCAGTCCTACATTTGCAAGTTAGGCCGATTCCAAGTCTTTTATAGGCTAGGCTATGAAGTAAAAATAGAGGTCTATTCAAAACTTTTAAGTCAAGCCTTGACTAAGCCAGATTTTTGACTAAGTTAGGCCTATTGAGGCCAGACTCAGACCAAGCACCAAGCCTGCGGACTTTATGTGTACCTCTACTGCTCTACACGCATATATTCTCACAATTAGTTATTTTTGGATTCTAATTATCATATCCTTGTTAGGTTAATATCCGCCTACTATACTACGTCCACTAAATTTATAGGTAAAGGCCGAATGTAATTTATTTTTTATATAAATACATTTTTTCTTACCGAAAAAAATTTCAATTCTCATTTTACATATAAATAGTTTCATTTAGATAGTAAAAAAAAATTGTACTTGATGCGTATTCAATACACAAGTTCAATGGCCATAGCATTTTTGTACCAATTTGGCCAGATAAATTTTTGTAATAGGCGAGCTCTACGTTTTCTTTATCCCTCCCATTTAATATTGGATAATGCATATAAATTTTTCGTTTCAAATAATTTAAAATAATTTATATTTTTTACGATTAATTATGTCGCATCTTTTTTTTTAATTATTTTTTGCTAATTTTATGTCACATCTTTTATAGCATATTTACGATTAAAAAAAAGTAAATTTCTTAACATTATCATGACAGTGATATTAATGGGTGGTGTTCTTACTTGGATCAAAATATACAACTCAAGAGTGACCCTTTTGACTAGTTACTAGATTTTGTATAGCAAAAGTGAAAAAGAAACACAGCTTTGCCGCAAGTGGAGAGAGTCTCATTTCATTCATCTCTTCTTTTGAAACGGAATCCAACGAAACACAGCTTTCATGACCTTTCCTTAAAAGACAACCCTCCAACTTTGTTAATTGTTACAAGTGGGCACCTCACAGGCTCACATTTCCAAAAGCATGCTCTTTATTATTTTCTACACATATTTCTTACCTCCCAAGAGCTACCACATAAATTTGTTAGAAAATGGGACATATATATACCCAATTGGTTTTGATACTACTTTTAGTACTATATATGAGGGTATCATGTGTATTATACATTAAATTTTAAAGTATAATATGTTAATAACAAGCTAAATGCTTTTAATATATATAAAAAATGAGTAAATTTATATATATATCTAACCCCAAGTATACATTTATCTATCTATATTATAAAGTGATTTTTCAGAGCAACTGACGTCGGTAGTATAATCTTGTTACCCTTAATTTATTTTCTTCTGCTGTCCTTATAAGTTTAGTTATATTACTAGATTATCTTTTTTATATTAAATTTTTTATCATTCTATTCAGTCTTTTAAATTTTATAAAATTCTTATTTTATCCTTACATAATTTATACACTCAACTCGTGTGCTACCGAGTACTAGCTTATAATTGGAATAACATAGTTTTAATCCTTTGGATACCTATTCTATATATCAATATGCAACTAATATCAACCATGAAGAAAATTCCGATAATAATAAATAAACAAATAAAACAGTCAGAATGATCTAAAAACATTTTATTGCTCACATCTCAACATTTTGATAAACTAAATTCGCCAGATTATTGTTTAAAGTCTATTGTACATGCTTAAATTTACTTTGGGGAGCAAGTCGTGAGAATTAACTTCATATTTTCAATTACAAATCAGTGTATATTTCAGATCAAATATACAACTAACCCTAAAAAACCATATCACCACATACGAAGGACCATAAATTTTTACTCGTGCTCTCAAAGCCAATTTCCCGCGGAAATTGGCCGAAAAATCCAACCCGAATGACAATTCAGTCAAACCCTAATGGGTTTGTACGATTTGACCGTATTTAGGGGTTGAATTGTGAGGATGGTGGAACTTGGTGTAACGGATGCATATTTTGCCCAAAAAAATAATATAATTTTAAAATATAGAATAATTAACTTATATGCACAATTGAAATAAATTTATTTTCAAATGAAAAATTGAAATAAATTTATTTTCTAATACAAAATTGAAATAAATTTATTTTCAAATGCAAAATAAATAATACATTATAGTTAATATTTGAATATTAAAAGCAACCTATTATATTAAAACATAAGAACACATCCTTGGTAGAAAAAAAAAGCGAATTTATTTAGTATAATAAAAAATAAAAAATAAAAAAAATAAAAATTATACCAAATAATGTTTAACAAAAATAAAAAATAAAAATGCTAATTAACACTGTATATGTATCAAAATAAATTATCACATTTAAATTTTAAACTTTTATATATTAAAAAGACAATATAACAAAGGGTGTATTATTTAAATTATAATTTACAAAAAAAATAAAAAATAACATAACATATAGAATAATTAACTTATATGCAAAAATTAAATAAACTTATTTTCAAATGAAAAATTGAAATAAATTTATTTTCAAATGCAAAATAAATAGGACACTATAGTTAGTATTCGAATATTAAAAGCAACATATTATATTAAAACATAATAACACATCTTGCGTAGAATATAAAACATGAATTTATTTAATATAATAAAAAATAAAAATTATTCCAAATAATGTTTAACCAAAAAATAAAAAAAATAAAAATGCTAATTAACACCGTGTATGTATCAAAATAAATTATCACATCTAAATTTTAAACTTTTGTATATTAAAAAGAATATATAACAAAGGGTGTGTTATTTAAATTATAATTTACATAACAAAGAAAAAAAATAACATAACATACAGAATAATTAACTTATATGCAAAATTGAAATAAACTTATTTTCAAATGAAAAATTGAAATAAATTTATTTTCAAATGCAAAATAAATAATACATTATAGTTAATATTCGAATATTAAAAGCAATCTATTATATTAAAACATAAGAACACATCATGTGTAGAATATAAAACATAAATTTATTTAGTATAATAAAAAAATAAAAAAAAATAAAATTATACCAAATAATGTTTAACAAAAAATAAAAAAATAAAAAGGCTAATTAATACCGTATATGTATCAAAATAAATTATCGCATTTAAATTTTAAACTTTTATAAATTAAAAAGAACATATAACAAAGGGTGTATTTATTTAAATTATAATTTACAAAAAAAAAAAGAAAAAATAATAATATAACTTTAAAATACAGAATAATTAACTTATATGCAAAATTGAAATAAATTTATTTTCAAATGCAAAATTGAAATAAATTTATTTTCAAATGCAAAATAAATAATACATTATAGTTAATATCTGAATATTAAAAGCAACCTATTATATTAAAACATAAGAACACATCATGTGTAGAATAAAAAATGTGAATTTATTTAGTATAATAAAAAATTAACAATATTTATTCTATGTGCTTTTTCTAAAAAATTATTTAAATATAAATGAAATAAATAAATAATCACTACTATTATTTGGTTTTATTAACAAAAAAAAAAGTTTAATATTTTTATTTTAAAATTAAATTTAGGGTTTTATGAATTTGGGAGGCTAAATTGTGTAAAATTAAGTACTTGATATAACAGATATATAAGCCCTTTTTTTTTAATTAAAGTCAAATCGTATTTTTATACGGTCAAATCGTATAAAAATACTTACATTGCTGGAAAATTAGGTATTCTGGCCAATTTTCATCTAAAATTGGCTTTGGGGGCTATATTGTGTGAAATTATGTATTTGATGTAACGAATGTGTAAGCCCAATTAGTTTGGAGGCCAAATTGTGAATAGGGTGGAATTCAGTGTAACTAAAGTGTATTTAACCCTTAATTATAATGCCCCTTTGATACATCAGAAATGGGCAATGTACTCTCTTTTTCTTTTTCTTTTTCTTTTTTCCTCCAAAGCATTTTCCATCTTTAGTAATTGTTTGGTTGATCGAGGCCTGGTGATTTAATATTTAGTGTGTTGGGTCTTGGCGCGTTTAAAAGTTCAAACATAATTTATTTAACTCACAAAGAAAAAGTTTAAAGTTCAAATGCATGATGCATCACATTAAAAATTAACTCTAAAAGTTGTCCCAGCTATGATGTTAATAATAATAACAATAATAACAATGAAACAAGTGTTTAACTCTCAAATAGTAATGCATAACAGGCTGGACTAGCCTGGTCTAGTCTGGACCTATCAGGTTTTGGCCGTTGACCAGGTCGGGCATGACTTTTGACTTTCGGACTAAAGGTCAGGCCAGACTTGGCGTTTGAAAAATGGGTCTTGTTGAGGCCTGAAGGTCAGGGCATGACAGGCCAAGCCTTGACATTGGGCTGGGCCAGGCCAATCCGATCCATTCACTTTTTTTTTAGTATTTTTAAATATTATAGAAACATCAATTAAAATTTTAAACTCGATTAATGTATTAATTAAAAGTAATGTATTACAAGTTACAACTTACAAATTATAAAAAAATATATAATTATAAGTTTGTAACTCTAAAGTATTACTTAAACGATAATCAAGAATGAGTCAGTTATAAATATTTGTTTTCAAATTTTTTAAAAATGTCTTCAAATCTTTAAAAAAAATATTTGTCTTTAAATCTTTATAAAATATATCTTCAAATCTTCATAAAATATATTTTCAAATCTTCACTACAGTTGGACTAATTTTATGACAACTTGGGCCTCAGGTTTGATATATATATATATTGGAATGACGAAAAACACTTATACAGTTGCATATTATCATCTAATTTGATTCTAAAATATTAAAATATGCATAAAGTTGCATGATTTAATTAATTAAACAAGATGCATAATATTGCAATTGACTTGATATGTTAAAAATACAAGCATATGCATGTAATATATATTTATGGTACCAACTACAATCCAATCAAGCATGCATGCACGGATACATATTCTCTTCTTTTTTTGTTACAGTTGACACTTGGCACGTGGGACAATGGCAAGTCGGGCCCCAAGCCGGATCAGGCCTCAAGCCGAGTCAGGCCTCAAGTTTCAGTTAGGTCAGGTCAGACCGGATCTAAGATAAAAAAATGTGGTATGTTTATAGCCTTGCAGGCCGCCCCACCTCAATCCAAGCCTTGACTAGGTCGAGTCAAGCCAGATTAAGACTGAGCTGCAAGCCATTTGTGCATCACTACTCTCAAAGTTGTCATAGTTACGATGTTAATAATAATAACAATAACAATGATAATGAAACAAGTGTTTAACTCTCAAAGTTGTCCTAACTACCTAAGTACGATGTTAAGAATAACAATGATAATGAAACAAGTGTTTAACTCTCAAAGGTGTCCTACCTACAATGTTAAGAAAATTATGTTGATCTCTTTCTCTCCACTTACTCACTTTAGCCTAATCGAATAACATGTACCTATCCAAATAATAGAATAAGGAACCCATTCCATTCCCACAATTATTTATTGACAGCTGCTTTTCTGCTCTCATCTCACCTCTCTCTTCAGAGATAGAGGTTTGTCAGTAAATCAATATGTTCTGTTTCTTTTTGGCAATTTTCCGTCAGACCACTATTCATTTAATTTTTTGGAAAAAGTAACATAGTGTATGTATATGTGTGTGTGTGTGTATATATATATATATATATCTTAAATTGAAATCACTTTATATAAATTACAAATAAATACGTAAATAAAAAAGAAAAAGAATCACAAAGTCTTATTATTGAGCCAAGTCAAATTGCTCCGAGAGTTGTAACAAAATGAAGCTGACAAGAATCAACCCAAAAAAAAAAAAAAACCATGAAGGGAAATATAAAAACAAACACAAAAGGATACACAAATAATTATTTAAATCTAGACCAAATTTAAATTTAAAAAAAATTAAAACCCTGGCCAAAATTCTAAACAAGGAGCATTGCAGCTCCTCCAAACAATGCTAGCATCGCCATGGTACTCCCATGCATGAAAGCCCCTGAGCCCGGAGCAGGGGTCACCGGGGGCTTAGCGATGGACGGTGAGGGTCCCATGGATCCTATTACCGGCGGGATTCTCGGAGCCAATGGTGCCGGTGGTGACGTCATTGATGGACCAGGGCTCACGGTTGGAGTCATCGTCATTGGTGGAGATGCCGTTGGTGGTGGTGATGTCATTGGAGGGATGAACACCGTAGGTGGTGGTGCTGACATCATTGGTGGAGGAGTAGTAGCCACCATGGGCTGTGGTGTCACCGCAGTGGTGGGCTGCAAGGAAGGTGCCTGACCGGAGGACAAGGCGGCTATTGCGAGAGATAAGGTTAGCATGAGCATGACATGTGAGAGGGCCATGACTAGGAAGAAAAATGAGAGGCTTACTTGAGAGTTGAAGCAAAGTGTTTTTGTAGAGAAATTTGTGAGGAATAGGAATGTTTGAGGTTGAGTTTGATATATAAAGGCTAAGAGGGGAGTTTGGAGAATTATCTTCTTATGGTGACCATGCATCAGAGTGCATAAAAGTTTCACGCACTCAGACATCAACTATGTATTACAATCAAAAATCTAATCTAAATTAATTTGAATTAGTCATCTTAACGGTAATTTAGTCATTAACTTATAATTCTCAAATACAAATTACATAATAATAATAATATATGTTCAAATTCAATTAATATAATTATAATTTGTTTGATATATATATATATATATATATATATATATATATATATATATATATATATATATATATATATATATATATATATATAATTTAAAAGAGAAACTTACAACTAAATTAATTTGATAAACAAAAAATACATAAGAAAAATATATAGCCCCTGTCGCACATGAGTTCTAAGCTTATATAATTAAAAGCACAAACTTGATTTGGTTTTACCATTTTTTAGTTTCAAAAATTTTTAGTTCAACTTTTCTATTCATATTAACATAAGTATTATCCAAATTTGTATCAATTAAATACTATCAAAATTTTAAAATATTTCATCTCTAATATAAATAAAATAAAAAGAAGAAAGATTTTTTTTCTTTCCTATTCAAATTAGTATAAGTACTTTGTTAATTTATAATAATTTAATATATATTATTCAAATTTGTAAAGTATTCAAAAGAAACTCAACCAATCTCTAACAGAAATGGTAACTTCTAAATTTTTTTTATTTTTTTTTTTACCAATTTAATTATAATTTTTTATCACAGTTTTATGTAATTACACTACAAGAAAAGAAGCTATTTTTTACGGAATTAATTCTCTGGGAAATGCTCTATTTTTGACGGAATATTTGGTTGATTATAATTCTGTTGAAAATAACCTAATATTGATGGAATTCTGTCGATCATAAGATCCCCTACTTGGCACCAAAATTCTCGTCACCGCGAAAGATATTTTCGTCGACAAGGCATCTAAGGCCGATGGAAATTCCGTCGAAATTAATTAATGCTTGACGGAATTCCGTCGAAAATATTTATTAAATAACCCAAAATCATTTCTTTTTTCCTTGTCGCACTCTGTGTTCTCTCTGTCTCTCTCTCTCTCTCTCTCTCTCTCTCTTGCTTCTTTTCCCCCGATAGCTGCCACCCACACCACCTGGCCGTCACCCCTGCCCTATCGCCAACCACACTCCTCCCATCGCCCCCGTCGCCAGCCACCCATACATCCCGGCGCCTCCGTCGCCGAACACCCACACCTCTGATCGCCCCTTTTCTCTCTATCTCTCTGTCATTCTCTCAAGGTTAGTTTTGAATTTGTAAAAAATATTTGATTTTTCATGCAATTTGTCATTAAATCTGTCGTGTACTACATTTTTGATAAATTTGTCATTCAATTTTTCATTTGTCATGTACTGAAATTGTGAATTGGGAATATATAATTGTTGAATCTGCAATTGGCAATTAGGATATTGGAATCTACATATTAAGTTCAATTTAATTTTTTGAATATTGTATACTGATTATGTATGTTGAAGTATATATTGTAGTGAATTTGCATTTGAACATTATTTTTTGTGAAATTGCTGTAAATGTGGACTACTTTGAAGTATGTATATTGGGTTCTATCAGTATATTAAAATGTGATATTTGCTATTTTCGATGGAATTCTCGACGGAATTCTCGTCAGAATTCTTCAATTTGTGGTCCGACATGCATTTATGTATTTTATTAGTTTTTCAATATTAAAATAAACTAAGTAGTATTTACTTAGTTTTCTAGTATTAAAATGAAATTAACTAACATAAAAAAAAAGATAAAAAATAAATTACATTAAATATAATAAAATAATTAAAGTAAAGTAAAATAATTAAATTAAATTAAATAATACAATATAATATAATATACTATAGTACAAGTTATCTAATTATTAATCTAATAAAATAATATAATTAAAATAAATTAAGTAAAATAAAATAAATATAATATAATAAAATAAAATAAAGTTAAAATAACTATAATTAAAATAAAATAAATGATATTAATAATTAAACTATAATACAAATTATCTAATTATTAATATAATAAAATAAAATAAAATAAAAATAAATAACATTAATTAAATATAATTACATAAAATTAAATTAAATTAAAGATACTGAAATTAAATTAAATTAAATTAAGTTAAGTTAAATTAAATAAATTATATTAAGTAAAATAAAATAAAATAAAATAAATCAAATATAATTAAATAAAATTAAATTAAGTTAAATTAAATTAAATATAATTAAAATAAATTAAATTAAATTAATATCATCTACATATCTTTTTGAGAGATAATATCGATGGATGTATCCATTTGAGAGGTAATATTATCTACATATCTTTTTTGATGATATTTATCACTTATATTCGTAATGTTTTCCATTTAATTATTGTATTTTAGGTACATGCGTCGTTTAAAGCAAAAAGTAAAAGATAAATCTCGTGTAGAGGGCGAGGCTCTATTGCTGAACGGTACACGAAGAAAGTGTTTGTCAACGTCAACTCATTGTATTTTGAGGATGTTGTCTCAATGAAAGACAATCGTTTAAGTCGAAATGAGGTCGTCGGAGACCAATCATGTGTTGATGAGTTAGCTATATTTTCCTATCCTACTAAACCATTTGGCCATGAGACGATAACGTACTTAAGCAAAAAAGATTTGAAAATTGTATCTACATATGTGTTTCTAAATATGCCCGAAGTATCGTTATACATAACGTATGTAGTTAGTATTTTTAAAATTTTAATATTTAAAAGCCTAACCTACAATTAAATCGTGTTATCAATGTTTCAGTTCATTTGAAGACGAAGCGTGTGCTTTAAACCCGAGCTTAAATACAGCACAGTTGAAATTATTCACAACTGTAAAATTTCAACAATGGTTTAAGAGAATAGTTGAAGAAGATAACGATTATGAGCATTTTAAAGATGTCATCGACGAACCTTACAAATTGATTAGTTCATTTCCCGGCTGCATCGTCTATGGGTATAGATTTAAGGTCGATGACATAAATGAACCGACATCAGTAAATTCTGGCGTTGTCGTGTTGGGCAGTTGTTACCAAGATTCGGAGTCCAATTATTATGGACGTTTATAGGAAGTAATTGTGCTCAATTATCCCGGGGGTAAAAAGGTAGTTACATTTAAATGTCCCTGGTTTGATATTGAGAAGGGTGTTAAAATTGATCGTGACAGAATCGTCATAGTAAATATAAAGTCAAAGTTACAGTCTGTTGACGTATTCGTGTTAGCCAGTCAAGCGACTCAAGGGTACTACACATCTAATGTCGTAAATTGTAAAAGCCCCTAGCTAGTATACAATTGTCACAACAAAGACTCGGCCATTTGATGGTACTAATATGTCTGGGACAGATGAGCCATTGCAAGATGATGTTAGTAAATCTAGCCATGTAGTGCTAAATAACGACAATGTGTTTGTAGATGTCATTGACGTACCTAATAATGAAGAAGTCAAGGAAGACGTGGTTGGCAATGAATACGTCTTTATACAAGATAATAAGGATGACAACGATGATTTTCATACACCACAGCAGAACCGTCGATCCATAACCGATGATTCTTTACCGACAACTGGTGGTACTAGTTTCATTTAGTTTTGTAGATTATAATTTAGTTATATTTACATTAATTTAGCTTAATTGATTGTAATTCATCGTAATTTTGTTGAGTTTTGTAAAGTATTGTACTTTTAAACGATGATTTATTTTATAATGTGTCGTAATTTATATTTATTATAACTCAAACGTGTTCTTATGTTGTGCGTGAACATAAAGAAATGGATTGTTGTTGTGTTGTTGGGATAAAGCATGCATATATGTTTGCAGGTACAAAAATGTGATTTTAAAACCAGGTACTGAAAAAGCAAAAAGTATATATTAAAAAAAATGCACTTATTTTCGATGGAATAGTATATTTTCGACGAAAATTCCGTCGAAATTAAAGCAGTATTTAAAGATTAAAAAAGTTTGAAAATGGTTATTTCCAACGGAAGAACTTATTTTCGACGGAAGTTCCATCGGAATTAAAATGCTGTTTTCGACGATTTAAAATTATTTCGACAGAATTCTCATCGTAAAAAAAGGGGTATGGTCGACGGAATATTTATTTTCAACGGAAGCTATTCCGTAATAATTAATCTATTATTGACGAAATCCTCGACAAAAAAAATTTCGTCATCTCTAATTATTTTCGACCGAATTGCTGACAGAAATAATCCCGATGTGATTATTTCCGACCAAATCTCCGACTGAAATTTTCGTCAAGTTTAAATTATTTTCGATGGAATAACACTATATCCGACGGAATATTCCAAAAAAATATTTTGTCGGAATTGACCGTTTTTTTTGTGTGTTAATTAAAATAATATAACACGTTATACTATATATTACCTAAATTTATTAAAATTTATACTATATCAAATTACGCGATTAATTACATTAATAACATATGTGAACTTTTTAAAAACATAATAATTATAAAATTAGTTAAAAATTATAGTGAATTTATTACTATCTAATTGTCACAACTAAGTTAAAACTTATTAGAGTTTGAGTTTCATACTTCTATTCGGATTAGAATTTCAAGTAAATTTTGTCAACATAAACACTAATATAGAATTCCATTACAAACTTAATAAAATTTAAATAATTATTTTTATATAATTATAAATAAATAAATAAATATGCACTCCATTTAAATTCTTAACTTAATAATTGATCGAAGTAATCTATAATGTATAATTCAATATTTATTATTTAAATAAATATTTCAAGAATTCCATTAAAAACTTAATAAAATTAAAATAATTATTTTTACATAATTATAACTACTAAATATGCTCTAAATTTAAATGCTTAGCTTAATATTTGATCGAAGCAATTTATAATATATAATTTAATATTCATTATTTACATAAATATTTCATAATTTAGTAACTATAATTATCTTCTCAGAGTCCTAGTATTTATCTATTTAATAATATAATAAACCATTATACACATCGTCAGTGCTTCGTACGAGATTATGAGCTTGTAACTCAAAGTTTTTGAGTTTCTAACATAAAAGGGAAAAAAAATATTAAACTTGATGAGAAAAAAAAAAGAATAGAAAATTAACTTAATAATTGATTGAATAAATCTATAAAAGAAAAGGAAAGAAAACTTAAGTTTTTTATTCAAAATATATATATATTTTCTCTTATATTAGTTTTATTATATTTATAATCTATACAAATGGTATAATAGGGATTATAAAATATTTAATTATGTTATTTAGTTTTCATTTATTTTTGGAAGAAAATTTAACTTCAACACACAAAAATTACCAAATTTTCTGTTAATTTCTTCTCTTTTGTTTTATTATAAAACTGGGCAACAATATAATTTGGAAGAAAACTTAAGTTTTCCTTCTATTATTTTATTTCCATCCATTTCTTAGTGGTTACCATTGAAGGCATGGATGTTTCATACACAGACATAACAGTGAGCATATATATAAGAAGATGAATTGAAAAAGTAGTGGCTGAGCACTCTTAATAATTTAACAAATATTTTAAATTATTACACCATCACTAAATTGGGACAACAATCTTTTTATAAGTACACCACTATCTAGATAAGTTAAGATTTTATTTTGCTTCTTTTGGTGTTATGAAATGATATGTATGATGCCTTATACAAGATAGCGATTATCTTGTAGGCTATCTTGTAGGCGAGATAAATAGAGAAATTCACAAAAAATGGAAGTAAGAAGAAATTCTCAAAAAAAGCTCCGAGCGGATTCTCTAGTTATTAGATTAAAATTATCAAAAATATTCAACCCCTTCAAATAACCCACAAGCCAGGTTTTATAGTTGGGAAGTAAACTTGGGGGAAAAATGTCTAAAAAGGGAATATCCTAAAAAAAGTGTTGTTAACAGATTTTGACAAATCCCTAAAATGATGGCACGTAATTGGTCCCCCTCATCTATATCATGTTATTTACACCTCCTTATAATCAACTCACATGAACACTGATAACCACCTACAATTATGCCACGTAATAAAAGAAAAGATTTACAATCATTACCAAAAATAAAACAAAATAACCACAATTTAAGGAATAAAAAAAAAAAAAGACGCCCAATGTCATTATTCCCGAAGCCATATATAATTTCCGAACTGAAAGCCGACCCTTAACCGAGCTATGCCGAGGTCATCAACACTTGTCGTTCCTGCAATGGTCCATTTTCTACATGTATCCAATGCCATTAATGCATTATTCGACAAGTTGACAAGGTTGGCATCATCGGTTTCAAATCCTGTGACGCCCCTAAATTCGGGTTCCAAATACCCGGATCCGGTCATCACGATCCAATACAAACATTCACCTCTAAACAACATACAATAACTAAATGCGGAATAATAAACATATGTTGTTCATTCAAAAGGTGTTACTAGTCCCAAGATACGATAACCTTACACAAAAGTACACAAATACCCTTAATAAAGTACTTAGGGTTTATATTACATAACAATTAATTTAATTAACTACAGGACTGCATCTCGAAGTCTATTGCTTCATCTTTCCTTTACCCTTGTTCTTTCCCGAAGTCTCGGGTTGCACTGCAATAAGGTTTCATGATATAGCAAGAGTGAGCAACTAGTTTGCTCAACAAGTTTAAATAACAACAAGGAACAATATATCATGAATGAAAGGGAATAACTGAACAATTCAATAATGTGAATAACATAAGCAGGAATAATAATTTGCTTTTAAAATTAGGGTAGTCAAATAGACTATGAACTATAAATATCTACTGGAGTCAATAGCAGGTTGACCCAATGGTTACTACCAGAAATATGTACCCGAGGGGATCAGCCTCAGTACAATATGTGTATGCATAACATTTAATTTCCGTATTTTTGTACCTAATATTAGATACAGGGTACTCCCCTATAATAAAGGGGTGTTCATAATAGTCTAAGAATCCGCATCTTCAATGATTTGGATAGCTTTTAAAATCTTTAACATAAATGTCTAGCCGAACAATGGCTTAGACCTACTTTGAACAGTTCTTTAAACAATAGAACAATAATTAAGTACAAGTTAATGACTGTACAATCTCAAGTGCAACAAGTGCGAATAACAATAATATCGATGTGGAATAATTGTAAAGTAATTAAACCACTCAAAGCATGCTTGGAAATAACAATTCAAGCTTAAATAAATAATTTGCTCAATGAAAAGAGTTTAGGGATAAGTAACTTGCCTGTCTGCTCAGCTACAATAAATGTCTAGCTTTAACTAACTGGCTTTGAAAAGACCTAACATTAATAAAGTTGGTCTAATAATTAGTACGGCGTATTTGCACAACTATACGCTCACTAAGGTACTTATTTATCATATAAGTATTAACACATAATTTACATTAGTCGAAATAATATTATTAACCTTATAGACCCTCAATCAAATTAGGTTAATAATTTAATAAGTTATAAAATATTTTTCTTAAGCGTTGGACACTTATTAAACCCTTAAACAACTTATTATAATTGTTTAATTAAAGTATAATTAAATTAAGTTTATTCTATTAATTCAATATCTATTTAATTACTATTTAATCTTGGCTAAATAGAAATTAATTAATTAACTCTAGTTATTATTTAAAATAAATAATAACTAATTGTACTTACTTATTATTTAATCACATTTCAATAATAAATAATTATTGATTAAATTTTAAACTTCTTTAATTTAATATTAATCAACTAATAATTAATTAATTAATTAACCTCACTTATTATTTAATTTAAGGAAATTAAATAATAGTTTACTAATTTTAATCCTCTTTAATTATTATTTAATGCCAATTAAATAATAATTAATTATTTAATTATTTTTAATTATTATTTAAGGTTAAATAAAATTTAATTTATTTATCCTTATTTATTATTTAAATTAAATAACTTAATTTCCCTTAATCATTATTTAATGCTAATTAAATAATAATTAATTACTTAATTATCCTTATTTATTATTTAATAATATTTAAATAGTAAATAGTTAATTTATAAATTTTTATCTCTGTTTAATTATTATTTAATAGGAATTAAATAATAATTGCTAATTTATCACCATTATTTATTATTAACATTTTGAATAATAAATAACTAATAAATTTATTTAACTTAACCATGATTTAGCTAACTGGATTAATATTTAAAATATTTAAATATTAAAATTAATTAAAAATATCCTCCCCAATATCATTTTTGTATTATTATTATTTTTGTTAAAATTTTAAATTAGTTTTTAAATATTTAACTTAATTAAATTAAACCCGAATGGTATTTCTGTAAATAAGTTGAAAACTGAACCGAGGGCAAAATCGTAACTTCGCCAAAAATACACGGAGGGGCATTTTAGTAATTTCGCCGGGAATATACTGCCGCGCATTGCGCGCGTTACCGAATGTACTGCCCAAAACGGTGCCGTTTTGAGAAGACGGAAACGGCTTCCGCGCTTACGCGCGGAGTAAATTTCTAACGGTGTTAAACAACGTCATTTGGCTCCTCGTCCTTTAATGAACAGTGGTCCGCGCATTGCGTGGAAACCTTTAATTTTTTTTCCCTTTGCAGAATGTGAACAGTGTTCCGGCAATACCCATTTTAAATAAAAATATACCATCAAGTAAGCTTTAAATCCTCAATAAAAATTCAAAAAAATTACCAATCACTTAATATCAATTTATAACATGAAAATTTAATTTTTCATGATTTAATATCATTCCTTTTTTATAAAAAATTTTACATCACATAAACTACCATAAATCATAACTTTTTGTATATAACTCCATTTTGAGTGATTCAAACTTTATTTTTCTCATGATTTAATGTTCTATAATATTAGAACATCAAACCTAAGTTTTATAAAAATATTTTTTTGTCATAAATTCCAAAACTTGTTTATACACTACTAAACATATATTTTAGCATACAAAATATACCAAAATACAAACCAAACATATTAAACTCAAGCATGACATAAATATTACTACCACACATTATTAACTATATTAACATATTTGTACTAACATGATAATTTATTTAATTTAAAAACAAAATTAGATTTAGAATAACCATTACCTTGATTTAATGGCTATTCTCCTTTTTCTTCCAAAATATGTTGTGAACCTTGAAGACATAAACCAAGAACTCCTTCTCTTATCTTGGTATTTTGCTCTCAATATTTTCTTACACTTAAAAATGCTCTTTAGCTCTCTCTTTAGTTTGAAAATAAAAGATGAGAAATGACTTTCAAAAACTACTAAATTGTAAGTATACTTACAATGGGCATAGATATAAAATCTATATCTATCAAATTTCCATAATGAGGGTAGTTGGGGACTTGTGCAAGAAATCTAGCTAAGTACTAAGTTGGTGAAAAGAAGAATGGTGTCTATGTACTTTAAAAATAAAACAAGTAATCCTTTTATTAAATAAATGAAAAATAAAATAAAATAAAAACAAAAAATCATTTTTTCTCTCTCCTTGCCAAGCATGTCGGCTGATGCAACTTGATTTGTCCCAAAATCATAGTCACTTTCTACTTTTTAATTAATTAATAGTTATATAATTGTTTTTCCAAGTGGGCCAATTATTGGGTTTTATTTAAAATACCAATTGGGCTCCTATTAAAGTGTTTGGGCTACTAAATTGTCAAATTTTACTATTCTCCACTTGGGCTAATTTAATAATTTACACATTAATTATTCAATCCATGAGTAAATAAATAATTAGATTGAATAAATAATTAAATATTTTAACCCATTAGTATTAAATTTCTAAATGGACTAATAAATATTATTATTAATATTTCATATTATTTACATTAATTAATAATCATATTAATTAATTTATTATATTTAATTAACTCATTATATACAATTTAATTAAATATTTAATTAATGGAAAACTTATCAATTATTTTGATATTAAAACTTTAGGATTTGTTTACTAATTTAATAACATATTAGTAACCCCCTTTAATTAATTCTGGTAATTAATTACGTAATTAATTAATCATATAAAAAGATTTAAATAATCTCGTAAAACTAACTCGTTAGAAATTAAATTAATAATTTAATTAATAAATACGTGAAAATTCTAGGACATTACAGATCCTCCTGCATCAGTCACCCTGAGTTAGAAAGAACTCGTCCTCAAGTTCTCATGATTGTTCTTGGATCCCCTAAAATAAGGACACAAGTGCTTAACATTGAAAATGTCTGAGGTTCGCAAGTGGTCAGGAATACGCAGCCGATAAGTATTATCATTAATCTTCTGGAAAACTTCACAAGGTCCGATTTTTCAATTCTTAAGTTTGTTGTATTCTCCGACAGAGAATCGGTCATGAGCTAAAACAACCTAAAAAAAATCACCAACTTCAAAAAGTAGCTGACGTCAGTGACTGTCAACTCGATTCTTATATTTAGCATTGTTTTTCTAAATAGCCCGACGAACCCTATCATAACATCCCAAAGATGTTTGGCCATTTCATTTGCCTTGGGATGCACACTTCTGACCCTTGGAATAAGAGCTAAATCCAGAACTCCAAATGGATTTTGACCATATACAACTTCAAAAGGACTAATCCCCGAAGTTCTTGTGATGCCCCCAAATCTCTACACTCCCTATAGCAATTTGGTGCTCACGCTAACTGATTAGTTATAAATATTTCATAATACATAACTTCTATCTATTCAAGATTCACAGTATACCATAACAAATAGTAGTTCTTGTCAGAACAATTACTGTGTTTGGATACCCTCACTTGGATGTACAGATTCATGTCTCATGGATATCTCTTTCATATCAATAATCTTTATCTATCTGAAATTCACAATATTAAGACTAAAGTTTGTTCTTGGCAACATAAGGGCGTATTCCGGTAAATATGGCACCGTACAGGCGCTTATTAAGGGTAACCTCAGTGCTTACAAAACTCCCAATATCAAATACCCTCATTCAGATGTATAGTTCGTATAGATACTGTACTAAATCAGTACAACATTCTAAATCATCTAAGAATATAAGTACAATGCAATTGATATAACAACAGATGATAATATACTTCGTAACTTTAAATTCGGTTACATCATTTCAAATATCGTATTGTTTTTACATCGAAGTCTGAAAAGACTTAAGCAAATACAAACAAAAGCAACAAATCTAATCTAGCGAGATATCTTTCTGTGGGATCCGTAATTGAACATCCGGGGTTATCATTCAACGCTGCAAATGAAATTATATTTGCAAGAATGAGCTACAAAAGGCTCAGCATTTTTTAAACATTTAACAAGTTATACTCATACTGTGTTTGAATAGAAAGAACATTTAGTTCAAGAATTTTTCATTTATATATACTGAGGTTTGTCTGTCAAACCACACATATTCCAGCCTATTTAGAAACCATAAGTTGATCTGTTCAACCGGACATAGTAATCATTCCCATAGGTTGTAAGACTTAGGAATCATTAATTCAAATATTTAATAAAGGATCAGTTTATTTATATCCTAATAGTATGCATATTGTAATGTCCTAGAATTTCCACGTCATTATTAATTAAATTATTAATTTAATTTCCAACGAGTTAGTTTTACGAGATTATTTAAATCTTTTTATGTGATTAATTAATTATGTGATTAAATAATTATGTAATTAATTACTAAAATTAATTAAAGGGGGTCACTAATATGTTATTAAATTAGTGAACAAACCCTAAAGTTTTAATATCAAAATAATCGATAAGTTTCCTATTAATTAAATATTCAATTAAATTGAATATAATGAGTGAATTAAATATAATAAATTAATTAATATGATTATTAATTAATGTAAATAATGTGAAATAATAATAATAATATTTATTAGTCCATTTAGTAATTTAATACTTATGGGTTAGAATATTTAATTATTTATTCAATCTAATTATTTATTTAATCATGGATTGAATAATTAATGTGTAAATTATTAAATTAGCCCAACATGGGTCAATTAGTAGCCCAAGTGTAGAATAATAAAATTTGACAATTTAGTAGCCCAAACAATTTAATAGAAGCCCAATTGGTATTTTAAATGAAAGCCCAATGATTGGCCCACTTGGAAAATACTTTATAAAACTTATTAATTATTTAAATGTAACAATTGACTATCATTTTGGGATAATTAAAAGACCCATCAGCCGACCATGGCAAGGAGAGAGAAAAAATGATTTGTTTTTATTTTGTTTTATTTTTCATTTATTTAATTAATGGATTGCTTGTTTGATTTTTCAAGTACTTGGACCATCCCTCTTTTCACCTAATGTGTCATGCAACCCATTCCTTGTGCTAGCTTGTGTAAGTATCCTTGCTACTCTCATTATGACAATTTTAATAGATATAAGTTTTATATCTATCCAAATTGTAAGTATACTTACAATTTAAGAATGCATGTTGGTCATTTCTTCTTCTTCCACTTTGAAAGCTAGAGAGCATTTGAGAGTGTAGAAAAATATTTTGAGAGCAAAAATACCAAGAGAAGGAGTTCTTGGTTCATGTCACCTTCTTTCACCACATATTTTGGAAGAAAAAGGAGGATAGCCATTAAATCAAGGTAATGGTTATTCTAAATCTAATTTTATTTTAAACTAACATGTGTATATAAATATGTTAATATAGTTAATAATGTGTGGTAGTAATATTTAGGCCATGCTTGAGTTTAATATGCTTGGTTTGTATTTTGGTATCATTTGTATGCTAAAATATGTGTTTAATAGTGTATAATCAAGTCTTGAAATATATGACCAAAAATATTTTTATAAAACTTAGATTTGATGTTCTAATATTATAGAACATTAAATCATGAGAAAAACAAAGTTTGAATCACTCAAAATGGAGTTATATACAAAAAGTTATGATTTATGGTAGTTTATGTGATGTAAAATTTTTATAAAAAAATAATGATATTAAATCATGAAAAATTAATTTTTCATGTTATAAATTAATATAAGGTGATTGGTAAATTTTTTGGATTTTTATTGATGATTTAAAGCTTATTTATTGGTATATTTTTATTTAAAATGGGTATTGCCGGACACTGTTCACATTCTGCTTGGATGAAAAAACAAATAACACTGCCGCGCAATGCGCGAACCACTGTTCACGCCAGACGCGGAGCCAAACGACGTCGTTTGGCACAAGAAAATAAACTACTCCGCGCATTCGCGCGGAAGCCAGCAGAATGGATTTCAAAACGACACCGTTTTGGGCCGTTCAGTTTATTACGCGCGCCATGCGCGGAAGACATTTCCGCGAATTTACCAAAATGCCCCTCCGTGTTTTTTTTTCTCGGCGAAATTACGATTTTGCCCTCGGTTCAGTTTTCAACTTAATTACAGAAATGTCATTCGGGTTTAATTTAATTAATTTAAATATTTAAAAAAAACTAATTTAAAATTATAACAAAAATAATAATAATACAAAAATGATATTGGGAGTATATTTTTAATTAAGTTTAATATTTAAATATTTTAAATATTAATCTACTTAGCTAAATCATGGTTAAGTTAAATAAATTTATTAGTTATTTATTATGTAAAATGTTAATAATAAATAAAGGTAATAAATTAGCAAATTATTATTTAATTCCTATTAAATAATAATTAAAGAGAGATAAAATTTGTAAAGCAATTATTTATTATTTAAATATTATTAAATAATAAATAAGGATAATGAAGTAATTAATTATTATTTAATTAGCATTAAATAACGATTAATGAAAATTAAGTTATTAGATTAATAATTTATTATTTAATTTAAATAATAAATAAGAATGATTTGATTATTATTTAACCTTAAATAATAATTAAAATTAATTATTATTATTTAATTGACATTAAATAATAACTAAAGAGGATTAAAATGAGTAAACTATTATTTAATTTCCTTAAATTAAATAATAGGTAAGGTTAATTACTTAGTTAACTATTAGTGATTAATATTAAATTAAAGAAGGTTAAAATGAATCAATAATTATTTATTATTTAATTATTATTAAATAATATATAAGTACAATTAGTTATTATTTATTTTAAATAATAACTAGAGTTAATTAATTAATTTCTATTTAATCAAGATTAAATAGTAATTAAATAGAGATCGAGTTAATAAAATAAATTGAACTTAATTATGCTTTAATTAAACAATTGTAATAAGTTGTTTAAGGGTTTAATAAGTGTCCAACACTTAAGAAAAATATTTTCTAACTTATTAAATTATTAACCTAAAATGATTAAGGGTCTATAAGGTTAATAATATTGTTTTGACTAATGTAGATTATGTGTTAGTACTTATATGATAAATAAGTACCTTAGTAAGCGTGTAGTTGTGTAAATACGCCGTACTAATTATTAGACCAACTTTATTAATGTTAGGTCTTTTCAAAGCCAGTTAGTTAAAGCTAGACATATATTGTAGCTGAGCAGCAGGCAAGTTCCTTATCTCTAAACTCATTTCATTGAGCAAATTATTTATCTAAGCTTGAACTGTTATTTCCAAGCATGCTTTGAGTGGTTTAATTACTTTACAATTATTCCAGATCGATATTATTGTTATTCGCACTTGTTCCACTTGAGATTGTACAGTCATTGACTTGTACTTAATTATTGTTCTATTCTTTAAAGAACTGTTCACAGTAAGTCTAAGTCATTGTTCGGCTAGACATTTATGTTAAAGATTTTAAAAGCTATCCAAATCATTGAAGATGCGGATTCTTAGACTATTATGAACACCCCTTTATTATAGGGGAGTACCCTGTATCTAATATTAGGTACAAAAAATACGGAAATTAAATGTTATGCATACACATATTGTACTGAGGCTGATCCCCTCGGGTACATATTTCTGGTAGTAACCATTGAGTCAACCTGCTATTGACTACAGTGGATATTTATAGTTCATAGTCTATTTGACTATCCTAATTTTAAAAGCAACTTATTATTCCTGCTTATGTTATTCACATTATTGAATTGTTCAGCTATTCCCATTCATTCATGATATATTGTTCCTTGTTGTTATTTAAACTTGTTGAGCAAACTAGTTGCTCACTCTTGCTATATCATGAAACCTTATTGCAGTGCAACCCGAGACTTCGGGAAAGAACAAGGGTAAATGAAAGATGAAGTAATAGACTTCGAGATTGCAGTCCTGTAGTTAATTTAAATTAACTGTTATGTAATATAAACCCTAAGTACTTTATTAAGGGTATTTGTGTACTTTTTATAAGGTTATCGTATCTTGGGACTAGTAACACCTTTTGAATGAACAACATATGTTTATTATTCCGCATTTAGTTATTGTATGTTGTTTAGAGGTGAATGTTTGTATTGGATCGTGATGACCGGATCCGGGTATTTGTAACCCGAATTTGGGGGCGTCACAGGTTGGTATCAGAGCTGTAGGTTAGAAACGTTAGGATTGCGAAACCTAAGTTATAACCTTAGTATTAAACTCGTATTGAGTGTTAGGAGATAAATCGAGGAGATTTATCCTATGTGGTTTTGATGAATTGGGGAATTCATCGAGTCGAGTCGTACCCAATGAAATATAATTTCATTTCTTCAATGAATATATTTTATTGTTGTACTGATGTTAGTTTTTCTGTTGTGTTGTAGGATGGCTATAGGCGAGACGAGCGGAGCTCGAGAGGACGTGGTATTCATTGATATCCCAGTGGATACGCAGCAGTTGGTAGGGTATGCACCCGTTGCACCTGTAGCACCAGTAGGAGAGTCCGATCAGGAGGAGGATGATAGTAGGGATGCCGCGGAGCCCGTCAGGGGTGGGGTGATGAGGCCCTATAGTGAGGAGGAAGCCGAATCTGAGGATGAGGCAGATTCTGAGGATGACGAGCAGGAGGAGCCAGCAGAGTATGCTGATGGCATGGGCACTACTGCCAATGACATCATCGATACTTTGACTACGGCTAATGATGAGCTAGAGGAGAGGGTTCAGCACCTAGAGGAGCAGAACCAGATTCACCAGCAGACTGAGGAGCAGTATAGAGATGCAGCTTACATGTTCTCTGGTGAGAACATGGAACTTAAGGAGAAGATGGCCGATTTGCAGGCCAAAATTCAGCAGTTGGAGAACGCTGCACCTCCGTTGGGTCCTACTGTGCAGCAGCTGATGATCCAGAATAGTCAGCTGAGGCAGACGGTGGAGAGATTTGATGCTAGGGAGATGGCTAGTCAGACAGTTCTCCAGACAGTCAAGGCTGAACTGGATAGGGAGAGAGCTGCTAGGGTCGACACCTTAGAATATGCTCTTGGCACTTCGTTTGATCGACTGAGGCATCGGGTTAGGAGGCACCCTAGGGAGGCGGGTAACAGCAGACGCTGGATTCGTCGCCGTACAGTGGAGGAGTTGGCCCAGCAGGCTTTACGCAGGGCTATTCGTAGGACTGTTCACCGCAGCAGGCGGTGATTTATTATTGTTATCTTATTTGTATCTAGAAGTAGCGAGTCCCACATTTTGTTTCTATTAGGGATGTTTCAGCTATTGTAAGCCTTTATATTTCTATGTATGCATAGGATGTCAGTTAGACCCCAACTTTTGTTCTGTTAGGGGGGGTTGATGGTTGTGAATCCTCACTTTTGTTCGTCAGAGGATAGTCGTTATTAGGCAACTTGTGCCTTGAGCGTTTATAGAAGTATGCCACTTGTTGAGTCTGTACTAAAACATTGGTATATGAATATAAATGCAGTTATTTCCTTGTTTAAATCAAATATGCTTGATATATAGTTTGAATTTAAATGTTAATTTGGCTAACATAATGTGTAGAACTATAAGTATAAGTCTAAGATTTGCTCTTTAGCAGATCATGCCGAGAGGTAGACCACGCAATCAACGTATCCCAGAATCAGAGAGTGAGGTTGGGGATCAACCCAATCCTATGAGAATGTTTGCAGAAATGCTGGCGGAAGCCATGCAAACTAGACCCCCACCAGTGGTAGTACAACCAGCACCGCAGACAGCGCCGCACTTGGCAAATTTCAAGGACTTTAAACTGGTTGGACCACCGGAGTTTCAGGGAACTCTAAACCCGATCGAAGCACAGACTTGGATCGAGGAAATGGAGAAGGTGTTCGAGGTCGCTAGAGTGGCCGGAGAACAGAAGACTAGTTTTGCTACCTTTATGATGAAGGGGGAGGCGAACTACTGGTGGAAGGCCAACAAGGGCCGTGCAGGAGAAGGCGTCATCACCTGGGAACGCTTTAAGGAAATGTTTCTGGAAAACTACTTTCCAGAAAGCATGCAGCAAGAAATGGAGGTGAAATTCCTCGAGCTAAAACAGGGGAGTATGTCTGTGGCCGAGTATGCGGCCAAGTTTAATGAGTTGGCAAGGTTTGCAACTCATCAGGTGGATACGGAGGCTAGGAAGGCTAGGAGATTTGAGTTAGGTTTGAAGCCGTGGGTGTACCGTTCTGTGGCGGTATTAAAGATCAAGAGCTTTGCAGAGCTATTGGAAAGGGCAATCATTGCAGAGGGTGGCAGTGAGGCCCTAAATAAATTCAACCAGGAGAGGAAGAAAGGTCATGACGGGCAAAAGACGGGGAGCAGTGGAGGCAGCAACCCCAATAAACGAAAGTGGAATGAGAGCCAATCGTCCGGAGGTAACAAATCCGGAGGAGAGGCTAAGAAAGTGGGCAAATGCAACAATTGTGGTAAGAACCACACGGGAGAATGCTTGAAAGGGAAGAGTGTTTGCTATAGCTGCGGACAGCCAGGGCACATGGCTCCACAATGCCCGAAGAAGATGAAGGGAGTATGCTTCTCCTGTGGAGCAACCGATCATCAGGCCAAGGACTGCCCAAAGAGGAAGGGAGACGCTGGGAGTGGCAACAGAGGCAACAACAACAACAACAACAACAACAGGCTGAGCATTGGAGGGCCAGCCAGTCAGGCCAACCGACCCACAACGCGCACCTTCAACATGATTGTGCAGGATGCAGTCGACTCCAAGGACGTGGTGTCAGGTATCATCCCGATTAATGATATTAATGCATATGTATTGTTTGATTCGGGTGCTACCTGCTCATTTGTTTCTGAAGATTTTGCTAAGAGATTAGATTTACCTCAAGAAAAGCTAGAACACCCTATGAACGTAGAAGTAGCAAACAAAGAAATCATTCTCGTAGACTACATTCATAGGAACTGTTGTGCTGAATTACGAGGGTTTAGACTTAACGTAGATTTGATACCGATTCGTCTGGGGGAGTTTGATGTAATCCTAAGGATGGATTGGCTATCGAGTCACGGGGCGGTTATTGACTGTAAGAAGAAGTGTGTGCACTTAAAGACTCCGAATAAGTCCAAAGTTATATTTTACGGTAGTAAATCGCCGAGACAATCAAGTTGTCTGACGATGATGCAAGCACGAAAGTTGCTCAGGAAAGGGTGTGTAGGTTATTTGGCTCATGTGGTCGATACTCAACGTGTCGAGGGCGAACTGAGTCAGATACCTGTTGTACGGGAATTCGCTGATGTTTTCCCAGAAGAGATTCCGGGGTTACCGCCGGACAGAGAAGTGGAGTTTGTTATTGATTTGGTACCGGGGACCGCACCGATATCAAAGGCGCCGTATCGTATGGCACCAGTAGAAATGAAAGAATTGATGGTTCAACTGCAGGAACTGTTAGATAAAGGTTACATCAGACCAAGCGTGTCACCATGGGGAGCGCCGGTTCTGTTTGTAAAGAAGAAGGATGGTTCGATAAGGCTTTGTATTGATTACCGGGAGTTGAACAAGGTCACCATTAAGAACAGATATCCGCTACCCAGAATTGATGATCTGTTTGATCAACTTAAGGGAGCGAAATACTTTTCGAAAATAGATTTGAGGACGGGTTATCATCAACTGAAGGTGAGGGAGGAGGATATCCCGAAAACGGCATTCAGAACTCGTTATGGTCATTTCGAGTTTCTAGTGATGTCATTTGGACTAACGAATGCACCAGTGGCATTCATGGATATGATGAACAGAGTGTTCAAGCAGTACTTGGACAAGTTCGTGGTCGTATTCATTGATGACATATTGGTGTATTTGAAGACGGAGGAAGAACATGTAGAACACTTACGGATCGCATTGGAGGCTTTGAGAAGGGAGAAGCTGTACGCTAAGTTTTCGAAGTGTGAATTTTGGTTGCAGAGGGTGCAGTTTCTAGGTCATGTTATCGACAAAGACGGTGTTTCGGTGGATCCAGCGAAGGTGGAGGCAGTTATCAATTGGGAACAACCGAAGACGCCGACTGAGATCAGGAGTTTCTTAGGGTTAGCGGGGTATTATCGGAGATTCATTCAGGATTTTTCGAAGATAGCATCACCGTTGACCAATCTTACCCGAAAGACTGTGAAGTTTGTTTGGTCGGAGAAGTGCGAGGAAAGTTTTATGGAGTTGAAAAAGAGGTTGAGCCAGGCACCAGTGTTGGCTTTACCGGACGACACGGGAGGGTTCGTAGTGTACAGTGATGCGTCACACAAGGGTCTTGGTTGTGTGCTAATGCAACACGGCAAGGTCATTGCGTATGCGTCACGTCAGTTAAAGGATTATGAGAAGGGTTACCCAACTCATGACCTGGAGTTAGCAGCGGTAGTTTTTGCCCTGAAGATTTGGAGGCACTACCTATATGGCGAGAAGTGTGAGATATATACAGACCACAAAAGTCTGAAATATATCTTCACTCAAAAGGAGTTGAATATGAGGCAGCGTCGATGGTTAGAATTGATCAAAGACTACGACTGTGAGATTTTGTAAAGGCCAATGTAGTAGCAGATGCCTTGAGCAGAAAAGGCAGGGAGAAGTTGTTGAAGCTAACAAATCAGGAAGAGTTGGTGAGAGATTTCGAACGTTTGGAGTTGGAGATCAAATATCCGATGGAGGCAGACGAGAAGTTATTTACAGTAACAGCAAGCCCGACCTTATTAGACAGGATCAAAGAGGCTCAGGAAAAGGATGAAGATTGTGATAATATTAAGAAGCGAATTGCTGAAGGCGAGGAGCTTAAGTACAAGATTGATAGCACAGGGTTGCTAAGGTTCGAAGGGAGAGTCTGGGTACCGATGGATCTGGAGCTGAGGGAAGAGATTCTTCAGGAAGCTCACAGTACAAGGTACTCAGTACATCCCGGGAGTACGAAGATGTATCAGGATTTAAGACAATATTTTTGGTGGCCGAATATGAAGAAGGAAGTGGCAGAATGTGTCAGTCGATGTCTGACACGCCAGCGGGTTAAAGCAGAGCATCAGCGGCCGAGCGGGCTGCTTCAACCACTAGAGATTCCCGAGTGGAAGTGGGAGCACATCACGATGGATTTTGTGGTGGGTTTGCCACCGACACATAAAGGTTTGGACGCCATCTGGGTAATAGTGGATCGTCTGACCAAGTCAGCTCATTTTCTACCTATCAGAATACGGTACAATCTGGAGCAGTTAGCGAAGCTCTATGTGAAGGAGATAGTGTCACGACATGGAGTGCCGGTATCGATTGTGTCCGACAGAGATCCGCGCTTCACGTCAAATTTTTGGAAAAGTCTGCAAGCAAGGATGGGTACACAATTGAGGTTGAGTACAGCATACCATCCTCAAACTGACGGCCAGAGCGAGCGAACGATTCAGACCTTGGAGGATATGCTCCGAGCGGTCGTAATGGACCTAAAGGGCAGTTGGGATGACCATTTGCCACTGGTGGAGTTCGCTTACAATAACAGCTACCACGCTAGTATCGGTATGCCACCATACGAAGCGCTTTATGGAAGAAAATGTCGAACACCGTTGTGTTGGGACGAGGTCGGTGAACGAAGAATGCTTGGACCTGAAATGGTGCAGCAGACTGCAGACACAGTACAACTTATCAGGAATCGACTGGTAGCAGCTCAAGATCGTCAAAAGAAGTACGCAGATTTGCATCGCCAAAAGCGGGACTTCAACGTGGGCAGTTTCGTATTTTTGAAGGTATCTCCCTGGAAGGGGAAAATCCGTTTTGGTAAGAAGGGCAAGCTGAGCCCTAGGTTCATAGGACCGTTCGAAATCTTGAGGCGAGTCGGTGAAGTGGCGTACGAGGTAGCATTACCTCCTGAACTGGAGCACATTCACAACGTGTTTCATGTGTCAGTGTTACGGCCATATAAACCGGACTACAAGCACGTTATCTCCTATGAACCAATTCAAGTCGAGAAGGACTTATCATATGAAGAAGTTCCTGTTCAGATACTCGATAGGAAGGAACAGAAACTGAGGAATAAGATAATTCATTCGGTCAAAGTACTTTGGAGAAATCACGCAATTGAAGAAGCTACGTGGGAACTAGAGGAGGATATGAAAACGAATTACCCGTTTTTATTTGAGTAACCTTATTTTTACAATTCCGAGGACGGAATTTTTATAAGGGGGGAAGAATGTAATGTCCTAGAATTTCCACGTCATTATTAATTAAATTATTAATTTAATTTCCAACGAGTTAGTTTTACGAGATTATTTAAATCTTTTTATGTGATTAATTAATTATGTGATTAAATAATTATGTAATTAATTACTAAAATTAATTAAAGGGGGTCACTAATATGTTATTAAATTAGTGAACAAACCCTAAAGTTTTAATATCAAAATAATCGATAAGTTTTCTATTAATTAAATATTCAATTAAATTGAATATAATGAGTGAATTAAATATAATAAATTAATTAATATGATTATTAATTAATGTAAATAATGTGAAATATTAATAATAATATTTATTAGTCCATTTAGTAATTTAATACTTATGGGTTAGAATATTTAATTATTTATTCAATCTAATTATTTATTTAATCATGGATTGAATAATTAATGTGTAAATTATTAAATTAGCCCAACATGGGTCAATTAGTAGCCCAAGTGTAGAATAATAAAATTTGACAATTTAGTAGCCCAAACAATTTAATAGAAGCCCAATTGGTATTTTAAATGAAAGCCCAATGATTGGCCCACTTGGAAAATACTTTATAAAACTTATTAATTATTTAAATGTAACAATTGACTATCATTTTGGGACAATTAAAAGACCCATCAGCCGACCATGGCAAGGAGAGAGAAAAAATGATTTGTTTTTATTTTGTTTTATTTTTCATTTATTTAATTAATGGATTGCTTGTTTGATTTTTCAAGTACTTGGACCATCCCTCTTTTCACCTAATGTGTCATGCAACCCATTCCTTGTGCTAGCTTGTGTAAGTATCCTTGCTACTCTCATTATGACAATTTTAATAGATATAAGTTTTATATCTATCCAAATTGTAAGTATACTTACAATTTAGGAATGCATGTTGGTCATTTCTTCTTCTTCCACTTTGAAAGCTAGAGAGCATTTGAGAGTGTAGAAAAATATTTTGAGAGCAAAAATACCAAGAGAAGGAGTTCTTGGTTCATGTCACCTTCTTTCACCACATATTTTGGAAGAAAAAGGAGGATAGCCATTAAATCAAGGTAATGGTTATTCTAAATCTAATTTTATTTTAAACTAACATGTGTATATAAATATGTTAATATAGTTAATAATGTGTGGTAGTAATATTTAGGCCATGCTTGAGTTTAATATGCTTGGTTTGTATTTTGGTATCATTTGTATGCTAAAATATGTGTTTAATAGTGTATAATCAAGTCTTGAAATATATGACCAAAAATATTTTTATAAAACTTAGATTTGATGTTCTAATATTATAGAACATTAAATCATGAGAAAAACAAAGTTTGAATCACTCAAAATGGAGTTATATACAAAAAGTTATGATTTATGGTAGTTTATGTGATGTAAAATTTTTATAAAAAAATAATGATATTAAATCATGAAAAATTAATTTTTCATGTTATAAATTAATATAAGGTGATTGGTAAATTTTTTGGATTTTTATTGATGATTTAAAGCTTACTTATTGGTATATTTTTATTTAAAATGGGTATTGCCGGACACTGTTCACATTCTGCTTGGATGAAAAAACAAATAACACTGCCGCGCAATGCGCGAACCACTGTTCACGCCAGACGCGGAGCCAAACGACGTCGTTTGGCACAAGAAAATAAACTACTCCGCGCATTCGCGCGGAAGCCAGCAGAATGGATTTCAAAACGACACCGTTTTGGGCCGTTCAGTTTATTACGCGCGCCATGCGCGGAAGACATTTCCGCGAATTTACCAAAATGCCCCTCCGTGTTTTTTTTTCTCGGCGAAATTACGATTTTGCCCTCGGTTCAGTTTTCAACTTAATTACAGAAATGCCATTCGGGTTTAATTTAATTAATTTAAATATTTAAAAAAAACTAATTTAAAATTATAACAAAAATAATAATAATACAAAAATGATATTGGGAGTATATTTTTAATTAAGTTTAATATTTAAATATTTTAAATATTAATCTACTTAGCTAAATCATGGTTAAGTTAAATAAATTTATTAGTTATTTATTATGTAAAATGTTAATAATAAATAAAGGTAATAAATTAGCAAATTATTATTTAATTCCTATTAAATAATAATTAAAGAGAGATAAAATTTGTAAAGCAATTATTTATTATTTAAATATTATTAAATAATAAATAAGGATAATGAAGTAATTAATTATTATTTAATTAGCATTAAATAACGATTAATGAAAATTAAGTTATTAGATTAATAATTTATTATTTAATTTAAATAATAAATAAGAATGATTTGATTATTATTTAACCTTAAATAATAATTAAAATTAATTATTATTATTTAATTGACATTAAATAATAACTAAAGAGGATTAAAATGAGTAAACTATTATTTAATTTCCTTAAATTAAATAATAGGTAAGGTTAATTACTTAGTTAACTATTAGTGATTAATATTAAATTAAAGAAGGTTAAAATGAATCAATAATTATTTATTATTTAATTATTATTAAATAATATATAAGTACAATTAGTTATTATTTATTTTAAATAATAACTAGAGTTAATTAATTAATTTCTATTTAATCAAGATTAAATAGTAATTAAATAGAGATCGAGTTAATAAAATAAATTGAACTTAATTATGCTTTAATTAAACAATTGTAATAAGTTGTTTAAGGGTTTAATAAGTGTCCAACACTTAAGAAAAATATTTTCTAACTTATTAAATTATTAACCTAAAATGATTAAGGGTCTATAAGGTTAATAATATTGTTTTGACTAATGTAGATTATGTGTTAGTACTTATATGATAAATAAGTACCTTAGTAAGCGTGTAGTTGTGTAAATACGCCGTACTAATTATTAGACCAACTTTATTAATGTTAGGTCTTTTCAAAGCCAGTTAGTTAAAGCTAGACATATATTGTAGCTGAGCAGCAGGCAAGTTCCTTATCTCTAAACTCATTTCATTGAGCAAATTATTTATCTAAGCTTGAACTGTTATTTCCAAGCATGCTTTGAGTGGTTTAATTACTTTACAATTATTCCACATCGATATTATTGTTATTCGCACTTGTTGCACTTGAGATTGTACAGTCATTGACTTGTACTTAATTATTGTTCTATTCTTTAAAGAACTGTTCACAGTAAGTCTAAGTCATTGTTCGGCTAGACATTTATGTTAAAGATTTTAAAAGCTATCCAAATCATTGAAGATGCGGATTCTTAGACTATTATGAACACCCATTTATTATAGGGGAGTACCCTGTATCTAATATTAGGTACAAAAAATACGGAAATTAAATGTTATGCATACACATATTGTACTGAGGCTGATCCCCTCGGGTACATATTTCTGGTAGTAACCATTGAGTCAACCTGCTATTGACTACAGTGGATATTTATAGTTCATAGTCTATTTGACTATCCTAATTTTAAAAGCAACTTATTATTCCTGCTTATGTTATTCACATTATTGAATTGTTCAGCTATTCCCTTTCATTCATGATATATTGTTCCTTGTTGTTATTTAAACTTGTTGAGCAAACTAGTTGCTCACTCTTGCTATATCATGAAACCTTATTGCAGTGCAACCCGAGACTTCGGGAAAGAACAAGGGTAAAGGAAAGATGAAGTAATAGACTTCGAGATTGCAGTCCTGTAGTTAATTTAAATTAACTGTTATGTAATATAAACCCTAAGTACTTTATTAAGGGTATTTGTGTACTTTTTGTAAGGTTATCGTATCTTGGGACTAGTAACACCTTTTGAATGAACAACATATGTTTATTATTCCGCATTTAGTTATTGTATGTTGTTTAGAGGTGAATGTTTGTATTGGATCGTGATGACCGGATCCGGGTATTTGTAACCCGAATTTGGGGGCGTCACATATATCATCCTAACAACAGTATCCTAGATACGCAAAGGTCAGTTTAATACTGCTTATAAACCACGATCAGTGTACTACTGCCTGGTCATCACTCTTATAAAAATAGGCAAAAAGTATCAATATATATTTCGTACAAAACAAATTGGTTTGTACTCACAATTTATGCTTTGATATAATATCAATTCAATCTCACGCAAATAATAGCTCATTTCTTAAAGTTATGCTTGAACAAGAAGCAATAACTTCACAATAATAGATAACATGAACAAAATATTTTAAAAAGTTCGTAAATTGAAGAAAAGGTTTGTACAATGGTTGTAAAAGGAATAAAAGACTTGCCTGATAGTTGTACATGGTATTTAGACTTGCATTATCGCCTAAACACATTTATTATATAACAATAATAATTGTTAGAACATATAAAAATATATATTTAATTTAATTAATTAATTATGTATGATTCGGTGTTGATTCATCGCCTTAATTATTGTATTAGATGTTATATAATGTTTATATAGTTTATTCATCGCTAATTACTTTGTTAAATGTTTATATTTTAAGTTTACATAATTTGTATGTCGCTAAAAGTCAATTTAGAATCACCCTAGATTAATTTTTTGTTAATTGTCACTATATCCGTCATTAAACGTGTTTTTAATTAAATTAATATTAATGTTTATTTAGTTTGTGATCTAATGATACAACCACGGATCCAACCTGTTGCTATATGATATATATAATGAATTTTTAAAGAATCTGTCGTAGTGTCTGTGGCTAAATTAATTAAAATTAACTAATTATTAAGTCTGTCACTGTTAGTTATAGTGATGACCCTATTCTTCGCTAAAGGCGTCGTTGTAGGTGTTCTTGAGTAATCGGAAGTAGACTATCACTAAAGGCCTGTATCGACAAGTTGTCCGTCGCTAAAAGTATGCTTCTTTTGGAGCCTAGATAGTGATTGTCGCCCGGTTTGTCTCTAAAGGTTTGGCACTTAGGCACCCAAACCCAGCCCTCTGGCACTTAATCCCTGCCCAGGACAGACGGTCAATGTCGGGTGATCACTTTCAGCTTAATTCATCTTTGAGATTATGTATTTTTTTTTAAAAAAACAAATTGAACCTCGATATACTACACATGACAGGCTACATCGAGATGTCAAGATTAGACCCAGAAAGCATTCCAATTAAAAGTTAATTCTCGGTCAAACTAGCTCATCATGCTGTTTTTCACAATTTCTAGGCAGCCCGGATTTCTGGGTTTCCAGAAATTGTGATCAAGCAGGGACTTTCCAACAAGAATAACTTTATGTGTAGTGATATGATTGAGGTGATTATGGTTTCTGTGTCTTCACTACATGGCATACTACAACTACAAGGCGTAACATCTATTAAACTAAAAAGGTATGTCAGAGATATTATGGCATCAAAGTACCATGTCAGACTATTCATGAGCAGTCCTGGACAGAGAGTTAAATCTCTTTATTTCATGCACTTAAATATTATGAAACCATGTTTTAACAACTCAGATCTTCTTTTAACATAAGATCAGTCATTTTTAAATATTTAAACAAAACATCTAACAAGAGATTAAAGATCTACACTAAAATTAAAATTTTGTACCTTCTAAGCAAAGTTGCAATCCTATCTCTTAATTCTGATCTGAAATGGTTGTGAGGCTTATGGGACTTTGTTTATAATTGATATGTGTTGTAAATTTTGTGGGTTTAATCAATGGTGAGGCTCTCTGTTTATCAGGGAGCCAAGGTTATGGTTTAAGAGTCTTTATGCCACTTTTCTTGCAAATTAAGTTTGATTTAATATCTTCCAAGTTGTGCCACCTTAAGGTCGGTTTACAGGGCCAATGAATGCTCAATTAATGTTTTAAATTATTACAAGTGATGACTCTTACATTTCCAAATTTGTGTGGACAAAAATTGATCTTTATTTTCGTTTAAAAGAAGCAAAAGCAAATTTTGCTACCTCCTCTTCATGTGGCTGAGTTTATAAGGGTATTTTAGTCTTGAAATTTAAATAGGCACACTTAGAAGGGGGGCTTGAATAAGTGTGGAGTAAACTATGACCAATTTTTGTAAATTAGACTATCTGTCAAGGAATGCAGTTTACCGTATTATCTTATTCAGTTTGCCAAATCACTTGATGTATTAGTCTGACAATAATCTGCTTATATGTATTTGAAAAACGACTCTGATTATGTTGTTTTGTAATTCTGAAAAATAGTTACTGATATATATATATATATATATTTAGAAATACAAATATATGTTAATTAATTAACTTTGAAATTCAAAACACACAATTAACCAATCACATCAACACGAAGAATTTTTACGTGGTTCGACCCCTAACCTTTATTCTAGTGGCCTACTCCACGTCCAATATCAAATAAAATACTCACAAGATAACAATGTTACACAACATGTTTTTAACTAACCCAAGCACACTTGCTCAACTTATGTGTGACGCCCCCAAATCTGAGCCCACACAGCCCAAACTTGAGTCGTCAAAAGACTACAACAAAATTATTACAACAAAGCACAACGTACAACAATACAGTGTATAATAATACATAACTAAGTCTTCACTATTATTGCCACACTATTTTACAACACGTGAAGACTACGACAGCTATTCCTCAGACTCTCACTCCATCCCCCGGCTAGACCCTGTTACGTTTTCATCTCCTGTTGAAAAACAATGGAACAAAAGAAAGGGTGAGCTCAAATAGCCCAGTAAGAAATATCATGACTAAGATAATGACGAATAAATTATCATTAGTCTTCAACAGTTGAGTTCTGAATACAATAGACTACAAGGTTTATATCAAAAACTGTAGTTAAATTCTTAAACAATGTTCAGATCAATAATAGCAGCGGAATGAGCAATCTATTAGAAGAATAATGCAGACTATAATGTCCACTCGCTTCTCTTTTTAGTAAAAATATCATCAACTTTTATCATCTGAAATACCATTAGTCAAGATAATACAACTTCACAGTTCCTGGTCATAATCATGCAGATCAACAGTTCATCTTTGCACTACGGGCCAAAGACATTCAATATAACACCAACGGTCATGATTATACCAGATTCAGCCTTTGGTCATAATCATACCAACCAACAGTTCATCTTTGCACTACGGGCCAAAGAGAACATTCACCACGTGCCATAAAAGACACCGAACAGATGTATCGCCTTTAACCTAGTATATCGCCTTTAACCTATCATATGTTCAACAATTATATCACATCTGTGTCCCCGGCCATAGATATTCACAACAGCTTGATTCTTGATGATTAATACAAATAACAGTGATACAAATGATGAACAGAAGAACATGATAAACAATAAGTATCGGAAGTTTACTTTATGCAGATTCAAATAATGTCCAAATTGCCAACATGATGTGGAGTGAAATTTAAAAATGATATTCAAGATCCACAATTCAGAATAACGATTACAGTTCAATAGAAATGTTCAGAAAATAGGAAGGTTCAGTTGAAATAATGAAATTCAACTATTATGGAACATATAATATTTTCAGGAATTATAGAAGCAATAGTTCCATAATAAGTTTCGATTTAGGTGTATGAAAGAAAATAATATCCCTTACCGTAGCAGGTTTGATTAACAAAAGGTGAAGGGAATTAATATCCCTTACCATAGTAAGTTTGAATAATGGAAGATGAAAAAGATGGTATCCCTTATGAGTATAAAGGAAAATGATATCACTTACGAATATGGAATAAAAGTGTCATGTGATAATTCGTGTAGACAAATTATTTTCACACGAGACAAATAAAAAGGGTTATTCACCAACAGGCGGTAATCCGCGCCGTAAGATTATTCCCATCAATTTGAATACGAAGAGTTATTCACCAAACAGGCGATAATCCGCGTCGTAAGTGTTAGAGTTTATGCCCTAGAGGCTAATTATTTGATGTAATTGCTTAACATTTTTGATATTATATTTGATTGAATAAATGGATTATTTTATTATGATTTCATTTACTGCGTTATATAAATGTTAACATAATAAAAGCCCTTAGAATAATGATACGAATTATATAGCTTTAAGTATGTGACTTGAACATGAGATTATATAATTATAATTAGTATCATTGCTCTTAAATGTCCCTAGTCGAGTATCATTGTTAATGGGACAACAATGATGCATTGAGACTAGTATGTGGATTGACTGATGGCCAAATCTCATTGGTCATAAATATATGAGATATTTGAGTCAATGCATAGGTACATGTTAGAGAACAATGTACTGGACTGACCCACCATGAGAATTCTACATGGAGCATTATGCAAAGTGTCATAAGAAATTCTTATAGTGACAATGATGTAATGATCCTCCGACCTGAAGTCACTATATTATTACACGAGAATTTGTGTACTTTGATATCATTAAATGTCACCTTTAATAGGGTGGACAATAAAGGCGATTATTGGGTACATCATGAATCGTGTGAGGAATATGAGTGATCTAGATGGAATTTAACCCTCCTATATATTAGGGGTGATATCCATAGGCCTCTTGATTGAGTAGGACTATGAAATGCATGGCCATGCTCAAATATTGATTTGTTTCATATAGTCTACTCATTGATCAAGAAAACTCAGATTAAATTATGAAGAGTATGACACATTCCATGCCTCGAGTTTAATCTAGGATATAAGGTTAAAAGGATTAAATTACATTGAAACATTGGTCACGAAAAGGTTGTATCGAATCACCGATCTTATTATTATTTGGGTAGCAGTGATGCATTACTAGATGCCGCTCATTGTTTATAATTTTATAATATGATTTTAAAATTATTGCCAACATAATAATAACCTATAGGGTCACACACTTAGAACGTAATTAAAAGGGAATTAATTTAAATTGTAAGTATTTTAAATATGTCAATATGATTGATAGTATTTAAAAAATTACGAATTTAAATTAATAGGATAATTTGTATATATGTATATTAATTAAGTAAGACTTAATTAAAATATAATATATATAAATTCGGATTTTATTTTTCTATTTATTTTAGGTTTTAGTTAATTCCTATTAACTACTATATATATGATATATCAGTAGTCTAAAAGTCACGTAAGGAAAAACTAAAACCCTAGCCGTTTTCAGAAAGAGGCTAGAGAGAAAAATAATTGGGAAATCCTGATCTTGGTGGCTAGTACCGCGGTTCCTTTTGCTGCAGATTGTGGGACGATTCGCGGAGCGTTCGTGTGGATACCGTAGAGACGCAGTCGCTGGATTGCGTTGAAGATTCGAAGCTGTTCCAGAATTTAATCGTCTCCTGTCCATCTCAGATAATCGGTAAAATAATCTAAACCTCTGATTAATCTGTTTTCGCTTGGATCCTGTCTTAGGGTTTCGGAAAAAAAAAATTAAATTTCGCTGCTTTCACTGTGTCGAAACCCTAACAGTAAGGTTATTCCCATCAATTTGAATACGAAGAGTTATTCACCAAACAGGCGATAATCCGCACCGTAAGGTTATTCTCAAAGATTAATAAGGAATGAATACAAAAGGTTATTCACCAACAGGCGGTAAACCGCGCCGTAAGGTTATTCCCACAATTTAATACATGAAAGTAAATGGCACAAGAAAGAAACGATATTATTTTCGAGAATCAAAGAATGATAATCCCTTCAAGTAAGAAAGAAAATAATATCCATTTATGATGATGAAAAGAGTGATACCTCTTACCTTAACACGTGACTGGATATTGATTTAAATGAGGTTGATCAACCTATATATTTATAATAAAATTAGTAATTACAATATATAACTTTCAAAGTGTATGATAACTCGTATAATATGAACTATCAAAATTATATATATTTAACATAATTTTTGTAGTATAATATAACTACTTTAAAATAGTTTTTAAAATAATATTCTAAAATAAATCTTCCAAAGAAAACTTTTAAAAATGAATCTTCTCAAAGAAGAGTCTTCTAAAGGAAGATTTGTGAATACCGTGAAAAATAGGAATTTATAAAATTACTAATCTTTAATAAAAGACTTACTTGAAAATTTTCTGCACTCCTTTTGGCTTTCAAACTCTCAAAATAGCCTTACTATTCTCAGAGAAAACTCATAAAATTCTTATAGAAAAATTTTATGTTTTAGGTGTGATTTTTCTATTCAGCTGAGCAAGCTATTTATAGGAGGAATAAGGGTACTATGCATGGTTGTTGGCAGCACGCCAATGCTGAAATTGGCAGGAGAGGCTGCGCAGCCTCTGCGTAGACGAATTCAGCGAATTTTCAAATTTGGCACAGTAACTTGCATAATAACTTGCATAGTAACATCTGAATATAATAATATTTTTCTAATAAAACAAATAACTTTTTATTATTATATTGTCTAATAAAACAAACAACTTTATGAATATAATATAATAATCAAATTACCAAATAATACTACCATAGTAATAATTCATAATAATGCAACAACTACTGTGCCAATTATTAGGTTCAATAATTTTAAACTACAGTGCACCAACAATTATTGAGTCAATGATATGAAATACAGTGTAATGACAATTATTAAATTAATAATGCAAAATACTGTGTAACAACAATTATTGAATTGATAATATAAAATATTAAGCAGTGACAATCATCGATGAAATGATGCGTAACAGTTACGGTGTCAATTATCAAACCAATAATTTGAGACACTGTGCAATACCGTGTGCTACTGCAGAGTACCGTGTGCTACAGAAAATTACCATAAATTACCGTATGCTACTATTCTTTTATCACCGGTATTTTAACAGTTAACACCGTTGACTATTTTTATATAAAAAGGTTACTTCTGTCGTTTTCTATATCCGACAAATATTCCGTTGTGGGGTCCACCAATAATTTGTTATTTCGGCGCCGTCGTACGGCACGAATATTCCCCGACCAAACGAATATTCCCCGACAAAACGAATATTGTCCGACAAAATAAAATTTGCACATAACATCCTTAACTTTCAATTTTGTTAATTTAACCGCTTACTGTTTCAGGAAAAATATATACGAAGAAAAATTAAATTTTGTATTTCATAAAATTCGGGGTCTTACAACCTCCCCTCCTTATGAAATTTCGTCCCCGAAATTGACGTACCTGGCATTTAGAAGAGGTAAGGATACTTTGATTTCATCTCAGATTCTAGCTCCCAGGTCATTTCCTCAGTATCGAGGGTTGAGCTTTCCTCTCTTTCCAAATCTCGTAACCCATTTCCATGGAGAAACACGTAAGAATACATGATCTCCGACGTTGAAACTTTCGTCTCTCCGATGAAGATCAGCATAACTCTTTTGTCGTTCTTGTGCTGTCTGTATTCGTTGTCGAATCATTTGGATCTTTTCGGTCGTCAAGCGTACCAACTCGGGTCCCAACAATTTTGCTTCTCCTACCTCATTCCAACATATTGGAGAGCGACACTTCCTTCCATACAAAGCCTCGAATGGAGCCATGTCTATGCTTGCTTGGTAACTGTTGTTGTAAGAAAATTTCACCAATGACAAGTACTTATCCCAACTTCCTTTGAAGTCTAATACACAAAGTCTCAAAAGATCTTCGAGGGTCTGGATCGTCCTTTCCGATTGTCCGTCCGTTTGAGGATGGTATGCAGAACTAAAACGTAGTTCAGTGCCCATAGCTTTTTGTAGACTGATCCAAAAGCGTGAAGTGAATCTAAGATCTCGATCAGAAACTATGGAAACTGGCATGCCATGCAATCTCACGATCTCATTTATGTACATACCGACAAGACGTTCAAGTGAAAAGTTTTCTCGTATAGGCAAGAAATGAGCGGATTTGGTCAATCTATCTACGATGACCCAAATTGCATCTAAGCCTTGAGAAACTTTGGGAAGACCCGTCACGAAATCCATATTGATGTGTTCCCACTTCCATTCGGGAACCTCAAGTGGTTGTAATGGACCCTTAGGTATTTGATGCTCTGCCTTGACACGTTGACAAGTTAGGCACCTTGAGATAAACTCTGCAATCTCCCTTTTCATATTGTTCCACCAAAATGTATGTCGAAGATCTCGATACATCTTGGTACCTCCTGGGTGGATTGCAAACGGCGTGTTGTGTGCCTCCATCATGATTTTATGCTTCAATTCAGGATCGTTAGGAACACAGAGTCGAGAGTTAACTCGAAGTATTCCTGTCTCGTCGATTCTTGCTTCGGGGATGGCACCTTCTTGTACTTTCTTCATCATGTTCATCAGTTCCGGATCGGTAGCTTGAGCAGCTTTAATTTTATCCATTAAAGCTGGTTCTACTCGCACGTGAGCAATCTTCGAGTGGGTCCCTGGTGTCTTTAGCTCTATCTCCATCTTTTGCAAGTCGTACAAAATACACTTTTGTGTTGTCAGCAGTGCACTTGTACTCGCATAAGATCTTCTGTTCAAAGCGTCAGCTACAACGTTCGCCTTTCCCGGGTGATACTGGATTGTGTGGTCGTAATCCTTCAACAGCTCAAGCCAACGTCGTTATCGCATGTTGAGTTCCTTTTGGATGAAGAAATACTTGAGACTTTTATGATCCGTATAGATATCCACCTTTTCTCCGTACAAGTAGTGTCTCCACATCTTCAATGCGAAAACGACTGCTGCCAACTCTAGATCATGAGTAGGATAATTTTTCTCATAATCTTTGAGTTGTCGAGAGGCATAGGCTATAACCTTTCCATGTTGCATAAGGACACAGCCTAGACCTTTGCCTGAAGCATCGCTATATATGACGAATTCTCCTGATCCTGATGGAATGGTCAGAACAGGAGCTGAAACCAGTCTCCTCTTGAGTTCTTGGAAACTTTTCTCGCATTCCTCGCTCCATATGAATTTTGTGCTTTTCCGAGTAAGCTGAGTTAATAGAGTGGCGATTCGAGAAAATCCTTCTACGAATCTCCGATAATAACCAGCTAGGCCCAGAAAACTTCGGACTTCGGTTACTGTCTTGGGTTGTTCCCAATTTAGTACCATTTCAATCTTCACAGGATCGACTGATATTACTTGACTAAAAATCACATGCCCATGAAACGTGACCTCCTCAAGCCAGAACTCACATTTCTTTAACTTGGCATATAATTTGTTTTCACGGAGCTTTTGAAGTATCAATCTCAGGTGTTGTTCATGATCCTCGCGACTCTTGGAGTATATGAGGATGTCATCAATAAAGACAACCACAAAATGATCCAAATATTCCTTGAATATTCGGTTCATCGTGTCCATGAAAGCTGCAGGAGCATTGGTTAGTCCAAAAGGCATGACTAAAAACTCCTAATGCCCATAACGAGTTCTGAAAGCAGTTTTTGGAATGTCCTCAGCTTTAACCTTTAACTGATGATATCCAGAACGGAGATCAATCTTTGAGAAATGTTGAGCACCTTGTAATTGATCAAACATGTCATCGATCCGAGGCAACGGGTACCTATTTTTGATGGTGACATGGTTCAATTCTCGGTAGTCAATGCACAATCTCATACTCCCGTCTTTCTTCTTCACAAATAAAACAGGAGCACCCCAAGGTGATGCACTCGGACGAATGAAACCGGTATCCAACAATTCATGTAGTTGGACTTTTAACTCTTGAAGTTCAATGGGAGCCATTCGGTATGAAGTTTTGGAAATGGGCTTGGTACCGGGTTCAAGATCAATACAAAATTCAATTTCACGGTTTAGGGGTAAGCCAGGAAGTTCTTCAGGAAAAACGTCAGGAAACTCATTAACAATGGGAATATCATTCAAGTTTGTCGACGCCGGGATTTTCGTCGTTTCGTTTTTTAATAATTAAAAGCCCTTTTCCAATTTTAGCCTTTGGATTTAAGATGTGATTTATTGAAAAGGGTCGGCTTAGTGTCGACGGGGTTTCGAAAGGTCGATTTTATAATGAGCCAGTTGACCAGAGTCGCCAGTTGGTATATTTGAAATGGATGTACCAACTCATCCGAATTTTGTTTTCGTAATCGCTGGCTCATGTGTGACTCCGAGTTAATTGGTCCGCAAACCGAGATTCATAGAGTTCGGGGGCTTGCTTAAGCGAGGGGAAGGTGTTAGGCACCCCCCGACTTCCGTGAAACACGGTTACCGCAATCTCGATGTTTTCCTATCCTTTTAAATCCTAAAATGTGTGTGTGCGTGTGTGTGTGTGTGTGTGCCTAAATGAATGTTTGTGGTGTCCTTTTGCATAAAAGTTGCTTTGATTTTATATGGCAAATGTGTTTTGTCGGGAAAGCGTTTAGACATCTTTTGACCCAAATGACAAGGCTCTGTTTTTTTATAATAAAGATTGATTTTAATTCCGAAAACGATGAGGTTTTTTATTAGTTGTCATTTTCAGAAAACAATAGTTTTAAACGTTTGCCAAATAGGAATCGAGACTATACATTGCCCTCTAACAGTAAATATAAATAAAATGAAGGCAACTTCTAAAACTCTTTAACCCTATGCACAAAGTTTAATAAAAAACGTTTATTTATTTTTTTCGAAAACATCTTTTATGACATTTCAAAATCCAATGGAGCCTATTCGTCAAGCAATGATCAAAGTTCGCCCAAACTCTTAACTTTTAAACCTCGTGAATCTAATATCCTAATTGGATTCTTTTTAGAAGATCTTTATCGCTTGCTTTATTTTTGGAAAATCGTTTTGTGTCGTAAATCAAAATAAGCATTCAAAACGTGTCGGGGCTATCCATGGGCATGTGAGCCATCCAGACAACCTCAAACACCATGATTTGGTATCGCTTTAAGGCTCGATATTACATATATACAATCGTGCATCCTATCTAATGATTACATACACCCAAAAATGTCCATCATCGGGGTTTGACCACGAGGATCTCCTCCCTAGGCTCACATTCACCCAAATCATTGCACTATCAACACTACGATCAGTCTAACAATACTAACTCATTACAATATCATATGCATCACAAATCTCAAAGCCAATACTACAACTACCTATGAACCCAACGAATGATATGTCACCGTACGGATGTCATCGGGGCGTTAGGAGGAAGTTACGTTCCAATGGAACCCTCGCTAACGACCCCTAACCCACGGATCATCATCAATATAACAACATACTATGCTACACAAACCCAAAACACAACATTATCACATTAATATAAACAAGAAAATATCAAAAGAAAACCCTTTTCACCTTGCAAAATGCTGATCAAAGCTTCTTATTTCACAAATCGGACAACACCACAAGAACACTCGACTAACTAGTAAGAGAATACAAATATTTCACTCAAATCTAACCAGGAACAACACTCTTTTTCTCTCCTCCCGCGAGCTTTCTCTCTATAAAACTCCCTAATTTCTTCTCTTCTTTTTTCTCTCAGACGCAACAATGGCGATGTATAGCTGATCTGCAGGCAGCCGCAGGTGCATCTGCGGCTGGCCGCAGGTGCATCCGCGGCTGCCTACTGTGGCCGTCTGAGCCGCCGCCTCGGCTGCCGTGCGCCCCCCTCGAGCCACGAAAAGCGCCACGTGTCGTTGGCCGCAGATGCATCCGCGGCTGTCTGGCTTCTTTTTCTCGATTTCCGTGTTACGCAGTCTTAACTCCTCATTTTTTGCTGTATTATTTTGGAAGGCTACTACCTGATGTATAAACTGCTCTTTGTGCTTGGCTTCCAGGGGGCGCCGCCCCCTTCCACCCCCGCCAGCTCACCGGCGAGCTGGGCAGCTGCTCACTCACCGGGGAGCGAGACCCCCGAACATCGTAAGCGTAGTAGCCATTAGTCGTCTTTTGTGATCAAATCAGGTTCTTCTGGATCAACTGTTTGCCTTGCCTCAAATAACCTGATGCTCGTTGCTCGTTGTGGCGGCTTTGACCGTAAGTCGTTGGGGTCGCTTCGTGTTGGGGTCCACCTTCCTTTTCGCATGTCGAGTCAAGTCACGATTTTGCCCTCTTGCCAGGGTTAGTAGAGAAGTGCAAAATTTGGGTGTCTACAACAGTAACATATATATTCAATTCAAAGCTTTACTAATGCAATGCAGTGATCGAAATATGTAATATCACCAGTTTGATTTTTCGAGGTGGAGTGATAATAACGTGGCTTGAACGTACAGTGAATACACAAAAACTTTTCTTTGTGTAGCCAAAGAAGATGCTGTAAACTGACTATTGCACTTTTGTGTATTGTATATATTGACTTCGGTAGTTCCAGCAATCAACGTGACACACTATATATAGGTGTTGAAAAATATAAACGTTATAGTGAAAGATGCTTTAGCATGAAATCAGCCTTGTTTTACCGTAGGTGTCAAAGGTAATGATTGACCAAGATATTTGTATATTCCAAAGCAAGATTTCAGCAAAGATACATTTACCCGTTACTAATAGATTTCCCATTAATTTAGCTTCTAAATATCTTTAATCAGTTAAGCCATGTATGGAAAGATATTTGTACATTCCATCGCAGGATTTCAGCAAGAATCTTTTATACCCGTGACAGATAGACTGCCCAATCAATTAAGCCACGTATGGAAAGATCATCCAATCAATTCGTATTGACATGTTTAGATTTGAAAAACCCTGATTCAAGGCACCATGTACAATCACGCCAGAATATGTTTTATTTGATATAGTTTCCTTATAAAGCCACCAATTAATTTAACTTATTTAACTCAATCAATTATGGAAGAAATTAACTTAACAGATTTTATATACTCTTTCCAAAAAGCTGAATAACAGTTGCATGGACCTAAGTATTATTATTTTTATTGTTATTATTATTATCATGCAAATGCAAACCTATAGCTTTGATTTGAAATATATATAAAAACTGTGATCTTACAGAATATTCTAGAATCCTCCATTCTTCATTCCATCTTGATTCTTGGTTGCATTGTCGTTCAATATGGTGAGCTGAAAAACCAACCTTTTTAAAAATCTGCATGAAAAGTACCAACAAGGTTTATTTTATTTATCCATGTCATCATCAAAATCATAGGATAGAATATGGCTAAGCCAACATTCTCCCCCTTTTTGATGATGACAACAAAATAAATTTAGGCTCCCCCTAAAACCATGCATACCATAAATTTAAACCCAACAGATCAATACAGTCCTTGTAGTTCTCAATTTAGCATAGCTGTTTCAGACTCGCTATATAAAAAAGCATTAATCAACAATAATCTGTTTTGTAATAATCTATTTTGCCTCCCCCTTTGTCATCATAAAAAAATAGTTTAATATTATGAAGCAACAAATACCAAATAGATCAGTTCAACAAAGACCACCGGAGTAATTAAAAAACTAAAGGACCAAAACACAGCAGAACGAAAATAGCTATTAGACCAGTTTAAACATTAAATAGAGACCATCAGTCAAGCTCCACAATCTGAACATTGGGAGGAGCACGATTAGTAAAATAGCGACGATGAACAGTGCGAGCATTGAAATTCTTAAAATCGTGCTAAATTCGCACTGTTGTGCTTTTGAAAAGACAAATGTATTTTTAGAAATCATTAATGCACTTAGTGCAAAGATGATAAACGATGGAGTCATCAATGCAGAATAACCTAGTGTTTGATGTATTTTTAAGCCCACTATGGTATGATGTAATATGACAAAGTCAAAATGATTTTCAGTATTTTGAAACTTTTAAAGAAGAGTCTATGCTAATTGTTTCGGCTAGACAAATTGATTTGAAAATATCAAAATGTATTTATAAAATCATCACACGCCATTAAAGCCATGGTGCAGAGATGAAAAAGACGGAATCCTCAACGCACTGTTGCAACGGTGCGGTATCATGAAGTCCTATAAATGAATTTTAGTTACTTTAACTAATCTGAAATGATTTTTGAGTCGTAATATACGAACAGTTCAATGATGTGAGTCTATGTCATTTATTTTGACTGGACATTTTTTGGTCAGAAATGACTCAAGTTTTATTTTCCAATCCAACTTATGCTGGAGCGGAATTTTGTAGTAAGTCTGAGGTGAACAACCCCATAATGGGGGATATGTCAGAGCCATGAATAAAGAACCCGCGAGGGGGCGCCCAACAGTGGTGGCATGCTGATATGGGTTGGTAAATCCAAAGAGTTCGACCCCGAGAGAAGTCGTTGTGCACAGCGCTAGAGTACGATAGGCTGATCACCTAGCGTACGAAACCATTGTGGTATGTTTTCAGTCTTTGTGATTGATAAACATTCTCGCAGTATGTTCACAGTCTTTATGACCCCTCAGAATAGTATGAAAGTTTTAATGAATATTTTGATTTTCAATTTATTCTTTTGTAAGATATTGATTTTCAATTTATTCTTCTGCAAGATATTCCATTGTTCTGGAATTGTGAAAAGTATGAACTTCCTAGAAAATGGTGGTCATAGAATATGATGAGTGAAGATATATATTCAGAGATGAAAATTTGTTAGAAATGAGTATGATGAAATTTCGGGGACGAAATTCTTATAAGATGGGGTGAATGTAATATCCCAGATATTTTCAAGATTTTATATAAGATCTTAATTGATTTAATTAAAGGTTAATATTTAAAACCTAGAATTTGAGAAGCAAGATGTATAGAAAATAGGTGAACATTTTTTTTTTTTTAACATAATTTATTTGTTAGAAAATAAATGTGGGAATATTTTAATGATGCATGTAGAGAATTTATTAAGGAAATAAATTCAATTGAGAAGTGAAGGTAATTATATTAATTCGTATATACCTACAGTGTGATGGTTAGCCAAATAAGAGGATGAGTAAGTTAATACTCAATTAAGCTAATAAATTAATTAGTTTAAATATGAAGTAAGAAGGAAAGTCATGTAATATAATTAATTGAGTTAATTATAGGAGTCATGAATTAAAGTTGTAATTAATAAGTAGAGAAGTTAGAATATTGCCTAGAATGACAATATTAAGAAGTTAATTAATTAAGTAATTAACTTAATTAATAAGTTGTTGTATGTGTTAGCCCAATATGAGAATATTGCGTGAAGGTGGGTAATTAAATATTAAGCTCAAGTGTTATGTTAATTAATAGTCCAAGAGATAATTAATATAAGACCAATTAAATAATATTGGCAAGTATTGTATATAATGTGGTGGTAGTCCAATTAAATTAATTACCTAGCCCAAGTTATAAAGATGTGTGAGTTGTGTTGGGTAGCCCAAATAATTAAATAAGGGAGCCCAATGCAAAATAAACTAGTAGCCCAAATATTGAGTCCAAATTTAAAAGTCAAATATTGGACAATATGTTGGGAGAATAAATTCAAGTATTGTTAAGTGTAGAGAATTAACTAATGTAGGGTTAATTGAATAACCCTAGTTGGTAGATAAGAGAGAGCATTAACCAAACATTGGTTAAATACTAGGTGGGTGAATTTGATGATGAGAATTAACTATGGATGAGTTAGTTGAATAACCCTAGGTAGTAAATAAATTAAAGATTTAACTATGCATGAGTTAGTTGTAGGAAGAATATTATAGATACAATTGTGTATGTATATAATTCACCAAGGTAGAATTGGTAGGTAACCATGGGTTACATGTTGTAGAGAATTAACCATACATTGGTTAATGGTTAGTAGAAATTGCAAGTAATATATATATATATATAAAGGAGAAATGGTGGAGTGTTGACCAAACATGGGGTCCCACTTGGAGATTGAGTAAAAATATATGTTGCTTGTATTCAATTTAAATTGGTCAATTCAAGCTATGATGTAATTTAAATAAAAGGTTATTGATGAATATGTAGAGATATATATGTTGTAAGTATATGAATTGGTATAGAGTTAACCAATGTTGGTTAAATGAATTAATCAATGGGTGGTTCACCAACCCTAGTCAATGAAGATGGTCAATTCTTATGAATTTATGTTGTAGAGAACTAACCATTGTTGGGTTACTTGTTAATCCTAAGTGGTAATAAAAATAAAACCTTAACCAATGCTAGAGTTAAGTGTTAGTAATTATATAAATATATTGAATATATATGTATAATTGATTGTAGAGAATTAACCCTACTTGGGTTATTTGGTGAAAGATGTGTGTATGTTTAATTGATGAGTTTAGACCATGGTTGGGTGAGTGAACCAACCTAGGTCATTTTAATGTAGAGAATTAACCACATTGTGGTTAGTTGTTGTGAGATATATAAATAAGATGAGCCCTAACTAAGGTTGAGTTTTAAGTGACCAAGGTTAAGTGTAGTACTTTAACCATAAGTCTTATGAGAGTTAACCACATGTGGGTTAAGTGTTGGATGAATTGCTCACCAACTATCCAACCACCCTAGTCAATCAAAATGGTCATTCATGGTGGTCAATCACTTAGTCAATCACCAAGTCCATCAAGTAGTCATTCACTAAAATAGTAAGCATGGATTAATCCTTTAATTCACCTATGTTAGTTGATTAGTGGATGTTAAGTGAGGTTAGTTGAGTCCTATAAATAGAACTCATTACCAAGGCTTGGAAAAGTTTGGTCATTTATTCATTTCACCAAGTTATAGAGAGAGGTTCTAGAGAGAAGGGAGAGCACATTTGAGAGATTCATCTATGTTCTCCAAAGTGTTAGTGAATATTGGTAAGAAGAAGTTAAGTCATCAAGAAGGATAGCTATTTTGGGTACATCAAGAAGATCAAGAAGAAGAACATCCATATCCAAGAGGTTAAAAAGTGTTCTAAACTTTCCTTAAGTTCATTTTTGTAGTCTAGATATGATTTGAACGGTCAAAAAGTATTTTTAACCGATCAAAAGTTATTTTGATGATCTAGAAGTCTAAATCTATGATATATAGGTAGATTCACGATTTGATAGGTTTAAATCATGTATTGGTATGAGTGGTATGCAAATAAATGAAAGCAAATTTCATATTGTGATTACCGGTAAAACCCTAAGTGGTTCGATCTTTAAATTTCGTGTCAAACATTTTCAAAAATATGATTGAACCATGAAATGTTGTAAAATAAGAAGTTAGGAAGACAACAACACTAAGTTGGTGTCATTTGAATGTGTAGAGTTTATTTTATTCAAGTTTGAACTTTTAAAATCAAGGATTTGTGATTTTAGTTTTCACTTTGTCCTTGTGAGCCGTTTTTAGTCCAGTTCCGTTCGGAATTTGGATTTGTGATCTAAAGAGAAATTGTAGAGGGGGAAATTATGATGAGAATGGACTCAAGAATCACCCCAAAATGTTTTAAAATGAAGAAGTTATGGCTATCGGAGCGTCGGAGGGTCGAGCAGTCAAAAAAATTGACTTTCGGACAAAATGGCTGACGCAGCCGCGTCAGGACTGACGCAGCCGCGTCAGGACTGACGCAGCTGTGTCAGAACAATCTGCTAAGCAGATTTTTCCAGCTCTAGGTCGGGTCGGGTCGGTCCGGGTCGAGTCGGGTCGGTCCGGGTCGAGTTTTTTATGAAAATTTAAGTTGAAATAAGTGTAAAATGAATGTTTTGGTTATTAAACCAATATATATGAAATCCATTAATCATTAATTGGTAACTAAATGTTTAAAATAAAGACTAAAGTTAACACAATTAAAAAGTTAATTATTGGTATTATTTGAAGATTATTAAATATTATTAAATGATCAATAATATTAGTATATGATTAAAAAGTTATTGAATAATGAATAACATTTGTAAATGATTAAAATATCATTACATGGTTAATAATATTAGTGAGTAATTAAAATATTATTAAATGGTTAATAATATTAATGAGTGATTAAAATATTATTAAATAATTAATAATATTAATGAATGATTAAAATATTATTAAATGGTTAATAATATTAATGAGTGATTAAAATATTATTAAATGGTTAATAATATTAATATGTGATTAAAATATTATTAAATGATTAATAATATTAATAAGTGAGTAAAATATTATTAAATGATTAATAATATTAATGAATGATTAAAATATTATTAAATGGTTAATAATATTAATGAGTGATTAAAATATTATTAAATGCTTAATAATATTAATATGTGATTAAAATATTATTAAATGGTTAATAATATTAATAAGTGAGTAAAATATTATTAAATGGTTAATAATATTAATGAGTGATTAAAATATTATTAAATGGTTAATAATATTAATGAGTGATTAAAATATTATTAAATGGTTAATAATATTAATATGTGATTAAAATATTATTAAATGGTTAATAATATTAAAATGTGATTAAAATATTATTAAATGATTAATAATATTAATAAGTGATTAAAATATTATTAAATGATTAATAATATTAATAAGTAAGTAAAATATTATTAAATGGTTAATAATATTAATAAGTGATTAAAATATTATTAAATGGTTAATAATATTAATAAGGAATTAAAATATTATTAAATAATTAATAATATTAATAAGTTGGTTAAGTTTACCGACATGTCCAACTAGGTTTGTTGGGCTAGGATTTTTGTCCGGAACTTAAGAGTTCGTTTATCGGACAACTAAAGAGTTAATAATTTGAACTTAAGAGTTCGTTAAGACTAATTAAAAGTCCTGGTAGCTAATAATTATGTCAATTTGTTATATAAATTGTAGGTTGAGCAAATGACGCAAATAGGCGTAAATGGTAGAAGCGACCAGGCAAGTTTTTCAGAACTTGCTCCTATGTGCTTTAACATGCTATGATGTGATATTAAATTGTTAATAGAAAGATATTAATGATAATTGTGATATGCATGAGGTATGATTACATGTAGATTATGTATAAATATGAAGCATGAATTGCTAGATGTTATATGTGATGCATGAGCAGTATGACATAAACTGAAATGCATGAAAAACATGATGTAAGTATAAATTGCAGAGTATATGTGAAGCATGTAATGTGTTATGTGTAACTGTTAAACTTGCTGAGCCGTCGTGCTCACTCTTGCTTAAAATAAATATTTTCAGATAGTGCAAGTCAGGTTAAGTTGTCGATAAAGATCAAGGAACAGGAAAGCATAATACTTTCACTGAAGATCTAAATATCTATGGTAGATATCAGTCCAAATTGGACAGGTAAATGATTGTGTAGTATAATACTTAGTTCGTATATTATATGAGTGTTAAATACTTAATTTGATTGTAATAGAATGTCGTATCATGTATGATATTGAGACATACTAGGAATGTATAAAGATTTCGATTCTGGAATAGAAAGAGAAGTTGTAAAATTGGAAATAAATGATTATTTAGCAATTATAATATTGTTGTAATTCATGAACAATAAGGAAAATGTAGTACCTGTGATGAACCGAGTTCGAGGTTCGAGGGACCCGGATTCGGGGTCGTCACAATAGCAGTCTCCGGAGGTAGGTCCATCCCCATGAAATTTCCACGAAATTCTGCAAGCCAATTGCACTGAGGCCATTCGGGAACAGGGGATGAAACACGACGAATACGAGGGTCATTTATATATTCCCCGATTTGATTAAAGCGTTGAGCGGCAAAGTTGCTCAAGACACCTACTTGACTGCTCACAAATTTAAGTTCTTGACTTAATTGACAGGCATTTCTATTCACCTTTGTCTGTAGAGCAGCAACCATGGCATTGGTCTGAATCTCGAACCCAGCATGAAGATCAATAAACTCAGATTCCAGATCACGATATACAACTGAGCATATGTTGTAGGATCATAGAGGCAAGATTAAACGATACACCACGAAGAATCATAGCAATTACAACCAAATCTTGGAAAGTAAAAACAGCCCCACCACCAAGACGTGGTAATAAATTGTACCTTAACACTTTGTGAATAATGCAGGCTACGGGTGACACATCCACTGTTTGGGGTAAAAGAACAATGTCTAATAATGGGTCATTTCGCACAATACGTAATTGCTCGAGTGGAGTGAATGGGTGATAGGCTGCCCCTTTTAACGTGAAGGGACATATACCAGAATGTGGGATTGACAGAATATGACCAAATTCGGTGACAGTGAACTCTATGGATTTGCCTTTAACAAAGGTACTATAAGACTCCCCTTTATGCTCAAAATACTTTAGATTTAGAGTTTTCAAACTATGGTTTAATACTTTAATTTTAGAGTGTTTTATTTCATTTGTTAACATATAACACGCAATATTAATTACATAAAGTAATTATATATAATATTAAGTATAAACATTTTTATTTATATATTAATATTCAAAAAATTATTACATAATTCCTATTAAGGTTTGGAATATCACAGTTCTATTCTTGGATCAGTTGTATGCAAATTCGTCTTGAGCTAACGCCATATACCACTGCTTTGGCTTTATCCCAACCAAACACCTTAGTAGATTTCCCAGACTTCGGTTCACCACTTCGGTCTAAACATCGGTTTGAGGATGGTAGGCGCTGCTAAACTTTAACTTCATTCCGAACTTTTTCCATAGACTCTTCCAGAAAGTGCTCTCGAATTTAGTATCTCGGTCAGAAGTGATCGACTTTAGGACACCATGCAAACAAACAATCTCTTTAAAATAAAGGTGGGCGATTCGATTGGTATCCATCGTTTTTCAAAAAGCCACAAAATATGCCATCTTCGAGAACCGATCCACCACCACCAAAACAGAATCCATTGCTCGCTGGGTTCGAGGTAGACCCAACATAAAATCCATGCTCATGTCAACCCATGGGGATTCAGGAACTGCTAAAGGAGTGTACAGACCTACATTGGTAAGAGCCCCTTTGGACCTCTGGCAAACATAACATCGTTGTACAAAATGAGTCAGATCACAAGTTAGCTTTGGCCAATAGTAATCAGTCGAGACCAAGGTCAGTGTCTTGTCTCTCCCGAAATGTCCTTCGTTATGCAGCCCATTAGTGATCTGCTGTCTAAGTGAACAATCTGGAACACACAACCCCGAAACAGATACCCATCATGAATAACGAAGTCAAATCACCGACCCCCATTAACTTCCTGAATTATTTTTCCAAAAGAAGGGTCAATTGTATACATGTCAGGAAATACATCAAATCCCTTAACTTTATTAATCATCGTGCTAAGGAGTAAATAGCGCCGGCTTAAGGCATTAGTAACCCGATTCATGTTTCCCGACAAATGTTTCAACGTGAAAGTAAACTCCTGCAAATAAGAGACCCACTTGGCATGTCTTCGGCTCAGTTTGTGTTGACCATTAATGTGCTTCGAAGATTCATGGTCGGTGATAAGAATGAACTCCCTCTGTACTAGGTAATGACGCCATTGTTTTAAAGACTGAATAATGGCATAAAACTCCAGATCATAAGTAGAGTAGTTCTTCTTTGACCCTGATAACTTATCGATAAAGAAAGCCACAGGCCGACCCTTTTGACTCAAAACGCCACCAATGTTAACTCCTGATGCATCACAATTCACCTCAAAGACTTTCTCAAAGTCGGGGAGCACTAATACTGGTGCTTTGATCATCTTCTGATTGACTAGCTGAAAACTAGATTTGGTCTCTTCGGACCAATGAAATGACTTCTCCTTCTGACACTCTATGATTGATGCAATTAAAGTACTGAAGTTCTGAATGAACCAACGATAGAAAGAAGTTAACCCAGGAAAACTCCTGACATTATGCAACGTTTTCGGTGTAGGCCGTGCAAAATTTGGGTGTCTACAGCTGCCCCTCTTTATCATGTTTATGAAATGCAATATGAAATGAACATGATAAAGAAGTAGGCACCCAATTCATGAAAATGAAAGTACATATTTTAATGATGCAACATACATATCAATGATGCAACATATACATATTAATGATGCAACATTAATATCATCGGTTACTGTCTCAAATGGACTCGCATAGCACATTCGTCCAACAAAACTACTTCCCTCGCTTATCGCATATCGCATATCGTATACCAAGTATCTAATCGCATATCATATCAAATAGCATATGAAATCGCATATCGCACTGCTTCTCATATAATGTATCGCATATCGCATCGCACATCGCCTCGCACATCGCATCGCATTGTTTTTGTCATCGTCGGATCTTTCTCCAACGGGTCGTTTCGTCATCGTTGTATCTTTTGCCAACGGGTCGTATCGTCATCGTCGGATCTTTTGCCAACGGCTCGTATCGTTATCGTCGGATCCTTTGCCAACGGGTCGTATCGTCATTGTCGGATCTTTTGCCAACGGGTCGTATCGTCATCGTCGGATCTTTTGCCAACGGGTCGTATCGTCATCGTCGGATCCTTTGCCAACGAGTCGTATCGTCATCGTCGGATCCTTTGCCAACGGGTCATATCGTCATCGTCAGATCCTTTGCCAACGGGTCGTATCGTCATCGTCGGATCTTTTGCCAACGGGTCGCTTTAGACGGTCAGGACTTCGCACTGACGGGTCATTTTTGGGGTGGTCAGGTATCCTCTCTGACGGGTTGGTTTTGAGTTGGTCAGGTATCGTCTCTGACGGGTCGTTTTTTGAATGGGTCAGGTATCGTTTCTGGCGGGTCGTTTTTGAATTGGTCAGGTATCGTTTCTGACGGGTCGTTTTTGATTGGTCAGGTATCGTTTCTGACGGATCGTTTTTGACTGGGTCAGATATTGTTTCTGACGGATCGTTTTTGACTGGGTCAGATATTGTTTCTGACGGGTCGGTTTTTTGAATCGGTCAGGTATTGTTTCTGACGGATCGTTTTTGACTGGGTCAGGTATTGTTTCTGACAGGTCGGTTTTTGAATCGGTCAGGTACTGTTTCTGACGGATCGTTTTTGACTAGGTCAGATATTGTTTCTGACGGGTCGGTTTTTTGAATCGGTCAGGTATTTTTCTGACGGATCGTTTTTTGACTGGGTTAGGTATTGTTTCTGACGGGTCGGTTTTTTGAATCGGTCAGGTATTGTTTCTGACGGATCGTTTTTGACTGGGTCAGGTATTGTTTCTGACGGGTCGATTTTTTGAATCGGTCAGGTATTGTTTCTGACAGATCGTTTTGACTGGGTCAGGTATTGTTTCTGACTGGTCGGTTTTTGAATCGGTCAGGTATTGTTTCTGACGGATCGTTTTTGAATTGGTCAGGTATTATTTCCGACGGGTCGGTTTTGAATTGGCCAGGTATTGTTTCTGACGGGTCGTTTTTGAATTGCCGGGTCTCGTCTCCGGAATCGCTGTGTATTGTCCCAAATGGACTCGCATCGTATTGTACATCATAAAAAATGCAATAATTCTTGAGGAAATTTAAAAGGAAAGCGTACCTGATTGGTTTGTGGGGCCTCCTTGGGATTCGTCCTCGTAAATCGCTTTTGCCAGCCACTTCTTTTGGTTTGACTTGTCATTCTTGGGGTTTGTCATCGTAGATCGCTCTTGACAGTCATTGCTTTTGAGCTGTTATCTTTGTTAATTACCTGAAGGTGCTTCAGACAGTCGTTTTGCAAATCCTTGATGTTTAATAGATTCTGGGCGCATCGGATCGTGGAAGTTTCCCGCTGCCATGTCCTTTCGATAAATGGCACCGGTACTCGTTATGCCGACAGTTTCGTACCTGTGATTTTCTTTTCATGTACATTTTATTTACATGGAACACAGATGTTATGCATGGATCAATGGATACGCTTGAAAGGAAATGACCCCTGTTTAGTCAAATGATACAATTTTTCACGTGTCGTTCTTTTTGACTACTCAGTTGTGTCATGCCTTATTTGAGAGGACAGTTTCTGGACTTCAAGGTTGGTTCGTTGAATCGCATGCCCCTGATCATCTCTCTGTTGGGGAATTGTATTTGTCTTTTTGAACGCCCAATCGACTTATCCAGGGCTCCTCATCCTGCTGGTTCACAGATCGTCATGTCTTTGGTTTTGGGGATGCAGGGACTTCCTTTTATGCTAGAGGATTATGCCTAAATTCTGGGTTGATATCTAGGTGATCCCCTTGTCGGTTGGTCGTATGCATTGATAGCTCTTGACTTTCATCTGATTGAGGCAACCCACTTAGCTTCTCTTTTTTCGATGACCGACGACCATGTTGCCCTCCTTCGCCTTTTAATCGACCAGCTCTGACGTCCGAAGTTATATCGCTTTTGCATATGCTCGCCTGAGTATCGAGGTAATGTCAGCGTGCATTATGCTGAGTTTTGTCAAAATCCATTGATGGTCGTGGGGGAAGGTTCGTTGATGAGGAGTCTGATATAGACATGTGCTCCTTTCATTTCCATGATCTTTAAGATGCCCCAGCCTTTACTCGTGTTCTTGTCGAGGATTCATATGGGAAGTCGTTTCGTTGGTCATGCCGAGTTACCCACACCAATTCATATCCTGCACAAGTAACAAACGCTAAATGCTCGACGGTTCGGGTCAGCGGGGTTAACTCCGATATTACTAAACATCTCAACAGTAGAGTAGATAAAATGGAATGCTCATAATTACGCAATTTGGCTCGTGTCTGTGATGCTTTCGTCTTATCGTAAAAACTTGGCATCGAGATGGATCTCTTTTTTCGTAAATCGTGAGTGGATTAATTTGACATTGAATGAATTGTGAATGTATTAAGTTACTCTCGATTTCACTTTTTTTTTTTTTTTTTCATTTGACGAGTTATGAAATCGTAATAAACATTTAAGCATTCATGGTCAATATACGTGAGTATGATTAAATTCAAAAACTACCTTCCTTTTTCAAAGGTATTCCGTCTTCATTCTCGCTATCGTTATTCACAGAATTAGCGTCATATGGCAAGTGCACTGTGCGATGCATCCTTCAATTAGGGGCTTCTTTTCCGTGACTTTAGATGAGCTTCTTCTTCTCTGGTCGAAAATTTTTTCCTTTTTCTTTTTTTTTTTGGACTCCGCATTTCCCTTTTCGTGTCCACTTAACTTGTCTCGTTTTCTTAGGCTATTTAGAGTTACCCATTTAACGAGTTTTGGACCAATGATTCCCAAACCAGGCGGCTTTAGGGCATTAGGTGTAAAGACACCCCTTCGGGTTTACTTGCTCGAGTAACAAAGGTCCCGCTTCGATACAAGTTAAGTGATTTATTGCATTTATTCCTCGTCTGACCCTGTGCAAAATTCGTTTTCTTAGGCTTGAGTTACCCATGTAGCGAGCGTTGGGCCGGTAACTCCCAAATCAGACGACTTTAGGGCACCAGGTGTAGAAACACCCTTCAGGCTTAATTACTCGAATAACCCATGCCACGATTCGAATCTGCTCAGGTCTCGGCAGCTGTAATGCTCGTTTTCTTAGGCTCTGAGTTACCCATGTAACGAGCGTTGGGCCGGCGACTCCCAAATCAGACGACTTTACGGCGTCAGGTGTGAAGACACCCCTCAGGCTTAATTACTCGAATAACTCAGGCCACGATTCGAGGCATTTGATTTACTTTTATTTACTCTCTGACTCTGCATCAACTGTCATCATTGTCATCATAGATTTATACCCCACATCTGAAAGTTGGCGCAAACGCAAAGTGCAAACTTGCCTATGAGGTGGATTCTGCTTCGAACGACACTTTGAAATCAGTTCTTTGTTGAATAATTTTAATCATCTAATCATACTCATGAGTTTGCTCCACAGATGCTTGTCAGAATTAATTTGATTCCTAACAAGTCAAATAAAAATTTCTCTTTCCAAAAGTAATGTTAGAGTTAAACTGTGTGCAGTCTTAATATATGTACAGGGAGACAGGAAAGAAATAAAGAGATGGAAAAAGTTGTACCTTACCTGCGGGTCATCGTATTCTGAAAAGACTCTGATTGGAAGAGACCAATTGATCGTACAGCTTTGATGATGTTGTCATACGCAAACGGGATCGCACCATAGATGTCGCGTTGTGCACTATCCTTCCATGGATGGTTGATGAATGCCCCAGTGTCGAGTCGTCATCGATTTCAAAACTGCCCCAGCCTTGATGGTCGTCAAGGCCATTGCTTCGTGGTGTCTTTGACAGGTGGGCTGATGAAATGCTGGGAACCCAAGAATCCTTTACTTTTGATCAGGTAGGAAGTGTACTCCGATGAGTTGACAGGAGGACAGGTCGTCTGAGTCCTTGATCGTTGATTGTAAAACTATCGAAGGGTTCTATAGATTTTTGCAAAGATTAGACCGCGCCAAAGTGGCTGCCTACGTACTCCTATAGGAAGGGGAGATCAGGTCTTACGTAGTTCAGGCTCTCAATAGCACACAAGATTGCTTGTTTTTGTTTTTTTTTTTTTTTTTTTTTTTTTAACAAGAAAACATAACATAATAATGCATAGAAAAATAAAACAAGACATAACACCACGCAGCCAAGATCGTCCCCACCCCTTTTTGGGACTCGCAATCGTATTCTTTGAATTTACCATTTCATGGTTCGCTGAGGCTTGACAATCCGTTCGTCGTTGTTCAGACTCCCCATTGCGGTGATCTCAATGTCGTTTGACATTTTTAGTTCTCCTTTTTCGACAAGATTTTGAATTTTGTGCCGCAATGCCCAACACTCCTCAGTATCATGCCCTGGTGAGTTAGAATGATAGAGGCATATTTGTGTAAGATCGTATCGTTTAGACTTGGGGTCTGTCGGTGGCAGCAACTCCGTAATCGTTCCCCGGCTGATCAGAAGATGCAATATTTCTGCCTTTGATTTGCTCAAAGGGGTGAACTTTCGATCTCTTGGGAATGCTGCTTGGTCTTTCCCTTTTGAGGGTTCACACTTGTCCGAGCGGTTATCAAGGCTCCACTGGTGGGATCGTCTAGCATCTTTATTATTTTGATTTCCCTGCCCTTTCAGTCTGCTTTGATCTTCTTGAGTCAGCTGGTTTTCCTGGGAGGGATCCTGGTTTGACATTTGTTTGTCCTCTTCTTCCTTTTGGTCTCTCAGTAAGTGGGTGAAGAGTTACCTCGTAAGATTATGTTGGTGTACCACCAGGTCTGTCAATTGCTTCACTTGATGCCTGACCAACTTCAATTCTTGCCTAATGACCTTAACTTCCTCCAGACATTCACATCCAAGGACATTTGTTTCGCTCATTTGGGGGCATTCTTCGATCTTTCGTATGTATTTGCGATTGAGGTCTACCCCGATATTTCCTGACCCAATCATGCTCACCTCATCTGTTTCGTATTATGGCAAATGGCTGGCATTGACATCTGGTCGTTCAACTACAATGTCCCCCCTATCGATCAAGTTCTGTATCTTATGTTTCAATGACCAACAGTCTTGAGTATCATGCCCAGGAGATTCTGAGTGATAAGCGCATCGTTTGCGGGGGTCAAATCGTTTGCCTCTTGAATCGATGGGTGGAGCTAGCTCAGTGATTTTCACATGTGCGACCAATAACGCCAATACATTTTCAAGGGAATTGCCTAGAGGAGTGAATCTTCGACTATCGGTTCGTTCAAATTTCCTCTGCCTACTTGGACCTTGATTGAATGCGGCCTGCTGCTATAGTTGCAGATGGTTTTCTTTTATCGAGGTAGAGGGACCATGATTGGGTTTCCACGATTGACCATGCGAAACGAAAGACACATCTACCTCTTCTTGACTCCGTTTGGGTACAATGTCGTGCTCTTTGGCTTGAAGGTGCTCAGCTATGGCCTCTAATGCTGTGAAATCTTTGATTTTCCCAGTCCTTAAACCTATTTCAGTCATCTCACCATGTTTGATCATCTCTGAAAAAGGTTTGCCTATTCCAGCCAATACTCTTTCATAATAAGGAGCCTCCTGTATATCTATGAAGGTCATCACCATCTCAGCCTCATCCATTGGAGGGTTTACTTGTGCGGCCATCCTCCTCCATCGCTGAGCATAGTCTCTAAAAGACTCTTTGGGCTGCTTTTTGATCTTTGTCATCTGGTATCGGTCCGGGGCCATTTGGGATTGAAAGCTGTATTGCGTCAGAAAAGTGTGGGCCAGCTCCTCCCAATTGTGAATTTTAGCATTATCCAACCTCGCATACCAGGTCCTAGCCTCCCCTGTTAGGCTTTTCTGGAATAACTGCATTCTCAACGACTCGTCCTCAGCATATGCCCCTAGTTCTCCGATGTAGACTTTCAGATGCGTGTAAGGATCCCCCGACCCGTTATACTTTTCAAATTCGGGGATTTTGAATTTCTCGGGGTATCTGGCTCCCGGAAAAATGCATAAGTCGGAGTAGTTAACACTGCCATACGACCCGATCCCCTTCATAGTTTTGATGGCCTCTTCCATCTGTTTTATCTTCTTGCTGACATGGCTGGCAACTTCATCTTCTGGGATGACAATAATTTGTTTTGGCTGTTCAACCTTCGGGGTTTCTGGGGTCATCCCGTTCCCTTGGGATGATGGCTCCGGTGGGTCCTCGGTTTGTGACCTCGATTTCAACTTGAAGTGCTCTTTTAGATTCATGTTCAATTCCGTCAACTGATTCTTTACTGCATCAAACTCTTCCCGAGATATAAGAGCCGGGTTCGGATTGGGATTTTCGGACATTTCGACGGCAGACTCTCGGGCTTTTCTGGATCGAAGACGAGTTTGGGGAGCAATCCTTGCAAAATAAAACAAACCAAGGTTTAGTTCCGGGAAACGACATTGGCAAATGCATGCTAAAGCAAATATTTTTTGCGTTTTATAATTTTTTTCTGCAAAACAGGGTCAGTATCCCTTTATTTTAATTAAGGCATGACATTTTGCAGTTATGATGCTCTCCAAGCTGTCCCTGTAAAACAGAGGTTAGTTACTTTTATTTTGACACAGCGGGAGGTACAAAATGTTTGACTAAGCATGATGTCATGTGTGTAAAACGTAAAAGGGTATGAAGAGACTTCCCACGCGTCGAGTTTAACTGAGGTTGACCTACCCTAAGTTACTCTCGCGGGTTTTTTGGCATGAAGGTTCCCAGATCTTCACAACATACTAGACGGGAATAAATCCGATCTTTCAATTGGATTGGATCTGAGTGGATGCTTTTCCTGAGCCTCGCCGGGGAGCGCCCCTTTGAGTCCAGTAATCCACATCCGACGGGTTTGCCTCAGGAGGAGGAACTGCTCAACTTACATTCGTCATACATTCATCGTACCTCACCGTATGCAAATGATGACATTAAAGTAAAGCATTCGTAAAGCAATCACAAAACTCGCATATTCATTCATACACGCACAAAAGGTAGATTAATCGCAAGTAATGCACACACACACACATTTTTTAGATTTTTTAAAGGATAGGAAAACATCAAGATTTAAACGCGGCCTAAGCCCTCTAATATCCCCAGCGGAGTCCCCAGTTGTCGACGCCGGGATTTTCGTCATTTCGTTTTTTAATAATTAAAAGCCCTTTCCAATTTTAGTCTTTGGATTTAAGATGTGATTTATTGAAAAGGGTCGGCTTAGTGTCGACGGGGTTTCGGAAGGTCGATTTTATAATGAGCCAGTTGACCAGAGTCGCCAGTTGGTATATTTGAAATGGATGTACCAACTCATCCGAATTTTGTTTTCGTAATCGCTGGCTCATGTGTGACTCCGAGTTAATTGGTCCGCAAACCGAGATTCATAGAGTTCGGGGGCTTGCTTAAGCGAGGGGAAGGTGTTAGGCACCCCCCCGACTTCCGTGAAACACGGTTACCGCAATCTCGATGTTTTCCTATCCTTTTAAATCCTAAAATGTGTGTGTGCGTGTGTGTGTGTGTGTGTGCCTAAATGAATGTTTGTGGTGTCCTTTTGCATAAAAGTTGCTTTGATTTTATATGGCAAATGTGTTTTGTCGGGAAAGCGTTTAGACATCTTTTGACCCAAATGACAAGGCTCCGTTTTTTTATAATAAAGATTGATTTTAATTCCGAAAACGATGAGGTTTTTTATTAGTTGTCATTTTCAGAAAACAATAGTTTTAAACGTTTGCCAAATAGGAATCGAGACTATACATTGCCCTCTAACAGTAAATATAAATAAAATGAAGGCAACTTCTAAAACTCTTTAACCCTATGCACAAAGTTTAATAAAAAACGTTTATTTATTTTTTCCGAAAACATCTTTTATGACATTTCAAAATCCAATGGAGCCTATTCGTCAAGCAATGATCAAAGTTCGCCCAAACTCTTAACTTTTAAACCTCGTGAATCTAATATCCTAATTGGATTCTTTTTAGAAGATCTTTATCGCTTGCTTTATTTTTGGAAAATCGTTTTGTGTCGTAAATCAAAATAAGCATTCAAAACGTGTCGGGGCTATCCATGGGCATGTGAGCCATCCAGACAACCTCAAACACCCACAATCACATATCTTTATTATTACGGGACCTTAACCCGACCATGATTTGGTATCGCTTTAAGGCTCGATATTACATATATACAATCGTGCATCCTATCTAATGATTACATACACCCAAAAATGTCCATCATCGGGGTTTGACCACGAGGATCTCCTCCCTAGGCTCACATTCACCCAAATCGTTGCACTATCAACACTACGATCAATCTAACAATACTAACTCATTACAATATCATATGCATCACAAATCTCAAAGCCAATACTACAACTACCTATGAACCCAACGAATGATATGTCACCGTACGGATGTCACCGGGGCGTTAGGAGGAAGTTACGTTCCAATGGAACCCTCGCTAACGACCCCTAACCCACAGATCATCATCAATATAACAACATACTATGCTACACAAACCCAAAACACAACATTATCACATTAATATAAACAAGAAAATATCAAAAGAAAACCCTTTTCACCTTGCAAAATACTGATCAAAGCTTCTTATTTCACAAATCGGACAACACCACAAGAACACTCGACTAACTAGCAAGAGAATACAAATATTTCACTCAAATCTAACCAAGAACAACACTCTTTTTCTCTCCTCCCGCGAGCTTTCTCTCTATAAAACTCCCTAATTTCTTCTCTTCTTTTTTCTCTCAGACGCAACAATGGCGATGTATAGCTGATCTGCAGGCAGCCGCAGGTGCATCTGCGGCTGGCCGCAGGTGCATCCGCGGCTGCCTACTGTGGCCGTCTGAGCCGCCGCCTCGGCTGCCGTGCGCCCCCCTCGAGCCACGAAAAGCGCCACGTGTCGTTGGCCGCAGATGCATCCGCGGCTGTCTGGCTTCTTTTTCTCGATTTCCGTGTTACGCAGTCTTAACTCCTCATTTTTTGCTGTATTATTTTGGAAGGCTACTACCTGATGTATAAACTGCTCTTTGTGCTTGGCTTCCAGGGGGCACCGCCCCCTTCCACCCCCGCCAGCTCACCGGCGAGCTGGGCAGCTGCTCACTCACCGGGGAGCGAGACCCCCGAACATCGTAAGCGTAGTAGCCATTAGTCGTCTTTTGTGATCAAATCAGGTTCTTCTGGATCAACTGTTTGCCTTGCCTCAAATAACCTGATGCTCGTTGCTCGTTGTGGCGGCTTTGACCGTAAGTCGTTGGGGTCGCTTCGTGTTGGGGTCCACCTTCCTTTTCGCATGTCGAGTCAAGTCACGATTTTGCCCTCTTGCCAGGGTTAGTAGAGAAGTGCAAAATTTGGGTGTCTACAACAGTAACATATATATTCAATTCAAAGCTTTACTAATGCAATGCAGTGATCGAAATATGTAATATCACCAGTTTGATTTTTCGAGGTGGAGTGATAATAACGTGGCTTGAACGTACAGTGAATACACAAAAACTTTTCTTTGTGTAGCCAAAGAAGATGCTGTAAACTGACTATTGCACTTTTGTGTATTGTATATATTGACTTCGGTAGTTCCAGCAATCAACGTGACACACTATATATAGGTGTTGAAAAATATAAACGTTATAGTGAAAGATGCTTTAGCATGAAATCAGCCTTGTTTTACCGTAGGTGTCAAAGGTAATGATTGACCAAGATATTTGTATATTCCAAAGCAAGATTTCAGCAAAGATACATTTACCCGTTACTAATAGATTTCCCATTAATTTAGCTTCTAAATATCTTTAATCAGTTAAGCCATGTATGGAAAGATATTTGTACATTCCATCGCAGGATTTCAGCAAGAATCTTTTATACCCGTGACAGATAGACTGCCCAATCAATTAAGCCACGTATGGAAAGATCATCCAATCAATTCGTATTGACATGTTTAGATTTGAAAAACCCTGATTCAAGGCACCATGTACAATCACGCCAGAATATGTTTTATTTGATATAGTTTCCTTATAAAGCCACCAATTAATTTAACTTATTTAACTCAATCAATTATGGAAGAAATTAACTTAACAGATTTTATATACTCTTTCCAAAAAGCTGAATAACAGTTGCATGGACCTAAGTATTATTATTTTTATTGTTATTATTATTACCATGCAAATGCAAACCTATAGCTTTGATTTGAAATATATATAAAAACTGTGATCTTACAGAATACTCTAGAATCCTCCATTCTTCATTCCATCTTGATTCTGGGTTGCATTGTCGTTCAATATGGTGAGCTGAAAAACCAACCTTTTTAAAAATCTGCATGAAAAGTACCAACAAGGTTTATTTTATTTATCCATGTCATCATCAAAATCATAGGATAGAATATGGCTAAGCCAACATTCTCCCCCTTTTTGATGATGACAACAAAATAAATTTAGGCTCCCCCTAAAACCATGCATACCATAAATTTAAACCCAACAGATCAATACAGTCCTTGTAGTTCTCAATTTAGCATAGCTGTTTCAGACTCGCTATATAAAAAAGCATTAATCAACAATAATCTGTTTTGTAATAATCTATTTTGTCTCCCCCTTTGTCATCATAAAAAAATAGTTTAATATTATGAAGCAACAAATACCAAATAGATCAGTTCAACAAAGACCACCGGAGTAATTAAAAAACTAAAGGACCAAAACACAGCAGAACGAAAATAGCTATTAGACCAGTTTAAACATTAAATAGAGACCATCAGTCAAGCTCCACAATCTGAACATTGGGAGGAGCACGATTAGTAAAATAGCGACGATGAACAGTGCGAGCAATGCGTTCAGCCAAGGAAAGTTCATTTGCAAACCGAGGAGGTCGAGGGATAGCAGTCTCCGGAGGTAGGTCCATCCCCATGAAATTTCCACGAAATTCTGCAAGCCAATTGCACTGAGGCCATTCGGGAACATGGGATGAAACACGACGAATACGAGGGTCATTTATATATTCCCCGATTTGATTAAAGTGTTGAGCGGCAAAGTTGCTCAAGACACCTACTTGACTGCTCACAAATTTAAGTTCTTGACTTAATTGACAGGCATTTCTATTCACCTTTGTCTGTAGAGCAGCAACCATGGCATTGGTCTGAATCTCGAACCCAGCATGAAGATCAATAAACTCAGATTCCAGATCACGATATATGGCAGCAGCAGCAGGGGATGCCATGTATAATTGCCCCTGTTCAAGGGACGTTATCCTCTGCTTGATGTCCAGTATATCAGTCTTCATTTCAGTTTGGTTAGTCAGAATTTGAGTAAGAAGGGACATGAGTTCAGGAGGGGTACCAAAAGACGCAAAGTTGGGTGTGGTAGATTCAGGAGGAGGCACATTTGGTAAGCGAATGAACTGACCATCACAGAAAGCTAAGTGAGATAGTTTCAAATTATCATAATCAATAGAGTCTACGAGAGTGACTGAGGCTTCATCTTCCAACGATACTTCAAAGTGATGGAATAAACGAGTGAGAATGGCCCCATAGGGTAGACATTTTTTAACCTGATGTATACAACTGAGCATATGTTGTAGGATCATAGAGGCAAGATTAAACGATACACCACGAAGAATCATAGCAATTACAACCAAATCTTGGAAAGTAAAAACAGCCCCACCACCAAGACGTGGTAATAAATTGTACCTTAACACTTTGTGAATAATGCAGGCTACGGGTGACACATCCACTGTTTGGGGTAAAAGAACAACGTCTAATAATGGGTCATTTCGCACAATACGTAATTGCTCGAGTGGAGTGAATGGGTGATAGGCTGCCCCTTTTAACGTGAAGGGACAGATACCAGAATGTGGGATTGACAGAATATGACCCAATTCGGTGACAGTGAACTCTATGGATTTGCCTTTAACAAAGGTACTATAAGACTCCCCTTTATGCTCAAAATACTTTAGATTTAGAGTTTTCAAACTATGGTTTAATACTTTAATTTTAGAGTGTTTTATTTCATTTGTTAACATATAACAACACGCAATATTAATTACATAAAGTAATTATATATAATATTAAGTATAAACATTTTTACTTATATATTAATATTCAAAAATTTATTACATAATTCCTATTAAGGTTTGGAATATCACAGTTCTATTCTTGGATCAGTTGTATGCAAATTCGTCTTGAGCTAACGCCATATACCACTGCTTTGGCTTTATCCCAACCAAACACCTTAGTAGATTTCCCAGACTTCGGTTCACCACTTCGGTCTAAACATCGGTTTGAGGATGGTAGGTGCTGCTAAACTTTAACTTCATTCCGAACTTTTTCCATAGACTCTTCCAGAAAGTGCTCTCGAATTTAGTATCTCGGTCAGAAGTGATCGACTTTAGGACACCATGCAAACAAACAATCTCTTTAAAATAAAGGTGGGCGATTCGATTGGTATCCATCGTTTTTCAAAAAGCCACAAAATATGCCATCTTCGAGAACCAATCCACCACCACCAAAACAGAATCCATTGCTCGTTGGGTTCGAGGCAGACCCAACATAAAATCCATGCTCATGTCAACCCATGGGGATTCAGGAACTGGTAAAGGAGTGTACAGACCTACATTGGTAAGAGCCCCTTTGGACCTCTGGCAAACATAACATCGTTGTACAAAATGAGTCAGATCACAAGTTAGCTTTGGCCAATAGTAATCAGTCGAGACCAAGGTCAGTGTCTTGTCTCTCCCGAAATGTCCTTCGTTATGCAGCCCATTAGTGATCTGCTGTCTAAGTGAACAATCTGGAACACACAACCCCGAAACAGATACCCATCATGAATAACGAAGTCAAATCACCGACCCCCATTAACTTCCTAAATTATTTTTCCAAAGGAAGGGTCAATTGTATACATGTCAGGAAATACATCAAATCCCTTAACTTTATTAATCATCGTGCTAAGGAGTAAATAGCGCCGGCTTAAGGCATTAGTAACCCGATTCATGTTTCCCGACAAATGTTTCAACGTGAAAGTAAACTCCTGCAAATAAGAGACCCACTTGGCATGTCTTCGGCTCAGTTTGTGTTGACCATTAATGTGCTTCGAAGATTCATGGTCGGTGATAAGAATGAACTCCCTCTGTACTAGGTAATGACGCCATTGTTTTAAAGACTGAATAATGGCATAAAACTCCAGATCATAAGTAGAGTAGTTCTTCTTTGACCCTGATAACTTATCGATAAAGAAAGCCACAGGCCGACCCTTTTGACTCAAAACGCCACCAATGTTAACTCCTGATGCATCACAATTCACCTCAAAGACTTTCTCAAAGTCGGGGAGCACTAATACTGGTGCTTTGATCATCTTCTGATTGACTAGCTGAAAACTAGATTTGGTCTCTTCGGACCAATGAAATGACTTCTCCTTCAGACACTCTATGATTGATGCAATTAAAGTACTGAAGTTCTGAATGAACCAACGATAGAAAGAAGTTAACCCAGGAAAACTCCTGACATTATGCAACGTTTTCGGTGTAGGCCATGCTAAAACTGCTTCGACCTTTGATTGATCGATATGGACACCCTCGGTGGAAATAACAAATCCAAGGAAGGTTATCGAGGTTGTGAAGTAAGAACTTTTCTTCTAATTGACAAACAGCTACTCCTTCCTCAAAAATATCAAACATGACTCGGAGGTGTTCATAATGTAACTCCCGGTTCAGGCTGCAGATTAAAATATCATCAAAGTACAAGACTACAAATTTTCTCATAAAAGGTCGTAAAACCTGGTGCATAAATCTCATAAAGGTGCTCGGAGCATTAGAAAGCCCAAAAGGAGTGACCATCCATTCGTACAACCCATGTTACGTTTTGAAGGCCGTCTTCCACTCATCTTCAGGCCTGATTCGAATCTAATGGTAACCACTCTTGAGGTTGATCTTTGAAAAGACCTTGGCTCCAGACAACTGATCCAACATATCGTCTAATCGCGGGATCGAAAACTTGTACTTCACAGTAATCTTGTTTATTGCCCTGCTGTCAATATACATCCTCCATGAACCATCCTTCTTTGGTACTAACAAGGCTAGTACTGCACAGGAACTCATGATTTCCCGAATATATCATTTTTTCCAGCAATTCAACCACCCGCCTCTGCAATTCTTCAGACTCCTTGGGGCTGAGTCGATAAGTTGGTTTGTTTGGCAGACTCGATCCTGGGACAAGATCAATCTGATGTTGGATATTCCTCATAGGTGGTAATCCCGATGGAAGCTCCTCTGGCATTAAATCATCAAACTCTGATAATAGCTTCTGCACATCGGTTGGTACTAGTATACAGTTATATGCCGAATTGTTCCCACAAAGAAGTAAGGTATATACTACTCTTTCTCGATCAATTTCAATCATAAATCTGGACATGGATATTAAATTGGTACTACTGACCACCTGATTTGACTTCTTCCCATCAAGGTGCTAGTACAACTTTTTTCCCCTTTATACCAAACTGACACCATATACAAGATAGCGATTATCCTGTAGGCGAGGCAAATAGAGAAATTCATAGAAAATAGAAGCAAGAAGAAATTCCCAAAAGAAGCTCAAAGAGGATTCTCTAGTTCTTAGATTAAAATTATCAAAAATATTCAACCCCCACAAATAACCCACAAGCCGAGTTTATAGCTGGGAAGTAAACTCGGGCAAAATAAAATAAAATATCTAAAAGGGGAATATCCTAAAAAAATGTTGATAACAAATTCTGACAAATCCCCAAAATGATGCCACATAATTGGTCCCGCTCATCTATATCATATTCTTTACACCTCCTTATAACCAACTCATGTGAACACTGATAACCACCTACAATTATGCCACGTAATAAAAGAAAAGATTTACAATCATTACTAAAAATAAAACAAAATAACCAAAATTTAAGGAATAAAAAAAAAGACGCCCGATGTTATTATTCCCAAAGCCATATATAGTTTTCGAAGTGAAGGTCGACCCTTAACTGAGATATGCCGAAGTCATCAACACCTGTCATTCCTGCAACGGTCCCTTTTCTCCATGTATCCCAGTGCCATTAATGCATTATCCAACAAGTTGGCAAGGTCGACATCATCAATTTCAGATCCTCCTGCATCAATGTATTTATTGTTTCAACAACATAAATCTATGCCAAAACGAATATCTTTAATGTTTGATAAAATAATTTTTTTTAATCTTGATACTCTTCATTTAGTTTCATTTTAATTTTAATTTTATAATTGTCCTTGTACAATTTTATAAATGAGCAATATTGTCTTTTGTAGGTGTGCGAGGTAATGACATGGCATTAAGAAGAAAAGCTAAATGCCAATATGAATTTTTGAGTTAATTTTAGAAATTTTTTTCTTATATTCTTTTTTACCAATAGCATAACTCAAAATAAAACTTTCATCCAATCCAATATCTATGTACAAAACTTTAGCAATTAATTTCAATTTAAAAACATAAAAATATATTAACAAATCAAAAGCATAGTTCAAAAATATCAAAAAATTATAATTAATTTTTACATAAACTAAATTCAAATAAAAGAATAAAATTCAATTCAATTCAATCTTTAACTATTGACTCAAAATATTATTATCTTATTATAATTATTGAATTCACTTGAAATAATTAAATTCATAAAAAAAATTAAAGATTGGATTTAATTTTTTAAATATTTTTTTGAATTTCATTTCATTTTTATGTATAAATTAATTATAAATTCTATATTTTTGAATTCTAGTTTTGATGTTCTAATTTACTTTTTTTTTATATTTGAAATTAATCACTAAAATTTTGTACATTAATATTGGATTGAATGAAACTAATTATGAAAGTTTTGTTTTGAATACTTTTGGTAAGAAGGAATAAAAGGGAAAATATAAAATACAAACCAAAAAACTCTATCTTGGCATTTAGTTTTTCTCGTTAGTCATGTCATTGGTAATCACACCTATAAAGGATAATATTGTTCACATACAAAATTATACAAAAATAATTATAAAATAAAAATTGTACAGAGACTAAAATAAAACTAATTAAAGAGTAAAAGGATTGTTTTGCCTTAATGTACCAAAAAAGTGCAACGACGTACCTACTTTAAGATGTAATTTAGAAACTCCCTGGTTATACTTCTTGGTTCTAGCATATTGTAGTACTTTTTTTATATATTCTTTTTATCAGGGACAGGCGAAACTCTCACTCAAAATATTATTTTATATTTTTAGAATAAGTGAATAATATACTATTTTTTTTATATACTTGTGAGTTTTATCACAGACGAACCTCACAAATATATGAGATGAGAGAGTATATTGTTCACTTACTTTAAGAATATGAAATAATCTCTCATTTCACTCATACTTTTCTTGTAATTAGTTTTAATTTTTTAAATCCATTTGAGATGTTTTAAATTTAAAATTAATATAAAATAATTTAAATAATTTAAAATTTAAAAATATCTCAAATTAACTTTAAAATTTGTCATATATTTTGAGTCTTCTTGAACAAGGGGAACATATCTTCAATTTGTGACACTAATTTTTTTTTTCTTCGAAATTGCCGGATATGATTTGGAAAATAAATGGCAATACGTAGAAAAGTACCCCCTTATTTTTTTCGTAGCAAATTGTGGTTTGATCAGCGGATAAATCATTCCAAAAAAGTGAGAATTCATTTTATTTTTTTGATTTTCATTTTATGGAGGAGATGGTGGAATAAAATTTATTTTAATAAAATAAATGAATGTGTTAATTATACCACTCTATCACACCATTCACCACCACCACCAAGAATCAAACATACAGTACTTGAGATGTTAAAAAAATAATTCCATCTTTACTCTCTTTCATTTTTTAATACTTTATTCTATTTTTTCAATCCAAACGTAGCATAAAGTTTTTTTTAAATTACAAAGAAGGAAAGGAAAAAAAGGAAAGCAAAAAAAGTAACTATTTTCAAAAAACATTTCCTCAAATACCATCAGACCTATTTAACAGAATTTTGTGTCATGGGAATTTTGTGTCAACACTTGTAAGAAATTATTTATTTTTATTTTTATTTTTCTTTTCCTTTACTATATTTTCCCTGAAAACCATTTTCCTATTCAAGATTATCGACATCTAAATAGAGCCTAAGCGACTAACGTAGAAAGTAATTAAAAATAGAACCTTCATTGGTCTATTTTTACACCCTCGTATGATCCCTCGTACCAATTTTTCATCAATTGGTAGGGTTGGTTGAGGGAGTGGCAGGGATAAGAAATTGATTCCCTAGTAATCATTCCTCCCATTTGATGACTGGTCTCTTTCGTTCTTGGCGTATATGTGCGTCTCACAAATTCACACTCCTTTTATTTTATCAATTTTGATTAAGCTCCCGTGACTTTACTATTCATGCAGTGAATCTGTCATCACAAAATAAAAATTATTATATCTATTGGCACTTCTACAACGTTCATGAGATATTTTTAAATTATAAGATTAATAATTACCTTTTAAAAGTTAATATCAAATATTTTTAAATTAAAAATTAAAAAAATAATTTATATCAATATAATTATAAATATTATAAATTATTTTTAAAATATTACTAGTTAAAAATTTTATTATTAAAACTTAAATAAATCATGTTAATTTTAAATTTAAAAATATTTGTTATTGATTTTTAAAAAGTCAATACTAATCTTATAATTTAAAACAAATAGAGCATCGTGTCTCTAATAATCAAGGACATAACCTTTCTAGTACGTGTGCCAACATATTGGCAGGGCAGAAAAGGAAAGGAAAAGAACAACGAATATCTAGCCATAGATAAAAATTATATATCCCCATTTCAAATATCAGCATATAGAACAAAATGGCCCAATATTGAATATAGAGCTATTACGTGTTTCATCTATGCTAGTGTAAGATACTTCACTGTCAAACAATAGCTCCCCATCTTCACAAGCAGAAATTCCGGTGATCTGCAAGGTTCAGGACTCAATGATGCTAAATACCCCAGATAAAGAGGGAAGATGGTGATTGTGGCAGGTAAAGTTTCAAACAAAATCTCGGGTACTTTTTTTGGGTCCATCTGGCTATAGTTCAGCAACTAAGGCATCATTTCACCTTCTTCAAGAATCTTTACGGGGAAAATGGAAATGCAAATTTAAAAGCGGAAAGGGCAATGGGAGAAAGGGATAAAATATGTTAGTGAAGCATCCTATTTTGAGCATCTTAAATGGCAATAAACAAGGAGTTCCGTTTCGAACAATAATATTCGGCAAAATTTTCAAATTTGTGTAGGGAACTGAAATTTTTATAACCCGCTGACCAAGAAGCTCTACATATTTCTTATAAGTTCATATGTATTACAAGATAATTAACCATAATGTGGCTACTACAAGCTTCAAGCTTGACCAAAAATTTACAAAAGTAAACAATCTATTGGTTGGTTCAAACTATCATCTTACCACTTCATGTTTAGTATTTGCTTTTAATCTTCTCACTACCTTGTAGTGACAAGGCTGTATGTATCATCGCCTTTGCTCATTTAGAAGCGGTAGAGATGCAGCAGCTACAAAATGAAAAATATTCTTAGTAAACCCGGCAATATAATTGTCACACTGCAAGTACTCAAACCGTTATCTGAAGACTCGATTCAAAACAATATATGAAGGATCACTACATTTCTAAAACTGGATTAATGATGGATTTATGAGAAACAAATAATAAACAGCAACAATAGTTAAAAAGTAGTAATGAAGTAAGCAGCTGGACAGAAACATCAAAATGTACAACCGTGCCTCCAGATGAAGCGCACACACAGGCAATGTGAAAAATGAATCTCAATGGACTGTGATACGTAGTATGGGGGAAAATGAAAAGTCAATGAACATGAAGCCTTCTCCATCCTCAAAAATATTTATCATCCCCCCACTGGCAGTCCCCCTTCTTCCTTTCCTTAAAACAGTGAAAATGTCTTCAAATGTATTGATGCTAAACTAGCTGAAGTGATCAAATTATCTTCTATAAACAAAACGAGCAATATGTCATTTCTCCTTTTATTTAAAAAACTTATATAGACGGATATATTGTTCTATCCATTTGTATACTGATCTATCCACTATTCATCACATAATTTCAGTGGAAAGCATGAACATACACATTTGTTTGGTGTAAATGCCTGTGCATAAACGGGGCCATGCCAAACAGATTTGCAGTTCATATTTTAAGATATTGCTTCCAGGGAGTTAGAAATAAAATTCCAACCACAATGGGAGGCTTTAAACTAACAACTTACAGGAAATCACTCAAACAATAGCTCTCCCTTCACACAGAAAACAAACCAAACTAATCAGTGAACTAAACCAAGAAGAAAGGTCCGATTCTCCATCGGACCTTTTTAATGAAGCAAGATCCTACATAAATTGTCAAATTCGTGAAACTTCCATACAAATAAATGGCTCTTTATTTTACCAATGTATGTATCTTTCTTAACTTTTGTCTACTTTGTGGTTCACGGTTCACCAAGAGTTCTCATTTACAGCACAATAAAGATGAAATCAAAAGAGGATATCAAATATAACTATATAAATCTGGAAGGCTTAATAATCCAGGAAAAATAATATACTGAACAAGATCAAAAAAATGCTAATATTCACATTCAAAAAAATATATAAATGTACTAAACAACAAGACTGAAACTAAATATTGGTAAAAAAATAAAAAAAAATAAAAAAGAACAAAATGCTAACCAAACAGGGCCAAATTTGTGAGGGCTCTGCTCTCAAGGATGGTTTCACACTTTCACTTCAAAGCAAATATGCAATAGAAAATATTCAGATTTAATTTATTGATATCTCCAATTACATGCACACACATGGACAACTAAAAATCTGGCCTTTTTAGTTTACGTTTTCATTTTTCATCCTCTTTTTTACTTTTCGTTTTCTTACAGACTTAAAATGGAATAGCAGTATAGCAGACACACCAAGGCACTCGCAAACAAACATACATAGAAAGAGACAGAGACAAACTTAGAGATAGAAAACATGCAACAAACTACCTCCAAGATCATCCTGCCCTGAAATCGCTGGTGTGTATTTTCTCTCCGTAAATTCAGTTATGACCAAACGAGACAAGAGAAGACCGGCAATCAAAGCACCGAGACTCAGCATCCCAAAAACAAAATTCCATCCCTTTGTGGACAGAAAACCAGTCAAAAGTGGGCCCAGGGCAGCACCAAGGGATCCAGTACCATCAATGATTGCTGTCACTGTTGCAAGAGCTCGAGAATCACCTCTAACAGAGCTATGTGTACCAAGATCCGCAGATACTGCAGTTGTAATAAGTGCATAGGGCCCGTTTACAAATAAGCCAGTAGTCATCATAAGTATAATGTTAACAGTTTGTGAAATGTCCCCATATTTGCAATACAAAAGCATCAAAGGAATTGCTGCATACATAAAGCTGGCTGCTGTAGTAGCACGCGCCTTTAGTTTATCAGATATGTAACCAGCTAGAATTCCTCCAACAATCCCACCTACATCAAACAGTGTGGAAAGATTCCCAGCAGATTTCACCGACATATACTCTCCACCAATAGCTGCAAAATCATGAAAGGAGACAAAATGAGAGACGATAGATTGCAACCATTCTAAATATCTTAAACATTAAAGAATCTCCAGACAGAGAGTCCTTATTCCTACCAAACAAGTTTTTAAGATCTATAACATCTGTAAGTATCTAGTGAAGATAATTAGAACTTCGATTATAATAAGTGCTGAAGGAAACCAATAATAAATTCAAAAAGAAGTGAAAAAGATCAACTATGTAAAGAAGTTTACATCTAATGTTCATGTTTTTTTGGTAAGCTCTTCTAGAATTATTTTTTCAAAGTTGTGTATTTTTATTTTTATGTTTTTCCATGTATGGCTGATTCTGAGTTTTAATTTCTAGGTTGTGTATTTTTATAAATTTATGATAATTTTTTGTCATTTTTCTTTAAACAATTGCTAGAGTGGACTCCTAGTTTTAAGTTTATCTATGATGTGTTAGAATATTTTATTTTCTAATGTAACCTCTACTATTTATGTATTTATTGGGCTTACATATTGTATTAATTTAATTACTTTATTTATGGGCTTGGTAATTATGTGACCAAAAAATAATATTACCGATAGTATTTGGCATAATAGGCCCTAGGGTTTCATAATTTTGATGGACGATTTTGACCCTTATCTATTCTATAAATAAAACAATTAAGGTTTAGTCTCAATTGTCGTCTCAAGAGTTTTATACACACCCATATATCCATCATAAGATTAAGAGAGGCAATTGAAGACTTTCACTCTTAGCGCAGCGGAAACGTGATACATACAAAATATCTTCACTCAATTCATGCAAGTATTTATTTAATTTATATTTATTCTATGAAATAGCACGATCCCATCGACAATTATTTTAACATTTGGTATCTAGAGCATAGTTACGCTATTACATAGAATAAATTAATTAAGTTGTTATGCTAGAAATTTTAATTCCGCATAACTGCTTTATTGATATGATATATAATAATTCATCATGTTTCATGGAAAGGAATTTTCGAAAGTAATTTCGTCGGTTATTGCGATTATAATTCCTGACCACAAATTCATCAATTAACTGCTTCATGTATTCTGATCATAACATATTCTGTTCATATGGACTCATGAATTTAATATTAATTTTAATTGCTTCATCAATTCATGACCAAAAGCTAAGCTTGCTCACTTGATATATTCATGAAACTGTAAGCATGCTCAATGTTTATACATCCACTGTACGTGTAATATATTCTTTTGATGGTATATATTATTTCACTTTTTGCATGAAAACCATCAATAATATGCATGTATTGATTTTTATTTAATTTTAGTCATTCTGACTATATGGTACTATTATGCCCTCATGTATTAAGTTAAAATTAATTTGATTATTTTATATATAATCAATTCATGTTCATAACTTTATATCGTATTTTAAGATTTTTAAAACATGATATATTATTAGCGTTTTTAAGTTGTTACATGTAAATTATAAATAATGTTAATTTTTAAACTTGACTAATATGATGTTTAAAGAAATTTGAGGATCATAATAATTTACGTGTATGCGTGACTCTTTTATTGTTAAAATTAATAATCAGCCCAACAGAGGGTTATTAATCGAAACAATTAAAGATTAAGAAAAGCCAAATAATGTTACGTTGAATAGATGAAGATTTTAATTTTACCCAACAGAAAAATTAGAATTAGAATTTATTAAATGAAATTTTATTGCATAAGTAACATGTTTATTTCGTTTCTGCCCAACGGTGATGCGTGGATAAATATGTTGTACATTATTTTATGAGGATGTTATTAGCATATTATTAATTGGACCAACGAAAGATTGATAATTATGCACCAACATCTCGTTAAAATCTATTTTGGGTGTCGTAAATAGATTTTATATAACTAACTGTTTGCCCTACAGTCGGTTTTTTTATTATGATTAATTATTAATTATCATTGTACATTGTAGATTTCTTTTAGTTTTTTGTAAGCATACTTATGAGCTTAATCATGTTTCATTATTGACTCCTACTACTATTTCTGGATATCTCTCTAGAATTGAAGCCTTGAATAAGACTAATTTTACTGTTTTGAAGGAGCAAGTGAAAATTGTTCTCGGCGTTATGGATTTGGACTATACATTACGAGTGAATCCTCCTGCTCCACTTACAGTTACAAGCTCAAATGAGCAAAAAACTATTTATAAAAAGTGGGAGCGATCCAACCGCATGTCCTTCATGATTATGAAAAACTCTATCACAACATTCATTCGAGGAGTCATTCTTGACTCTGAGAATTCCAAAGAGTACTTAACATCAGTCGATGAACAATTTAAGGGATCTTCTAAAAACTCATGCAAGTACCCTTATTTTGAAAATACTCACCAGCAAGTATGATAGGGTTAATGGAGTGCGCGAGCACATTATGATGATGCATGATACTGCTTTTAAATTAAAGGGTATGGATATGGAGATTTCTGAGGGTTTTCTCGTTCACTGCATTATGACTTCTCTTCCTGCACAGTTTGATCCATTTAAGATCAATTATAACACGCAGAAAGAAAAGTGGAAGATGAGTGAGTTGATCGCTATGTGCGTACAAGAGAAAGAAAGGCTTAAGGTTGAAAAACTTAACGTTGCTCATCTGATTACCACTGGATTATATAAGAAGAAGGCTCGTAAAAATGGCAAAGATTTTAAAAATAAGGATAAGCCAATTTCTACCAAAAACAAATAAGACAAATTATTCAGGTAACAAATCTGAGGCAGGTCCTAAATGTCACTTCTGTAAGAAGCAAGGATATATTCAGAAAGACTGTCCTAAGTTCAAAGAATGGCTTGAAAAAAAAGGTATGTCCTTTAATTATATGACTTATGAATCCTTTCTAATTGACATTCATTCTAATACATGGTGGCTTGACACTGGTTCTATGGTTCACATTACTAATTCATTGCAGGGATTCCTTTCAAAGAAGACACTCCAAAAGGGAGAAATAACCATTAAAGTTGGCAATGAGGAGTCTATACAAGTTGAAACTGTAGGAACTCTCCCTTTAGTTTTGAAGAGTGGTTTCATCTTATATTTATATGATACTCTTTATGTTCCCAGTATGACACGAAATTTAATTTCTGTATCTAAACTTGACGTTAATGGTTTTCATTTAAGTTTGGGAATAATAAAATAATTATTTATCATTACTCTCATGTTGTTGGTTCTGGCTCTTTAGAGGAAACCCTCTATAAGTTGAATTTGGATAATGTCTTTGTTGAATCCTTGGTAACAATGAATATGACAGAAAATAACTCTAAAAGTGAAAATAAGAAAAAACTAGATAATGAGAATTATTCAAAATTGTGGCATCAACGTTTAGGACATATTTCAAAAAACAAAATGCAATGCCTTATAAAGGATGGAATTCTTCATTCACTAGATTTCTGTAATTTTGACCATTGTATTGAATGTATAAAAGGAAAATTTGTGAAAGGTAGTAAGAAAGGAGACACTAGAAGTGGTGCACTCCTTAAGGTGATTCACACTGATATATGTGGACCATTTTCTCTTGGATTGGTGGACACAAATCTTTCATTACGTTTATTGATGACTATTCTCTCTATACTTATGTTTATCTGATTAATGAAAAATTTGAATCACTAAATATGCTTAAAGTTTTCAAGGCTGAAGTTGAGAATCAAACTTGACCGAAAAATTAAAGTAGTGAGATCAGATAGAGACAGAGAGTGTTATGGTAAACACTCTGATAAAAGTTATAATCCTGGTCCATTTGCCTTATTTTGTCAAGAAAATGACATCGTTACTCAGTATACAATGCCTGGTACACCGCAGCAGAATGGTGTAGCTGAGAGGCGAAATTGTACCTTTATGGATATGGTAAGTAGTATGTTATGCAATTTCAACTTACCTATATTTTTGTGGACTGAGACATTTGTTCATATTTTAAACCGAGTTCCTAGCAAATTTGTCCCTAAAACTCTTTATGAAATTTGGATAGGTAGGAAACCTAGTTTTAAATACTTACAAGTATGGGGCTGTCCAGTTGAGGCTAAAATTTTCAATCCACAAATAAAGAAACTTGACTCTAAAACCATTAATTGTCATTTCATTGGATATCCTGATAGATCTAAGGGTATTCGTTTTACTGTCCCTCACATACCACTAGAATTGTTGAGACTAGGTACGTAGAGTTTTTAGAGAATGGTGATTTAAGTGGGAGTGGTGAGCCTAAAAAAATTGATCTCGACAAAAATGGGATTTATGTTCCTTATCTTATAATTTAAGAGGATGAGGCGAATGATGCCCCTGAGATACCTGAGCCATCACCTAATTTTGAACCCCACATTATTGAAAATCATATTCCTGAAATTGTGCAGCCTTTATGTAGGTCTGAAAGACCTAGAAAGCTTGTTAATTTTGATGATTTTATAACATATCTTAATGAGATTGACTATGATTCAAGTAAGATTAATTATCCTATTTCCTATAAAGAGGCTATTACGAGTGTTCAATCAACTCAATGGCTTGATGCCATGAATGATGAGTTGAAATCAATAGAGCTTAATAACGTTTGGGATCTTGAAGAATTACCAAAATATATTAAACCTGTTGGTTGTAAGTGGGTCTATAAGACCAAATTTGATCCTAAAGGGAACGTTGAAAGGTATAAAGCAATAGGTTGCCAAGGGTTTCATTCAAAAGGAAGGTGTGGATTATAATGAAACTTTCTCTCCAGTATCCAGGAAAGATTCATTTAGAATAGTCATGACTCTAGTAGCTCATTTTGATTTGGAGTTACATCAAATAGATGTTAAAACTGCATTCCTTAACGATGACTTGCATAAGAATGTCTATATAACACAACCAAAATGTTTTCTGGTTAAAGGCAAGGAACATATGGTATGTAAACTAAAGAAATCCATTTATGGGTTAAAACGGACCTCTCGACAATGGTATCTTAAGTTTCATGAGGTGATGAATAATTTTGATTTAAAAAAAAATATAGTGGATCAATGCATATACTTGAAGATCAGTGGAAGTAAATTTGTTATTCTTGTTTTGTACGTTGATGATATACTACTTGCAAGTAATAACTTAGACATGTTGTATGAGACAAAACGTTTTCTTTCTAAAAATTTTGATATGAAGGATCTCAGTGAAGCCTCTTATGTCATAGGTATTGAAATTCATCGAGATAGGTCTTACGGGATATTAGGATTGTCCCAAAAAGCTTATATTGACAAAGTTTTTAACAAATACAACATGCAAAATTGCTCCCCTACTGTCACCCCTGTTGTTAAGGGTGACAAATTTGGCTCATATCAGAATCAGTTGGAACGTGATCAAATGAATCTTATTCTCTATGCTTCTGTGGTTGGAAGTCTTATGTATGCTCAAGTTTGTACACGTCCTGATATAGCGTATATAACTGGTATGCTTGGATGTTACCAGTCAAATCCAGGTTTAGATCATTAGAAAGCAGCCAAAAAAGTTTTACACTACTTACAGGGTACTTAGGATTTTATGCTTACATTCAGAAAAAACAGGTAACCTTGAAGTTGTTGGTTATTTTGATTCTAATTTTGCTAAGTATAAAAACGAAAAAATATCTACATCAGGGTATATCTTTATATTTTCAGGAAGCCCTATTTCGTGGAGAAGTCATAAGCAGCAGTTAACTACCACTTCCACGATGATGGCAGAATATGTGGCTTGTTATCATGCTACTTGTCACACCGTATTGTTGAGGAATCTTATTTCAGGACTTAAGATTGTAGATTCCATTTCAAGGCCATTGAAAATATTTTGCGACAATGATTCTGTTGTTAATTTTTCCAACAGCACAAGTTCGAGTGGTGTTGGACTGTACCTTAACACTAAGTACTTATTCGTCAGGGAAAGAGTTGAAGATCAAAACGTTGTCATTAAGTATATTAGTACGCATGATGTGTTAGCGGATCCACTTACGAAAGGCTTACCACCCAAATTCTTTTTAGAGCGTGTTGCCGGCATGGGTTTAACTGGTAGTCTTAATTAGTAAGTTACTTTGATGTACGATAACTTAATTTGGAGCTCGTTGTTTTGACTTCACATTACGTTTATGGATTGCTATTCTCTTTATTATAAACACTTGAGAACTTATGAGCAAACAGTTATGTTTGGACCATATGAATGAGTTTAATTTATTACCACTTATGTAAACTCTATTCATACATGTTATGCTTAATGTTAATCCTTGTTTTAATGAAAGTACTAGTTATGTAACTAATGGGGATCTTGTGTTAATTATAACACAAAAATTGTATTAATTCGTATTGGTGCTTTTATTTGAACGGGATGTAGATATTAAAATAATGCTTTGCCAAATTAATGATTGTAAGCATTATGTTTTGTACATAAAAAGTATTTCGGCCAAGTGGGAGAATGTTAGAATATTTTATTTCCTAATGTGGCCTCTACTATTTATGTATTTATTGGGCTTACATATTGTATTAATTTAATTACTTTATTTATGGGCTTGGTAATTATGTGGTCCATAAATAATATTACTGATAGTATTTGGCATAATGGGCCCTAGGGTTTCATAATCTTGATGGACGATTTTGACCATTAACTATTCTATAAATAAAACAGTTGGGGTTTGGTCCCAATTGTCGTCTTAAAAATTTTATACACACCTATACATCCATCATAAGATTAAGAGAGGCAATTGAAGACTTTCACCTTTAGCGCAGCGGAAACGTGATACGTACAAAATGTCTTCTCTCAATTCATGTAAATATTTATATAATTTATGTTTATTCTATGAAATAGCACAATCCCATCGATAATTATTTTAACATGATGTGGCTTTCAGAAGAATTTAAATGAGTATGTATAGCTTAAGGATCAGGAAATTCTATTATGTTCTGGAATGTGAGTTCCAATAAATGGGTAGATTTAACTTTTCAGGTAACTCTAGGTGCAACTTGACAAACTTTCATTTCAAAATATTGTCTTCATGACAAATATATGCATCAGGCATAAGAGGACGATTATATATTTCGATCTTAAGTGAAGGTGATTACCTCAAATCACTGCCAAAGTGATATACACTGGAATTAACATTTAGATGGCACTTAACAAGCTAGCATCTTTGAAAGTTTTTTACAGCCCTCTATGCCAGCAGAGTTTTGGACATATTATATATCAATACCAGCTTAAAAACACACTGAAATTCAGTACATGCTTGTGGGGCTTGAGGAATAACCTCAAGATCTCTGGTTCCATTCCCTATACTTGTGACGTCAAACTTACCTATCAAAAAATGTTGAATTCATTCGCAATATATAAGCAATACAATGGTTTCGTTACGCAGAAGTGCGTTAGCAATAAAAGAGTTTCATCATCCATGGACAAAAATGGAGAAAGTACAAGTCGAGAACTAAAATCAGGTTCTAATTCAGCCCATATAAAAAACCCATAGTTCTCATACATAAACTAATTAGCAGACAACAAAAGGGGGAGCAAGCAACATATACCTGTCTGACTTAGATAAAATGGAAGCCAGTAGAGAAATGTGTATGCAACCAGCTTTGAGAAGAATAGGCATAATGCAAAAGGTATAACTCCAGGTATTAAACAAGCTTCAAGAAGTCCAACACTACTCCTACTTCCTGACCCAGATTGAGGGACGCTATCCCCTTTGGCTATCACTGTAGCTTCTTTCTGTATCTGAGCTTCTTCATCAGTAGGCACTGTTGCTTCGTTTTCATCTGAACCATTTGGGAACGGAAAACCAGCATCTTCAGGATAAGCAGCCAGGAACAAGTATACAATTACACCTCCAAGACATATAAAAGCACCAGGAACAATGAAAGACCAACCCCACCCATACTCCAAAACACTAGCAGCAAGAAGGGAACCACTGATATTTCCAACAGATGTATGAGCATTCCAAATACCCATTATCAGTCCTCTCTTTCTTTTACCAAACCAATTACCAAAAATAGCGACAACCGAAGGCCAACCAGTTGCCTGAAACAAACCCGCAACCATTTGCATAACCAGGAAAAACCAAAACACGTGAATATTCCAAAAATAACCCATCCCAAAAAGCACAACAAATATACCACTCCCAATCATCCCACTAGTCAAAAACAACCGAAGATCCAACGTATCCCCTAAATGACCAGCGACATACATTCCCATCGAATAACATGCAAGAAATGCAACATCAATCTCACCCAATTTCGCCGTACCTCCTTTACCATTAAATGGAACCCAACCCTTGCCTTTAAATATATTCCCACCATTACCCACCAATTCCCTCCTACTGAAAACATTCCCAATTGGCCATGGATGTGAATTAAACTTCTCTAAAGGATCTGGATCCAATACACTCTTAACGATACTACTAGGTTTTCTAGAAGCATGATAAGCAGCATACGCTATGAATGTAACTAACAAAACCACATATCTATACGTTTTTATGCTCCAATCCTTACCTCTAATGCTTCTTATAAGCAAAATTCCCGGTGGAATCCCCCTCATTGTATTAACACCACGACGAGACCTTTCACAAACAGAAAAAACGCACACCCAAAATATCCACAATAATCACTAGTTCCCACAAAATTTAACCAAAATCATCATCCCTCAGCCTCAAATTCGAAGCTCAACACACAATCGAAGAAAATAAATCCCTGTAGGAACAACATAGATTCAGAGTTTACCAAATTCCGGTGACTTCCAGATCGAATTATAGTGATACTGCTCGGTCGGGCGTGATCCTTGCGGCCTGGCCAAGGAAACTAGAGAGAGAATTTAGTGAGAGAAAGAGGGGAAGTAAATGAAAAAGGAGGAGAGAGAGAGAGAGAGAGAGAGAAGAGTTGGAGGGTTTGCGAATGGGGAGGGAAAGAAAGGAGCTTACCTCTAAGAAGCATGCCGCGTGTCATTTGAAATTCTCAGTGGGTTGTGTTTAGGCGCCACGTTAGTGCTTTGTTAGAGCAACTGTTGTCGGTGTATTTGTCCTTGATATTTATTACGTAGGATCCACATGATGTAGTTTGAGAAAGTCAATTTTTTATCAGTAATTTGAAAATATAAATATAAATTTTAATATAAAAATAATACTCTCTCGTTTTTATTTCTTAATACTCATACACAAAAAGTCTTATTTGCTAATTTTTTGTTAGTAAAATTTGTTACAACAAATACATGATCAAATATAGAGTCAAATTCTTTTACATCTTCAAATGTCAAATTGTTAAGAGTTCTTTTTATAATTTTTTGTAGCAAAATATGTTTTGACTTTGGAAAAATTATTTTATGATTTTAATACGTGATCACATGAATTACTTATATGCTTTCATTTTAGCATACTAAATAACTTTTCTTGATTTTGGTGCAAGAGTAAATTAATACTCTCACTATCCTAAGATAAAAAAATTTATTGACTTTTTGCGTATATTAAGAAAAAAAGATAAAATAACAAAATTATTCATATTTAAATTCTTATTTAATTATATAGTTTTTTGTACATGACTAGTAATATTCCATAAATATTCATAGAAAATATAAATATGATAATTAATATTAAAGATATTATAGGTAAATTATTATAAAAATAAATAAATTATTTAAAGTAAATAGACATCTAATTTGGAGTAACCTAAAATAGTAATAAAGATTTTTATCCTGAGAGGGAGAGAATAGAAACTAATACATGTAACACACATAGTGTGGAATTAAATTGATAAATAATATTTAAACTAGTACGTGTATAATTTATTGTTGAATTTTATATTTATCATAATTTGAGATTTAATAATATTTGGACAAAAAAAAATTAAAATTGATAGAAATAAATTATGTGAGAAAACTTAAAAGATGACAGAGAGTGAAATAGAGAGGAAGAAGTTAAAAAGTACGATAGAATAAAATATAACTTTTGTTGAAAGGCATGATAACTAATTTTATTTTTTAAAATCATAAGTTATGACCCAAAATTATCAAAGAACGGCTACCAAAACCTTACGCTTTGTTAACAGAGATAACAATTATAGAATGTGTAAAAAGAAGTTAAAAAATGACTGTGTTAAAAAATAGTTATTTTTCTCTGTTTTCTCTTAATAAAATAAATATATAAATAATTAATTAATATGTTTATTTACTATAAAAATTGATATTACTTCCGTTCTAAGTTCTAAGCTTAATGTTGAATTTAAAAAAATTAATTTTAAATATTTTTAAACTTAAAATTGATGTGAATTTATGTAGTTTATGTCGATACAATTATAAATATTATAAAATACTTAAAAAGTACTATTAATTGTAAAATTTATTATTTTTAGAATTAAAGTAAATTATGCCAATTTTAAATTTAAAAATTTTTAAAATTAATTTAAAAAAAATTAATAGTAATCTTATAATTCAGAATGAATGAAATATAACAATTTTTAAAATTTAACATTTTTAAAATTAAAATAAATTATGTTAATTTTAAATTTAACAATTTGGAAGAACTAGTTGTTTGTGTTTGGCTTTCTAATAAATTTATAATAGAATTGATATTTTTTCATGTATTTATAATTTTTTTATATAATTTTTTTTTTTACATAAATATAAGGTGAATTTTTTTTATATAAAAATATATGTAAAAATAGTATTTACCGATTTACATTTGAAGCGGTTGTGCCGGACACATGACTAGAAATCATGGGGTCTGGGCCGCGGATCGAATCCTGCCGACCTCGATTTTTAATTTATTTATTTATAACTTTTTTGTATCAATTTGGCGCAATTTAATGGCGTAATCTATCGCCCTTCAATGGCGTAATTTAGCATCTGTCTCGGAGTTACGGATTTTGGCAATGGATAAGGCTTCTGGGTTTTAAATCCCCTACTCTCTATTCCCACTACTGCTGAGCCATTTCCTCATTCAGCCATTGCCGCAATCAACAAGCATGGCATCCACTGTTCTCCCTCAGGTTCTATCTCAACCTATATATGTATATATATGATACTATTCCTGTGCATACATCTCAATCTGAAATTTTCATAATTTTCTGTCCATTCTTAATGTTTTGAATTACAGGCTCTGTGTACGATCTCCAGAAACCCTAGAAAATGCTTGCCACAGAAGCTAGTATTTTCCAGCTCTTCCCTATCTTGTTTCCCTTCTTCTAATTATAGGGTTTTGCTAAGTTCTTCTTCGTTCGCCTCTGCGAAATCGCGCAATCGGTCCTTCGTTATCAGAGCAGAATCGGAAACTGTTGAGAGTGTTGAAGAGGCAGAGGAAGCTGATGGCGAATCCAAGTCTGAAATCGAGGTTAAAGCCCCAAGGAAGCCTATAGTTAAGCTCGGAGATATAATGGGGGTATATTTTCTTGAATTATACTTATTATTCATGAAAAGAATGTATTTTGATGTTTAATTGACGTGTGTTGTTTAGAAATTGATTAGTTTAGTCACAGTTAAACAGTTGTTTGAATAATTACATAGTTATATAGTTATAATATTCCTTGTGCCAGTACTGTTTAACATTTCATAAATGTTTCCAACAAGGGAATGGAGCAGTACTGGCCTTTTATCATTAGTTAAATTTGATATGAAGAATTTTGTTGCTTTGGTTTGATTAGATTTTGAACAAAAGAGCAATTGAGGCTTCAGAGAGTGTAAGGCCTGTCCCAGACCTTCGGACAGGGGACATTGTGGAAATTAAATTGGTAATTTGTTTTTAACTTATCGTGATTTAGGTGTTTCCTTTTTTTGTTGTGTGTGGAGTTTTGTGACTTTTTGTTTGGATTGTAGGAAGTTCCAGAGAATAGACGTAGGCTGTCTATCTATAAAGGGATTGTAATCTCGAAACAAAATGCGGGGATTCACACTACAATTCGGATTCGGAGGATAATTGCCGGCATTGGAGTCGAGATTGTGTTCCCTATGTAAGTCTTTAGTTTTTCAGTAGTACTACTTATTTAAATATGGCATTTATTTCATACTGAGTTAGCTTGTGGTTCAATTCTTATGCTCTGATTTTTTATTTTTTTTATCATTCTTTAGCAATTAATCCTAAGTTTTCTTTATTGTTGTTGTAGTTTCTTTCTATAAACTTACTTATGACTTGAACATTGGCACAACGTAAAATTATGATGGTTGGTCTATTGTAAAATAGACCCATACATAGAGCTATACTTTTAAATGCTATGGCATCTCTCTATCTCTGTGTTATGTAAAAGAAAGGGAGTTTTAAAAATTTTAGAGAATAATTAAAATTCAACTTTTAGTGACTCAAACGTTGAAATTCGTTTACATAAACAAATTGTAAGCATATAAGTAAAATACTTCTTTCTTGGTCAAAAGAGGAACTTTTACAAGCAAGAAGTAAATATGCAAAAGTGGTTTAAAACCAGAATCTAGAAAGCACGGACACTTCTCGGAGGGCCCCAAATTCGTGTCAGACACAAATTCACTCCAACACTCCTCGAACACACAACCGACATGTGTCCCTAAGCTCTTTTTTTTTTTTTAACGCTTATACACGCCTCGAACACGTCGGAACATGCTAGAGGACACGCTTGGGGTCAAAAAAAAATTACAATATAAAAGTTATGGGTTATTTTATGTCTTTTAATAATTTTGGACATTATTATGTAAGTTTATGATATTTATTATGCAATGTGTTTGTATTTCTTATTATTTTGTTCATGTTTTTATCATGCTCTATGAATATTGAATTTATTTATTATATTTTTTTTTTGGAAAATGCCGTATCCCGTGTCGCATGTCGTGTCTGTATCCTGTGTCTGACTCAGTGCTTCAGAGAATAGAACCTTCATTCTTTTTCTCAAATTCGCTTCCATCTTCGCTCAATGAGGGATGATGGATTTATTGGAGTTCGGAGTGGAGATCGTGGGGAAAATGATAGATCCTGAGTAATGAGAGGGTAAAGATATTTGGAGAAAGAGTTTCAAGTAAAACAGTAAACCTCTTTGGGAAACTTTGGTTGTAAGAGAATGTGGATAAAAAATATAGCAAGTTTGTAAATCAGTTGCTATCTCAATTTTACTTGGTTGGTGATTTTAAGTTTTGATAGAAAGAATAGGACCTAGTTTATCATATGACTTGACCATGAGAGTGTCTGTGAATGCAAATAGTAGTTTGATTGATGGTTGGGCTGTTGAACTGCTTTCCATAAAAGTGACTTAATGTTGGTGTAAGAAGGTCATTGATGTACAGTAGAAGTACACTGAACAGCAGGAGAAATTGATAGGAAATAGAACGGCAAACAACAAAGAGAAAGAAGTACTTGCCAACTAAGTGATGTGTAAAATCATAAATCTTCAAGACCTTACTCATAATGTTTTTTTAATGATGATGTAATGAAAATCCTCTAACTAAATCCAACAAAAGAAATCATAGAGGTGAAGACCTGGATATCTTGCAAAGCTAAGCAAAGTGTAGAGAAATGACATGAAGGAAGGAGTTGATAGATAATTGAAGAGTTTGGAATGAAATGATTTTCTCTCTCTCACTCTCTATTCCTATTTTTTTTATCTCGCCCACTCCATAATCTCCAATTTTCTCTTATAAGAACTTCACATTCACATTTCTTACATTTTAATTACAAATTCTAGAGGGAAAAACACAGAATTTTTTTTTTACCATGAGGCTTCACCAGTCACCAGGTGACGATTAATTCCCCCTGCTACCGCTATATTAGGTAAATTATAAGTGACAAATTTTACAAGTTATTAGCAGATATCAGTAGTTTTGAATTAAATACTTGTACTAGCATTTAGGAGGAATGATGTTGATTATGGAGTACCGGATATTTTCTACCTAATAAAATTTGTGGACTTCTTTCTCTAATTCTCTGTGTTCGAATTCTATTTGTCTATATCTCTGTCTCTCCCTAATTCTTCATCTAGTTCTCTTAGTCCTGAATCTTCTCCACTACAGTAACTCAATTGAGTTATATAAAAATAGATCACAATTTTAAATAGCGAGACACGTATATGTTATGTATAGAACAAGGCAAGACGTAGCCCTTAAAGTGAGATAAAAAGGAAACCCTTAAAGTGAGATAAAAAGGAAACGCAAGTCATCTGATGGCAATGGTTGTAGCACACCTGCTCTATTTATTTCTCTAGTGTGAAAAAATTATGCCAGATCCTATAAGATTATTGATGACGGTATGTCCAACATATAATTCTTGCACATCTTGATTTTTTTTTTGTTGCTATGAAGCCGTTATATTGACTGTACTTCAAGCCTTTAAAATTTAAGTATCTATGGTCTGGTATTGTTCTTTTGCTATGAATTATGGTACTACAAAGGCATAAAAGGGCAACAAATAATGCACAACATGTTCTTACATATTACTTTGAGGTTTCCTTGACCTTGGAGCAACAGTAGATACCAGCAACTTGAGACCGGAAACATCTGAACTTTAACAAGGTGGAATTAATCCTCAGGGATCTAAGTAAAAGCTACTCGAGTTTATAATTTGAACACAATTATTTACTTCTGGAAATTTATGCAGTTTATATTTGACTTTTAAATTCATTATAATGCATTAAGTTTGGATAATTTCGTATTAAGAGGAAGGGAACTGATCTGCGTTTCATGTTTTATGTTATTACAGATATTCACCCAATGTCAAAGAGATTAAAGTAGTCAAGCACAGGAAAGTCAGGAGGGCTAGGTTGTACTATTTGAGAGACAAGCTTCCTAGGTTCTCCACTTTCAAGTGAAAATCCATCAAGGCAATATGTTTCAGTGTATCTAACTTTTTCATGACCTTTTTTTTATAAAAAAATCTTATTACTCTACATGTTAGAACTTCAAATTAAACAAACTCATATTGTAACATGCCTTTACTATCATCTTTCTGAGGTAGTCAATGTAATATTTCCAGGCCTGATTTTGAGCTTTCCAGAGTATAGTGTCATTTATCCTTGCCATCGGTCTTCCATTATGCGTTTATATCTTGTTTTGTGAAAAATTTAAAAACCTAGGTATTCCATTGTTGATTTATATGATTCTGCATCAGAGTAGTTAGATTCAGGCATTTATAAAGCTGCTTTGGAAGATGTTAGAACAATCTGGGGAAAAAAAGGCAATCGGTTGAAAGGTGAATTCAATTTCCAGATGCTTCTATTTGCATTTTAAAGTAGTTCTAGTTTCAGGGATAAAGAGAACCTTATTATCCAATTATCAAGTATTCTCTCCATTCTAAAATATAAAATTATTATGACTTTTTGAAGTTATCTAAAGATATTTTTAAATTCAAAATTAATATGGATTTTTTTAATTTTAATAAATATAATAATGAATATTATAAACTATCTAGTATTACTCATTGTAAAATTTATTTTTTTTATAGTGTTTAATGAATTATTTCAATTTTGAGTTTGAAAATGTATGAAATTGACTTTTAAAAGTCAATAATGATTTTATAATTTGGAATAGATAAAGTATATTATTTATGACATATGCATTGATTATTAGGGTTTGTTTTATATTCATATTTGTGACGTTCTTAAATTCGAATCTCTTGAACTTCGGGTTAGATGTTCACGGTAATACACATATATTCATATATCATTCATTAACTTAAGACATAACTTAAATACATTATCCTCGGTAATACACATATATTCATATATCATTCATTAACTTAAGACATAACTTAAATACATTATCCTCATACAAAAAATTACTTTCAGTCTCAGGTTACTCTAATTTTTACGAATTACAAAATATATAATAATATGAAGTCTATTACACATTACTATATAATATAAATTAAACATAAGCTAAACAATATCTACTCGATTGTCTTTCCTTTCCCTTTATCTTTATCAGATTTCACTAGTCTTCTCTAGTTTGGTTGAAATATTATGTTTAAAACAAGGGTGAGCAATTGAGTCGCTTAGTAAGTATAATACAGTTTTAAGAATATAATATCTCATAAATTAAAATATTTTCGAATAACCTTCAATAAATAGAAACAACATTTCTTTAGATTTTAGAATCAATATCTCTTCTATACTGAATGGTCATAGGACCAAGAACACTTTATGGACATTAACAATCACGTATACGGATAACTCTAGGTAGGTTGTAAGATTAAGTTACTATGAATGTGTACTTTAAGGGATCAGCCTATCGTACCCTATATTGTGCACAACATAATCATCTAAGTTAAGCGTCAATCGAAATCATATGTCTGATTATATCTGACTTTTAGTTGCCCCTACTATAAGTGTTGTTCGTTCTTAGCTTCTAACATAGGATTCTGCACCAAGCAAATTGAATTAGATTAGCTTTAAAGAATCATTATGAATTCAATAACATATCTCAAAGGTCTAGCTGATCTCAAATAACGTAGACTTGCATTGTAAAACAATTCATGCATACGAATTTAAATTTTTAAAACAGTTCAATAATTAAACAAGCTTTTCAAAGCACTTACGTGCAACATGGCATACAATATGATTTAAAGAACTTAAATAACAAGTTCGAATAGAATACTTACCTTGTTTGTCGACTAATGTTAACTTTAAACTACCGTTCATCGATCAATCTACATTTTATAAGTCAGTTACTAAATTAGTCTATTTAAGGACTCCACGTATTGGTTTAATACACATAAGTATATATTTTATACCTAATTAACCATTTAAAAACTCCATGACCCGACCTGAAAAATATAACCTGAAAACAACAGTTTCGAGCATAGCTACGCTTGGCTCAGCGCAAGTGCGCTCCAATTCAAATTCTCGGACAGTAGGTTTAAGTGCAGCTGTGTTCGATCAAAAATGTAGAAGCTCTGTTTTACGCATAGGATTTTCTGCACTTCCTATTTCATGGCTTACACATAATCATGTCTTGACATTTTTAAACATAAGCTAACTTTCAAATCTATTATTAATCATCATTTGTTTTTCTTTTCAAAATATGGTTTATGCTAACACATTAACAAACTCAACTTTACCTTTTAATCCCAGTCTTGATATTAGTCCTGGTTTTATCATATTATAAAATCCTACATTAGTACTCCTAAGTTTTGAAATCCTTTTCAAAACCACATAAAAAACATTTTTCACCAAAACTTTCCTTTTATTGAAAACATCCCTAAGTCATGCTCAATCTTTCTTTTTAAGGCTTTGAAAACCTTTTAAATAACATTTGGAAATCACATTGATCTTTTGTTTCACAAGGTCATAATATATATACAACTTATTTAGGTTCTCAAAACATAGTTCTTCTCTTATTAGAAATCTATTTGCTTCTTTCTCTCAACACATATTAGATTTGAAGACATTAACAAGTTTATGTTCATGTTCATGTCTTTATACCAAATCATGCCACTAGGTGATCTATTATGCAAGCCACATGCTCCATAACTACATAATGCTTATATCATTAGTTTTAACACTTGAACTTCAAAGTTTTCAACAAAACATTTTGTCTTAGGACTTTTAACAAACATGTCATGAGCATTCCTAAACAAACTTAAAATATGCATTATAAACACATAAGCACATAACTCCATTACTTATCCTTCCTTATACCAATCTTGGATCCCCCACAACAAATAAGGCTCCCACCACCAACACAAGACACAAGACACAAAATACCTAACAAACACATTAAATCTAGTGTGTTTAGAAGCACTTTTAACCTCTTAGTGGCTCTTTTTCATTTAGATAGAAATGTAGCTAGACTTGGATAATCCACTTTGCTTGGGTGATATTTGTAACTTGATTGATGTGACAACCCCAAATCCGAGTTCCATAACCTCGGGTTTGATTCTCCACTGTACAATACTTACTAACAATTAGATACATAATTTGTATTTAAACTTCGCGGAATAATACAAAAGGTTCCTTATAAAAAGACTACAATCCCAAGGTCGATTAACCTTAACATTATCATTACATATCTTAAGGGAATACAAAAGGTTTACAAAAGAAATTATATATAATTACTTAATCTAGCATGCATCAAGCTAATCTAAGCTTTGACTTTTCCCTTACCTTTGTCTGATTTAGAACATTCAGGCTTAGCTGAAAATAAGTGATGATATAACAAAAATGAGCAACTAGCTTGCTCAGTAAGTTTAAGAACAGATAATAGAAGATATATCATGCTTGAATGAAAAATAACATCAAATAATTTAACAATAGATAACAATTGTGAAAGAACAAGAATCAATATTCAATAAAAGAATATATTGACTCTTTATTGTTGAGTGGCCTCTAAGGACCATGAACTGCTGCTAAAGGTAAAACAGACATATATATCTGACACATTGATATTTTGGTACGCGAGGGGATCAGCCTCTTGTACCCTATGTATATGCATAACATTCAGACATTTTGCGCAAATTCGGTTTCCTAACAGATAAAATCCCCCTTATTTAGGGTTGTTTATTCTCAGTCTTACTATAAGAATCTGTACCAACCAATGGTTTGGATAAGTTTTTAAAATATTCAATGTGATGAATTTAACATGCATTGTCTAGCTGAAACAATTAACCTAGACTTTCTAAAACAGTACTGAAATTAATGAACTATACATTTGCAAATACACTATGTACGAATACAATAACATTAATGACGTGGAATAATTTTAAAGAATTAAACCACTTTAAGTTCTGGCAAGTAAATACAAGTGTAAAGACTTGCTCAACAATAATTGAATAGGTTTAAAGAAATTGCTCAATATAAATTTGAGTAAGGATAAAGAAAACTTGCAACAATAAATACAAGTTAGGGTTAAGAAGATCTTGTCTCGTGCGTAGTCTACGGTTAACCAATTCAATTTAATATTTCTTGAACGGACCTAACTATTAATCAGTTTGATCTTAGATTAATATCATATACATATTCATATGATAACCTTATAACTCTTATGAACCACATAATTATATAATTACGGGTATATAAACACTTAGGAAATATTATCACTACTTGATAATATTTCAAACACATAAAATCTATATTAATTATTTAATATCGTTCATACACTTATCTAATATTATTAACAATTTAATAATATTTTATTAGTCTTGTAATATTATTAATCATTTAATAATATTTTATTAATCACTTAATATTATTAATCTTTTAATAATATTTTATTATTCTTCTAATATTATTTATCATTTAATAATATTTTATCAATCTTATATTATTAATCATTTAATCATTATTTAATATTATTAACTATTTAATAATATTTTATTAATTTTCTAATATTATTAATCATTTAATAATATTTTAACCATTATCTAATATTATTAACTATTTAATAATATTTTATTAATTATCTAATATTATTAATTATTTAATAATATTTTATTTATTAATTTTATTATCTAATATTATTACTCATTTAATAATATTTATTGACTTTATAATATTATTATACATTTGCTAATATTTTAATAATTTTCTAATATTATTATTTATTTAATAATATTTTATTAACTTAATTATATTATTAATCCTTTAATAATATTTGTACACTTTTAATTATTAAATCAACTATCTACCATTTAAAAATACATTTATTAAGTCAAAAAATAATAAAATATTTTTTGGAACACTTTTCATTTTCTGACCCGACTTGACCCGGTCCGGCCCGGCCCGGCCCGACCTTCCCCGGTTCGGATTTTAATTTCTTTCCGGAACAGTGCACAGCGCCCCGGTGCAGTGTTTTGTACTACAACACGGCGCCCCGGCGCTGTACTGCAGAAACATCTTCCAATTTTTAAATTTTTGACACTTTTGATTTAAACCTTGATAAAATGAAATCTACACATCCAAATGACACAAAATTTGTGTTGATGTGTTCATAACTTCTTGTTTTATAACATTTCATGGTTCGATTGCATTTTTTAAAATGTTTGACACGAAATTTAAAGATCGAACCACCTAGGGTTTAAAAACGACATTCTTTGCGGTAAAAGTCATAACTCCTTTGTTTTTCAATATTTTTGAAATCTTCAAGTTGGGTTTTCTTTAAAACTCATGTATGTAACTTTCTAGCCATAAAAATTCATTTTCCAACTTGTACATTTCAAACTACAATATTAAACATCACATGCTTAGTTAGGGTTTTACCGGTAAAGTTCGATAGGAACATTTCTTCTACTTTTAAGCATAACACATATACCAAAACATGATTTAAACACATCAAACCATGAATATACATATATAACATAGTTTAAGACTTCTAGACCATCAAAACGAGTTTTAATCAGTTAAAAATATATTTTTAACCGTTTAAAATCTATCTAGACTATATGTAGACACCCAAAATTTGCACCTGTGTACTAACCCTGACAGGAAGGCAAAATCGTCATTTGACCCGACATACGAAAAGGAAAGGTGGGCGTCAACACGAAGTCACCACCATGGCTTACGATCAAAGCTGCTAAACGTACAACGAGAATCGAGTCATTTGAGGCGAGACATACGGTCAATCCAGACAAAGCCCGATGCGATCGCCAAAGACGGCAACAGACCATTACGTTTACAGCAGTAGGGGGCCTCGCTCCCGGAAAACCATGCACTAAAATGATTTATGTATCAGGAAACAGCCTTCCAAAATAATACAGCAGAAATTGGCAATTTAAGACCGTGTGGCAAGGAAATTGAAAAAGCAAGCCGGACAGCCGCGGGTGCACCTGCGGCCACCGACAAAGGGGACAGTGCGCGGCTCGAGGAGACAACCCGGCAGCCGAGGATTCGACGCGGGCGGCTAGCGAGCCCAGCCGCAGATGCACCTGCGGCCAGCCGCAGATGCACCTGCGGCTGTCTGCGGAATGCTATACATTGTCATTTCCACCCGAGAGAAAAAAAAGAAGAAAGAAGTTGGGAAATTTAGAGAGAGAAAAAGCGCGAGAAAGAGAGAGAGAGGCTTGGGAGGAGTTGTTGTGAGGGAGAAATTATTGATTGTTGCTCAAATAGTTAGGATTTCTTGTGGGTTTTGCTCAATCTTGGAATATAAAGCTTTTATTGGTGCATTGCAAGGTGAAATGGGGGTGTTTTCTTTAAATCTTTTGCTTGTATTGTTATTATAACTTTTTGTTTTGATTTGTTTAACATAGTAATGTTGTGACATCATTGTGGATCCGTGGATTAGGGATCATTAGTGAGGGTTCCGTCGGAACGTAACCTCCTCCTAATGTCCCAATGACATCCGTACGGTGAGATGATAGTTCATTGTGTTCATGGATAGTTTGTAGTATTGGCGTTGGGATTTTTTTGATTCGTGTAGCACAATAAGAAGTTTAGTATAGTTAAGTTGCTTTGGTATGGTCGTGCGGCGATTTGAGTGATTGTGAGCCTAGGGAAGAGATCCTTGTGATCGAATCCCGATGATGGACAAAATTGGGTGTATGTAATCATGGCAAGGGGTCTATTCCTGTGTATATGTAATATCGGGCCTTAAAGTGATACCAAGTCGTGATCGGGTTTAAGGCCCCATAATAGTAAAAATATGTGATTGTGGGTGTTTGGGGTTGTTTAGACGGCTCACATGCCCATGAATAGCCCCGACACATTTTGAATGCTTGTTTTAATTTACGACACAAAAAATGGTTTTCCAGAATAAGGCAAGCGATGAAAATTTTCTAAAAGGTGATCAAATTAGGATATTAGATTCACGAGGTTTAAAAATTAAGAGTTTTGGCGAATTTTGATCCTTGTTTGACGAAAAGACTCCATTTGGTTTTGAACTGTCATCAAAGATATTTTTCGTAAAAAATAAATAAACGTTTTCATTAAACTTTGTGCATAGGGTTAAAGAGTTTCTAGAAGTTGCCTTCATTTTATTTTGAATTTACTGTTAGAAGGCAATGTATAGTCTCGATTCCTATTTGACAAAAGTTTAAAAAACTATTGTTTTCTAAAAATGACATCTAATAAAAACCTCATCGTTTTCGAAATTAAAATCAATCTTTATTACAAAAAACGAAGTCTTATCATTTAGGTCAAAAGATGTCTAAACGCTTTTCGATAAAACACGTTTTTCATAAAGAATCAAAACGATTTTCATGCAACAAAACACCACAATCATCACCTAGGCACGCACGCACACACACTCAACACACACACCTTTAGGATTTAAAAGGATAGGAAAACATCGAGATTGCGGTAACCGTATTTCACGGAAGTCGGGGGGTGCCTAACACATTCCCCTCACTTAAGCAAGCCCCCGAACTCTATGAATCTCGGTTCACAGACCAATTAATTCGGAGTCACATATGAGCCAGCGATTACGAAAACAAATTTCGGATGAGTTGGTACATCCATTTCAAATATACCAACTGGCGGCTTTGGTAAATTGGCTCATAAAAAAATCGACATTTCGAAACCCCGTCGACACTAAGCCGACCCTTTTCAAAAAGCACATCTCCTTAATCTAAAGGCTAAAATCGGAAAAGGGGCATTTAAATATTAAAAAACGAAACGACGAAAATCCCGGCGTCGACACTATAAAAATGAGATATAGAAGGGTTGAAGCACTTTTAAACCTTGATGACTTGTGTGCTCTTCTCCTTCTCCTACCAAAGTATGAAATGAGACTTTGTGTCATCCACCAAGCTCTTACTCTAGCAATATTTTTCACACTCACAAGTGTTCTCTCTATATTTCTCTCAAATGCTCTCTATTTTCTCTCTTGAATGCTCTAGCAATTTACCAACCAACATAATACATATGTGAGGCACTCCTTATATAGTACAATGGTAACCCTCTATTAGACTCCCTAATCCACTAGTGTTAGTGAAATTAAAGCTAATTAGAATTACTATTTACATGAATGACTAGTTGACAGACATGGGTTGTTCAACAACTATGACATTGAGTGAAAAATAAGTAAAAAGAGCAAATCAAGCCACCCCCTTGTGGGGCCACCATGACCGGCCAAAATGGGATTTAATCCCCCATTTTTGGCTTATTTTTAATGCATTTATATACAATATATACACCTATATATATATATATATATATATATATATATATATATATATATATATATATATATATATATATATTGACCAATTTTGACTTCCTATTGAGCTCCACATTGGACTTTATGATTTAATATATTGGGCTCATTCATTTAATTTGGTTGGGCTCAATTTAATTAACACATTGGGCCAACATTAAATAACTTATGTTACATTTAATTAAAACAAAGATTTAACTTGTTTAATTAATTACATGGACTAAGGTTTAATTGATTACATGGACTACTAGGTAAATTAATTTGACCTAGTTTAATACCTCATATGGATTTAAAATATAATCCAATTAGACTTGCTTTAATTAATTTTAACGCCTTGCTTTATTACCTTTAATAAATAAACACATACACAAGTATATTCATTCAATTTATTTAATGCACAATTAATTAGTACAAAATTTTTAATTCATTACTAATGATTTAATAATTATAATTACAATGACTAATAAAATTCGCGGTTATTACAATTGAACTCTCCCTTACTGTTAACACACCCTCCGAATGGCTTCTCTCTATTCAATCTCTATGAATGCTCACTTGTCTTACACTTGGGATTTAGTTTATGAAAAGATGCAAAGGTTTGCAATACTAACAAGGCAGAGCTTTATAGCAGAAAACTCCTCCTCTCATCAGTTGAGTATACATACATTTATGTATATACTGTTGGATTTTTTCTATAAAAATCCTATTTATCTATTTATTTAATATTTATTAATGTTGGACATTTATGATTAATAAAAGTACATCATTCGCCATTCATTAAATGATCATTTATTATGCTTAATATAAATCTCCAAATTTATATATATTACGATTTATGTATATAAATAAGTATTATACATAGAAGATATAAATCATATGTAATATATATAAATAAAGATATAATAGTTTATAACCTATGATAATTTGAAGATATTATCATGTAGGTTATAGTGCTTTAATATAGATGATTTATCTTGATCATGGAAGTTGGACTTCTAATTAAAGTACTAGTGCATTAACGGTGTATATTAAATGGATCATGTGATAATATTTTATTTATAAAATATTTTTACATAAGTACTAATTTATTAATGTTTCTTAATTTTGAAATAATAATGGAAGTAATATTGTTAAATATATTAATTTAATATTTCAATGAGTAAAATTACATTGTGTTAATTAATATATTTAATTAATACTATGAACATTATTATTGTTGAAACATCTACAAGATTTTTCATAAGATAATTTATTATTGATCATAGAATCTTGACCAAATCTTTTAATATTTATTATTAAAAGAACTGATTTAATTGTTAAATTAATTTATGTTCAAATGAAGATAAATTATGGACTTATAAAATTAGTTTAAATATATTGGGATTATATTTAATTCTGAAATATTTATGTAAATCTATAGAGGAAATATTTACAGTTAATTAGTAAAGGATTTATTTTATTTAATTCTTGGACTGAAGTGTGATTATAATTATTTAGTGAAATTAATTGTAATTAATATTTACTTAGTATATTATTATTAAATAATAATATATAAATAAGTATTGAAGTCAGAATAGGAATCCCTTAGGATCCCCATTTTAGCCTAATATGAATCAATTTTATTAGAGAGAATATGATCAATAATGTTATAAATATATCATTGATCAGATACGTAAAATAAGGTGATTATTCCAAATCAGAGGAAAAACCAAATAGCGTATACTCTCTTTCTCTTCTCCTAGGAAAATACGTGAAGTATTTTTTCAGAAAGGTGTTTTGGAGACCACACTCCAGATTCAATATAAAGTCATAGGAAGAAAGATCTTGAAGATATTCGAAGATTCAAACGTGTTAATCCAACCAAGCACTAAGTAACAATTCATACTATAGATACATGGTATATATATAATTGTTGTTTTGTATAAAACTATAAAGATAATCATGTTTTATTTGAAAGTAGTATGCCCTTAAGCCAATCACATTTGATGTGATAAGCATATACTTTGTAATCTTGTTCGTTTATTAATAAAAGAATCAAGACATTTCTTTATTCATGATTAATTACTTGAATTAATCAAATGGATAAACCCATAGTTTTTGAGCAATGCTTTTAGAACCATGATGAAGATCATGCTAATGAGATCTAAATTCAAGATAGCTCAAAACTAAAATTGTTCATAATCGTTGGATCACTAAAAAGGGGATTAGTAGATCCGGATAGATTGGTACATACTATGCTTGCTCTTATGAAGAGGATGATTGATCTCATAATCATTTGTGTAGAGACACTAAAGCAAGTATGTAGGTGCTTATTAGAGAATAAGTTCACTGAACGTGACTCGCTCAAGGAACACCTAATGGAGTCTTACTTGCCTGTCAATAGGAGTTCATTTTGTGATAGTAGTACAAGTGATCCTTGGACTTGAGATCATCATAGTATTTTGTGTATGATGAATTATGTTTTGACATATTCCTTAAAACCTTTAGGGTGTATCAAATGATATGATCGGATATAATAAGTCATACATGGAGATAGGTGAATGATCAACAAAGAATCTACCACTTCTAGTAAAAGAAGAGAATGTCCTATGCGATTCGATAAATGACAACTCAGTAGTCCTTAGCCAAGGCAGAATGAAAATTAGAAAGTAGTTTCTAATTTACATTAATTAGAGTTATTCATTTAAGGATCGAAATGCATGTAATCAAATAAAATAAGACTTGACAGTTATACCATGTCTTATATTTGATTGGGACGTTGTGAGGTAGAAGGATTGAATTGTACGGTAACTACTCGCTGAATAGGTTCTTTTGTGATTAAATGTTGAAATCTATATTATCTGGAAAGTCGTTGATCGCTAAGGGGGCTTACCCTTATTATGGAATAAATAATATTTATTTAAATGAATTAAATAGTTTAATTTATTTATATAAATAAGATTAGAATAGTTTTAATTAATTTATTCTATAACCGGTTTAATATGGAGAACCTAAATGGTCACACCGCAAAAGGAAAATAATTATTTAAGAAGTAAATGACATAATTGTAATAATGAATTAAGTATATTTAATTTATACTATGTGGATATAATAAATTAAATAGCTTAATATTTATTATTTAGTATTTTGTAAATACTAATTATAAATTAATAAGAGGAGTCTTATTATTATTATTAATATTATCATTATTTTTTAGTTCCTAAATGGTTTAGGAATTAATTAATAAGAGTACTCTCATAATTAATAATTAAGTTCCTAAATAGTTTAGGAATTATAATTATTATATTAAATCAATTAAATTCCTAATTAGATTAGGAATTTAATTAAAAACCCTATTCCTAAAGGTGTTAGGAGGGTTTACTAAATCTATAAATAAGAGAAGTCGTATTATGGATTAAGGTTACACACATACACTTCCATAAGTTTTTGGGAGAGTACTCATATATTCTCTAGAGAGAGAAAATTAGGGTTTGCCATCACCCACTTCTTGAATTATTATTTTTCCTTGGTGGATCACCTCTAGAGGCCAAACACTTGGGTGACTAACATTGATCATTGGAATCCAATCGGTGAAATTCAAGGAGAACGCGAAAGATTTGGAGGTGAACTTGTACCCGTTGAGCTTTGAGTTCTACAAGGGTATATCTCTAACTTCTTCTTTATTAATTAATAATTGCGCATAAAGGTCGATCCTGGATTATGGTTTGTAAATTTTTTAAAATTTGATTTTATCATGCTTCCGCTATTTTGTGCAATTTGATTGCGTCTATGAGTATTACAAACCAACAGTGGCATCAGAGCCAAACTTTATGCGAATTATTAATTGTTTTGATTCCATATATGTATGGGTATGTGTTTAGAAAAATTTATTGGGTATAATTTGTTGTATAAAATTATTTTTTATATATATATATACAATTACCGAATTGAGTTCTACAAGAGTTGCAGTTTCGGATTTTAAGCATTACCGCACTGTTCCAGATTTTTGGCTGTTTTCGGTTTTGCTGAATACAAACAGCAGCATACTTGTTTTTCGGTAATGCACTGTTTCGGTGATTGGTGTATATATATATATTATATTAATACTATAACCGACCATATATATATATATGTTAAGTTGCTGCCGTTTTTCCGGATTATATATGTATATGATATATATAATAGCTTATCCCGGAAAAAGGAGTTTCAAGTATATATATTGTGCGGCTGTATCATGCTTCTTTTTGAATTTATATATATATGATATATTTGTCCCGAAATCAATGGCACCAACAATACCCGAAATTGTTGGTATATATATATACAGTAACTGATTATATATATTATTAATATATATGATATATTTATAATATATATTAATTAGCCAAATAGTTTGGCAATTTTATACATATTTTAAAATTTCAAAATAAAAGAGTTTATTTTGGGTAATTTTAAAATAATAAAAATAAACAGTTTATTTTTAAATAATTTTATAATTAAAATAAAAGGTTTATTTTAAAAATAAAATTAGATTTCATGCAACTTTAATTGCCCATTAAATGATACCAATACATATATGGAATGTTTTGTTGAATTCATGCGATGAATATTATTTATTGATATATATGTTGATATATATGATAATAAATAAGATTGATTATGGACTAATTGACCAATGTGATTGGATTTAATTTTAAATGGATGCATGAATGAATGGGTTTTATAAATGGGGTCTGCGTACCTCGTCTTTCTAATTTTTCTTATGTATAATTCTATCTCACTCCTATGTACTTCCTCTTGACTGTTGATCAAGGTTTCTTATTTATTATAAATAATTTGTAACATGATTAGTTAGAATTATTTTGAAGAATTGGAGCCAATGAGCAAGAAGCGCATGAAGACCCGTTTGTAATGGAGCCCGAATTTAAATATAATAGTTATATTTAATTTAATTTATTCTTGCACCCTAGGTTTGACCTTTTGGTTCACTTGGTGGCTCTAGTGAACCAAACTAGAATAAAAGTCCATAATCAATCCAAGTAGAATATAGTATTCTATATGTGCATGCTTATTTATATATATTATATATTATCCAAACATGCTTCGCACGTTAAATAATATGACGCGTATTTTATATATATATGTGCATGCGCGCTAAACAAGATGGGACAATTAATATTAATAAACCCCTCATGATGTAGAATAAATATTATTTAAAAATGAATTAAAATGTTTAATTCATGAATTAAAAGGAGTTTAATTCAATTAAATAAAATTAAAATTGTTCTAATTTATTTATTCTACTACTAAAATATTAAGTTGTAACGTTCAAATATATTTGGAATATCGAATGTCGCCTTCTAGCATGATAAAACGATAGAGTATCAAATAATCAATATACGTTTGTTGTGCACATACAAGGCTTATATCGATCATTTGAGATGTTGTTTTTATCACATTTGATGCTTATAAGGAATTGAACATTACTGTTTTGTTGTGCACACACAAGGACAATATTTTTCTCTTCACTTATATGGAAGTGCTAGGTTTGACTTAACTTAGATAATTTTGATTTGGATGTGCACACACATGATCATAATAATCTAAGAGGCAAAATACAAGGAGTTACATGTTGATGTAATTGACAAGGAGTTGTCTACCTGTTGAATAAACTATAATTTGTTGTGCACACACAAGGTTATACTTATATCGATAGGATCCTTATCTCACTAGCAAATCTTTAATTAGATTTGTCGAACTATATAAAGAGGGTAATATACTTTGATGAAAATAGTGGGAGACACCATTTTAAATAAAGACCTAATTAACTTGGTGATTAATAAAATGAATGCATGTTAATGTTGTTTTTAATTCACTTAAAGAACATTGCTATGTTTAATTAACTAACACTGCATAGCATATTAGATGCTAACAATTAATCGAACCGAATTGTTCGGATTGATTAAACAAATTTGAGAAAAGTTCTCAATGCTGAAAAGCTAGCAAATGTCCTTAATTTGTCTATCCCTGCAAACGTTGTAGACTAAGCCTGTGAGGAAGATATTGTTATTTTAAGAAATAGCAAGATGATGCAAAGATGGCTTAATGCATTATGCTCGCATCCATAAGTATTTAGTTACAGCGTCAACACGAGAAAATGGATGCACCTACTATATTGTTGCACATTCAATAGTTGTTTGGTGAGCAAAGTAGGTCAACTAGATATAAGATATCTAAGGAGCTCTTTCAATCTATAATAACCAATGGCACTACAGTAAAGACACGTATCCTAAAGATGATCAATCTGATTGATAAATTAGGACACCTAGGTTTTGTCAAAGATGGAAAGTTGAGTCAAGATTCGATCTTGCAATCACTCGCTGACTCCCTTTCATAAATTATTGTGAACTTTAATATTAATAAGCTTGAAGTCAGTTTACCTGATTTGCTTAAATATGTTGAATAAGTTGAGAGTCACTTTCCTTCCAAGAAAGACCAAGTCTTACTAGTAGATGAATCTTCTAAGTTGAAGAAGATGGCCAAAGGTGTTTCTGAGGAGTCAGAAAAGATAGAAGGCAATAGAAAGGCTAAACGAAGGACATGAATAAAAGTGATCCCGAATGCAAATGAGTTTGCTTTCATTGCGATAAGCTAGGACACTGGAAGAGGAACTGCAAGAAGTACCTTGTAGTAGTTAAGCAGAAGAAGCTTAGTGAAGCTTCAATTGCAGATATAGATTTGTTCATAATGAAATATAACTTTCTATAAGTCAAGTTTCTACTTAGGTATTAGATATCGGCTGAAGGTCTCAAATATGCAAGCCGTTGCAGAGACTAGGCAGAAGTAGAAGGCTGAACTAAAGATAAGTAATCATGTGTGTGGAAAATGGAGCAAAAGGTTGCTACATTAATCACAGGAACTTACAGTTTAGCATTGCCTACGGGCAAATCCATTTAGTTAGTAAGATGTTACTATGTTGATTACTTGATGGATTTTATAAGCTTGACTTACATGAAAATATTTCAAAATTGAACAAACTAAAGGCAAAGAGATGATATGGATCATACCTTTATGCAATACTGTTAACTCGGTCATGTTGATGAAACAAGACTAAACAAGTTGTATAAAGATAGGTTTTTTTAGAGACTTTTGATTATGAATCAAATACAACTTGTGAATCTTGTATCATGGACAATATGACTAAATCTTCATTTAGTGGACATGGAGAGCGAGTTGCGGAGTTGTTAGAAATGGTAAACACAGTCGTGAAGAGACCTATGACAACAAATGCAAGAGGAAGGTATTCATTCATTACTTTCACTAATGATTCTAGATTTTGATATATGTATTTGATGAAATACAAATCCAAATTGTTTGAAACGTTCAAAGAATTCAAAAGTGAAGTATAGAAACTAAAGGTTAAAAGTATTAAAGTTCTACGATTAGATCGAGAAGGGAATACTTAAGCAATAAGTTTCTAGATCATCTCAAGCGAAATGGTATTCTCACATAATGGACATGGTGATGATCTATGATGAGTTATACCAATCTTCCAGTATCCTTTTAGGGCTATACCTTAGAAACAGCCGCATATCTACTAAACAAAGTACCTTCAAATTCCGTCCCTAAGACTTCATATGAGTTATGGATAGGGAGGAAACCAAGTCTTAAATATGTTAAGATTAGAATTGTCTAGCTTATGTCAAAAGGTTTGACAGTGATAAGCTTGGGACATGATCTGATAAGTGTAAACTTGTGGGATATCCTAAAGAAAGTTTAGGGTATCACTTCTATGATCCGACTAACTAAAAGGTGTTTGTTGAAACACGCTGCCTTATAAGAAAAGAAGTTTTTCCTTAAAGGGTTAGTGGGAATAAAATAGATCTTGAAAAAGTTCAAGAACCACAAATCACTACAGATTAATTGAAGGAATCTGTATAAGTAGATAAACCTATTGTACCACAACCAAGTCGTAAATCTGGTTTAGTACCGAAGATACCTAAATGGTATGGATTCATCATAGATGATGGTGATGAGGTACGCATCATAGTGGATGATGATCCAGTTAGATACGATGAGGTATGAGTATTAGATACTCAAGAGAAATGACTGATAATCATAAAATTCAAAATGGGTCTTTGGAGAAAGGCTAAATGCAGATGGCAAGGTGGAGACCTATAAGACCTAACTAGTGGTAAAAAAGATTTCAAATAAAGTCAATGAGTTGACTAAAATGAAAATTTTCACTAGTGAAAATGCATATATAAATTCGGATTTTATTTGCAATTGTAGCTTACTATACAAAAGGATGTATGTATGATACAACCAAGATGATTTATCTCTATATAGATGGAGTAACTCAAGTATGAAAGCTACAACGATCCAATTTTGGATTAAAGCAAGTTTCTCGAAGATGGAACATCCGTTTTGATGAGATAATCAAAAGTGTTTGATTATATAAAAGACGATAATGAACCAAGTGTGTGCAAAGGTTAGTGGGAGCACTGTGACATTTCAAGTATTATATGTTAATATAATATTGATAAGGAATAACATACTGATGCTACAATCAGTAAAGATGTGGTTGTCTAAACACTTCTCCGTGAAGGACTTGGGAGAAACATCCTATATTTTGGGGATAAAGATCTATAGAGATAGATCACAAAGGATGCTCGGTTTAACCTAAAGACTGTACATCAATTCGTTGATATGTACTAGACTTGATATTGCTTATGTACGATAAGCAGATATTAGTTTAATTTTGGAGAAGAATATTAAAAAATAGTCTCTAATGATAAGTTTGATATAAAACTAGAGGGTTTAACAAACTCAAGTTTGTTCAGACTAATCAAGGTAACAGTATATCCGTTTCAGGTAATATGATTACCTTGAACGGTGCAGTAGTGAGTTGGAAAAGTTCCAAACAGCAAGGAGTTGCTGATTTAGTGATAAAGACATAGTAAATAACCATAAGTGAAGCTGCAAAGGTGATTGTTTGGTTCAACAAGTTCATTACAGAACTTATAATGGTTCCTAGTATTAAAGGAGTTTAATTTGCCAAAGAACCTAGGTCTCATCTAAAATCCAAACATATGTTGCAGCACTTTCATTTGATTAGATGAATCATTGAAAAGGAGACGACACCATAAAGATGGCAAGCTCTTAGAACAGCATTATAGATCCATTAACTAAAGCATTTACTAAGCAATTTGTACCCCACTTAGAGAAGAATGGTATAGGGATACCAAAGGGCGATTGGCTTTAGTGCAAGTGGGAGATTGAAAGTAGTATGCCCTTAAGCCAATCGCATTTGATGTGATAAGCATATACTTTGTAATCTTGTTCGTTTATTAATAAAAGAATCAAGACATTTCTTTATTCATGATTAATTACTTGAATTAATCAAATGGATAAACCCATAGTTTTTGAGCAATGCTTTTAGAACCATGATGATGATCATGCTAATGAGATCTAAATTCAAGATAGCTCAAAACTAAAATTGTTCCTAATCGTTGGATCACTAAAAAGGGGATTAGTAGATCCGGATAGATTGGTACATACTATGCTTGCTCTTATGAAGAGGATGATTGATCTCATAATCATTTGTGTAGAGACACTAAAGCAAGTATGTAGGTGCTTATTAGAGAATAAGTTCACTGAACGTGACTCGCTCAAGGAACACCTAATGGAGTCTTACTTGCCTGTCAATAGGAGTTCCTTTTGTGATAGTAGTACAAGTGATCCTTGGACTTGAGATCATCATAGTATTTTATTTATGATGAATTATGTTTTGACATATTCCTTAAAACCTTTAGGGTGTATCAAAGGATATGATCGGATATAATAAGTCATACATGGAGATAGGTGAATGATCAATAAAGAATCTACCACTTCTAGTAAAAGAAGAGAATGTCCTATGCGATTTGATAAATGACAACTCAGTAGTCCTTGGCCAAGGCAGAATGAAAATTAGAAAGTAGTTTCTAATTTACATTAATTAGAGTTATTCATTTAAGGATCGAAATGCATGTAATCAAATAAAATAAGACTTGACAGTTATACCATGTCTTATATTTGATTGGGACGTTGTGAGGTAGAAGGATTGAATTGTACGGTAACTATTCGCTGAATAGGTTCTTTTGTGATTAAATGTTGAAATCTATATTATCTGGAAAGTCGTTGATCGCTAAGGGGGCTTACCCTTATTATGGAATAAATAGTATTTATTTAAATGAATTAAATAGTTTAATTTATTTATATAAATAAGATTAGAATAGTTTTAATTAATTTATTCTATAACCGGTTTAATATGGAGAACCTAAAGGGTCACACCGCAAAAGGAAAATAATTATTTAAGAAGTAAATGGCATAATTGTAATAATGAATTAAGTATATTTAATTTATACTATGTGGATAGAATAAATTAAATAGCTTAATATTTATTATTTAGTATTTTGGAAATACTAATTATAAATTAATAAGATGAGTCTTATTATTATTATTACTATTATCATTATTTTTTAGTTCCTAAATTGTTTAGATTAATTAATAAGAGTACTCTCATAATTAATAATTAAGTTCCTAAATAGTTTAAGAATTATAATTATTATATTAAATCAATTAAGTTCCTAATTAGATTAGGAGTTTAATTAAAAACCCTATTCCTAAAGATGTTAGGAGGGTTTACTAAATCTATAAATAAGAGAAGTCTTATTATGGATTAAGGTTACACACATACACTTCCATAAGTTTTTGGGAGAGTACTCATATATTCTCTAGAGAGAGAAAATTAGGGTTTGCCATCACCCACTTCTTGAATTATTATTTTTCCTTGGTGGATCACCTCTAGAGGCCAAACACTTGGGTGGCTAACATTGATCATTGGAATCCAATCGGTGAAATTAAAGGAGAACGCGAAAGATTTGGAGGTGAACTTGTACCCGTTGAAGCTTTGAGTTCTACAAGGGTATATCTCTAACTTCTTCTTTATTAATTAATAATTGCGCATAAAGGTCGATCATGGATTATGGTTTGTAAATTTTTTAAAATTTGATTTTACCATGCTTCCGCTATTTTGTGCAATTTGATTGTGTCTATGAATATTACAAACCAACATTATTAAATTTTTAAACGTATTTTTCGGAGAATTTTCCCAATAATTGGTATCAGAGCCATTTGTATGCTTTTATATGAATAACATATATATATATATATATATATATATATATATATATATATATATATATATATGTATGTATAGGTGATTTGTTAAATATGCTGCTTTAGGGTTTTAATATTGAAATTTATCTGTTTATGTAATGGAATTAAAGTATGCATGAGATGTATTAAAGTATTCTTTATGGTTCATAGTTGGATAAATTATTGTTCTAACTTCTGTTTTGCAGAATTGATAATTACATACTCGCATGGCTGATTTGAATGTATGTTTTAATTAAATAATTTTTGATTTTATTTATGGGTTATAAAACTCTTGCTATGAGTTATTTAATTTTTCTTGTAGTTTAGATAACATGTAAACTCTTTATGAGTATAGGATTAGTTGATGTAATTATATATAGATCGGATGTACACTTCGTTTGAAGTATAAGATCTATATGTAATTCATTGTGTTAATTATATATAAGCTGTTGAAGAAAATGGACATGGAGACATGAAGAATAAAGTATTCATGTTGAACAAGGATGTTCAAGGAGACTCCAGATAGATCCAAGATTGCAATTAGCCATGAGAGTATATTCTTATTTTGTTATATGTTTTTTGATAATGTGATTATCTGTTTGTCATTAAAACCCAGATTAAAGTAGCAAAATTGAATTTTAGTTAATTTAAAAATTCAAAATCTGAAGCCCAAAATTTTTTTCTTTTAAAAATTTGAATATTGCGATCTGGCAGCGTCTTCTGAAGCAGTTGCTTAGAGCAGTGACGCAGCTGCGTAGAGCCGTGACGCAACTGCGTGGCTGCTCACTGTTTTGAATCATTCGCGTTCTGAAGCAGTTGATTAGTGTCGTGACACAGCTGCTTGGGTATCTGAAATAGCTATATGAAAACGTGAAGCAGCTGCGTGAGACGTGAAGCGAATGCGTAAGAGAACACTGAATTGTTCAATTTTTCAGATTTTTCTAAAACGGTTTTTACAGACTGTAAAAAAAAAAAAGAAAAAAGAAAAATTATCTTATGCGGAATATCTTATTTCATGAATAATATGTGAATAATATTATTAAAAATTCAAGTGGGAGAGGGATATAATCCCACATCCTCTATTATATACCTATAGTTATGATAACTAATATATTTTCTACAAAAATATTAGTAATCAAGATAACAACTATAGATACCCTCTAGGGATATGAGTTTATTAAAATATTAGTATAAATATACTTTCCCTACGGAGATATATTTTGAGCTATGAATATTTTATAAAATCTAAAATAATGGTATACACTTGATAGAGAGATTAATAATTTTTTCCTATGAAAATGTATTTTATTAATACTCTTGAAGGCTTAAAAATAATATATAGGTATGTTGTTTTCTTTGTTAAAGAGTTAACTAGGAAAGAAAATAATAGTATTTTAAAATAATTATTTTTTTTCCTACGGATGGACATTATTTTGTAAAAATAAGATACCTATATTATTGGATTGTTTAAATAATATTTGTTATTTTACTTGATTGATGACCATATGAATGATAAATGTATGTTTTTTTTTATTATTTTAGATAAAATGTCTTCATTCAACCCAATATCAATCATTCTAAAAGAGAACCAATTGACTGGCCCAAATTATGTTGATTGAAAAAGGAACTTGAACATTGTTCTTATTGCTCAAGACTATAAATTTGTGCTTACTGAACCCTGCCCTGAGACACCTGTAGCTAATGCTCTACATGCTATTAAAAAAGCACATGTAAAATGGGTAAAGGCTGATAAGATGGCTAAATGTTATATTTTGGGCTCTTTATTTAACATCTTGCAGCATTAGCATATGGTTATTCCAACTACTAAGGCCATTATAGAATATTTGCATAGTATGTTTGGTGAGCATACTCGTGCTGTAAGGAAGAGTATAATGAAGTCTCTCATGAAAGAAAAAATGGTTGAGAAAACTTCAGTGGGTGAACATTATCTCAAGTTTATATCTTGCTTTAGCGAACTGGAGGTCCTCGCAACAAAGGTCGATACAGATACGTAGGTTTACATGTTGCTACAGTCATTGCCAGTTACTTTTCAAAATTTTAAGGTTAACTACAATATGGGCTAGTTTCATTATACCCTACCTGAGTTAATGAAACAACTTCAATCAACCCAAGATATTCTAGTACCCAAACCTGTTATCCATGTAGCAGAGATTAATGTTGTTAAGACTAAGGCCGGCAAGAAAAAGAAACTAAACAAGAAGAAAAAGAATTCAAAGTTTAATGAGACTGGGGGAGTTGGAAAGAAACAAGGTCAATGTGAGGTCAAGCCCAAAAGGAAGTGTTTTCACTGTGGTGAAAAATGGACACTATGAGCGTAATTGCTCAGTATACCTTGAGAAAGTGAAAAACAAGGGTAAGTTTCAAATTTTACTAGTTGAATCATGTTTATTGGCGGTTTCTACGGGATTCTGGTGCGTAGATTCCGGAACCACTAATCATGTTTGCATTAATTTGCAAGGGTTCCAGGAGACCAAAAGGCTAAGTGAAGGAGAAGTTTATCTGCAGTTAGCATCGGATGCAACAGTTGCAGCAGTAGCAGTAGGAATTATTCATTTATAGTTTTCTAGTGATAGGAGTTTATATTTAGATAATGTACTTTACGTACAAAACGCTCGTAGGAATTTGATTTCGATTTCTTGTTTATTTAAACAAGGGTACTTCGTGGTATTTAATAATAAAGTTGTTATTAAGAAAATTTTAACTTTTATTTGTAATGGTACATTATTGCATAACTTATATATTCTCACTCCTGTTACATGAACATTGCAAATTATTGAAAATGATAAAAATATATCTAAGAAAAGAAAAGTTTCTTCAACAAATAAAATTTATTTAGGGCACTTACGATTAAGTCATATTAATCTAAACAAGATCCAAAGATTAGTAAAGGATGGACCTTTAAGTTTTCTTGAAATTAATTCTTATCCAGTTTGCGAATCCTACATAGAAGGTAAAATGACTAAAACACCTTTTAAATCAAAGGGTAATAGAGCCATAGATAGGTTAGATTTAATTCATACTGATGTATGTGGTCCATTGACAGTGAAAGCTAAAGGAAGATATGAGTATTTTATCACATTTGTGACGCCCCCAAATCTGGGTTCTCTAAACCCCGGGTCCGGTGCTCACGGTACAACATTCACACACAACTATCTACCTATTCAATCATTAAATGTAATAATTAAATACATCGTTGATCTTAAAAACATAATATCCCATGTTTAGCTAACCTTTATTACAAAACGTTAAATCATAACAAAAGTCTTAACAACATAATTTAAAAGTTACACGAAATAATAAAACAATTACTCCTTAGCTTTTCCTTTACCCCTGTTCTTCTTGAAACTTTTCGAGAACTCGAGTTTCGCTGAAAGGTTTAGTTTTAAGTAAGTGTGAGCAACAAATGGCTCAACAAGTATATAAAAGGGTTTTAAAGTATTATAGTCCGGAATAATGATAACATTTTTGATAAATTGGACAATTGAAAAAGATGCATAGGCATTTACTTTATATTTCAAAATTGAAAAATTTGAATGCTAACAGTCAAGTGACCTTGAATTTCGTTAAAATTATTGACATTATGTAAAGAATGATAATAACTAATAGTCAGAAGACCAATGTCGTTAAGACTATTAATAATCTATATAGCAATTGATAATAACCAAAGATGTGTACTTTGGGTGATCAACCCATCATACGATTATATTGTGCACAATATAAAACATCTAGGAACGCAACCACGCCATATAGAATTATATCCCAGAATTATAGTTTTAAGCCCCTACTATGAGGGTTGTTCATTTCAGCTTTAACAGATACTGCACCAATAAAATATGGTTTGGTTTAGCATTAAAAAACATAGAATCCCATTTATCATGACATTAATTGATCTAGCCGAACAATGGCTTAGACTCGTATTTCATAATAGCCATGAATAAGAACTTTAAAACGTAAAGTCGGTTCAATAATTGAAAGACTTTTGAAATGCACGTAAGTGCAATTATGGCATATATATATATATATATATATATGAAATCAAAAACAATTTGCATAGAATAATAAAGTGTACATAAGTAAATGAAACTTGCTCAATATAACTTGAGTAAGGTTAGGGACTTGCCTCGATTGTCATTAACGCTTAACGTAACGTTTCACTACGTCTACCGCCTACATAGTTAACAATGTCGGCCCACTAATTAGTTTTTTTGATCATAGACGTTATTATACTCTTTTAACTTTGGTACGGGCTATTTGTAATATATAAGTTCGATTTACATCTAGCACGTAACTTTACAATTCGTCATAACTATAGCCGTTATAACCTACATAATATATAACTTTTGTCTATTATATTATGCGTATTAGTTTATAATACAAGCATTATTACACATACATGCTTACATATAACACGTAGCAACTAGGTTAGGCATTTATGGCATCGGTCTAAATATCTTAGCTTAATTCATGGCATTTTACTTTAAACGCTAACCAAATTAGGTTCATTATAACATTTCCTTTTATTTTAAGCTCAATTTACATGTTATAACATTCATGTAGTTCAACTAGATTACATATATGCATGCATGACGACCACATAGCAAAATCGTGAAAAATCACACAACCTACAAACAACAGGGTCGAGCGCAGCTGTGTTGGACCTCGGCGTAGCTGCGCTTGGTGCACCGCAAGTGCACTCCTTTTGAAAAAGTCGACAGAAGGGCTGGGTGCAACTGCATTCATCATGACCACAGGTGCGCTCCAGCACAAAACCTTGACAGAACACTCGGGTGCAGCTGCGCTCACCATAAGCACAAGTGCGTGCTCGGCCAAAAATCCAAAAACTCAGTATTTTATCTAACTTTTTGATGTTCAAGAGCATACACGCAAACCTTAGATCTTTATATAATTCATGACATCCCTTATTTCTTGACTTCTAGCATGCATTTTTTGACTACCAAACATGCTTGACATTTTAAGTTTTGAAAACCTTTTTCAAACACATAGCATATAACTTGAATCTTGTTAACGCAATATTTTTCATTGATAAACACATAATAGGCATACTTGACTACTATGAAGCTTGGAAAATCATTTTGGTATTTTAATGTCTTAATACATATATGACTATTATTTAGTTTGAAAAGCCTTTCCATTTCACCATGCTTGTTTACACTTATCTCAAATCATGAAATAGCACATAACATGTTTCCCCATTCATGCACATGGTGAGGCAATCACTAGGCATGTGTTTCACATTGTGATGAAGACATCTAGTATGCATACCTCAATATCATATTCACATAAGGTCACATGCATATAATCCATGGATTCAAACGGCACCTTCAACATATTTAGGAAATCATTTGTTTTGAAAATCACTCTTTAAACCACAACATTTAAAGGACTGTTTTTAATGAGAACTTTGATCAAAAACCTAGAATGCATGTATTAACCTATAGCACAGTACACATATATGAGCACATAACTCTAGCCATATTCATCCTTATACCTTCCATGGATCCTACATGATCCCCAAATTCACAACAACTCCTACAACACAAGAATCAACAACATAAATTATCTAAAAACATAAGATAACTAGGAGATTAGGCTCAAGCTTACTTTTAAACCTTAAATGGTTGTTAAATTAAAGAACAAACTGTTGAGTTCCTTCCTTCCCCTTTGAAATTTCGTAGGTGAGTTCTCTCACAAGAACTCTCTCTTACACTTAGCAAATAAGGTGAAGGGTTGAAAAGGCTTGAGCTGCTGATCTATAGAAGTACCCTCCATCACTTACCACCTGAATGATTACCACCTAAGACCTCTAGAATCAGTCTTAGTGACACTCCATGGCTACAACCTAGGGCAGCTAAAAACCTCTGCTAATTGTTTTCTCATAGCTGCATGGATCAGGCCTCTTGGGCAGCCAAATGCCATGCTCAGCTGAACTTGCCATGATTACCTTTTCACGTGCTTTCTTGTTTGCTGAATTATCCCAAAATGAGTGTTACATTTGATGGTTTACGCTTCAATTTAATTAGGTGTTTGGGTTGTGATAAGTGGTTTTTATACCTACGAATTGAATACACTTGAGCTTAATAAATTGCTTATCTTTAAGTATTTATGTTAGTTTTTATGTGTTTTTACGTGTTTGTTGTAATTTAGGTTGTATAGTAAGTTTATGTGTTTACTGTTCATTTACGCGTCTTTTTATACCACATTATTATAGAATGTGGTTTTATATTGTTCTTATGCGTTTTTACTTTATGTACAGGAATTATAATAAGGGCTTGCTTGTTCGCGACATGGATTTGCCCGGTTCGCGTTTTCGGCGTGCCGTTTACATGGCGGCCAACTTTCAACCTTGATCCATTCCGATTCTCCAATTGTGCCAAACATGAAAGTTGTAGAAATTCTCCTCAGCTTTCCAAAACATCTTGAATCAACGCAATCGGAGGTTGGACGCAAATGTTATACAAACAATACGAAGAAATGCAGCAGCAGCCTATTGAGGCCAACTTTTGACATGTATCCGTTCTGATTCTGCAATTTGGTCAAACATGAAAGTTGTAGCTCTACGAATTTCTGTTGCCCTTGGGTTGTATCTGAGTTGGATATGGGTATGGTGCAGCGAAAGTTGGTCATGCTTTGTTTTCGTGTTCTCGACTAACAATCTTTGATAATCAGTTTAACTTAACGGGAAGTGTATTGATGTAAACGAAGCAATAGGTGAAAATTGTAGTCTCTTGTATATATTATCTTGATTCAATTTATAAATAGTTAGTGTTAATTTAATTTCAGTACATTCATTCAATTTCTTTAATCATTCTTTTAAATAGGATTGAGTTGGTTATAAGCTTGTGTTTGGCAATTCTTGTTAATAATTCCTCGTGGGATCGATACTCTACTTACTTTATATTACTTGTTGACCGCGTATACTTGTGCGTTATTGTTCATTCAAACGAACTCGTCGAGGTCGGAACTCATTAAATATAGAAAGATAATACCACAAAAACAAGTTCCGACCGGCGATCCAACAAGTTTTTGGCGCCGTTGCCGGGGAGTTAGTTTAATAATTATTGCCATCATTAGCTTCGATCAAATTAGTCTTAATTTAAACATTTCTTTTTATTTTATTTCTTTTTACTTCCTATATTTTTCTCTTTTCAGGTACCATGGATGAATTTGCTTATCAATGGCCATACACGAGTATGACTCAACCATGGGAAACAGGGATTGATAGTCTCGATGCAATTTATGCATTGTCAGCACAAATTGAGACACTTTCGAGGAAGTTGGACGTTCTAGGAGCGCAACGTACTCAAAGTGCGGATGTGTTTTGTGATTATTGTGCTGGCAATCATCCGAGTCATCAATGCACCATCAGTTATGGACCGGTACAGTATGGGGGTGATTATCTTAACGACTATGCTTATCCCAAAAATTATTATCAGGATTGGGGATATCACCCGGATGATTCATGGAGCTGCACTCAGCAAGATCAATACGATGCTCCAAGTCATATGTACCCACCGGATTTCTCATGTCCACCTCCACCGCAACATGAATAAAATTCAAGATTGGAGGAATTGTGGTCCAAGTACATGGCATCGAATGAGGCAATGATACACAGTCAAGCTGCTTCCATTCGAAATCTTGAGGACCAAATGGAGAAAATGTTCAAAGCCTTAAACAACAGTCCTCAAGACACTTGGCCTCATGACATGAATTCCGAGGCTGATGGAGTACCCGTGCCAAATCTGCATTTGGATGAACCACAAGAGATTGAAATGGAGGAGAATAGTGGGGATATGGTTAACACAGTCGGCGAAGAATTATATGTGCATTTCGAAGAAGATGAGCCGATCCTGTTAGTGCCCCAAGAGCCTTCTCCACTAAAGGTCAAGAATCCAATCAGATTTGCAAAAGCATGCCCACTTGGTAGTCATGTCGTTGGCAAGGCTCTTTATGACATGAGAGCTAGTACAAATATGGAGCCATGGTGGGTTGAAGAAGAGAAGATAGAGGAAGAGCCCATTGTGTTTGACAATCTTAAATGCCCCAATATGGTCACAAACACAATGGAAGAAGCGCCTAGCTATTTGACCGTTGAAATGGGGAATCTACCTACAAAGAGCAAGCTAGGTGACTTAGACTTTATCGTTATCACAAATGGGAACCTCCCAAATAATGAATTGCTTCCAATGGATGGAGGGTTCCTCAATTATCGAATAGGGATTGGATAGCGTTGATACTAAGAAGTCCAGCTAAAGGACTATAAACCAAGCGCTCGATGGGAGGCACCCCATTCACTCTTTCTCCCTCCTTGTTTAATTCTTATTTGTATTTTCAATTAATTCTCTTTTCTTTTATTATTAAGTAGGATGTTTATATTTAGTAGTCTTAATAGTCCATTTTTGGTCTCTCTCAGGTTTAATTCATATTGGTGGAACTGTGCAATGTCTGGCCAAAAATGGAAGTGTGCAGCAGGAAAAATAACTTAAGACTGCTGCTCTGCTGACAGCGCAACTGCGCCTATTTCTTTCACAAAAACGGCGCAGCTGCGCCCTTCCTTTGCACCTCTGCCTCTGCCGGACAGCGCAGCTGCGCGCCCATGAAGAAAAAAATCGGCGCAGCTGCGCCCTTGCTCCTGACCCTTCTCTGCCTGCCAAACTGCGCAGCTGCGCCCTTCCCCTGTACCTCTGCCTCTGCCGGACAGCGCAGCTGTGCTCCCATGAAGAACAAAATTGGTGCAGTTGCGCCCTTGCTCCTGACCCTTCTCTGCCTGCCAAACTGCGCAGCTGCGCCCTTATGCAGTACATTTTCGGCGCAGCTGCGCCGGAGAGCCTAAAAAAAAAAAGAAGAAGAAGATGTTTTTACTTAATTAGTGTTTATGAATTATTAAATTATTCTGCTTAATTTCCTAATTTATTTGTGTGTGCCAATTTTAGGAATTTTTGGGTGTGCAATCGGAGCTATGCAACGTGAACATCAAATTGAGGATTGCATCGTGCCGCACACCAAGTGTTTAATGTTTTACCTCATCACGAATTCAGGAAAGTTCTCGGTCTTCAACTCTCTATTCATGTAGTAGGAGGACATTATCTGATTCAAGTTTGGGGGTTTTGGTGTGTATCTGGTTGTTTTAATTTTCTTATCTTTATTTTACTGTTTATTTCTCTTGTTTTATTATGTTGTGTTTGTATATATTTTAATTTGCATTTTTTTTGTTTGAATTTTGTGGGTATATTCTCTGCAAACCCTCACGAGACAAAACTCGTCCTCTTGGGTAACCTTGAGGTTTAACGGCTTGTTGCACGTGCTAAGTGCAATCGTACTCCATACGAAACTGGGTTCGTTATGTGTTGTTAATATATGTCGTTTTTGTTTTTCGTTTTGAGTCAGTATAGTATAGATTGTGTCTCTTGAGCATTGAGTTAACCTGATTAAATGTTAATTGAGGATCAGGCATTGATTATTTGAGTTATAACTCGTAGAAAATTGATAAACGTCGATTCGTCTGTGTGCTTGACTTACTGTTGGTTTACATAACTTGTGATCCCTTTTCTTCGAGCACATAATTATCTGTAATGAATAAGTTGTTTCCTTTGAGGCGGTTTATATGACTACTTGCTTAGTGAGATAATCTTTTACTTTAAAACTCGTATATGCTTCACTCAAAACGATCTCTCATGTTTGATTTGTCTATAGCGTGAGATGGAGCGTAAAACGCACTCACATAAAAAAAATCAAAAAAATGAAAAAGAAAAGAAAAAAAAAAGTATTGATAGTAATAAATATAATAATTTACTTGACTAGTCGAATTTTGTGACCTCTGTTACTCGAGTTATTAGGCCCTTAGGGGTGTCTTTACACCTAATGCCCTAAAGCCAACTGGTTTGGGAGTCATTGGTCAAACGCTCGTTACATGGGTAACTCTATATAGCCTAATGGAATGAGACATTGCACATGTCAAGATTAGTTTTGTTTTGACTTATCTGCTGGGACTAGTGGATAGTGATGTCATGTGCATGTGGTTTTAAGTTTTCGATTTCTTTCTTAAGGTAATTTGTCTACATCACCCCTCTGTGTGTTGACTTGTTGTTGCAGATGGTTCACACACACACACGGGGGTCCTAAGTGTGTATTGACTGATATGTGAGTTGAGAGTCTAGACTTTGCAAAGTTTTGAGATTTTCTTGTAATTATAGCTTGAAATAATCTTGAGGCCACAATGTTCTTTCTTATTAACTCACTGCTCAAGTTTTGTGTTGTTGTTTGTATAGTCAGTGTTGTTTTGCTTAAGGACAAGCAAATGTTTAAGTTTGGGGGTTTTGGTTATTAAATGTTATATGCATAGAGTACTCCTAACCTTGATAATGTGCAAATCTTCAAGTATTTTTTGTGATTTTTAACTGGTAGAATTTTTTTTATTTTTATCTATGTATTTTGTTAATTTTTCTTTATTTAGCGTGTATTTGTATTGCTTGAGGGCAAGCAATGGTTTAAGTTTGTGGGTATTTGATAAGTGGTTTTTATACCTACGAATTGAATACACTTGAGCTTGATAAATTGCTTATCTTTAAGTATTTATGTTAGTTTCTATGTGTTTTTACGTGTTTGTTGTAATTTAGGTTGTATAGTAAGTTTATGTGTTTTCTGTTCATTTACGCGTCTTTTTATACCACATTATTATAGAATGTGGTTTTATATTGTTCTTATGCGTTTTTACTTTATGTACAGGAATTATAATAAGGGCTTGCTTGTTCGCGACATGGATTTGCCCGGTTCGCGTTTTCGGCGTGCCGTTTACATGGCGGCCAACTTTCGACCTTGATCCATTCCGATTCTCCAATTGTGCCAAACATGAAAGTTGTAGAAATTCTCCTCAGCTTTCCAAAACATCTTGAATCAACGCAATCGGAGGTTGGACGCAAATGTTATACAAACAATACGAAGAAATGCAGCAGCAGCCTATTGAGGCCAACTTTTGACATGTATCCGTTCTGATTCTGCAATTTGGTCAAACATGAAAGTTGTAGCTCTACGAATTTCTGTTGCCCTTGGGTTGGATCTGAGTTGGATATGGGTATGGTGCAGCGAAAGTTGGTCATGCTTTGTTTTCGTGTTCTCGACTAACAATCTTTGATAATCAGTTTGACTTAACGGGAAGTGTATTGATGTAAACGAAGCAATAGGTGAAAATTGTAGTCTCTTGTATATATTATCTTGATTCAATTTATAAATAGTTAGTGTTAATTTAATTTCAGTACATTCATTCAATTTCTTTAATCATTCTTTTAAATAGGATTGAGTTGGTTATAAGCTTGTGTTTGGCAATTCTTGTTAATAATTCCTCGTGGGATCGATACTCTACTTACTTTATATTACTTGTTGACCGCGTATACTTGCGCGTTATTGTTCATTCAAACGAACTCGTCGAGGTCGGAACTCATTAAATATAGAAAGATAATACCACAAAAACAAGTTCCGACCGGCGATCCAACAAGCTGCTGGATTCACTTAATATTTGGGTCAAGGATTGGGCTTAAATAACACTAATGCTATATACTAAAATGTTGGGCGGCTCTAGTAACAAGTTGGGCTTGGGTTGCTTAAAACTTGTTGGCTTTAATTAAATAGAACATAAGTTTAATTAATTGTGACACTAGATTTACTAACCCATTAATTTAGGCTTACAATAAAATAAGATAAACACGCTAATTTAATAGTTAAGGTCAAACAAAACAATTATTAAACCTTTCTCCCATAATTCTAATTAATCAATTTAATCATAAAATTAAATTGTATTATAACACTACCAATTAAATTCAATACTCGAATTGTTTAATTAAATCATAACCCATATAAATAAATAATTAAATCACGTGGTCTTAATTAATCAATTACTTTAATTCCTTAGGTACAAATTAATGTAACGCATCAATTGCAATCAATACGAACATTCTTAATTCAACCCATGTATACATATAATATATATATATATATATATACACCACACAATTGTACAAAATAAGTTTGCATAATTTTATTCCACAAAAAAAAAATTACAGTGAATTTTCTCGGTCATTACATCCCCCCCCCCCCCCCCCTTCCCCCCTTAAAAGGATTTTGTCCCCTCAATCACCAATACAAGGTTACACGAAGAGACGGGGATAATCTTTTTGCATCTTTTTCTCAAGTTCCCACGTAGCTTCCTCAGCATTGTGGTTCCTCAAAATTATCTTTACGGACGGTATTATCTTACTTCTTAAAACTTGTTCTTTTCTATCAATTATCTGAATTGAAACTTCTTCATAGGTCAAATCCTTTTCAAATTGGATTGGTTCATATTATATTACAGGTAATTTTGTCGGTCATTAGATTATCTCCCCCTTATAAGGATTTCGTCCCTGAAATCACCAATACAAGGTTACATGAAGAGATGGGATAATCTTATTGCATCTTTTCCTCGAGTTCTCACGTAGCTTCCTCAGCACTGTAGTTCCTCCAAATTACCTTTACGGGCGGTATTATCTTATTTCTTAAAGCTTGTTCTTTCCTATCAATTATCTAAACTGGAACTTCTTTATAAATCAAATTCTTTTCAAATTGGATCGGTTCATATTCTATTATATGATTGTAGTCTTGTTTATAGGGCCGCAAAACTGACATGTGAAAAACATTGTGAATGTGCTCTAATTCCGAAGGCAAAGCTATTTTGTAAGCTACCTCTCCTATCTTTCTAATACTTTAAAAGGTCCTATAAATCTCGAACTCAGCTTCCCTTTCTTCCTAAATCTTATCTTCCCCTTCCAGAGAGATACCTTCAAAAACATATATGACCCTACGTCGAAATCTCATTTATGTCGATGTAGATCGGCGTGCTTCTTCTATCTGTCTTGGGCTGCAATTTGCCTTGATCTTATCACAATGATAATTTTCGTTGTTTGTTGAACCAATTCTGGCGCCAATATTTTTTGTTCTCCCACTTCATCCCAACACAGTGGAGTTCTGCACTTTCTTCCATATAGAGCCTCTTAAGGCGGCATTCCTATACTAGCATGATAGCTATTATTATAGGCGAACTCGACTAATGGCAAATGATCATCCAAATTACCCTTGAAGTTCATAATATATGTCCTCAGCATATCCTCTAGCGTCTAAATTGTTCTCTCACTCTGTCCGTCAGTTTGAGGGAGGTAAGCCATGCTTAACCTCAACTGCATTCCCATACATTCTTGAAAACTTTTTCAAAAATTTAATGTGAATCGCGGATCTCGATTTGACACGATCGATACCAGGACTCCATGCCTTGAGACTATTTCCTTGACATATAGCTTTGCTAACTGATCTAAGTTAAATATAATCTTGATTGGCAAGAAGTGTGCTGACTTCATAAGTCGATCCACAATCACCCATATCACGTCATATCCTTTCTGAGTCGTTGGGAGGCCTACCACAAAATTCATTGTTATGTGTTCCCACTTCCACTCTGAAATTTCTAATGGCTATAACAATTCACTTGGTCTTTGATGTTCTGCTTTAACTCTCTAGCAAGTTAGGCACTTACTAGCACACTTTGCCACTTCCCTCTTTATATTGGTACACCAAAAGTGTTGACGAAGATCTTGGTACATCTTCTTATCGCCTGGATGAATCAAATACTTAGAACTGTGAGCTTCCTTTAGAATCTCCTCTTTTAGTTCAGGTAACTGCCGGTACCTACACTCTACCTTCAATTCTTAGTACTCCATCCTTATCCAGCCTGAACTTAGTATCCTTTCCTTCGGACACCTGCTTCTTTATACCTTTTGCATTCCTCATCTTGATCATGGGCTTCCTTTACTCGGTCCAATAAAATTGGACAAGTCTCCATTATAAACAGTTTCTCTTCCGACTCCTTCAGATATTTCACTTCACTTCTATTTCCATTTTCTCCATTTTTTTGATTAACTCCTCATGTGCTGTCAACATTTCTAACTTTTCTCGACCCTTTCTACTTAAGGCATTAGCGACTACATTGGTCTTCCTGGGATGGTACAGGATTTCGCAATCATAGTCCTTGATTAATTTTAACCACCTTCTCTGTCTCATATTTAGTTCATTTTGAGTGAAAATATACTTCAGACTTTTGTGATCTGTGTATATCTCACATTTCTCTCCATATAAATAGTGCATCCATATCTTTAAGGCAAAAACTATCACTGATAATTCTAAATCATGCATCGGATAACCCTTTCCATAATCCTTTAACCGCCATGATGCATACGCTATTACCTTGTCGTGCTGCATCAACACGCAACCAAACCCTTTGTGCGATGCATCACTATATACCACGAAGCTACCCTTATCATCTGGCAATGACAATACTGGTGCCTCACTCAATCTCTTTTTGAGTTCCTGAAAATTGTCTTCACACTTTTCTGACCACACAAATTTCACCACTTTTCGAGTCAAATTCGTCAGTGGTCCCGATAATTTCGAGAAATTCTTTATGAATTTTCAGTAGTAACCTGCTAATCCTAAGAAACTCCTTATTTCTGTTGGCATCCTCGGTCGTTCCCAATTTATTACCGCCTCCACATTTGCTAGATCCACTGTTATCCTTTCCATGTCAATGACGTGCCCCAAAAACTGCACTTTTTCCAATCAAAATTCACACTTTAAGAATTTCGCATACAACTGCTCCCTCCTCAAAGTTTTCAATACTACCCTTAAGTGTTCGGTATGATCCTCTTCCGTCTTTGAATAGACCATAATGTCATCTATGAACACTACCACAAACATATCCAGGTCATTCTTGAACACCCGGTTCATCATATCCATGAAAGCTGCTGGTGTATTTGTTAATCCAAACGACATTACCAGAAACTCGTAATGGCCGTAACGTGTTCTGAATGTTGTCTTTGGCACATCCTCATTTCTGACCTTCAACTGATGATATCCGATCCGTAAATTAATTTTTGAAAAATAAGGCGCCCCTTTTAGTTGATCAAAGAGGTCGTCAATCCTAGGCAACGGGTATCTGTTCTTGATCGTCACCTTGTTCAACTCTCTGTAGTTGACACAAAGTCTTAACGATCCGACCATCTTTTTCACGAATAACACTGGTGCTCCCCATGGAGACACGCACGGTTGAATATACTTTTTGTCTAATAATTCTTAGAGTTAAACCATCAACTCTCTCATATCCATTAGAGGCATTCGGTACGCTGCTTTAGAAATTGGCGTCGTTCTCGGTACTAAATCTATTACAAATTCGATCTCCCTATCGGGCGGAAGACCTAACAACTCTTTCGAAAACACATCCGTAAACTCACTTACAACTGGTATTTGTCCCATTTTCGCTTCCATCATTTGGGTATCTATAATGTGGGCTAAATAGCCCTCACAACCTTTCTTTAACATTCCTTTGGCCTGCATCATCGTTAGATAAACAGACTGCCTTGGTGACTTACTACCGTAAAACACTACCTTAGACTTGTTTGGAGTCTAAAGTTTCTACATTCCTTCTGACAGTCAATCACTGTCCCATGGTTATACAATCAATCAATTCCCAGTATTACGTTGAATTCTCCTAATCGGATAGGAATTAAATCCACAGACATCTTCTGACCCCTTATCTCTAGGCTACTGTTTTTATGAACATGACTTGTGACGCCCCCAAATCCGGGGTCTTGCAACTCAGGATTCGGTGCTCACGATCCACACATTCGTACCATACATCTACCCATTCATTCCCGGAAAAATAAATATTACATAGACTTAAATCATTCTTACATTCATTCCAAGTTTCTAACCTTAAATCTCATCATACAATTCATAAAGTCTACATCATAGATAAATGAAAGTAAATATAATTAATCTAATCTTGGACTTTGCCTTTGCCTTTATCTTTCTTATTCTCTTCCAAATTCTCGGGCTTAGCTGCATTTGATAATATAAGCAAGGGTGAGCAATAAATTTGCTCAGTAAGTTCAATAAAGATTTATTATGAATAAAACTAAGCTTCTCAATGCCTTCAACAATCGAACAAGAATTGTGAAGTACATAAATAATAGCATTCTCATAACTGACAGATAACTGAGTTAACATGACAAGTGGTTATAAAGAACCATGAATAATAAAGAGATTTGAACAATAGTTCTACGGAATATTTATCATTCGAATGAATGAAAAATATTCTCACAAGTACTTAAGGTGATTAGCCTCTTGTACTTACGAATATGCATATCGTTCAGTTTTTCTACATCGGATTAACCGATAAAAATTCCCTATGTTAGGGTTTTGTTCATCTCAGTTTTACCTTATGATTCCGCACCACAACAATATGGTTTGGATTAGCTTCAAAGAATTTATTTTAATTTAATAATTTCTGCCAACATTGGTCTAACCGGATCAAATGGATTAGACCTTCATACGATGGTTCAAAAGTCGAAGAACTTTAAGCATAAACAATTCAATATATGAATATCCTGACAAAATGCACAAAGTGCGAAGTATGACATTCGTACAATAAATATGTATCAATAAAGAGTTTAGAATAGAACACTTGCCTGATGCGTTGATTACACTTAACTGTTATACCTTGTCAACGAATTGACCTACATATACCATATTATTGATCTACTAATTAGATACAGTCATAACTCGTCATTCTTGAAAGTCTAGTTAACACTTACGAGCCATCTAATCACATATGGTCACAGGACTCACAATATAAGTTCTATACACATGTTCATGGATTATACCAATCATTTTGTAATTCACAATAAACCATCATAATATATCATAGTTAAAATTTTTCAAAACTTTAGTTCCAGACTCTTTTTTTTTTTCTTTCTCTGGAACAGTAGCGCGCCCGCCCCATGTAGTGGCGCGGCCGCCCCAGTCCTACCGAAAAATCAGAAATGCCTTACGGCGCGACCGCCCCCAAAAATACAAAGGGAGCGGCGCGGCCGCACTACTCCATCAGGAATTTCACAGCTTGATTTTTGCTTCCAGATTTTTCAAACTTTGCGCATACATGATTTTTAGCCATTCAAAACACAATTTACCCTTATGTAGTGTATGTTTATCAAGGTTACAATCATCTTATAACCAAAATAACTTGTGAGAACAAAACTCTCCATGGATCTTCTTATGAATTATGGATCAGTCATAGTTTCAAAATAAAATTTCATCATATGAAAACATGCTCTTACTTGGAAAGATAGCATACAAGTTGGCTAGACATTTCACACCAAGCTTTCATATCTCATGATGGGTTCATATAACATCATGATCATCTAACTTATGACACTCATGAGTACAACTCCAAGCTTTCTTAAGATTCTCATGAGTCAATACGCACATACAACAAACTTGTTTACAAACTTAACACATAAAATCCCTTTTTATATAGCTCCTAAAAATATGCTTCCATTTTTAGTTTTAATTCATTGTAACATGTTCATTTCTCATAAATTACACACATAAACATCTCTCGAGTTTGAAAACCACAACTTAACCATAAAACATAGACATTCTTTTCTCTTACGAATTTTGTCAAATACTTGGTATGCATCTTTAAAATGTAAGCTTGTTATAACACTTGAGCACATAACCTCCAATCATATATCCTTCCTTATTCCACCGGGTCCTCCATGACCCTCCCAGTCACACAAAACTCCCACAGCAAGCTAATCCATGAACAAACAAAAGCTTAGCATTCATGGAGTTTAAGAGAAGAAATTGTTATACCTTTGTTAGCTTAACTAAATTCTTGGTTGATGATAGCTACAGAATTCTGGACTGCTTCTTCTTCTTTTCCTTCTCAGTCGTGACCCTCTCACTCTATCTCTCTCTAGATTGCTTACTCTGTTTTCTTTCAGCAAGTGATGAAATTTAGAATGGCACAAGGAATGAGTATATAGCTGAATCCACTTCTTGTTCCATTAGTTTAAAACTTCCGGGTCATTCCTTAGACCTCCTCCTAGCTACCGTAATGGCCTACATCATGGCCCCTATGGATATTTGCAGTGCCGCATTCTAATGTCCGGTCCCCTGTTTTAAGGTTCCAGTCATTCATGTTGTCCCAATTTAATAGTCACTCTTATCATTCTTAATGGACTGCACTGTTTGGGTTGGGAAATTTCCTGAGCAGGCTTTGGATTCTTGGGCCATTCATAAACTTGCTGAATTGCTATCTAATTGGACCACTACAATACCAAGGCATTAAGGCTTGCATCATAGTTTGGGCCTTACCCGAAAATAACATTGCAATTGGGCTAATATCTTGCAATTTAATTCAATCATCCATTAACCCAAATTGTTAATTAATTGTTTGGGGTCTTAAGATATTAATTAATCTTATCCTTAATTTAATATACTAATCTAGCATTTAAAAATCTCGCATTTAGGCCATCATTTTGAATAATCCAAATTCAATTCATTACCCATGTAATTTAATTACACATCATTCGTAATTAATTACGTGTTGGCTTTCCTTTTCATTCTCAATTTACGTATACATTTAAAATAAAGTATCCTTTCATCACATCACATAATTAAATAAAAATTTCATACATTCATTTAATAAACATGTTGTACAAATTTCTTGGTCGTTACATGACTTACGGGAATTACTTTCTTATTTGCAACTTCTATGTTCAGAGGATTTTCTAATGGTTCCCGTGGTAATTCTAATTGTTGAGCAAACTCCTCATAAATAAAAGAACAAGTAACACCCAAATCAAATAATACATAAGCAGTTATATTATTGACTGGAATGGTACCTGACACAACTTCCTTTGATGCCATGACATCCTGCACCGTCATATTGAACGTGCGTGCTGTTAGTCGGTTGGACTCGGTTGGTCCGCCAATTGTGAGCTTTCCGCTGCTATTCCCTTTGTTTCCACTGGCTCCTTCCATTTTCTTCTTTGGGCAATCCTTGATTTAATGACCAAAGTCACTACAGACAAAACACCCTCTGTTCGACTTCGAAGTAGGACAGTTGGGAGCGATGTGCCCTTCCTGCCCACACGGAAAGCAAACATTCTTTCCTTGCATGCACACTCCTTGGTGACTTTTTTCGCAGTTGCCATAGACTTCACTCTTTTTCTTAAATTCCCCTGGATTTGTGACGCCCCCAAATCTGGGCCCACACAGCCCAAACTTGAGTCGTCAAAATACTACAACAAAATTATTACAACAAAGCACAACGTACAACAATACAGTGTATAATAATACACAACTAAGTCTTCACTATTATTGTCACACTATTTTACAAAACGTGAAGACTATGATAACTATTCCTCGGACCCTCACTCCATTCCCCGGCTAGACCCTGTTATGTTTTCATCTCCTGTTGAAAAACAATGGAACAAAAGAAAGGGTGAGCTCAAATAGCCCAGTAAAGAATATCATGACTAAGATAATGATGAATAAATTATCATTAGTCTTCAACAGTTGAGTTCTTGATAGAATACAATAGACTACAAGGTTTATATCAAAAACTGCAGTTAAATTCTTAAACAACGTTCAGATCAATAATAGCAGCGGAATGAGTAATCTATTAGAAGAATAATGCAGACTATAATGTCCACTCGGTTCTCTTTTTAGGAAAAACATCATCAACTTTTATCATCTGAAATATCATTAGTCAAGATAATACAAATTCACAGTTCCTGATCATAATCATGCACATCAACAGTTCATCTTTGTACTACGGGCCAAAGATATTCAATATAGCACCAACGGTCATGATTATACCAGATTCAGCCTTTGGTCATAATCATACCAAACAACAGTTCATCTTTGCACTACGGGCCAAAGAGAACATTCACCACGTGCCATAAAAGACACCGAACAGATGTATCGCCTTTAACCTATTATATCGCCTTTAACCTATCATCTGTTCAACAAATATATCACATCTGTGCCCCCGGCCACAGATATTCACAACAACTTGATTTTTGGATGATTAGAATGATATAAATGATGAACAGAAGAAATAGGATAACAATAAGTATCGGAAGTTTACTTTGTACAGATTCAAATAATGTCCAAATTGTCAACATGATGTGGAGTGAAATTTAAAAATGATATTCAAGATCCACAGTTCAGAATAACGGTTACAATTCAATAGAAAGGTTCACGTAAATAGGAAGGTTCAGTTGAAATAATGAAGTTCAACTATTATGAAACATATAATATTTTCAGGAATTATAGAAGCAATAGTTCCATAATAAATTTCGATTTAGGAGTATGAAAGAAAATAATATCCCTTACCGTAGCAGGTTTGATTAACAAAAGGTGAAGGAAATTAATACAAAGGGTTATTCACCAACAGGCGGCAATCCGCTCCGTAAGGTTATTCCCACAATTTAATAGAATTTGAGTACAAAGAGTTATTCACCAAACAGGCGGCAATCCGCTCCGTAAGGTTATTCTCAGAGATTAATAATGAATGAATACGAAAGGTTATTCACCAACAGGCGGCAATCCGCTCCGTAAGGTTATTCCCACAATTTAATAGAATTTGAGTACAAAGAGTTATTCACCAAACAGGCGGCAATCCGCTCCGTAAGGTTATTCTCAGAGATTAATAATGAATGAATACGAAAGGTTATTCACCAACAGGCGGCAATCCGCTCCGTAAGGTTATTCCCACAATTTAATACATGGAAATAAAAGGCACGTCTTATGAGTAAGGAAGAAACTATATTATTATCGAGAATCAAATAATGATAATCCCTTACCATAGTACGTTTGAATAATGGAAGATGAAAAAGATGGTATCCCTTACCGTAACACGTGACTGGATATTGATTTAAATGAGGTTGATTAACTTGAACAGTACACGTATACTTATAGATCTTCACAAATACTCAATATGACTTAAGCACACTTAGAGAGAACTTTCACAAGAAGTATTTAGAGAGAGAAAGAAAGAACAAGTAAGGAAGTTTATGAAAAATCCTTAAGTTAAGGCTTCTATTTATAGCCAAAAATCTCATCATTCATTTAATCTAAACCATTCATTTAAATATCATCTTTTAATCTACACCATCCATTTCAAATATTATATTATCTTTAATCTACACCATTCATTTCATATCACCTAATAATCACCTAACTTTATATTATAAACAAATCAATTTAATTATTCAACAATAATTCACACTTTAATCTACACCATTCATTTCATATTACCTAATAATCACCTAACTTTATATTATAAACAAATCAATTCAATTATTCAACAATAATTCACACTTTAATCTACACCATTCATTTCATATCACCTAATAATCACCTAACTTTATATTATAAACAAATAACTTTATCAATTCAATTATTATGACTAATTGTTATAAATACAGTATAGTTAGCTCTTAGATATCAAGTCAATAAATTAATGAAATACAACTGTTTAAATAACATCATAATAGAGATAACAATAATGTAAAATAAAGCATACGTTACTGTGTAATGACAATTATTGATTCAATAATGTGAATTACTGTGCATATGTTACTGTGACAATTATTAGGTTCAATAATTTTAAAAACAGTGCAACAACAATTATTGACTCAATGATATAAAATACAGTGTAATGACAATTATTAAATCAATAATGCAAAATACTGTGTAACAACAATTATTGAATTGATAATATAAAATATTATGCAGTGACAATTATCGATGAAATGATGCGTAACAGTTACGGTGTCAATTATCAGACCAATAATATGAGACACTATGCAATACCGTGTGTTACTGTAGAGTACCGTGTGCTACAGAAAATACCATAAACTACCGTATGCTACTATTCTTTTATCACCGGTATTTTAACAGTTCCGTTGACTATTTTTATTTAAAAAGGTTACTTCTGTCGTTTTCTATATCCGACAAATATTCCGTTGTGGGGTCCACCAATAATTTGTTATTTCGGCGCCGTCGGACCAAACGAATAATCGTCGGACCAAACGAATATTGTCCGACAAAGCGAATATTGTCCGACAAAATAAAATTTGCACATAACATCCTTAACTTTTAACTTTATCGATTTAACCACTTACTGTTTAAAAAAAATATCTATATGAAGAAAAATTAAATTTTGTATTTCATAAAATTCGGGGTCTTACAACCTCCCCTCCTTATGAAATTTCGTCCCCGAAATTGACGTACCTGACATATCGAAGAGGTAAGGATACTTAGATTTCATCTCAGATTCTAGCTCCCAGGTCATTTCCTCAGTATCTTGGTTCCTCCATAAAACCTTAACTTGAGGTATAACCTTTGAGCGTAGGATCTGCTCCTTCTTATCCAGGATCTTAACAGGTACCTCCTCGTATGTTAAATCCTCTGCTATAACGTCTGGTTCTAACTCAATGACGTGGTTTGGGTCCTTCACATATTTACGTAACATAGATATGTGAAAAACGTTATGGATGCGAGACATACTTGGTGGTAGGGCTAGTCTGTAGGCTACGGTTCCTATTCGATCGAGGATTTCAAATGGGCCAATAAATCGAGGGTTGAGCTTTCCTCTCTTTCCGAATCTCGTAACCCCTTTCCATGGAGAAACACGTAAGAATACATGATCTCCGACGTTGAAACTTTCGTCTCTACGATGAAGATCAGCATAACTTTTTTGTCGTTCTTGTGCGGTCTGTATTCGTTGTCGGATCATTTGGATCTTTTCGGTCGTCAAGCGTACCAACTCGGGTCCCAACAATTTTGCTTCTCCTACCTCATTCCAACATATTGGAGAGCGACACTTCCTTCCATACAAAGCCTCGAATGGAGCCATGCCTATGCTTGCTTGGTAACTGTTGTTGTAAGAAAATTCCACCAATGGCAGGTACTTATCCCAACTTCCTTTGAAGTCTAATACACAAAGTCTCAAAAGATCTTCGAGGGTCTGGATCGTCCTTTCCGATTGTCCGTCCGTTTGAGGATGGTATGCAGAACTAAAACGTAGTTCAGTGCCCATAGCTTTTTGTAGACTGATCCAAAAGCGTGAAGTGAATCTAGGATCTCGATCAGAAACTATGGAAACTGGCATGCCATGCAATCTCACGATCTCATTTATGTACATACCGGCAAGACGTTCAAGTGAAAAGTTTTCTCGTATAGGCAAGAAATGAGCAGATTTGGTCAATCTATCTACGATCACCCAAATTGCATCTATGCCTTGAGAAACTTTTGGAAGACCCGTCACGAAGTCCATATTGATGTGTTCCCACTTCCATTCGGGAACTTCAAGTGATTGTAATGGACCTTTAGGAACTTGATGCTCTGCCTTGACACGTTGACAAGTTAGGCACCTTGAGATAAACTCCGCAATCTCTCTTTTCATATTGTTCCACCAAAATGTATGTCGAAGATCTCGATACATCTTGGTACCTCCTGGGTGGATTGCAAACGGCGTGTTGTGTGCCTCCATCATGATTTTATGCTTTAATTCAGGATCGTTAGGAACACAGAGTCGAGAGTTGACTCGAAGTATTCCTTTCTCGTCGATTCTTGCTTCGGAAATGGCACCTTCTTGTACTTTCTTTATCATGTTTATCAGTTCCGGATCGGTAGCTTGAGCAGCTTTAATTTTATCGATTAAAGTTGGTTCTACTCGCACGTGAGCAATCTTCGAGTGGGTCCCTGGTGTCTTTAGCTCTATCTCCATCTTTTGCAAGTCGTACAAAATACACTTTTGTGTTGTCAGCAGTGCACTTGTACTTGCATAAGATTTTCTGCTCAAAGCGTCAGCTACAACGTTCGCCTTTCCCGGGTGATACTGGATTGTGTGGTCATAATCCTTTAACAGCTCAAGCCAACGTCGTTGTCGCATGTTGAGTTCCTTCTGGGTGAAGAAATACTTGAGACTTTTATGATCCGTATAGATATCCACTTTTTCTCCGTACAAGTAGTGTCTCCAGATCTTCAACGCGAAAACGACTGCTGCCAACTCTAGATCATGAGTAGGATAATTTTTCTCATAATCTTTGAGTTGTCGAGAGGCGTAGGCTATAACCTTTCCATGTTGCATAAGGACACAGCCTAGACCTTTGCCAGAAGCATCGCTGTAGATAACAAATTCTCCTGATCCTGATGGTATGGTCAGAACAGGAGCTGAAACCAGTCTCTTCTTGAGTTCTTGGAAACTTTTCTCGCATTCCTCGCTCCATATGAATTTTGTGCTTTTCCGAGTAAGCTGCGTTAATGGAGTGGCGATTCGAGAAAATCCTTCTACGAATCTCCGATAATAACCAGCTAGACCCAGAAAACTTCGGACTTCGGTTACTGTTTTGGGTTGTTCCCAATTTAGTACCGTTTCAATCTTCGCAGGATCGACTGATATTCCTTGACTAGAAATCACATGCCCAAGAAACGCGACCTCCTCAAGCCAGAACTCACATTTCTTCAACTTGGCATATAATTTGTTTTCACGGAGCTTTTGTAGTATCAATCTCAGGTGTTGTTTATGATCCTCGCGACTCTTGGAGTATATGAGGATGTCATCAATAAAGACAACCACAAAATGATCCAAATGTTCCTTGAATATCCGGTTCATCATGTCCATGAAAGCTGCAGGAGCATTAGTTAGTCCAAAAGGCATGACTAAGAACTCATAATGCCCATAACGAGTTCTGAAAGCAGTCTTTGGAATGTCCTCAGCTTTAACCTTTAACTGATGATATCCAGAACGGAGATCAATCTTTGAGAAATGTTGAGCGCCTTGCAATTGATCAAACATGTCATCAATCCGAGGTAACGGGTACCTGTTCTTGATGGTGACATGGTTCAATTCTCGGTAGTCAATGCACAATCTCATACTCCCGTCTTTCTTCTTCACGAATAGAACAGGAGCACCCCAAGGTGATGCACTCGGACGAATGAAACCGGTATCCAACAATTCCTGTAGTTGGACTTTTAACTCTTGAAGTTCAATGGGAGCCATTCGGTAGGGAGCTTTGGAAATGGGCTTAGTACCGGGTTCAAGATCAATATAAAAATCAATTTCACGGTTTGGGGGTAAGCCAGGAAGTTCTTCAGGAAAAACGTCAGGAAACTCATTAACAATGGGAATATCATTCAAGTTTGACGTATTTTTGTTCAAATCAGTGACATGAGCTAAAAAGGCTTGACATCCGTTTTTCAATAAACGAATGGCTTTATGGCTAGAAATAACAGTTATAGATTTCAATGGTTTAGTTGCTTGAATTTGCATGACAGGTTGATTAGGAATATGAAAACTAATAATCTTATGAAAACAATCAATTTTAGCATGATGGGTAGTCAACCAATCAATTCCTAAAATCACATCAAATTCACGCATCTCCAAAGAAATAAGGTCAACAGATAATGTGAGGTTGTTGATTTGAACTAGGCAAGATTTATAGACAGTAGATGTAATGGTCATTTCTCCTAATGGGGTTTCAACTGATAAGTCAAAGTCCAAGTTTTCAGGAGTTAAGTTTAAACGCTGAGCACATGCAGGTGAGATAAAAGAATGGGTAGAGCCAGTATCTAACAAAGCGTAGACTTCACGAGAATTTATGAATAGCTTACCGGTTATCACCTCGTTCGAGTTTCGCGCCATTTGGGATGTCACAACAAAAGCTCTCCCTTGAACTACAGATTTTCCTTTATCCGCGCTAGCTTTTGGTATCATCATTGCAGCTGGACTTGATTTTGTGGCAGGACAAAACCGCGCAAGATGACCCTCTTTCCCACAACTGTAGCACTTTTTGGACTGCAGTGTACAGTTTGGGCTGATGTGACCTTCCTGACCACACCTATAGCATCTCACTGGTGGTCGATCTTCTCCCCTTGAAACTGGGGTCGGTGCTGGTGTTGGTACTGGTGCTGGTGCCCTTCCATAATTATTATGGAATCTCTTTCTTTTGAAATTGTTCCCACTAGATTCTCCTCTTCTGTTATTTGGTATGGAATTACCACCGAAGTGTTGGTTACCTCCTCGATGGTTCTCGTTCCTGTGGTTGTTGTCACTCCTTTCTCTATGCTGATCATTAACTCTTGGCTGCAATGTTTCATCTGTTTGCTCCACCCTTTGAGCCCTATCTACAACATCTGAATACAAACTAAATTTATGAGAGCTAAGTTGTTGACGAATTTTGAATCTCAAACCTCTTAGGAACATCCGACTCATTCGTGCTTCGTCATCCACAAGATGGGTGGCAAAGCGAGATAACTCGGCAAACTTGGCTTCATATTGGGAGACTGTCATGTTTCCCTGCTCCAGCTTAATGAATTCTACCTCTTTCATATGGCGGATGCTTTCTGGGAAATACTTCTCGTTAAACAGTTCTTCGAATTCTGTCCAAGACATTTCGAGTGCTGAAGGTTGGATACGTTTTACCGCTTCCCACCAATGGTCCGCCTCACCTCGTAACATAAAAGTGGCAAATGGCACCTTCTGATCATCAGCGCATTGTAAGACATCAAGTATTTTTGTCGTCTGCTTTAGCCATGCCTCCGCTTTGAGTGGGTCAGGCTTCCCGTGGAATTCAGGTGGTCCTAATTCTTTAAATTGCTTAACAGTGACCATCCTCAAATTGCCAGCGTTTCTACCGTTATTATTGACTGGATTTCCTCTTCCTTGATTCTGTATGAACTGCATGAAATTCCTAAAGAATCCATCGTTCATCATGTTATCAGGAACATTATTTCCTGAGTTGGCAGGAGGATTGTTTGGGGCCTCTTGATTCTCGGCTACATTTGCTTCGGGTATTCCATAGTTAACCTCTTGATTTTCAGATGCCATACTTAACTGTGGTCACAAAATAAATGTTAGTTCAAATAAACTGACTCATCACTTCATGTTCCTACATTCAAATCGACTCATTAGATAATAAAATCTATTTTAGGTAGGACACACTAGTGACTGATTCTATTCGTCTCTCCCCTCCTAGTTCTACCCCAGATCTCCATTAAAGACCATATCCCTAAGCTCTGATGCCAACTGTGACGCCCCCAAATCTGGGCCCACACAGCCCAAACTTGAGTCGTCAAAATACTACAACAAAATTATTACAACAAAGCACAACGTACAACAATACAGTGTATAATAATACACAACTAAGTCTTCACTATTATTGTCACACTATTTTACAAAACGTGAAGACTATGATAACTATTCCTCGGACCCTCACTCCATTCCCCGGCTAGACCCTGTTATGTTTTCATCTCCTGTTGAAAAACAATGGAACAAAAGAAAGGGTGAGCTCAAATAGCCCAGTAAAGAATATCATGACTAAGATAATGATGAATAAATTATCATTAGTCTTCAACAGTTGAGTTCTTGATAGAATACAATAGACTACAAGGTTTATATCAAAAACTGCAGTTAAATTCTTAAACAACGTTCAGATCAATAATAGCAGCGGAATGAGTAATCTATTAGAAGAATAATGCAGACTATAATGTCCACTCGGTTCTCTTTTTAGGAAAAACATCATCAACTTTTATCATCTGAAATATCATTAGTCAAGATAATACAAATTCACAGTTCCTGATCATAATCATGCACATCAACAGTTCATCTTTGTACTACGGGCCAAAGATATTCAATATAGCACCAACGGTCATGATTATACCAGATTCAGCCTTTGGTCATAATCATACCAAACAACAGTTCATCTTTGCACTACGGGCCAAAGAGAACATTCACCACGTGCCATAAAAGACACCGAACAGATGTATCGCCTTTAACCTATTATATCGCCTTTAACCTATCATCTGTTCAACAAATATATCACATCTGTGCCCCCGGCCACAGATATTCACAACAACTTGATTTTTGGATGATTAGAATGATATAAATGATGAACAGAAGAAATAGGATAACAATAAGTATCGGAAGTTTACTTTGTACAGATTCAAATAATGTCCAAATTGTCAACATGATGTGGAGTGAAATTTAAAAATGATATTCAAGATCCACAGTTCAGAATAACGGTTACAATTCAATAGAAAGGTTCACGTAAATAGGAAGGTTCAGTTGAAATAATGAAGTTCAACTATTATGAAACATATAATATTTTCAGGAATTATAGAAGCAATAGTTCCATAATAAATTTCGATTTAGGAGTATGAAAGAAAATAATATCCCTTACCGTAGCAGGTTTGATTAACAAAAGGTGAAGGAAATTAATACAAAGGGTTATTCACCAACAGGCGGCAATCCGCTCCGTAAGGTTATTCCCACAATTTAATAGAATTTGAGTACAAAGAGTTATTCACCAAACAGGCGGCAATCCGCTCCGTAAGGTTATTCTCAGAGATTAATAATGAATGAATACGAAAGGTTATTCACCAACAGGCGGCAATCCGCTCCGTAAGGTTATTCCCACAATTTAATAGAATTTGAGTACAAAGAGTTATTCACCAAACAGGCGGCAATCCGCTCCGTAAGGTTATTCTCAGAGATTAATAATGAATGAATACGAAAGGTTATTCACCAACAGGCGGCAATCCGCTCCGTAAGGTTATTCCCACAATTTAATACATGGAAATAAAAGGCACGTCTTATGAGTAAGGAAGAAACTATATTATTATCGAGAATCAAATAATGATAATCCCTTACCATAGTACGTTTGAATAATGGAAGATGAAAAAGATGGTATCCCTTACCGTAACACGTGACTGGATATTGATTTAAATGAGGTTGATTAACTTGAACAGTACACGTATACTTATAGATCTTCACAAATACTCAATATGACTTAAGCACACTTAGAGAGAACTTTCACAAGAAGTATTTAGAGAGAGAAAGAAAGAACAAGTAAGGAAGTTTATGAAAAATCCTTAAGTTAAGGCTTCTATTTATAGCCAAAAATCTCATCATTCATTTAATCTAAACCATTCATTTAAATATCATCTTTTAATCTACACCATCCATTTCAAATATTATATTATCTTTAATCTACACCATTCATTTCATATCACCTAATAATCACCTAACTTTATATTATAAACAAATCAATTTAATTATTCAACAATAATTCACACTTTAATCTACACCATTCATTTCATATTACCTAATAATCACCTAACTTTATATTATAAACAAATCAATTCAATTATTCAACAATAATTCACACTTTAATCTACACCATTCATTTCATATCACCTAATAATCACCTAACTTTATATTATAAACAAATAACTTTATCAATTCAATTATTATGACTAATTGTTATAAATACAGTATAGTTAGCTCTTAGATATCAAGTCAATAAATTAATGAAATACAACTGTTTAAATAACATCATAATAGAGATAACAATAATGTAAAATAAAGCATATGTTACTGTGTAATGACAATTATTGATTCAATAATGTGAATTACTGTGCATATGTTACTGTGACAATTATTAGGTTCAATAATTTTAAAAACAGTGCAACAACAATTATTGACTCAATGATATAAAATACAGTGTAATGACAATTATTAAATCAATAATGCAAAATACTGTGTAACAACAATTATTGAATTGATAATATAAAATATTATGCAGTGACAATTATCGATGAAATGATGCGTAACAGTTACGGTGTCAATTATCAGACCAATAATATGAGACACTATGCAATACCGTGTGTTACTGTAGAGTACCGTGTGCTACAGAAAATACCATAAACTACCGTATGCTACTATTCTTTTATCACCGGTATTTTAACAGTTCCGTTGACTATTTTTATTTAAAAAGGTTACTTCTGTCGTTTTCTATATCCGACAAATATTCCGTTGTGGGGTCCACCAATAATTTGTTATTTCGGCGCCGTCGGACCAAACGAATAATCGTCGGACCAAACGAATATTGTCCGACAAAGCGAATATTGTCCGACAAAATAAAATTTGCACATAACATCCTTAACTTTTAACTTTATCGATTTAACCACTTACTGTTTAAAAAAAATATCTATATGAAGAAAAATTAAATTTTGTATTTCATAAAATTCGGGGTCTTACAGGATTGCTCCCAGAATTTGTGTTACTATTGTTCCACTTCCTTTTATTGAAGTTGCTTCCACCGCTACTCCCTTCTTTATTCCTGCCATCAAACTTCTTTCCCTTCTTTTCCTGATTGTACTTGGTTAGAGCATCGCTGCCTCCTTCCGCTATTATTGTCTTTTCTAGTATCTCTGTGAAGGTACAAATTTGGAACATCAAAACCTTATCGTAGAGCCAGGATTTTATCCCCCACTCAAACCTTTTTGCCTTCCTCTCTTCAATATCCACTTGGTGTGGAACAAACCTCACCAGCTCATTGAATTTTGCCACGTATTCTGGCACTATTAAATTGCCCTGCTTCAGTTCCAGAAACTAGACTTCTATGTTGTCTTGAGTCATCTGTGGAAAGTAGGTTTCAAATAAGAGTTCCTTGAACCTTTCCCACAATATCGCTCCCTCTCCAGCTCTAGTCTTATTGGCCTACCACCAGAAATCAGCCTATTTTTTCATCATGAATGTGGCATAGGAGGTCTTTTGTTCTTCGACTACCCTGGCTACCTCAAAGACTTTCTCCATCTCATTAACCTATGTCTGAGCTTCAATCAGGTTTGTCGTCCCTCGAAACTCGGGCACCATCTTGAAATCCTTGAAGTTGGCCAGATGATTCGTTGGGGGTTGTGCCACTACAGGGTTTGGGGTTCTATTTTGTAGGGCATCGATTAGTAGATCAACGAACGGCTGCATAAGGTTCGCTGGACCCGGTACAGTGTTAACTGACTCCTCTTAAACTGGTGGCGGTCGTGCTTTCCTTCTTGGCGGCATTTTTTGTTTAATAAAAATTTATTTGATTATTATTTTATCATCCACGTAGTACTCCTTAATTTAATTTTCAACACGTAGTCACTTTAAAACATATATCATAAAGTTGTTTATATTCATATTCTTTTCAAACAGTGCCTAGCACTTACATCTTTTTAAATTTTAAAACCATAATATCCGTTCAACCACATGTGATTCGGATTTACATGACATTGCCCTTAACACAAAAGTTGAGTTTTAAAAGAATAACCCCTAATAATACAAAAGACGGGGTATGAAACTAACTATCCCACTTAATGCTTAAAAGTCTTGGGATTCATAAAATTACATCACATAAGCTTAAATACAAAATCAAGGATAAAGCATGCTGCGCTTTTTGGCATTCTCGTATTCCTCATCTCCCATCTCCCATCTCCATCATCCTCTTCTAACGCACCAATCGTCGGTTCTGTCCTTCTTTCACCTGATAATGGTGAATCCTGGACTGCTACCTACCAAAGGCGGTCTTGAAAGCATAGCCCATGTTATTCATCCTTGTGCTCTTGCCTCTAACCTCATTCTCCAGGTCATGGATTATGTCTATGGCATCATCTCGCTGATGACTCAATTGAATTCTAGCAGTAACTTCCTCATCCCAGTGAACATGAAGGGTCTTTTTCTCCTTTTTCAGGTCCACTTTCTTATGCTCGGCCTCATGGTGCTTCTCACTTAGCTCGGCGTTACTAGTTGATGAACTAACGACTTGTACTGTTCCTCCATGTACTAATGTACTTGATCCTCTGCCTCTAGATGTTGGACCCTATCCTCCAGCTCCTGAATCTGATCCATCTACTGTCCATAGAAATCTTCCTCGGATGCCAATAGTCCATACGAGAATCCTCCTATCTCTTCTCCCCCGTCTGCCTCCTCGGGCTTACTATCAAAACGAGGTGCCACTGCAGTAACTGATGCCGCTGCAATTGGTTCCTCTCATGCCACTTACTCATCATGTGGCTCTTCTTCACGAATCTGGTTATCCTCACCTCTATATGACATCCTACAATACCATGTAATGACTTAATTAGTCCTTGGTAACAATCTTTTATTTGCACATAATCACATATATTCGTAAATTTTAATATTTGATGAATTTCCATAATTCACTTCATATAACTCGAAATGAGTTTCACTACAGTCATATTCCTAAGGTTTTTCCCCCCACTTAAGGTTTATAACCTATCAGCTCTGATACCAACCTGTGACGCCCCTAAATTCGTGTTCTCTAAACCCTGGGTTCGGTGCTCACAGTACAACATTCACACACAACTATCTACCTATTCAATCATTAAATGAAATAATTAAATACATCGTTCATCTTAAAAATATAATATCCCAGGTTTAACTAACCTTAATTACAAAACGCTACATCATAACAAAAGTCTTAACAATAAAATTTAAAAGTTATACAGAATAATAAAATAGGTACTCCTTAGCTTTTCCTTTACCCTTGTCCTTCTTGGAACCTTTCGAGAACTCGGGTTTTGCTGAAATGTTTAGTTTTAAGCAAGTGTGAGCAACAAATGGCTCAGTAAGTATATAAAAGGGTTTTAAAGCATTATAGTCTGGAATAATGATAATATTTCTGATAAATTAGATAATTGAAAAAGATGCATAGGCATTTACTTTATATTTCGAAATTGAAGAGTTTGAATGTTAATGGTCAAGTGACCTTGAACTTCGTTAAGATTATTGACATTATGTAAACGATGACAATAACCAATAGTCATAAAACTAATATCGTTAAGACTATTAATAATCTATATAGCAATTAATAATAATCAAATATGTGTACTTTGGGGGATCAGCCCATCACACGGATACATTGTGCACAATATAAAACATGTAGCGACACAACCATGCCATATAGGAATTATATCCCAAAATTATAGTTTTAAGCCCTTACTATGAGGGTTGTTCATTTTAGCTTTAACAGATACCGCACCAGTACAATATGATTTGGTTTAGCATTAAAAATCATAGAATCTCATTTATCATGGCATTAATTGATCTAGCCGAACAATGGCTTAGACCCGTATTTTATAACAGTCGTGCATAAGAACTTTAAAACGTAAAGTCGGTTCAATAATTGAAAGACCTTTGAAATGCACGTAAGTGCGATTATGGCATATAGATATTTAAAATCAAAACAATTTGCACGGAATAATAAAGTGTGCATAAGTAAAGGAAACTTGCTCAATATAATTTGAGTAAGGTTAGGAACTTGCCTCAATTGTCGTTTACGCTTAACATTAACGCTTCGCTATGTTTACTATCTACATAGTTAACAATGTTGGCCCACTAATTAGTTTTTTTGATCATAGACGTTATTATACTCTTTTAACTTTGGTACGGGCTATTTGTAATATATAAGTTCGATTTACATCTAGCACGTAACTTTACAATCCGTCATAACTATAGCTGTTATAACCTACATAATATATAACTTTTGTCTATTATCTTATGCGTATTAGTTTATAATACAAGCATTATTATACATACATGCTTACACATAACACGTAACAAGTAGGTTAGGCATTCATGGCATCGGTCTAAGTATTTTAGCTCAATTCATGACATTTTGCTTTAAATACTAACCAAATTATGTTCATTATAACATTTTTCTTTTATTTTAGGCTCAATTTACATGTTATAACATTCATGTAGTTCAACTAGATCACATATATGCATGCATGATGACCACATAGCAAAATCGTGAAAAATCACGCAACCTGCAAACAGTTGGGTCGAGCGCAGCTGCGCTGGACCTAAGCACAGCTGCGCTTGGTGCACCGCAGGTACGCTCCTTTTGAAAAAGTCAACAGAAGGTCTAGGCGCAGCTGCACTCATCATGACCGCAAGTGTGCTCCAACACAAAACCTTGACATAACACTCGAGCGCAGCTACACTCACCCTGAGCGTAGGCGCGTGCTCGGCCAAAAATCTAGAAACTCGGCATTTTATCTAACTTTTGATGTTCTAAAGCATACAAGCAAACCTTAGATCTTTATATAATCCATGACATCCCTTATTTTTTGACTTCTAACATGCATTTCTTGACTACCAAACATGTTTGACATTTTAAGTTTTGAAAACCTTTTTCAAACACATAGCATATAACTTGAATCTTGTCAACGCAAAATGTTTCAGTGATAAACACATAATAGGCATACTTGACTACTATGAAGCTTTGAAAACTATTTTGGCATTCTAGTGTCTTAATATATATATATATGGCTATTATTTAGTTTGAAAAGCCTTTCCATTTTAACATTTCACCATGCTTGTTTACACACTTATCTCAAATCATGAAATAACAAATAACATGTTTCCCCATTCATGCACATGGTGAGGCAACCACTAGGCATGTGCTTCACATTGTGATGAAGACATCTAGCATACATACCTCAATATCATTTTCACATAAGGTCACATGCATATAATCCATGGATTCAAACGACACCTTCAACATATTTAAGAAATCATTTGTTTTGAAAACCACTTTTTAAACCACAATATTTAGAAGACTATTTTTAATGAGAACTTTGATCAAACACCTAGCATGCATGTAGTGACCTATAGCACAGTACACATATATGAGTACATAACTCCAGCCATATTCATCCTTATACCTTCCATGGATCCTAGATGATCCTCAAATTCACAGCAACTCCCACAACACAAGAATCAACAACATAAATTATCTAAAAACACAAGATAATTAGGAGATTAGGCTCAAGCTTACTTTTAAACCTTAAATGGGTGTTGAATTAGAGAACCAACTTCTGGGTTCCTTGCTTCCCCTTTGAAATTTCGTAAGTGAGTTCTCTCACAAGAACTCTCTCTTACACTTAGCAAATAAGGTGAAAGGTTGAAAAGGCTTGAGTTGCTGATCTATAGAAGTACCCTCCATCACTTACCACCTGAATGATTACCACCTAAGGCCTCTAGAATCAGTCCTAGTGACACTTCACGGCTGCAACTTAGGGCAGCCAAAAACCTCTGCCAATTGCTTTCTCATCGCTGCATGGATCAGGCCTCTTGGGCAGCCATATGTCATGCTTAGTTGAACTTGCCATGATTACCTTTTCACATGCTCCTTTGTTTGTTGAATTGACCCAAAATGAGTGTTACAGTTGATGGTTTAAGCTTCAATTCAATTAGGTGTTTGGGCTGCTGGATTCACTTAATATTTGGGTCAAAGATTGGGCTTAAATAACACTAATGCTATATACTAAAGTGTGGGGCTGCTCTAGTACCAAGTTGGGCTTGGGTTGCTTAAAATTGGTTGGTTTTAATTAAATAAAACATGGGTTTAATTAATTATGACACTAGATTTACTAACCCATTAATTTGGGCTTACAATAAAATAAGATGTTACCCCAAACACACTAATTTAATACATTAGATCTAATAAAATAATTATTAAACATTTCTCTCATAATTCTAATTAATCAATTTAATCATAAAATTAAATTGTATTATAACACAACCAATTAAATTCAATATTCGAATTGGTTAATTAAATCATAACCCATGTAAATAAATAATCAAATCACGTTATCCTAATTAATCAATGATTTTAATTCCTTAGGTACAAATTAATGTAACGCATTAATTGCAATCAATATGAACATTCTTAATTCAACCCCCATGTACACACACACACACACACACACACACACACACCACACAATTGTACAAAATAAGTTTGCATAATTTTATTTCACAAAAAAAAATTATAGTGAATTTTCTCGGTCATTACAACATTTACTGATGATTACTCAAGATTTGGTTATGTATACCTAATGCATCATAAGTCTGAAACTTTTGATAAATTCAAAGAGTTTCGTGTGAAAGTTGAAAAGCAAACAGGTAAATACATAAAGACCCTTCGATCTGATCGAGGTAGTGAATACCTTATTATTGATTTCAAAAATTATATGTCTGAAATGGAATAGTATCACAATTGTCTGCACCTGGGACTCTTCAGCAAAATTGTGTAGCAGAAAGAAGAAACATGACTCTTTTAGATATGGTTAGATCTGTGATGAGTTATTCTACACTGCCTATATCCTTTTATAGATATGCTTTACAAACAACTATGTATTTGTTGAATATTGTTCCATCTAAATCAGTTTCAAAAACACCATTAGAATTGTGGTAATGGTGCAAGCCTAGCTTGAAACACATTCATATATGGGGTTGCCCTGCACATGTGCGGAAAGGGAAAACAAATTTAGATAAGTTAGGAACAAGATCAGAAGTATGTTTGTTTGTAGGGTATCCAAAAGAAACAAAGGGTGAACTATTTTATACTCCAGAAATCAGAAGGTATTTGTGAGTGCAAATGCAGTTTTTCTGGAAGAGGATTATATGATGGAACACAAGTCAAGTAATAGAATTGTCTTAGAAGAAATGTCTGAAAATCCTACTCCATAAATAACACAAAAACCTGATAAACAAGTAATTACATTACAAGACATAATACCTTAATCTTCGAATCATGGAGAGCCTCGTCGTAGTGGGAGGATTTCTAGACCCACACAAAGACTTACTCTTTTGGGTGAGTCTACTAAGATTGTCTCAGATGGTTAAGATTCAGATCCCTGTAACTATAATAAGGCAATTGCTGATAAATATGTTAATCTATGGCTAGAAGCAATAAAATAAGAAATAGACTCAATGTATTCCAAAAAAGTTTGGGAACTTGTAGATGTGCCTAATGGAGTAAAACCTACTGGGTGCAAGTAGATCTATAAGAAGAAGATAGGGATGGATGGGAAGGTTCATACCTATAAAGCTAGGCTTGTAGCGAAAGGGTATAATAAAAAAGAAGGCACTGATTTCGAAGATACCTTTTCGCCAGTAGCAAAGCTTAAGTCCATCAGAATTCTCTTATCCATTGCTGCACATCTTGACTACGAGATATGACAAATGGATGTCAAGACAGCTTTTCTTAGTGGTTATCTTGAAGAAGACATTTACATGTCTCAGCCAAATGGTTTCATAGCTGAAGGCCAAGAAGGAATGGTTTGTAAGCTACATAAATCTATTTATGGGCTTAAACAAGCATCGAGATCATGGAATGTCGGGTTTGATCAAGTAATCCAATCACTTGGATTTGAACAAAATCCTGAAGAGGCATATGTTTATAAAAGAAGTGAAGGTAAACTAGTGGTATTCTTAATTTTATATGTAGATGACATCCTATTAATTGGAAATGACATAGGAATGTTATCTCAAGTTAAAGTCTGACTTTCCAATCATTTTGACATGAAAGATTTGGGAGAGGCTAAATACATTCTTGGAATCAAAGTTATAAGGGACCGCTAGAAAAGAATGTTGTGCCTTTCTCAAGCAGTATGTCGACGCCGGGATTTTCGTCGTTTCGTTTTTTAATAATTAAAATGCCCTTTCCAATTTTAGCCTTTTGAATTAAATGTGATTTGAAAAGGGTCGGCTTAATGTCGACGGGTTTTGAAAGATCGATTTCTTTATGAGCCAATTGACCAGAGCCGCCAGTTGGTATATTCGAAATGGATGTACCAACTCATCCGAATTTTATTTTCGTAATCGCTGGCTCATATGTGACTCCGAGTTAATTGGCCCGTAAACCAAGATTCATAGAGTTCGGGGGCTTGCTTAAGCGAGGGGAAGGTGTTAGGCACCCCCCCCCCCGACTTCCGTGAAACACGGTTACCGCAATCTTGATGTTTTTCTATCCTTTTAAATCCTAAAATGTGTGTGCGCGCGTGTGCGTGTGCGTGTGTGCCTAAATGAATGTCGTTGGAATGTTTTATTTTTGCAAGTGCTTCAGAAATCTCGTTGACCCTATGCACGAAGGATTTGACTTAATCGAAGAGTTCCTCTTTTATTGTTTTTTGTTTCGATAATAAAACCGATGATATTTTGTAAAACATATTTTTCAAATCCTTCGCCAAATAGGAATAGAGCTCATCCGACACTTACAATTTTATTTTAGCCTACGGATGATCTAATATCCTAGTTTGATTGATTTTATGAAAATCTTCATCTTTTCATTCCAAAATTCTTTTTTCGTGTCGAAAAGGAAAAAACAAGCATTAAAAATAACGTTGGAGCTATTCATGGGCATGTGAGTCATCCAAATAACCCCAAACGCCCACAATCGTACATTTCACTATCATGGGGCCTTAAACCCGATTTTTGATCCGACATCGCTTTAAGGCCCAAAAATTACATATTTACAATGCAAATGCATCGCCATTGCTACATACGTAAAAGCTAGAAAATAAACTAAAAGGATATAATCGGGAGGTTAGGAGGAGATTCCATCCGCAATAAATCCTCTCTAACCGTCCCTAATCCATAGATCTACAATATATTGACTACATTGGATCCAACTTCAAAATACACCGAATTAAACTATTTAAATAACAATGCACTAAATATTTTCGGATCTACAGTAGATCCACCCAACAAATGCACAAATAAACGAATATTTACCGATTAAACTACTAAAACAAAATAACCGGATTAAATCTAATAGATCTACAAAATCAAGAAATCACAAGAAAAAAGTAAGATAAAACTTCAATAAAAGCTCATTTCCACCTTGCAACACTTCAAAAATCGTTATATATTCCACTATCAAGCAAATAACAAGGGATTGATCAAGTGTTTGAGCAAAGAAAGTTGAATTTCTCACTATTTTGGGCCAACCCGTGGCTTTCTCTCTCTATTTCTCGCATTTTTCTCTCTCTAAAATTCTTATTTTCTTCTCTCTTTTTTCCTCTCGGATGAAAATGACCGCTGTATAGAGCTCCACAGGCAGCCGTTTGTCGTTTTTTGTGATCAAATCAAGTTCTTATAGATCAGCTGCTTGCCTTGCCTCAAGTAACCTTATGCTCGTTGTTCGTTGTGGCGACTTCGATCGTAAGTCGTTGGGGTGGCTTTGTGTTGGGGTCAACCTTCCTTTTCGCATGTCGGGTCAAGTGACGATTTTGCCCTCCTGTCAGAGTTAGTACAAAAGTGCAAAATTTGGGTGTCTACACAGTATATATAGATAAAATATTTGTTAAGTATATTATGCAGAATTCTAAAAAGGGACTACTTCCTTTTAGACATGGAATCCCTCTTTCTTCAAATCATTGTCCTACGACAGAATTTGAGAAAGAGCGCATGAAAATAGTTCCTTATATATTAGTTGTAGGAAGCTTAACGTATGTTATGTTATGTACTAGACCAGATATCTGTTATGCACTTAGAATGGTCAGCAGATATCAGTCTAATCCAGGACCTGAGCACTGGACAACAATCAAGCATATACTCAAGTATCTTTGGAGAACGAGAGATTATATACTTGTCTATTGCAGTGATGCTCTAGTTCCTATTGGATATTCTGATTCAGACTTTATGAGTGACAAAGATTCTAGAAAATCAACTTCTGGGAATGTATTCACTTTAGGTGGCAGAGCTATTAGTTGGAGGAGTGTTAAGCAAAGTTGCATTGCTGATTCCACTACAGAAGCAGAATATGTGGCAGCTTCATAATCTTCAAAGGAAACTATATGGTTTTGAAAGTTTTTAATAGAACTTGGCGTAGTACCATTAGATGTTAGTCCCGTGATAATATATTGTGATAATACTAGGGCAATAGCACAATCAAAGGATACAAAAGATCATAAGAAATCAAAGTATATCGAACGCAAGTATCATATCATTCGAGAGTATGTGAACAAATGAGATCTAAAACTATGTGAGATTTCAAGAGCTGAAAATCTAGCAGATCCATTCACAAAAATATTACCAACTAAAGTTTTTGAGTCACATATTGATGCAATTGGGATTAAATGCATGGAAAATATGATTTAATAGCAAGTGGGAGATTGTTGGATTTTTTTCTATAAAAATCATATTTATCTATTTATTTAATATTTATTAATGTTAGACATTTATGATTAATAAAAGTACATCATTCGTCATTCATTAAATGATCATTTATTATGTTTAATATAAATCTCCAAATTTATATATATTATGATTTATGTGTATAAATAAGTATTATACACAGAAGATATAAATCATATGTAATATATATAAATAAATATATAATAGTTTATACTCTATGATAATTTAGAGATATTATCATGTAGGTTATAGTGCTTTAATATAGATAATTTATCTTAATTATGAAAGTTGGACTTCTAATTAAAGTACTAGTGCATTAACAATATGTATTAAACGAATCATGTGATAATATTTTATTTATTAAATTTTTTCATATAAGTACTAATTTGTTAATATTTCTTAATTTTGAAATAATAATAGACTTAATATTGTTAAATATATTAATTTAATATTCCAACGAGTAAAATTACATTATGTTAATTAATACCTCAGAATGTTAATTAATATATTTAATTAATACTAGTAACATTATTATTGTCAAAACATCTATAAGATTTTTCATAAGATAATTTATTATTGATCATAGAATCTTAGCCAAGTCTTTTAATATTTATTATTAAAATGATTGATTTAATTGTTAAATCAATTTATGATCAAATAAAGATAAATTATGGACTTATAAAATTAGTTTAAATATATTGGGATTATATTTAATTTTAAAATATTTATGTACATCTATAGAGAAAATATTTGCAATTAATTAGTAAAGAGTTTATTTTATTTAATTCTTGGACTGAAGTGCAATTACAATTATTTAGTGGAATTAATTGTAATTAATATTTATTTAGTATATTATTATTAGATAATAATATATGAATAAGTATTGAAGTTGGAATAGAAATCTCTTATGATCCTCATCCTAATCGAATATGAATCAGTTTCATTAGAGAAATAATGATCAATAAGAATATAAATATATCATTGATCAAATACGTAAAATAAGGTGATTATTCCTAATTAGAAGAAAGACTAAATAGCGTATACTTTCTCTCTTCTCTTAGGAAAAAGACATGAAATATTTTTTCAGAAGGGTGCTTTGAAAATCATACTCCATATTCATCATAAAGTCATAGAAAGGAAGATTTTGAAGATACTCAAATATTCAAATATACTAATCCAATCAAGTACTAAGTAATAATTCATATTATATATATATATATATATATATATATATATATATATATATTATTTTATATAAAATTATAAAGATAATTTTGTTTTATTAAATTTTTAAAATTAATTTTTGTAGATTTTTTTTAACATATACCCCTAGCGTAGAGCTAGCCTATTATTGCTCCTAAACGAGGCCTACCCTTTCAGTTCTTACCTGCCCCAATGGGGCTGCGGAGCTGCTGTTCACCTTGAGCAGCTCAAATGTCACTTCCTGCTACTGCATTTTTAGCATCCCCTGATTTGGCTGAACTGATACAAGCATTCCCCCTCCCCTCCTAGCTCCTATGTATATAGACATATATAAGTATATGTATATGCCCATGATCTTATGCAATTAATGCTATCAGTAGATTATATACATATATATAATCCCCTACTTCTATTGCAATAAATGCACAGCACCTCTTCTTGGCTGCCGAAATGGCCCTTTTTGCCTGCCCTCATAGTCACTTCCCAGCTGCTAACATAGACCAATATATACATATAATTATAATTACAGCTTCAACAATTAATACAAGCACTCAATACAATTCACTATGTTAACTCTCATGTCTATTTGCCTGACTCCTAGCTTTTATATATATATATATATATATATATATATATATATATATATATATATATATATGTCAAGAGCATATTCTATTAAAAGACATACCAAGCATATTCTTTTAATGACGAATCAGACGACAGTTTGGTCCGTCGCCATCGCTAAAAGAGATAAGTTTGATATGTCCTTTTTTTAAAATATGCTCTTGATATATATATATATATATATATATATATATATATATATCTTCTATTCTTTCACAAGCACTATATTTCTTTCACAAACACTTAATGCTTTCCCACTTACCATCCTAGCTGCTGAATATAAACATACATTACTCCCTTATGTATATATACACCAACAAGGCTGCTCTCTTCCATTACCAGGAGTGAGCATTCGGGTATACCAGAAAATCGAATACCGAATAGTAAAAAACCGAATACCGAATTTAACACTTTTTAAATATCCGAATAACTATCCAAAATTTAGAATAATCGAATTATCGAATAACCGAGTTTGCAATTCGGTTATTCGGTAAATAACCGAAATTAAGAGAGTCAAAATAAATATCCTGTTCTGTCAAAGTTTCAATATAAGAGTAGGCTAGCAGCTCAATGGGACTTTCAAAGTTTCAATACAAAGTTTCAATACAGTAGAAACTAGAAGCAATCAAGCAAATATGCAGAATTCAGGATGTACCATATTTCAGTGTGTTAATTTGGTAAACTAGGGCACAACATAAAGCGCCATAAGCTTTATTAGTTTATTGCATCTAGACTCTAGTGCTCTGGAGACTGAAGTTGTCTATCAATGGCAGACACAACGAATTCCCCTGAAAAAGCCACAGAGCCAAATTCTCCAGGACCCGTTACTCCAATTCCCCAATCTGATTAGCCCGACGCACCACCGCCACCATCATCCTCATTAACGACTCCTCCTCCTACTATTGCTCCACCAAACACTAACCCTAGTCTCGTGGCTTCTACACTGCCTTTCATATCTCAGCCGCAGCCACCTTCATTCCAATCCTACGCACCGCCCCTTCAGGTATCTACTCCTTCGCTTCAGGTATCAGCTGTCCCTCCATCTGCCCCATCGTTCCGGCCGGCCGTCCCTCCGGTTTCGTTATCGACGCCACCGCAGTGGAACTGTGGAAGTGGAGACTCACTGCACGGTTGCACTAGAGAGTGGAGAGTGAAGAGACCGAGAGTCCAAGACCGAGAGAGACGAAGAGAGTAAAGTTTAAGTCTTCAGAGTTAACATTTTTTTTCTAAAGATAAAGAGAGTCAGACTCCTAAGTACCCTGCCTGGCTACCCGATAAAATATCTATGAACTAATGCCATCACTGTCAGAGTCAGAGTCTAATATGCCTTAAAATTTGTTTTCTAATTCGGTATTTTGGTTAACCGAATAGTGAAAAAATGAAAACCATACCCGAACCTGAAAACCAAACATCAAATTAGATATAACCGAATTACGCAAAATAACCGAAAAATTGAAATAATACGGTTAAAAAAATTCGGTTCGGTTCGGTTATTCGATTTTATCCGTTTTTTGCTCAGTCCTATCCATTACCTACCCAATGGCTGTCGAACATGACTGAAGAACTAGACCATTTGGCTCCTAAATTTGACACATATAACCAACATGGCTGCATCTATACACTTATTCATAAATAAGGCTGCCCAATTTCTTTTATTATGAGACAATGGTTTGGGCTTAATTAGCAATTGTGTTATATACATGTTTGGGGTTTTAAATTACCTTACCAAACCATTACCATTAATTAATTTAATTACCCAACATTTCTTTAATCAAAATCCATGATATGAAATAATTAAATTTAAATTACACGACTTTCCCTTTTCGTTTCATTTCAAAAGAATAAATATACACATATATTTATATATATTCATTCAGTCACATTATTGCGAACAAAAATTTAATTAATATTATTTCGTTAATAAAAATTTTGTTACAAAAATTTCTGGTCATTTCAATATTTATTGAACACTTTATCTTTAAGATATGCAGAATACAACATTACATATTGTTTACAAGTTATTTTAACGAAAAATCTTCACAAATCACAACTTGTTTAAATTTAATTTATGACTTATAAGTTAAACTAGTACTAAACGCTTTTATTTATAAGTCAAAAACTTAAAATGACTTATAAATCATTTAAAATAAATCATTACCAAACAGTGCTTATAAATACAGTTGCACCTGGTGTTGGAGCAAAGAACTAAACAGTTGAACTTAGGCCATTGGTCCAAAGGTTATTTTCATTTTTTGTGTACAAGAGAGTGAGAGTTCAAGTTTTTATAGTGGCAATGATATGTGTGTGAATTTAAAATTTTGTCTTAAATTGAAAAAAAAATAAAAATTGTATGGTATGGTGGAAAAGGGTGTGTAAAAATGGGTAAATTTTTCTTTATTTGGTATGGTGAGAGGGTGGATTTTCATATGGCCCATCATTTTTCATTGACAGTTAACTACATTCATAATATTTAATAACTCCTGCATTTTCTTTACTTTTATGAGAAGTGATATTCATTCTAATTTTAGGCCACGGCTAATGCTAGAATAATAGTTCCTCCATTTTCTTCCCTTTTATGAGAAGTGATATTCATTCTAATTTTAGGCCACGGCTAATGCTAGAATAATAGTTGTGTTTAGACTAACCGAACCGAATAATGTATTCGGTTATAATCAAAAATTAAAATTTACATAATTTTAATATTCGAACAAATATCTAAATTATGAAGTAATTGAATAATCGAAAATCGAATAACCGATTTTCCTGTTCAATTATTTTGGTTAATAATCGAAATTAAGTTCCATTTTTGTCAAACAAAAAAAAATCATTTTAATTTTTCAATACTAGAACTTCCAATCAATAATTAATAACAATCAACAATCATTATCAAAAAAAAAAAAAAAACAATCATAATAATTCATAACTTTAACAAAGTTTAATGGTTTAAAAATAACAATACATAATCCATAATTTCACAAAGTCTAATTAATATCACAACAATTAACAATTAGAATTTTAAAAAAAATAAAATTTAATTCGGTTAACCGAACAATATAATTTTCATATCCGAAATTGATTATAATTAAAAATGTCCAAATAAACGAAATATTTTGATTTAAAATTTTAGTTCAGTTATTTAATTTTACCCCTTTTTTCCTTAGTTCTAGTCATATTGTCAGAATAATAAATGTTATTGAAAATTTAATTTGTCATTAAAATAAATATAAAAATATTATTAAATACATATTTGCTCAAAACAATAAATATCGCTGAAAGTTTGAATTCTCATTAAAAATAAGTGTAAAAATATTACTAAATGTATTTTTGCTCTATCAACATAAAAATTACTCTAATAACATTGACAGTCAAATTTACAGATTAGGATACTTGTCATTACATTTATTCTCTAATTTATCCAATCACATTTAGCAACTAAAATATTATTTTTAGTGACACTTTCAGCAACATAATTGTTTAAGGATGAATTTTTATTGTGTCTTTGTTTGCAACAAATTTTATTTTATCGCTAAATATAATATTTCTGTCACTGAATCTGTATCATAAAAAAATTAGAAAATAAATGTAATTGAGAGGATTCTGATTCAAAATTTATGAATGGGGTACTGTTTTTTCTTAGACAAATATGCCCTTCTCATCATAATTCCATAAGTCGCAACAACTATCAGACATCATTGTAGGAAACTGTTTTGTTAGAGCACCAACAACAAAAATAGAGATCTTCCTCTGAAACAAATAATACACAAAATTAAAGATCGCGTCTGGGCAATGAATAGAGCTAGGGGTGGTGAAACATGACAGAGAAATAGTGCGAGAGAGTTACCAATGCAGCAAACAAGTTTACAAGAAGATCTTCCTCCGAAAAATTAGCCCCGTCTGAAGGGCAAATGAACAGTCCCTGTTTATTCTGCTCTATATTCAACTTGTCCCTTCTCAAATTCGTCTATACCCTGCAACATGCAAGATACTGTTCATCTTGTACTACATTTGGAAATGCTAACAACCAAAGGAACCACCTACGCATAATTGAGAGCACAAATCAACAAGTTTAGATTTTCGTTATGACAATAATTATGATCATGTCATTTCTATCCTTCTTCTATTCATACACATGATATGCAAGTTATCCTTCTTCTATTCATACACGTGACATGTTGAAGAAATGAAACTAAAAGAAGTAACTCTGTTGTAGAAATATTTGAAACTAAAAGAATTCCTAGTATTGAAAGTTTAGAATTGAGAAATATGTACGAGTACTGCACATACATTAAACAATTGAAATCATACCTAAGGTATATTGGTAGTAACAGTACCAGCCTTTGGATTTTGGGACGAGTACTCGAGGTCCTAGAATCTTTCCTAGACTGGCAACCCTGATGCATGTAAGATGAACATCTCCAGTGCATAAACATCTACTCCTGCGAATGTATACAGATAAACATAAGGTGTGACACTGTTATTCACTTCTTTGGTATTGCCATCAGGCCAGCAATTAAACTTGAGTGCTATAAATATTCAGCTCATGCCATCTGGTATATAGGAAGTTTCCAAAATGACAATAAAAAGACCATAGATATCATATGAATATCATGTGCATTGCAAGCAGTAGATCAATAAAGTACATGCAAGTTAAGTAAATATATTGTCCAGAACTTGGTATTTGCAATCTTGGCAACATTTCAATTACTTAATCACCATTTTTGCCCCCACATAGAGCACATGAACCACTAAAACCAGACAACTACAGTTTAAAGCACCAAGCAAAGCCCCAAAACTTTCTTATGACTCAATTGGATTCAGAGAATCTTTACATGCTAGTTACACTCTCATAAACCCCGAAACCTAATATATTCGAAAAAAATTTAACTATGAATCAGGTGATATAAATCCTAATAATCCTTTCTTCTCTGTCATTCATCAATTTTCAGGATCATAACTTGTAGAAGAGTTTTTTTCCTCATTGTTACACAACAGTACTCTTTAGCTACGTCGGCACATTACTCATCTTTTTGAAGCATCAAGTCTTTGTAAAAGTTAAACTTCCCATGCTCACCCAAACAAGAATTCAAGGTTGTCTTATAGCATAGTTGTAGCAATAAAAAAACTGAAGAAACTAAAGATCAAACACTCAAAGTTGTAGATACATGTGAATCAATGTAAATAAAAAATAGGAAAAAGAAATATACACATCGATTGGCCTAGTATTAATATACTATCATGAAAAAACATCACTCAAAAGAACTATTCCAGTGATTTTCATGACAGAAAAGAATAGTAGTCAAGGATACCTTGGAAGCTTGCGGAAAGAGAAAACTAGTTTGCCCCATCCCACTAATCTAAGAGGCGAACAAATAAATATCAATGAGATGATGGGGAAGAATAACCATCTGTAATTTAACACGAGGAAAATTAGATATATGTCTCACCAAATTAATATCAGTAAATAAATAAATATAGATGCTCTTTAGCGGATATTCTGAATTACGTCTATAGGGAAACAAGGAGGAATGTGATAAGCAACCTGCAAACCATGCAGGATAAGAAACCTATCAAGCATGAACAAGAAAAACATGTACGTGATAAATTTTTATTATAAATTATGCAAAACGTAATAGAAGTTCATTAAGTTACATCATATGTTCAACAAGTTAGATCCGAGCTAATTGGGAAAACCTCAAGCTTGTTCATGCTCAACTCATTTAGAACACAAGCCTAATAATTGAGCTTGTGCTCGACACTTTACATATTGAACGAGCAGAGCTGAATCATTACGAAACCCAACCCTGACTTGTTTGTAAGTAATTTGGTTCACTTGTAGACCTAGGAGAAGGAATGCATGAGCCCCAGAACGATGTAGTAACCAAAATATTGTTACAATGTAGTTTAAACATACACTACCATACCTGCTGTGTGGGAAGATAACTTTATCATCAATTCCCTGCATAACATAGGTCATAAGATAGATTCATAGCAAACTAAGTTCTCAATTTTTTAGTATGCAGGAAATTCCTCTCAACTTGCACAAAAACAGAACAGGTCTTTGTTTCAAATTTCTATATACTTTCCTTCATATTCAAACATTTTAACCAAAAAGTTATAATGAGCTCCATATTGTTGATCCAATTTAAAATAAATGTAATCATACTCCCTATTTAGTTTTTGACCAATTTTCTCTTGGAAAACAGGATTGCATCTCAAAGTCGATTCTGTTTTTTAATCCCCCATGAACTAAAAAACCAAAGGATAACCGGAAAAAAAACAAAGGAAAAATTACAAGTACCTCTGAAATAATCCCACTGGCCTTCTTCAGAGAATCAGTTACACCATATGCAACTGTAACTCCGATGCTCGGCTCTGCTCTAGTTGGTTTCACCTGCAATCACATCATAAGCCTCGAATGTTAAAGAGGCTTGATGAAATATTTCACCATCAATTGTGATTGATAAAAAAAATACAAGAAAATAATCTTTGCCACAACTTTCCCTGTGTATTATTTAGTTGGTGTCTTGCAAACCACTTTAATAAACCAGATTCATCAAATTCACTTCCCCAAAATTCATTTTTGCAGTGTTCTAAAAATTCCCGCCTAAGTCCGACTAATTCCCGCCTAGGCACTAGGTCCCCCCTTGGTGCCACGCCTAGACCGCCTAGTGCCTCGCCTATGTCCAAGGAGGAAAAAAATCCCTTTAAAAAATTATACAGGACTGGGCGGGCAAGACAAAGAAATTAGGCAGGGCCTAAGCGGAAAATTTAAGACTGCAATTGTTTTTTTAAAATTTTAATAACTAAGTTACAAAACGATGTCGTAGGAATAGATGAATAAGTTGAGGGTTGTTCGAGCCTTACTTGGGAAGCGATTGGTGAAGCATCCGAAGCGGATAACGTGCTAGAGCTTAAGAGAAATAGTAGAAATATTAGAGTAAGGGAACTCCATGAAGAAGTTTTTTTATTTGATGATGACACGGAAGAAGAGGGAGATGATGAGTATGAGTGTGAGTCCGATAAGGACATTATCTTGGAGGGATATGGAGAAAAAGAGTTAGAGAGAGATATAGAGGGATGTGAAGATGAGGACTATTAATTTGTATTTTTTATTATTTATTTGTGTTTGAACTTTAAACAATTACATGTTTCTGTTTGAATTTTGACATTAGCAATATGGATATGTGTTTGAACTTTAAGCAAATGTCTTTATTATCTTTATTATAGATTGTTTTCCTTTATATTATTGTTTTGTTTGGATAAATGTAAAATAAAATATTAAAATTGACTTAAAGTAAAAAAATCCCGCCTAGGCGCTTGGCCCCCTCTGACCGCTCGCCTCCCTCCTAGCGCCTTTTAGAACCTTGCATTTTTTAAGGTAACAGCTGGAACAAAAAAAACATAATTAAAGTCGTTGAATCTTAGAGCATAATTAATGGAAACCAGATTCTCATTAATCAAAATTTTCACATAAGCAGAAACATTGAAACAGAAAATCTCTGAAATCACCAATCTCGACAAAGAGTTATGCAGGCTTACCCATGAGATCCAAGCTAGTTCAATAGAAAATAACCCTCGTCTTCACTCAGGTGTCTCCCCCGTTCAAGGTCTGGGATCCTTGGGCATCGTCCTCTAACTCAGCAGAGCTGATCTTCCACTTCGAAAAATAACCCAACAGAAATACACCTCCTAAGAAAGCAACCCCTGTGCCCGAAGGAGACAAAAAATGCACCTTAGTCAAAAAGAAACTCCAGCAACTTGAGGATATCCTCCGCACTATCAAAGGCAGCGGATCATTCAGTGGAGTGGGGTACTCCGATCTTTGCATCTTCCCCAGGACCAAATTCCCTATCGATTTCCAAGTGCCGGAATTCTAGAAATACAATGGGGCGGGAGATCCGTATGCACACCTCAAAGTATACATGGAAGAGCTAGGTGCCTAAACAGAGGATTAATCACTCCGTATACAGCTATTTCAAAGAAGTATCACGGGGAAGCAAAAACTAGTTCGCCAAACTCGACAGCACAAAAATCCATTGTTGGGAAGACATCGCATACACCTTCCTGGGGCAATTTAGATTCCAAACGCAAATGGCCCCTGATCGCTATTACCTCACTAGAGTGAAGAAACAACTGCAGGAAACCTTCCAAGACTATGTGATGTGATAAAAAATAGTAACTGCAAGTGCACAACATCAAATTGAAGAATGGACAGGTACAAGTCGAACCACAGACACTAAATTAATTTTAATGTTCCCTTAATTTATATTCCAAACAAATTAGAAATAAAAAGTGGTGGAGATGATTGATTAACTAAATAATGCAAATTATAAATTAATAACGAAAACTAATAATGAGAAAAACTACCTAGGAATCTGAATCCATTAAATACTAACATAATAATTAAATTATTCCTTTCCTTAATTAATTCCTAATTATTTTTTCCTTCCCTTAAAAATAGTGATTCATATAATTAATATGGGCAAGCATAGATTATGAAAATTTAAGGATTAACTATAACTCATCAAAACTTCATTGAGCGAGCATGAATTATGAAAAACTCATATCTTAACAATAACCTATCAAAACCTCGCAATTAATTTAGAACCAAAATGAATTATGCGCGAAGGTAAAATTGAAGAAATAAACAATTAGACTTTAATATCAGAACGAAAAGAATATAATATTATGCAATACTTAATTTCATCTTCATACTAGATATTAAATTTTTAGCTATCCATAGAATTAAAAATAAAGAAAAACAAAATTAAAGTTACTAATATATATTGCATGAAATAAAATAAAATTAGTAGAACAATAATTATTAAAAGAACTTTCTATTAAATAAATAAATAATATGGCAATTAATTATTATGAACACTCCCTGGTCATTTACTAACAAAAGCAACGTACATGAGACTTAAAAGAATAGAAAGAAAAGAAAGAAAAACTTTTTGACTAAGCTTTTGCCAAAAACGAATGCGAAAGAAAACAAAATAAAAGATTCCCAACTTCTTCCTTTACCGAAGCTAGAAATAGAAAAAGAAAATAAAATATGACACACCTTTTCTCTAAAATAAGACTCCTATTTATAGAGAAAATAAACTAAATCCTAATCTAATTTAGAATAACTTGGACTCTTCTTTCCTTCTTGATTTCAACTTCTACATGGTAATATTGGAGTCCAAATAGAAATCAATTTGAAATCTTTTAGAATTCTTTTCCAACTGAACTTCAATTATTTATCTATTTCCTGCAAAACAAAATAAAATGTATTAATTAAATAAAATAAACATATAAAATAATAAATATGGGAATATTAAAATGCATAATTACGTATCTATCAAATACCCTCATATCTAGCTTTTACTCGTCGTCGAGTAAAACAAAAATAAAAATAAAAACAAACTAAATATAAAATCTAAACTACCCCCTTTTTGTAGGAAAACCGATTGCACTTAGCATGTGCAATAAGCCTTTAAACCCCAAGGTTAACCCAAGTGGACGAGTTGTGTCTCGTGAGGGTTTGCAGTGAATATACCCACAAAATAAAAAAAAATAAAAAAAATATTTTTGAGTTTAACCAATTATGAAATTGAAAGAAAACTTCTAAGTATTCATGGGCATTACACATAAATAAGATCAAATTTAAAATCACACTTTCACCTTATCAAAAATACTTCATCTTCATTCTAAATACCATCCTTCATAAAATTATTTCCATGTGATGCATGCATATGTATGTGATGTAACTCTTAGTAGGGACTTTTACTATGAAAATCAAGTAAACTCAAATTTTTTCTTTTTCTATTTTTTTCATTATTGACTTGTGCAAAGTCTATTTTTCTTAAGTTTTTCAGAGTTACCCATTTAACGAGCGTTTGACCAATGACTCCCAAACCAGTTGGCTTTAGGACACTAAATGTAAAGACACCCCTAAGGGCTTACTAACTCGAGTAACAAAGGCCACAAAAATCAGATTAGTTAAACAGCTTATATCCATCATACTTTTCAGACATGATTTTTCTTTTATTCAATAGATATTGAAGCAGTATTTATTATTTTTTCAATTTTTTTCTCTTACAACGAGTGTGTTTTACGTTCCATCTCGTTGATTCTTTTTCCTATTTTTATTTTCAACGAGTGCGTTTTACGCTCCATCTCGTTGCATTACTATTTTTTCCTTTTAATTTTTTTTCTTGAGATTACTTCACTCATAGTTTATACCCCACAACTAAGAATTAGTGCGAACGTGAAGTGTAAAAATGCATATGAATTCTAATTTTATTCAAGATGACATTTCAAACTAGGACTTTGTATCTTATCAAAGGTTCAAGCATTCTAAATCTTTTAATCCTACTCAAAGTTTTTTATTCCACAAACACTTATTAGAATTAATTTAACTCATAAAAAGTCAAACAAATTTTTTTCATTTCATTTTTTTTCATGTAAAAAGAATTAATTTCCTAAAAAAATAAATAAAATGCTAATAAAAAAAATGCTATAAATAAAAATGTTAAATTCTCCCCTATACCCAAATCATGCATTGTCTTCAATGTATGCAAATGAAGAATAGAGAACAAAGAAAATGTACCTCGTATGGTAGGTATGAACGGAATGGAAATACGCTACAAAAGAAAAATATATATACAAAACTTACAATTACAAGTGCAGTTTCAGTCATTCGGAATAGTGTGTCAACAAGGTCCAACACCTCCTCTGGTTCGTTTGGCATTTCGAAAAAGGGTTTGAGTCGTTGACCATTAACTTTGAAAATTTCACCACTTTTTGGGTTTTCAATATCAACTGCCCCATGAGGGTAAACTACCTTTACTACAAAAGGTCCATCCCATCGAGAACGCAATTTACCAGGAAATAGATATAGCCTAGAGTTATACAAGAGAACTTTTTGACCAGGGGAAAATGATTTTCGCAAAATTGATTTATCATGAAACACTTTTGTTCTTTCCTTGTAAATTTTAGCATTTTCGTAAGCATCATTCCTAATCTCGTCCAACTCATTCAATTGCAATTGTCTATGACTCCTACAAGTGGACATATCAAAATTTAACTGTTTTATAGCCCATAAAGCACGATGTTCAAGTTCTACAGGTAAGTGACAAGCTTTTCCAAACACAAGCCTATATGGTGACATTCCTAAGTTAGTCTTAAAGGCAGTACGGTAAGCCCATAATGCATCTAACAATTTAAGAGACCAGTCTTTTCTATTAGAACTCACCATTTTTTCCAAGATTTGTTTGATTTGCCTATTCGAGACTTCTACTTGACCACTTGTCTGAGGGTGATATGGTGTGGCAAGCTTGTGGGTGATGGAATCTTTTTTCAACAAGGATTCAAAAGGCTAATTGAGAAAATGTTTTCCTTGATCACTGATTATAGCCCTAGGCGTACCAAAGCGAGAAAAAATATTATCTTTCAGAAATTTGACAACAACCTTATTATCATTGGTCTTGGTTGGTATAACTTCTACCCACTTAGACACGTAATCAACCGCAAGTAAAATGTACAGATTGCCAAAAGAATGGGTTGCATTGGCAACATATTCCTCCTAGTGATCCTTCCTAAATGTTGACACCTATTGCAATGGGCACAAAATTCTGTGGCATCCTTGAATAGACTAGGCCAATAAAAACCACACTGGAGAACTTTGGCAGACGTCTTTTTACCTCCAAAATGTCCTCCACAAGCTTGGTCATGACAAAATGATAGGACACTCCTAAACTCATGGTCGGGTACGCATCTCCTAATGATTTGATCAGGGCAATATTTAAACAAATAGGGGTCATCCCAATAAAAATATTTGACTTGGGAAAGAAATTTTGATCGGTCTTGTTTGGACTAATGGGAAGGAATGTCACTAGTAACTAGGTAGTTCACAATATCAGCAAACTAAGGTGTAGTGGATATGAAGAAAAGTCGCTCATCTGGGAAATAATCATTTAAAGGCAGTTCAGAATTAGACTCCACAACTAAACGATACAAATGATCAGCTACCACATTTTTTGATTTTGTCCCTTATTTCTAGGTCAAATTCTTGGAGCAATAAGACCCATCGAATTAATCGGGCTTTTGAGTCTTTTTTGGAGAGAAAGTGTCTAAGGGCTGCATGGTCAGTGTAAACGATGATTTTAGACCCACTAAGATAAGATCGAAACTTTTTTAGGGCAAAAACTACAGCTAGAAGTTCTTTTTCAGTAGTTGAATAATTCAATTGTGCATCATTCAAAGTCCTACTAGCATAGTATGTAACATGGGGAATCTTATTAATTCGTTGCCCTAGAACAACACCAACTGCATAGTCAGATGCATCACACATTAACTCAAATGGTTGATTCCAATCGGGTGATTTGATGATAGGAGCTGAGGTCAACTCCTTTTTAGGTTTTTCGAATGATTGGAAACATTTGTCATTAAATTCAAAATTTGCATCTTTACTTAGAAGATTGGTTAAGGGTCTTGCTTTCTTACTGAAATCTTTGATGAATCGCCTATAAAAGCCTACATGTCCTAAGAATGAACGAATTTCTTTGACTGTCCGAGGTGGTGGGAGATTGGCAATGAGGTCAATTTTGGCTTTATCTACTTTAACTCCCTTTTCAGATATGATATGACCAAGAACAATTCCCTTTTTAACCATGAAATGACATTTTTCCCAATTTAAGATTAAGTTAGTGTCTTTACATCTCCTTAAAACTAAGTCGAGGTAGTGAAGACACTCAGGAAATGTAGACCCAAATATGGAAAAATCATCTATGAAAATCTATAGGAATTTGTCTATCATGTCAGAAAAAATGTTCATCATGCATCTTTGAAAGGTGGAAGGGGCACTACATAGCCCAAAGGGTAGACGACGATATGCGAAAGTTCCATAAGGACAAGTGAATGTGGTCTTTTCTTGGTCTTCTGGGGCTATGGGAATTTGAAAGTAACCCGAGTATCCATCAAGGAAACAATAGTAAGCATGACCAGCTAACCTTTCTAGGATTTGGTCTATGAAGGGTAAAGGAAAATGATCCTTCCTTGTGGCCTCATTGAGTTTTCTATAGTCTATGCAAACCCTCCAACCAGATTGGACACGAGTGGGAACTAACTCATTATCTTCATTTGGAACCACAGTTAAGCCAAACTTTTTAGGCACCACCTGAACAGGACTTACCCAAGAGCTATCAGAAATGGGATAGATGATCCCATTAGCTAGACATTTAAGAATTTCCTTCCTAACAACCTCTTTTAAAACTGGGTTCAACCGCCTCTGTGGGTCTCTCACAGGTTTAGCATCATCTATTAAATGGATCCTATGTTGGACAATGGCAGGACTAATCCCCTTAATATCTGTTATGCTCCATCCTATGGCTTCTTTGTTCTGTCTAAGGATAGTCAATAATTCTTCCTCTTGTGGGTTTGTTAAATTGGAAGCAATGATCACAGGAAAAGTTTTGGAAGGACCTAAATAGGCATATTTAAGATCATCAGGAAGAGTTTTGAGTTCTAACTCTGGTGGACTCGGTTATGAAGATTGTAAAATTGGCTCGATCACAGGTTCCCATTTAGAATACATTGATGTAGAGGGCTTTAACATTTCATTCACCTCATGTACATATTCTGTATCATCCCAATTTTGACCAAAGTGATTTAAACAAAAGTTAAGAATTTCATCTTCCCCATTAAGTTCATTTTCAGACATTTCTTGAATCATGTTTGTTTCAACGGGTTGGTCAGAAAAATCACTAGGTTGTTTTCCCACATTAAACACATTTAAATCAATTGTCATGTTCCCAAATGTTAATTTCATTAGTCCATTTCTACAATTGATTAACGCATTAGAGGTTGCTAGAAATGGTCTACCTAAAATGACAGGAATTTGACCGTTGGGATTGACAACAGGTTGGGTTTCAAGAACAATAAAATCGACAAGGAACACAAAATCGCCAACCTTAATGAGTACATCTTCAACTATTCCCTTTGGCACTTTGATAGAATGGTCAGCTAGCTGGAGTGTGACTCTTGTCTTTTTCAACTCCCCTAAGCCCAAGGTTTGATACACCGAAAATGGTAGAAGGTTAACACTCGCTCCTAAATCAAGCAAAGCTTTTTCAATTAAGGTGTCTCCTATGATGCATGAAATAGTAGGACAACCGGGGTCTTTATACTTCACAGGGACTTGGCATGACAGGATAGAACTAACATGGGTTGTTAGAAAAGCTTTCTTAGGAACATGAGTGGTTCTTTTATGTGTGCACAAATCTTTTAGACATTTAGCATATGAGGGAATTTGTTGAATGACATCTAGAAGAGGGATATTAATTTTCACTTGTTTGAACACTTCTAGAATTTTGTCTAACTGGGCTGACTGCTTGTTTGAAATTAGTCTTTGGGGGAATGGGGCTTTTGGTTTAAAGACTTTTCATTAGACTCCGAAAATATGGTTTGATCATTTTTTAACAATTGTTTGTTAGATGGGCCTACTGACTCAGAAGTGGTGGGCTTTTCAGGCTGGGCTGACTGTGAAGATGGATTATTAGATTTATCAATTAAATTTTCCTCTTCTTCATTATCAATACCAGCATGATTGTTAAAATGATTTCCAGACCTTAAAGAGATTACAGAATTCACATGATTGACTTGGTTGTGGTTGTTTTCAAGTGAATTAGCATGATAAGGTTTTTGATTAGGGACTGAAAATTTCGGGTTGGTCTCGGGTTGGCTAGGAAACTTTCCCTTCTCTCTTTCACTAACTATAGTGGCCAATTGACTCATTTGAATCTCTAACCGAGATATGACTTGGTTACTGTTTTTCGCATGAAATTAGTTTGAGAGTTCATTAAAGTTTCCTGAGATTTCATTAAAGATTCCATGTTTTTCTCTAAATTGCTAAGTCTCTTTTCACTTTCATTAGGGAAACCTGGTGGACATTGAGTTGCTGAATTTGAATTTTGGTACGGACCAGGATTCGGCTTTTGATAGGGTTTAAAAGTTTGATTTTGAGACTGATTGACCTGATTTGAAGAGTTATTGGGGTATGATCCTTGGTTCCATGCAAAATTAGGATGATTTCTCCAACCTGGATTATAAGTGGGTGCAAATGGGTCGTTCCTAGGTCTTTGAGACGTTATATTGACTTGGTCAAATTCTTCAAGTTGGTTTACATGTGATGTATCCCTAGTTTCTAAAGCTTCAAGTCTTTTAAGTACACTCGCTAACTTAGCTTCGGTAGCAATTGAATTGTCAATTGTATGAACACCCCTAAATGACCTAGATTTATCGGTCTTTCGGGTGGTTTCCCATTGCATGGTTTTTTCTGCTAAGTCTTCTAAAAACTCCCAAGCCATTTCCTCATCATTTTTTAGAAAATCCCCTTGACACATTGACTCTAACATCGTTTTAGTGGAAAAATCTAAACCTTCGTAGGCAATTTGACACAATCTCCATTTTTCAATTCCATGGTGTGGACACTGGGATAACAAATTTTTAAATCTATCAAAATATTTCCAAAACGACTCGTTTTCAAGTTGGTAAAATTGATGAATAACGGTCCTATTCTCGGAAGTTTTGTGATTTGGAAAATATTTATTTAGAAATGTAACGACAAATCCCTTCCAGGTTGTTATGGAATTATCGCTAGGCTATATAACCACTTTTTAGCATTATCTTTTAAAGCAAATATGATAAATCTTAGCCTAATCGAGTCTTCAGACAATTGTTGAATTTTCATTAAAGCATAGACTTCCTCAAATTCCTGAATGAATAAATATGGATCTTATATTCCAGTAAAACTGGGTAACATACTTATAAAGTGTGGTTTTAGTTCAAAATTATTACCATTTACTGGTGGTAGACTAATGCATGAAGGGTGCGCAGAGCGGGCAGGATAACATCGATCTCTCTAAGAAACAGTTTGTGCAACTTCCATGTTTTTAGAAGTGAGGTTTTTTAAAGTGAAATCTGAAAAATCAATTCTTCTCACTAACCGAGATGTTTTATCCCTAACCCACACTTTTTGCATATACTACATAGCAGATAAGCACGTAAACAAATAAGCACACAAAAATGAATAAGGAAAATAAAATAAAAACTACTTCTAAGGTTAACCTAAATAAAATCTAGACAGCTCCTAACTGTTCCAAGTTACTCTTTAAGGTCCACCAAATTCAAAATTAATCACACCGCTAGCCAGATAAGTGTAAGAACGGCAGGAGTCTCTCCGTGGGTACGGTGACTAATTAAATAACCGCGCGTCCTTTAGGCGTTTACCTTTTGAACCACTTGCCTAGACACCAGTAATATGATTAATTAGGAATTCAGACTCCTCTCAGAATTTCTTGTCCTAATTGAGCTCGATAGTCTTAGGGGCCAACGTCTACTTGATTTTATTAAGTCGGTTATGCAAAGTTAGGTTGTTTGTGGGCCAAGGAAGGGTGATGAAATCCCCACCTTATCTTGTTAGGGTTTGTGCCCTTAAAGTCAAATTAAAAATAAAAATAAACAAATAAAATAAAATAAAAACTGTAAACAAATAAAATGTCTTAAAACTATGTGAATTACGAAAGAATGAGAAATTTGACGTACCTTAATCCTCCAACAATCACCACAGTTTATATTTAACAAAAATAAAATAAAATAAAAATAAAAACCTAAGCAGGATGTACTCTACGTGAGTGAATGCATGAATGCGGCAATTAGTTTTTAAACTAAAAATAATAAACTAAACTACTATATTTTTTTTGTTTTTTTTTATATTTTATATAAATAAAAAAATAAGAAAAATTATGGAGATACGAAGTACCAAGAAAGCATAGCAACCAAATATCTATGTTTTTGCTCATTCGATCAGCTTCGGTAATCCTGAAAAATAAAAATAAAAAATATTAGTAGTAAAAACTAATTCGAATAAATAAAAGTTAAGGAATAAGAAATTAAATCTAGTCCCCGGCAATGACGCAAAAAACTTGATGTGATAAAAAATAGTAACTGCAAGTGCACATCATCAAATTGAAGAATGGGTAGGTACAGGTCGAACCACATAGACTAAATTAATTTTAATGTTCCCTTAATTTATATTCCAAACAAATTAGAAATAAAAAGTGGTGGAGATGATTGATTAACTAAATAATGCAAATTAAAAATTAATAACGAAAACTAATAATGAGAAAAACTACCTAGGAATCCGAATCCATGAAATACTAACATAATAATTAAATTCTTCATTTCCTTAATTAATTCCTAATTAATTTTTCCTTCCCTTAAAAATAGTGATTCATATAATTAATATGGGCAAGCATAGATTATAAAAATTTAAGGATTAACTATAACTCGTCAAAACTTCATTGAGCAAGCATGAATTATGAAAAACTCATATCTTAACAATAACCTATCAAAACCTCGCAATTAATTTAGAACCAAAACGAATTATGCGCGAAGGTAAAATTGAAGAAATAAACAATTAGATTTTAATATCGGAGCGAAAAGAATATAATATTATGCAATACTTAATTTCATCTTCATCCTATATATTAAATTTTTAGCTATCCATAGAATTAAAAATAAAGAAAAACAAAATTAAAGTTACTAATATATATTGCATGAAATAAAATAAAATTAGTAGAACAATAATTATTAAAAGAACTTTCTATTAAATACATAAATAATATGGCAATTAAATATTATGAACACTCCCTGATCATTTACTAACAAAAGCAACGTATATGAGACTTAAAAGAATAGAAATAAAAGGAAGAAAAACTTTTTGACTAAGCTTCTGCCAAAAACGAATGCGAAAGAAAACAAAATAAAAGATTCCCAACTTCTTCCTTTACCGAAGCTAGAAATAGAAAAAGAAAATAAAATATGACACACCTTTTCTCTAAAATAAGACTCCTATTTATAGAGAAAATAAACTAAATCCTAATCTAATTTGGAATAACTTGGACTCTTCTTTCCTTCTTGATTTCAACTTCTACATGGTAATATTGGAGTCCAAATAGAAATCAATTTGAAAGCTTTTAGAATCCTTTTCCAACTCAACTTCAATTATTTATCTATTTCCTGCAAAACAAAATAAAATGTATTAATTAAATAAAATAAACATATAAAATAATAAATATGAGAATATTAAAATACATAATTAAGTATCTATAACTATGCACAATGTAGGAGGAAACTAGCTTCACAAGTCCATCCACCAATGGATGAGAGTGAAATGGTAAGGACTTTCATCGAAACTCAGGAAGCCCCTTACAACGGCTAGATTATCGGTTCCCTTGGCAAACTGTTTACCATTGACATTGTAAAAGGAGATCTTGTGGACATAGGTATCCAGACAGGGAAGATAGAAGATTTCACATCACTGAAAGTTGTGGCTGACCATATTACTTCCAGAAACTATGCTAACTCATCTAAGGAATATTTCAAGGAAAATAAAAAGGATGTGTCAATCATTGTCAAAGGAAGAAATGAAAAGGGTCTTGCAATGATACCAGGAATAATTTAGCACCTAACCACGTATACAACTGCGCCGAAGAAAGGAAAAAAAAAAGAGATATGAGATCAACAACGGAAGGACATTCACTCCCTTAAAGGATTCTTTGGAAAACATCTTGGCAATCTTCCTGGCCCACAAGAAGATTACACCATTGTTCCCCCATCTAACCCAAAGGGAGGAACTACGACCCTTCCAAAAGATGTGGTTATCATTCTGTATATCTAGACCATTCAATAGAGAATTGCTGGCCTTCGAAGCAAAAAAATCAGGATTTAATCGACATAGGGGATGTTATGATGCAAACTAAAGAACAACTTAATGTGACAACCAACCCATTGCCAAACCATGAAGGTTCGAGTGTGAATATGACAAAAGAGGAAAGTGAAGGAGGAAAGAATAGAAAATACATTCAAAAGATCGAAAAATATTTAGAAATGAAAGGAAAAGAGTTCAACCTGAAAGCTTGATTGAGGTGATTGAAACCGATGCCTATCCAACTGAAAAAGCCATGGCTAATGAAGCTAAAATTCAGTTCCAGTCAGTAAGAGACTCTAGTGAAAGTTTGGAAACCTCAGGAGATGAAGGTCTCAGGTCATGCTATCTATCTTATTGTTTATCTACTATTTCTATTTTCAGTTTTAACTTAGTAATCTTTTGTAAAAAAAAAAAGCGAAAAAGAATTCTTCCGTTCTATTTGCTCCTTCATATTCCCAAGTCTGAACTACGCAAGACTTGATCTCCACTTGTGCCATGGAGTACATAGGCAGCTAGTAAACAGTGCGGTCACCCCAAGAAAAAATCTCAAAAAACCCAAACAAAAATCTCAAAATCCTAAACAAAAACCTTGCACCCCAAACATAAACCTCAGGCATAACAAACAAAAACTTCAAAAATCCCAAAAGAAACCTTGGAAATCTCAAACAAAAGCTCTAAAAATCAAAATCTCTTTCAATTTTGTGAACTACGAATGGCTTGATTTCCTAGAAATATAAAGGAATACGTAGGCAGACATCCTCAGCATGGCCATAAAATAAAAAATAAAAACCTAAACCCCTATGCTCACTTCTTCAACGGCCTGCTCTTACCCAAATCAAGATATCGGAGGGTAGCTCAGAAATCAGACACGGACTAGGCAATAATACGCCATAAATGAAAAAGATTGGGATAAATCGTATCATAATCATGGATGAGGGTGAAGGAAGTCCAATGACAATAAGAAAGTGAATACTGAGGGAAATCACTCTGGGGCAAATCAAAGCAATTCCAATTTGGCGCCAAAAAATATGAGAAATAGAATTAACTAATGCCCAAATCTGAAACCAAGAAAATCAATTGAAAGTTGGATCAACTAAAGTCAAGCATCAATCGAAGATCTAAATCGAATAATGCGAAGCAACATCAACCAAGGATTAGCATCAAAGAACGTAACTTTAAAAATAAGCCTTATCAGATAATTCAAGGAACAAATCAAATAAAGATCAATGTTATAAAATGAATGATAACTCGACATCAAATGGGAAACAAACAGTTTAAGGCTGAATCAGCTAGAGATCAGCCCATTCACCAAAATGATTAGGTGACAAAAGCCCGTAGGTTAGAGGACGGGTTACGTGTCGACATAAGGCATGGTGTTGCGTGTTTTGAGTTACCCACATATGATGCGGTGCTCCATAAGGCGTTGGTAATTGAGAAGGGCCTAATAGAAATTGAGAATGAAAAGAATGACAATCGAAAGAGAGATGAGTCATTCGGAGGAGAGTCGATCTATGGGGGACCAACGAAAAAGATAAATACCCAAACTGTTAGATTTCGAGAGAATCAAAGAAACCAAGAGGACAAATTAAAATGTAGGAGATGTGGTAGGAACCACCCAGACAAAGAATGTCATTGGAATACGGGTGCGTGCTTTCATTGTGGAGAGTTAGGTCATAAAATTGCGCAATGTCCCAAGAACCCTCCACCCAAAGGAGATGCAAGGAAGGAGGAAGTAACCATAGCAAGTCCAAGGCTAACTCGAGGACGGGTGTTTCAACTTTCAGGCAACCAGTATTAAGGTATGTAACTATTTTTTTTTTATTTGAACATGTTATTTTTAGATATACGCTTATGATTTGGAAATTTGGAGGACCAAATTTTTTTAAGGGGGAGGTAATGTAATAACCCAAATGTTTTTAGTCCCACATTGCCTAAGTTGTTTTTTTTTCTTAAGCCTTTAGTCCCACATCAACTAAATGGGAAACCACTTAGCCTCCCTTACACTATAAATAGAAGTGCTTGCCTTTGTTTTCTTTCATCACAAATAAGACCTCCAATTTTGAAAGGCTTTGTGGTGAGAGGGCTTTTAATAAAAGACCTCCTTAGTTAAAAAATTTGGTGTCGAGGGCGTAGGCAATTTTCGGTACTCGTATTTTCGGGTATGTTCTTATTTAAAATTTTGTATTGTTATTATTGTTTTAAGTATTGTATTTAGTTTGTTAGTTAGTATTTAGTATATTTTGTTAGTAATTAGTATTTTTGCATTGTTATTATTTTTGTAGTTTTAATTATTGTTTTGTATTTAGATTAATAGTAAATAGTTTTGGATTAATATTATTGATTTTAATTATTGTTTTGTATTTAGATTAATAGCTAATAGTTTTGGATTAGTATTATTGACTTTAAGTATTATTTTTAGATTATTATTTTAGTAACTTTAAAGTTTTGGAATAATGGTTTAACTGTTTGAAAAATGATTAAAGATTGAAAAAATATTTTAAGATATACTTATGGCTATTTTAAAATGAATAAGAAGAATGTTGCATAATAGAATTATTCTAATGACGTTTAATTGTTCTAAATTTATATTTAGGAATCGTTCGACTATTAAATTTTGTGTTCAACAATATCGAGGTAAGTGACTCTCCGATCTGTTTAGTATTTTTGAACTGTATAGTGTAAGTGACTTTCCGAGCTATTTAGTATTTTAAAATTATCGTTTATAATTATGTATGCTTTAGAAATTATTCGGATGCGTATATGTATTGTTTCAAAAATTGTTATTCTTTATTTAAGGCTTCCATTTGAACGAAAATGTTACACTTATATTTTGTTAAAAACCTGGATCAAGTATTAAAATAGAATTTTGATTTAAAAAATGAGATTATATGATTTTGAACTGTGAAATAAGTATAGTTTTGAATATCAAAAATATTAAGAAATTGCTTTTAGAAACCTCAGTTCGACTATGTATTAAAACCGTTACTGTTTACGCTAGTTCCGGAACAATTTAGGACCTACTAAGGCGCACACCATTAGATACCCTTCGGGGGGCGCTCTTCGGGGCACGTGCATGATAAGATACCTTAGTAGGGGGCGTATCATTAACATTATCGAACATAAGGGCCGTGTTACGGGGCTGCTGTAACCTTAGTCGTTCTGTGGATTAAAAGATACATCGAATATATTGAACTTATCGAAATCGTTGATCGAATATATTGAGCTTATCGAAATTTGTGTTATAATTGTGTTTTGTAATTATTGATTTTTGTTTTGAATGTAAATATTGACTATTATTATCGAACAAGAAAAGTTTATTTTCAACAAGTAGGTTTATTATTGTTATTGAACAAAAAGTTATTTCGAAAAAGGTTTTGCAAACTGTACTTGATCCACCTAAATAGTGAAGATTGTTACTTGCTGGGCTTCACCGCTCACCCTTACATTAATTTTTACAGGATACCTTATTAAGAGTCAAGCATTGTGGATACTTTTGAGGAGGGCTGAAGTTCTTTTAGTTATGACGGTTATTAGTATTTTGAATTTGATAAAACTTTTGTACAAGGGAGTTGTGTCTCCAAATTTATGCTTTCAGTTTTTAGTTATTGAACCTTAGTGTGATTTTGATAATGAAAGACAGTTCGGTTTCAAGATGGTTTCATTATTGTGTTTTCGTTTGGGCTGCGCTATTGATATTGTTACCTTGCGAGCCTTCGGGCTTGCGGCGTGTGACACTTCGGACATGTAGCGGGTTTGGGGTGTTACAATGGTAGCCCTCAAAGGTCATCAAAGTCAAACACTCCTCCAAATAAAAAACAATGGCAACTAAATGAGATGGCTAGGGCACTCGAACATCAGAGCTCATACCCTCTTTATGATCACCAAATAAGATATATATATATATATATATATATATATATATGGAGAAGGATTCATTGGATCCCGATATCCTATCAGCTCACCTTTTGACCACACAACAAATCAACTATCCTCATAACAAACAAGACTGGGGCAATTTTGGAAGCAATCATGGCCTGACACTAATAAACAATTATTTAGAAAGGGGTAATATGCAAATGGTTGCCAATAGCACAGTCTCCTCAGTATGCATCATCGTCACCAAAATTTTGCTCATATCGCTAGTTGGCCGGTACAATCGCTTGGTCTCTTTCGACTGTAATTTTCTTGGAATACAATGCCCCACTTGTAAGGTATAAGTGTACAACTCTTTTATTTCTTTATTTTTTATCCTCATTTTAATATATTATAGATGATAAATAGTTTTAAGTATAGATAAATCTTGCATTTATATATAACGAAAAAAATAAATGAAAGAAAAAACAAAACAACAACTAAAAAAAGAAAAAAGGAAAAAGAATGAAGGAAAAAGAGAAACTAAATGAGAAAAATGAACAAGGAACATTTTTTTAACTTGTTATGAGTTGAATTAATTCTGATAAGAGTACGTGGAACATAAATAATGACTATGGTTAAAAGATTAAGTATGAAATCCTAGTTTGAAATACTATTTGGAGAGAAAATGAACCTCATATGCACATTTACACTTCACGTTTGCACTAACTCTTAACTGCGGGGTATAAAATTATGACGATAGGGATTTCAATTAATAAAAAGCTAAAAGGTGAATAATAACCGATTCAATATTCTGTATCGTGGCCTTTGTTACTCGAGTAAATAAGTCTAAAAGGTGTCTTTCCACCTAGTACTTTAAAACCGACTAGTTTGGGAGTCGAAGGCCCAACGCACTTTTCATGGGTAACCTAGAAAGCCTAAGAAAATGAGCATTGTTAGAGAAAAATACTGAAAGAAAAAGACTTAAGTAGTCTCGCATCGTGGCCTTCGTTACTCGAGTAAATAAGGCCCAGGGGTCTCTTTCCACTTGGTACCCTAAAATCGACTAGTTTGGGAGTCACTTGTCCAACACTCGTTACATGAGTAAATTACAAAGTCTAAAGAAATGGACATTGCACCAAGCCAAACAATAAAAAACAAACAACTTAACGAGTCTCATATTGTGACCTTTGTTATTCAAGTAAGTAAACCCAAGGACTATCTTTACACCTAATGTCCTGAAAACTGACTAGTTTGAGAACCATTGGATGAAAACCCGTTACATAGATAACTTTAAAAAGCCTAAGAAAATGAGACAAATAAAGTGAAAATGAGAAAAAGTGAAAATACGATCGTCTGAAAGTCATGAAAAATAAATCCCTGCTAAAAGTTACATACATCACACACACCATACACGTGTCATATAAAATCGATTTTGTGAAGAATATGGTCTAGAATGAAGATAGAGTATCTTTGATGAAAGGAAATAACTCTTTTGAATTTGATCTTACTTATGCATAATGACCATGGATGCTTAAAAGTTTTATTATAGTTTCATAACCTGTCAAAGAAAAAGAATAATAATAATAAAAATATAAAAACAAAAACAAACAAACAACAATAATAACAAAATTTGAAAGTTGTATATTCACAACACATCATTCACGAGTCACAACTTGTTCGTACTAATCTTCACACCAAAATTATCCCCCGACGACCCGAGTCGTCAAGCTTTTGGTGTGTTTATTAGTTATTTTCTATGCAAGTTATTGCCTGTTTTTGGTAATTTCGCATGGTTAAAAAACCGAATTCCCCCATTGCAATCACATTTCATGAAAGAATGAAAATTCCTTGCAACAACCTATGCAAGGGTTGGGGTAATGTGGGCTCCTTGAAATAAAAAGATCCAAAGAAATCTCAACTTATCCTCGTCCGACAAAATGAAAGACTGTCCAAAGAACAACAACTGGTGAAAGCAGTCTCACTACAACAAAAGAAGAGAAAAACATAATTCTTAACTTAAGAAAATCCTCAAAGCAGGAAAAATCGTCTTGTTGGTAAAAATGTATCAATATAACCATGCAGGGGTAATTTATCTTAACTTTTATAATTCCTTATAACATCTCATTTACATCATAAATATTAGACCTGGCAAAAAAGGCCCGGGCCGGGCTGGCCCAAAAAAATTGGGCTATGGGCTTCCATTTTTCAGCCCAAAAAAAACTGGGCGTTTTGGCCTGGCCCGTGGCCCATTTTTTTTTTCCCTTATTATTTTTATTGTTTGATATTGCTGACAAAAAAAAATGTTAACTTAAAAAATGAATCAAGTAGGGAATTATGAAGAATATAAGAGTAAATTCTAACATGTGATCTTGAATAATAATATAAAAAAATTATGAATATTATATATATATTACCTTTAGTCTTTTTTTTACTCTCTTATCTTTAATATTAATATTATATATATTTATCAATTAATTAATCACAAGATTAGTTACATTTTAATTTATATGACTATAAAATTATTGATTATTTTATTTACTAATACTATTAAATGATTATGTATAAATTATGTGTTATAATTGTAAATAATTAGAGTTAATATTTATTTTAAATTATGTATTATAGTTGTAACTTGTAAATATATATATATATATATATATATATATATATATATATATATATTTTAAAAAATTATTTTTTTTTAAAAATATTTATAAAAAAAAAAAAAAAAAACTTAAAAAGCCTGCAGGCCGACCCGGCCCGGGCGAGCCACGGGCTTAAGATTTTTAGCCCGACAAATATGCACACGGATCAAACATGATCAACATTTTCATTTGTGATTCAAGAATAAATCATTCAATTAATCATTTCATATGGACTTGACCTCTAAACTCTTTAGAGCTCGGCAGTGAACCTCAACCCGACCTCCGAACTCCCTAGAGCTCAGCAACAAACCTTAACCCAACCTTCGAGCTTTCAAGAGCTCTCAACAATGAACCTCAACTTGACCTCTGAGCTCCCATGAGCTCAGTAGTGAATCTTAACTCAACCAGTTCCTTAGAACTCAACTCCAAACCTTAACCACCTAACTCCCTAGAGCTCGACTGCAAACTTTGACCTTCGTACTCCCTAGAGTTCGGTTATGAACCTTAACCACCTTGACCGTCTGGCTCCCTAGAGCTCAGTCGTGAACCTTGACCTCCTAACTCCATAGATCTCATCAATTAACGTTTACCACCAAGCTCCCTAAAGCTTGACTGTGAACCTTGAACACTAATCTCCCTAGAGCTTGACAGTGAGCCTTAACCAACTAGCTCCCTTAGAGCTTGACTTTGAACCTTAACCTCCTAGCTCCCTATAGCTTGGCAATGAACCTTGACCACCAATTTCCATAGAGCTCGATAGTGATCATTGACCACTAAGCTCCCTAAAGCTCGACTGTGAGCTTTGACCATCAAGCCCAATAGAGCTCGATTGTCAACCTCAACCTCCGAGCTCCCTAGAACTCGACAGTGAATCTCAACTCAACCTCTGTGCTTCTTAGAGCTTGGCGGTGAACCTTAGCCTGACCTTTAAGTTCCCTAGAGCTCAGCAGTGAACCTCAACTCAACCTCTGAGCTTCTTAGAGCTTGGCGGTGAACCTTAGTCTGACCTTTAAGTTCCCTAGAGCTTGACAGTGAACCTCAACTCGACCTTCAAGCTCCCTAGAGCTAAGCTGCAAGCCTTGACCTTCACGCTCCCTAAAGAATATTGTGAACCTTGACCTCCAAGCTCCTTAGAGCTCGGCAGTGAACCTCGACCTCTTTGCTCTTTAGAGCTCGACTATGAACCTCAATCTCCTAGCTCCCTAGAGTTCAACTGTGAATCTTGGAGCACCTCACTCCCACAAGCCCGATTATGAATAATTAAAGTATTACATGACCCTTACTCATCACTATCCACTTAACCTACATTCGAACAACGTTGAGCTTGATTTTTGACCTATCGAGGTATGTAGGCAGCCTGTCAGGGGTTCGACACAAGCATTCACGCATTCACATAATCACATCATGCATTGAGCATTTTCGTCTTTGTCACGCTCATTCCATTATATTGCATAAGTATAACAAAGATGGGTAATTCTAGACACCAAATTTTTGCGCCTATATTTAATAATTATTGATTATTTATAATAAAAAGCTAAAATTATAAAATCATAATAAATTGTTGGTGTCAAAAGATGACTTATAAAGGGAATGATAGTTACTTATAAAACGCTAATCACATCATGCATTGAGCATTTACATCTTTGTTACGCTCATTCCATTGCATTGCATAAGTATAATAAAGATGGGTAGCTCTAGATACCGACATTTGCGCCTATATTTAATAATTATTGATTATTTATAATAAGAAGCTAAAATTATAAAATCATAATAAATTGCGGTGTCAAAAGATGAGTCATAAAGGGAATGATAGTTACTTGTAAAGCACTCATAAATCTCGGAGTACTAAATTATAAATAGGATGCCCAAAATACCACTTTTGACATAATAAGACGGTTGCAACCCTTTTTCTCCCTCTTAAAAAGCCAAATAGGGTCAAATGGGACACCGATACGAAGATCTCGAAACTAACTTTTCAGATTGGGGTGACACGTCTTCTAACTCTTTTTAAATTGGAAGTTATGGCCATTTAAAGGCCAGAGAGACAAAGTTGGAAAATTTAATATATGCAGAAGCTAAACCACGACTATACCCATGCTTAGAGCCTTAGTTGAGGCTATACTTGTGGCTCAGCCCCTGAATCCCCTTTCAGCATTATATATTCCTTGTTTCTTCTTTCCTTGCACAAGAAGAAAGAAAGGGAGATAGAGCTAAGCAATTCTAGAGAGAGAAACTATATAACTACATAAAAATGTAAGAGAAAAAAGAGAAAAAGCACAACCAAATCTTCACTCATTTATCTCTTCTTCAACATTCAATCAATCAAAAGGAGTGAGAAAGTTACATCAAGCCTTAAAATTCAATTTTTCATCCTCAAGCTAGCAAGGTCCAATTCTAATTTTTCTAAATTTAATTGAATCATATAGAATTGTTAATTTCTATATCTTCTTTACTTCTCAATTAGTATGTTAATTAAGTATAATTTTAAATTAAATTGTTGAAATTCTAGGTGAATCTAAGGTTTATACATCCATATCCATGAAAAGTAGACCTAGCCCATGAATGATCTAAAAATTAGATTCATGTAATTGCTTGAATTTTAAATTAATTCATTATTTATGAGCCTATGAAGGGCCCAAGACTTCTAAATTCATATTTAGGAGAATTGGGGCCCTCTTCTAATTATTAACTTTGAAATTGAATTGTGTCATTTGATTTAATATAAATTTGCGAAAATTTTAAGTCTAGACGGAAACATAACGTCTCTAAATCCATATTTGGAGAAATTGGAATTTTTCTTCCATGACGAACGTTAAATTTGAAATTGTAATTGGCTATTGGTGCATGTAAATCATCTATGGACTTTAAAATCATTTAGGTTGCATTTATCTCTTAAGGTGGAGTTTAAGGCCCAAAATAGTAAAAATTATAATAACTTGGTGATGGGTCCAATGTGGTACTTCACATACTCTAAGTTGGACCTTAACCCATTTACTTGTTTTAGGTTACAAAAAATGATTTTCTAAAATGACACAAATCAAAGGGTAAAAACTAAATACTTGGAAGAGACTTTTAACAAACTAATACACATTTGAAAACCCATTTTGAAAATACACTTCAAAATTTTACTTTCAAAAATACACTTGAAAATTTATTTTTGAAAATACATTTGAAATTTTATTTTTGAAAACACATTTGAAAAATCATTTTTGGAAACAAACTTTGAAAATCAATTTGAAAAATTCTCTAAAAATACACTTGAAACTCAGTTTTGAAAGCACATTTGAAAATCACTAGAAAATTCACTTTTGAAAAATGCATTTTCAAAAGTGAGTTAGAAATCAAACCCACGTCTTTTGATAACACAATCATGTACCTTTGTGGACATAAATACATATGAGTTTAGAAATCAAACTCAGCCGTTTGAACACACAATCATGAACATTTATGGATATAAACACGCATTAATTTAGAAATCAAACCCGAGTCATTTGAAAACACAATCACGAACCCTTGAGGACGCACACTCACGAATTTATAAACCATACTCATTTTTGAAAACACACGAATTCATAAACCAAACTCATTTTTAAAACACACAAGTTCATAAATCAAACTCGCATTTGAAAACACATGAGTTCATAAACCAAACTCATTTTTTGAAAATACATGAGTTTGTATATCAAACTAATTTTTAAAACAACACTAGTTCATAAATCAAACTCGCATTTGAAAACACATGAGTTCATGAACTAAACTCATTTTTTAAAATGCATGAGTTTATAAACCAAACTCGCATTTAAAAACACATGAGTTCATAAACCAGACTCATTTTTTATTACACATGAATTTATAAACCAAACTCGTATTTGAAAAACACAAGAATTTAGAGACTAAACTCACGTCCCTTAAAACGCACTCCCCAGTTTAGAAACCAAATTCGCCTTCTTTTGAAAAAACACCCTTCACGAGTTTAAAAATCAAACTCTCAAATGTTCAAAAATACACACACTAGTTTAGAAGTCAAATTCACTACAATCATAAACAAAATAAATCAAAAGTCCCTTATTAGCCAAATTATATCCCACTAAGATGAAAATTGTTACACTCACCTCACAACACACATGTACTATAGAATTACACAAAATATATAGGCACAACACACTTTAGTACACACACTAAGGTAACTATAATGCCCCCAAATACGAGTATTTACTACTCCAGACTTAGTGCGTTACTATCCATCTCACGATACATAACCAACTATATGATACAATTAATTTACAATATTAGTATAATATTTCATAACTTAATATTACATTATCCAAGATTTAGTTACATTACATTCAAATATTAGTATCTCAAAAGATTATGACATTAGATATTTATCTATCAACATTATATTAATTTTTACTATTTTAGTTATCTTTCTCAACTTTACCCTTTCCCTTATCTCTAGTGTTCAATTCAACCCTTATGAACCTTCTACAACTTCAAATATAATTTGCAAAAGTGAGCAACTAATTTTCTCAGCAAGTATAAGAAAATTCTGTCAATGAAGCATAATAACCAGAACAAATAATTATTAAAAGGCTTTAACAACTTGATCATTAAAAATTTATGGAACATCATAGAAAAATGAGAAGTAAAAGAATTGTTTTAATCTTAAGGATCACACTGGTTATAAGGACCATGAACTTATACCAAGTTCAACAGTTAAAACTGTGAACTATCCACATAGACCATAAACATTGTCAGTGGTACTCTAGGTAATCAACCTATCGTACCTCATGTTATGCATAACATTCCTTTAACGTTTAAAGCATCCAATTGAATTCCCGACAACCATATCCCCTTCCAGTCAGTTACCCGACATCCATAAGGGTTGTTCATACTCAGTTTTAGTCTCGAAATCCGCACAAAAATAATTTAAATTGGATTTGATCACTCGCAAAGGTAATATCAATAACTTAATTTATCTCATCAATTTTGTCTAGCCGAAACAAGTGGCTTAGACTCGTAACATAATTCATTTATGAATCATATGATAATTAAGGAAACAATTATAAGCTAAAGACTTTAATCATAACTTAATAAAATATAACCACTGAGTTTAGCCAAACAAATAGTGTAAACTCTTTTTACAAACAGTCCAAAAAGTATTATGAAAATAATTTATGGTTTGATATGGAGCCAATTTCAATAACACGAAAATACAGAGACTTGCACAAAATAAAAAGCTTGCAAAGATTAGGAACTTGCACAACAATTAATATAGCTCAGGGGACTTACAATAAATCAAAGGACTTGTTTAAAATGAGGGAATTTGCACAACAATTAACATAGCTCAGGGAATTTGCAATAAATCAAAGGATTTGTATAAAATGAGGGAACTTGCCTAATTTAGATTACCCTTTCTCAGTTACAATATTAACTTCTTCCAAATAGTTACCTACAACATCCATAAGGATTTATTTAATTAACTTAACAATTACATATTAATAATTATCGTTAGTAACTTAATCCGATAATTAATCCTTCCAACTTAATTCCATCTTAATCATCCCCTCACATCATTTTTATAATATTTACATAAAAATATATAATTAACCATTACTTAGACTCATGCGTCCTCTTTTATCGCATATTAGTTGGTAAAATTATATTATATAATTTTCGACTTTAATTTTAATTAACTTTCTTAATTTTCTTGACATAATTTTGTTTATTAAAGTTCCTTAACTGTGTTATTGTTTTTCTTCTTTCTAGCTCTACTTAGTTAATTTCATTTCACAAGTAAAATATTTTTTTCTTATTTTTTTTTTGGCTTTATTTACTATTTTTAAATATGTTATATCTGCCCAAAACTATAACATTTTTCATAAATCAAGATTTAATCCAAAAAACATGAAATTTATATAGGACTCTCTTCATATCCGAGAGTAGCTCCAGTAAAAAGTTTGTGTCATTCTGTGTTGATTAGCTTCAGCTATAAAAGTTTTACCTTTTTCATAACCTAAATTTTGTTTTATCATAACTCATATGTGATCCGTTTTAGCTCATTTTTGGATAGGAGATACCTGTTACGATACATTATCAGAACCTAAAAGGCCTTAATTTATTGAGTATCATAGGTTACCCAAACAGTGCCCTGAAAATCTGAGCAGCAACTTTCCTTTGTTTTGTTTTCAGATTTTCATGTTTTTCCTAGCTTATTTAAACATTTATAACTTATTCATTTTAAAAGATTTTTGAATGATTAGTTTTCCTACGTGTAGGTTATATACCAAGCTTCAAATCAAAACTAACCAAGTTCAAAACTTCAAAATATATGAAGAGTTATGCTATTCCAAAAATCAGTTCGTAACTAGAAATTTCAACTTTCGTTTTTAAGGTTTTTCTTGGTTTCTTTGCTAACCTTCCCATCTTCTAAGCCATTTATCATTATAATTCAACATGTGTGTGTGTGTGTGTGTGTATAAGTATAATACATGTTTACTACCATAACCCTAGATATTTCATATGAAAAATTAAATAAGAGAATAGTTTAAGGTTTATACCTTCCCCGGTTAACTATCATTCCTTATAGCTTGTTATTTAAACTGCATTTTCTCCTCATTTATAGTTGTCGTTCACTACCTTCTCTCTTTATCTCCTTAGCTTTTTGGTGAAATTTTGGTAAAGTGTTGGATGAATAAAAGGTTATAAGTATTTATAGGCACAATTGGCTTCATTACACTTGTGTGGTCCAAAGTAAAGCCACATCTCTTCAAAAAAATTTGCCAACACAAAGAGAGCAATTACTTCATCACGTGGCCTCATTAACTGATTCCTTTCCTCTTATAGTTGAGTACTCCCCCCTTATCCCCCTTTTTTTCTTCCTTGCAATGTTTATCCCATATGCTCAAATGGAATTTTCTAGATTTGGCTAAAGTATTGGGCTTGGACTTGGGTTTCATGAATTGAACTAGCTTATATTAATATACTTCCAAGTGGGCTCATTCTAGGACTCAAGCAACTTATATATGTATATAACCAAGTGGGTTTGGTTTAGGCTAATTGTACAATATCCAAATGATTTGCATTATTTTCCTTTAGTCCATTTCCTTCTTAGTCCATTTTATTTTCCTAGTCTATACCCTTCTTTTCCCATTACTTGACCATAAATTCTCACATTCTCGTATGAAATAATTAGTTAAATTTTCATTTGCATAAATATAATTTATACATAATTATGATTCATATTCTGAAATTAAATTTATAATTTTATTAAAAATTCTCATTTCCATTTTTTTATATGAAAATTTCTCGGCTATTACATTATCTCCTTCTTATAAGGATTTCGTCCCCATAATCATTGGACTTATAAAAATTAATATTTTCTCATAAATTAGGTCCTTTTCAATTGTCATGATTCGTAACCGTTTACTTCCTTATAAGGATACCGACATGTAACTCACGTATGATCCAATCCACAGATAACACATTTCAATATTCAAAAGAGATTCCATTAATTCACAAGATAAATATAACCGACTGAAAATTTCATGAAATATATATAATAAACAAGTAATCATAGCGTTTATATAATTTATTGGAATGATACCTGATACCCCATCCCTAGGTGTCATCGTGTCTTGAACTGTCATATTAAACATTCTTGTAGTCGATTGAATTGATGCAGGTTGTCTGGTGATCATTGGTGGTTTATTATTTTTACTACTTCCTCTCATCTCCACTTTCTTTCGTTCCTCCTTGGATTTGAACAATTAAGAGCCATGTGACCCTCTTGTCCACGTCGATAACACACATTCTTACCTTTTAAACACACACCTATATGGTTTTACAGACATGAATAAAAGAATCTGGCCATCCTTTATGGTTTGTAACCGTTTACTTCCTTATAAGGATACCAACATGAAACTCACATTTGATCCAATCCATGGATAGCACATTTAAATATTCAAAAGAGATTCCATTAATTCACAAGATAAATCTAATTGACTGAAAATTTCATGAAATATATATAATAAATAAGTAATCATAGCATTTATATAATTTATTGGAATGATACCTGATACCCTTTCCCTAGGTGTCATCATGTCTTGAACTGTCATATTAAAGGTTCTTGTTGTCGATCAAACTGATGCAGGTAGTCCGGTGATCATTGGTGGTTTATTATTTTTACTACTTCCTCTCATCTCAACTTTCTTCCATTCCTCCTTGGATTTGAACAATTAAGAGCCATGTGACACTCTTGTCCACATCGATAACACACATTCTTACCTTTTAAACACGCACCTATATGGTTTTTACCACAATGCTCACAAGCCTCTACCTTCCTTTTATTATCTCCCTCTCTTCCTTACCCGATTGTTGGTATTGTTCCACTTCCATTTATTATTATTACTACCGCTTCCACTAGTTCCTTCAAATTTTCCTTTCTCATTTTTCTTTTGTTATTTATTAAATTTTATTAGGGCCTCATTTTCACCCTCTGCAATGATCGTTTTTTCTAACAAGGTTGCAAAATCGTCTATCTGTAATATAGACAATCTATTGTACAGCACATGTTTAAGACCTTACTCAAACCTTGCCTTTCTTTCCTTAATGTCCACTTGATATGGAGAAAATCTTGCTAATTTATTAAACTTATCAGCAAAAATTAGCAAAATTAGCTTCTCCTTTTAACATATAGGTGGCAAACATCGTCTTCTGATTTTCCCCTATTCTAGCAATCGCAAAAGCTTTTTCCATTTCTTTAATCCAAGCCTGAGCTTTTATAGGCTTTATGGTTCCCTTGAACTCTGAGGGTCCCACATTCTTAAAATATTTAAAAATTACAACTAGCGGTGCAGGTGGGTTTGGGTTTTAAGTTCTAATTTGAAGTGCTTCCTACTAATAGGTCTACAAATTGTTGTATAGGGTTTCAATTCGGTTACAAAACTCATGTTACTCAAATTGCCCTTCTGGTTCTTCGTCAACAAGTCTCGTTCGTGGACGTCCTCACGGCATTTTCTGTTTAATGTAACGATGCATTACTATAATCATTATATAAATCAAACATGTATTTAAACAACACCATTCGTCATTTGCAAAATATATATTTATTATACACACCATAGTATTTCACATTATTATATGTACATTCTTCTTTTTACAATAGTTATCTGTTTACATATCAAACCCTACTTTACCACATACATCCCATATTTACATATCAAAACATAAGATTACATACCCACACACTTATACATTGTTCTTACAAAAGTAGCTTATCTCTATTCCTGAAATAACCCTTCAGCGACAATGTCTCTATACTCATCATGGACTATGAACCGCACCAAGTCTCTGCTCATGGTATAAATTCTCTAACCAAACTCCTCCAGATAGTGCTCAATCCTATCTATAATTCTTCCATAAGAAGCCCCAAAATGATACATCATTCGATATATTTTCCTTTTCTTAATTCTTCCTCCATCCCATCTAGTATTACTTCCACCCGAATACAGGTGTCAATTTCTACGCTCCATATTGCTTCCAGCTCCCTATTTCTATACCTTGTCTCCTGAATCCTCTCTTCCAATGCTTGGACTCTTGCGTCTAGCGTTTCATTTCTAGTAGTCAGTTCCTGATTCCTTTATTCTAAATGTTGATTGTCGACGCTGGGATTTTCGTCGTCTCGTTTTTTATAATTAAAATGCCCTTTCCAATTTTAGCCTTTTGTTTAAGATGTGATTTATTGAAAAGGGTCGGCTTAATGTCGACGGGGTTTTGAAATGTCGAATTTTATGATGAGCCAATTGACCAGAGTCGCCAGTTGGTATATTTGAAATGGATGTACCAACTCATCCGAATTTTGTTTTCGTAATCGCAGCGGCTCATATGTGACTCCGAATTAAATGGTCCGCAAACCGAGATTCATAGAGTTCGGGGGCTTGCTTAAGCGAGGGGAAGGTGTTAGGCACCCCCCCGACTTCCGTGAAACACGGTTACCGCAATCTCGATGTTATCCTATCCTTTTAAATCCTAAAATGTGTGGTTTCGTGTGTGTGCGTGCGTGCCTAGGTGATGGTTGTGGTGAATTTTTGCATAAAAAGTTGCTTGAATTTTATATGGCAAAATGTGTTTTGTCAAGAAAGCGTTTAGACGTCTTTTGACCCAAACGACGAGGCTTCGCTTTTTATAAGAAAGATTGATTTTAATTTCGAAAACGATGGGGGTTTTTTATTAGATGTCATTTTAGAAAACAATAGTTTTTTAAACTTTTGTCAAATAGGAATCGAGACTATACATTGCCTTCTAACAGTAAATATAAATAAAACGAGGGCAACTTCTAGAACTCTTTAACCCTATGCACAAAGTTTAATGAAAACGTTTATTTATTTTTCGAAAAACATCTTTTATGTCATTTCAAAACCAAATATAACCATTTCGTCAAACAAGGATCCAATTTCGCCAACACTCTTTACCTTTTAAACCTCGTGTATCTAATATCCTAATTTGATTCTCTTTAGAAAATCTTTATCATTTGCCTTATTTTGAAAACCATTTTTGTGTCATAAATCAAAATAAACATTCAAACCGTGTCGGGGCTATTCATGGGCATGTGAGCCATCTAGACAACCCCAAACACCCACAATCACATATCTTTATTATTACGAGGCCTTAACCCGATCCCGATTCGGTATCGCTTTAAGGCCCAATATTACATTTACACAACCATAAATCCTATCTAATGATTACATAGACCAAAAATGTCCATCATCGGGATTCGACCACGAGGATCTCCTCCCTAGACTCACATTCACCCAAATCGTTGCACACCCAACACTAAATCAAATCTAACAAGATTAAACATTGCTATCACATTACATAATACAAATATCACAAACTCAACACTACGAACTACTCATTACCATAACGAACGATATATCACCGTACGGATATCATCGGGGCGTTAGGAGGAGTTACGTTCCGATGGAACCCTCGCTAACAACACCTAATCCACGGATCATCATCAACATTATAACAACAACTACATCAAATAACCCAATCACAACATTATGCTAACAATATAAACAATAAAAGGAAAACCCAAGAACACACCCTTTTCACCTTGCAAAATGCCGATTAAAGCCTCTTATTTCAACGAATCGAACAACACTACAAGAACAATCAACTAACTAGCAAGAGGGGATGAATTTTTCTCTCAAAACTTACCAAGAACCGACCTCTTCTCTCTCCTCCCGCGCTCTTTCTCTCTCTAAAATCTATTTTCTTCTTCCTCTCTTTTCTTTTCTCTCGGGTGGAAATGGCAATGTATAGCCTTCCGCAGGCAGCCGCAGGTGCAACTGCGGCTGGCCGCAGGTGCATCTGCGGCCGGGCTCGCTAGCCGTCTGCGCTGTTTCCTCGGCTGCCGTGTGCCGTCTCCTCGAGCCGCGCACTATCCCGTTTGTCGGTGGCGCAGGTGCATCCGCGGCTGTCCGTCTTGTTTTTCTCGATTTTCGTGTCACGCGGTCTTAATTTGCCAATTTCTGCGGTATTATTTCGAAAGGCTGTATTTTTGCAATCCGGAAACCCCTGGGAAACGTGCCATATTGTTCTGGGAGGCTAGTTCGGAGGGCTGCGACTTGATATAGAATTTGACAATCCCGAACATCGTAAGCGTAGTGGTCATTAGTCGTCTTTTGTGATCAGCTCAGGTTTTTCTGGATCAGCTGTTCGCCTTGCCTCAAATGACCGGATGCTCGTTGTCCGTTGTGGCGGCTTTGACCGTAAATCGCTGGGGTGGCCTTGTGTTGGGGTCCACCTTCCTTTCCGCATGTCGGGTCAAATGACGATTTTGCCCTCCTGCCAGGGTTAGTAGAGAAGTGCAAAATTTGGGTGTCTACAGCTGCCCCTCTTTATCATGTCTATGGAATGAAATATGAAATGGACATGATAAAGAAGTAGGCACCCGATGCATGAAAATGCCAAATATATATTTAACAATGTCACACATACGTTAAGATGATGCGATGTCACATTCAATATGTTCATGTAGAGGTTACTCTCAAAGTTACGAATGAACACTGCCCGGGTCTTGTCTCCGGCGGGTCAGTTTGAAGGGTCAGGTATCGTCTCTGATGGATCAATTTTGGGATGGTCAGGTATCGTCTCTGACGGGTCGTTTTTTGGATTGGTCAAGTATCGTATTTGATGGGTCATTTTGAATGGGGTCAGGTATCGTATCAGACGGGTCCTTTTTGAATCGGGTCAGGTATCGTATCTGACGGGTCGTTTTTGAATGGGTCAGGTATCGTATCTGACGGGTCGTTTTTTGAATTGGGTCAGGTATCGTATCTGACGGGTCGTTTTTGAATTGGGCAGGTATCGTATCTGACGGGTCGTTTTTGAATGGGTCAGGTATCGTATCTGACGGGTCGTTTTTGAATGGGTTAGGTATCGTATCTGACGGGTCGTTTTTTTTTTAATTGGGTCAGGTATCGTATCTGACGAGTCGTTTTTGAATGGGTCAGGTATCGTATCTGACGAGTCGTTTTTGAATGGGTCAACAGGTCCTAAAATCTTGTATTCTAACATGGGACAAGTTATACGTTGACTCTGGGTGACGAACAGGGAGGCCAAAAGGGCACCGAGACCAGCCGCAGGTGCATCTGCGGCCAGCCGCAGCTGCATCTGCGGCTAGGATCGGTCCTATTTCAGATCGCGACCCCCCACTATCTGGTCACTTCCCACTTTTCCTTTTCTCTCGCTCTCGGTTTTCCTCCTCTCCCACTCGGCCTTTTCGTCTCTTGGGCATCTTTTGGGAAATTCTGCTCCGATTAAATCATTCTACAAACTTTGGGTAACGTTTTAACTCCTTTTTCTTTGATTTTCGCTTTCATTTGACTATTCATTTGCTTGTTTGAATATTTTAATTTTATCAATGCATGCTTATATGTGATATTTGTGTTGCCCGTAGCATAGATAAATACCGGGTTTTCGTAGAAATGCCTCATTATTTTGAAAATTCCATTGTTTTAGTCATTTTATGCTCTTGAGGCATTATTTTCACTTGCATTCTGGGTTTGTTGGTTGCCTGACTTGATTAAACATGCCTGATCGTGCATGGGATGTCCATTTTACAAACGAAACTCTGCCGAAATTTCGGGAAATCTAGCGCACCACTAGGGACTTATTTATGCATTTTCTATTTTCACATCATGCTATGCCACCCTATTATTTCTAGCAATATGCAATAAGACTTTTGAAAGATAACGAGCTAAGGGTGTACCTTATTTTTGCGATACCGTTCCAGTTATGGATCCAGATGCTCCCAGTGGTTCCTCAGTGCCCCGAGTGTCGGGTGTCCTTCGTCGTAGAGTGACCACTTCAGCTCCAGCTCCAGTCCTGACTCGTCATTCCCGTAGACTGGCTGAGTCTGTTATTCGCCCCGTTCAGCCTGATATGGATGAGGACGCCCCAGTTGAGGCAGAGGCGGGTCCCTCGGGCACAGCGGCTCCTCCTCCCATTCGTCGGACCTTACCCGGGGCCCGTGCTAGGATACCGGATCTGCTCGGTCCTGATCTCGGTCGTCACCCCTCAGCCTATCTTGCGGCTAACGAGGTATATCCGTTATTTAAATTCATTCAACATTGTGAGATTACCAGGATTGACTGTTTCGGCTGTTGTCGCAGGTTCCTGAGTTTACCCAGCCTCGGGGCAACTGGTTCAGCATTTACACCCTCTACCACGCGCTGCATCCTGACTACAGGGGGATGGTAGATTCTTGGGGTTTCAGACATTTCTTTACCATTGCCCCTCGCCGGTGTCCGTGGGGCTATATGAGGGCCCTGTCTGAGCGCTGGTTCCACCAGACCCAGTCGCTTCATCTACTGGACTGCGAGCTGTTGTTGACCCCTCTAGACTGGCGTTATATTACCGGGGTGGAGTTCTCCGGACCCCGTGTTCCTCTGGAGCCGGACCTCACCTCCGTAACCGTTCGATCCTTGTTGGGGTTCACTCCTCAGGATAAGGTCTTTAAGGCCCGCAGCATCCGATCCGGAGCTTTGGCTGTAGATGCCATTGGAGGGGCTCTTTCCGAGCCATTTCCCGAGGACCAATCCGCTCGTGACTTCCTGCTCCAGCGTCTATTCCTGACTATAATGAGGGGCTGTTTTCTGGGGAACAACTCCTCGACCATCCATTTCAGTATCGTCGGCGCTACTCGAGATGTGGATCGGATCAGGGACTATGACTGGGGTTCCTTCACCTTCGCTTATTTCCTCCATGGCCTTCGCCTTCGCTCAGAGGGGCAGACAGATGCCTGGCTGAGGTTTTATCCCTTTCTGCTGGTAAGTCCTATTCATTTTGCCGCTTTTCATTTGTTTCATTCATTTGCCGTCCCTGGTACTTACGTCCCATTTTCCTTGTTTATCAGTTCTGGGCTTATGAGCGGCTACCCTGCCTGCGGCCGATCACTACCCTCGGTCTAGAGACTTATCCCAGGGTCGTCGGTGGCATCACAGCACTTTGGCAGAGACCCTGGTGTCAAATAGCTTCTCCCACTGCCGGCTGCAGTTAGAGATGATCTCCTCGGCGGACGTGACATGGGTTCCTTACACTGCGGATCATTTGGCAGCTGGCCTTGCCGGTGGTTATGCCGCGGACCAGGAGTTTGCCTTGTCCACTCGTCGTATTCCCTTCCTGACTTATGGTGGATGGGAGCTGTATTTGGGGGAGCGCGCTATCAGATGTGTTTCCGGGGAGGTCCGTATCCCTTTCGCTCCTCCTTCCCGGAGATTTTGGTTCATGGATTCTCATCTCCCGGAGGCAGTGACAGCCGGGGAGGATGGATATATGTTGTCTAACGGCCCGCAGACGAGTGAGAGTTTTAGTGTCTGATGGAGACCTCGTACCATTGGGCCTCAGACTCGGGCCACCTTCTTCCTTGGGGATTTGGTTCACGGGTCGGTGATGATGACAGACTGGATGGAGTGTGTTCGAGCCCCCACCCACTCAGACCAGATTACTTCCTTGACTCGGCGGGTGGACCAATTGTCATCTTTCGTTCGGAGCTTGGGCCGGGATCCATAGGAAGCTTATGCTGCAGACCCGTATGGACCTGACTTCGGTGCAGCTCCCGGCTCATTGCATGCTCCTACTCCGCCTTATTCCTGTCCCGATCTGAACTTTGGCGCTAAGGCCTCCATTCCTGGGGACGTGGGTCATGCGAACCAGTTTGATGATGATACCTTTATTGAGGGCCTATAGTGCGCCTGCTAGATTTAGATAGGCTAGGACCCCTGTATTTGAACCTGTTCGTTTTATTTGTCATTATTATTTCTCATCCCATGTATTATGTACAGAATTATCTTTATTTTTTGGATAATCTTTTCTTTCTGATGATCCACTTATTCCATTATAGCTTGTATGATGTATGATTTATTATATACGTGGATAAGGAAATTGACCCCTGTATAGTCTTTTGATACTGCTCTTTACAGATGTCATCCATAGATGTGGTTCGCGTGGGCCCCCGCGCCCCCTCAGGGATCATTGGCCAGTTCCGTTCGTGGCTGGATAGTTTGCTACCCTCTGACCGGATCATTGCAGATGGTCTTTTGGGACACTCCTTGTCTCTTTTGTCATTCCAGGTGCCGCCGGGCTTTGTTGATGGTATTCTCAGTTGCTGGATCCTGGACAGACATGTTTTCAGGTTTGGGCTGGAGTATCTGACCCCCACCCTCGAGGAATATGCTCGTTTTACTGGTCTGTCGGTGGATGGTCCTTGCGCCAGGGTTACCTCCGGCCACATGCGCCGTCAGTTCCTGACTTTCACAGGCTTACGGAGGACAGCTCTGCTATCTGTGACTTCTTTGAGCCACCTCATCCCTCTATCCTTCTTGGTTGACAGATTCGGATCGGTGGATAGTTTTTCTCGATTCTCCAGTGATTTTTCAGTATCTGAGGAGCGCTGGGGCGCTTTGAGAGTAGATGTTTTGGTGGCTAGTGTCATATCAGCTCTGTACATGCCCGCAGGGGACGACCTCCTGGATATACGGGTTATCGTGGCGGTGCAGGCTCTCCAGGAGGACCATACCATTTTTCCCATGATATTAGCAGAGACTTACCTGTCGGCCTCGTATTGTCATTCCTTCTCTGGTCGCATATTCAGGGGAAGTTCTATCTTGTTATATGTATGGTTCATGAGCCACCTCAGACTCATCGGGCAGTTTCGTCGACACGGGTTCTGTTTCAGCCACAACCTGGCCATGCAGTTCTCATTCCGCCCCCGGCGATGCACTGATGCGACCTCATGGAGGGAGTTCTTATCGGCCATTGAGGAGCCCTTCCATCTCCTGATCTACTCGGGTTATTGCTCCTTCCAGAGCTTTTTGACTCACGTGCCCCCATTTGATTTCCTTCCTCTTCTCGTTTTGAGGGGGGTGACGACTTACCATCCCTTAGCTGTCATGGGGCAGTTTGACCAGATGGAGATGCAGGATCTCCATCTCTTTGCGGGAGCAGCTGACTACCGATTTCTCATATCGCCTCAGATGGAGAGGGAGCTGCTGAGGGTATACGATCTTTGGTCACACAGGGTCTCGACCAAGTTTGGGGATAGTCACCCCGGTTAGACACCCGACTATCTGCTATGGTTGCACCGAGATTCTGAGATTGCCGACTTTGACCCGATTGGGGTATTGGATGGTCCTCGAGCACCTTTCCCAGCTGAGACCAGTTCAGATGTAGTCATTCCCTCGGAGCTTTCAGAGTTAGCGCCCCGATCTGATGTTGAGGATGTTTCCGCCGCAGTGCATGCCCCTTGTCCTGATTTGGCGGATCGTATCCAGAGATTAATGATTGAGGGTACCAGGCTCCGGTCAGCTTTGAGTACTACTGAGACTGAGAGGGATACCGCCCACGCGGAGCGGGATGCTGCTGTACTAGCTTGTGATGCCGCCCTCTCTGCTCGGGATAGTGTTATCGAGCAGGTCAGAGTTGTCATGGAGGGCCATTCTGCGACTGTTACCAGTGCTGCTACTCTTTTAACCCGGATTGACATGATGGGACAACAGATTGCGGGTGAGCCGGAGGTTCATGATGCCTCGACTATTCTGTCTATCCTGCTCCAGCTGGTCTCTGACCTGTAGATGATTTCATTCCCTGCACGGACTATGTCAGTTTCATCACTTTTATTTAAAAGACAGACTTGTAATTAGAATGTTTTGTATATATAGAGAAATATTTATGGTTTAGTCATTTCCCTTTTTGTTGCATCGTCGCCCTTCATTGGACCCTCATTTTATCCAGCCAATTATGATTTCGATATATTGCCTTATTTCTTTCCTCAAATCTTGATTGGAACTCCACAGATATTGCCGCATGCCCCTCAGATTTCATCGGAGTGAGTCTTGGGTTCTGGCTGATTATATGGCTAGGTTTGGGTAAGATTTGGAATGTATTTGTCCAAGTAGGGTTTCGGGGTTTCGGGGTTTTCTGGAAATGGGTTTGGTATAGGGACAAGGTTTATTATTTTGTATAGAACGGACCGCGCCATGATAGCTGCCTACGTACTCCCACAAGGTCAGGAGATCAGGTCCTACGTAGTTCGAGTTACAAATGAGATAGGAAATTTTTTTTTTTTTTTTTTTTTTTTTTAAGCATAGAACCGTTTCACAGAGTCAGAATTCAGGGGTTGCGGGAATATCTCGCCATCCATTTCTTGTAGGATGAGGGCCCCTCCAGATAGGACTCTCTTGATCACAAAGGGCCCTTCCCAATTTGGAGCGAATTTCCCCTTGGCTTCGTCTTGACAGGGCATGACCCTCTTCAGCACTAGGTCATTTTCCTTGAACCTTTGGGACCGAATCTTTTTGTCGTACGATCGAGAGATGCGTTGCTGATACAACTGACCGTGTAATATAGCCGCCACCCTTCTTTCATCTATTAAGGCTAGTTGGTCATACCGACTTTGTATCCAATCCTCCTCGTCAATCCGAGCATTGAGCAAAATTCGGAGGGATGCCATCTCCATTTCAACTGGCAAAACGGCCTCCATCCCATATACCAAGGCGTAAGGGGTTGCCCCTGTGGATGTACGAACTGATGTCCGATATGTAAACAACGTGAGGGGCAACAAATCTGGCCATCCCCGATGATTGGCAGACATTCTCGCCATAATCCTCTTAATATTCTTATTCGCCGCCTCCACGGCCCCACTCATTTTGGGCCTATAAATGACAGAATTGAGATGCTTGATCTTGAATTGGGCGCACAACTCCTTCATAAGGGCATTGTTCAGATTTTTGGCATTGTCGGACACCAAGATCTCAGGCTGTCCGTACCGGCAAATGACATTGTTCCTGATGAAACTGACTATAACTTCCTGCGTTACCTTGGGGAAAGACGCTGCCTCTACCCATTTAGTGAAATAATCAATCATGACGAAAATGAACCGGTGGCCGTTGCTCGCTTTGGGCTCCACGGGTCCGATTACATCCATAACCCACATGGAGAAAGGCCAAGGGGAAGTCATACAGTGTAGTTCATTAGGAGGTGCATGCATCACATTACCGTGTGCTTGGCATTGGAAACATCGCTTGACATGATCGTCACAGTCAGCCTTAAGTGATAGTCAGTAGTGCCCCGTTCTCAGAATTTTCTTGGCCAACATCGGTCCACTCATGTGCGGCCCACATACTCCACCATGCACTTCGCCCATGATTTTCTATGATTGAGTCTCGTCCACACATCGCAATAATCCCAAGCCTACGTCCCTCTTATACAGGGAATCTCCGCTTAAATAGAATTTCATCGCCATTTTTTGGATTCTCTGCCTTTCCATTCGGTTCGCCTGGTCGGGGAGGGAACTATCCCTCAAGTATTTCTGAATGTCATGATACCAAGGCTAATTTGGCTGAACCACATCTTCTGATAACTCCAATATATATTCTTTGTAAGCGGGAGCATTTTGCACTGTTATTTCAATCTGGGGAGTGGCTTTGTTTTTGAGTACGTGGACTAACGAAGCCAAGGTGGCCAATGCATCGGCAAAGTTATTCCGCCCCCTGGGAATATGTCGGAAGGCTATGTCTTCAAATTCTTGCATTAATCGGATCACACACCGGTGGTAGGGGAGTAATCGAAGCTCCTTAGTGCCATATACCCCTGTCGCCTGTCTGATTACCAACTCTGAATCTCCGAACACGGCTAATCTTTTCACTCCCATATTGCGGGCGAATCTCAGTCCCAATATACATCCTTCATATTCAGCCGTATTGTTTGAGTTACTGAACTGTAATTTGGTGAGAACAGGGTATTGCTCGCCCGTAATGGAGACCAGGACCGCTCCAGCTCCGGCCCCTTCAGCGTTCATGGCGCCGTCAAAATACATTTTCCAAAACTGCCCTTCGTCATCATACCTCGTTTGTTGGACCCACAGTATGTCTTCACCCGGTAGGGAAGTTTCTAAAGGCTCCAGTCCCCCTGTTGGCATCTCTGATAATTGATCTGCAATCCCCTGCCCCTTTACGGCTTTCTGGGTAACATAGAGGATATCAAATTGTTGTAGGATCAACTGCCACCTTGACAATCGACAATTCAACATCGGTCTTTCGAATATATACTTCAAGGGATCGATTCTCGAGATCAAGTAGGTAGTGTGTCCATGAAGGTAATGCTGTAACCTCATAGCAGCCCAGGCCAAGGCGCAACATGTTCTCTCGATCGACGTGTAATTATGTTCACAGCTGCTGAATCTCTTGCTGAGGTAATAAATGGCATGCTCCTTGCCGAATTCATTCTTCTGCCCCAACATACAACCCATCGCCATATCATTCACGGATATATACAGGAAAAGGGGAATCCCGTCCTTTGGAGGTACCAGCACTGGCGCTTCTGTTAACTGCTTCTTAATAGTCTGAAAGGCCTTTTGGCATTGACTGCTTTCGGGAGGCATCTTTCCTTAACAGTTTGAAAATTGGTTCGCAGGTGGTGGTCAGATGGGATATGAACCGACTGATGAAGTTTATCCTCCCCAAGAATCTCTTTATCTCTTTCTCTGTACGAGGTGCTGGCATATCCACAATGGCTTTGATCTTGGCCGGATCCGGTTCGATGCCTCGATTGCTCACCAAGAATCCAAGGAGCTTACCTGACTGAACTCCGAAGGCACATTTTACCGGATTGAGCTTCAAATTATACTTCCTGAGCTGCTCAAATAGCTTCTTGAGATGCGTCATATGGTCAGACTCCGCCCTTGACTTCACTATAATGTCATCCACGTAAACCTCTATTTCTTTATGCATCATGTCGTGGAATAGGGCCATCATGGCCCTCTGATAAGTGGCTCCTGCATTTGTGAGGCCGAAAGCAAGTCGTCTATAACAAAACGTGCCCCAGGGGGTGATGAAGGCAGTCTTTTCTCGGTCCTCTTCCGCCACCATTATCTGATGATATCCCGCAAAACAATCGACGAATGAATACATTTCATACTGAGCCGTATTATCCACCAAGATGTGTATGAAAGGCACTGGGAAATTATCCTTGAGGCTGGCCTTGTTCAGATCCCTATAATCAACGCATACTCTCACCTTTCCTCCGGGTTTCGCCACTGGAACTATATTGGAAAGCCATTCTGGGTAAGTGGACACCATGATGATCCCAGCCTTGAATTGTTTGACTATCTCTTCCTTCACTTTTAAACTCCACTCCGGTTTCAATTTCCTCAGCTTCTGCTTAACCGGCCTGAAACCCTCCTTGATAGGCAATCGATGTACCACAATATCCGTGGACAAACCGACCATGTCTTCGTGTGACCAAGCAAACACATCCTCATATTGGCTCAAAAGTTCAGCTACCTCTGTTTTCTGGTCTGGAGTCAGGTCTGCCCCAATTTTTAGCTCTTTGGGATTCTCAGGGGTTCCTATATTGATGGTAATGGTTTGGTCTAGGTTGGGTTTAGGTTCATCCTCGACCCACTCTTTGATCTCGTCGGGAGCGTCGTCATCACCTGCTTCGTCCTGCTCAATTCCCATCAAATCGAAATCCAGTTCTATATCAAAATCATAATCGTCTTTCAAATTTGAAAAATCGTTTGTTAGGCTAGAATGACTCAAATCGGTACACCTGACATGAAACAAAAATATTTGTCATATATATAAACATTAAGTACATGACTTCCTTTTCAATAATCATGACAAAAGTATGAAATAGACGTGCAGATACATAAAAACAAAAACACCGTCTTAAAAAACCCCTTGATCCCCCTACTGGACAAGATTCCCGGACACTCCTGCATTTACCCTTTTCTGGATACTACTGGCTGCACGGTCCAATTCCTGGGGATCACTTCGGTTTTATAGCTAGTGATGGAGGGGATCTCTGTATCTGGCACCTCTTCTATGATTGCAACGACTTGGCTTCGGCTTTCATTTTCACTTTCCTCGGACACCTCTAACCCGGCCCAATTGATAAATGACATGATCTGCTTGCCTTCAGATATCTTCTCTTTTCCCTTTTCATTGGGGCCTGACTGCCCCGGGAGATGACACTTCTCCTCAAACTGTTCCATGATTTCTTGCAAGAAATCCATCTGCTGGACCAATCCTTTGGCTGGGGGAACCTCCATCTTACCCTCTGCTTCAGACGCAGGCTTGATTACCCTCGGGGATTGTTCATTATTGGCTCTCGGTATCGGGACTCCGGTTATCTGTATGAGAATTTTCTTATATGAGTTCTTCGGCCTTATACCTTCGTGATATCCTAACCCCGCCTTGCCTGACTGCACTGGTATCTGGATGGGCTCGGTGATTCCTTGGCTGTGCTTGCCCAGCCCTTGCCCCGGCTAGAAGTTCATCGCCATCATTTCCCGGGCAACGAAGGTGAGCTCGGGGGACATTTTAAGTTTTAACTCCGGAGCTCCCAACTGCTTGTACTGAGGGGTGCTAATTTCAAATGCCTTATAGCTGATTGGTTCGGCCGATTCGTCCACATGGATCACCGGCATGCCTTTCACAGAGGGAACAGGGTATTTAGATTCTGATGCAATTGTTACCAAGTGCCCCTCAACGATAAACTTTATTTGTTGATGCAGGGTGGAGGGAACTGCCCCAGCCATATGAATCCAGGGCCTCCCTAAGAGCATGTTGTAACTGGCCGTGATATCCAGCACCTGGAAAGAAATGTCAAAAGTATAAGGCCCGATCTCCACCGGCAGCTCTATCTCTCCCACTGTATCCTTTCTGGACCCGTCAAACGCCCTCACCACTACTTGGCTGGCCCGCAGGCGCTTAGGGTTGATTTTCATCTTCTCAAGAGTACTATATGGGCAAATATTCAGGGCTGACCCACCATCAATCAAGACTCCGTTCATCACATACCCGGAGGAGATAACCGCAATGTGTAACGGCCTCCGGTGCCCCCTCCCTTCTTCGGGGATGTCGTCGTCGGTAAATGAAATCACATTACTGTCCAACAGGTGACACACCAAGTGGCCAAATCTCTCCGTACTAATTGACTTGGGGACATAAGCCTCTTCCAGGACTTTGCTTAATACTTGATGATGATCATTTGATGCCAATGCCAGGTCTAAGATAGATGTCAGGGGTGGCTGCACCTCCAGTGCCTTAACCACATATGTCTTGCCATGATTCATTTTTTCCCAAAACTCCAAGGCTTTTTCCTCCGATATTTTCCCGTTATCCCTTTTCGTGTTCTCAAAAACCCGCCTGGGTAGATACAATGGATTTCCCTTTGAGCCAACTGATGCACAACTGGCCTCCTCCTCGGTCTTCCCCCCGTAGTTCCACGGAACAGCCCTCAGATTGGTAATTGGCAATTGCGACCTGGCTGTTATAACGAGGGGTCTTGGGGCTGACAACCGGATGGGCTCCCTTTTGGTACTTTGAATTACCCCAACTAACTTGATAGGCTCATTTTGCGCGCCCTCCTGGGCATTGGTCATGGCAATTTCTCCTTCTATCCTCCTTATGTATCTTGATTTCAAGGGACCTTCTGCCCCACTGATTTCCACTACGTTCACGCCTCCCTCATTGTGCTCGGGAAGAGGGTTGGCCTTTACGTTTTGGGGTTCTGGTTGCTCCACCACGATCTCTCCGCTATCAATCATGTTCTAGATTTTATGTTTTAGTGACCAGCATTCTTGGGTGTCGTGCCCCGGGGAAGCCGAGTGGTAAGCGCATCTCTTGCTAGGGTCATATATCTTGCCCTTCGGGTCTGACGGAGGTGCTAGCTCTGTAATCTTTTTCTGGCTTACCAAAACAGCCAGTATTTGCTCTAACGAATCCCCCAATGGGGTGAACTCCCTCTCTTATGGCTTTTTGAATTTTCGGCGCCCCTCATATCTCTGATTGTTGAAATTTGATGGACGCGGGGCCTCATTTCTTTGCATGTGGACCGGGGGGCTGGTCATTGTTTTCCCAGATAGTCCTTGCAGTACCAGGGACACATCCTCTTCCTTTCTCTTCTGGGGTCTCCGGGAAGAACTACCATAGTTTCCACTCTGGATTTGCTCAGCGACAGCTTCAAGAGCTGTGAAATCTCGGATTTTCCCCGACTTTAAACCCATCTCAGCCATCTCCCCATGCTTGATCATTTCCGAAAAAGGCTTCCCTATCCCCGCTATCACCCTTTCATAGTAAGGGGCCTCTTGGATATCGATGAATGTCATAACCATCTCTGCCTCACTCATGGGTGGGTTCACTTGGGCCGCCATCCTCCTCCATCGTTGAGCGTAGTCTCTGAAGGATTCATTGGTCTGCTTCCTGATTTTTGTCATCTGGTATCGGTCCGGGGCCATCTGGGATTGAAAGCTGTACTGCGTTAGGAAGGTATGGGCCAGCTCCTCCCAATTGTGAATCTTAGCATTGTCCAACCTCGCGTACCATGTTCTAGCCTCCCCTGTCAGGCTTTTCTGGAACAGTTGCATTCTCAATGATTCGTCCTCAGCATATCCCCCTAGCTCTCCGATGTATACTTTCAGATGCGTGTACGGATCCCCCGACCCGTTATACTTTTCAAATTCGGGGAGTTTGAATTTCTCGGGATATCTGGTTCCCGGAAAGATGCACAAATCGGAGTAGTTAACACTGCCATATGACCCGATCCCCTTCATAGTTTTGATGGCCTCTTCTATCTACTTTATTTTCTTGCTGACCGTGCTGGCAACCTCATCCTCTGGAATGACAATAACTTGCTTTGTCGGTTCAACCTTCGGAGTTTCTATGGTCGGCCCGCTCCCTTGAGATGATGGCCCTGGCGGGTCCTCGGGTTGTGGCCCTGATTTTAGCTTAAAGTGCTCTTTGAGCAATATAGTCAGCTCTGTCATTTGATTTCTCACAGCATCAAATTCTTCCCTAGATACGGGAACCGGATTAGGATTGGCGTTCTCAGCCATTTCGATAGTTGACTCTCTGGCTTTCTTGGATCAGAGACGAGTTTGGGGCGCAATCCTGCGAATAAAACATGCCAAGGTTTAGTTCCGGGAAGCGACATTGGCAAATGCATACTAAAGCAAATATTTTTGCATTTTTTGGGTTTTGTAATCTTTTTCTGCAAAATAGGGTCAGTATCCCTTTATTTTACCCAAAGTAATGACATTGTGCAATTTATGATGCTCTCCAAGCTGTCCCTGCAAAACAGAGGTTAATGCTTTTATTTTGACAATGTGGGAGGCACAAAATGTTTGACTAAGAATGATGTTATGTACGTAAAGTGTAAAAGGGTATGAAGAGACTTTCCATGCGTCGAGTTTGTCAGAGGCTGACCTACCCTAAGTTACTCTCGCGGGCTTTTCGGCATGAAGGTTCCCAGATCTTCGCAACATACTAGAAGGGAATAAATCCGATCTTTCAATTGGATTGGATTTGAGTGGATGCTTTTCCTGAGCCTCGCCGGGGAGCACCCCTTTGAGTCCAGTAATCCACATCCGACGGGTTTGCCTCAGGAGGAGGAACTGCTCAACATACATTCAACATTCATTCATCGTTCCTCACCGTATGCATATGTTGCTAATAAAGTAAAGCTTTGAAAAGCAATCGCAATCACACCATTCACATACACGCACAAAAAGGTAATTTTAAAGCAAATAACGCAACCACACATTTTTTAGATTTTTGAAGGATAGGAAAACGTCGAGATTTTAAACGCGGCTTAAGCCCTCTACTGTCCCCAGCAGAGTCGCCAGTTGTCGACGCCGGGATTTTCGTCGTCTCGTTTTTTATAATTAAAATGCCCTTTCCAATTTTAGCCTTTTGTTTAAGATGTGATTTATTGAAAAGGGTCGGCTTAATGTCGACGGGGTTTTGAAATGTCGAATTTTATGATGAGCCAATTGACCAGAGTCGCCAGTTGGTATATTTGAAATGGATGTACCAACTCATCCGAATTTTGTTTTCGTAATCGCAGCGGCTCATATGTGACTCCGAATTAAATGGTCCGCAAACCGAGATTCATAGAGTTCGGGGGCTTGCTTAAGCGAGGGGAAGGTGTTAGGCACCCCCCCGACTTCCGTGAAACACGGTTACCGCAATCTCGATGTTATCCTATCCTTTTAAATCTTAAAATGTGTGGTTGCGTGTGTGTGCGTGCGTGCCTAGGTGATGGTTGTGGTGAATTTTTGCATAAAAAGTTGCTTGGATTTTTTATGGCAAAATGTGTTTTGTCGAGAAAGCGTTTAGACGTCTTTTGACCCAAACGACGAGGCTTCGCTTTTTATAAGAAAGATTGATTTTAATTTCGAAAACGATGGGGTTTTTTTATTAGATGTCATTTTAGAAAACAATAGTTTTTTAAACTTTTGTCAAATAGGAATCGAGACTATACATTGCCTTCTAACAGTAAATATAAATAAAACGAGGGCAACTTCTAGAACTCTTTAACCCTATGCACAAAGTTTAATGAAAACGTTTATTTATTTTTCGAAAAACATCTTTTATGTCATTTCAAAACCAAATATAACCATTTCGTCAAACAAGGATCCAATTTCGCCAACACTCTTTACCTTTTAAACCTCGTGTATCTAATATCCTAATTTGATTCTCTTTAGAAAATCTTTATCATTTGCCTTATTTTGAAAACCATTTTTGTGTCATAAATCAAAATAAACATTCAAACCGTGTCGGGGCTATTCATGGGCATGTGAGCCATCTAGACAACCCCAAACACCCACAATCACATATCTTTATTATTACGAGGCCTTAACCCGATCCCGATTCGGTATCGCTTTAAGGCCCAATATTACATTTACACAACCATAAATCCTATCTAATGATTACATAGACCAAAAATGTCCATCATCGGGATTCGACCACGAGGATCTCCTCCCTAGGCTCACATTCACCCAAATCGTTGCACACCCAACACTAAATCAAATCTAACAAGATTAAACATTGCTATCACATTACATAATACAAATATCACAAACTCAACACTACGAACTACTCATTACCATAACGAACGATATATCACCGTACGGATATCATCGGGGCGTTAGGAGGAGTTACGTTCCAATGGAACCCTCGCTAACAACACCTAATCCACGGATCATCATCAACATTATAACAACAACTACATCAAATAACCCAATCACAACATTATGCTAACAATATAAACAATAAAAGGAAAACCCAAGAACACACCATTTTCACCTTGCAAAATGCCGATTAAAGCCTCTTATTTCAACGAATCGAACAACACTACAAGAACAATCAACTAACTAGCAAGAGGGGATGAATTTTTCTCTCAAAACTTACCAAGAACCGACCTCTTCTCTCTCCTCCCGCGCTCTTTCTCTCTCTAAAATCTATTTTCTTCTTCCTCTTTTTTCTTTTCTATCGGGTGGAAATGGCAATGTATAGCCTTCCGCAGGCAGCCGCAGGTGCAACTGCGGCTGGCCGCAGGTGCATCTGCGGCCGGGCTCGCTAGCCGTCCGCGCCGTTTTCTCGGCTGCCGTGTGTCGTCTCCTCGAGCCGCGCACTGTCCCGTTTGTCGGTGGCCGCAGGTGCATCCGCGGCTGTCCGTCTTGTTTTTCTCGATTTTCGTGTCACACGGTCTTAATTTGCCAATTTCTGCGATATTATTTCGAAAGGCTGTATTTTTGCAATCCGGAAACCCCTGGGAAACGTGCCATATTGTTCTGGGAGGCTAGTTCGGAGGGCTGCAACTTGATATAGAATTTGACAATCCCGAACATCGTAAGCGTAGTGGCCATTAGTCGTCTTTTGTGATCAGCTCAGGTTTTTCTGGATCAGTTGTTCGCCTTGCCTCAAATGACCGGATGCTCATTGTCCGTTGTGGCGGCTTTGACCGTAAATCGCTGGGGTGGCCTTGTGTTGGGATCCACCTTCCTTTCCGCATGTCGGGTCAAATGACGATTTTGCCCTCCTGCCAGGGTTAGTAGAGAAGTGCAAAATTTGGGTGTCTACATTGATTTCTACCCCTTAGCTCTCAGTTATCATTAACTATATAATTCATCAATATTTGCTTATCTGCAAACATATGCATCTCAGAGTAATCTTCCTCAACCGGTAAAGCATTAGCTACTGCTGCTTCAGGTACTGCCTTGTCCTCTATAGGCTCTTCTTCAGGTTCTTCCTTTGTATATTCTCCAGATTCAATATTTGATTTAGGTTCTATATCAGGTGAGGGTTTAGCTACTGATGCCTCCCATACTATATGAATGTCCCTAACTTCATCATCGCTAGACATCCTACAATAATAAAAAATATCTGACTTAGCACATTAATATATTAAGGAATGCAATTTAAATGATCTGAAAATTTAATACATTAATATATTATAAAATGCAATTTACTAGTACATAATATTTATATTTTATAACATCACACTATTTCATTAAATATTTCATTATTACTACAAAAGTTAGGATCTAAGACATATGACATATACATAACTTCTTTCTTTTCTTTTCTTTTCTTTTTTCACAAGCTTTTATATATATGTATATATATATATATACAGCATTTATTTCATCATACTATCTAACTTTTTTTTCTTTCCCCTTAATTTTTTGATTAATGCCTCCACTTGTTCTTCAGCCTTTACTCGGTTTGTAATTTCTTTTTCCCAGTATTCTTGTAGATACTGCTTCTCAGATTGAAGCTCCTTAGCCTCTAATTCTTGCACATTAGTTTCCATTTCAGAATTCCTAGCTACTAAGATCTATATATGTGCTCCTAACTCAGTAAATTCTCTTTCCATGGCAAAATCTGTCAAACTATCCTTGGACCTCTCGTCGGATCCATCTTCAGACTCAGGATCCTCTCCCAAATCCATCTCTAGTTCATACTCATCTATTACAACCTCAGGAATTACAGCTACTTCAGCCTGAGGTACAGCTACCAACTCCTCTTGAACTACATGAATATCTCTTCAGACTACTGAACTCTCTTTGTTCCTCATCTTCAGACATCCTACAATAACATTAAATAATTTAGTCAGTACATAATAATATATATATATTATTTATTTATTTATTTAAAAAAAACTCGATGTGAGTTCACATGTCACTAATTTTTACTTATCCTCCCCAGGTTATATCATAAGGTTCCCTAACCTAAGGGTTATAACCTACTGCTCTGATACCAATCTGTAATGCCCTCAAATTCAAGTAATCACTACTTCAGACTTGGTGCATTACTATCAATCTCACGATAAATAACCAACTATATAATACAATTAATTTACAATATTAGTATAACATTTCATAACTTATTATTACATTACCCAAGATTTACTTACATTACATTCAAATATTAGTATCTCAAAAGATTACAACATTAGATACTTATCTATCAACATTATATTAATTATTACTACTCTAGTTCTCTTCCTTAGCTTTACCCTTTTTCCTTATCTCTAGCGTTTAACCCTTCTGAACCTTTTGTTTTAACTGCAAATATAATTTACAAAAGTGAGTAACTAATTTGCTTAGCAAGTATAAGAAAATTTTGTTAACGAAGTATAATAACCAGAATGAATAATTATTGAAGAGCTTTAATAACTTGATCATTAAAAATTTATAGAACGGCATAGAAAAATGAGAAGTAAAAGAATTACTTTAATCTCAAATATCACACTGAGCGATCATAAGGACCATGAACTTATACCAAGTTTAACAGTTAAAACTGTGAACTATCCACATAGACTATAAACATTGTCAATGGTACTCTAGGTGATCAGCCTATCGTACCTCATGTTATGCATAATAATCCTTTGACATTTAAAGCATCCAATCAGATTGTTGACATCTATATCCCCTTCTAGTTAGTTACCTGACATCCATAAGGGTTTTCATACTCAGTTTTACTCTTGAAATTTGCACCAAAATAATTGTCTACCCCTTAGTTCCCGTTTATCATTGACTATTTAGTTCATTAATATCTGCATATCTACAAACATATTCATCTCCGAGTAATCTTCCTCAACCTGTACAACATTAGCTACTGCTACTTCTAGTACCGCCTGGTCCTCTACATGTTTTTCTTCAGGTTCTTCGACTGTATCTTCTCCTGATTCACTATTAGATTCAAGTTCTATATCAGGTGAGGGTTCAGTTACTGATGCCTCCCATGTTACATGAATGTCCCTAACTTCATCCTCACTAGACATCCTACAATATGACAAAATATCTGATTTATTACATTAATATATTACAACATGCAATTTAAATGATCTGAAAATTTAATACATTAATGTATTATACAAATCAATTTACTAGTACATAATATTTACATTTTATAACATCACACTATTTCATTACATATTTGACTATTACTACAAAAGTTATGATTTAAGACACGTGACATATACATAACTTTTTTTTCACAAGTTTATATACACACACACACACACACACACACACACACACACACACACACACATTATGTACATTATGTACGATATTTATTTCATCATACTATCTAGCTTTCTTTTTTTCCCCCTTAATTCTTCGGCTAATGCCTCCACTTGTTCTTCAGCCTTTACTCGGTCTGTAATTTCTTCTTCCCAGTATGCTTGTAGATATTGGTTCTTAGATTGAAGCTCCCAAACCTTAGCCTTTAATTAGTTTCCAATTTAGAATTCCTAGCTAGTAAGCTTTGTATATGTGCTCCTAACTCAGTAAATTCTCTTTCCATGACTGAATTTGTCAAACTATCCTCGGACCTCTCATCAGATCCATCTTCGAACTTAGGATCCTCTCCCAAATCTGTCTCTGGTTGGTACTCATCTACTACAACCTCAAGAACTACAACTGCTTCAGCCTCAGGAACAGCTACCAACTCCTCTCAAACTACATGAATATCTCTCCAGACTACTAAACTATCTCTTTGTTCTTCATTTTCAGACATCCTACAATAAAATTTAATAATTTAGTCAATATATAATAAAATATATGTATTATTATTTATTTATTTTAAAAAAAAAAAAACTCTATGTGAGTTCACATGTCACTAATTTTTATTTATCCTCCCCTGGTTATGTCCTAAGGTTCCCTAACCCAAAGGATATAACCTACTACTCTGATACCAACATGTAACGCTCCCAAATTCGAGTGCTCACTACTCCAGACTTGGTGCGTTACTATCCATCTCATGATACATAACCAACTATATAATACAATTAATTTACAATATTAGTATAACATTTCATACCTTAATATTACATTATCTAAGATCTATTTATATTACATTCACATATTAGTATCTCAAAAGATTATAACATTAGATATTTATCTATCAGCATTATATTAATTATTACTGCTCTAGTTCCCTTCATCAGCTTTACCTTTTCCCTTATCTCTAGCGTTCAACCCTTCCGAACCTTCTGCTTTAATTGCAAATATAATTTGCAAGAGTAAACAACTAATTTGCTCAGCAAGTATAAGAAAAATCTGTCAATGAAGTATAATAACCAAAACGAATAATTATTAAAGAGCTTTAACAATGTGATCTTTAAAAATTTATGGAACAACATAGAAAAATGATAAGTAAAAGAATTATTTTAATCTCAAGTATAGCACTGAGCGATCATAAGGACCATGAACTTAAACCAAGTTCAATAGTTAAAACTGTGAACTATCCACATCGACTATAAACATTGTCAATTGTACTATAGGTGATCTACCTATCGTACCACATGTTATGCATAACAATCCTTTGACGTTTAAAGCATCCGGTTGAATTCCCAACATCCATATCCCCTTCCAGTCGATTACCTGACATCCATAAGGGTTGTTCATACTCGATTTTAAGTTCGGAATCCGCACCAAAATAATTTGGATTGAATTTGATTACTCACAAAGGTAATATCAATAACTTAATTTATCTCATCAATTTTGTCTAGCCGAAATAAGTGGTTTAGACTCATAACATAATTCATTTATGAATTGAATCATATGATAATTAAGGAAACAGTTACTCTTAAGCTGAAAAGTTGAATAATAACTTAATAAAATATATCCACTAAGTTTAGCCGAACAAATAGCGTAAACTCTTTTTACAGACAGTTCAAGAAGCATTATGAAAATAATTTATGGTTTGATATGGAGCCAATTTCAATAACACAAAATACGGAGAGTTGCACAAAATAATAAACTTGCAAAAATTAGAAACTTGCACAACAATTAACATACCTCAGGGAACTTGCAATAAATCAAATGACTTGTTTAAAATGAGGGAACTTGGACAACAATTAACATAGCTCAGGGAACTTGCAATAAATCAAAGGACTTGTTTAAAATGAAGGAATTTGCACGACAAATAACATAGCTCAGGGAACTTGCAATAAATCAAAGGATTTATTTAAATTGAGGGAACTTGCCTGATTTAGATAACCCTTTCTCAGTTACAATATTAACTTATTCCAAACAGTTACCTACAACATCTATAAGGATTTATTTAATTAACTTAACAATTATCTATTAATAATTATCCCCGGTAACTTAATCCGATAATTATTCCTTCCGACTTAATTCCATCTTAATAATCCCCACATCATTTTTATAATATTTACATAAAAATATGTAATTGATCTTTACTTAGACTTATGCGTCATCTTTTATCGCATATTAGTTGGTAAAATTATATTATATAATTTTTAGCTCTAACTTTAATTAACTTTCTTGACTCAAATTTATTTATTAAAATTCCTTAATTATGTTATTATTTTTCTTTCTCCTGGCTCTGCTTAATTAATTTCATTTCATAAGTAGAATAATTTTTTCTTAATTTTCTTGCTTTATTTACTATTTTTAAATAAGTCATTTCTTCCCGAAACTGTAACATTTTTCGTAAATCAAGATTTAATCCAAAAATCATGAAGTTTATATAGGATGCCCTTCATGTCCGAGAGTAGCTCCAATAAAAATGTCGTGTCATTCTGAGTTAATTAGCTTCGGTTATAACGGTTTTATTTTTTTCGTAACTTAAATTTCGTTTTATCATAACTCACTCATACGTGGTCCGTTTTAGATCATTTTTAGAATCCTAAGTTAATATAGATTTCGACCCTCCTAATTCACCAAGTCGTCCCAAAGGGACACTTGAATGGGCTGTCCAAACATTGATCCAATCATAGTGTGTAAAAATAATTCAATCCATACTCTAAACCATGAATAACCTTGGGCCCATACCAAACCCAGGCTCCAATTATTTATATCCCATCAGAACTATTTTCCAAATATTTCATTTATCACACTAAATTAAAAAAAAAAATGTGAGTGCATTTAAAAGTTATAAAAAAGACTTCAAAACCTTTGCCCAACGTCGACGGTGAATATAATTAAAACTAATTGTCAAAAACAGATTTGACCAAATAAAAAAAATTATCGCTTTGCCCATATTTTTTGTTTTTTTAATATCACCCCCCAATTTTTTTTGTAAATCATTTCATGTAAATACTAAACAATATATAGAAAGGGACTTCACCCATCTTTAAAAAAGATAAACTTATGTTATTGCTTCTACGTTTCCGTATATCCTATCAAATGGAGTTGTGTGTTATCTGTAAACAAAGAGATACTTCATGGATTACATCAAGTATTTAAAAAAGAAACTCAGTTAAATGCGGCGTTAAAATTATGATATTTAATTAAAATAAAAATAAGTTTACTCAATGTAAATATTTTATTAATGATATATAATAATTTTAATATTGTTCGCATATAAATTTTTAACTCTTAATATAAATCAAAATAAAAGTTGAGACATTGAAAAAAAAATCTCTAAAAAAATTAATAAAATAAATATATTTCTCAATTTTAAACAGAGGGAATAGCACATAACTAAATTGCAAAAAAAATATTATTGTTTTCTTTTATTCTTAGCAACGGAAGCACAATCCAGTCAAATGATTACATAAATTTTCAAGACGTGTCGTATAGTTTTTCACTATTTCAAATTATACCAATACTATTAATCGTAGGAATACTCTTATTTTTTAAAAGTTAATTCAAGATATTTATAAATTTAAAATTAAAATAATTTAATAAAAAATAATAAAATAGTAAATATAATAATAAATAATAATACAATACTTTTTAGATAATAAATAATATTTAATTATTATATTTACTAATATTAGATGATTTTATATTTTAGAACGAATAAATACTTGACTTTAAAATCACTAATTTACATTACGTGTGTGTGTGTGTTAAAAGTTATAATATTTGATCCTTAAACATGGGAAGATTGATAATAAGGGAGAGAAATGTGAAAAAATAAATAACAAACTAATGTAAAATTAGTTTAAAAGATAAAATTAAATAAAATCACTATTTTATTTACACTAAATTAATTATCAAGTTTTTTTCTCCGCTTTGTAATATATATATATATATATATATATATATATATATAGAGAGAGAGAGAGAGAGAGAGAGAGAGAGAGAGAGAGAGAGAGAGAGAATTAAGACCATACCCCCTTACCAAGTATACCTCATTTAGTGACGGACCGGCGACAGTTTGATTCGTCGCCATACGTTCGGCTCGTCGCTATACCTTTTAGCGACGGACAAACATATAGCGACGGACCAAATCTATGACGATGGACCAAACCGTCACCGATCTATCGCTAAAGGGGGTATGCTCGTGATCTTTTCTATATGTGTGTGTGTGTGTGTGTGTGAGAGAGAGAGAGAGAGAGAGAGAGAGAGAGAGAAAGAGGCCTATGGATCAAAAATTAACAAATACATTGTAATTCACTAATTTGTTTAATGAATGGGTGAGATTAAAAACGCAATAATGTTGTCCTCTAATAATATTAACGGACGGACTATTCATAACATAAAACGGACGGATAGCAACATCATAACATCAAAGGATTGAATATAATTACAATACCGGCTAGTATTTCTAGCGGACTATATAACATTAGCGGCTCAGAACAAATTCAAGAACTCCATAGCCTTTCTGTTCTCAACATTTGCTGCAATGGCTTCTCATCTTCACTGCCAAAAACACTATCAAATCTCACTTCCCTGAAGAGCATTGATGTATCGCAGAACAACTTTGTTAGAGGATTCCCAGAGGGACTAGGAATGGCTTCAGGCTTGACAACAATCAATGCTTCCAACAATAATTTTCTGGGATTTCTCCCAAAGGATCTTGGAAATGCAGCAACACTCAGAAATCCTGGATTTTCTTGGGAGTTTTTTCACAGGTTTGATTCCAAAATCATCCAAGAATTTGCAAAAGGTGAAGTTTCTTAGACTTTCAGGGAATAATCTCACCAAAAAAAATCCACCAAAAATAGGCCAACTTTCATCATTAGCGACTATAATTCTAGAATACAACGAGTTCAAAGGTTCAATCCCGTAATCTTACCAATCTGCAGTATAGCTTTTAAGCAACTATTTTTCAGTAGAAATCCCAACAAAGTATCGCTTTATATGAAAGACTATTGAATATCAACAAATTTTGATTTCAGGGGCATTTTTCTGTCCACTAGTAATATTAACGGACGATGTTATTGCATTTTTAATCTCGTCCGTTCGTTAAACAAATCAATGGATTATAATGTGTTTGTCCATTTTTATCCATAGCTCGCCCCCATATATATATATAGGGGAAAATATATATACATAACTGTGTAGTGCACAGTTGGCTATATCGATGATTTTTTCGAGTTACGGCGATGGTTCATACAGCCCATATATATATAGGATGGTTTAAAAATATACATTTTAAATAGCATATTTCCTTAAGTAACATACCTTTATCAAAACGATGTCGCTTTAAAGATTCTTTGATGACATTTTCATAAATAAAAGAAAAACAAGTGGGGTCGCGGAAATGTCACATCTTCTTTTAATATTATTTTTAAAAAAATAATCTTCAAAACGATGTCGTTTTGATAAAAATATACTATTTACAAAGTATGTTTTAGATCCGTCATATATATATATATGTGTGTGTGTGTGTGTGTGTGTGTGTATTCATTACTCATGAGTAGTCACGCACAACAGGCTGCCCTGACCTGGTCCGCCCTAGGCCTATCAGGCCGAGCCTTTGATTTTCGGTTTGCAGGCCAGGCCAGGCCAGTTCGATCCGGTCCATTTAATTTTTTTTGTAGTAATTTTAAATATTATAAAAATACCAATTAAAATTTTAAATTTAATTGATGTATTAATTTAAAGTAATGTATTACAAGTTACAACTTACAAATTACAATAATGAATAAAAATATTATACAATTTTAAAGATATTGTATTATTTTATACTATCATTAATAAAAAATAATTATGAAAAATATGTTTTTTTATTATTATTTTACAAATGACTTTTTAGTTTTTACGCTAAGTATTTATTAAAATAAATATGCAATGAAATGTCTGCAAAAAATGTAGGTTGCTAGCTAGACAAGAAACATCCTTATATATTACATTGTCCGATGTGTTTTCATGAATTTCTTTATTTGTATATAAATAAATATGCATGAATGAACGTATTAAAAGAAATCAATTTTATTTGGTTTATTAAATGAATTGTCATAAAAAAAATTTCGCCTGTAATAAAATAATTAAAATAGTAAATAAAGAAAATTAATAGACTGAAATGGATTTTAGATGAATTAAGTCGGGCATCAGGACAGAACGAGTGTTAGCAAGCCGGCTAAGTGAACCAAAAAATATGACTTATTTATAACCTTTAGACTGACCTAAGTCGTACAAGGCCGGGCCAAATGCCATTTGACCACCGGTACTCTCGAGTGACTTGTCAGTTAACCCCTGACTCCGTGACCCCACTCCTAGTTTAGATTAGTACCTCCAATTTCAGCTTTTGAAACAAGCTCACGTCTTTACTTGCCAGGTGTCCGCCCATCATTCCTATTTCTCTTTTCCGTCCCTCTCTCTGATTGATTGAACATTTGAACTTTGAACCTTCCTATAATATTAAACAAATCTCTCTCTAATATTCGAACCAGAGGAGCGATATTCGTGCCTGTAGACTGTAGCAGGTCCGACCACCAAATTGTACCATTAGCCATTTCCGAAGTTCACGCCACCGTCGCCAGTTCGCCACACCGCATGTTTCTTCTCTATGATCCATATTTTTCGGCTGTTTTTTTTTCTCTCTCAATCTTTTTCTTTTTCTCTCGGTTGGTTCAATAGAGTTCACTTTTTTGACCCAGGGCTTGTGATTTTATTGTCGGTTGGTTCAATAGAGTTCACTTTTTTGACCCAGGGCTTGTGATTTTATTGTTGATCATTCATTACAGGTTCTGGAATCGATAATAATAATCATAAGCTGGTTTGATCGATTGTTTTTTGTTTTTACGATTGGAGGATTGATCTGGTGTAACCGTCTGCATAAATGACTAGTGCTACTAACCAGTTCATCTCTGTTGATCCTCAAGAGCTCAAGTTCCAATGTGCACCTTAATCTCTGTCACTTTCGATCGAACTTTCTGTTATTTTCAGTGTGTTGAATTATTGATAATTAGTTTTTACTTTTTGCTCCGTCAATTGATTCAAAAGTAACGAGGGTTTGTTTCTTCACAATTAAATGAAAGTTGATAAAGAAAAACACAAAATGTAGTATGAATCTGCTGATTGATAAATTAAAATAGTTAGAGAATTCGTATTCTCTTTAGTTAATACTTATTGGAAAAACTTACATAATAAGATATATAAAGTTATAAATTTTGAAGACTGATGGGGTGTGATTTCTTTGGGCTTATTTCTTTGGGTCGGGGTTCCTTTCTTTGCATGTGGCTTGGGCCGGGTCAGGCTTCTTTCCTTCCTATTGGGCCTGAGGCCCGGGGTCTGAGATCTTTTCTTAATCAGGCGGTTGATAGGACGTTTGGGCCATTTTGTCCACTTTGACGGACTGACACAGGAAACAGCCCATGCTAGTATCTTCCCCCAATGGACCAAGTGGAACAGGTGGAAGGGAACGTCATGTTTGCACTCATGAGGATATGACTAGACGTCTTACGGTGCATGGATGGTTATATACTGACAACTTCACAATTACAAAGGTAATTCATCTTTTTACATCACAAACATTAAGCTATCAAACTTCTGAGAGATTCCAGCTAACACTAAAAGTCCTTCATTGTGACGTTATTTCCCTGAACTTACTCTTACACCGGAGCATCTCCGGACGGTCCAAACCACGACTTTCTTGTGAGGTGATAACGGGTTGTTACGTGTGCAGGTATCTTGCTGACGGGTGATTACGGCAAGAGTGAAAATTAGACGTCAACATTGGCGCTAGAAGGAGGGCTGTTTGATACTTAAGTCACCTTGTTGTTTTCGAATAAAGATCATTCTTATGGAAGGAAGAGGTAGCTCTAATGGGGTCGACGAGGGTCTTCCTTTGACCCTTGTGAGGAGAATACTGGAGCCTCGAGGAAATACCGGTCGGGAGTTCATCGGTCGGAGCGAACTCGGGTCCACGCTCATTCTGAACCCGTTAAGAGGCGTCTGTTTACACCTCCCGCTTCGGAGAGGCGTGAGTCGTATCGGAAGAGATCGGAGGATGAAGCATCACCTTCGGAGAGGATCCTCCAACGGGAACACGCCGAAAGAGATAAATGGTCCCGGATCAGGGAGGCTGAGATCGAATTGGAAACATTGCGTTGTAGACAGGTAGATTGGCAGAACCACTTAATGAACTTACAAGAGGATCCGTCCGCGACCATTGACAGCAGAGAGCGAGCCGATACCCCGCAAAGTCGACCTAGGTCAGAACGAGGAAGGGGGATGCATGACCGGGATGGTTGGGAAGAAATAAGGGGCCAACACCAGTCTCAGGGTTACATGAGACAGGACCGGGACGGTCGGGAAGAAATAAGGGGCCAACACCAGTCTCAGGGTTACATGAGACATGACCGGGACGGTCGGGACGAAATAAGGGGCAAACATCAGTCTCAGGGTTATATGAGACGTGACCGAGATGGTCGGGGCAAAATAAGGGGTGCGCGCCCATCCCAGGTTTCCATGGAACACATCGGCCGCACGAGCGAGGACAGGTCAGAAGGAGCACACCCCGCTTCCCTCGGTCAGTGCTCTCGAGAAAGGGTGAAGACCCCGGACTATGAAGCGGGACAAGGCGGCCTAGTGACCGTGTCGGGTCGGCAAGATCAACGCATGGTTCCTTATTTACCCACAGCTGACCCGGTTATGGAAAGAATTGCCGAATTGGAGAAAAGGCTGGCGGCGGCGAAAGCAAGGCCAACGACGAGATCTGAAGCCGAGGCGTCTAGACCTATGCCTTTAGATCCGAAATCTCCCTTTTCAACAGCTATTGATCAAGAGAAGGATGATCCCAAGAAGAAGTTGCCACCTCTTGAAATGTACGATGGCTCTGGCGACCCCTACGACCATACCAGTTCATACGAGAGGGTGATGAGATATTATAATCATTCTGAGGCCGGCATGTGTCAGATCTTCATGACAACGCTGAAGAAAGGGGCCAAGGAGTGGATGATGTCGTTACCCCCCAATTGTATCCATTTATGGACTGAGTTGAGCGTTCGGTTCCATGAACGGTTCGGCAGTAACAAGAGGAGAGGCAAGGTGACGGCTTCTTTGATGCAGATAAAACAGAAACCAGATGAGTCATTGAGCCAGTATGTTCAAAGGTTTCGGGACGCAGTGGGAACTATCACTGACCTCAACATGATACAGGCACTAGGATTCTTCACCACCGGGATGGATGTCACCCAGAACCAGAAGATGATGAAGGACATAATGTTCAACCCTCCAAAAGACCTCTTAGACGCATACGACCGAGCTGAGAAGTTTATAGCGGTCGATGAGGCAATGGATAGTTTGATACCAAAGAACAGAGGCTTAGAGGGTAAGGCTTATGGTGGGAATCGAGGCAGGGATAACCGACCTTCCTCTTTTGATCGGGTGAAGCAAAAAGGTGGACCGCCAAATCTGGGAAGACCGCCCTTTCAGCCGAGGACAGAGAATCGTGCATATACGCCTCTGAGCGTCGACCGGGTCAAAGTTTTGGAAGCAATAAGGCAGGAAAAGGGGTCGGGACCGGCACCGCCGAGCTATAGACCGAGTGGATCAGGTCCCTATTGCCTGTATCATCGTCGGGTCGGGCATACCACAGAGGCGTGCACCGGGCTAATGGACATGATCGAATCTAAAGTTCAGAAGGGTGAACTAAAACAGTTGGTGGTTGGCAGAGGAGTGAGAACAGATAATTATAAGCCAGGGACTGAAAAGGGGGTCGAACTGAGTAACCCTCCTCGAAGAGTAGTTGACGTTATAATAGGAGGGTCTCCCCCGGCGAGACTTGGTAAGAGGTGCCGATCTTCCGGCTCCATATCGACGCTGACTGGTCCGTGCTCATCAGCCCCTCGGTCTTACCCCAAAATGGTCATGTCCTTTTCTGACGATGACTATCCGATCGAAGCCGTTGAGACTCATGAAGGAGCTTTGGTAATCACTGCGCAGGTCGGGCCGGTGGATATGAAGAGAATAATGGTCGACAATGGGTCATCGGTGGATGTGTTGTACAACCATGCGTATCAGAGAATGGATCTTCATGGCGTGAGGTTGGAGGTTGGGGCAGAGTCACCATTGTATGGGTTCGGAAATGAAGCAGTACCTGTGATCAGTACCTTGGAGCTACCTATGGTGTTCGGCACAGCTCCACGGCAGGTTACATTGCAGGTAAAGTTTTTTGTTGTTCAAGTGGATTCTGCCTACAATGCAATCTTAGGGCGAACCACTTTGACTGCTTTAAATGCTGTTACATCCATACCCCACTTCAAGATCAAGTTCCCAACCTCGGAGGGAGTGGGCGAGGTGAAAGGAGATATCGATATCGCTCGAAAATGCTATCGTCATGCCGTGACGGCATCGGCTGTTGGGGTCAGCCGGCAGAAGTGTACGATGGTTGTCGATGTAGAGCCATACGCAGAGGGGGATACGGAACCCCTAGCGTCTCCCACTGAGAGTATTGAAGAAGTCGAGTTGATACCTGGCAACAAATTCAAAACAATGAAAATAGGTGTCGAGCTACCGGAGGGCATAAAAACTCAATTGGTTCAACTCCTGCGAGACTATTCTGACATTTTTGCTTGGACACCCCGGGACATGCCCGGGATCCCCGAGGCCGTGGCTGTACACCGGTTAGTAGTTGACCCCAACAGGAAGCCAGTGCGACAGAAAAGGAGGATATTTGCGCCTGAGCGTCAAAAGATTATAGACGTTGAGCTCGAGAAGCTTCTAGATGCAGGGGTCATTGAAGAAATCGAATACCCGGAGTGGCGGGCCAATGTAGTTCTGGTCAGGAAGCAGAATGGAAAGTGGAGAGTCTGTATAGATTACACGGATTTAAACAAGGCTTGCCCCAAGGATTTCTATCCGCTGCCACATATCGACCAGCTGATTGACGTCACCTCGGGCAATTCGTTGTTGAGTTTCTTGGATGCCTTCTCGGGCTATCATCAGATTCATATGGCAAAGGAGGACATCCCCAAGACGGCGTTCATCACCCACCGGGCCATTTATGCCTACCGGAGAATGACCTTTGGGTTGATAAATGCCGGAGCCACCTATCAGAGAATGATGAACACCGTCTTCCGAAGACAGATAGGGAGGAACATGGAAGTGTACGTAGATGATATGATTGTTAAGAGCCCTCGGATGTAGAATCATCTTCGGGATTTGGAGGAGTGTTTTGAAACAGTCCGATGGCACAACATGCGTCTGAACCCTGCCAAATGCACCTTTGGTCTTAGTTCAGGTAAATTTTTGGGGTACTTGGTAAGTAAGAGAGGGATTAAAGCTAACCCAGAAAAGATCAAGGCAATTCTAGACATGCGATCTCCACAAATCTTCAAGGACGTTCAAAGACTCTCTGGTTGCATTGCCGCGTTGAGGAGGTTTATGTCAAGATTGGCAGAAAGGTGTCTTCCCTTCTTCGACACGTTAAAAGGGCCTAAGAACGAGAAAACTTTCCAGTGGAACTTGGAGTGTGAAGATGCATTCCAGGGTATCACGAAGTATTTGATGGCTGCCCCTTTATTGCAGAGACCGGTCCCGAGAGAACCACTGTACCTTTTCCTTTCGGTTGGCCCTTCGGCCGTTGGCGCGGCCCTAGTTAGGGAGGAAGGAGGTGTTCAGAAACCTGTGTATTATGTCAGTCATGTTTTACGGGATGCAGAGGTCAGATACCCGAATTTGGAGAAGTGTGTGTACGCTTTAGTGGTAGCCAGCCGAAAGCTCCGACACTATTTTCAGGGTCGGCTTATTGTTGTTTACACAACCCAGCCTCTAAAGAAAGTTTTGGGAAGGCCTGACGCCTCAGGCAGGATGATGACATGGGCTGTTGAATTAACTCAGTACAATCTGGAATACCATCCCCGGACTGCCATCAAGGGACAGGCTTTGTCGGACTTCATAATTGAGTGTACTTTCTTTAAAGATGGAGATGACCCAACTTTCGATGTCGCCCTCATGGTTGGGGGGCAACCGGGCCCTACTTTTTGTTGGACCATGTACGTTGATGGATCAACCAACGCAGAGGCTAGTGGGGAAGGAGTTATCTTATTGAGTCCTGAAGGTTTCAAGGTTCAGCAGGCTATACGATTTAAGTTTTGAGCTACTAACGACGAGGCAGAGTATGAGGCAGTACTAGCTGGCCTGCGCTTAGCAAGAAGCTTAAAAGTTCGTCATTTGATCATTTTCAGTGATTCACAGTTGGTTGTAAAGCAAATCCAGGGCGAGTATGAAGCTCGAGGCGCGAGGATGGCTGGGTACGTGACCGAAGTAAAAATGATGCTGCTTAAAATTGAATCTTATGGTGTCAAGGGAATCGAAAGAGAAGGCAATTCTACCGCCGACGCCTTGTCAAAATTAGCTGCAACGCAGGTGGAGGATTTTGCGGGATCGGTGTATCTAGAGATCCTGACCGAACCAAGTATCAATAGAAAGGAGCTTCTGTGCATCGAGAGGTCTAATTGCTAGATAACACCCTATCTTGATTACTTAGCTGACGGGAAGCTTCCAACGGATAAGATTTTGGCCAAGAAAATTAAATACCGAAGCTCTTACTTCTGCCTAATTGATGGGGAATTGTACAAGAAATCATATTCGTCTCCGTTGTTAAAATGCTTAATTCCATCCGAAGCGTCATACGCGCTTAAGGAGGTCCATGAAGGGATTTGTGGGGACCATATGGGTGCTAAGTCGTTAGCGTACAAGCTGGTTCGGCAGGGGTATTACTGGCCTACTATGTTCTAGGAAGCAAAAGGGTATGTTCAGAAGTGTCCTAAGTGTCAGATCAATAGCTCGGTCCCTCGCCAACCTCCCGAGGAGTTGTCATCGGTGCTTTCTCCTATCCCTTTCGCCATTTGGGGAATTGACCTGTTGGGGCCCCTTCCCAAAGCCAAAGGTCAGCTCCAATACGTGATTGTAGCCATCGACTACATGACTAAATGGGTCGAAGCTAAACCACTTCGCCATATCACCGAAGATAATTGCGTGAAGTTCATGAAGGAGTCGGTAGTTTACCGGTTCGGTATCCCGATGGTACTCGTCTCTGATAATGGTACGCAGTTTGTTGGAAAAAAGTTTGAAGAACTCCTCTCTGATCTGGGCATCCAACATCGAAAAACTTCGGTGACCCACCCTCAATCCAACGGGCAAGTAGAAGTGACCAATCGAGCTCTCCTTAGAGGGGTTAAAAGGCGACTAGATGAGGCTAAAGGGCGTTGGCCCGAGGAGTTGCAAAGCGTCCTGTGGTCTTACCGAACTACTCCGCGTTCGACTACGGGAGACTCGCCCTTCAAACTGGCGTATGGGACGGACGCCCTGATCCCGGTCGAGATCGGATCGTCCTCATTCAGGGTGTCATGCTTCAAAGAGTTATACAAGAGGGGCTCAGATTGAACCTCGACCTGTTGGGAGAGGTCCGGGATGCTGCGTTGCTGAGGTTGGCCGTTTACCAGCAGAGAACAGCCAAGTACTACAATCGAAGGGTTCGAATTCGAAGGTTTGAGGTGGGAGACTTGGTACTCAGGGAGGTGGAAGCCTCGACACCTAGTACTGGGAAACTGATGCCCAACTGGGAGGGACCTTACGAAATCATTGAAGTAGTTAAGGAAGGGACTTATCGACTTCGGGACATGATGGGAGTAGATATAAAGAACACTTGGCATGCTGGCAGGTTGAAAAAGTACTACCAGTAGGGATAACACTCATTGTCCTTGTTAGGGGATATCGGGCCACCTTGTTGTAAGACTTACTTCATTATTCTGATGTAATCAGGTTTTAACACGTTATGATTCCTTAATGAAAGCATTATCTGTTCTTAATTGTGTTTCTTTGGTTTGATTATTGTGGGCTAAAAGAGAAATTTGTTTGATAGAATAAAGAAAACTGACTTTAGTTTACTTGAACTTGTTTTTGTTCAATTAAAAATGAAAATATTACAAATTAGGTTGTGGGGTCTGGGGGGGTTGGGTGTGCAGGGAGCTCATCCTCTTCGTCGACGTCCTCATCTGAGGAGAAGCCCAGTGTAATTGGGTTCACCCCAACATTGGCCACCATGTTTTTGGCAAAAAGATATCCCTTGTTGTACTGGTCCACGATGGCCTCGGTCAACTCACTAGACCTCTTGTACTCCTCGATGATCCTCTAGCGACTGCTTTCCCCTATTGTTTCAACTTGGGTCTTCAGTCGGAGATTCTCTTCCTCCAGGAGCTTATTGGCCGCTGTGGACGTCTGAAGGGCTTCATCTTTTTGGGCATTGTCCTTTGTCAGAGCCCCCAATCGCATCGCCAGTTCCGATCCCTCCTTTTTGAGCCCTTTTACCAGCTTGTTGCGCTCGACTCGTTCTTGCAGAAGTGTCGATCTCTCATTCATCACGTCGTTCAGCTTGTCCTCCCAAGATTTGTTGGATGTTTTCAGCTCGGCCAGCTGAACCTGCAAGGACTGTATGAGGGCGTCTTTTTGGTCATGCTGCTCGTGGAGGGAGGAGTGGTCACTCTGCAGCTGGCTATGCTCCTGGTGAAGCTGGGAGTGCTGGGAGTTCAGCTCCTGTATTTCTGTCTGGAGCTGACGGATGACTTCAGCCTGATGGGGGTTCTTCTCTTGAAACTCCATTATGCGGCTGAAGCCTCCCAATGCCTGATCGACACAACAAGATATCAGTGAATCTTTATAAAAACATAAAAGTAGACCGAAGATCGTACAATAGTCATACCTGACCCAGGTGAAGACTGGTGGCTCTCACCAGGCTGTTGAGGTCTGATGAATTGAAATGTTGGTCGTCAGCCGGGAGGTTGAAATAATTATATAATTCATTCGGGAAAGGAGAGGAAGGATCCGATGGAAAGAAGGATAGTTGGGAGAAAGGAGGTACCGTATAAGAGGGGTTGGTTTTATTTGGGGGGGGGGGGGGTCGGGGCACGCTTGGTGAGGGTTCAGCATCGGGGGCTTGGCCGTGCTGCCTCGGTTCGGGTGGGGTGTGCTCTGTGGGGAAAGGTATGACTTCTGTGCGTGATGTGGATGAAGGTTTAAGGGGTGATGGAATGAGAGGCAATGCGTCTCTATCTCCTATGTCGGGGGAGGGAGAACGAGGTGGGGATGGAGAAAGGGGTCGGATGAAATTTAAGGGCTGAACGTAAATGGGTTTGGCGTTAGATTGGTTACCTTCGGAAGCCTTGGATAGCCGTCGGCGCTTTCTACGAAGCTGCTGCTTCTCGACGTCGGTTAGGTCCAAGACGTTCTTTCCAAGAGGGGCTTCGGATGAGGGGTCAGTTTGTTTCCTAGGAGGTTGAGGGGCTTCGGTTTGTTTCCTAGGAGGCTGGGGGGCCTCGGTTTGTTTTCTAGGAGGTCGGGGAGCTTCAGTTTATTTTCTGGAAAGCTGGGGGGCCTCGGTTGGTTTTCTGGAAGGCTGAGGGGCTTCAGCTTGTTTTTTAGAAGGCTGGGGGGGCTTCGGTGCGTTGAGGAAGAGCCTGGAAGGCAGATCGGATGCGTAGCTGTGTCCTTGGGACATTTGGCTGGGTCTTGTAGATCACTACTGAAACCCGAAGAATAGAGGAAGATTAGTATAAATAGTGAAACAAAATAGATTTCCTAAAGAGATGAAAGAACTTACGTTCGTGGTCATGCAACCACTGGAGGTTGGAAAGGAGGCTGATGTCCCAAGGCTCTGAGGGGATGGTCTGACAGAACCGTTCAAATTCTTCCTCCCTATCCTCGGCGATATCGTCAATGACCGGCTTTTCTGGGTTCCCCCAGGGCTGCAGAAGGTGGGTATCTAGGTTAGACACGAAGAACCAATTAATGTGCTAGCCCTTGTTACTGGAAGGAGGGAGCATCCAAGCCCTTTGGTTGGGGAGACGGTTCAGAGATCGGAATCCCTGTTCTTTGGTTTTGGTTAGAGAGAAGATCTGAAAGAAGTAGTCGAGGCTGGGATTGATGCCGAACTGCTTGCAAGCAGCGATGAAGCAGACCAGGTGGATGTACGAGTTTGGGACCAACTGGGCGAGTTCTATTCCGACGAAATCGTGAAAATCGGAAATGAAAGGATGAAGAGGGAATCTGACCCCGTTCCGAAGTACCTGGGTAGGAACCGCTAATTGAGGGCTGGTAGGCCTCCAGTACATCTTTTCATTTGGGCTGGGGGCCCTTAGAGAATACTCTCCTGGAAACTGGAACTCGGATTTAAAGCCTTCAACGGCTTCATTACTGACCGACGATTGGGTGTTAGCATGTGAGTAAGTGGTGTCCTCGAACATCTTTCTAATTTCCAGTTCCCTTGCCCTAGATTTCAATCCAGACGAGCTAGGAATCGGGGTGGTTAAGGGGGCAGGCCGGAACGGATTCGCCTCAGAAGATGAAGAGGTTGTAGCAGCGGCGCTAGTTGAGGATGTCATTTTTGGGTTTAAGCAAGAGAGAGAAAGATTCTGGCTATGGGGCTTTGGGTAATCAGAAGTCGAGGTGGAGATTCTTGAAGGGGAAAAGGATGGGGGTTGCTCGTTGATCGATTCTGCGGATACGGGTAGCGATGAGCAGTTGCAGGAGATAGAGAGAGAAGACGATCTATTGTTTTGAAGGAGGTAACTGTTGTGATAGTGTTCAGTTTGAAAATGGGGTATTTAGATCGGAGGCGCGAGTGGGGTGACGTCACTTCCGTTTAGCCGTTACCCGGTGGATCGGGTTTAATGTCCCGACTTTTGTGCTAAACTCCTGTATAATCGGAGGGGTTACCCTTCTATTTTTTATTTTCCAAAAAGGTAGAAGGGTGGGGGGCAATGATGGGGTGTGATTTCTTTGGGCTTATCTCTTTGGGCCGGGGTTCCTTTCTTTGCATGTGGCTTGGGCCGGGTCAGACTTCTTTCCTTCCTATTGGGCTTGAGGCCCGGGGTCTGAGATCTTTTCTTAATCAGGCGGTTGATAGGACGTTTGGGCCATTTTGTCCACTTTGACGAACTGACACAGGGAACAACCCATGCTAGTATCTTCCCCCAACGGACCAAGTGGAACAGGTGGAAGGGAACGTCATGTTTGCACTCATGAGGGTATGACTGGACGTCTTACGGTGCATAGATGGTTATATACTGGCAACTTCACAATTACAAAGGTAATTCATCTTTTTACATCACAAACATTAAGCTATCAAACTTCTGAGAGATTCCAGCTAACACTAAAAGTCCTTCATTGTGACGTTATTCCCCTGAACTTACTCTTACACTGGAGCATCTCCGGACGGTCTAAACCACGACTTTCTTGTGAGGTGGTAACGGTTTGTTACGTGTGCAGGTATTTTGCTGACGGGTGATTACGACAAGAGTGAAAATTAGACGTCAACAAAGACCTTGCAATTATATATTTAAGCACAAAAGCTTCAGAAATTTATTGACGTTAGGCTTGAACATGTTATATATTAATTTCACCTTGAATTCCAAAATTTATAGGGATAACCAAATAATTGAGTGAGTAGTGACCATGATTCTGTGATGAGATATTTAAGATAAATTGTAAACTGTTAAATCCTAAGTGCAAAATCCTAAAAAAAATTAGGAGAAAATAACTGCAAATAGAATGTATTAATTGTATATTATGCAGTACACATGAAAAAAATGGTGATTATATTTGGGACTTTATTTGTTCTTTATATTTTAGAATAGAGAGTATCAGGAAGCTCAACTTGGAAAAGGGTTAGGTATATATAAATGTGTACATATGCATGTATAGTTAACTAGCTCGGTATGCTTGTATACCTGTATCATCCTTCCGACATAACCATGTTGTCCCAGTTCACAATGTGCTGCTTTTGTTGTCTCACTACCTGATGCGTGTAATAAGGAATTTCAGAATATAGCTGTTTTGCTTTGTATTTATATAATTTCATTGTGTGGCAACATGGATTTGTTTAGTTCAGTAAGACAACATCAATAAAAATGAACTTTTGAAAGATATAATCATATAAATGTTGAAAATAATACTTCAAATTGTTTATTGTGGTCTCATATCTAGATAGGAAATTAGTCTCAATAACATTATAACTTGCTCTATGGGTTGCCAAACTATATTCTACTTCCTTGTATGGAGATAAAGAGGATATTAGTAATCTTGATTCAGTATGAATTATGAAATTAGTGAACATTTTATGATGCTTTGGATACTAATATCTACAAGGGCTCTTTGGTTCCATTTTTTTACTTGTTTATAGTTTCTTAACACGAATAATTTGTGAATAACTTATTCCTGTTCAAAAACTTGTTGTGATGTTTTACTTACTCGCAAGTGCACGAATCGAATACCTAGTATAGCTCAGAAGTGCGAGGTCGAACCCTATAGACTTGACGGATGGAACGTGTATTTCCTCACTCACAAATTTTAATTAAATCCTAATCTAGTTTAAAAATTGTGGGTTATGATTTATCAACTAAAAATGCAAATAAATATTAAAATAAGAATGCGAATAAATTAACCAATAATAAAATACTAGGGTAACGGAATCATATATTTGATATCATATTCCAACATTCATGCCCAATCAATTTTACTTTTTATCTCACACTAATTTGGTCTCTCGACTCTATTAGGAGCGGAAAATAAAATCTTTTAAGCCCAAATAATTTATAGAAATCAAATTGTTAATTCTTCCATAGCCAAACATATGTATAGAATCAAAACACTCATTATTTCCATCAAAACACAATTTATATCCGTTTTTAACAAATCATAAACTGAATCCAACAACTAATAATGAGAATCCAATTTTATTTTTATCTTAATAAAAATGGGCATTCAATAGTAAGAATTATTTTTAACATAAAAACACTAAATCTGTAGACTCAATTGGCATGAATTTGTGCAATGAAATCAATCAAGTACATTCATCCTTAACCCTAGAAAACAACTTAGCCTAGCATGCTTGAAATTAGAACACAAAATATAATTAAAAACTGCATAATTAAATAAACAGATTATTAAATTGAATGTATCAACTAATTGAAGAAGAGAATAAAATAAATTATGAATTCTAGCATCCAAAAGTAATCTGCTCTAAATTATAAACAAATCCATCCTTAAAGTTTTAAAATCAAACAATAAATTGAATAAAGAATATTGCTCAATAATAACTAACAAGAAACGAAAATACCCATAAGAAGAAAAGAAAACAAAATTGATCTGCTATTGAAATTTCTGTGTTGCGACTGCTGTTCTCCAAAGTTCCGCTGCTGCGTTCTATCTCAGTGTTTCAGTGATGCCGTCTTGCCGCGATGCCCTCATGTGTTGCGTAGGCTGCCAGTTTATAATCTCCTATTCTCTCACGTAATTGTGTTTTTTCCCAGCTAGGAGTCTCTTGCTTCTTCTTTTTCCTTCTGACTTATCCACCACAATTCTGGTCTGATACGGAACTGGTGATGTCCCCATCTTTGCTGCTATATCCTCTTTTGTTAAATAAAACTCTCCGCTCTGCAATTCTTTCTTGGACTCCTTTTAGGAATAGGAGACTGCTTGCGTGTTACTTCATTAACTTAATTAATTAATGGATCCTCTGTTGCAATTGATATCAGGAGAATGCTTCATTTAGGACATCCATTCCAAGGCATAATGGACTTAATTCGGGCCCACCACTACAAAACAAAAGAGCTGTTATGTTGATTTACATGGATGATAAATTTGTTCTGGACCCATAAATTAGCAATTCCACATCAGTTTCTCTCTTGTTCCTGTGGCGCACCATGCAATGCTGCTTAAACAATTGATTATTCCTCCATTAAATTCCAAACACCTGAAAAAGCAATAAGAACACAATAATTAATAATAATATGTACTTTTCAAAGTGTAAATTAGTAGGATAAAATGTATCAATTTCTTGACACATCAGTTGCCATGTCTGTTATCAGTTGAGCTGGAGAAGCAAAGCTATTGTGATCTTAAAGTTGCAAACACCACAGACCAACATGTTGCCTTCAAGGTAGTACCATCTATCAAACACCTATATCACTTCTAGCTGGTTCTTTTTGAAGATTATTCACCTTTTTAGGCTAGTTTAGAATTTGGTTCATCATTTATGACCTATACGCATTTTTCTTCTTTTTTGCTAGGTCAAGACTACTTCTCCAAAGAAGTACTTCGTACGACCAAATTCTGGTGTTATACAGCCTTGGGACTCGTGTGTCATAAGAGGTGCTCTGCTTTAGTTGGTCTTATTCTTGTAAATATGGAATGAAGAAGCCAGTAGATTAGGCAGGTTTACAATTGCTAAGGTTATTCTAATACATGAACATGATTAAGATAGAAATTAGCCACGTATATATGTGGCAGTGTGCACAATCACAAACATAAACTCAGCAACAACAACGGAGAACCATACACTATAAATCCAAGAAAAGTTAGTATACAGGCACGGTGAGGACATGGAAATACAATATTGTGTACCTTCAATTATGTCTATGAATGTTAGTCAATTGTATAGATTTCTGTCATCAATTGCCTTACATAGAAGATTATACCAGACAAATATGGTATTAAAGCTAGCTGTGTTACATACTACTGAACTGTTATTATATTCGTTTCCTTAAATACTACAGGCTTCTTTTATTAGTAGGCTTGCATTACATGAAACTTGTGTTGGTCTTGTTAACAGTGTCAGGGATAATATGCTATACATGGGAGCCATGTTAAGGGTCGGATAGACATAGGTTAGGCATGTCAAAAATGTACCATGTACAACACCTGCATGGTTCCTCTGAGAAGTGTCTCTACTACATAGTTTTATCATTAAATAAGTTTCAGTGGATGCTGAATCATGGTTTGACTTATTTATTAAAGAAACTGCAATATTTGGTGGCTACTTACTTTCTACCTCACAATCATAACTCAATTCATTGTGCAGTGTACCAATTTAATGTTTTTACTTACAGATCTGTTATAGAATTAGATGTCTTCATTTCTTAACTGTTTTCAACTTGCTGCTGAATCTGTAGTCACCCTTCAAGCTCAACGAGAGAACCCTCCAGATATGCAGCGCAAAGATAAATTTCTCCTCCAAACCACTAATGTGCCACCGCATATTGATGTTGATGAGCTTCTACAAGATACTGTAAGAATTTTTACATGGAGAAAATTTCTCATTATGCTTTGATTATAGAGTAACAAACATTAATTTTGTGTTTTTTCTGGCTGGAAATCGATGGACGGTAGAAGAATGCAAGCTTAAGGTTGTGTACATCCTACCTCAAACAGGCTTGGCAAATGAAGACGATGGCTTCAAAAATTCTGATACCAGCACTGTGAGTTTTATTTTAATTATCCTTTTCTCAGTTTTGGGGGGGGGGGGGGGGGGGGGGGGGGACGTACTGTTCTTCAAACTAATGTAATTTGCCTTCAGCAGTCTTGTATTTATTTCACTCATAGTCCAAGGGGACAAAATTATTTGTACTCCAATGTGTTGCTGTTCACCTTTGAAAGTTTTTATTATTCCCTCCATTCCACAAAAAGAGTCCCATTTAACTTTGATCCTAGTAAATATGCAAAATTCTAAAATTCAAATTGTAGTTTGAATTTATTTTACTTTCTAAAACAGCAATTTTCTACTTAGTAATACTTTAAGTAGTTTACAATATTAGCTGTTGCATTAATCAAATTCAAGCGATTCCTTCTTATCCTAGAAAACTTCCACTCTTCCCCGAGATTCGGCTTCAGTCAGAGGGAGAAGTAAGCAATTGTTTTACTTTCTTGAAGGCTTCTTGATGCTCCTTTCTTTTGCCCCAGTAGCGAGCGCTGCTAGATCTTATTCAATTAATTTTACATCAATTTTGATTTTTTAGGATTTCGGAAATTGAGTAAGAAAAAAAATCAAATAGACTCTTTTTGTGGAACGCAGGGAGCAATTTATACTTATCATGAAAAAAGTTTTTGTTAATTTATCTGACTCATAATCTGAGGTTAGTGGACGAAAATAAATTGTCAGGCCTTCAACTTCAACTTATTTGTCAGTTAATGTCTGTATGTGGAAAAAATCTAGTGTTAAACTTTCTAGGCCATAACATCTTCTTCCTCATTAATGCAGATGCGCGGCTCTGTAACCAATGATGATGTAAGTAATGGTCCTTTACTCTCTTTCTCTTATGCACTATTTCTACAAGTTCATTCCCTCATTTTTCCATTAACTAAACCCCTTTACATGTAGCAGATGTCTGCAATTGTTTTCCATTACAATATTTGGTAATTGTGAGTTGGTTTTGAGTTTTCTCTTTTCATCCATTAATGAATAAATCTGGTATGGAGAACAAACTTCATTTGACTTTTTTACGCATGTTAAGGATCGTCTCTTTGAAATAATTTTTAAAATATTAATTTAAGACCAAAATTTAAGATAGGGAAAAAGCTATCAAAAAGTAATTCCCAAGTGTCTTTTCAGTTTTCACAAACCATAATATGTGTATAAAAGAGTCAAATAAGAATCTCAGAATCTCATATTGGGTGGAGGGAATAAATTTTGCCTCTAATGTGCCATGTAGCGTGTTAGCCAAGATATAAAAGATCTCAGCACTAGTCATTGCTTTTATTGTTCTATCCTGATGAAAGCCGACTTTGTTGCAGTTTCTGGTGTCTTCTGAGAGCAAGTCCTCTGTTTCTGTTACTTATTTTAGATTTGTTCTCGCTCAAGTGCTATTTTCAGGTGTTATACATGTTTCCAACCCTTGTTTTTCTGAGTCACCTATTTACATAGGAATAATGATAGGGTTACATTAAAAACATTGGTTGCTCAACATCATGGTGGACCATATGTAATAAATGTAAATATTAACTAATATAATATGTCATGTGTACTTGGCACATAAAATTTGGGATCCCTAACATTACCTATTTCCATAGTACCGCCTCTTTGTTTTTCTTTGTAAACTACAATATTAGTGTTCCTTGGTAGTTCGAATATACGCTCATATGAACTATTCATGAGGCATCAGGACCTTTACTGGTATCTGGAACCACGTGCTTTCATATTGTTTATATTGCCATAGAAATGTGCATAAAAATTTCTGGGGATTTGTTGAAAAGTCGTACTTTTACGTGTTGAATTCCAAATTTGGCTTGACTATTAGAACAAATTCATAAAAAATTTGGGCTGTCGTCTTTATTTGAATCCTGAATGTTACTTCGTCTTGTATACATATATAGTACAGCCTCATCTGTCAGTTTTTGGTCTTCATTTCTGTTTTCCTTGAATGATAGCTTACGTAAAGCAGGAATTCTCAATGTTCACTGATCATGTGATGAAATACGTTTAATCTATTCATTGATGTTTGATTTGATGACTTGGTCCTCTTCTTTTTTCTCTCTTTTTTTTTTTTTTTTCATGTTTGACTTTTTTGTCACTTTTCTGAATATGTAGAATCAGGTTTTACAGCGACTCAATGATGAAAGAGATGCAGCTGTCCAACAAACACAGCAACTGCAACGGGAGTTGGTTAGTATGTGCTACCTTTCTTGCCCAATATAGTTGGTTCAAATGTAATTAATTTATACAGTAATATGTATACACACACACACACACACATTTTTTATTATTAAAATTAATTACATAACCAACCTACCTATATATATATCCTAGGGTGATTACCTTCTACGATGATGAGATCCCCGCCGATAGGACAACCCACACACACCCATTTTCTATTTTTTTTTGTCTTCCCGAGCCCAAATAGTATCTGTAGTGGTGATTGAATTGGTTAATTCAGATTTTCCTTTATGTAGCCACAAATTTACATTTTTCTAATAGGAAAAAGAACAAATGACATTTCAAAAGGGATATAAACCATTGTTATGTGGAATATCATCTAGAGGCATAAAATTTCTACCTAGGGACTTTTGAGATATCTTTTATGCCAAAAAGTAAGGAATCAACTTACGTGGATTACAATTAGCTGAAATCTGATGTTTGGTATGGTCTAAAAGTCATGTTTGATCAGATCTTGCTTGAAAGGTTAACCATTACTTCTTTGGCTCATTCATGTATATCAATACTCCTCTCTTTTATTATTTTAACTCCACGTGGAAATTGACAATCTACCCCTGAACTCGCACCTTCTTTGTAAGCCTATATCTGCTCTTTATTTAAGAATCCTGTACTATGCGCTATTCTTTATTTAAGAATCCTGTCCTTTAGTCACTCCATAAATTAAACTCTGCGCTACAGTTCTTAAAATCATCAAATTATCCACTACATGTTACCATGAATTTTTCCAAGGACCCATATTCCACACTTGCACCATTCGAGATCCTCATGTTACTGTTCTTCCCTAGAGTGCGGCCTCCATCCCTTCATAGCTCAGAAATTTCATATATTCTACCATAACAGTGATTCCACCTGTTAATGGTGATGGGGATTCCACATGTAACTGTGCACAGATCAAAGGTTTAATATACTCTCTCTGGTCCAAAATTAGAGATATATTTTGACTTTTTGAAGTTAATTTGCAAAATCCTAACATTCAAAATTGATATGAATATGATTAAGTTTTGAAAATAACAAATATAGTAATTAGTAGTACTTTTTAATTAGTTTACAATAGTTATAGTTGTTTATACTAAAATTAAACAAATTCGTATTGATTTTTAATTTTAAGATTTTTTTTGCAAATTAACTCAAAAAAGTCAAAATGTATCCTCTAATCTCAAACGGAGGGAGTATATGTTGGAAATCCAATCTTAAGACAAAGCTTTAGCTATAAAATCTTCACCAATATTCTTCTGATGTGCGACTACAACCTATATGTATCGTCAAGAATATTGTCTTTCAGTTTGAACTCTCGTTGCCAGTTTCGTATACCTGTCCATCAGCATGGTTTCTTAGCATCACCTTGGCATGAGATTGATGCAAGTTTGATTGATGAAGTCATTATCATTCAACTCGCTATATAAATTGATGTGCTATTACACTCTCTTATTGAAACGCAACTGCATAAGAGATGACCTCTATTTTCATATTTGTTGTTTTTTTTGTTGCTAAATCATATTCTTTGTTTTCTCCACTCTTGCAGGAAATGTTGAAGAGAAGAAGGAATAGAAAAAGTGATCCAGGCTTTTCTTTCAGATTTGCACTTTTTGTGGCACTAGTTGGAATTATGGTTGGCTTTCTATTGAAGCTGTCATTGTCTTCACCTTCTACGACTCCTACAATTCCTACACCTACTACAGAATAACTTCACCCTTTCGACAATCTCAGGGTACATTTTCTATTTTTTCCTTCATTGTATAATTCTAATCTTTGCTCTAGGTGAACAGGTTGCCTGCTTTTTGTCTTTGTAAATTGATTGTTGCATATATGTTTCTGATCTTTTGGACACTTTGGGGCCGCTTCCCTACAAGAACGGCACAAGTGCATTGAAAATCGAGTATTATTAGTCCATGAGAGTTGAACAACATTTGAATCGAAATTGGGAAAAGTAAGTTATCTGGTGTTACTGTGAGAAATCTCTGAGAAGCCTAAATGTTTGAGAAATCTTCTTAGAATCGACTTTCCCATAAATGGAAGGTGCCATCTCACAGTGTTGATCTTCGTCCGGGATTAAATTTTTGATATTGTCTAGTTTATTCATCGAGGCTCCATCATGTTTTGCCTTAAAAATACTCCTTGTTGTCTTTAAAAATTAGTCCTACTAGGCTGCCTAGCTTCTTTATTTTTTATTTTTGTCTTCCATATTAATATTTGTCCAAGGCACTTGGATATTAATAGTTTTTTATATTAGATTTTAAGATTAAGATTTTTTATGCGGATAAAATTGTTCAAAATATTATTAAATTAGGCGTGTGTAGAGAGAACATAATGTAAAAAATTAAATGGAATCCTCAACTAGTTAAGATTAAGGTCATTTGACCTTTATTTCTCACTCTCTCTATTTCGATTATGGAATTTGTTTGAGTTATTTTTTCATTTATGTGAAGTTTTATTATTTTCTTTACGTGAGACTGGTTGATTATTAAAAATATTTCATTGTAAATAAAAATATTTTTGTGAGTAATGATTAAAATATATTAAATAGATAGCTGATGATATTAATGAAAAATTAGAATCATTAAAAAGATTTTTATTGTTTGAGATTTTGAAAAAAAAATTCACATGTTCATCAAATGATGAAAGTTTTGAATTACTTTTATTTAATATAATAAATTAATTTATTCATGTTGATTTATTATCTAAATCTATAAAAATATGGCGTACCTAAATGAAATTGAAATGAGTCCTTACTATTCGAATTTGACCTAAAAGAGAAATACGAATTCAATGACGGTATGAGAATCGAGCGGATAGGTAATGAAAACACAAAAAGAAGAATATAATATAAAAGATATTTGCAAATATTTTTGTTTTGAGAGGAAAGGTGTTATTACCAAAAAAGAAAAGAAAAAAAGGTTACATATTTTTATAAGTGGGTCAGTCTTATTTGATCTTGTAAAAATATTAAATTAACTTATAAAAATATTAATTCCCTACATTTATGTCGCGTTTGCATTTAAAAGAAATGTTCAAATTTCAAAAAGATGCTACGACTCTTATGTCTTGTTTGAATTACAAGAATAAAATAAAACATGAACAAAATAGAAGTAATGATTTTTCTATGAATTAAAAAAAAAAACTTTATTACTTAAAAAGAAAAAGGGAAAAACACATTCTGCTAATCCAGCTTCAGCCAATATATTTTGCAAAAATAAAAAATAAAAACTTCAGCCAGTAGCATAAGATAAACCATATACACGCAGAGCAACCCACAAGTCATGACTTTCTATCATTTGGCAACTTTTCTCAAAGCGAGCGCAATTAATCATCCAAAACTAGACAATCCCCTAATATTAACATTCTAAGGGGACCTTTTTGCAATTATCTCAAAAACTTTACACGATTAAACCATTTCAAGCAAATGGGCGGGAAACTCCTCACGTGCCAATTCTCAAACCCTTATTCGACTCTCCTTGGCGCTCCTCTCCACCTTTCTCACTCCACACATTTCTGCAAATCTCCACACATTAATCACCAAATAATATTCTTCTGAAAAATCCATCACCAACTTTCTCTCTCTAAAGTCGTTTTGCTCTCTATTCAGTTTTGCCAAATTCCTATCTCCATTTACTGACTGTAGATCTGAATTTCAATGGAAGCTAAGCTTACAAACGCAGAACTCGGTACTGAACGCAGTACTCAACTCAGTACAGCTATCGAAAACGATGATTTATTCAAAGCTTGGCACCTACTCAATGTTCTACTAACATTTGGCCATCCAGTTCGGCCGCCCGAACTCGCATCCCGATGCACTTTATTCCAAACTTCGCCGGAATTTGTCGAATTCCTTTGTTCAATACCTAATTCGCCTCTGTCCTTAACTAAAAATCTATTTGTCACTCTTTCTTCGGCTGCACATGTAAGTTTCGAAAAGTTTGTGTCAGCATTTGTGCCTCGGACTAGTATTGGAGTTTTAGAGCCGAAGAGAGTATGGGCTGATGCGGCGAAAAAGTACCGTAAGAAGAGGAAGAGAAATGAAACAGAATTTGAATATTTACCAGTTGTAAAAAAGGGAGTTTTTTGGCAAAATGTGATTGGTAAATAGAGTTATTTTTTAATTTAATTTGTCTTTATTTTTTTTCCTTTTTTTTTTTTTGTAGTTTAATTTGTCTATTTGATGTTTTTGGTGGTTAAAATCCAGAAGAGGAGGAGGATCAAAATGTGTTGGCTCAATCTAATGGAATTCAAAATACTCGTGCTAAGGTAATTTTATATGTATTTCCTTATTAATTTTCTTTTCCAGTCAGTTACCAAAGTTAATAGTTTTGGTTGAAATGTTTTCACTTCATGTAAACTTTTAGTTTCAATTTTTGAGAATTCCAGAGTTTATAATTCAGGTCAACAAATTGTTCAATTTAATTTGATTCCATTTGCTGTTAATTATATTGTGCAAGATGTTCTAAATTGAGCTCTTGGTTGAGGCTGCATATCAGACTGCAACGTTGGGGGTAAAATCATTCCCTTGACAAATTTACTTACACATAAAATAGATGAGGTTTGTGTATATTTGAAGAAACTACATTAATATTCAACAAAATTTCATTAGGTTTGACTGCAATACAAGGCAGGTTTCAAGTACCATTGGTAGGTCTAGATTCTAGAACGTTCTTGTCATATGACAGAGCCTCACTAGTTTAGTCATGGGGCTATGCACAAGTATGTAAAGTTACTGCATTGATAATAGCTCATTCTTTTTAACTTAAGTTCAATATCTAGAGCCCCAACAGTTAGCTCAAGTGGTGGTGAGTTTAGTGATATTTTCCTTTCAACGCATAGGTCATGCGTTCAATACTTCACATAGGCAATGTTCTTCTCGGGAACATTCACATAATTTACTATCGGACTACTTGGTGTGCATGGTTCTTGGGGTTTTGCATGACACAAACATCTAGTGCGCACATGGCACACCCCAAGGGTAGTTCCACCATCATCAAAAAGAAAAGTTCATTATTTAGATAGAAATATGAATATATTTATATTCAAAAGAAACAATCCTACATACTTGAGGCCAAGATGATATGGGATAAGAACTTGACTATATATGCAGTCATCGTGGTTAGGGTTCTATGTAAAGGTGTTAAGTCAAATAGAAGACTCTGTGTACGAGTTAATGCTCTGTGTATGGCTTGCTCTAGGCCATTACCATTTATTGGTCTTGGCTTCTCCGGTTCTCCTTAGGCATAATGCTTGAAGGGTGTATCTTAGACCACTGTATTTGCACAATGTGGCTGCTTCAAGCTCTAAAAGCATTTCCCATAACTTACACCAACTTTATAGATGTGGATTGTTTTGCATTATTAAAATCCTTTCTTTTCTCTTTATATACTTCTTTTAATTTTGTAATTTTTTGTTCTCGTTGTTTCAATTTAATAGGTGAAGTATACATGTAAAGCTATACGTAAATTAGGTGAAGATGAAAGAGTCAGGGAAGGAGGAGAACAGGAACAGAGAAGCAATTCTGGTGGGTGTAAAGGAGATGTTGAGGATCTGCCGATTAATAAAACTAACATGGACATGCCTCGCGAAGATGATTTCAAAAGAAATATTATCTTGAGGAGCAATGAAACGTTGCGTTCTTTGGACAGAAAGAGAAGAACAACACTTGCTGAGAATCAGGCTATTCTTTCAACAGAGCTGCTTTCTGTTGATAAGAAGCAGCTTTCGAAATCCTTATCCAAATCGAAGACGATTCAGCAGGATGCACAAACTAATAGACTGCAAGATCTCAGAGACTGCGAAATTTTTGAGAACTACAAGGCTAGTGGTGCTCTTATAGAGCAGCAGCGGTGTGAAAGAGATAAAAGGCCAATCTCCATGAAGCAGAAGTTGAAGCAAAACTATGAACAGTACAGACATACTGATGATAAAGGAGAGAATTCTACAGAAATCAGGGGAAAGCCTGTCTCAAATTATCTCAAGGTAAACTCCACTGTGCAATAGGGTCACCTTATTTCATATCTTTAGATTTAGTTTAAGTTTTTTGTTATTATTTGACCTACTAATTTAAGCTCTTGATACTTCCTGTTTAGAATCAAGTGGAGGCGAAATTACTACCTAAATTTGAATCTTTTACGGTAGAGGAGGAAGAAGGTTCAGGTATTAAAGCTTTGATAATATGTTGGTTAAAGTTACATCATTCACAAAATGTATTGATTTACTTGATTTCATTGATTATCTTGTTGCAATCATAAATGTGCAGGTGGTTATGGTACAGTTTACAGGGCAAAGAGAAAGCATGATGGAGTAACGTTGGCAATTAAATGTATGATATGAAATATCTTTCAGCATGCTAGTTCCTTCTAATATTTTAACACATTTTATAATATAAGTAAGATGCAATAATAGTTGACACTTGACATTGAAATGTAAAAAGTCAGATCAGATTTTTGGTAGGGTTGCACTGTTGAAAGGGATGTTTATCGTAGTTTATGCCCGTTTGTTTGCATTCAATCGTATTTCCCTTATTTGACCGAACAAGAAAATTTTCAGCTAGTTCAACTGCATTGAATGATCTTTCTAATTGGTCAAGACTCTCCAAGTGAATCCTAGTATCCAAGTGAATCTTGGCAGCTTTTACTTCACAGTTTTTCATATGGATTAAAAGTGGACAACACCTTTTTCTTTATAAGGGATGCTGATTTAAGTTCTTGTAGAAGATGCTTACCTTGTGTCCAATGGCATGGCTATGATTTTGCAGGTCCTCATGATAATGCTAATAGACACCATATTCAAAATGAAATGCAAATGTTGGAGCGGTTTGGGTAAGATGCTGAAGCATTCACTTGAAGAATTATGCTTTGAAGTTGAACACAGATGGTTTTGACTTTTCAACTTATTTGCAGGGGTAAGAACTTTGTGATAAAATATGAAGGCTCTTTCAAGTATGGGAGTGCCGATTGTCTTGTTCTAGAGCATGTCGAGCATGACAGACCCGGGGTAATATGTTATTCTTTTCCCTTTGTTTCTCTCTCTTTTCCTTTGGTAAGTAACTCGAGTAATTTGACTGATTCAAGGGTGATTTTTGTTCATCTAATTTCAGTTTTAATTGAACTTTTAGGTCTTGAAGAGAGAAATAGATGTTTTTCAACTTCAGTGGTATGGGTATTGTTTGTTCAGAGCTCTTGCTGGTTTACACAAGCAGGTAAGAAACTGTGCAATTGCAAACACATTTTGATATGTTCCGTTCATATGTCGTATGTTTTCCAAGAGCTGAGGAACTTGGTATATCTGGTTGCGTTTGCAGGGAGTAGTTCATAGAGATGTTAAGCCTGGGAACTTCCTTTTCTCCCGTACGCTCAATAAAGGTTATCTGATAGATTTTAACCTCGCTATGGTTAGTAATTCTTGTCTTGGAAATTTCAACCTTGCTTTTGGAGTTCTATGGCAGTCTTATACTTTTTATTGAACTAAAATGAAACATAATCTGACAATTCATGCTTTCTTCTTCACCCATTTCTTTATGCAGGACCTACATCAGAAATATGGAACCACAGGTGAGCTTTGATTTCTATTTGAATTTGAATATCCATAAAACCTTTTATACTACTGTCATGTCTCCATTTTAAAGGAGAAGGTCTCCGTGTCTTGCATAAGAGTTTGTTGTTTGAGAGTGGCAGTGAAAAGTTTAAAGAACAATACTACATTTTTCCTTCAGTAATCATTATTTTCCTTCTTGTTATGAGATTAATCATATCTCACTCTTAATTCTTTGATGAATTTGTTCTGTTATAATTTTACAGATAAATCAGCAATGAGCTATGAAATGGGCTTCAATCACATTCCAGCTCCCCATTCAAAATCTCTTCCTCCTGCAAAATGTAGGAAATTTTCGACTGCTATTAATCATATCTCACTCTTAATTCTTTGATGAATTTGTTCTGTTATAATTTTACAGATAAATCAGCAATGAGCTATGAAATGGGCTTCAATCACATTCCAGCTCCCCATTCAAAATCTCTTCCTCCTGCAAAATGTAGGAAATTTTCGACTGCTAAAGCTTTGGAAGCGATAAATCAGGAGGCAGGAAAAGGATCCATGTCACTTTCATTACCCAAGACCCTCAAAAAGAAGACTAACCAAGCAAAAGAAAACGCCAACTTGAGTACAAGGAATATAATAAAAAGTCAGGGTGCTGATGGCTCTGGGATAACCTCTGCAAAAGATGCAACAAGCAGCAGAATTCCTTCAGCAGAAAGGTTAAGGGAACCCATGCCCTGCCAAGGTAGGAAGGAGCTAATCAGCCTAGCGCAAGAAGCAATGAAGGGTCCCAATCATGAAGTCGCAAGTAGTCCAGCTTCTAAGAGAAAGAAGATTGCTGCCCTTCCCGAAAGAGTGAATAGAAAACTTGTTTATCTTACTCCAATGCGACTGCACTCCACAGGAGTTGCTGGCGCTGGCTTAATGAAGAGCAAAGGTATAATTTCCACATTTGGTTACCGAATGATTGGATATTACAAACTTAGATGTTAATATAGGGATTGATCGTGCTTTACTTGTCCATAGGGGAAAGTAAGCACAAGAGAGAAGGTCACTGTGTTGGAACAAAAGGTTTCAGGGCTCCAGAGGTAAGAAACTGTGACTGCCATCATGTTGCTACAACTCTACTTCTCTATGCTTTTTCTCCTATTCTATTTTTAGAAATCTGTTGTATCATCAAAATTATCTTGTTATCATTAACATCTAATGAACAGAAAAGTTCTCCAATTGAAAAAAATAAATTTATTTATACCCACTAAGCACTTGTGAATATCAAAAGGTTGGCTGGTCATAGAAAAACTTACTAGAAATACAAAATGTAGCTCTTGAGCCCTTGATCAGTGGCATATTAGAGAAGTTAAACTTTATCAGGGAAACTTTTACAAAGAACCCTTGTAATTCCAATGAACAATTAGTTTAGGAGTTCGGTTTCTGACTGTACAGGTCTTCAATCATGTTTGCTTATATCACTCTGTTTTTACATTGGTGGCATACATTTTGTGTACTTATATTTAGAATCTTAACGTTCCTAATTGATAAAATTAATTTTGGGGCAGAAGGTAAGAAATCTTTTGGAATGCTTCTTCAATTATTGTCTTATTTTTTTGATTGAACGTCAATGGAGCTATTGTTATTGTCAATCCCCAATCTTAGGATTGATAGTGTGCCCAGCCAACTTTTAAGTATTTGGGACCTAACTTTGGAGAAAATCAAAAAGCCTTTGAGAAGCGAAACTTGAGAAGATATTTTCTGGCTTCTTGCTCCAGAGGGGCATCCCTACTTCCAGAAATTGGGGCGATGAGCCTTCTATATACTGGGGAGGCTATAATCGTGATCTGGTTGATACACTTTGTGTTTTTTCCTTTCTCCCCCTTTCTCCAGTTTTCATAAGTTAATTGTGCACTTAAACAACCTAAGGTTGAGTTCATTGTGCAGGCATTGTTCAGGTCTATTTATCAAGGCCCTAAGGTTGATATCTGGTCTGCTGGGGTCACATTACTCTACCTGATCACTGGAAGATCACCTTTTGTTGGGGACCCTGACCAGTAAGAATTTATGCTCTCTATTTTAATGCCTTTTACAAGTTCTATTCTCAATCTGGTTGCCAATCTTGGAATTATCTCTAACAGGAATATAAAGGACATTGCAAAGTTTAGGGGTAGTGAAGATCTGTGGGAAGTTGCCAAGCTGCACAACCGTGAATCATCATTTCCAGTGGTATCACTTAAATTATGTCCATCTTTTCCACTACGTCTTGATTAGGCTTAAATACACTTTAAACTTTTAAGCTTTTCACATTTTAGAACTTAAACCCCAATGTCTTAATTTTAAGATATTGAACTTTAATGTCCCTAAATTTCTATAAATAAAACCTTCCGTTCACTGGCGTGTAATGATAGATTAAAATGAGGGTATTTTGGGTTATTTATCTTTGCAAGCACAGAAAATTATAGGCACGTGATTAGTGTGCGAGCCAATAAAAATGATATGTACCCTAAAAGACTTAAATTGCCCTTTCATTTTGAATTACGTGACTTATTCCGTCAAAAAATGCTAAAACCAGTTGCCAAAAGATTTTATTTATACGAATTTATGGACACTAAGGTTGAACGTCTTAAAATTGAAATATTAGTGTTTAAGTTTTAAAATGTGAAAAACTTTAAATATAAAAGTATATTTAAGTCTTTTGATTATACATCTATCTATGTTGTTACTAAAGAATACCATTTTGGTGCAGCAACTTTTTGACAAGCAGCACTTGCCATCTAAGAAACTGCGAGATTGGTGTAAACTCAACACACGAAGACCAGATTTTCTCGAGGTTGTCCCGAGATCTTTTTTTGATCTTTTGGACAAATGTTTGACAGTGAACCCGAGATTGAGGATAAGTGCAGAGGAAGCACTTAAGCACGAGTTTTTTGCACCATGCCATGATCAAGTAAGGAACCACCCGAGGTTTCTCAGGCAAGGGCTCAGCTGTGCTACTCTTTTAAACACTCAGCCGCGGATTCAGTGTTCTAAACATCATTAGGCGGACTTAGGCGGGGTGCCTAGTGCTTAGGCTGCCTAGACGGTGTCTAGATATTTTTCTAGGTGGACAAGTCGTTTTCTTAGGCGGTTTCTTTTATTTATTTTTCTATTATATATATTTATTATACTATATAAAGTACATAGTAAATGTAATTATCTGAAATTTTACATGAAAAATTATCTAAATAAAAATTCATTTGAAGTAATGTAGAGCTTTAAAGTGGAGGTCTATTTTTGTCTAGGAGAGGGTTTAGGTGCCCAAGCAAATCGAGTTGGTAGGGGACTGTTTAGTAGTTAGGCTAGAATTAATCGGACCAAGGTGAAGAATTTTAAGACCTCAGATTGTCGAGGCTTATATAAAGCTTTATAGAGATTTTCTATTGTAGTGTAACTGTGTAACATGTATTCAGCTAGTCTCATCCACATTCATATTTCAAGTTGTGCCTTTCCCCTGGCACCTGCATGTAAACATAATTTACAACATGTACGAAAGATTATTACAACATGTATTGCGTCAATGTACGAAAGAAAAATTGATGCAGTACATGTTGTAAATTATGCGGTACATAATCAATTTTTTCTTGGGAACAGTGTGTATGTTTGATTGTAGACGTGAACATTTTGCTTCATTAGTATATATTTTTAAACATAATTTATTCAATATAAAATTGTAATTTATTTAATTTATAATCACAATAAATTCATGCACCAAAATTAATATAACGCATTTCAAATTAAAATAAGTTCTTTTAGTCTTTATTAGGCTTGACAATTTCATCCCAACCCGATTGAGGCTCGCATGATCTGACATTAATGGAATTCAATTTTACAGTGTTAGGGTTGGATATGGAATATATTCCCACTCGTGTCTCCAACCCAATTATACGTATACTTATAATTTTTTAAAAATTAACATTTTGTATATAAATAATTATGTACTTATTTAGGTTATTTTATTATAATATGTTTCTAGTAATAGAAATATTACATATTGTTTTAACTTTGAATTAAAAATAATTGTATAGAATAATTGTACAAAATTAAAGAATTTTTTTTAATAAAAAAAATAGAGTAATCGGGCAAATATGAAGCACGCAAGTATTTATTTTGGTCAATAGAGAAGTTTCATTTATATTTAAATAAAGAATCTGAGATATGGCATCCCTACAATGATGGCCAACATAAACAGCTCAAGATATAAGTGAGCTATACAATATATAATTAAGTTGCAGCTACAAGTCTAAATTTTGCAAGAGCATCCACACGTGTTTGCTTCCTAATAGAATTGTTCGACACGAATCTCAAACTACACCATACTAAACCACCACCTCATAAGGCATCTATCTGTTCATAGTGTTGGAATCTGAAGCATTAACAAGAGAAACTCAAGTACTCATCTGGAAAACGAATGAAGCTGAAGCGTAGCAAAGTCAATGTCCTAAAAAATAATTTTGCCCACCTTTGGTACAGATGGGCTTTGGCATTCACCTTCTAGTATTCAACGACGAAATCTCTGATTGTGTGTACTCACATAAAGAGACTTTGGACTTATTTCTGTGGATTGCCCATAAAAATATATAGTAGAGTTTTTTTTAAGAAGTGTGCTGTTGCTGATATATATTAAGCATGAAGATCAAGTATTTTTTTTTATTTTTTTATATATATATATAGAGGAGAAATTAGAACTTAAAAGAAGAGGAAAGTGGTTGCTGAAAATCTGGATGCATTCAACAGATTGCAGAAAATGTGGATTAACTCAACTGCAGAAACCGTGGATTAATTGACTCAATTGCAGAAACCGTGTTATAATAGACTGCAGAAAACATGTGCATTAAAAAATAATAAAAAAAAAATAGAGTTGAGTTTTAGCAAAACAGGGGGATATCTGAGTGCACACGTGAGGCCTAATTGTAATGATCTAAGTTTTGCTCTTCCCACATTAGTTGTTAATGTATCTTTTGTCCCACGTCACTTAATTAAAAATCTCTACTATTTTCTAAATCTATAAATAAAAAGGTTTGACCCTTTGTTTCATTCACCAACTTAATAGCCTCCAATTTTGAGTAAGGACCTTGTTGTGTGAGGGCTTCTTATAAAAATACCTCTTTAGTTAAATTTTTGTCATCGAGAACGTAGGCAATATGCGGAACTCGTAATTTTCAGATACGTTTCTTATTTAATTTTTTTGTATTGTCATTTTTATTTTAAATATTGTATTTAGTTTGTTAGTTGATATTTTAGTATATTTTGTTAGTAATTAATATTTTTGCATTGTTATTATTTTTGTAACTTTAATTATTGTTTTGTATTTAGATTATTAGTTAATAGTTTTATATTAACATTATTGGCTTTAATTATTATTGCTATTTAGATTATTATTTTGGCATAGCAGTAATATTTGTTTGAAAAAGAATTAAATATTGAAAGAATATTTTTGTAAATATACTTATAGTTATTTTGAAAAAAAAAATAAGAAAACTGTTAAATAATAGAATTGTCCTAATGACATTTATTTGTTATAAATTTATAATTAGTAATCGTTCGGCTATTAATTTTGTGTTCAGCGATATCGAGGTAAGTGACTCTCCGAGCTGTTTAGTATTTTCGAACTGTATAGTATAAGTGACTTTTTGATCTATTTAATATTTTAAAATTATCGTTTATAATTATGTATGTTTTAGAAATTATTCGGATGCCTAAATGTATTATTTCAAAAATTATTATACTTTATTTAAGGCTTCCATTTGAATGAAAATGTTACACTTGTATTTTGTTAAAAACCCGGATCAAGTATTAAAATAGAATTTTGATTTAGAAAATGAGATTATGTAATTTTGAACTGTGAAATAAGTATAGTTTTGAATATCGAAAATATTAAGAAATTGATTTTAGAAATCTCAGTCCGACTATGTATTGAATCCGTTAGTGTTTACGCTAGTTCCGGAATAATTTAGGACCTACTAAGGCGCACACCTTCAGATACCCTTCGGGGGGCGCTCTTCGGGGCGCGTGCATGATAAGATACCTTAGTAGGGGGCATATCATTGACATTATTGAACATAAGGACCGTGTTACAGGGCTGCTGTAACCTTAGTCGTAAGGGCTGTGGATTAAAAGATACATCGAATATATTGAACATATCAAAATCGTTTATTAAACATATTGAAATCATTTTCGAATTGTGTTTTATAATTATTGATTTTGGTTTTGAATGTATATATCGACTATTATTATCGAACAAGAAAAAATTATTTTCAACAAGTATGTTTACTATTGTTATTGAAAAAAAAATTATTTCAAAAAAGTTTTGCAAACTGTACTTGATCCACCTAAATAGTAAAGATTGTTACTTGCTGAGCTTTACCGCTCACCCTTACATTAATTTTTAAAGGAAACATTGTTTAGAGCCGAGCATTGTTGATACTTTTGTGGATGACCAGAAGATATTTAGTTTAAGAAATTTATGAATATTTTAGAATTATGATAAGACTTTTGTTTAATGGAGTTATGTCTCCAAAGTTATGTTTTCAGTATTTAATTATTGAACCTTAGTGTAATTTTGATAATGAAAGATTGTTTGGTTTCAAGAGAGTTTCATTATTATGTTTTTGTTTGAGCTGCGCTATTGATATTGTTGCCTTGCAAGCCTTCAGGTTTGCGGCGTGTGACACTTCGAACATATAGTTGGTTCGGGGTGTTACACTAATGGAGTTGGATTTGCACCCTTTCTGAGCAGGCACACATTAAGGTTTTATGGACGAAAGTCCAAGGATCCAAGCTTGGCCTAGCACAGTTTCTTAGACTCCCTCATGTGCACATGAACCCACTCCTTTTTGTCAACCATGTTACTAAACCCAACAAAAGAGTGTACTAATATACTTAAAAGGAGTTTTACAAAGTGAGCAATGTGGGACTTAGCTTAACACTAGAATTTTGAAGCACAACAAATAATCCCCCACATGATTCAAAATTTTCATTAAACAAAAATTACAAAGAAGTAAAATGGGCAATGGATTTTAGATATATAATGTTGATACCTTGTGGGTTTGAATTGACACTTAGTGGAACAAGCTCATGATTGCAGATTATAGATGAATTATATTTTTGAACCAATTATCTTTGATACAAACAGTTGAACTTCCACATATGCCAAAAATCCTGAATCCACCCAAGTCACGGTTGGGTGCGTTCTTGGCCATGTGCCATACTAGAGAGTTTGCCATAGGCTCTCATAGGAAGTGGCCATCGCCTCCACCTTTATATAGCTGGACCCATTAAGTGTAAACTGACATACACCACTCTTTAGGGCTATGACTTTCATTAAGAATCTAAATGATTTATCCTATCACAATTTATTAGTAAGCACCACAAGCACACAAGGAGAGACATAAATTATTTTAGTGCTATAATTAAGTAATTCCATGACTTGTTGATACCCATTGAACCCAATTCATGGGATCTCCAATCACATGGATTGGGTTTCCATCATGTATCACTTACTCAAGATATTAGCAACAGTCTCATCCCTCTCAATGCCTTTTGGACGACCTTTTTAGTCAATCCCTTTTTGAGCGGATATGATAAATTCTTTTCAGACCTCACGAATTCCATGAAAATAACACCATTGCTGATCAGTCCTTGTACGATATTGTGTCTCAAGCGAATATGTCTCTGTTTCCCATTATAAACATGGTTCATTGCCCGACCAATAGCTGTTTGAGAATCACAATGCAGAAAGATAGAAGAAATTGGTTTTAACCACAACGATATGTCTGCTAGTAAATTCCTCAGCTACTCTGCTTTTGTACCTGCCAATTCTAAGGCAATAAATTCAGATTCCATAGTAGATCTAGTAGTACAAGTTTGTTTAACAAACTTCCAAGAGACATCTCCCCCATCTAAAGTAAACACATATATATTAATGGAGTTTGTCTCGTCATTATCAGATACCCAATTAGAATCACAATATCCTTCTAAAATATTAGGATGACCAATAAAATGAACACCTACATTAATTCCTTTTAAATACCTCATTAGTCGTGACAATGCATTCCAATGATCTTATGAAGGATTATGTGTATATCTGCTAAGTCTACTAATGGCATATACAATATCAGGTCGAGTACAATTTATTATTCCCGGAGGGCACAAAAAGGATCTAGAAGGTGGGGTTGAATATATCATTTTATTATTTAAAACACAGTTACCAAATTATTTACTTTGTGTGAATGCAGCGGAATAGTTAATTTGATAAAACACACCTCCTCGATCTAAGATTGTAAATCTGTAGTTCTGGTTTTAAATTATGCTACTTCAGTATTAATGCATGATGTAAAGCAGTTAGAGCAATTATGACAGTTTTAATGTAAGCTGTAAAAGAGATAAGAGGGAACACAAAAAAATTAAGTAATTTAGAGCACAAATATCTCATAGTCCACTCTTCTTCACTTCTGATAAAAAAATCACTAAGGATGTAGGTCACTCAGACTAAGGTCCACTAAGAACTGTTACAACAATGAATCACTAAGATTTCTTCGAGTCACTAAGTCTCGATAAAGGTCACAAAACTTGAGTTCATAAAGAACCATTCCAATTTGGACACCAAGTCCATCCCACTTAAGGACTGATTCCCTTAGAATCTGACGGGTTACCAAGTCTCGTTTTTCGTTGTTGTTGATGATGAAGGTGATTGAGGTGCTGTTAAGTTGGCATTAATTTCTTCTTCACTGATAAAACTTAGCAGCTGAGCAATTTATCTTTGACTTTAATCTCTGAAGCTGTTGGATAAGCCTTTTTATTTTTTTTATTTTTTATCTTCTCTAATTTTGTAGAAATCACTCTTTTAATGGATCCTCCAAAGTATATATTTCACTTAGGGTTAATGATATATTCATTTAGCATATTCATCTTCTTCTTTCCTTCTTGAACTCTACAATTTTGATAGACTCAACTCTCTCTCTCTCTCTCTCTCTCTCTTTATATATATATATATATAGGCTCGTCTTACTCTTCCTATACTCATCTCTCCTCTATTTATTTTCAAATAAGTATTTCTATTTATAAAGAGATGTATTGTTGAACCACTCCTTAAAAAATATTCGTTACTTTAATTAATGCTCCGATATTAGAAGATCTTGATGTTGGCATTTATAGATAATTGTCAGCTTGCTTTCGGCTTTGTCTTAATTTCCAATATGCTAAAAATAGAAACCACGCGGATGATATCATACTACCAGGATATATCTTCCTCTGATATATATCGTAAGCATCCAACGGTAGGCTGAATATTTTTGAGTATTTAAACACTTATCATTTCCTCTTTCTCGTTCAATCAACTACGAATACTATTCCTTAGAAACTGTAGTGTTTGACTTGATTGATTTCTAAGTTACAACTCTACGATTGGCTCTACAATTTGATTACTCTGCAAACTATACCATGATCTTTTAGCTCTACAAGAGTTTCTTAACCTTATTAACTTAGAGTTGTGCTTGCTATTGTCACTTTACTTTACGAAATCAGAGTTTCCTTTATGATTCTTGTCTTGCTTTACGATTAAGTCAAACTCTGCGATCCTTATTCAATGAGTCATTTTATGATTTATAGATTCTCTGATCAGCCTTATGATTCTTCTGACTGTTAGCTTTGCGATCTTCTGAACACTGCAATTTATTCTACGATCCTTCTTCATTCTCCTTTTTGCCTCTTGATCAGTTTTGTTCTTCGACTTTGTAATATGAAGCTTTAGCTTTATGAACTACTGCTTTGTGTTCTAGAGCTTTATGATCTTCAATTTTACGTTTTTCAGCTATACGATCTATAACTTTACGATCATAAACTCTGCGTTGTGAGGATCCGAATTTTCAGGATTTTCTTAATAATATTAAATAAGAATTTAATTGATAAAATTATCAAGGTTGTTTAAATTAATTATTATTTTATGTGATTTAAGGTATGTGATGAGATTTAATTAGTAAATTAAATCTGTACAGAGATCATGACGAATTGTGTTAATTTAAAATAATTGAAAAGTAAATAAATTGTTTAAAAACAATTTATGAAGAATAAGAGAAATTTCTTGTAAAGGCACAATAAAATTATTATGGAAATACAAAAATTATTATTTAAATAATGTTAAATGGTAATGTGAGATATGTGAATTAGATGTGTATATATATACATTTGTATATATATAAGTGTGCATGTTTAATTGATATATTTAATTGATAATTATAAATGTTATTAATTATGGAAATTAAGGGATTAATAATTAAATTAATCCAATTTTAAATGAAAAGCGAATGGGGAAGTTAATAAAATTGTAATTATTGATTTTAGATTTAATTAAGAATTATGGTAGAAATTTAGAAATTTATTGAGAAGAAATGTAATTATATAATAATAAATTATATAATTTATATAAGAAAATTAAAGTGATGTATAAAGGAAATTATAATTATATAAATTATATAAGGATAATTATATAATTTATATAAGAGTATTAAAATAATGAGAGAATTAATGAATGTATAATTATTGATTATATAATTAATTAATAATTATGGAGGAATTTAAGAAATTATTTAAAAGGAGAATGTAATTATATAAATTATATAATATTAAATTATATACTTTATATATAAAGAAATTAATGTGAATATTAAAAAAATTGAATAATAAATAAGAAAAATGAATGTTTTAAGTTATTAAAAATTATATTTATTTATAATGGAATTATTATGACCTTTATGAAGAATAATATTTCAGAAACGTGAACATGTTAGTGTAACATGATGTCCAAGTAACGAAGTGAAAAATTATGAAAAATAATTTTTATATGTTATATGAATTATTTTGGGATTTTTGGAGGTATAAATTACCTCATTTAATTACATGCATATCATTATGCGTGTACAAAATTTGTCAAGAAAAGTACCCAAAAAGGGTATACATATTATTTATAAATTACGTTATGATTTTTGGAGAATTAAAATAAATATTTTATATAAAATATTTATTACACGAAGTAATTACGTAATGTATTTAATTAATTATGCATGCGATTTTTGGAAAAATCTGGAAGTTTCAAGATGACTGAGGCGTGGGAATTTAAGTCGATGGAAATTTTTTTTTATGTTCCAAATTGGCTAAGTTGGTGGCTTTAAAAAGGAAGGGAAGAACAAGAAAAGAGAAACAAAACAAAACAAAACAAAAACATTGCCTCCACCTTGCTCCATCCGAAAACCATGACCACCACCTTGCCACCCGGAAAATCTCTATAGCCACCAAGGGAAGAAAATCTTTGGGTGCCAACATGTATGGAACACGCTTTAAAGGAAATTTTGGCTTGAGGAGGTATAAAAATTAATTCTTTTGGCTTATTTTTGTATTTATTTATGTTAAAATAATTTTATGAAAAATTTGTAAATAATTAGAATAATTATTCCAAATATTTTTTGGATATATATGTATGAATTTCATGATTTTTAGAGTTATATTGTAGTAGAAAATTGGAGAAAAAATTGGATTAAATGGGTTGTGGCTGCTACTGTTTTCGGAAAAGAAGAAGAAGAATAGTTAGGCCGTTCGCGCATTGCGCGGAGGCAAATTTTTTCCGGAAAACCAAGAAGAAACGACGTCCTTTTGATGGCATGCGGGAGTAAGGGCCGCGCCATGCGTGAGACTAATTTTCTGGAAGCCGCTATAAAACGGCGTCGTTTTAGGATGACGGAAGCATGGCGTGCGCAATGCGCTGCTGACTTTTGTGCGGAAATTACAATTATACCCCTGGACTTTCCGAAAAATTCCGGTTGTGTCCCTAACGTTGCTGAAGTTACGAAAATGCCCCTGGGCTTTCCGGAAAGTACCGAATATGTCCCTAAGGGCGCAAAAATTACCAAAATTCTCCTAGAAGTGATTTTAATTGAAATAAATGTTTAAAAATTATTTAAAAATCATAGAAAATTATAGTAAAATACTAAAAATATAGAAATGATGTTTTAGCATTAAATTTAATATTTTTTTAAAAATATTAAATATTGGTGATTAATATTTAAATATTAATCTATTAAGTTTAAAGGTTAGAAAATGATTAAATAAAATTTTTGGGACAACCAGATATGTTAAAATTTATCCGATGAGCCGAGTTGTCCGTAGTGAAGGCATTGGTTATTAAGATAAATTAATTTATTAAGAAAAAAGGTTAATATAATTAACCATATTAATTATTAATTAACCTGATACCCTAAAATAAATCGCCGGGTAGAGTTAATTACGGTATAGATGATATTAATTAATTAAATTAATATCATGAGAGGATAAATAATTATTATTTGATTATTTTATGATCATAGGTTGATCGAGTTAAGGGTTTGAGCTATCAATTTATTAATTGGACATCTAGGCAAGTTCTTCAGTCCTTTTATGTTAAATGTTGGATTGTTATGATATGTAATTCTTGTTTTAACTGCATACAAATTATGTGCTATGTGATACATGATTAATATGACCACAATGTGTACTTTGTGCAACAATATGAATATATATGAGATATATTGCTATAGTAGAAGCACAAACACATGATGTATGACACACACCAAACATGATAAGGTATGGGCTACGTGAAGTATAACTGTTGAACTTGCTGAGCCGTTGTACTCATTACTTGCATAATATAAACTTTTGCAGGTTAAGAAATAAATTTCAAGAATTTTGGATTATGTAGAGACGGTTTACCATGGAAGGTTGTGACTGTTATTAAATTTTAGTATTATAAATCAATGTGGATAAATTGCCAAGTTACTTTGATATTCTATATGCACAGATAAGTGGATCTGAATATAATGAGTATAGTTTAAACTGTGAACTGTAATTGTTCTATATGAATATTATGATAGACTATTATGTGTCTGATGAATCATGAAACAAAGAATAGTAGTATGGATATGAATGATATTAAAATGTGAATGTCGAGCTTTATGATACAAGGAAAGAAAAGAAAAAGTGAAGGTTGCGATCCAGGGACTAGGATCCAAATGTAAAGATTTTAAATATCCAAATATTTTAATTCAATGATTGAATTGAGAAAAAGAAAAATTTATACCAAAAATTTGGTAATTGATGATTTTGAAATTAAATAATGGATCAATTTAGGTGATGAAATATTTATTAACGGACCGAAATTTGGACGTTAAGGAAATAATGTTAAATAAACATGAAAATTAAGATAATAAAGTGGGTCGAATTTCGGGATTGTTACATACGTTATGTCATGAGCTTTCTAGTAATTTGTACTCTACTATTTCTTCAGTCATCGTGTAGTAGAGTATACTTTCAGACTTATCTTTCTCAATAATATCTCTTGACATGCTTATTCTTTGTCTGTTACCATTTTCAGATCTTCATTGCACACTTAGTTCATTTTTTGAGAACTAAGATTTCTCCTTGATTTGGATCCTGTCCTTTTAGTCTAATTTATCTCAAACTTCTTGCTACAAAAGGACTCTTGTTAAGGACATCCTGAATCATCTATTATAGAAAATCTGTCCCTTAGTGTTATTTGCATTAAGAAGTTTGATAGGTAGCACTGATGCAGTTCAATGATGTTGTAATTCTGCATTTTGAAGTGACTCCAGTAATCTGATGATCTTTATTCTGTTGTCTTGAGTATTTTGACTTGTTCAGTGCTTGTGAGTTTTCATTTTTTTGTGTGGCCAAAGTCTATGATCTTTGCTATATTAAGATGAACGTGCTTGATAGAGCTATGTGAACTCTTGTTTTGCTCTGGGAATGACTTGCTTTCTCTGAATCTTTCACCTTTCTCGGAGTGATTCTCACTTATTCACATCTTGCTTTTAAGCATTCTTTAAGTCTTCATATTGAAGTATAGTTTTTGTCCTTAGTGGGTATGTTATCTTTTTCAATCTTCTTTTCATAGATTTATACTTTTGTCTCTTATTTTGATCTGTTCTTTTCTGTAGTTGACCATTTAGTTCTGACTTACAAAATGAGTTGGTCGTAGTGTTGGATGAGGAATATAGAGTTTGTACTGTGATTAGAACTTTACATTCTGCTCTAGATCTTCCTTCTTACGACCAGCTCTACGAAATTTAACTTCTATGATGCTTGATTTGATTTCTAAGGACTTTTCTTTACGGTACATCCTTGAGTTAACTCTGCGGCTGATCTGTTGGTTTGCAAAAATTATGGCATACATATAATCAAATTATATAAGCGCAACGGAAGCAATAAAAATCAGATTTTAAAATTTTTTGTACAAACCAATAACCCGGATCTTTCTTATGCGACTATTATTAATTGAGGAAGAATAAAAGAATTTATACCTTTGTAGAACCAAGCTTCCACGGGTGCAAGTTCATCTCCCTTTAATCCTTCATGTTCTTCTTCAAATTCACCGATTAGATTCCATGGATCAATGTCAACTCCCCAAGTTGTTGAGCCTCTAGAGGTGATCCACCAAGAGATCTATGAATTAAAGAAGTGGATCTTGGTTTTTTTAAACCATGGGTGGCTAGCCCTAATTCTCTCTCTCTCTTTCTAACTCTTAGATCTAGAGAATTATGGAGTACTCTCCCTCTTCTAATGAAAGAGTGTGTAACCTTGATCTATGATAAGACTCCTCTTATTTATAGATCTAGTCAACCCTCCTAAACTATTTAGGATTAAGGTTTTAATTTAATTCCCAATTTAATTAGGAATTAAATTAATTAATTACAATTCCTAAACCATTTAGGAACTTAATTATTTAATAATGAGAGTACTTCTTATTAATTAATTACTAAATCATTTAGTAATTAATTAATTATTATTATAATTATAATTCCAAAACTATTTAGGAACTTAATTATTTAATAATAATATTACTACTTATTAATTAATTCCTAAACCATTTAGGAACTAAATAATAATACTAGTAATAATAACAATAATAATAATAATAAAAATAATAGTAATAATAATAATAATAAGACTTCTCTTATTAATTTATAATTAGTATTTCTAAAATACTAAATTATAAATATTAAGCTATTTAATTTATTCTATCAACATAGTATAAATTAAATATACTTAATTTATTATTACAATTATGTCATCCACTTCTAAAATAAATATTACTCTTTTGCGGTGTGACCCTTTAGGTTCTCCATATTAAACCGGTTGTATAATAAATAAATTAGAACAATTCTAATTCATTTATTACGAATTAACTCTTTAATTCAGAATAAATTATTCCACAATAAGGGTAAGCCCCCTTAGCGATTAGTCATCTTTCCAGATAATATAGATTTCAACATTTAATCGTAAAAGAACCTTTCAGCAAATAGTTACCGTACAATTCAATCCTTCTACTATACAATGTCCTAATCAAGTATAAGACACGAAATTTCTGTTAAGTCTTATTTATTTGATTATATGCATTTCAATTCACAAATACACAACTCTAGTTAATGTAAATTAGAAACTCCTTTCTAATTCCATTCAACCCTAGCCAGGGATTTCTGAGTTGTCACTTATTGAATTGCATAGGACATTCTCTCCCTTTACTGGAAGTGGTAGATCCTTTGTTGACCATTCATCTATCTCCATGTGTACCTTATTATACCCAAGCACATCCTTTGATATACCAATAGGTCTTAAGGAATATGTCAAAGTATAACTTAGTACACACAAGATACTAAGATGATCTCAAGTCTAAGGATCACTTGTACGACTATCACATAAGGAACTCCTATTGACAGACGAGTAAAACTCCATTAGGTGTTCCTTGAGCGAGTCACGTTCAGTGAACTTATTCTCTAATAAGCACCTACATACTTGCTTTAGTGTCTCTACACAAATGATTATGAGATCAATCATCCTCTTCATAAGAGCAAGCATAGTATGTACCAATCTATCCGGATCTACTAATCCCTTTTTTAGTGATCCAACGATTAGGAACAATTTTAGTTTTGAGCTATCTTGAATTTAGATCTCATTAGCATGATCCTCATCATGGTTCTAAAAGCATTGCTCGAAAACTATGGGTTTATCCATTTGATTATTTCAAGTAATTAATCATGAATAAAGAAATGCCTTGATACTTTTATTAATAAATGAACAAGATTACAAAGTATATGCTTATCACATCAAATGTGATTGGCTTGAGGGCATACTACTTTCAATCTCCCACTTGCACTAAAGCCAATCGCCCTTTGGTATCCACATACCATTCTTCTCTAAGTGGCGTACAAATTGCTTAGTAAATGCTTTAGTTAATGGATCTGTAATGCTGTTCTAAGAGTCTACCATCTTTATGGTGTCGCCTCCTTTTCAATGATTCATCTAATCATATGAAAGTGCCGTAACACATGTTTGGATTTCAGATGAGACCTAGGTTCCTTGGCGAATTAAACTCCTTTAATGTTAGGAACCATTATAAGTTCTGTAATGAACTTTTTAAACCAAACAATCACCTTTGCAGCTTCACTTATAGTTATTTACTATGTCTTTGTCATTAAATCAACAACTCTTTGCTGTTTGGAACTTTTCCAACTCACTGCAGCACCGTTCATGGTAATCATATTACCTGAAACGGATATGTTGTTATCTTGGTTAGTCTGAACAAACTTGAGTTTGTTAAACCCTCTAGTTTTATATCAGACCCATCATTAGAAACTCTTTTCTAATTTTCTTCTCCAGAATTGAACTGATATCTGCTTATCATACATAAGCAATATCAAGTCTAGTACATATCATCGAATTATTGTACAGTCCTTGGGTTAAGCCGAGCATCTTTTATGATCTATCTCTATAAACCTTTATCCCGAATAGAATGTTAGGACACTTCTCCCAAGTCCTTAATGGAGAAGTTTTAGACAACCACATCTTTACTGATTGTAACATTGGTATGTCATTCCTTATTGGTAGTATATCAACATATAATACTAGGAATGTCACAGTACTCCCACTAACCTTTGTACACACTTGGTTCATCATCGTCTTTGATAAAATCAAACTCTTTTGATTGTCTCATCAAAACGGATGTTCCATCTTCGAGAAACTTGCTTCAATTCATAATTGGATCGTTGTAACTTACATACTTGATTTGTTCCATCTATATGTAGACAAATCCTTTTGGTTGTATCATACATACATCCTTTTATATAGTAAGCTGCAACTGCAAGTAAAATCCGAATGGATATATGCATTTTCACTAGTGAAAAATTTCATCATAGTCAACTCATTGACCTTGATCGAAATCTCTTACCACTAGTCAGGTCTTATAGGTCTCCACCTAGCCATCTGCTTTAGTCTTTCTCCAAAGACCCATTTCGGATTTTATGGTCATCAACCATTTCTCTTGAGTATCTAATACTCATACCTCATCGTATATATCTGGATCATCATCCACTATGATGCGTACCTTATCATCATCATCTATGATGAATCAATACCATTCAGGTATCTTCGGTACTAAACCAGATTTACGACTTGGTTGTGGTACAATAGGTTTATCTACTTGTACAGATTCCTTCATTTTATCTGTAGTGTTTTGTGATTCTTGAACTTCTTCAAGATCTATTTTACTCCCACTAACCCTTTAAGGAAAAACTCATTTTCCTATAAGGCAGCGTGTTTCAAACAAACACCTTTTAGTTAGTCGGATTATAGAAGTGATACCCTAAACTTTCTTTAGGATATCCCACAAGTTTACACTTATCAGATCATGTCCCTAGCTTATCTTTGTCAAACCTTTTGACATAAGCTGAACAATTCAAATCTTAACATGCTTAAGACTTGGTTTCCTCCTTATCCATGACTCATATGAAGTCTTAGGGACGGAATTTGAAGGTATCTTATTTAGTAGATATGCGATCGTTTCTAGAGCATAACCTTAGAAAGATACTGGAAGATCAGTAATACTCATTATAGATCATCACCATGTCCATTCTGTGAGAATACCATTTCGCTTGAGATGATCTAGAAACTTACTGCTTTAATTATTCCCTTCTCGATCTAATCGAAGAACTTTAATACTTTTGGCATTTAGTTTATATACTTCACTTTTGAATTCTTTGAACGTTTCAAACGATTTGGATTTGTATTTCATTAAATACATATATCAAAATCTAGAATCATCAGTGAAAGTAATGAATGAATACCCTCCTCTTGCATTTGTTGTCATAGGTCCCACACACCACTGTGTGTACCATCTCTAACAACTCCGTAACTCGCTCTCCATGTCCACTAAATGGAGATTTAGTCATATTATCCATGATACAAGATTCACAAGTTGTATTTGATTCATAATCAAAAGCTCTAAAAGCCTATCTTTATACAACTTGTTTTAGTCTTATTTCATTAGCATGACCGAGTTAACAGTATTGCATGAATGTATGATTCATATCATCTATTTGCTTTTAGTTTGTTCAAATTGGAATATTTTTCATATAAGTCAAGTATACAAAATCTATTAAGTAATCAACCAGTTCTAAATAAAACATTATCATTATAAACAGAACAACGATTGTTCATTATTATAATGTCAAAAAAAAACATTCCTTGTCATCACATGGAACTGAAATAATATTTCTAAGAATTGGAACATAGTAACAACTTACTAACTTAATAGGCTTACTCGTAGGCAGTGCTAAATTATACGTTCACATGGCTAATGCAACAACTTTTACTTCATTCCCCAACACATGATTACTTATCATTTATTTAGCTTTCTACTTCTGCTTAGTCTCTGCAACGACTTGCATATGTGAGACCACCATTCGGTATCTAATACCTAAGTGGAACTTGACTTATAGAAAGTTCTATTTCATTATGAACAAATCTATATCTGTAGCTGAAGTTTCACTAAACTTCTTCTACTTAACTACTACAACTATCTTGCAGTTGTTCTTCCAGTGTCCTAGCTTATCGCAATGAAAACAAACTTCTTTGCCCTCGGGATCACTTTTATTTTATGTCCTTTGTTTAGCCTTTCTTTTGCCTTCTACTCTTTCTGACTCCTCAGAAATACCTTTGGTCATCTTCCTCCGCTTAGAAGATTCATCTACGAGTAAGACTTGGTTTTTCTAGGAAGGAAAGTGACTCTCAACAATCTTCAACATATTTAAGCAAATCAGTTAAACTGACTTCTAGCTTATTAATGTTTGAAGCTCACAACATATTATGAATTAGAGTCAGTGAGTGACTGCAAGATCGAATCTTTACTCAACTCTCCATCCTTGACAAAACATGTTTGTCCTAATTGATCAATCCAATTGATCGTCTTTAGGACATGCGTCTTTTACTGTAGTGCCATTGATTATTATAGATCGGAAGAGCTCCTTAGATATCTTATATCTAGTTGACCTACTTTGCTCACCATACAACTATTGAATGTGCAGCAATATAGTAGGTGCATCCATTTTCTCGTGTTGACGCTGTAACTCGATACTTATGGATGCGAGCATGACGCATTGAGCCACCTTTGCATCATCTTGCCATTTAAAATAGCAATCTCTTCCTCAGAGGCTTAGTCTACAACGTTTGTAGGAATAGACAAATTAAGGACATTTGCTAGCTTTCCAGCATTGAGAACTATTCTCAAATTTGTTTAATCAATCCGAACAATTCGGTTCGATTAATTGTTAGCATCCAATATGCTATGCAGTGTTAGTGAATTAAACATAACAATATTCTTTAAGTGAATTAATAACAACATTAACATGCATTCATTTTATTAATTACCAAAATAAATTAGGTCTTTATTTAAAATGGTGTCTCCCACTATTTTCATCAAACTATATTACCTTCCTTATATAGTTCGGCAAATCTAGTTAAAGATTTGCAAGTGAGAATAAGGATCCTATCGACATAAGTACAACCTTGTGTGTGCACAACAAACTATAGTTTATTCAATAGGTAGACAACTCCTTGTCAATTATATCAACATGTAACTCCTTTGTATTTTGCCTCTTAGATTATTATGATCATATGTGTGCACATCCAAATCAAAATTATCTAAGTTAAGTCCATTCTAGCATTTCCATATAAGTGAAGAGAAAAATACTGCCCTTGTGTGTGCACAACAAAACAGTAATGTTCAATTCCTTTATAAGCATCGAATGTGATAAAACAACATCTCAAATAATCGATATGAGCCTTGTGTGTGCACAACAAACTATATCGAGTATTTGATACTCTATCATTTTATCATGCTAGAAGGCGACGTTCGATATTTTTAATAAATATCTTTGAACGTTACAACTTAATATTATGAGTAGTAGAATAAATAAATTAGAACAATTCTAATTTTATTTAATTGAATTAAACTCCTTTAATTCATGAATTAAACATTTTAATTCATTTTATAAATAAATATTTATTCTATATCATGAGGGGTTTATTAATATTAATTGTCTCATCTTGTTTAGCGCACATGCACATATATATATAAAATACGCGTCATATTAATTAACATGCGAAGCATGTTTGATAATATATAATATATATAAATAAGCATGCACATATAGAATACTATATTCTACTTGGATTGATTATTGACTTTTATTCTAGTTTGGTTTATTCGAGCCACCAAATAAACCAAATGGTCAAACCTAGGGTGCAAGAATAAATTAAATTAAATGTAACTATTACATTTAAATTCGGGCTCCATTACAAACGGATCTTCATGCGCTCCTTGCTTCTTTGCTCCAATTCTTCAAAATAATTATAACTAATCCTATTACAAATTATTTACAATAAATAGAAACCTTGATCAACAGTCAAGGGGAAGTACATAGGAGGGAGATAAAATTATACATAAGAAAAATTAGAAAGACGAGGTACGCAGACCCCATTTATTAAAACCCATTCATTCATGCATTTAATTAAAATTAAATTCAATCATATTAGTCAATAGTCCATAATCAATCCCATTTATTATCATATATATCAACATATATATTAATAAATAATATTCATCTCATGAACTAAATAAAACATTCCATATATGTATTAGTATCATTTAATGGGCAATTTAAAGTTGCATGAAATCTAATTTCATATTTAAAATAAACCTTTTATTTTAATTATAAAATCATGTAAAAATAAACTATTTATTTTTATTATATTTTGTAATTTTTTTGAATTTTTAAAATTACCCAAAATAAACATTTTATTTTTAAATTTTAAAAATCTGCTCAAAATTACAAAAATGCCATTGAAAATCTGAAATTGCTATAATTACGAAAATGCCATTGAAAAATCGGATTTTGGGTATTTACAGAAATGCCACCGCGTCCCTGAAATTACAAAACTGCCACCGTGCGCCGTAAGCCGCGCAATGCGCGCAAAATCCAGACCCGCGCAATGCGCCAGAGTCAGCCGTCCGCGCATCGCGCGCAGTTACCAGCACCCGCGCCATGCGCGCTTGGTTCGCCCCGCGCAATGCGCGCCGTGTCTGTTTTCCGCGCAATGTGCGCGCAGTCATTGTAGCAGAACTATAGCAATTTCGTGGAAATAAAAAATTTTTTTTTTTTTTTTTTCTTTTTCTTTTCAAAACACGATTTTTTGCAATTGATTTTCAATACCCATGATTCTATACAACAAATTATGCCCAATAAATTGTTATAAACATATACCCATACATATATGAAATTAAAACAATTAATAATTCGCATAAGTTTGGCTCTTGATGCCACTGTTGGTTTGCAAAAATTATGGCATACATATAATCAAATTATATAAGCGCAACGGAAGCAATAAAAATCAGATTTTAAAATTTTTTGTACAAACCAATAACCCGAATCTTTCTTATGCGACTATTATTAATTGAGGAAGAATAAAAGAATTTATACCTTTGTAGAACCAAGCTTCCACGGGTGCAAGTTCATCTCCCTTTAATCCTTCATGTTCTTCTTCAAATTCACCGATTAGATTCCATGGATCAATGTCAACTCCCCAAGTTGTTGAGCCTCTAGAGGTGATCCACCAAGAGATCTATGAATTAAAGAAGTGGATCTTGGTTTTTTTAAACCATGGGTGGCTAGCCCTAATTCTCTCTCTCTCTTTCTAACTCTTAGATCTAGAGAATTATGGAGTACTCTCCCTCTTCTAATGAAAGAGTGTGTAACCTTGATCTATGATAAGACTCCTCTTATTTATAGATCTAGTCAACCCTCCTAAACTATTTAGGATTAAGGTTTTAATTTAATTCCCAATTTAATTAGGAATTAAATTAATTAATTACAATTCCTAAACCATTTAGGAACTTAATTATTTAATAATGAGAGTACTTCTTATTAATTAATTACTAAATCATTTAGTAACTTAATTAATTATTATTATAATTATAATTCCAAAACTATTTAGGAACTTAATTATTTAATAATAATATTACTACTTATTAATTAATTCCTAAACCATTTAGGAACTAAATAATAATACTAGTAATAATAACAATAATAATAATAATAAAAATAATAGTAATAATAATAATAATAAGACTTCTCTTATTAATTTATAATTAGTATTTCTAAAATACTAAATTATAAATATTAAGCTATTTAATTTATTCTATCAACATAGTATAAATTAAATATACTTAATTTATTATTACAATTATGTCATCCACTTCTAAAATAAATATTACTCTTTTGCGGTGTGACCCTTTAGGTTCTCCATATTAAACCGGTTGTATAATAAATAAATTAGAACAATTCTAATTCATTTATTACGAATTAACTCTTTAATTCAGAATAAATTATTCCACAATAAGGGTAAGCCCCCTTAGCGATTAGTCGTCTTTCCAGATAATATAGATTTCAACATTTAATCGTAAAAGAACCTTTCAGCAAATAGTTACCGTACAATTCAATCATTCTACCATACAATGTCCCAATCAAATATAAGACACGGAATTTCTGTCAAGTCTTATTTATTTGATTATATGCATTTCAATTCACAAATACACAACTCTAGTTAATGTAAATTAGAAACTCCTTTCTAATTCCATTCAACCCTGGCCAGGGATTTCTGAGTTGTCACTTATTGAATCGCATGGGACATTCTCTCCCTTTACTGGAAGTGGTAGATCCTTTGTTGACCATTCATCTATCTCCATGTGTACCTTATTATACCCAAGCACATCATTTGATATACCAATAGGTCTTAAGGAATATGTCAAAGTATAACTTAGTACACACAAGATACTAAGATGATCTCTAGTCTAAGGATCACTTGTAAATAAAATAGTCTATTTATTTTATTTGTTTAATCTTCCCTCATTAATTAACCCTTACGATTAATCTTTATCATTTTTACTTATTACTCCTTACAAATAAATTAACTTTATTATTTTATTTTCTTAACAAATTATTCCTCTTTAAATAAGCTTCCTCAATTAAATAATTCCAATAACTTAATTATATCTCTCATTTATCTTTATTATTTTTCACAAATAAAATAATATTTATTATTATTTTATTTGTTTAATCAATTTTCATTTATCTCTTAAGAAATTTTGATTATCTTTTCTCATTATTCTTTACAAATAAAATAATTTGATTTACTATTTTATTTTTTTAATTATGTCGCATTCTTACAAATAAAATGATCTTCATTTATTATTTCATTTGTTTAATTCTTCCATACTTTACAAATAAAATAATATTTTTTATTATTTTATTTTTTTAATTATTTCTTAAATAAAATAATATCATTTATTATTCTCATTTTCTACAAATATAATAATTGTTACAATTATCATATTTGTTTAAGCATCTTTCTTTATTATTATTCATTAAATTCCATGAATAATCCATCATTATTTTCTAAAAATAAAATAATACTTATTATTATTTTATTTATTTAATTAATGTTTATTTATTATTTATATATATTTTTCTGCATCGACCCGATTGACCATGACCCGACCCGATTTGACTCGGATCTGGGTCAACGTTCCTACCAGACTAGCGCGGGTCGCGTTAAAAATGAATTGGATCTAGTGCGGGGTGCGCTATTCCAGAGAATAGCTGGGACTGGAGCGGGGAACGCCAGTGCACCAGAGTTTTTCTTTTCAATTTTTCAGCTTTTACCATTTTTTTGGTTTTGATTATAGGCTTGATAATTTGATCATCTTACATTCAAGTGGGTTCAAACTTGTCCCATGACATAGTAGGTTCATGTTTTAACATCATCTAATGACCTTGAACATTTTTTACCCAATTATTCATAAATATATTATACTCCATCTTTTAGTGTTTCACATTAGAACATACATCTTCAAAAATTCACTACAACTTCATTTTAATTCCTTTTCACTTATTACAATTAGGTTATCATCAAATCTTGTAGATCTACTATATTCAAGTTTTAAATCTCAAGATTTTCATGCTCATTATAAACTATTTTCTTGAACATCAAACTTATTACCTAGGGTTTTCATACATGTTCATCTTATATGCATATATCACATACCAAGTCATGATTCAAGCACTTAATCTCCATCAACAACCATCCTTGTACCGCTGGAACCCACCATGGTTCCCCATAACACAAGATCCTTCCGCATCAAATAAGATCTAAACATATATAACTAGATATTCCATAAAACTCAAGATTTAGGTTAAGAAAGGTGTATACCTTCTAGCACCCTATTATTTCTTGCTAAAAACTTGTTAAGCTCCTCAATGGCTTCTCATTCTTCTTGGCTTCCTTTATTCTTCAAGAATCTCTCTATACATATGAATATTTCTCTCTTTCTCCCTATTTTTCTCTTCTTTCTTTTCTTCTATCTTTTACTCTCTTAACACTTAGGCAAATGAGTAACCTTTCTTTGTGTTGGTTGGGAGCTCTATTTATAGAGCTCAAGTAATACATCATTAGCCCTTTTAATCTTCCAACATCTCATTAATTAAGCTTGGTTTTATTAATTCCAACAAGCTTGCTTAATTCATGGAAAATGTGACCTTCTTGGACTAAATGGGGAGCTTTTTACAAAGCTTAAGATGTGCATTACTCAAGGTTGGGAGGTCCCTAGGGTGGCTTTATTTTTTTAGTCTATTTTTTTTTTCATTTTGGAGAATTCTAGAAATTGGGATAAAAATTTGGGTCAAAGGTCAAGGTTTTGACTTGGACTATGTGTTGGACTTCTCTTAATTAAATTGGGCTTTATGTTGGGCCATATACTTGGACTTCAATAATTCTCTTACCACTTCCATTAATATCTACAAGGTTGGGCCAAATTAATATCTCTATCACGCTCACATATAGTGGATTAATTCCTCACTAGGTTTATTCACTTAGCACTTGGGCTTAATTATTCTTCATCATGAACCTAAATCATAACCTATTTAATTATCATCTTGGATTCATATAAATCCTCACCTCATGATTTAATTCAATACTTGATTAATATATCATCTTACATGTACCATTATTATTCATCATGTCAAACAAGGCTTATCCTTTCAAGCTTAGTTAATTCATAACTCAAGCTTGTCAGAAAATCTCATAATTTAATTATTCATCTTTACTTCTTTCTTTAATTTATAATTAATTCAAATTTATTGATTTAACTAACTTTATATCCTCTTTATTACATAATCACACATAAGTGTAAATAATAAAGTTTCAAATAATTCCTCATGTTATTAATATGATATTCTTCACAAATTTCTTGGTCATTATATTCACCCACCTATAAAGATTATGTCCCCGGAATCGATACAAGGTTACGTAAAAGATGGGGGTAATCCCCTTTAATCTCCATCGTAGCTTTCTCGGCGTTGTGGTTCCTCCATACTATCTTAACATATGGTATGACCTTATTACACAGTATCTGTTCCTTCTTATCGATGGTCTACATAGAGATCTCTTTATAAGTCAAATTATTCTCTAGTTGAGTGGGTTCGTAGGATATCACTTGCTTGTAGTCGGGCTTGTACGGTCGTAATATTGAAATATGGAACACGTTGTGAATATTCTCTAGTTCATGAGGTAATGCTATCACATACATTACTTTGTCAACTCTCTTCAAAACCTAAAAGGGTCCTATGAACCTCAAACTTAAATTTTATTTTCTTTTTAATCTTATTTGCCCTTTCCAGGGAGGTACCTTCAAAAACATAAAGTTGCTAACTTCAAAGTCTCGGCTCTGTCGGTGTAGGTCGGTATATTTCTTTTGTTTATCTTGTGCTGCCACCAAGTCGCTATACCAGTTCTGGTCCCAATAATCGACGCTCTCCTACCTCATCCCAACATAAAGGCATTCTGCTTGATCTTCTATAAAAAGCTTCATATGGTGGCATGCCGATACTCTTATGTAATTATTATTGTAAGCAAATTCGATAAGAGGTAGATGATCGTCCCAACTTCATTTGAAGTCCATCACACAAGCTCAATTGAGTTCCCATAAGTTTCAATGTCTAAATAGTATTCTCATTCTGCCTATCGGTCTGAGGATGGTAAGCAGTACTCTGTCTCAATTGAGTTCCCATATGTTCTTATAGACTCCTCCAAAAGTTTGTCGTAAAACATGGATCTCTATCAGATACAATAGATACTGGCACTCTGTGCCTTGACACAATCCTTCTTATATACAGTTTCACTAGTTGAACCAAATTAAATCGAACCTTTATCGTTAAAAAGTGTGCTAACTTTGTCAGCCTATCCACCATAATCCATATCGTATCATAGCCCTTTTGGAGTGACTGAAAGTCCCACTACAAAATCCATGGTGACGTGCTCCCACTTTTATTTTGGAATTTCCAAAGGCTATAGTAGACCGCTAGGTCTTTGATAGTCCGATTTAACTCTCTGACAGGTTAAATATTTGCTGACGCAATTGGCAACTTTTTGCTTCATGTTCGACCACCAGAAATATTGGAGACAATCTTGATACATCTTTGTACTTTCCTAGGTAAACATAATAAGTCAAATTATGCGTTTCATGTAAGATTTCTTCCCTTGATTATGATACTGCTGGAACCCATACTCGTTCTTCAAACCTCAGTATTCCTTTCTTATCCACTTTGAACTTTTCTTCATTATTTTTTGTTATCCTCCTATTTATTTTCTCATATTTCTCATTCTTTTCTTGCATCTCCTTTAATTTAACCAACAATGTTGATTGAGTTGTCATCCTAAATGACTCCTCTGCGGTCTTCTTTGGTCCTTTCACTTCCATCTCCATCTTCACCATTTCTTCTATCAACTTTCCCTGAGCTGTCAACATTAACACCTTTTTCCTTTCCTTTCCGGCTTAGCGCATCCACAACTACGTTGGCCTTTCCTGAATGGTGCTAAACTTCATGGTCATAATCCTTAATTAACTCCAACCCTATCTTTTTCTTCATATTTAGTTTCTTTTGTGTGAAGATATATTTCAAACTCTTGTGGTCTGTATATATCTCACATTATTCCTTGTATAAATAATTCCTCTAAATCTTTAAAGTTACCCACTGCCATCAACTCCAATTCAATGGTCGAATACCCCTTCTTGTAGTCTTTTAGCTGTCGTGACATGTACAAGATAACCTTATCATTCTGCATCAGTATATATCTAAGTCCCTTTGTGCGACGCGTCACCGAATACCACGAATCCCCCAGTATTGTTTGGAAAGGATAACACATGTGCCTCACTTAATTTCTTCTTCAGTTCTTGAAAACTCACTTCGCAATTAACAGTCCAAACAAACTTTATTGTCTTTTGCGTCAAATTAGTTAACGGGTTCGTTATCTAAAAAGAAATCTTGAATAAATCTCCGATAATACTCTGCTAACCTTAGGAAACTTCGTACCTCAGTGAGAGTCTTCAGCTGCTTCCAATAGATCACGACCCCTACCTTTTCCAGATCCATTGATATCATTTTTTATCTATCACATGTCCCAAAAAATGTACTCTCTCCATCCAGAGTACTCATAATTTTTTTTACGTACAACTTCTCCCTTCTCATTGTTTTTAACAACAATCTTAAGGGCTCTGCGTGTTCCTCCTGGGTCTTAGAGTAGATTAAAATATCGTTGATGAAAACCATAACAAACTTGTCTAAATACAACTTAAACACCCTATTCATCAAATCTATAAATGCTAATAGTGCATTGGTTAATCCAAATGACATTACCAAAAAATTATAATGTTCATATTGAGTCATAAAGGTCGTCTTAGGCACATCTTCCTCCCTCGCTTTTAATTAATGATATCAAAAAAAAATTCAGATCTATATTTGAAAATATTTTTCTTCCTTCAGTTGCTAAAAAAGGGTCTTCGATTTCGGTAAGAAATACTTATTTTTTATCGTGACCTTATACAACTTTCTATAATTTATCCATAATCGCAACGACCAGACAATCAATTGTCGGTCCATCCCTAACATCACATCAATTTTTCTCAACTTTATCGGGATTAAGACAACATAGGTTCCCTTATATTGACACAATAATTCTATGTACGTACTCTACGAAATTTACTTGATTATGTGCAACTTCTATATTTATAGGGTTTTAATTTTTCGAGATAAATTTATTCGTTTAGCAATTTGTTATACACAAGGGGTAGGTAATACCCCAAATCGAATAATATGTAATCATTATTAATTTGAATATTACTTGACATTGCGTCCACTGATGATATTGACTCTGGCACAGTCATGTCGATGGTTTGAGCGGTTGGTCGATTCGGTTGTGTCAGTTCTATAGTTGCCAGCTTCTTGTTGTCGTTGACTCCCTTGTTTCTACTTCTTCCTCTAGTCGTCTTCTTTGGACAAACCTTGATTTGATGGTATGTTGATCCACATGTGAAACACCCATTTTTCTTCTTCGAATTTGAGCAATTTGGGAAGATGTGTCCCCCTTGCCCACAGTTGTAACATACATTTTTTCCTTTCAAGCATTCCCCTAAATGGTTCTTCCCACAGACACCACAAGATCCTCAATTCTCTTTCAAATCCCCTTTGCTTACATCCAACACTGTTGATGTTACTCCACTTCCTTTTATTGGTATTACTTTCTCCATCATTCCCTTCTCGATCGCCTCTTTCACTATCCCTATTCTCCTTCTCTTGGTGATCTTGGTTTAAAGTTTCACTTTTCCCTTCAGCCTTTATCCTCTCCCTGGAGAAATTCTTTATTAAATGGTCTGCTGCTCCACACTTGTAACATCTTTCTACTTTCTGCCTTGGGTTAGGACAATTAGGTGAGATATGCCCTTCGCGTTCATAATTATAGCATCTTCCTTTTCTTTTTAAACACACCCCTAAGTGATTCTTTTCACAACTGGCACAATTCTATGTATTTTTCTTCTTTGCCTTTCCCATACTTCAATTATCCTTATTCTCTTCGCTTTTTAGGTTTCTATTACTCTCGCTACAACTTCCTTCTATTCGACAGTTCTTCGCCTTCTTCAAAGCATAAATTCCTTTTTCCATGACTGGATTGACTTCTCTTTCTTGATTATTAATTCCCACTTGACCTTGCCTAAACTTAGCGATAACTTCTTCAAAATTTTTTAATATTACATTCATCAGTCTAATTCAAGATTTTGATCCAGCTCCCTATTTTCAACTTTTGTTATCCGATGTGTTCCTTAAGCTTGTGGTTCTTCTCTCGACATTTCTATTTATCACAAAAATGGTATTGTTACCTCCTTATTTATTTTCAAGCATATATCGTTAATTGTTAAAAACTTGATCACCTGTAAAACATTGAATAGTGTCATATCATTCTCATACCCCCTTTTCACGTTTGTAACTTATTATTCACATTCCCTTTTAACCGTTTGATAACTTATCTGTCACTTTACCATCCATTATGATTGCTCTTCGATCTTCCTTTATAACTTTTTTCATTCTACTGTCGTCTTCCCTCTTTCAGAATTTAATCATCACAGAGCATATTTAATAATCGTTTTATATTAATACGCTTTTCATGAATACACGGTGGTTACACATTATAGCGCTTAACTATTAATCTTACATACAGTCTTACAACAAAAGTTGGGGTTTTCAAAATCATATCCCATATTTTACATAAAAGCTGGAATTTATATCACTTCTTTATCCTCTCACCATATATATTTATATATATATATATATATATATATATATATATATATATATATATATATATATATATATATCCCACATCATTTTATTAAACCGTCTATCTACCTTTTTTGCTTCATTAACTCTTCCCTTAAGGATTTCGCTTGCTCTTTTAGTGTTTTATGTGATTTTATATGTGTTTTTATGTTATTGTATAATATGATGTATTATATTATTTTTAAGTATTTTACGTATTCTATGTCGTTTTTTTGTAGTTTATTCGTAATTTATATGTTAAGTGTTGATTTAGTTGTATGTGTTTTTGTACCACATTGTATAGGATGTGGTTTTTGTATTGTTTTTATGTGTTTATATTTCATTTTGTAGGAATTATAATAAGGGCTTGGTGGAACAAGGCTTGGAATTGCCTGGTTTGCATTTTCTGCGCTCCGTTTATGCAGCAGTTAATTCACGCCCAATTTTGGCCTTGATCCTTTCTTAATCTTCAATTTTGTAAAACATAAAAGTTGTAGGTCTACGAATCTCCTTTCCAGAACATCTTTAATCACCTCAATCGGAGTTCGTATGAATAAGATATGCCCAAAACACTGAAGGAGACTGCAACAGTCCAAAAAGGGAGCAGATCTGGGCAGTTTGTATGAGCGCCACAGCGGTGGTTTCCATCGTCGTAGCAGTGGTACAAACCCAGAAACAAGCAGAACGTTTGACCGCCGTGACTCTGTCTTTGACCGCCCCAGCGATGCACTGTTCCAGTTCGCGATTTTCAGCCTTTTAAAGTCATTTTTTGAGCCCTAATTTGATATCCAACCATTTTCTCTTGAAGAGAGAGAGAGGGAGGCAACTGGGCTTCTATTTGGAACATCAAGAACAAGGCTTTTATCAAAGATTGGAGAGCTTGGATTGATGGATTGAGCTTGAAGATTGGATTCCCATTTGGTTTTCTCTTTCCTTTCTTTTTCCTTGATTTTGTTTTCTAAAATTTGATGAATGTCTTGTTGGTGGGATTTAGTTTACTTGTAATGAACTAGATTTCCATTCTAGGATTATAATGGAACCCATTATGTAGTTTTGATTGATTATATCTCTCTTGTGTGATTGCTTGGCATTTGTGGATGGTTTGTCATATTTAGTTAGTTCTTCATGTATTAATTGCTAGACATAGTAATTAATTTGGTAACCTATATGAAATTGATAGATGGATTATAGTGTGTTGGACAAAAATATGATGACATATGTTATGTTATTTGCTCTTAGGATTAAATGCATAATTTGTATAAAGGATAGATATATACCTTTGTGCCATATATAGCCAATGGGAGAATTTGTGCTTGAAATCCTCGCTATTGTTACTTCTCATAGACATATAGTGAATTACTTTGCTTGGATGTTCCTGTTTGAATCGACAGATTTAGAAAGGATATGTTTATATGTTATCGAAAGAGACATGTAAACACTATAATGAATTCTCGGTTAGCTATTCACTGTGTTCATTTAATTCAAGAGATTTATAAGATTGAGCGTAACTTTGGGGGAAATTGCAATCCTAGCTTGTATCCTATTGAATTCCAGTCGGTATTAGTTAATTAATTGTTAATTAAATTTCTCTATACCAAAAACCCAAAAACCACTTCGTTAAATTAAAATAAAGTTGATTTAATTTTAATACTTTGTATATATTAGTCATAACTCCACGTGGGATCGATACTTTACTTTCATTATAATACTTGTTGACCGCATATACTTGCGCGTTGTATTCAGTCAAACGAATTCGAAGTCGGGTACTTTTATAGGTACCGATTTCGACCAGCACTTCTCAATAAAAATGTATCCGTTGGAGTAACTAGCTCAAGAAACATCTCATCACTTAATATACTACTATTATCTTTTATCGTTTTACATTTTCTTATAATAACACTTTCCCTCTGGTGAATCTCAACCATTCATCACCTTGACTCATCACGAGTTCATCTATCACTATTTCCTAATCTCTTCTAAGGTTACATCCTAAGGTTTTTCCCAACCTATAAAAGTAGTATGACCTCAAGCTAATCACATTTGATGCGATAAATATATACTTTGTAATCTTATTCGTTTATTAATAAAAGTTTTATTTAAAGGCACTTTTTTTATTCATGATTAATTGGTTGAATTAATTAAATGAATTAAATTCATAGTTTTGAGCAATGCTTTTAGAATCATGATGACCCGGTCATCGTTTCCCTATTTTAATTTTTTTTTTTTAAACATTTGAATTTGATTAAATGTATCCTTGATTGAGTTTTGAGTTATGATCATGATTTAATATCTTTATTTTCATATAGATTTAGTATTTTTTTGAATTATATAAAGTAAATATTGTACAAATAATTTTTTTTTTTTTTTACCAAATTTGATTAAATGTATCCTAGAGATGTTTATGTTCATTTGTGTTTGATTTTATCACTCTTGAGTCTTGAATTTTGAGTTATGATAATGATTTAATATCTTTTTTTTTATATATATAAATTTAGTATTTATTTGAATTGTATGAAGTAAACATTGTACAAATAGGTTTAGTTTTTTTTTTTTTGCGTAAATAAATTGATTAATTTTACATGTTTACTAAATATTATATATAATATATAATAATAATTAATATATTTAATTATTTATTATTTATTACATATTAATGACGTCACCAGTTCAATAACGGTCCGACCACTAGTTGGACCAATGACCCATCCACCCGATAACTTTTTCAGTTCGATGACTGATCTGGGTCTGAGAACACTGACAATAACTATTTACGAAAAGATTCTTCTATAATTAAATGTTAAAATCTATATTATCTTAAATATCGTTGATCGCTAAGGGTACTTACCTTTATTGTGGAACAAATATTATTTATTTCAATAAATTAAATAGTTTAATTTACTTATTTAAATAAGATTAGAATGGTTCTAATCAATTTATTCTACAACTGGTTTAATATGGAGAACTTAAAGTGTCACACTGCAAAATAAAATTTTTTTTTTATAAGTAAATGTCATAATCATAATAATAAATTAAGTATATTTAATTTATACTATGATGATAGAATAAATTAAATAACTTAATATTTAGTATTTTGAAAATACTAATTATAAATTAATAAGAGTAGTCTTATTATTATTGTCATTATTATTATTATTATTATTTAGTTCCTAAATGGTTTAGGAATTAATTAATAAGAGTACTCTCATATTAGTTCCTAATTAGATTATGAGTTTAATTAAAAATCCTTCTCTTAAAGAGTTTAAGAGGGTTATCTATATCAATAAATAAGAGAAATTTTATTATGGATTAGGTCTATATACACTTTCATAAGATTTGAGAGAGTACTCACATATTTTCTACATCTAAAGAGTTATAAGATAGAGAAAATTAGGGTTTATCACCACCCACTTCTTAAATTCATATTTTTCTTGGTGGATCACCTTTAGATGCTATACATTTGGGTAGATAACATTGATAAAAAGAATCTAATCGATGGATTTGGAAAAGAACGCGAAAGAATTGGAGTTGAAGTCATATATGTGGAAGATTTGGTTCTACAAGAGTATAATTCTCTAACTCCTTCTTGTTTAATATATAATTGCGCATAAAGGTTGATCCTAGATTATGGTTTGTAGAATTTTAAATTATGATTTTACCATGCTTCCGCTCTTTTTATGCCATATGATTGTATGTCTATAGATTTTTACTAACCAACAGTGGTATCAAAGTCAAACTTTATGTGAATTATTAATTGTTTAATTCCGTATATGTCTAGGTATATGTTTAGAACAATTTATTGGGCATATGTTGTTATATAAAATCATAGATTTTAAAAATAAGAAGTAAAAACCAATTTTTGGATTAAAAAAAAAAGTGAACAAAAATTGCGAAATTCACGACTGTAGTTTTTGGGTCCGTCGAACAGTACCGGGGTGCGACATTTGAACCGAGGAACTGAGCCGGGGCGCAGTTACTGCCTTACAAAACCACTTTGAGGTGTAGTGTGGCAGATTCCATTTTTGATTCTCGTGCAATTTTTTAAAACTATAAAATAAAATATTTATTCTTGAATACTTTTATAATTAAAATAAATTATTTATTTTAAACATGAAATTGGATTTTATGTAATATATATATATATATATATATATATATATATATATATATATATATATATATATATATATGATAATACAGGGGATTGATTATGGACTATTGACCAATGAGATTGGATTTATTTTATGTGGATGCATGAATGAATGGATTTTTTTATAAATAAGATTTATGTACCTCGTCTCCCTAATTTTTCTTAATATAAATTATATCTCCCTCCTATGTACTTCCCCTTAAAGGCTGATCAATGTTTCTTTTTTATAAAAATAGATTGTAATAGGATTAGTTAGAATTATTTGAATAATTGGAGCCCCTAAGCAAGGAGCGCTTGAAGACTCATTTGTAATAGTTTCCGAGTTATAAATGTAATAGTTACATTTGTATGTATTTATTTTTGCACCATAGGTTTAACCTTTTGATTCACTTGGTGGCTCTAATGAACCAAACTAGAATAAAAGTTCATAATCAATCTAAGTAGCATATAGTATTCTATATGTGCATGCTAAATATATTTATATTATATATTACCAAACATGTTTTATATGTTAAATAATATTACGCGTATTTTATATTTATATATGAAACGACCCCGAAATTTGATAAAACTTATTACCTTAAATTTCATGTTTATTAAACATTATTTCCTTAACGTCCAAATTTCGGTCCGTTAATAAATCTTTAATCGCTTTATTTAATCCCTTAATTGACTCTACAGTCATCAATTATCAAATTTATCGGTATAATTTTTTTTATGCTGACATTTAAAATTCAACTTATCGTCTCGATCCTAATCCCTGGATCGCAACTTTTACTTTTTCTTTCTATTACCACTGTCATAAAGCTCAACATTCAAAATTTACTATTATTTATATCTGCACAATTATTTTTTATTCCATAATTCATTATTAGACATATAATACATTTTACCGTAACATCTGTCTTGAACCATTGCAGTTCATCATTTAACTCTATTCATACTATCCGGATCCAACATATATGTATATACGAAACATCAATATAAACTTAGCAAATGTATTCACATTAAATTATAATATAAAAAAAAATATAACCATCACATTCACAACCTTCTATGGTCATCCGTCTCTACATAATATGATATTCTTGAAATTTATTTCTTTACCTGCAAAAATGTATATTAAGCAAGTAATAAGCCCAACGGCTCAGCAAGCTTAACAGTTTACACATTTCATGCTTTACGTAACACATAGCATAGCATGCTCTGTGTGTGTCATACATCATGTGTTGTGCTTCTACTTAAGCATTATATCTCACATACATTCATATTATAGCACAAAGTACACATTGTTGTCATATTATCCACAAATCACATAACACATAGTTTATATGCATTTGAAACAAGAATTACATATCATAATAGATAAACATTTAACATAACAGTACTAAAGAACTTGTCTGGATTGTAGAATTAAATAATAAATACCCTTTCTATAATGTTTCTCGTACAACCTATGATCATAAAATAATCAATTAATACATATTTATCCTCTTATGATATTAATTTAATAAATTAATATCATCTCTGGGCCAATTATTAATTTATATGGTTAATTATATTAACCTCGTCTCTTAAAATATTAATTTAACTTAATATAAAACATCTTCAATGCGGACAACCCGGTTCATCGGATAAACTTTAGCATATTTGGTTGTCCGAAAATTTTATTTAACCATTTTCTAAATCGTAACCTTATTAGATTAATATTTAAACATTTAAATATTAATCCCCAATATTTAATATTCTTACAAAAATATTAAATTTAATGCCCAAACATCATTTCTATATTTTTAATTTTTTTCTATAATTTTTAAATAATTTTTAAACATTTATTTAATTAAAAAGCACTTTCTGGGGCATTTTGGTAATTTTCGCACCTTTAGGGACATAACCAGAATTTTCTGGAAAGTCTTGGGGTATTTTCGTAATTTTCGCGCGTCTAGGACACGCTAGTCATTTCCGGCAAAGGTCGGGGGCAAAATCGTAACTTCTGCCAAAAACATCGGTCGCATATGGCGCGGTAGTCCTTTTTTGGCTTCTACCAAACGACGTCGTTTGGAGCCACTGTTCGTGACAGCCGCGCATGGCGCGGTCGCCCAGTTATTACGCCCCAAACGGCATCGTTTCGGTCTGGCTTTCTGAAAAAAAACTGGCCGCCGCGCAATGCGCGGGCGACCTTTGTTTTCTTCTTTCTTTTTCCGGCAACAGTAGGCTAACCAAGCAACAAATTACACCATTTTGATCAAATTTTTTCCAACATAATACCTCTAAAAATTATATAATTTACACATATTTACCCAAAAATTATTTAGAACAATTATTCTAATTATTTACTAATTTTCCACACAATTTAATTAATACCAAAAATACCAAAATAAATTGATTTATACCTTCCTTGAAGCTTGTTTAAGACTTTAATGGTGCCCAAAATCTCCTTCTTGGTGGTGGCTATGGTGGTCACGGTTGGGGGTGGTGGCTCTCGGTGGGAGGAAGAGAGAAAAGGGAGTTTGTATTATTTTTCTTTGCTTTCTTTTTGTATTTCCTTCTTTCCTTTTTATTTCTTTCCCTTTAATAGCTAAATTACTTAACCAATTTGGAAGCCAATAATAATTCCATCGCCTTTTATCCATGCAACCAACTTTGCCAAATTCGGATAGCCACAAAATTTCATGTATAATTACTAATTTAATACATTACGTAATTATTTTGTGTAATAAATATTTTATGTAATGTACATAAAATATTTATTTTAATTCACTAAAAATCATAAATTGATTTATAAATAATATTAACACCTTTTTCAGGTATTTTTCTTGACAAATTTTGTACACGCATAATGACATGCATGTAATTATATGAAGTAATTTATATCTCCAAAATTCATAAAATAATTCATACCACTTATAAAAATTATTTTTCATAATTATATATATATATATATATATATATATATATATATATATATATATATATATATATATATATATATTTTACTGTGTTACTTGGACAACATGTTACACTAACATGTTCACGTTTTCGAAATATTATTCCTCATGAAAATCATAAAAATTCAATTATACATAAACATAATTTTTAATAAATTAAAACATTCTTTTTCTCATTTTTTTTTAATTTCTTTACTATTTACATTAACTTTCCTTATATAAATCATATAATTTATTATTATTATATAATTCATATAATTACATTATCCCTTTTTAATAATTTCCATTTTACACAAAATACAATTTATAAATTTTTTCTTCCATCCTTATTCAATTTAATCTTCTTATATAAATTATATAATTATTCCTATATAATTTATATAATTATTATTTTCCTCATATTTCACTTTAATTTCCTTATATAAATTATATAATTTATTATTATATAATTTATATAATTACTTTTCTTCTTTATTAATTTCTAAACTTCCACCATAATTATTGATTAGTTATATAATCAATATTTCTAATTTTTACTAACTTGCTCATTAACTTTTTATTTAAATTTGGATTAATTTAATTATTAATCCCTTAATTCTCAAAATTAATGAAATTTATAATTATCACAATTAAACATGCACACACATATATATACAAATGTGTATATATATATATATTCACATCTAATTCATATTCTTCACATTACCACATAACACCACTTAACATAATAATTTCTGTACCTCCACAACAATTTTATTGTACCATTACCTGTAATTTCTCTTATTCTTAATAAATTGTTCTTAAACAATTTATTTACTTTTCAATTATTTTAAATCAACACAACTCATCACCATCTTTGTACAGATTTAATTTATCAATTAAATCCCTTCACATACTTAAATATATACAATTCACCAATAATTTAAACAAACTTGAAAATCTGTTAATTAAATTCCTATTTAATTTTATTAAAGTAATCCCGAAAATTCGGGTCCTCACAATATATGTGTGTGCATGCATGCTAAATAAGATGAGACAATTAATAACAAACCCCTCAAGGAATATATATTAAGTTGTAACATTCAAAGAAATTTGGAATGTCGAACGTCATCTTGTAGCACAATAAAATGATATAGTATCAAATACTTAATATAAGTTTCTTGCGCACACAAAATGCTTATATCAATTATTTGAGATGTTGTTTTATTGCATTAGATGTTTATAAGAAATTGAACAATACTATTTTGATGTGCACACACATGAATTGTATTTTTTTCTTTACTTATATGGAATGCTAGGTCGGACTTAACTTAGATAATTTTGATTCGGATGTGCATACACTTGATTATAATAATCTAATAGGCAAAATAGAAATGAAATATATGTTGATGTAATTGAGAAGGAGTTGTCTACCTATTGAATAAACTATAGTTTATTGTGCAAACACAAGACTATACTTATGTCAATAGGATCCTTATCTCACTAGCAATTCTTTAATTAGATTTGCCGAACTATATATTGAGGGTAAAATAGTTTGATAAAAATAGTGGGAGACACCATTTTAAATAAAGACGTAATTAACTTGGTGATTAATAAAATGAATGCATGTTAATGTTGTTATTAATATTCACTTATAGAATTTTGCTATGTTTAATTCACTAACACTACATAGCATTTTGGATACTAATAATTTAATTGAACAAAATTATTCGGATTGATTAAAGAAATTTTAAAATAGATCTCAATACTGAAAAGCTAGCAAATGTCATTAATTTGCTTGTGACAGAAAATCATATTCATCATTTTTTCCCCACATCTATTCACAGCAATATTACAAGTATATATAGAGTTATTTAAGTCTCTATTTTTGGTGATTAACACAAATCAAGGCTAGGATTATGGCTGGGATCCTTTGGCCCTTAATAGAAGGAATTGTATTTACACTTTCCCTACAATCCCTCTCATTTGTCTTCTAATCTACAGCTCACGCCAACACTCCCCCTCAAGTGAACGCATCTTCAACGTGCAACTTGTCTAGTGAGCTGTACAAATTTTTGCTTGACACTGCCTTTGTCAGAATGTCTGCTAGTTGGTCTTCGGACTTCACGAATGGAAACTGAATTATTTTTGCTTCTAAATTCTCCTTAATAAAGTGTCTGTCAACCTCCACATGTTTGGTCCGATCATGTTGTATGGGATTATGTGCAATAGCAATGGCAGATTTGTTATCACAGAACAGATCCATCTCAGAGGTAGGAGCGAAACCTATTTCAGACATAAGTCTTTTTAGCCACAAAAGTTCGCATAGTCCTTTTGCCATCCCACGGAATTCTGCTTCGACACTTGATAATGCCACTACTTTTTATTTTTTACTTCTCCAAGTGACCAAATTTCCTCCAACAAATGTAAAGTATCCTGAGGTAGATCGTCTATCTGTAGCATTTCCTGCCCAGTCTGCATCTGTATAGCCATTAATCCTGAGATGATTATTTTTTGAGAACAACAGTCCCTTTCCTGGGGATGATTTTAAGTATCGTAAGATCCGAATTACCGCTTTCATATGGTTTTTACTAGGCCGATGCATGAATTGACTTACAACACTTACTGCATAGGCAATATCTGGACGAGTGTGTGAGAGATAAATAAGCTTGCCAACCAATCTTTGGTATCGACCTTTGTCTGTTGGAACTTGGTTTGGGTGTTCTTCAAGTTTATGATTCTGAATAATTGGAGTGTCTGCCGGCTTACATTCCAACATTCCAACTTCACATAATAGATCTAGGATATATTTTCTTTGGGAAAGAAATATACCTCGTCTTGATCTAGCGACTTCTATTCCTAGAAAATATTTCAGACCTCCTAGGTTTTTCATCTCAAACTCAGTAGCCAATTGCTCTTGAAGTCTGGCAATTTCCTCCTTGTCGTCTCCTGTAATAATCATATCATCAACATAGACAATTAACGTTGTTACCTTGCCTTGTTGATGTTTCAAGAATAGTGTATGGTCTGAGTTACTCTGACGGAACCCATATTTCTTCATTGCCAGTTTGAATCGGTCAAACCATGCTCGAGGTGACTGCTTTAATCCATATAATGCTCGTTGCAATTTGCACACAACCTCAATTTTTGAGGAGGTTGTATATCCTGGAGGTATATCCATGTAAACTTCCTCTTCGAGATCTCTATGAAGGAATGCGTTCTTTACATCCAACTGATGTAATGGCCAGTCCAAGTTAGCAGCAAGAGACAGCAGAATCCTAACTGTATTTAATTTTGCTACAGGTGAAAAAGTTTCTTGATAATCAACTCCATACGTCTGAGTGTATCCTTTCGCCACCAGCCTTGCCTTGTATCTTTCTATGGATCCATCTGCCTTGTGCTTCACAGAGAACACCCACCTGCATCCAACAGTTCTCTTCCCCTTTGGAAGTGGAGCCAACACCCATGTTTGATTCTTTAATAGTGCTCCCATTTCTTCTTCTATAGCCTGTGTCCATTTAGGATCGGCTAGTGCTTCCTGAACAGTAGTTGGAATCTGGCATATGGATAGGTCTTTGGAGAAAGTCTTGAGAGGTTCAAGTAGCTTTTCCGTAGACACATAGTTGGTAATTGGATACCTTGTTCTTTTTTCCTCCATATCTGGTGAGTATTTATTTGGTGGTTTACCACGATTGTGCCTGAAAGGTAAGATATATCCACCGGAGGACTCTATATTATCTGTACAGGAAGGTGTAATAGTATGGCTTACCTTAAGAATATTCTCAGGAGATAGGTCCGTGGATACTGTAGGCGAGAGGGGTTCTTCATTTGATGTAGACTCTTTATTAGATGTAAACCGTATGACCATGTCTGAGGTTGTTCTAGAGTCATCAATTTCAATTTGATTGTTCTGCTCTTCAAGCCAATCAAAACTTAACCACTTCATCTCTTCACTTGGTGTCTCCCCCTGAAGTGAGGGAGTGGAGGAGGATGAGGAATAAAAAAGATCAGACTCCATGAAGGTAATATCCATGATAGTATGAAACCGCCGAGTAGTGGGATCATAACATCGGTATCCTTTTTGGTGTGTACCATATCCTAGAAATACACATCGAAGAGCACAAGGATCCAATTTGTTACGTTGATTCTTTGGAAGATGAACATACGCCACGCACCCAAAGATCCGAGGAGGTAGTATTAGGATATATGGCAGTGAAACGGATTTAGATAGAACCTGCAGAGGAGTCTTAAACTTTAAGATCTTAGAGGGAAGGCGGTTGATGAGATGCACAGCAGTAGTAGCAGCATCTGACCAATGGTGAGCCGGACATGAGCACTTAGAAGGAGAGCCCTAGCCGTTTCAAGGATGTGCCGATTTTTTCGTTCTGTGACCCCATTTTGCTGCGGAGTTTGAGGACATGATGTCTCGTGAATGAGACCATGTTTTTGGAAGTAAGTTGCGAACTTATGATTTACATATTCCCCACCATTGTCTGAGCGAAGGACTCGAATTGAAGAGGCAAACTGTGTCCGAATCATAGCATGAAAGGACTGAAAGATACTGAATACTTCATCCTTACTTTTCATCCTAGTGCAATCGCCAATAAACAACACAAACCAACGCACTCTAGAGAAAGTAGGTAAAGGAGAGGGACCCCATACATCAGAGTGAATTAAAGCAAATGGAATATCACCTTTATTCAAGCGTAATGGATAATTGACACAATGACTTTTTGCTAAAATACAAGCATCACAATGAAAACTTGACAAATCCATATTCGAGAATAGATCAGGAAATAAATGTTGTAAATACCCAAATGAGGGATGACCTAACCGACGATGCCACAACCATATTTGCTGAATTTTGGACTCCTGAGAGGACACCTGGTGTGCTCGACCCAGACTGAAGTCTTCCATGTAGTATAATCCCCCCTTCCTAGTAACACGCCCAATTATCTCCTTCGTAAGAATATCCTGAAGAAAGCAAGAATTAGGATACATTAATACCATACAATTTAAATCTCTAGTAACTTGGCTCACAGATAAGAGTTTGTGAGACAAGGAAGGAACAAGTAGAGTATTCGTCAACTGTAACGAAGGTGATAAAGTTACTGAACCAGCCCCTGTGACAGGGGAAATAAGTCCGTTTGCATTAGCAATACTGGTGCGCCGGGGGGTGAGTGATATGTAAAATCCGCAGGATCAAAGGTCATATGGTCTGTGGCCCCAGAATCAAGAAGCCATGTAGCACTATTCAGTTCATTACCATGACTAAACAGGGCATGATAAGAAATACCTGAGTTTGGAGGAGGGGCAGTCATATGAGGCAGGCACGAGTCAGCCTTAACCACAACAGCTTTTCCTATGCCACCATTAGCCTGGGCTCCTTCTTTTTTCCTTTTTTCTTGAAATTCAGGCCACCAATCAGGATACCCATGTAATTGAAAACAATTTTCTCGGGTATGCTTAGAGTTCCCACAGTGAGAACATTTAACAATATTGGAAGAAGACCTAGAACTCCTTAAGGAACCCGAACTGGTTCGGCCAGACCCTTGACCAAGTTTGAGACCCCGAGAGGCAAGCACAGCTCCAATAGGGACTTCAGGCTCCACCGTATTCATCACCACCTGGCGGAGAGCTTCTCGCCGAACATGGGCATAGGCTTGTTCCACGGAAGGGAAAGGATGCACCTGCAATACATCACTCCGGATGTTGTCGAGTTTATCATCTAGACCATCCAAGAAAGCATAAACTCGGTCCTCCTGAAGCAGATTATTGTATCTTTGTATATCGGCTGGGCACTCCATTGGATTCGGTCGGCGGAAGTCAATCTCACGCTATAATCCTTGTAAATCAGTATAGTATTTTTCCACTGATCCACCACCCTGTCGGAGACGAGAGACACGCCGCCTGAGTTCATACACCTGCGAAGTATCTCCCCCATCAAAATAAGTTGTAGCAACTGCATTCCATACTTGTTTAGCAGTAGGAAATCGAATGAAGTTGCTGATTAGAGTAGGGTCCATGGAGTTAATCAACCAGCCTTTGACAATTGCATTGTCCGTTCGCCACTTTCGGTAAGATATATCAGTCGGAGATGGAGGGGGTAATTCTCCATTGATGTAACCCAGTTTATCCTTCCCGGAGATATACATCTCCACCACCTGGGACTAAAGAGCAAAGTTAGAACCATCTAACTTAATTCCGATTGGGACAGCAGCAGGTTCTGGAAAATTGGTAGGTGTTTGAGCCTTGGATTGGGCTTCGGCCATCTTGGTTGTAAAGAGGTCAGAAAGAATCGTGTTTAGGTCAAGTAGAGTATTCGAGTCTTCCATATGGCTATTTGGGTCTCCCATCTTTGAGAGGCGTGTAATAAGTGAGCAACTATGGAGCTAGGATTTGTGTTTGTACCAGGAATCGGTTCTGGCTCTGATACCATGACAGAAAATCATATTCATCATTTTTTTTTCCACATCTATTCACAGCAATATTACAAGTATATATAGAGATATTTAAGTCTCTATTTTTGGTGATTAACACAAATCAAGGCTAGGATTATGGCTGGGATCCTTTGGCCCTTAATAGAAGGAATTGTATTTACACTTTCCCTACAATCCCTCTCATTTGTCTTCTAATCTACAGCTCACGCCAACAGCTTGTCCCTGTAAATATTACAGACAATGCTTCTAAGGAAGAGATTGTTACTTTTAAAAGTGACAAGATGATGCAACTACAGTTCAATGCATCATGCTCACATCCATGAATATCAAGTTACAGCTTCAACATGAGAAAATGGATGCACCTACTGTACTGCTATACCTTTATAAGTTGTAAAGGTGAGTAAAGTAGGTCAGTTAAATATAAGATATCTAAGGAGCTCTTTCGATCTATAAAAACCAATGGCACTACAGGAAAGACACAAGTCCTAAAGATGATTAATTTAATTGATCAATTGGATTTTGCCAATGATGGAGAGTTAAGTCAAGATTTGATCTTTCAGTCACTTACCGACTCATTTTCACAATTTATTGTGAACTTCAACATAATAAGTTAGGCGTCAGTTTACCTTATTTGCTTAACATATTAAAAACTGTTGAGAGTCACTTTCTTTCCAAGAAAGACCAAGTCTTACTAGTAGATGAATATTCGAAGCAGAGAAAAAGGGCTTAAGGTATTTTTAAGGAGTTAGAAAAAGATAGAAGGCAAAAGAAAGGCAATAAACAAAGAACATAAATAAAGGTGATCCCGAGGGAAAATGAGTTTGCTTTCATTGCGATAAGTTGGGACACTAAAAGAAGGAATTACAAGGAGTATCTTGCAATGTTTAAGTAGAAGAAGCTTAGTAAAGTATCTACTGCAGCTATAGTTTTGTTCATAATGAAATAGAATTTTCTTTAAGTTAAGTTCTACTTGGGTATTAGATACTGGCTGATAGTCTCACGTATGTAAGTCGTTGCAGAAACTAAGTAGAAGTAGAAGGCTAATCAAATGACAAGTAATCCTGCACATGAAGTGTGAAGCAAAAATTGCTACATTAGCTATAAGAGCTTACAGTTTAGTATTGCCTATGGACAAGTCTACTAAGTTAGTAAGTTGTTACTATGTTCTAGTTCTTATAAGAAGCATTATTTTTGTTCTATGCTCACAAGGAAGTCTTTGGTATTATAATAAAGAACAATCTTGTTCTATTTATAATTATAATGTTTTATTTAGAATTGTTTGATGGACTTTGCATACTTGACTTACATGAAAAATATTTTAAATTGAACAAACTAAAGACAAAAGATGATATAAATCATACATTCATATGGCACTGTAGACTCGGTCATATTAATGAAACAAGACTTAACAAGTTGTATAAAGATGAGTTATAGAACTGTATGCTTATGAATCATATACAACTTAAGAGTCTTGTCTTATGGGTAACATGACTAAAACTTTATTTAGTGGACATGGAGAGTTGCAGACTTGTTAGAGGTACACACAGTTGTGTGTAGGACCTATCATAATATATGCAATAGGAAGGTATTCATTCATTACTGTCACTGTTGATTCTAGATTATGATATATATATTTGATGAAATATTAATCCAAATCATTTGAAATGTTCAAAAAATTCAAAAGTGAAGTACAAAAATAAATGGCTAAAAGTATTAAAGTTCTTCTATTAGATCGAGAAGGGAGTACTTAAGAAATTAATTTCTAGATCATCTCAAATATATTGGTAATTTTTCATAATGGACATGGTGATGATTCATAATGAGCTTTACCATTCTTCCAATATCCTTCTAGGGTTTGCCCTAAAAACGGCAACATACCTACTTAATAAGGTACCCTAAAAAATCCACCCCTAAGACTCCATATGAGTTATGGACAGGGAGAAAACCAAGTCTTACGTATGTTAAGATTTTGGATTGTCCAACTTATTTCAAAAGGTTTGAAAGGATAAGTTTGTGACAAGATCTGACATGTGTAAATTTGTGGAATATCCTAAAGAAAGTTTAGGGTATCACTTATATAATCTTATTGATTAAAAGGTGTTTGTTGAAACATGTTGCCTTTTAAAAAAAAGAGTTTATCCTTGAAGGTGTCAGTGGGAGTAAGATACATCTTGAAAAAGTTTAAGAAACACAAAATACTATAGATTAAGTAAAAGAATATAAATAAGTAGGTAAACCTATTGTACCATAACCAAGTCATAAATCTAGAATAGTACCGAAAATACCTTATAGGTGTGGATTCATCATAAATGTTGATGATAAGGTACGTATTATAGTGGATAATAATCTAGTAACATACGATGATGTATGAGTTGTAGGGACTAAAGAAAAATGGTTGTTGACCATGAAATCTGATATGGACTCCATAAATGAAAACCAAGTGTGGACTTGGGTTTCTCCACCATAAAGCATTGTGCCTAGATGGTGAAAATGAGTCTTTAGAAGAAAAAAAAACTGAAGCACATGGCAAGGTAGAGACCTATAAGACCTGACTGGTGGTAAAATATTTCAAACAAAGTCAAGGAGTTGACTATGATAAAAAATTTCACTAGTAGAAATGCTTAAGTCCATTCGGAATTTACTTGTAGTTGCAACTTACTATATGAGATCTAACAAATGGACGTGTAGACGCCCTTCCTTAATAGGGGATGTATGTATGATACGACCACAGGAATTTATCTTCGAAGATGGAGTAAATCAAGTATGTTAGCTACAACGATCCAATTATGGATTGAAGCAAGCTTCTCAAATATGGAACATCCGTTTTGATGAGAGAATCAAATGAGTTTAATTTTATCAAAAACGAGGATGAACTAAGTGTATAGAAGAAGGTTAGTGGGAGCACTGTGACATTCCTAGTATTATATATTGATATACTACTAATAAGGAATGACATACTGATGCTACAATCAGTAAAAATGTGGTTGTCTAAACACTTCTCTAATAAGGACTTGGGAGAAGTAACCTGTTATTAAGGATAAAAGGTCTATAGAGATAGATCGTATAGGATGCTTGGCTTGACCCAAGGAACGTACACTAATTCGATGCTAAAGATGTTTCACATGGTAAAACAACAAAAGGTCTCATATTGATGAACCAGAGAATTAAATCTTTCCAAGAAATTATCCCCAAAGCTATTAAAAGAGAGATTGTATGAATAAGATACCTTATGCTTTAACAATATAATCTATCATGGAATGATATGTACTAGACTTGATGTTGTTTATTTATGATAAGCAAATATTAGTTCATTATTGGAGATGAATATTAAAAAAGAGTTTCTAGTAATGGGTCTGATATGAAACTAAAAGGCTTAATAGACTTGGTTTTTCAGACTAATCAAGATAACAACAAATTCGTTTTAGGTTATGAGATTACCTTGAACGGTAATGCAGTGAGTTAAAAAAGTTTCAAGTATCAAAAAGTTGTTGATTTAGTGACAAATACATAGTAAATAGCTATAAGTGGAGTTGAAAAAGTTTTTGTTTGGATGAACAAGTTCATTACACAACTTGGTATGGTTCTTAGCATTAAAAGAGTTTAATTTGCCAAGTAACCTAAGTCTCATCTGAATTCTAAATATGTGTTACAACACCTTTTTATGGTTAGAGGAATCATTGAAAAAGGAGATGATATCATAGAGATGGTAGACTCTCAGAATAATATTACAGATCCATTAACTAAAACATTTACTAAGCAATTCGTATGATCGCCACTTAAAAAGAATGGTATGAGATACCAAGTGGCGATTGACTTTAGTGCAAGTGAGAGATTGAAAGTAATTTGCCCTTAAGTCAATCACATTTGATGTGATAAATATATACTTCGTAATCTTATTCGTTTATTAATAAAAATTTTATTTAAAGGTAATTTCTTTATTCATGATTAATTAGTTGAATTAATTAAATGAATAAACTCATAGTTTTGAGTAATGCTTTTAAAATTATGATGATGATCATGCTAATAAGATCTAAATTCTAAATAGCTCAAAATTAAAATTGTTCCTAATCGTGGGATCACTAAAATAGAGATTAGTGAATCTAGATACATCAGTACATACTATGCTTATTCTTATGAAGATGATGATTAATCTTATAATCATTTATGTGAAGACACTAAAGCGAATATGTACATGCTTATTGGAGAATAAGTTCACTGAAAGTGACTTGTTAAAGGAACACCTAATAGAGTTTTACTTGTTTATCAATAGGTTCCTTATAAGATAGTAGTATAAGTGATCCTTGAACTTGAGATCATTATAGTATCTTGTATATGATGAGTTATGTTTTGACATATTCCTTAAGACCTTTAGCGTATATCAAATGGTATACTTGGGTATCATAAGTTGTATATGGAGATAGGTGAATGGTCAATAAAGAATCTATCATTTCTAGTAAAATGAGAGAATGTCTTATATGATTCGATAAATGAAATTAGAAAATAGTTTTTAATTTGCATTATGTATAGTTGTGCATTTGAGAATCGAAATACATATGATCAAATAAAATCAAACTTGATAGTAAATTCATGTTTTATATTTAATTGAGACATTGTATGGTAGAATGATTGAATTATATGGTAAATATTCGCGAAAAAATTCTTTTATGATCAAATGTTGAAATCTATATTATCTAAAAAGTCGTTGATCGCTAAGGGAGCTTACTCTTATTGTGGAATAAATATTATTTATTAAAATAAATTAAATAATTTAATTTATTTATTTAAATAAGATTGTAATGGTTCTAATTAATTTATTCTACAACCGTTTTAATATGGAGGACCTAAGGGGTCAAACCGCAAAAGAAAAATATTTATTTAAGGAATAAATGTCATAATCATAATAATAAATTAAGTATATTTAATTTATACTATGGTGATTTCATAAATTAAATAACTTAATATTTAATATTTTAAAAATATTAATTATAAATTAATAAGAAGAGTCTTATTATTATTATTATTATTATTATTATTATTATTATTATTATTATTATTATTATTATTATTTAGTTTTTAAATGATTTAGGAATTAATTAATATGAGTACTCTCATATTAGTTCTTAATTATATTAGAAGTTTCATTAGAAATCATACTCCTAAAAAGTTTAGGAGGGTTGTCTATATCTATAAATAAGAGCAGTCTTATTATGGATTAGGTTACATACACTTCCATAAGATTTGGGAGAGTACTCACATACTATCTACATCTAAGGAGTTTTCAGATAGAGAAAATTAGAGTTTGCTACCACTCACTTCTTAAATTCATATTTTTCTTGGTGGATTACCTTTAGATTCTACACACTTGGGTAGCTAATGTTGATAAAAAGAACCTAATCGGTGAATTTGGAAAAGAACGCAATTCCGGAGTTGAATTCGTACCAGTGAAAACTTTAGTTCTACAATGGTATAATTTTCTAACTCCTCTTTGTTTAATAAATAATTACGCATAAAGTTGATCCTGTATTATAGTTTGTAAAATTTTAAAATATGATTTTACCATGTTTTGGCTCTTTTATGCAATATGATTGTATGTCTATGAATTTTTCCAAATCAACAACCTAAGGCTTATAACCTACAACTTTGATACCATCCTATGACGCCCCCTAATTCGAATACTCTTATCTCGAATTCAGTGTTCATGATGCCATTCAAATATCATATATATAAAAACTCAATCGATAGATAATAACATATATAACTGCATTATAATAATAATTATCTTATAAGATCCCAGGTCTCATTAACCTTTACTAATACATCACAGTTCTTGACTACAAAAGACTTACATTGTTTAGAGATAAATACATAAATATGATTACATCATCAAACCCTAGGCTACTCAGTAGCCTTAGCTTTACCCTTATCTTTTTCGCAGCTATTGGCTTTCTCCGTTTTCACTGTAAGTAGAGTTATAAAGAAAATATGAGCAACGAGTTTGCTCAGCAAGTATATACCAAATAATAATCAACAATTGAGTTCAAGGGGTCTGTAGTCTTATAAGATTCAATAATAACCTGATGAGTCGTGAGATAGTTCAATGAATCATAAATGGATTATATATATAAAGAAATATAAACCTAAAAAGTGCGAAGTCCGATAAATTTATAAATAACCAATCATGATGTACATGGCAAAGAAGAATTCTAATATTTCAATTATAAGTATCTTTTATTACTGAGTAGTCTCTAAGGACCATTGAACTCAACAAAGGATTAACAATGATTAACTGAGAAACCTCTAAAAATCAAGTACATGAGGTGATCAGTCTCATAGTACCCTACATTATGCATAACGTTTAGTCATAATGCGCGAGTCAGATTCACCGAAATAAAGTAATTCCCCTTTTTATAGGGTTGTTCATCTCTGCATAATAGAGTTAGCACAAAAGTAATTTATTTGGATCACTTTTTTAAGGAAATAAAATTAATTGACAATTCATACCATCATCCATCTAGCCGAATCAAGTGGCATAGACTTATCTTTCGAACAACTTTTCGGTATTCAAGATTCTCAGCATTTGGAAAATCTACCTAAGTGTATACATATGAATAGGTGTAATAACCATGAATTCTAAGTTACATTGTAATTATAATTATTAAATAATTACCAATGAATTAAAAATTTTGTATGAATTAATTGTGCATTTACATTATTGAATAAATATATGTATGCCTGTGTATATTTATTAATCTAATAATATAGCAAGGTAGATGAATTAATTAATTAATCCAAGAAGAGTCCAAGTAATTAAATTACACTAGTGGACTAGCCCATGAGTTGAATTTATCAAGCCCAAGTCTTGTATGTGAATTTTGTGTTGGTATTTTATAACTAGTCTAATCTAGTAGCCCAAAAAATTAATAAAAGAAATCTAATTGGATTATATTTTTTAAGTCCAAAGGAATTAATAAACTAGGTCCAATGGAGGTGAACTAGTATCCCTTATATGTTATTCTAGTCCATATGAAGTATACTTGAATATATTAATTGATAGCCCAAATGTTTCTAGGTTAATTAATTTAACCAGTAGCTTAATTGAACTTATAATTAGACCTTGTAAAAAAGCCCAAGCCCGTGGGCTGGCCCAGCCAGCCCGTCAAAAATTAGGCTACGAGCTTTATTTTTTCAACCAAAAAAAGCTGGGCTATTTTGGCCCCACCCGTTTTTAACCCGGCCCGCTCGTGAATATTGTTTTTCCTTTTGACAAACAATGCTTTTAGTGGGAGTTGAACCTCAAACCTCCATGTCACTAAATAAGATATCAAACCAACTGAGCTACAAGAGTTTGTTATTTTAAATTTAATTTTCAATCTTATTTGTTTTTATTTTATTTTCTTCTAAACTCTTTTTCCAAGTAACTCATTAAGTCATTAGTCCATTACTCTCATTTACTCCATCAGATTAAACCATCACCCACCTCTTTCTTCCCGAGTTTCCGTTCTCTCTCTAACTCTCCTTCTACCAAGAATGACCAAGATTTTTTTTTTCTCTCTCTCTCTCCAAAATACTTCCTAAATTTAACCGATGCTTTTAGGTTCTTTATATATATATATATATATATATATATATATATATATATATATATTGGATTGCTATATTTGATGATAATATTTTATGTATTATTCATTTATTTTAGAGAGTTCTTATTTGTTTAAATTATTTATCATAATTGTTAAAAATCACATTTTTTTTTTTTAAAAAAAAACCCGCGGGCTAGCCCGACCCTACGATAGCCCGACCCGTTTGCCAAGTCTACCTTATAATGAAGCCCAAAGAGAATTAATTTAATAGCCCAAACATGTGACCCAAATCAAATGCAAGTATTTGTCATTATGAGATCATGTTGGTGATTTGAATGATGTATATATATATATATATATATATATATATATATATATATATATATATATATATAATGTATGACATGTGGGATATATATGTATATTTAAGTAGGAAAAATAAATTAATTTTTGGTGGAAGAAGGGGAAGAGCTGGCCAAAGAGGCGGGGGCCCACTTAGGGTGCCTTGTAAAGCTATGTTGCTTGATTTTCATTTTTAAAGGACATAGTTGGTAAACCCTCCAACAACCCTAGTCATTTCATGTAAGAGAAATCCCAAAAATTTGGCAAATTCAAGCCTAAAGGGTAAGATGAGTTAATGAATTAGTAGACATATATATTGTATATGTATAGATTTTGGATGATAACCTTTGGCTATAAATAAGAGCATTTGGTAAGTGAGAGAGAGTTTGCTTCATTTTGCTAGATTTTTTAGAGAGAAAATAGAGAGAAAGCTCTAGAGCTTTAAAAGAAAAGCTAGAGAGTTTTGTGAGTAGTGAGCTAGATCATCAAGAGTGTATATCTAGTAGCCAATGTGGATTCATCATCCTTTGTTGTATACTTTGAAAGAAGAAAGAGAAGAGCATCCAAACTTAAGAGCTTTAAAACTTTCCTTTACTCTAACCCTTTCATTTCTATGGTTAATATTTATAGTATGATTATTTACCATGGTTGGTTGTGGAAGAAATTTGTGTATGATAGAGCTACGGTGAGCTCGAAGGTATAAGAATGGAGATTTATTGGTGAATATGTGTATGTCGGTGTTCATGTATGCTTGTTGTAGTTTATATGGTCAAAATATATTTTTAATGGTTCAAAACCTATTTTGATACTCTATAATGCTAGAACTATGATATATAGGTAGATTCATAATTTAGTATGTTTAATATGTATATTAATATGTTTGGTATGTAAATAAGTGGAATATATATGCATATGAAAATTTACCGGTAAAACCTTAATTAGCTATGTGATATAAATAAGTGTACCTTGAAAGGTACATGTTGGTTATTTGTTTTTTTTATGGCTAGAATGTTAAATTTACGAGTTTTAAGGATAACCCAACTTGAATCACTCAAAAATATGTAAAAATGAGCAAGTTATTGTCTTTATCGCAAAACATGTCGTTTTTGAAAACCCTAGATGATTGATCCTAGATTTTATGTTAAAAACATTTTCGAAAATGTGATCAATCCATGAAATATTGAAGAAGAAGAAGTTAATAAGATAACAAAACTAATTTTGTGTCTTTTGGATGTGTATATTTCATTTTATAAAAAATTGAACCAAAGAAATCAAAGTTGAAAAAAATAGAGTTTGAGAAAACAGAACTACCGCTATTTTATAAAAGATTGAACAAAAAGAATCAAAGTTAAAAAAATTAGGTTTTTAGGAAACAGAACTACTACGTCGCAGCGGTGAAACATTCTGCAAGACAATGCCACAGTAGTGGTTCTCACCGTCGCAGTGATTGTTTGGACTTTTTGAAAATTAACTATTATTTAAACGAGTCGGGTCAGACCATATAGAACGGGTCGGTTCAGATATTTTGAAAATGAAATGGGTCAAAAAATAAAATTTAATATAATACTAATATTTGACAAGAATTAAAAATTAATAAAATATTATTAAATAATTAATAATATTAGAAAATCAATAAATATTATTAAATAATTAATAATATTAAAAAATTAATAAAATTTATTAAATGATTAATAATATTAGAAACTCAATAAATATTATTAAAGGAGTAATAATATTAGAAAATGAATAAAATATTATTAAATAATTAATAATAAAAAAACTCAATAAAATATTATTAAATGAATAATAATATTAGAAAATAAATAAAATATTATTAAATAATTAATAATATTAAGAATTGAATAAAATATTATTAAATAATTAACAATATTATAAAATTAATAAAATATTATTAAAGGATTAATAATATTAGAAAGAGAATAAAATATTATTTAGTTATTCATAATGTTATTAAAGCACTTAAATATTATTATTTGATTAATAATAATATATAGAAGTTTAAACTATGTTAAACAACTAATATAGGTTTTATGTGATTAAAATATTATCTGTTGAACATTGAATGGTTAAATTTGATGATAAGAAATAATGTCAAAGGGCTGTGTTAGATAATATCAAAACTCTTAGGTTGATCTCTTGATATAAATGTATAAAAGTCTTTTGTGTTGTACTAAGACTTAGATAGATCAAAACTGTTAGGTTGATCTGTTGGTATAATAAAATCGTAGAATGAACTCTACAATTTCTGTCAAGGAAACTCTACGATTTGAACAGACTCTACGACCAAGGCAACCAATCGTAGAATGGACTCTACGATTTTGGTCCAGAAGACTCTACGACCAAACAGACTATGTTCTTAACGAGAAACCTTAAGTCGAACTCTACGATCAACAGTCTAACAGTTGAGTAAACTCTACGATGATAGTATGAGATGATCATTTACAGATCAATCACGTCAGCAAGGATATTCGTAGAGTTGATCACAAAAGGTCGTTGAGCAAAAAGGCAAAAGACATCACGACTCTCAGATCAGGAGCTATTCTATTCAAGCATTCAATCTTCATTGAAGTAACCAAAAAGGAAGCCTCTGCAAATCGATCAAAGTCAGAAAAGTCAGGGGACTAACCCAAGCGCACTATGGAACAGAAAAAAGACTTTTAAGGCAGAAAAGTCAGAGGACTGTGTCCTATCAGCCCTATAGTTTGGAAGGACCAAACGACTCTATGAAAGTTGGTGGGAACCTACGACTGACATATATGTCCCAAAGGAAAAAGAAAACAACCTTCCAAGGACTAACAGGTCAGATCAAATAAAATCTCATCAGAGCTTTAATGAGCTATATTAATATAATATACAGCAGCTCTCCTCTGTGAGGTAACGGAAAGAAACACAAGCTCAAGCAGATGGTCCAACAGGAAGAAAAATGAAGCCTTAACTTCTTAAATACTAAGATCAGCAAGACAAGGAGAAGCTCTGCACAAAAAGAAAAATATACGCAAGAAGTGAAAAAGATCAAACTCATAAGAAAGCTTGCATTGGTACTAAGTTCTTCGAAAACTCAAGCTAATAAGCAACTTAGTAGCACATCCAAATATACATCACTCCAGAAGAGTTCTTTGTGAACTAGTGTATCCAAGTCTGTTAGACTTGTAAAGTTTTTTGTGAACTAAAGTTCCAAATTTGCGGGTCTTGAAGGAATCTTAGTGATTCAGATATTGTAAAAGTATCTTTAGTGGATTTGCTGCTGGAAGAGCAGAATAGTGGAGTAGGAGTCTTGTGAGCTCTGAACCACTTAAAACCCAGAGTCTTTCTTATTATGTCTTTCATTTGCTATATCTGCTATATAATTGCTTGTTGAATTATTACTCTAACATATCAATAAAAGGATAACTAAATCATATTCCGCTGTGTTAAACTTTCTGTTTAAGAATTAATTAAGAAAGATCTTTTCAGATAAAAGAAATTTTTAAAAGAATCTATTCAACCCCCCCCCCCCCCTTCTAGATTTCTATCGTGTCATTGGGAACTAACAATTGGTATCAGAGCAGGTTCTCACATCTAAATCCTTACAAGCTTGAGTAGATCAAATGGCACTCAACAAGAATGGATCAGAACTCGGTGGAGGTAACAGACCACCTATGTGTAATAAAGAAAAATTTGCTAACTGGAAAGTTCGTATGCAGGCTTACATGGATGCTATAGATGATGAACTGTTCGAGACAGTGCTAAATGGGCTGATCATACCAATGAAGCTTGCACTATCAACTGAAGATCCAAGCAAGATAGTAGCAAAGAAAAGAGACGAATGGACAGACAATAAAAAGAAGGATGTTCAAAGAGACAAAAGGGCTAAGAACATCTTATTTCAATCTCTGGATGATGATTTATTTGAGAACGTTGTTAATTGTAAAACAGCTCAAAAAGTCTGGCAAACTCTGTTGATCATGCATGAAGGAACAGAAGAAGTCAGAGAAAATAAGCAATCACTGCTTGTTCAGCAGTATGAAATGTTCACCCACATCTCAGGTGAAAACATTACAACCACCTACGAGAGATTTAACTTGCTACTAAACTCTCTCAGATCTTATGGAAAAATCTATCCAAACAGAGATTTTATCATTAAAATAATGAGATCTTTGCCAAGCAAATGGGATTCCAAAACCACAGCCATCCGAGAGTCAAAGAACCTGCACGAGATGACTGTACAGCAGTTATATGGAAATCTTCTCACCTATGAGCTAAAGCTAAATCAAAGAGCAGAGAATCTATCTGGGGAAAGAAAGAAGGAGAAAAACATTGCTCTTAAAGCCTCAACCTCAATTCACAGAAGCAATCAAAAGGATATCTCTGACTCTGACAAGGATGAATCAAATGATGATGAAGGAGCTTCCATGCTAGTCAGACACTTTAAAAGATTCATCAACAGGAACAGACCTCAGAAGTTAAGAAGCAACAGCAGCAAAGAACAAACAAATGACCTTTGCTATAATTGCAAAAAAACAGGTTACTTCATTGCTAAATGTCCAAAACCCTTAATAGAAGAGCTGAAGAGGGACAAAACGAGAGCAAATCCAAAAAGAGAACTCAAGAGCTTCCACAAACAAAAGAAGAAAGAAAAGAGCTTCATAGCTGAAGGCTCCTAGAGTGACTCAGAAGAAGAACTAAACTCTGAGTCAAGTGACGATGAAGAGCCACAGAAGGCCAACCTGTGCTTAATGGCAAATGAAGAAGGAAGCAGCAAAAAGGAATTCATCATAGATGAGGTATTTGACTTCTACTCTCCTGATTTAAGCATTGATGATCTTAAAGAAGGCATGCATGACTTAATGACAGAATTACACAAATACATAAAATTGTTTAGAAGGTTATCTAAAGACTACTCTCATCTAAAAGAGGATAAAGAAAAAATAAGCATGGAATTAGAAGCCTCAGTTCAAACTGCAAAACTTTACTCTAATCTTGAGACTGAGAATAAAAGACTAAAAGAGATGAATGAGTTGAGCACTCATAAAGAATCCTCACTAGTCTCCAAGATTCAGGAACTAGAAAAGACAATTTTTATGTGGAACAAGTCTAGTTCGTCTATGGACACCCTGATCTCAAGTCAAAGAGATGTGACTGATAGATCAGGATTAGGATTTGAGAATTCATTCTCAAAGCCTAATATGGAGAAGTCAATAGAAATAAATGAAGGCAAATCCTTTAATTTTAATAAAGGAAATGTGTTCATCAAATCCTCAGATTCGATATCTCCCATCCATCCACATTCTGCTAAACCTACAATCATTTTTAACAATAAAACTCGCACAGGTCTTGGATTCAGAAAATTGAAAAATAAGTCAAGCAAAACTCACTCTACGAATCATGAGAATCGTAGAGTAGTATGGAAGCAGAATGTAGATCAGCAAAAGACTATGAGAAATCATAATCCATACAAGTCCTGGACGAACAAGAAGTCACAAATACACACATATCATCATCAATATCATATTAATCATAGGCACCATCATAAAAATGATAAATTTTTGTTAAGATATCATAGATTGCAAGGATCTAAAATCAAACAGATTTGGGTCCCAAAAGGTACTAACAAAGCAGGACCCAAACAGATATGGGTACCAAAATGAAGATTGATTTGTTATGCAGGTAAAGAGATCCATCTGGTATCTTGACAGTGGATGCTCAAGACACATGACAAGAGATAAGGCTCTTCTATCAGAGTTTAAAGAAAAAGAAGGACCTGCTGTTATTTTTGGAGACAACAACTCGGGGAAAACCACAACTCGGGGAAAACCAGAGGTTATGGCTCAACTGGGAATGGTGCAATATCTTTCAGTAAAGTGGCATATGTTGAGGAACTAAAGCACAATTTGCTAAGTATAAGTCAGCTTTGTGACAAAGGACATCGAGTCACCTTCCTCAACAACCAATGCCAAGTTAGAGACTTGAAAACTAACTCTCTAAAGCTAGAAGGAGTTCGAGAAGGAAATGTCTATGTGGTCAATCTTGCTAAATTAAGTTCAGAACAAACTGTCTGTTTTCTTGCTAAAGCCTCTGAAGATATGTGCTGGCTCTGGCATAGGAGGTTATCTCATCTTAACTTCAAGAGTATTTCAAATCTTGCCTCCAAAGATCTAGTAAAAGGATTGCCAAAGTTAAACTTCATTAAAGAAAAACCCTGCAAAGCTTGTCAGTTTGGAAAGCAAACAAAGACGTCATTCCAAAGCAAATCAGTAAACTCAAATGATAGGGCTCTTCAATTACTTCACATGGATTTATTCGGACCAGTATCAACGACCAGCCTCGGAGGAAAGAGATACTCTTTAGTAGTAGTAGATGACTACACCAGATATACATGGGTATCTTTTCTAAGCTCTAAAGATGAAACCATTTCACATCTTATCAAGCTCTTCAGACTGATCATGAATGAAAAAGGCAAAAAGATCAAGGCCATCATAAGTGATCATGGACGAGAGTTTGATTTCTCAGATATGGACCTGTTCTGTGAAGAAAATGGAATAAATCACAACTTCTCAGCTCCACGAACGCCTCAGCAAAATGGAGTAGCAGAAAGGAAGAATAGGACTCTTATTGAAGTAGGAAGAACCCTTTTAGCAGCAGCTTATCTCCCTGAATATTTCTGGGCTGAAGCCATCAGTACTACATGTTACACTCAAAACAGGTCACTCATACACTCAACATTGAAGAAGACTCCATACGAATTATGTAAAGGAAGAAAGCCAAATATAAGTTATTTCCATGCGTTTGGTTGCCTGTGCTACGTACTCAACAATGGCAAGAAGCATCTAACCAAATTCCAGCCAAAATAAGATGAAGGAATCTTCCTTGGTTATGCAACAGATAGCAGAACATTTAGAGTGTTCAACAATGAGTCATTAACTGTTGAAACCTCCATCCACGTCACATTCGATGAATCAGATCCTGAAAAAAAAAATATCACCATTCAACGAGTCAGCAGACACAAGCTCAACGATCGAAGAACTCAAAATCGTAGAGTCCGACTCTACGACCATGGAACCAGCGACAGAAATCGTTGAGCAAGGAGAGAAAATCGTAGAGCACACCACACCAGACATTGGAACTCTATGATCAGAACCAAAAGCTGATTTAGAGGAACTCAGACAGGAAGGTACCAGAACAGACGTCCCTAGCAGAATAAAATGGACCAAAGATCACACTCAAGATCTAATTATTGGAGATCCAAACACCAGAATCAAGACTAGAGCTGCAATCTCGAATGAATGCTTTTACCTAAGATTTCTCTCTCAAGAGGCACCCAAGAAGATCGAAGAAGCCTTAGGAGATTCAAGTTGGATAGAGGTCATGCAAGAGGAGCTAAATCAATTTGAAAGAAGCAAGGTTTGGAGATTAGTGGACAGGCCTCAGCATAAACCTGTCATTGGAACCAAATGGGTTTTCAGAAATAAGATGGATGAAAATTGTGTGATAACAAGGAACAAAGCAAGACTAGTGGCCAAAGGTTACTCTCAAGAAGAAGGAATTGACTACGTTGAAACATATGCTCCAGTTGTCAGGTTGGAAGCCATAAGGATCTTCCTTGCCCATCCTGCTCACATGAAGTTCAAAGTCTTCCAAATGGATGTCAAGAGTACTTTTCTAAATGGGGAACTCCAAGAAGAGGTTTACGTGGAACAACCTCCAGGTTTTATCAATCCAACTTTTTCAAATTATGTTTATAAATTAGATAAAACACTATATGGTCTAAAACAAGCACCTAGAGCATGGTATGAAACCTTAACTAACTTTCTCATTGAAAATGGATTCACTAGAGGAAGAATAGATACTACCTTATTTTTGAGAAAACATAAGGATAAGACACTGTTAGTTCAAATTTATGTAGATGATATCATATTTGGTTCTTTTGATGAAAAATTATGTGAAAGATTTGTCAAGCTTATGCAGAGCAAATTTGAAATGAGCATGATGGGAGAACTCAACTTCTTCCTTGGACTACAAGTGAAGCAGACTGATGAAGGTGTTAGAGTTTATGCCCTAGAGGCCAATTATTTAATGTAATTGCTTAACTTTTCTCGATATTATATTTGATTGAATAAATGATATTATTTTATTATGTTTTTATTTACTGCGTTATATAAATGTTAACATAATAAAAGTCCTTAGAATATTGATACAAATTATATAGCTTCAAGTATGTGACTTGAACATGAGATCATATAATTACAGTTAGTATCATTACTCTTAAATGTCCCTAGTCGAGTATCAATGTTAATGGGACAACAATGATGCATTGAGACTAGTATGTGGATTGACTGATGGCCAAATCTCATTGGTCATAAATATATGAGATATTTGAGTCAATGCATAGGTACATGTTAGAGAACAATGTACTGGACAGACCCACCATGAGAATTCTACATGGAACATTATGCAAAGTGTCATAAGAAATTCTCATAGTGACAATAATGTAATGATCCTCCGACCTAAAGTCACTATATTATTACACGAGAATTTGTATACTTTGATATCATCAAATGTCACCTTTAATAGGGTGGACAATAAAGGTGATTATTGGGTACATCATGAATCGTGTGAGGAATATGAGTGATCTAGATGGAATTTAACCCTCTTATATATTAGGGGTGATATCCATAGGCCTCTTGATTGAGTAGGACTATGAAATGCATGGCCATGCTCAAATATTGATTTGTTTCATATAGTCTACTCATTGATCAAAAAAACTCAGATTAAATTATGAAGAGTATGACACATTCTATGTCTCGAGTTTAATCTAGGATATAAGGTTAAAAGGATTAAATTACATTGAAACATTGGTCACGAAAAGGTTGTATCAAATCATCGATCTTATTATTATTTGGGTAGCAGTGATGCATTACTAGATGCCACTCACTGTTTATAATTTTATAATATGATTTTAAAATTATTGCCAACATAATAATAACCTATAGGGTCACACACTTAGAACGTATTTAAAAAGGAATTAATTTAAATTGTAAGTATTTAAATATGTCAACATGATTGATAGTATTTAAAATTACGAATTTAAATTAATAGGATAATTTATATATATGTATATTAATTAAGTTAGACTTAATTAAGATATAATATATATAAATTCAGATTTTATTTTTTCTAATTAAATTAAGTTTTGGTTAATTCCTATTAACTACTATATATATGATATATCAGTAGTCTTAATCACGTAAGGAACAAAAACCAAAAACCCTAGCCGCTTTCAGAAAGAGGCTAGAGAGAAAAATAATTAGGAAATCCTGATCTTGGTGACTAGTACCGCGGTTCCTTTTGCTGCAGATCGTGGGACGATTCGCGGAGCGTTCGTGTGGATACCGTAGAGTCGCAGTCGCTGGATTGCGTTGAAGATTTGAAGCCGTTCCAGAATTCCATCATCTCCTGTCCATCTCGAATAATCGGTAAATAATCTAAACCTCTGATTAATCTGGTTTCGCATGGATCCTGTTTTAGGGTTTCGAATTTTTTTTTTTTAAATTCCGCTGCTTTCACTGTGTTGAAACCCTAACAGAAGGCATATTCATTAATCAAGTCAAATACATCAAAGACTTATTAAAAAAATATGGCATGGAATCTGCATCTATCATGAAGACTCTTATGCCACCTGCCACCAAGCTTGCAAAGATGAAAATGGTAAATCCACTGAAATCACTCAGTACAGAGGTATGATAGGTTCACTATTATATCTTACTGCGAGTCGACCAGATATAATGTTTGCTACATGTATATGTGCTAGATTTCAGGCTAACCCCAAAGAGTCTCATCTATTAGCTGTGAAAAGAATTTTCAAGTATCTTAAAGGAACTCCAAATTTAGGATTATGGTATCCCAAGGAGTCTTCCTTTGATCTTATGGGATACTCAGATGCTGACTATGCAGGATGCAAAATAGACAGAAAGAGCACAAGTGGAACTTGCCAGATGCTTGGCAACAGACTTGTTTCTTGGTTTAGTAAAAAGCAGAACTCAGTGTCGACATCTACTGCAGAAGATGAATATATAGCCGCAGGCAGTTGTTGTGCACAAATCCTATGGATGAAGACTCAACTTGCAGACTATGGGTTTGAGCTTAATTATATTCCTATACACTGTGATAATACTAGTGCAATTGCTATAACTCACAATCCTGTTATGCACTCAAGAACTAAGTACATAGATATAAGATATCATTTCATCAGGGATCATGTACAAAATGGAAATATATCACTTCACTACATCCCAACTGAAGATCAACTAGCAGATGTATTTACAAAACCTTTAGATGAATCAAGATTTAATAAACTCATAAGTGAGTTAGGAATGCTAAATCTAGACCCTTAATATATATATCATGTTTTTTTTTTTTTGAAGATACTAACTCTGCGGGAATAAAAGTGAGCAAGGAAAATAAGTAAAAGACAAAATCGTGAAATACACTCAACGATCATCAGGCAAAGGATCGTAGAGTACGCTGAAGATCGTAGAGATCACTCAACGATCGTCAGGCAAAGGATCGTAGAGTACACTGTAGATTGTAGAGATCACTCAACGATCAACAAACCAAGAATCGTAGAGCTCACTTAACGGTTGGTAAGCCAAGGATCACAGAGTATTCCTTTATCGTAAAGCTAACTCAACGAACATCAACAAAAAATTTGAAGTGAGAAGAGGGATCGTAAAGCTCTAGGGGCAAAAAGGTCATCAACCAAATGAGATGCTCCTATCAGAACATGACACGCATCTCAGCAAACATAGAGGGAAGTTTTAAATACTTTGAAAACTGCACGTCGTTTATTTCTTCAAATCAAAAATCTATCATTCCTATCCATCTCTCTCAATCCAAAACCCTAAGTTTCCAATACTCAGATAAATCGTTCCTACTATTTCAGGAGAACTATCAAATGGCACCTGCTCAAGTCATTTCTGGAAACGAGCTCAACTTCGAAGCCTTCACATCGGCAGATAAGCATTTCAAAACGATAATCCAGTTGCTAGAAAAGGCGGGTCTGCGAGAAGCTCTGGGAACTAATACGAGGATTCTGTCAAAGCTTATCCGAGTTCTACATAAATGGATCCTATGAAAATGGAACTCTAACCACTACTGTAAGAGGAGTACAGCTCAAGCTCACTGCAGAAGAATTTAATCTTGCCCTAGGATTCAAGCAAGGAGACCTCACATCTCTAAATATGGTGAATACCGAAGAAGGCCTAAGAAGAATGCACCACCAAAAGAATCCAGGACTGAAAGGTTTAAAGAAGAAAGAATTTCCTCAGAAATATGAGTTCCTGGCAGATGTGGTTGGTAAATGCCTACTATGCAAAGACTCGGCTCATGACTCAGTCAATGAGGTGCAGCTGAAATTGATGACAGCTATAGTCAAAAAGACAAACATCAACTATGGCTCTTTGCTGATGGAATGGATAGGGAACTGGATCCAGAATACGGAAAAAGCAAATGGGACCAGAAAAATGTTCTATGGGAGATTCATCAGCATTCTCCTTAGATCATCTTTGGGGGATCTGATTGAGCCTGACGAAGGAGAAGCCCTAAATACTAACAAAAGAATCACCCAGAGAATTTTCGACAACTGGAGGAGGAATCCAGTTGAAAACAGGAAACTATCCCGGTCAGGGGATAGTGAAGGAACGCAGAGTGGGGCAGGGCCGTCTCTATTAAAGAACACTCCTGCAGAAGAAGAATCTCAAGAAGTTAGCAAACAATCTCAGGGTCTCATCAGAAAGAGAAAAGGAAAGAAAGCCCTTGAGATTGAAGAACCTCAGGGCTCATCTAATGAGGCTCCTGAAGAAAAGGCTGCATCAGAGGATGAAGATTATGATCTGTGAAGGGAAACTCGCAGCAAGTATGAAGCTGAAGAGGCAACCCCAAAAGAGCCAAAAAGAAAGAGAAGAATGCTAGTTAAATTAGCCGACAAAGACTCAGTAGCTAAGGGGGAGCTACTTGAAAAAGCTGTCATTTCTCCAGTTGAGAAGGAGTCGTCTAAAGCACCTGAGCCTATGGATGCTCAAACTGAGGGGGAGCCACCAGTAGTTTCTGAGCCAACAGATGCTCTGGCTGGGGAGATTCACGAAGGTACTTCAGTCCCTTCAGCTACAATGAATAATGATGAAGAGGATGACATCGAAATAGTGGCCGTTGGAAGAGATGAGCAAAGGTATCTGAACTACCACTGCCTGCTGAAATTTTTGCCACTGATGCCATTCCAACGAGCTCTGGTGCACAATGCATGGGATCAGGTCTTCTGGACGTTCAAAGCTTACCCAAATGTGGTGATTATAGCTCAAAGCTATCCTTGGAATCTACTTTATGCCCACAAGCTCATTTCTTGCAGCCCCTTCTCACATTCTTTAGGGCAAAAGGTACATTTTATTCCTCTAGTCCTCATTCAAATTCATACACCCTCATCAATGTTCAATAAATTTGAGGAGTCCTCAAATACCAACTCTGCATCAAACTCTACGATCAACATTTCCCCAATCGTAGAGTCACCACCCTCTACGACTGGTGGTCAAGAAAGCCTAAATAATCAAAACGTAGAGTGCCCTCCAGACTCTCCTGAAATTCTGCCTACTCAGCAAACAATGCCTCCGGTTCCATCTTCAAGACTCCTCTTAACCCACGAGGATATTCCCTCCACCTCTGGTCACGAATACTTTCACATTCCAAGCTCTACGGCTGACCAGGGACAATCATCTCAACTCCTCCAGCAAATTTTAGACAAGGTATCTCGGCTTCCTACAACTGAGGGCTTAACTGACTTGACAAGCCATATCCATACAGAGATACAAAACGACCTGGCATCGAAATCCCACAACCTTCAACATAGAATGGACGATGTCATTGATGCTGCCAATGGTCTCTCTACCAGCCTGAATAAATAACTCTCCACAAAATTAAGGTAGTTAACGGCAGCAGTCTCTGAAAATCTCCAAAAAAGGGATAAAAATTTTCTGGAAGCCTTGAACAAACATCAGCAGGCCATTGTTATTCTTCAAGAAACCAATGACAAATCAATCACTCTCCTGAGTAATGAGATCATTGCCTTGAAGCACTCTCTCATAGAACAATGACATCGGTCGAATGACACTTTGTCATTGGTGGAGCAAAAACAAATCATGGCTGACGAACGACTCCAAGCCCACCAAGATGATGTCGCTGCCACTAAGACTCAACTTCAAGAAATTATTCAGGACATACAACAGCTTTCAGAACAGGTAGCAACAATTAATGATGCCAACAAGGGGGAGAAGAAACTGAGCACAACAGAACAAATAAGAACGAGCTTAGACTACAGCAGAAGAGGAAGAGCACCTCAAGGGATGAGGATGGTTCAAACTTCAATACATCCTCCTAGATTCGAAGCAATACCATCTCGTCCCAGACAGGAGGTGACAACAAGACCTTCTTCCTCAACTATGAGTCCATCTAGCTCACAAGAATGGTTTCAAATTAAAGAAGAATAAGAAGCTGTGTTGAGGGAATAAGAACTGAGAAAAGCTTAAGAAGAAAGGAGAGCATTCTTCAGGCAGAGGGAAGAAGAAAGCAGAAGACCTCATAGCAGAAGGAGATAAGTTTTTTTCTTTTTTTGTTGTTTTCTCAATTATATCATCTGACTAAAATATCAATAAAATTCATAGTTTTTCTCTAGAAAATACAGTTGCTCACTGTATGATTAGGCATTCAATTACTCTTGCATTTTGCCTATTTTAATGTGTTCAAATCACTATCTGTTAATAATGTTGTCATCATCAAATTGGGAGAGATTGTTGAACATTGAATGGTTAAATTTGATGATAAGAAATAATGTACAAGGGCTGTATTAGATAAGATCAAAACTGTTAGGTTGATCTCTTGATATAAATGTATAAAAGTCTCTTGTGTTGTACTAAGATTTAGATAGATCAAAACTGTTAGGTTGATCTGTTGGTGTAATAAAATCGTAGAATGAACTCTACGATTTCTGTCAAGGAAACTCTACGATTTGAACAGACTCTACGACCAAGGCAACCAATCGTAGAATGGACTCTACGATTTTGGTCCAGAAGACTCTACGACCAAACAAACTATGTTCTTAACGAGAAACCTTAAATCAAACTCTACGATCAACAGTCTAACAGTTAAGTAAACTCTACGATGATAGTATGAGATGATCCTTTACAGATCAATCACGTCAGCAAGGATATTCGTAGAGTTGATCACAAAAGGTCGTTGAGCAAAAAGGCAAGAGACATCACGACTCTCAGATCAGGAGCTATTCTATTCAAGTATTCAATCTTCATTGAAGTAACCAAAAAGGAAACCTCTGCAAATCGATCAAAGTCAGAAAAGTCAGGGGACTGACCCAAGCGCACTATAGAACAGAAAGAAGACTTTCAAGGCAGAAAAGTCAGAGGACTATGTCCTATCAGTCCTATAGTTTGGAAGGACCAAACGACTCTATGAAAGTTGGTGGGAACCTACGACTGACATATATGTCCCAAAGGAAAAAGAAAACAACATTCCATGGACTAACAGGTCAGATCAAATAAAATCTCATCAGAACTTTAATGAGCTATATTAATATAATATACAGCAGTTCTCCTCTGTGAGGTAACGGAAAGAAATACAAGCTCAAGCAGATGGTCTAACAGAAAGAAACACAAGCTCAAGCAGATGGTCCAACGGGAAGAAAAATGAAGCCCTAACTTCTTAAATACTAAGATCAGCAAGACAAGGAGAAGCTCTGCACAAAAAGAAAAATATACACAAGAAGTGAAAAAGATCAAACTCATAAGAAAGCTTGCATTGCTACTAAGTCCTTCGAAAACTCAAGCTAATAAGCAACACATCCAAATATACATCACTCCAGAAGAGTTCTTTGTGAACTAGTGTATCCAAGTCTGTTAGACTTGTAAAGTTCTTTGTGAACTAAAGTTTCAAGACTGCGGGTCTTGAAGGAATCTTAGTGATTCAGATATTGTAAAAGTATCCTTAGTGGATTTGCTGCTGGAAGAGCAGAATAGTGGAGTAGGAGTCTTGTGAGCTCTGAACCACTTAAAATCCAGAGTCTTTCTTATTGTGTCTTTCATTTGCTATATCTGCCATATAATTGTTTGTTGAATTATTACTCTAACATATCAAGAAAAGGATAATTAAATCATATTCCGCTGTGTTAAACTTTCTGTTTAAGAATTAATTAAGTAAGATCTTTTCAAATAAAAGAAATTTTTAAAAGAATCTATTCAACCCCCCCCCCCTTCTAGATTTCTATCGTGTCATTGGGAACTAACATTATCAATTGATGATAATATTTTTATGTGTTTAATATACCCTTAATTATATATTTATGCAATTAAGTGTTAGCAAATTAAGATAAACAAATGTTATTATATTAACCTAGATGTGATACTAATTGGAAGATCAATTTTATTAATTGTTATGTCTTTTCAAAGGACATTAAATTGTATTGGTTAGCTGTAATCAACAATCAAGGCAAACTTCATGTACCTAAACTTGTATTTATTTTTGCAAGAGCTTTAAGTGGTTTAATTATTGAAAATTAAACCACATAATTGTTGTTTATGTATTCACACATAGTGTATTTGAAGTTTTATAGTTCTTTGATTCATGAATTGTTTAAGAATGTCTAAGCTAATCGTTTAAGCTAGATACCACATGTATAAATTCATTAACTAGAATATTTTTAAAAGCTTATCTAAATCATTGGTTGGTGCAGATTCTTATAGTAAGACTAAGAACAAACAACCCTAAATAAGGGGATCACATTCAGAAAATTGACCTTTACGCAAGATGTTTGAATGTTATGCATATACATAGGGTACAAGAGGTTGATCCCCTCAAATGCCAAAATAATAAAAGGGTCAGATACATATCTGATTTACCTTATTTAATTGAAATTAACTATTATCCGTACACAATTATTATATATTATTGAAAACTCTGAAATTATTTCTCATTTAATCATGATATATCAATCATGTATTTATTGTTCTTAAACTTGCTAAGCAAGCTAGTTGTTTATCGTTGCTATATCATGAACTATTTTTCAGCTAAGCCCGAGTGCTCCAAGAAAGACAAGTGCAAGGGAAAAGTCAAAGCTTAGAATTTGCATGTTAAATAGTTTACTTGTTTAATATGTAATTAAAGGTTGTAAATTTATTGTGAACCCTTAAGATATGTATTATTTATGTTAAGGTTAGAAAACCTTAGAATTGTATTCCTTTTTTATAAGGAACACTTATGTATTATTCCGCTAAGTTTAATGAAGACTATGTATTTAGTTGTTATTATGTATTGGATTGTGAGTACTAAACACGAGATTATGGAACCTGGATTTGGGAGCGTTGCAATAGTTGTATTCAAGTTATGACAATTAAGTTCAAACATTTACTTTATCTACAGAACTTGTACGAAACAAATAAAATGTATAAGTAAGATGTACTTGCCTAATATGTTCGCTTCCTTCTCCTTTAGCTTATCGACTTTTGGTTGACCTACGTAAGTCGTAATTTGGTCGATCAATTAGTCTCTATCGGACCATTAATGAAATTACGTCAGTCTCAACTAACTCATAAGCTTTCATCAATTAACCCCACTTCGTACACTAACATCCAGCCTTTCACCATCTTCCTTAACTCACCTTATTATTATCCATTTATAAACATATTCATTTTCTACAAGTGAAACAACCCTTATTGGTATTTATTTGTTAATGTTTACCCTTTATATTCATCACTCTAATTAATCCTTATTGTTGAAGGTTTAATATTACGTCTCGTGCTCATCATCTACAAATAAAATAATAGTTGTTATTATTTTATTTGCTTAATCATTATTCATAATTATTTAATAGTCTTTATTATTATCCTCGCAAATAAAATAATCTCATTATTATTTTATTTGTTTAAATACTCTTCATCATATATTATTATCCATTGTGATAATTAATCTTAATTATCATTATTACTTCTCATAAATAAAATAGGCTCCTTATTTTATTTGTTTAATCCTCCCTCATTAATTAATCTTTATCATTTTATTTTATTACTCCTTACAAATAAAATAACTTTATTATTTTATTTGCTTAACAAATTCTTCCTCATTAAATAAGTTTTCTCAATTAAATAATTCTAATAACTTAATCATGTCTCCCATTTATCTTTATTATTTTTCACATATAAAATAATAGTTATTATTATTTTATTTGTTTAATCATTTTTCTTTTTATCTCTTAAGAAATTTTGATTATATTTTCTCATTATTCTTTACAAATAAAATAATTTGATTTACTATTTTATTTGTTTAATCATGTCGCATTCTTGCAAATAAAATGATCTTCGTTTATTACTTCATTTGTTTAATTCTTCCTTACTTTACAAATAAAATAATATCTTTTGTTATTTTATTTGTCTAATTATTTCTTAAATAAAATAATATCATTTATTGTTCTCATTTTCTACAAATATAATACATGTTAAAATTATCATATTTGTTTAATCATCTCTCTTTATCATTATTCATTAACTTTCATGAATAATCCTTCATTATTTTCAACAAATAAAATAATACTTATTATTATTTTATTTTTTAATTAATATTTAATTATTGTTTATTTATTTATTTATTTATTATAATTAACTAATTTATTTATTTATTTTTCTGGTCTGACCCAGTTGACCATGACTCGACCTGGATCTTGGTCAACCTTTTTGTCAGACCGACAGAGGGTGCACCAAAAATGAACAACATCTGGGGCGGGGCGCGCTAGTCCTCTTGAGAATTTTCTTCTTCTAAAGTTGCACGAGGTGCGCCGAAAAATAGCTGGGACTGGCGCGCCAGTGCACCAGAGTTTTTCTCTTTAATTTTTTAGTTTTTACCAATTTTTTGGTTTTGATTCAAGGCTTGATAATTTAATCATCTTACATTCAAGTGAGTTCAAACTTGTCCCATGAAATATTAGGTTCATCTTTTAACATCATCCAATGACCTTGAACTTCACACATTTATTCATAAATATATTATACTCCATCTTTTAGGGTTTCACATTAGAACATACATTTTCAAAAATTAGTTACAACTTCATTTTAATTCTTGTTTCACTTATTCCACTTAGATTATCATCAAATATTGTAGATCTGCCATATTCAAGTTTTAGTGTGACGACCCCAAATCCGGGTTCCATAACCTCGAGTTTGGTTCTCACTATCCAACACATTACTAACAATTAAATACATACATTGCATTTAAATATCGCGGAATAATACATATTGGTTCCCTTCAAAAGGTTACAATACCAGGGTCTATCAACCTTAACATAATAACAGTTCCTATCACAAGGAATTACAAAAAAGTTTAACAACCGTAAATACATAATTAAAGATCTAATTAGCATGCATAAGCTAACTTAAGCTCTGGCCTTTCATTTTCCCTTATCCTTCTTTGAGCAATCAGGATTATCTGAAAAATGGTTCATGATATAGCAAGAATGAGCAACTAGTTTGCTCAGCAAGTTTAGAACAATCATATAGATTTAATATATCATGAATGAATGGGAAATATCATCAATGATTCAACAATAGATATAACAATTGTGAATGAAACAGGATTCAAATTTTAATAAACAAAATATTTGAATCTTAAAATGCTGAGTGGTCACTAAGGACCCTGAACTAACGAGGGTATAATAGAGTTTTCTCTGACCCTTTGAGTTGTTTGGTTTTCAAGGGGATCAGCCTATTCAACCCGCTGTATATGCATTACATTTAGTCACTGGCGCCCAAAGTCGGTTTCCCGACACAAAATCCCCTAATTTAGGGTTGTTCAATTCTCAGACTTAATATAAGAAATCCGCACCAAACAATGGTTTGGATAAGCTTTTAAAAGTATTCAAGTATTGAATTTATAAACGAAATGTCTAGCTGAACTATTAGCTTTTGACATTTTTAATACAGTTCATGAATCAAGAACTAATAAGCTTCAAGTGCACTAAGTGCGATTTTATAAACAGTATGGATGTGGGATAATTTTAAATAATTAAACCACTTCAAGCTTTGACAATAAATACAAGTATAGAAACTTGTTCAACAATAAATGAGTAGGGTTAGAGAACTTGCCTGTTTGCTCAGCTACAATAATTGTCTAGCTTTAACTAACTTGCTTTGAAAGACCTAACATTAATAAAGTCGGTCTAATAATTAGTACGGCGTATTTGCATAACTATACGCTTAATAACGAACTTATTTACCACACATAAGTACTAACACATAATTTACATTAGTCAAAACAATATTATTAACCTTATAGACACTTAATCATTTTAGGTTAATAATTTAATAAGTTAGAAAATATTTTTCTTAAGTGTTGGACACTTCTTAAACCTTTAAACAACTTATTATAATTGTTTAATTAAATTCAATTTATTTTATTAACTCAATCTCTTTTTAATTACTATTTAATATTGATTAAATAGAAATTAATTAATTAACTCTAGTTATTATTTAAAATAAATAATAACTAATTGTACTTACCTATTATTTAATTATAATTAAATAATAAATAATTATTAACTTAGTTTTAACCTTCTTTAATTTAATGTTAATCAACCAATAATTAACTAAGTAATTAACCTTACTTATTATTTAATTAAGGAAATTAAATAATAGTTTACTAATCTTAATCCTCTTTAATTATTATTTAATGTCAATTAAATAATAATTAATTATTTAATTAATTTTAATTATTATTTAAGGTTAAATAATAATCAAATCATTCTTATTTATTATTTAAATTAAATAATAAATTATTACTCTAATAACTTAATTTTCATTAATCGTTATTTAATGCTAATTAAATAATAATTAATTACTTAATTATCCTTATTTATTATTTAATAATAAATAATTAATTTATAAATTTTATCTCTCCTTAATTATTATTAAATAGGCATTAAATAATAATTGCTAATTTATCATCTTTATTTATTATTAACATTTAAAATAATAAATAATTAATAAATTTATTTAACTTAACCATGGTTTAGATAACTAGATTAATATTTAAAATATTTAAATATTAAACTTAATAAAAAATATCCTCCCCAATATTATTTTTGTATTATTATTATTTTTGTTATAATTTTAAATTAGTTTTTAAATATTTAAATTATTTAAATTTAACCCGAATGGCATTTCCGTAAATAATTCGAAAACTGAACCGAGGGCAGAATGGTCATTTCGCCGAAAAAAACACGGAGGGGCATAAATGTAATTTCGCCGGAAACAGTTCTCGCGCATGGCGCGCGTTACATGTTTTTCGGATCAAAACGGCGTCGTTTTTGAAAGGCCGGAAATGGCCTCCGCGCATAACGCGCGGAGTAGTTTTTTTACCGACACCAAACGACGTCGTTTGGCTCCGCGTCGTTAAGTGAACAGTGGTACGCGCGCATTGCGCGGCTTTGCCTTTTTTTTTCTTCCTCAGCAGATTGTGAACAGTGCATACATTAAATGAAATTATACCTTCAATAAATCTTTAACTGCTCAATAAAAATCCAAAAAAATTACCAATCACCTTATATTAATTTATAACATGAAAAAATTAATTTTTCATGATTTAATAACATATTTTTTATAAAAAAAATTCTACATCACATAAACTACTATAAATCATAACTTTTTGTGTATAACTCCATTTTGAGTGATTCAAACTTTATTTTTCTCATGATTTAATGTTCTATAATATTAGAGCATTAAATCTAAATATTATCAAAAATTATCATTAATCATTATTTTGAGATTTATTTTCACACCACCAAATACATGTTTTTCATTCAATAAAACTCATAACACATAAGTTAAACACATGATCAACTATATAAACATACATAGCATGATATTAACCATAGAAATTATTACACTAATATTTATACCATAACTTGAAAGAAAAGCAAGATTAGGGTTTAAAAATAACTACCTTGTTTTGATAGCTATTCTCCTCTTCTTTCCAAAATATGTTGTGAAAGAGAATGGCATGAACTAACTTAGGATTTCTTCTTCTTACTTGATCTCTCAAATATTATGCTCTCACTTAAAGTTTTCTCTCAACTCTCTCTAGCTCTCTTTTGCTTGAAAAATAAAATGAAGTATATCTCACATTTCAAGTATACTTGAAATATTACTAGATACACAAATTATATCTATAAGCTAGACCATCATATGCTAGCTATTGGATACTTACACAAGCAAGTTAGTCCATACATAGTTGGTGAAAAGAAGCATGGTTTCATGTACTACAAAAATTAAAACAAGCCATCCTTAATTAAATAAATGGAAAATAAAATAAAATATCAAAACATCACTTTTTCTCTCTCCCATGAAGGCTCTCGGCTGATCTCTCTTTCTTGTCCCAATTTGATTGTCACTTTCCATTTTTTAATAATTAATAAGTTAATTTAAGTATTTTCCAAGTGGGCCAAACATTGGGCTTTAATTTAAAATACCAATTGGGCTTCTATTAAATTGTTTGGGCTACTAAATTGTCAAATTTTATTATTCTCCACTTGGGCTACTAATTGACCCATGTTGGGCTAATTTAATAATTTACACATTAATTATTCAATCCATGATTAAATAAATAATTAGATTGAATTAATAATTAAATATTCTAACCCATAAGTATTAAATTACTAAATGGACTAATAAATATTATTATTAATATTTCACATTATTTATATTAATTAATAATCATATTAATTAATTTATTATATTTAATTCACTCATTATATTCAATTTAATTGAATATTTAATTAATAGGAAACTTATCAATTATTTTGATATTAAAACTTTAGGGTTTGTTCACTAATTTAATAACATATTAGTGACCCCCTTTAATTAATTTTAGTAATCAATTACATAATTATTTAATCACATAATTAATTAATCACATAAAAAGATTTAAATAATCTCGTAAAACTAACTCGTTGGAAATTAAATTAATAATTTAATTAAATAAAGACGTGAAAATTCTAGGACATTACATTTAGATCTCAAGATTTACATGCTCATTATAAATTATTTTCTTAAACATCAAACTTATTACCTAGGGTTTTCATACATATTCATCATATATGCATATATCACATACCAAGTCATGATTCAAGCACATAATCTCCATCAATAACTATCCTTCTACCTCCAGAACCCATCGTGGTTCCCTATAACACAATATCCTTTCACATCAAACATGATTTAAACATATATAGCTAGATATTCCATAAAACTCAAGATTTAGGTTAAGAAAGGTGTATACCTTCTAATAGCCCTCTTCTTTCTTGCTAGAAGCTTTTTAAGCTCCTCAATGGCTTCTACTCATTCTTGGCTTCCTTTATTCTTTAAGAATCTCTTTATACATATGAATATTTCTCTCTTTCTCCCTATTTCTGTCTTCTTTCTTTTCTTTTCTCTTTCTTTATTCTCCCAACACTTAGGCAAATGAGTAACCTTTCTTTGTGTTGATTAGGAGTTCAATTTATATAGCTCTTGTAATACATCATTAGCCCTCTTAATCTACCAACATCTCACTAATTAAGCTTGGTTTTATTAATTTCAACAAGATTCCTTAATTCATGAAAAATGTGACCTTCTTGGAGTAAAAATGGGGAGCTTTTTACAAAACTTAAGATGTGCATTGCTCAAGGTTGGGAGGTCCCTCGGGTGGCCGATTTTTTTTGCTATTTTCTTTTTTTCAATTTAGGGTATTCTAGAAATTGGGCTAAAAATTTGGGTCAAGGGTTTGGATTTTGACTTGGACAATGTGTTGGACTTTTCTTAATTAAATTGGACTTTATGTTAGGACATATACTTGGACTTCATTAATTCTCTTACCACTTCCATTAATACCTACAAGGTTGGGCCAAATTAATATCCATATCATGCTCATATATATTGGATCATCCAATATTAATTCCTCACTAGGTTTATTCACTTAGCACTTGGGCTTAATTATTCTTCATCATGAATCTAATTCATAACTTATTTAATTATCATTTTGGATTTATATAAATCCTCACCACATGATTCAATACTTGATTAATTTATCATTCTTACATGTACCATTATTATTTATCATGCCAAACAAGGCTTCTCCTTTCAAGTTTAGTTAATTCATAACTCAAGCTTGTCACATAATCTCATAATTTAATTATTCATCTTTACTTCTTTCTTTAATTCCATAATTAATTCAAATTTAATGATTTAACTAACTTTATATCCTCTTTATTACATAATCACATATAAGTGTACCTACTAAAGCTTCAAATAATTTCTCATGTTATTAAAATAATATTCTTCACAAATTTCTTGGTCACTATAGGTCTCTTTTCTTCAATAATGTGAGTGAGTTATGCGAAATGGTCTCAAGCTTGTACGAACTTGCATATTCTGCGATCTCCTTAATGACTTTATCTTGCCTTAGGATTTCTAGGCATATTCTGCAAACTCAAAATGAACCCAACATTCGTTCGATACAAAGCACTCATGATTTTCTATAGTCTATACATTCAATTTTGATTCATAGAACAACTTAACAAGTTTGATCTTCTATTCTAAGTCATTGTACACTAATTTAATTATTAAGAACTTTGCAAAAGTTACAGATTACAAATATACATTTATAATCCTATTGAATTCTAAGCCCTTGTACAATGTGTTCTTTTAAAAGCTATACAAATCAAGTATCAATAAATCTATCTTTCTTAACAAGCTTCTTAGTCAAGTTTAACAGTTACCTTGCCATCATCAAGTCATTTGAGCTTACATATTTATACTAACACAATTCATTAAATATATTACACTACTAATGATTTTGGCATATTCAGTTTGTGCAATATCATTCCCTTTATTTTGATTTAAGTGCACACTAGAGTGATAATGTGTTCATAATGGCTCTGCATTAAAGAAATTAAATTTCTTAAGAATATTTTCCACATAATGAGACTGAGATAAAATCAAATTCGCTTCTCCTAAATCTTTCATGTCAAATTTAGAAGATAAATTTTTTTTTAGTAATTTTCACAACTTTCTCATCAATCCCAAATATAAGCAAGTCATCCACATATAAACAAATAATCACACCACAATTTTCATTGAATATACTATAGACACAACTATCATATTCATTTGTCAAAAAACCATTAGACAATAGACTTTTATTAAATTTTTCATTCCACTATTTTGGCGCTTGTTTTAAACCATGTAAGGATTTTACCAATCTACACACTTTTTGTTCTTTTCCTGGAACTATAAACCCTCCTGGTTGACACATATATATCTGTTCATTTAACTCTTCATTCAAAAATACAGTTTTAATGTCCATTTGGTGGATTATTAATTTATGAATAGATGTCAAAACAATTAAAATTCTTATGGTTGCAATTTTAGTCACTGGTGAATAAGTGTCAAAATAGTCAAACCATTTTTTTAAGCAAGCCCTTTAGCCATAAGTCTTACCTTAAATTTATCAATAGACCCATCAGCCTTTAACTTCTTTTTAAACACCCATGTACATCCAATAGGTTTACATCCTCTAGTCAAATTAACTAATTCCCATATATGATTAAACATAATGGATTCTAGTTCACTATTAATTGACTCTTTCCAAAAGGTTGCATCAACTGATTTCATTGCTTCTTCATAAGTTTTAGAGTCATCTTCAGTTATAAAACCAATTATAAAATTCAGGCCAAAATTTTTCTCAAAACGTTGTCTTTTACTTCTAGTAGGTGCAGGTTCAGGTTCTTTATCCTTCATTTTAAGGTGTTGATTTCAAGATGAACTACCCACATCTCATATTATCATCGGTAGTATATTTTCAAAAAAAAATTGCATCTTTAGTTTCCAAAATAGAATTATTTTGGTAATTATTAGTCTCATCTTTAATTACCAAAAATCTATATGTAACACTGTTTGAAGCATATCCAATAAAAATACAATCCATTGTTTTATGTCCATATTTATTCCTTTTAAATTTTGATACAACTACTTTAGCTAAACACCCCCACACTTTAAGATACTCCAAGTTAGGTGCATGATTCTTTCATAATTGATATGGTATAAAATCTATCCTTTTGTGTGGAACTATGTTTAAAATATGATTTGCAGAAAGGCAAGCTTCCCCCCACATATTAGATGGTAAACCAGAGTTAATTAACATGGCATTCATCATATCTTTAAGTGTCCTATTTTTTCTTCTCGTAACTCTATTGGACTGTAGAGAATAAGGTGGAGAAGTTTCATGCATAATTCCATCTAGTTCACAAAATTTTCTAAGACTTCCAGGATCATATTCACCTCCACGATCGGATCTAAATCTTTTAATTTTTCTTTCCAACTGATTTTCAACATCTGCTTTATGTTTAATAAAAACTTCTTCTGCTTCATCTTTAGAGGCAAGGAGATAGATTTGAGTATATCTCGAATAATCGTCCACAAAGAAAATATAATATTTCTTTCCACCTTTACTCGTAGTATTTTTAAAATCAGCTAGATCACTATGAATTGATTCAAGAAGTTCAGTTTGTCTTTCAACACATTAAAAAGGTTTCTTAGCACGTTTTGCTTCCACACAAATTTCATATTTATTAAACTCGGTATTTCCAAGATTAGGTATAAGCTCAAGTTGTCTCAATTTGTTAATAGATGCTACACTCACATGTCCTAATCTAGCATGCCACATATCCAAAGATTCAACAATATAAGCAAAAGAAGAATTCTTATTATTTAATTCAGTAGAAGCATCAAGTACAAATAAGCCCCCATTACAAAAGACTTTCCCCACAAATTCCCCATTATGAGTAAGTACAAGTTTATAGATTCAAACACAAATTTAATGCCAGCTTTGTTCAACAATGATCCAAACATTAGATTTTTACAAATATCAAACACCCGAAGCATATTTTACAAAGTAACAGTTTTTCTCGAAGTTAATTTAAGTAAAACTTTTCATTTTTTTGCAACTTTGGTGGCTCGAGAATCCCCCATAAAAACATTTTCCCCATTAGTCACATTTTCCTAATTAAGGATTACATTTTTATTTGTGCAAATGTGTCTAGTGGCACTGGTATCTACTACCCATTCTGTGATATTGTCAACTAGATTCATTTCTGAAACAACGACAACAATAATGTCATTGGATTCAGTCAAGTTCGCTTGGGGCTTAGGCTTAAACTTATTATTATTTTCTTGCCCCTTGTGAAAGTGATATTTTTTAGCAATATGGCCAGGCTTGTGACCTTTCGTGAAAGGTTTCTAAATCTGGTTGGGATTCTTGAACCTATCATCTTTACTTCCAGTTGATTTCTTGTTTTTTCCTTTGTAGTTTTTGGACTGCTATTGATTTGAAAATTTTTGGGTCTTCCCTTGTGGCCTTTGTTCAATGAGATTAACTTTTGCCCTGTTTTGTTCTTTAATATGTATGTGTGCTACCAATTTCTGCATAATAAAATCTTTTGTTTCATGTTTAAGGTTCATTTTATAATCTTTCCGTGACGGTGGTAATTTTTCATTAAGTGTAGTAGCTTGAAAAGTCTCACATATATTCATTTCTTCCCCAATAACTGAAATATAAGATAGGCACACTTAGAAGGGGGGTGGAATAAATGTGGGAGAAACTATGACCAATTTTGATTTTTAAGAAAACAGTTTATAATACAGTATACTGAATGAATAAAACAATGAACTGAATGATAATGCAATTTCCTGTGTTATGAAAAAGAGAGGTTAATAGTAAATATAGTTTACTGTTTCTAAAAATAAAAGCAGTAACCTATTTTGAGCATATATTATATTTGTTAGCAATGAGATAAATTTATCCAAGCAATAAAATAATCAATCTCACAAACACCAAGATTTTTACGTGGTTCGGATCCTACCCTCTAGCTTAGTGGCCTAATCCACGTCTAATACCAAATGGTATTGGAGACTTCTTTTATTAATAACTTCAATTAACAATTTACACTTTTACGATTCAAGTTCATTGCCTTTTTTAGGACAAATCCTCCCAAGCACTTATGCTTCCTTTTGCACTCTTTTGCACCCTTTGAGTACTTTGACCTACCGAGCTCCTAAGCTCCCTTTGAACTTAATTGTAAACAAAATAAATTAGACAAGATAATAATGATAGTAAAAACAGAATGTCCTATGTTCAAAGCAAGAGTGATAAAACAATGCAAGGCCTAGTATATGCAATGATCAATAATAAAAGTATATTACCAATTTATGAATTATCAATATGCGCAAAACGGTAGTTCTTTGACTGATCTCAGCAGCTTTGAAATTCTTCACATAAACTAAATAGGACTTGATTCGAAATAATGAAGAAAATAATATAGATAGACTTTTAGAATTAGTTTCAGTATGTCGTACTATCTATCTTCTCACACTAGGGGAAGGAGCATATATATATATATATATGATAGGACAACACTAGTCGTTACATGATAATCACATTATTGTTACCAATTGATTGTCTTAGCATAATTTATGAAGACTGATTAAATCAAGCAAGACAATCATAAAGAGAATCATGTATGTTACCGTTTGATGCGATATATGGGTTCCTGATATATGCATAACGTCTTACTCATGTGGATAATTACAGATTTGATCCTTAATTGGTATGTGTTTTTCTTAGTGATTTTTATATTCAAAATCATGATATCCATCAAACAATCTGTCCATTTAATTTAAACAATCATGGAAAAGATACACACTTACGTATTCTGTTTCTTACCAGATTTGTCAGCCAATTAAATTGATTACTAATTATTCAATTAAGCTCATAAGGAATTGTTTAACTATCCAATCATATCCGATAATGTTTAATTATGGTAAGCACATAACAGATTATCCTATTATCCTTATAAGGAAATAATCATTCAATTCCAAAATTCCTTAATTATAGTAGGAAAGTCTGGAAGAGAAAGTTTTCATGTATGTAATGCAATCTAAGAGGGCCTTGAATGAATTAAATACTCAAACTAAGATCTTACATTGATTCCTAAGAGTCCGATTTGAAATCTGTTCAGCTTTACTGATTCTGCAGACTCAATCCAGCTTTGGTATGTAGTCTGATGTATGACAGTTTCTATTTATCATAATTCAGTCCATTTTGCAGCTTGATGTATTGATCCAGTTCAGTTCATAGCTTGCTGTATTGATGCATATAACTGATTCCACATTCAAGATGCTATATAGCTTGCTGCATGGTTAATATATAATACAATAGCTTAGCATTTGTATAAAGTCATCATCAAAACCCAAGGATGGAGTGTGACCAAGTCAACAATAACCCCCCCTACAATAATCTAATATATATGAACTTGCTTTATTATAGATTTTTCATCTTGCATCTTAAAATCCAAAAAATTTCCAGCAACATATTTGTTAAGTCCATAGTTTTCAATAGCATATTTAGATTTTAGAGCATCCCAAACTTTTTAGCACTTTCATACGGATAATAAATTTCAAACAACGAATTAGACAAGCAATGTAAAATGTATCTACGACATGTACTATTATCCTTAACATGATCCTTTTTAGCAAAATTATCATCATCAAATTTCTCATTGATAGTGACAACATTAACAAAAATAGCAGGAATAGGCACAATAGGATCCACATATAACACATATTCCAAATTCATAGTTTCCAAATAAAATAGCATGCCTTCGGACCATCTCTTAAAATTAGTATCATTAAAGTTTTCAACTTTTGCAAGATCAAAGGCAGATTTCATCTTGTTAATAGACCAAATCACTTTGTGGATTATTGAAATATGAAGCATTAACTAGAGAAACTGAAGTATAAAATTGGAACAATTTATCTGGAAAACGAATGATACCGAGGCATAGCAAAGCTACTATCCTAAAAAGTGATTTTGCCCCCACTAACTAATGACCTTTGGCACAAATGGGCTCTGGCGTTCACCTTCAAGGATTCAACAGTGAAGCCTACGATTATGTGTACTCACATAAAGAGGCTTTAGACTTATCTCTGTGGTCTGCCCAGAAAAATAGTATAGATTTTTTTAAGAAGAAGTGTGTTATTACTGATATATATTAAGCATGAAGATCAGGGTTTTTTTATATAGAGGATTGAGTTTTAACAAAAAAGTGGGCTATCTGAGTGCACACGTAAGGCCTAATGGAGTTGGATTTGCACCCCACCCTACGTGGGCACACATTAAGGTTTTGTGGCTGAAAGTCCAAGATCTAAGCTTGGCCTAACACAATTCCTTAGCCTCCCTCATATGCGCGCGAGCCCACTCATTTTCCTCAACCATGTTACTAAGCCTAATAAAAAAAATGTACTGATATACTCAAAGAAGTTTTACAAAGTGATCAATGTGAGACTTAGCTTAACACTAGAATTTTGAAGTACAACTAACGCATAACACAATTCATATAATGAATTTGCTCCACTTTCGACCTAAGCTCACAATGTACCTATACGGAAAAAGTATAAGAGTACTCCATGAAAAAACAAAGTCATTACTAATTAGCTCACATATAACCCTTTGCCACAAAAAGAAAAGACTAGAAAAAAGGTGCAATTAAACCTTATGATGTGTTTAGATTGAATGAATGGAATGGGAAAAAGAATAGAACAGAATAAGTGGAATAATTCACTTCATTTCAACTAAAGTGAATAATTTTATACCATCAATTAATGAATAAAATTCATAAATTTGAGAGAAATGAGAAGAGCTTATTCTATTCCAATAGAATAACCAAACATATTTTTTTTCATTTCATAAGAATAAGTCATTCTATTTCCATCATCATTTCTCTAATCCAAAAGTAGCATTAGATCTCCAAGGTATAGGGGTAATTGTGGAGGAAAATAACATTTTTTTAGAGGGGTGGGGTAACCACGACAACTAGGGTAGCATGAAAATGTATGTGAACAATATATAGAAGGTCTTTCGTTCAGCAAAAGGCTATAAATCAAAAAACGATATTCCATGATACCCAGGTCCAAACAACAAATGACATGATACCCAGGTCCAAACAACAAATGAACTACAAATACAGTAAGGCCAAGAAACATAACCTCCAACTATAATCAAAAGGATAAAGATATCAAGAGCTAAAACTAACAAACTATGAGTGTAATAACATGTATAAGTAAATCGACAAAGCTAGAGCTAAGAAGCACACATTATGTTTCTTGGAAGTTGGGTTCCATTGGGCAATTTAAAGGTGGCGAATCAAATAAAACTCAATCAAAAGCAACACTCATAAGGTAGAACTAAGAAGAAACACGCAATACATGATCTTACCCATAAAGGTAAGCAAGGACCGTCTCTGTCCATTATAAGACACACTTAAGAGACTAAAAGAATAATAAATCTTCAAACATAAAGTTTGAATAATAACATGAGAGCTCTTAAATATCACTGTTATTAAGCCCGAACTGGCAGGGCGATCCGAATGGTTAAAATCAGAATTGGTAGACACTCCAGTCCGATTTGACTCAAAAAATTAATTTTTAATTGAATTGGTCAAAATTCGAATTGAAACGATTGACCACCAGTCAAACCAGTGGTTTAACCTGTAAAATCGATTGAATTGACCCAATAAACTGGTTTTAATTTTATTTTTTTTAAATTAGATATTTTTAATAATATTGTAACATAATTTCACTATATTTTAACTTACAAAAAATTAGATATTTTAAAATTTTATTAATTATTAATAATATTTTTTTTATGAATTTATGACGTCGTCGGTTCAACAATAGTTTGACCAATGATTGAACCAGTGATCCATCCACCAGGTACCATTTTTGATTCGATGACCGATTTTGATCTAAAAACCATGCTTAATATTTTAAATGAACTTTGGTGAGGGAATATGGTCCCGTAAAAACAAACAGATCTGAATCATCCTATCCAAAAAAATTTGGTTGTCAAAGTCAACAAAAAGAAACAGATCTAACCCCAAAGGATGATGTAACAAAGAAATCATAAGGCGAATCAAAATCCTAACTAGAGATAGAGGAGAAGAAACGGACGAGGAAGATGAATTTTCAGTAACCATCAACAAGGTGGATCAACAAAATATCTCCCAACTGCCGACCATGCTCAAAGTTACCAGAAAGAACTTGATCTGTTCATACAGACTAAAAAACACTCAGATTTGTACAAAAATAGATCCATACTACCAAGAACTTGATCTTTTTAAGTGTAGAAAGGACACCAAATCCATGGTAAGAGGAAAGAAAAAGCCAATAAAACAAAGAAGATAAGAAAGAGGGCAAGCTTCAGAAGAACCTCCGAAAAATGGCCAATGTTATTTTCGAATTCAAAAGTTCTACTTATTAATATTATTAATAAATGAAGGGGTTCTCCATACCAATGTTATTAAATCCGGTTTGGACCGACAATTCAACCAATAAAAATTAGAACCAATCAGCATGCCGGTTCAATTTAGCTTAAAAAATCAGTTTTCATCGAACCGGTCAAAATTCAGTTGACCACCGATCGATTCGATGGTTCAACTTATAAAACTAGTTAATTGAACCGATTTTAAAATATTTTTTAATATATTTTTTTGTATAAAAATATTTTTATTTTTATAATTATTAATAATATATTTAAGACGTTATCAATTTAATAACAATTCGAATACTAATTAAATTAATAATTTATCTATTCAATATATTTTTTAATTTAATGAACAATCCGGATTTAAAAATATTACTCCGGACCGTCGCCACTACATTATCAAATCTAATCTTTATATTCTTTTTCATTTAAAGTAATAATGGTGCTCTGGGTCAATAAATTATTCCTTTTTGTCATATAACGTTACGTCAAGTCAAGAGATGGAATTTGTCTACATTAAGCCCAAGAACTCTAGAGTGCTCGTATGCTTTTATCAATTGTCCCTGTATTATAATCAATTTCATTTCTATATCCAGCCAAATTGCGGATTCCAGATCCCACTTATATTTTTGGTTTTAATTTTTTTTTCATGAGTAAATTTATATATATAAATTATGTACAAACAGTCCCACGTATTACGTATATAAATCTTATTATTTTATATATTGACAAATAAAAAAATAATATAAAAACTTAATACATTTTATCAATAATTTAAATGATATGACCTATGTACTATTTTTTCTCTTATTTGCTCACAACTATTTATGTATATAGAATTATTTTTTTAGGAAATAATATTTTTACAAGATTTTTTAATATTTTTACATAAAAAATATCGTTATGTGTTTATAACGACAATTTTGATCGTCGCTATAGGTGTATAGCGACAATTTATATATATAAATATCAAAAAATTATGTAAAAATATCATTTCTTTTTTTCTTTTTCTTTTTTGATCTTCACTCAAGAACATAAATATTTTTTAACTTTTTTTATGCATATTAAGATTAGTTAATAATATTTTAATAACAATTTTTGATCTTATTATAATATTTATTAAAACATAGTGTCATTAATAAAATTAACATGCATGGGAAAGCGATTTTGAAATACTCGTATAACTTTTCAAAAATATTTTTAACTAAAACTTAATCTTTTACTGATTTATCAGCATATAAAGAGTGTACTTCTGAGGGAGAGTTTTGCAATTCCGTTCCCTCCTCCCTATGCATACAGACTGATGTCATAATCTGTCAATATCGCATTAAAAAGGAAAATCTTCGGGCTTTTTAATAGGAATGGACGCGTTCACATCTTTCTTCGAATCGCAATCATCTTCTTCTCGTAACGGTTGGAATTACGATTCTCTCAAGAATTTCCGCCAGATCTCTCCTACCGTAAAAACTCATCTCAAGCAGGTTTCATTTTAATCTCTCTATTAATTACACTGTTTAATTTCTTGCAGTTTTAGGACTTATGTTTTGATGCCGTTTTTTATAATTAAATTTGCTCTAATGATAATCTTCGGCGATTAAACGGAATTCTAATTCTGTTTGGTTGTATTTGTATGAGGCGTTTAGTTTTCTTAGAGAATGAAGGATTTTTGGTGAGAAATGTCAAATTTATATTTATGATCTTATTGTTTTATGTTCGTCTTGATATTTTTTTTTGATTATGAAAATTTGCTTGCACAATGAGATCACAAACAGAGCTCTTGCTATATATACTTGTGTGCTTGTGTGTTTATATTTGTGTGAAGCGTGTTGTTTTCTGATAAATGAAGTGAAATTGTGGAGAATATAATAATTTAAGTCTTATGATAGATGTTAGTTTGGAGATTTGTGAAAAATATTGTTGACATAGGTGGTAGTGATGATGTTCTTGATTTTTATAGTTTTGAGTTTTAGAATACCAATTTTGTTGTGTTTCCTTCTTGTGTGACGTAGAAGTTGAAGAGGCAAGGGAGTAACTTCTTTTATTAATTAGTACTTGAATTTTATATAGATATTTTTGTTTTAGAAAAAAATCTATTGGAACAATGTCCTTGCGCATGACCTATACTAGAATTTGGTTCAACTGCATGTCTCATTTTTTGCGTTTTAACTGTTTGTTGCTTACTGTGTTGTGGGCATGTGGCATTATATTAATAAGCTATCACATATAGACATAGTTCTTTTAATGGTTTATTTGTTGCTTTCAATAATTTATTGTTATGGCTGGCTAATATGCAGGTTTATCTTTCACTATGTTGTGCGCTTGTTGCATCAGCGGTTGGGGCATATCTGCATATCCTTTGGAATATTGGGGGTCTTCTCACAGCACTTGGATGCATTGCCATCATTGCTTGGTTACTATCAACACCACCTTATGAAGAGGTAGTTTACTTGTTGTCTATGTGCCCTTTAGACTTTTTGTTCGCCTGTTAGATTTGCAAGATATGTTTTCGTCTGAAACCTGAAGTCATTGATGGTGTTGAGCAGCAAAAGAGGGTTTCACTTCTTATGGTAGCTGGACTTTTTGAAGGCGCCTCCATTGGTCCTTTGATTGAACTGGCTATTGATTTTGATCCCAGGTAATTGTCATTACAATTTATCTGTTTTCTTGTTATTAACCATTTTTAATATGAGATTTTTGGCAGAATTTCTCTGTTTTTTGATTCATGTATCAATCTAACTAGTTGGTACTTGTGTAGCCATTTTTGACCTCTAGCCTGTAGTACCTATACCAGTAATTTTTGTGTTGTTTTTTTGTGTGTTTTGGTATGAATGCCATTATACACATTCAATAAATAGTAAGAGTTACATGCAATCGGGCAGCCTCACCTTTTCTTACTTATTTGAAGTTTCTTAAATCACTGTGAATTTTCCAGTTATATAGGCATTATGGGAATGTTTACATGCAATTTGGCTGCTTCCCTTAGTTATTTGTTTTAATATGTTTTGAAGTTTCACTTATAATAAAGATTTAATTTTTAAAAGTAATTGTAATTTTGTCATATTTTTCATTTGCAATTTTGGTCAAATTAAATAGAGTGGATCAAACTACTTTTTTTTGCCAAGTGTCCATTCACTATCAATGCATTAAGCCAGTTCTTCTAATGTTGGCTTATTCCAGTTTTGTTAAAGGCGCACCTAGGCGCGAGGCCCATCCCAGCCCACGTTGGGCGCCTCGCCTCGCCTCAGGTGAGGCGTCCTTCAATGAGGTGCACTTGGCGCATGAGGCACGGGCCTCATTGAAATTGCGTAATTTTTCCCCCCTAAGCAATCTAGACCATCAATTGCAACCTTCTCCTCCTCCAAGTAAGTCTCTCCCTTCTCCTTTTTTATTAATTCTCCTCTTTTGCCCAAAAAAAAGAGGCTATTTTGCAAAATACTATAGTCATGTTGCCCAATTTTTTCCCACAAATTTTGGGTACTTTATTACACTATTATTCCGATGTTTAGTAACTTATTAAATAAATAAATGTGTATATAACTTATAAGTATTTTTTTAATATTTAAATATGCATTTATATTATTGTTTAATGTTTACTACTTAAATATATATTCGTAAAATTGTAAGTATTTAACTATGTACTTATACAGAATATAATTATGATATGATTATATCAGTGTATCACTATACTACATAGTTATGGTACTTGAACATGTTATTAGAAACTTTTTGAACATGCTTAGAAGTTTGTAAAATTACTTAATGTTTGATAAATTTGATATATAAATGATTAATTGTGTGTGTATATATATATTTTTAATTTTTTTAAAATATGCGCACCTCACTTCGATGAGGTGTGAGGCAAAAATATGTGCGTCTCACTTCGATGAGGCGCGAGGCGAAATTATGTGTGCCTCACTTCGATGAGGCGCGCGCCTCACCTTGTGCCTAGGCCCCAATGAGACCTATGCACCTCAATGTGCCTCGCCTCAGTGTGCCTCGCGCCTTAAATAACAATGGCTTATTCGTGTTGGTAGTCATTAGTTTCCATAATTTGATGACATGAAGTTGTTAGATTGATCTCTTTATTTTTTTCCGTCAGTTTCGAACTTCTGCTGTGAATTTGTGCAGTTGTACCATTTGTGGGATTGGGTTACTTAATTACTTTCTTAAGTTGAAATATATAATTTATTGCTTGTGGTGGTGTAACAGTTATTAGTTGCCCTGTAGGTGGAGTGGTTTTGTTTTACTTTTAGATTTTATAAGATGACTAGATGGATGAACCAACATTTGTATGACCTTGATTGTTTAGCAGATTTTTTGATGCATATTATTGTTTCATTACTCCTCTATTTGGGACTGAAATCTTCTTATTTGTAATGCAGCATTCTGGTCAGTGCATTTGTGGGAACTGCTTTGGCCTTTGGATGTTTCTCAGTTGCAGCCATGTTAGCAAAGCGTAGAGAATACCTTTACCTAGGTGGCCTTCTTTCTTCTGGTCTCTCCATCCTTTTCTGGCTGCACTTTGCATCTTCCATCTTTGGGGGCTCTGTAGGCATGTTCAAATTTGAGGTACAAATATGTTCGTTGTCTATTGCTCAGAGCCATTATTGGCAGTTAAAAGTTATGTACATAAAATGTCAAGGGTGGTAAAAATGGCTGAGATCTTGGAGGAATAACCTCAAGGTCCCTTAACCCGAAAATTACAATTTTATCTTTCGGATAGCCAATGTATTCCTAAGTTTTGAATGAACAACGCGAGATGTTTCTGATTTTTTATTTTTTTTGGTTCACTCTTTGGCAGTTGTACTTCGGTCTTCTGGTTTTTGTGGGCTACATGGTTGTGGATACCCAGGATATAATCGAGAAGGCTCACCTTGGAGATCTGGACTATGTGAAGCATGCCCTGACGCTTTTCACAGACTTCATTGCCGTCTTTGTTCGTATTATTATTATCATGGTGAGCATTCTTATGTTTTGGATGGAGTTTACATGTACTTTGGTTTAGACTTTTGTTGTGACCCAATCATTCTACCTTTACCTTCCATTTTTCGTGAATATCCGTTTAAGATGTGTTGTTTTTTTGTTTTACAGGTGAAGAATGCATCCAAGAAAGAAGAGAAGAAGAAGAAGAAAAGAAACTGAAATTGAATGAATAGCCGGAAGCATGTCTGACCTTAAGTCTGGGTGATAAATCCTTTTCTTATGTCTATAAGTTTACTTTTTTCCGCTCCACAACTGACTTTTAAGTTTTTGGTGGGTTGTGAGGTGTTGTGGTTTGTTATTTACAGTGTTTAGTGGTACAAATTTGATCTTCTTTTCTAATAAGATGTATATGTTTGAGTCTACTTATTTCTGTTATTAGAACACACCTGCAGTCATGAGCTTGGACTTTCCAGTGATATGGGTGTCTTTACTCGCGCGTCCGGTTATATTCGTTGCTAGTCATCTCTTTATGCTTATGCTACTTTATGTGTTCATTTTGGTTGCATTTTGATACTTGTCTTGGATTTTTGGATACTTGTCTTGGATTTTTGGCCAAGTCATCTCTTTATGCTTATGCTACTTTATGTGTTCATTTTGGTTGCATTTTGATGCTTGTCTTGGATTTTTGGCCGAGTATAATGGCTGAGGTTCTGCCATATTTTGGAAGCAACAGGCCCAATGCTGGCTTTTGCTGGCAAAGAACTACATATGGGTGACCTTTTTTTTCTTTATCTGTGTAAGCAATTTTTGTATGGAATTGTTTTTTTTACAAGTAAAAATTAATATTTTCACAACAAAGTCTTTGACATAAGTGTAGGATTCTTTTATTTTAATTATTCATGTGAGAAGATCATGTGAAATTATCATTTTGTTTGTGGAAATATTAATTTCCTATTTCTATTCTCCATATTTTGGATTGCTTGTCACGTGTGCATAACCTGCTCACTGATGTCCGAACAAGGAATGGAAAAAGACTTGTTTTCCTTTGCAATTATGGGAAGTATTTGGCACAGGCTTATGTTTACTAATAAGGGAGAAAATGTGTCTCATGATTTTTGAGAGTACTCGTGTTTTCATCATTAGAGAGAAATAATATATCGCGCCGTTTCATTAGAACTCTCTTAACTTGCTAGAATAATTTATGAGTGGGGTCAGTTTCACTTGAACTCTCTCTGAACTTGCTAGAATCTGTTATATATATTAAAATACAGTACATAGCCACCATCAATTGACAAGTGTCATTCACACAATCCGTCACATCTCTTATACCAAATTAAAAAAAAATCCTTACATAAAAACTAACGAAAACGCATCCAATTTTTAAAATTCTTAAAATCGCTACAAATCTAAACTGATATGATATTTACTAACTAATTTAATTTTTCAATATTACAACATTAAAATTATAAATTGATATTTGTTAATTAAGCAAATACTAATAATACAATATCTTTCTCATATTAAACAAATACTAACAACAACTACAATAGTATTTTTTTAATATTATTTTATAGTTGAATTATTGATTTTTTTTCTAATATTTTTAATTTCATTCTCATTATCCAAATCTAAACTGATATTTTAATCAATCCTACATTAATATGTTAATTTGATAATCTCCAAAATCAATACAAATCTAACCTAATATGATATTATCAACTAATTTAATTTCTCAATATTACAACATCAAAATCATAAATTGATATTTTTTAATTAAATAAGTATTGCCAAAATCGGGATTGTTATTATTTTTTACAAATCTAAACTGATTAATCACTCCCAAATTAAACGTATCTTTTTTAATTTTCAAACACTGATTTTTATATCTTAAAATCACTACAAAATTATATTTATAATGTTATCTCATACTTCAACTATTGATTTTTTTTTTTAATATTTTTAATTCCATTCTTATTATCCAAATCTAAACTGATATTTTAATCAATCCTATGTCAATATGTTGATTTTATAATTCCCAAAATTACTATAAATCTAAATTGATATGATATTTATCAACTAATTTAATTTCTCAATATTACAACATCAAAATAATAAATTGATATTTTTTAACTAAATAAATACTAATAATACATTATTTTTCTCATACTAAACAAATAGTAACAATAACTATTACAGTATTTTTTTAATATTATCTCTGTAATATCCCAGATATTTTCAAGATCTTAAATAATATCTTAATTGATTTTATTAAAGGTTAAGGTTTAAAACCTAGAATTTGAGAAGTAAGATGTGTAGAAAATGGGTGAACATTTTTTTAACATAAGGTATTTGTTAGAAAATTAAATGTGGGAATATTTTAATGATGCTTGTAGAGAATTTATTAAGAAAATAAATTCAATTGAAAAGTGAAGGTGATTATATTAATATATATACCTAGAGTTGAGTTTGTTAGTCAAACAAGATGATGTGTGAAGTAAATTAAGTACTCAATTAAACTAATAAATTAATTAGTTTTAAAATGGAGTAAGAAGAAAAGACATAAAATATAATTAATTAAGTTAATTATATTAGTTAAGGTTTAAAGTTATTGTAAAGCTAGAATGATTGTCTAGAATGACAATATTAAGAAGTTAATTGATTAAGTAATTAACTTAATTATTAAGTTGTGGTATAGAGTTCAAGTAATTTAATTACTACTAGTGGACTAGCCCAAAAGGATTATATGTGTTATCCCAATATGGGAATATTTACATGAAAGTGGGTATTTAAATAAGAGAGCTCAATGAAAGGTAAACTATGTAGCCCAAACATTTAAAAGTCCAATGTTGGTCAAAGTGTTGAGAAATATGATTTAGTATAGAGAATTAATCAATGTAGGGTTAATTGAATAACCCTAGTTGGTAGACAAGAGATAGCATTAACCAAATTAACCAATCATTGGTTAATTGTTAGGTAAATAAAGGTGGTGTTGAGAATTAACTATGGATGAGTTAATTAAGTAATCCAATGTGGTAGAATTAATTATAGCAAATCTAATTGGATTATATTATAAGTCCAATTAAGTTATTAAACTAGGTCAAATTAATTAACCTAGTAGTTCATATAATTTAATTTGAACATTGATTTATGTAATAATTAATCAAGCCCAATGTTTGTTTTAATTAAATGTAACATAGGGTATTTAATATTAGCCCAATGTAGTAAATAAATTGAGCCCAAACAAATTTAATTGGAGGAGCCCAATATAATAAATCCTAGAGTTCAATGTGGAGCCCAAATGGTAGTCAAAGTGGTGGTCAATATATATACATTGGTGTATATATATATATGGATACTTAGATAATGATATAGGATATAAAAATAAAACCAAATTGGTGTAATAAAATGCAAAATCCCTAATTTGGGGGGGGGGGGGCACATGAAAATGTTGAGTGTGGCTTCATTTGGCTTATTTTACACTCCAAAAGTTGCTTACAAGTAACATTGATAGGAGTCATTCATCCTTGTCAATCACCTTGTCCATCTAAGCTATAGTAAGCATGAGTTTAAGCCTTAAATGCCCAAGTGTTGGTTGATTAGTAGCTTAATTGGGAGGATCCTAGAGTTCTATAAATAGGAATCACCAACACATTAGCAATGTTGGTCATTTCTATGTTTGGTGATATTTTTAGAGAGAGGAAGAAATTCTAGAGAGAAGGGAGAGCATTGTTGGAGATTTCCACAAAGGAAAATTGCTAGAGGATAGTCAATGAGGAGGCACAAGCTTAGCTCATATCAAGAGGAAGAAGATCATCCATGTCTAAGAGGTTAAAAAGTACTCTAAACCTTTTTAATTTTCTTTTTGTTGTTTAAATAAGTTTTAAACGGTTAAAATATATTTTTAACCGATCAAAACTTGTTTTGATGGTCTAGAAGTCTTTAACTATGTAATATATGTATATTCATAGTTTGATAAGTTTATATCATAATTTGGTATGTGTGTTATGCAAATAAATGGAAGAAAATTCCATATTGCGATTTTTACCGGTAAACTCTAGTTGAGGTTGTGATTTATAGCCTTTTATTTTGAAAGCTAGAGGTTGTGTATGAGATTTTCTTCTTTGATATGATAAATATATAAGTTAAGAACAAAACCTAGTTGGTATAATGTTCATATGAGTTGTTATGGTTAATATATGATTTTTAAAATTAAGGATTGTGAAATTAGTTTTCACTTTTCCCTTGTGAGCCGTTTTGCATATAGTTCCGTTTGGAATTTGGATTTGTGATTTAAAGAGAAGTTGTAGAAGGGAAAATTCTAATGAGAATGGACTCAAGAATCACTCCAAAATATTTTGTAATAAAGGAGTTATGGCAGTTGTAATCAAAGGAGCAAAAGTTGAAAAATCTGAAAATGGCATTTCTGCAGATTCTGCAACACAAGGGCCGGGGCCCTTGTTTTGCACTATAAAGGAGGGTCAGGGCCCTTGGTACTGTTCATGGACAGTGTGTTTTTTTCGTCCGGGTCTGGTCCGGCCATTCGGGTCGGGTCGGGTCGGGTCATTTAAATCCAAAATGGATAAAAATGCTTAAAAATTAATATAATTAATTTGGGACCCAAGTTTAATAATTATTTATTATTTATAATAAATAATAAATAAAGTAAATAAAAGCTATTATAATAATTAATTATTATTTAATTAATAGTAAATAATAATTAAAGCAAATAAATACAATAACTAATTATTTATTATTATATAATAAATAAAGAAGGATATGAAGTTAGTAAAATAATTATTTATTATTTAATTAATATTGAATAATAAATAGTTAATTAATATTAAATAATAAATAGCTAATTAATTATTATTTAAAGGATATTAAATGGTAATTAAAGAAAGATGAAGTTAATAAGGTAATTATTTTTTTTTTTAATAAATAAGGGTAATTAGTTAATTATTATTTAAAGGATATTAAATAATAATTAAAGGGAGATGAAGTAAATAAAATGATCATTTGTTATTTAATGAATATTAAATAATAAATGGGGTTAATTAATTAAGAGATTATTATTTAAATAATCATTAAATGATTTGAGTACGTAAGTAACTAAAATGTTATGAAATGAGTACTAACATTAGTATATGATGAAAATGTTATTAAATAATTAATGACATCAGTAAGTGATTAAAATATTATTAAACGGTTAATAATATTAATAAGTGATTAAAATATTATTAAATGGTTAATAATATTAATAAGAGATTAAAATATTATTAAATGGTTAATAATATTAATAAGTGATTAAAATATTATTAAAGGGTTAATAATATTAATAAGTGATTAAAATATTATTAAATGGTTAATAATATTAATAAGTGATTAAAATATTATTAAAGGGTTAATAATATTAATAAGTGATTAAAATATTATTAAATGGTTAATAATATTAATAAGAGATTAAAATATTATTATATGGTTAATAATATTAATAAGTGATTAAAATATTATTAAATGTATAATAATATTAATAAGTGATTAAAATATTATTAAATGGTTAATAATATTAATAAGGGATTAAAATATTATTAAATGGTTAATAATATTTGAATGTAGATAATATTTTGAGGTATTCGGTACATTATTAAATGTCAAAATCATTACGAAGAAAGTTTAATTGACTTAAACCAATGTAAATAGTCCTTTGTGACTAATTTAGACAATTTATTAAAAGCGGGTTGTACGAAGATCGTATAGTGTTTTTGTCCGGAACTTAAGGGTTCGTTTGTCGGACATCTTAAGAGTTAATAATTTAAAGTTAGAGTCTTATATAAAGGCTAAGTAATAGTCATTATATCTAATGATTATTTCAATTTCCTATATAAATTGTAGGTTGAACGAAAGACGCAAATAAGCGTAAATGGTATAAGCGAATCAGGCAAGTTTTTCGGAATGTGTTGCATTATGTGCATGATTTATAAGTTTATTATTAAACTGTGAGGTGCTCATACGTAGTTATGTGTAAAGATGTTTTAATGTGCATTTGTGAAACAAGTTGACTTGAATTGTTGATATGTGGTAGTTGATTTAAGACAATTGTTCTCATTGCACTGTATGTCATGATAGATACTAGACATGAAGCGTAGATTAAATGCGAGGCATGTTATGCATGAGATATGTATGTACTGCAAAGCATAGTATACATGAAGCATGAAGCATGATTGAACTGTTTTACGTGTTATGTGAAACTGTTAGACTTGCTGAGCCGTCGTGCTCACCATTGCTTAAAACAAAACATTACAGAATAGCTTGAAGAAGCCGATTACTTCGGTAGAGGCAAAGATGAAGATTGACTAACGAGTCATCAAGATTGAAGCGTAGGTGCTTTCGTAGTAAAACCTTGGGGTAGATTAATTCATTTACTTGTGTAAGTATATATGAAGAGTTTATGTTTTGTTGTGCTATAGATTAGCAAACTTAAAATGTTAAGAGAACATTTACATATTATTTTTAATATCATTTTCAGACGTTGTCCTTTATGTATAAGGATAATAGGATGGTGTGATTGAGTCATTATGCATATGATCTCAAAGTGGTAATAAGATTTTAAATATTGCGATTATGGAATAGAAAGAGATGATGTAAAATTGTAAATAAATGATTATTTAGCAATTATAATATTGTTGTAATTCATGAACAATAAAGAAAAGTAGTACTAGTGTTGAACCGAATCCGAGGTTAAAGGAACCCGGATTTGGGGTCGTCACAATCTCATAGTTAAACTATTGATTTTTTTCTAATATTGTTAATTTTATTCTCATTATCCAAATGTAAACTGATATTTTAATCAATCCAATGTTAATATGTTAATTTAATAATCCCCAAAATCACAATAAATCTAAACTAATATGATTTTATCAACTAATTTAATTTATCAATATTAAAACATCAAAATCATAAATTGATATTTTTTTTAATTAGACAACCACTACAAAAATCAAGATTCTTATTATTTTTTACAAATCTAAAATTATTGTTATTATTTTTTACAAATTAAACTGATGAATCACTCCTAAATTAAACATATCTTTTTTAATTTCCAAACATTGATTTTTATATCCTAAAATTACTACAAAATTATATTTATAATATTATCTCATACTTTAACTATTGATTTTTTTCTGATATTTTAAATTCTACTCTCATGATCCAAATCTAAAGTGATATTTTAATCAATCTCACTTTAATATGTTGATTTTATAATCCATAAAATCACTACAAATCTAAATTGATATGATATTTATCAACTAATTTAATTTCTCAATATTATAACATCAAAATCATAAATTGATATTTTTTAATTAAACAAATACTAATAATACGGTATTTTTTCAAAATTAAACAAATACTAACAATAATTGTTACAATATTTTTCTCATATTATCTCATCATTTACATATAATTTTCTTATGTGATGGAACTCAGGTATTATCATTACATGTACCTATTATCATATATATTTTTACATATTCTCAATTTTATATGTATAGTTGGTATAAAAAATATTACTTACATTTTCAACATTTTCTTATATGTTTGTTGTATTTTTGGTATTATAGTCTATACAGGGGAGTCATTACCTGATGCTGTCAATTATGTCACACCTATAAACAAAATGCCTATACATTCAATCAGCGACGATGATGTACAAGGATCTCAGTCAGCTAATGTTGAAATGTAAACTAACAAGTTGCAAAACAAAATCAAAGTTGAGAAAGATGACAACTTTACTGGTTCAAATTAGTTTGAATCATTCAATCATTTTACTGATGACTTTTTTGTTTTAAAATTTATTAATTTCTGATGACTTTTTAGCATAATCATGTTTGGGTTGTTAATTTGGATTATTTGGATGAAACTTTTTGATTTTAATATTGATTATTGGATATGATGAAATCTAATTTTATGATTTAGTATTCAACTTGATTTTGGCATCCTAAATAATATAAACCAACAACTACATAGAAACCTGATTATTTGGTCTTTAAAAATAAAATTTGCAGCAATCCCAATTTGGTATTTATCCAATAAATATGTCAAGTATAAAATTTGAATCCCATATTATTATTTAATACTTGGGCTTTTGAACTTTATTTACAGATAATTTTCACACAAAATTATTATTCCATTCTCATGTAGAAAATTCTTTCTCATATTTGGGTTTTCAATTTTTTTTAAAAGATAATTATAGCTATTTTTTTTAAATTGATATTATCCCAAATTAATAGGTGATTGATGTAAATACGTTTTTTATTCACCATATAAATAGAGACTAACACTTTCATTACAAATCACATCACAAATAATTATGTAATTCTTATAATTTTCTGTTATACAGTAAGATTAATTTTCTTTCATAGATCTAAAATTTTCACGGTTGTCGTTTAAAATGTATTGCTTAGATGGAGTCGAAAAATTTAATGTATTGCTGACTATCAAGTATTTTTTTACAAAACTAAATAATTACGTAATTGTATACATTGGAGCAAAATTATATGAGTTATTTTTTGTTATACATTTATTTAATAAAATTTTAATTTATAAATATTTCATCTCCTTATTATAGTTTAATTTATTAAATGTATATATAAATTTAGAATCAACAAAATGAATAATCTCACAGCAACGTGCGGATGTGTATCTAGTAATTTATGATGATGGGGTCAGCCTTTGAGCATAGTTATCATAATCGAGCCGAATTGGCCGATTCAACAGGTATAACCGATTTACAATTTTAATCAGTTTGATTTTTCAGTAAATCTAAGATTTTAATCAATTCGGTTCTTTTATAGGTCTAATAATTGATTTGACTTTAATCGGTCTAGTTTTCTTCAAATATCGTACCTATAATTTGATAGTCATAAATCATTTGAATTATAAGTATTTTTACAAAATACATATTTTATATTAAATTGGACCGACCTTTACAATTTTTAAAAATAGTATTTTTAAAATAAATTATTTTTATTCTCAATGCAATAAAAATGTAGAAATTTATAATTAAAAAATTAGTAATAGAAGAATGAAAGATGAATAAGAACAAATTATATAATAGAAAGAGAGAATTAAAAATGAAGATGCTAAATGAAATCCAAGAAATGAGAGAATAAGAGGTATTGGATTGGAATCTTGGAATATGTTAAGAATATTTTTTTCACACATCCCATGGTGCATGTGGGCTATTGGTCTAATATTTATTTTTATCTTCTTTCCTTTCTTACATAATATGGACCATTAATCATTATAAATTAAAGATGACAAATAATTAATATATTAAAACCCAATATAAATAGTTTGTTGTGAATTTAACTTAAATAATTAACCTAATTTTCAGTAACTAGGATGAATTTAGTAATGTTTGCCCAAATATTATGCCCATGATAGTGGTGTGTTTGGAATATTTTTCTTCTTTTTTTCCCTCCTACTTTTAAATTCAAGGTGGAGTTATATATATATATATATATATATATATATATATATATATATATATATATATATATATATTAATTCTTCTTTAATTTAGTTGCTATTTAAATAATATTACATCTTTTATTCATTCTAAAATATAAGACACATGTTTACTGTGTTATTAATTTTTTTTAAAAGTCAATATAAAACACTTTCAAACTTGAAATTAATATGATTCATTTAACTTTTGAAACAATCATCATAATTAGTACTATTTTTTAGATAATTTAAATGGATTCGTATGAATTTTAAATTTTGAAAATTTTATAACTTTTTTATCTTATATTTTTTACCGCGAGGGGGGGGGGGGGGGTATTAATTTATCATTAGTCTCTAGTTGGTACTTTATAATTTATTTAGTAGAAATTTATGTTTTTTAAAAGTAAAATGTATAGTTTAATAGTATATATAATTTTTTTAAATATATAACTATTAAAATTCAGCTCAATCGATTCAACATTTGGCCCGGTTCTAATAACTATGACTTTAAGGTTCAAGAAGAAAAGAAAATGAAAAACAAAATTAAATCAACAAAAATAAATCCAATTATTTATATTAAAAAAGTTAAATTAAGAACAATGTTAACATACGGTGTAAAAATGATTAAAAATACTCCATTGGAGAAAACTTGAAGGATGTAAATTAAAAAATAAAAATTCTTTCAAATTTATCTTTTAATTGTGCGGTATTTAAATTAAGAAACTGATATTTTCTCAATAAAATAATTTAATTTCACAAGTAGCCCCAATAATATCTTTGTATATCAAAATGTGCCCTCCCAATTGAGCAAGCTCTCTCCCTCTCAAGTTCCCATAACTCACAAATGATTTCTCTCTCCCCCTCTCAAACACGAAATCCGAATATAATCTCTATATCTCTCATCCTCCTATTCTTCTTGTAACGACCCCGAAATTCGACTCACTTTATTACCCTCATTTTCATATTTATGAAACATTATTTTCCTTACGTCTGAATTTCGGTTCGTTAATAAATCTTTCGTTACCTAAATTGATCCATTATTTAATTTCAAAATCATCAATTACCAAATTTTCGGTATAAATTTTTCTTTTTCTCAATTCAATCATTGTAATAGAATATTTGGATATTTAAAATCTTTATATCTGGATCCTAGTCCCTGGATCGCAACCTTCACTTTTTCTTTTCTTTTCTTGTATCATAAAGCTCGGCATTCAAATTTTTATATCATTACAAACATCTATGCTTCATTGTTCATATTTTTAAACCTGTCATACTCTTTACCATACAACAATCTTAAATCATTATCATATACCATTTAACTTTATTTGATCAGTCTGGGTCCTATTTATACATGCATACATCACATCAATACCAACTTTTGTACATACATATATCACGTGAATACCAACTTTGCAAATGTATCCATATTGAATCTTAATATCAACATATAATAATGTTCACATCCTTTTAGAAAAATCCATCTCTATATAGTCTGATGTTCTTGAAATTCATTGCTTTCCTGCAAAAATGTTTATTAAGCAAGTAATGAGCACAACGACTCAGCAAGCTCAACAGTTTATGCTTCACATAGCACATACTTTAACATGCTTGGTGTGTGTCATATATCATGTGCTTGTGCTTCAACTATAACAATATATCTCATATCGTTGCACAAAGAACACATTGTGGTCATATTAAACACGTATCACATAGCATATAATTTGTATGCATTCAAAACAAGAATTGCATATCATAATAATTCAACATTTAACATAAAAGGGACTGAAGAACTTGTCTGGCGTCCAGTTATTTAAATTGTTAGCTCAAACCCTTAACTCGATCAACCTATGATCATAAAATAATCAAATAATAATTATTTATCTCTTTATGATATTAATTTACTTAATTAATATCATCTCTGGGCCAATTATTAATTTATATGGTTAATTATATTAACCTCATTTCTTAATAAATTAATTTAACTTCATATCATATATCTTCAATACAGACAACCCGACTCATTGGACAAATTTTAGCGTATTCGGGTGTCCGGATTTACATTTATTCATTTTCTAATCCTTTAAACTCATTAGATTAATATTTAGAATATTTAAATATTAATCCCCAATATTTAATATTTTACAAAAATATTAAATTTAATGCCCAAACCTCATTTCTATATTTTTAGTATTTTTCTATAATTTTCTATGATTTTTAAACAATTTTTAAACATTTATTTCATTTAAAAACAATTCCTGGGGGCATTTTGGTAATTTCCGCGCCCTTAGGGACATAACCGGAATTTCTCGGAAAGTCCAAGGTATTTTCGTAATTTCCGCAACTCTAGGGGCATATCCGGAATTTCCCGAAAAGATTGAGGGCATAATCGTAATTTCTGAGAGTCTGGGACACGCTCGGTATTTTTCAGAAAGGACAGGGGTAAAAGAGTAATTTCTCTGCGTGGTCGACCGCCGCGCAATGCGCGCGGCCTTCCCTTCCCAGCCAAACGACGTCGTTTGGCTCGTTCGGTACCGAAACCCAGCCGCGCATGGCGCGGCACCATTTTCTGCCCCAAAATGGCGTCGTTTATGTGCACGCCTTTGAAAAAAAATGGCCGCCGCGATTGCGCGGCAGCCCTTTCCTTCTTCTTTCCTACAGCCGTAACAGTATACCAGCTTTTCAACTTTCTTCCATTTTTTATCACATAATTTTCTCAACAAAACACCTCTAAAAATCATATAATTTGTAGATATACCTCCATAAATTATTTAGAATAAATATTCTAATTATTTCTAATTTTCCATAAAATAATTTTAATACCATAACTACCAAAATAAATTCAACTAAATTAATTTATACCTTTCTTAAAGTTAATCCTTCCTCTTGATGGCACCTTCCTTTCTCTTGGTCGCCATATTTTTCGGCGGTGGCATGGTGGGTGGCGTCGGGTGAAGAAAGGAGTAAAAGAGAGAGAGTTTGCTTGGTTTTGTTTTTATTTCTTTATTTTTTTATTTCTTTCTTTCTTGCTATGCTTCCTTATTATAATCCCACAACTTAACCAAATTGTATGACCGTAATAATTCCACCGCCTCTCTCTCTCTCTCACGCAATAAATCTGGAAATTTCCGGGTAAATCCATACAAACTTAAACTTTTTAATACATTACGTAGCTATTTTAAGTAATAAATATTTTGTATAATATATATAAAATATTTATTTTAATTCACCAAAAATCATAACATGATTTATAAATAATATTAACACCCTTTTTGGGTACTTTACATGACAAATTTTGTACACGCATAATATCATGCATGTAATTATATGAGATAATTTATACCTCTAAAAATCATAAAATAATTCATAGGACATATAAAAATTATTTTTCATAATTTTTCACTCCGTTACTTGGACAACATGTTACATTAACATGTTCACGTTTCCGGAATATTATTTTTCGTAAAGGTCATAATAATTCCATTATACATAAATATAATTTTTAATAACTTAGAACATCTCTCTTTCTTATTTATTATTCCATTTCTTTAATATTTACAATAATTTCTTTATATATATAAATTATATATAACTTAATATTATATAATTTATATATTCACATTCTCCTTTCTTAAATAATTTCTTAATTTCCTCCAACCTTATTCCATTTAATCACCTTATATAAATTACATAATTATTCATATATAATTTATATAATTATTATTTTCTTCATACCTTATTTTAATTTCCTTATATAAATTATATAATTTATTATTATATAATTTATATAATTAACTTTCTTTCTCAATTAATTTCTAAACTTCTTCCAAAATTCTTGATAAAATCTAAAATCAATAATTACAATTTTATTAACTTCCTCATTCGCTTTTCATTAAAAATTGGATTAATTTAATTATTAATCCCTTAATTTCTGTAATTAATAGTATTTATAATTATCAATTAAATATGCACACTTATATATATACAAATGTATATATATATACACATCTAATTCACATTTCTCACATTAACATTTAACATTATTTAAACAATAATTTTCGTATTTTCATAATAATTTTATTGTGCTTTTACAAGAAATTTCTCTTATTCTTCATAAATTGTTTTTAAACAATTTATTTACTTTTTAATTTTTTTCTAAACCAACACAAATCATCACCATCTTTGTACAAATTTAATTTATCAATTAAATCATATCACATACCTTAAATCACATAATATAATAATTAATTTAACAACCTTGATAATTTAATCAATTAATTCTCATTTGATATTATTAAAGAAATTCTGAAAATTCGGATCCTCACATTCTTCCCCCCTTAACAGGATTCCGTCCTCGGAATCATAATTGTCGTAATATTTATACATATTTTATTCATAGCGCCTTGCTATGCTTTTATCTTGATAAATGACAACTAAATCCATAATAATCATATTTTTCCTCATTAATTTCCATAACTCACAGGGATATCACCATAATGGTCATTACCGTCAGAATATTTAATTTACAATTTCGTTATAGTATTACATTTCATATTTCTCTAAAAATTTTATTAATAACACTTTAATTCATTTCTTGATATATTTATCAAGATTGTTTCTCATTCTCTGAAAATTTCTTTTCTTTAATTGTATTTACCCTTTCTCAATCCACTTATTTCATACCATCTATTACACATCCTTTATACTTTGCACATTCATCTTTCTCTTCTTAGTTCATATAATTCTTCTTCACATTCTATAAATCATTCATCAATACCTTCATCATTCAACACTAAGTTCTAAACGTTAACCTTTACTTAATTCATCATAATCTTTATTTGAAATTATTTCAAAAATCCTGGGTGTCACATTCACCTCTCCTTCATAAAATTTCGTCCTCGAAATTTCTATGTACTCATACTTTATTCAGTTGTAACTTACACAATTTCTTTACATTTATTCCACATATCTTTATTTCCTTCATTTCTCGTAGTTATTGCACACTGCAATTTTCTAATTCACCACATTTCATAATTTCTTTACTTCGCAATTATTACTTTCCTTATCACTCACAATCAAATAATACTAACCCATCCTACCATCCAATCTTCATAAGAGTAGAGGAAAAATAAAATAATTTTATCTTGGCAACTTTCAAACTTTGCTGAATGAACATTTATCCCGGTTTAACAGTACTTCGCTCCCCGAGTACTTCATACTGCAAACCCTGACAGTGGATCAATCTGTCATTAAAGTGATGGATGTTTCACCATACATTGGCATGCCAGATGATCAGTCTGCAATGCATGTGTCTTGCTATGCCAGGTGACCATTCGGTCAACCTGCAATATTCTTAATCTTTTTGTTAATCTCAGCCTTAGGATTCATTCAAAAGTACTTTGATTGGTTATAACTTTCAAAGAATTATGAATTCAATAAATATTTTTCAAAATTTGTCTAGCTGAACCAAATAGCTTAGACTTGTATTTCTTCAATGCTTGTCTAGCTAGATCAATTAGCATAGACTAACTTTTAACAATTTATAATCCGTAGAAAATTTTAAAACATTCATCATGTCAAAACTTTTCAAAACGTCTAGCCGAGTCAAATGGCAAAGACTTATAGTTCTGACATACCTTTAAAAATCAAAATCATTTATGACTTCATGTTACCGTGTCATTTTGACAGCCCGTTGAGAATTCCGTCGTTAATAATTCCTACACCATAAACCATACTTTATTGGTGTTGAATCGTCTTATAACGAAATAGTACCGCACCGTCTCAACAACACGTTGAGCATTCCGTCATTCATCACGACTGCACCGGGCTAAAAGGTGCGTGGATGATTCTTTTGAAATACATTTTGATGTAAAAACATTTTTGTCTAGCCGAGACAAGTAGCATAGACACTTTTTAAATCGCTTAAAAATTTCATTTATATTTTTCAAAGCACACACGTGCCAAATCAACTTGAGGTCAAAATTTTCGAAATCTAGCAAAGTTAGAAGAATGGGAATATCCTAAATTCCCTAATATTCACCTTTTACTTCTTCACTTAATTATTAACTTTATTGCTAGGACTATTATCATATTAAAATTTCGATCTACTCCAATTTTTCTATACCCCCGTATAGTTCATCAAACTTGCCACACATTTTGAGTCCAGGAACTTACCACAAGAATATGAGTTTAGAAGCTTGTCCTAGCAATATGTAGTCTGAGAACAAATTAAAGACTATCCATATGCTGAGGGGCTCAAACATACATACAATTATGAGTCATGGACTTACCATATGCATGAGTTTTAAGAACTCGTGCCTAAACTTAATATTATCTATTTATCAGAACCACTAGCGCGACTCTAACATTTCAATGATTATCATATAGTAACTAAGTAAACACAGATCCTCCGCCCATACAAAGGATTGTGCAACTCAGTCACCACATGAGTCCTCAAATGAAATTTCGTACCCAAGCTTTCTACCCCCTTATCATAACCTTTCTGTCATTCATGTCTCATCATTCTCTGAATTCTTCTTGTACTATTTCATAGTACCATATCTCTTTATAGCATCAAGCTATACCTTGTTGACCATGAACAGGTCTTTCTATTATTTCACATTTTCACTTGATCCCATCATGACCTTGCTTTACAATCCATTCCTTTCTCGCTTCTCTTATCTTGTGATCGTATCGTAGTACGATCCTCTCGCTGTTCTTGATCATATTATTATGATCTCTTCCTATACGTTTTGGATTACCTTGTCTTATTTATTGCTTAAATCAGGTGTCCCCTGATTTTCTTTGAGATTCACCTTTGAATCATTTCAAATATTCTTTCAGATATGTTCTTAATTGAACTTTTGAAATTTTTTTTCAATTCGTTACATTCGATCAAATCTTTCTTAACATATTCATCTCTTTCTTATATTCTTATATCTTTCATATTTTCTTTAACCTTAGCCAATATCTGAGATCTGTATTTCTTAACTTACATCTTTCTATTTCAATCCCCCCCATGTTCATCAAACTTATCACGAATTTGGACTCAGGAACTTACCATAATCATATGGTTAAGGAGCTTGTCCTAGTCAGGCCATAGTCGCCCATTCGCTAAAGGGGCTCCACCATACAATCATGAGTCACGAGCTTACTATACGCTTGGGTTTTCAGAACACGCAACTATCTTTACTCTTTCTTACTTAGGTTATAGCCTAAGGTATCATTTACCTAAGATTTTTAACCTCTAGCTCTGATACCAACTGTAACGACCCCGAAATTCGACCCACTTTATTACCCTCATTTTCATATTTATGAAACATTATTTTCCTTACGTCTGAATTTCGGTTCGTTAATAAATCTTTCGTTACCTAAATTGATCCATTATTTAATTTCAAAATCATCAATTACCAAATTTTCGGTATAAATTTTTCTTTTTCTCAATTCAATCATTGTAATAGAATATTTGGATATTTAAAATCTTTATATCTGGATCCTAGTCCCTGGATCGCAACCTTCACTTTTTCTTTTCTTTTCTTGTATCATAAAGCTCGGCATTCAAATTTTTATATCATTACAAACATCTATGCTTCATTGTTCATATTTTTAAACCTGTCATACTCTTTACCATACAACAATCTTAAATCATTATCATATACCATTTAACTTTATTTGATCAGTCTGGATCCTATTTATACATGCATACATCACATCAATACCAACTTTTGTACATACATATATCACGTGAATACCAACTTTGCAAATGTATCCATATTGAATCTTAATATCAACATATAATAATGTTCACATCCTTTTAGAAAAATCCATCTCTATATAGTCTGATGTTCTTGAAATTCATTGCTTTCCTGCAAAAATGTTTATTAAGCAAGTAATGAGCACAACGGCTCAGCAAGCTCAACAGTTTATGCTTCACATAGCACATACTTTAACATGCTTGTTGTGTGTCATATATCATGTGTTTGTGCTTCAACTATAGCAATATATCTCATATCGTTGCACAAAGAACACATTGTGGTCATATTAAACACGTATCACATAACATATAATTTGTATGCATTCAAAACAAGAATTGCATATCATAATAATTCAACATTTAACATAAAAGGGACTGAAGAACTTGTCTGGCGTCCAGTTATTTAAATTGTTAGCTCAAACCCTTAACTCGATCAACCTATGATCATAAAATAATCAAATAATAATTATTTATCTCTTTATGATATTAATTTACTTAATTAATATCATCTTTGGGCCAATTATAAATTTATATGGTTAATTATATTAACCTCATTTCTTAATAAATTAATATAACTTCATATCATATATCTTCAATACAGACAACCCGACTCATTGGACAAATTTTAGCGTATTCGGGTGTCCGGATTTACATTTATTCATTTTCTAATCCTTTAAACTCATTAGATTAATATTTAGAATATTTAAATATTAATCCCCAATATTTAGTATTTTACAAAAATATTAAATTTAATGCTCAAACCTCATTTCTATATTTTTAGTATTTTTCTATAATTTTCTATGATTTTTAAACAATTTTTAAACATTTATTTCATTTAAAAACAATTCATGGGGGCATTTTGGTAATTTCCGCGCCCTTAGGGACATAACCGGAATTTCCCGGAAAGTCCAAGGTATTTTCGTAATTTTCGCAACTCTAGGGGCATATCCGGAATTTCCCGAAAAGATTGAGGGCATAATCGTAATTTCCGAGAGTCTGAGACACGCTCGGTATTTTTCAGAAAGGACAGGGGTAAAAGAGTAATTTCTCTGCGTGGTCGACCGCCGCGCAATGCGCGCGGCCTTCCCTTCCCAGCCAAACGACGTCGTTTGGCTCGTTCGGTACCGAAACCCAGCCGCGCATGGCGCGACACCCTTTTCTGCCCCCAAAACGGCGTCGTTTATGTGCACGCCTTTGAAAAAAAATGGCTGCCGCGCAATGCGCGGCAGCCCTTTCCTTCTTCTTTCCTACAGCCGTAACAGTATACCAGCTTTTCAACTTTCTTCCATTTTTTATCACATAATTTTCCCAACAAAACACCTCTAAAAATCATATAATTTGTAGATATACCTCCATAAATTATTTAGAATAAATATTCTAATTATTTCTAATTTTCCATAAAATAATTTTAATACCATAACTACCAAAATAAATTCAACTAAATTAATTTATACATTTCTTAAAGTTAATCCTTCCTCTTGATGGCACCTTCCTTTTTCTTGGTAGCCATATTTTCCGGCGGTGGCATGGTGGGTGGCGTCGGGTGGAGAGAGGAGTAAAAGAGAGAGAGTTTGCTTGGTTTTGTTTTTTTTTGTTTTTATTTTTTTTTCTTTATTTCTTGCTATGCTTCCTTATTATAATCCCACAACTTAACCAAATTGTATGACCGTAATAATTCCACCGCCTCTCTCTCTCTCTCACGCAATAAATCTGGAAATTTCCGGATAAATCCATACAAACTTCAACTTTTTAATACATTACGTAGCTATTTTAAGTAATAAATATTTTGTATAATATATATAAAATATTTATTTTAATTCACCAAAAATCATAACATGATTTATAAATAATATTAACACCATTTTTGGGTACTTTACATGACAAATTTTGTACACGCATAATATCATGCATGTAATTATATGAGATAATTTATACCTCCAAAAATCATAAAATAATTCATAGGACATATAAAAATTATTTTTCATAATTTTTCACTCCGTTACTTGGACAACATGTTATATTAACATGTTCACGTTTCCGGAATATTATTTTTCATAAAGGTCATAATAATTCCATTATACATAAATATAATTTTTAATAACTTAGAACATCCCTCTTTCTTATTTATTATTCCATTTCTTTAATATTTACAATAATTTCTTTATATATATAAATTATATATAACTTAATATTATATAATTTATATATTCACATTCTCCTTTCTTAAATAATTTCTTAATTTCCTCCAACCTTATTCCATTTAATCACCTTATATAAATTACATAATTATTCTTATATAATTTATATAATTATTATTTTCTTCATACCTTATTTTAATTTCCTTATATAAATTATATAATTTATTATTATATAATTTATATAATTAACTTTCTTTCTCAATTAATTTCTAAACTTCTTCCAAAATTCTTGATAAAATCTAAAATCAATAATTACAATTTTATTAACTTCCTCATTCGCTTTTCATTAAAAATTGGATTAATTTAATTATTAATCCCTTAATTTCTGTAATTAATAGCATTTATAATTATCAATTAAATATGCACACTTATATATATACACATCTAATTCACATTTCTCACATTAACATTTAACATTATTTAAACAATAATTTTCGTATTTCCATAATAATTTTATTGTGCTTTTACAAGAAATTTCTCTTATTCTTCATAAATTGTTTTTAAACAATTTATTTACTTTTTAATTTTTTTCTAAACCAACACAAATCATCACCATCTCTGTACAAATTTAATTTATCAATTAAATCATATCACATACCTTAAATCACATAATATAATAATTAATTTAACAACCTTGATAATTTAATCAATTAATTCTCATTTGATATTATTAAAGAAATTCTGAAAATTTGGATCCTCACACTTCTCATCACATTTTTCTTCGTTATTTGCTCTATTTTCATTGGTTGTAACACTAAAAATATGTTAGCATTAGTTCTGGATTTTCCTCATGGGATAAAGTATTGTAGTAAGAAATGTCCATAATGCCCTTAGGGGAACGATTGTGATGCCCTTCAAGTTGGGGCACGTGTCAGCCTCTGATTGATTGTCATTTTATATGCCCAAGTCATTAATCTAATAGGGTGCCCATAAACAAAAAATATTAATGAAGTTTAGTCTAGATGGATGAAAATTCAAAGTGAAACCTCTAGTAGTAACATTGTTATTCTTATTTATTTTTTTCAAAGATTATGTCAACTGAGTTTGTAGGGTTGATATAGGCTTGCAAATTGATGAAGATGATCACTATTATGTTACGTTTGGATTAAAAAAATATAATAAAAATAGTATATTAGACGATTATTTTAGAAAATAAACTATTATAATAGAATAAAAATTTATTTCATCCATTCGATGGGATAAAATTGATTCCAATAAAATAAATATGTGTGATAATTTTGTTATTATATTATATCACTCACCCCCACGAACAACTAAATATATACTTAAAATACCTTAAAATCATTCTATTCATTCCTCCATCACATTCCTTCAATCTAAATGTTGGGGAAAAAATTTAAAAAAATAATTTTAAAAAAATTAATAAAAACAGGATTATGTTTATGATTTTATACAAAACAACAATTATATATATACCATGTATTTAGAGTACAAATTGTTACCTAGTGCTTGATTGGATTAACACGTTTAAATCTACGAGTAATCTCTAGTACTCTCAAGATCTTCCTTCCTATGACCTTATACTGAATCTGGAGTATGATCTACAAAGCACATTTCTGAAAAAATATTTTTACGTATTTTTTTAAGAAAGAGAGAGAATATACGCTATTTGATCTTTACTCTGTTTTGAAATAATAACCTTTTTTTCACATATCTGATCAATTATATATTTATATCTTTATTGATGATTATCTCTCCAATAAAACTGATTCATATTAGACTATGATGGGGATCCTAAGTAATTTCTATTCTGACTCCAATACTTATTTATATATTATTATCTAATAATAATATACTAAATAAATATTAATTATAATTAATTTCACTAAATAATTGTAATTGCACTTCCGTCTAGGAATTAATTAAAATAAACCATTTACTAATAAACTCTAAATATTTCCTATATATATTTCAGAATTAAATATAATCTCAATATATTTAAACTAATTTCATATGTCCATAATTTATCTTCATTTGATCATAAATTGCTTTAATAATTAAATTAATCATTTTAATAATAAATATTAAAAGACTTTGTCAAAATTCTATGATCAATAATAAATTATCTTATGAAATAATTTATAAATATTTTGACAATAATAATGTTCTTAATATTAATTAAATATATTAATTAACATTATGATGTATTAATTAACACAATATAATTTCACTCATTGGAATATTAAATTAATATATATAACAATATTAAGTCCATTATTATTGTAAAATTAAGAAACATTCACAAATTAGTATTTATGTGAAAATATTTTATAAATAAAATATTTTCAAATGATCCGTTTAATACACCATGTTAATGCACTAGTACTTTAATTAAAAGTCCAACTTCTATGATCAAGATAAATCATCTCTATTAAAATACTATAACCTGCATGATAATATCTCTAAATTATCATATGTTATAAGCCATTATATCTTTATTTATATATATTGATTTATATCTTCTGTATATAATACTTATTTATACACATAAATCATAATATATATAAATTTAGAGATTTATATAAACAAAATAAATGATCATTTAATGAATGACGAATAATGTACTTTTATTAATAAATAAATATTTAACATAAATAAACATTAAATAAATAGATAAATAGAATTTTTACAGCAAAAATTCAACAACCTCTCACTTGCTATTAAATTCTTTTTTTTTCCATGCATTTAATATCAATCGCATCAATATGTGACTCAAAAACTTTAGCAGATAATGTTTTTTATGAATAGATCTGCTAGATTTTTAGCCCATGGAATCTCGCACACTTTTAGATCTCTTTTGTTCATATACTCTCGAATGATATGATGTTTGCGTTCGATATGCTTCAATTTCTTATGATCTCTTGGATCCTTTGATTGTATCATTGCCCCAGTATTATCACAATATATTACCATGAGACTAACAACTAATAGTACTACGCCAAGTTCCGTTAAAAACTTTTGAAATCATATAGCTTCCATAGAAGATTCTAAAGCTGCCACATATTTTGCTTCCATAGTGGAATCAACAATACAATCTTGCTTAACACTCCTCCAACAAATAGCTCCACTACTTAAAGTGAACACATTCCCATAAGTTGATTTTCTGGAATCTTTGTCACCCATAAAGTCTAAATCAGAATATCCAATATGAACTAGATCATCACTGCAATAGACAAGTATATAATCTCTCGTTCTTTGAAGATATTTGAGTATATGCTTAACTGTTGTCCAGTGCTAAGGTCCTGGATTAGACTGATATCTACTAACCATTCCAACTGCATAACAGATATCTGGTCTAGTACACAACATAACATACATTAAGCTTCCTACAGCTGATGCATAAGGAACTGCTTCCATGTGCACTTTCTCAAATTCTGTCACAGGACAATGTTTTGAAGAAAGAGGGATTTCATGTCTAAAAGTAAGTAGTCCCTTTTTAGAATCATGCATAATATGCTTAACCATAATTTTATTTATATATATTGCTTGAGAAAGGCATAACATTCTTTTCTGGCAGTCCCTGATAACTCAGATTCCAAGAATGTATTTAGCCTATCCCAAATCTTTCATGTCAAAATGATTAGAAAGCCAGACTTTAACCTGGGATAACATTTCTATGTCATTTCCAATCAATATGATATCATCTACATATAAAACCAAGAATACCACTAATTTACCGTACTTCTATTATAAACGCATGGCTTTTCAGGATTTTATTCAAATTCAAGTGATTGGATTACTTGATCAAACATGACATTTTATGATTTCGATGCTTGTTTAAGCCCATAAATGAATATATATATATATATATATATATATATATATATCTTACAAACCATTCCTTCTTGGCCTTCAGCTATGAAACCATCTAGCTGAGATAAGTAAATGTCTTCTTCAAGATAGCCACTAAGAAAAGTTATCTTAACATCCATTTGTCATATCTCGTGTCAAGATGTGCAGCAACATATAAGAGAATTCTGATGGACTTAGGTTTTGCTACTTGCGAAAAAGTATCCTCAAAGTCAATGACTTCTTTTTTATTATACCCTTTCACTACAAGCTTAGCTTTATAAGTATGAATATTCCCATCCATCCATCTCTTCCTCTTATAGATCCACTTGCACCCAATAGGTTTTACTCCATTAGACACATCTACAAGTTCTCAGACTTTATTGAAATACATAGAGTCCATTACTTGTTTCATTGCTTCTAACCATATATTAACAACTTTATCAGCAATTGTCTCATTATAGTTACAGAGATCTGAATCTTGACCATCCGAGACAATTTTAGTAGACTCATCCAAAAAAGTAAGTCTTTTTGTAGGTCTAGAAATCCTCCACTATGACGAGGCTCTCATTAGTTAGAAGATTCAGGTATTATGTCTTGTGGTGTAATTACTTGTTTATCAGGTTTTGGTGTTGTTTGTGGAGTGGGATTTTCAAACATTTTCTCTAAGACAATTCTACTACTTGACTTGTACTCTATCATATAATCATCTTTTAAAAAAATTGCATTTGCACTCACAAATACTTTATGATTTTCTAGACTATAAAACAGTCTACTCATTATCTCTTTCGAATACCTTACAAACAAACATACTTTCAATCTTGTTCCTAACTTATCTAAATCTGTCTTTCCTTTCATGTGCAGGCCAACCCCATATATGAATGTGTTTCAAGCTAGGCTTGCGCCCTGACTACAATTCTAATGGTATTTTTGGAACTGATTTAGATAGAACAATATTCAATAAGTATGTAGCTGTTTGTAAAACATATCCCCAAAAAGCTTTAGGTAGTATAGAATAACTTATAATAGATCTAATCATATCTAAAAGAGTCATGTTTCTTCTTTCTGCTACTCCATTTTGCTAAGGAGTCCCAGGTGCAAATAATTATGATACTATTCCATTTTTAGACAGGTAATTCTTGAAATCAGTAAAAAGGTATTCACTACCTCGATTAGATCGAAGGGCTTTATGTATTTACCCATTTGCTTTTCAATTTCAGCCCGAAACTCTTTAAATTTATTAAAAGTTTCAAAGTTATGATGCATTAGGTATACATAACAAAATTTTGAGTAATCATCAGTAAATTTGATAAAATACTCATATTCTCATTTAGCTTTCACTGTCAATGGACCACATACATCAGTATGAACCAAATCTAACGTATCTATAACTCTTTTACCCTTTGATTTAAAAGATGTTTTATTCATTTTACCCTATATACAGGATTCACAGACTGGATAAAAATTAATTTCAAGATAACTTAAAGATTCATCATTTATCAGTCTTTAGATCCTATTTAGATTAATATAACCTAACCGTAAGTGTCATAAATAAGTTTTATTTGTTGAAGAAACTTTTCTTTTTCTTAGATATGTTATTATCATTTTCAGTAATTTGCAATGTTCTTGTAATAAGAGTGAGAATATATAAGTTATTTAATAATGTACCATCACAAATAAAAGTAGAATTTTTCTTAATAACAATTTTATTATTAAAAAACACAGAGTAACCTTGTTTAAATAAACAAGAAATCGAAATTAAATTTCTACGAGCATTTGGTACATAAAGTACATTATTTAAATATAAACTCATACCACTAGAAAACTGTAAATGAACAATTTCTACTACTACTGCTGCAACTGTTGCATCTGATGCTAACTGCAGATAAATTTCTCCTTCACTTAGCCTTTTGGTCTCCTGGAACCCCTGTAAATTAATATAAATATGATTAGTGACTCCGAAATCTATACACTAGGATCCCATAGAAATCGCCAATAAACATGATTAAACTAGTAAAGTTTAAAACTTACACCTATATTTTACTTTCTCAAGATATACTGAGCATTCATGCTTCCACTGTCCCTTTTCACCACAGTGAAAACACTTCCCTTTGGACTTCACCTCATCTTGACCATGTTTCTTTCCAACTCCCCTAGTCCCATTAAACTTTGCATTCTTTTTCTTCTTGTTTGATTTCTATTTCTTGTCGATTTTAGCCTTAGCAACATTAGTCTCTATTACATGGACAACTGGTTTGGGTACTAGAATATCTTGGGCCGACTGAAGCTTCTCTGTTAACTCAGGTAGGGTATAATGAAACTGGCCTATATTGTAGTTAACCCTGAAATTTTGAAAGGTAATCGACAATGACTGTAGCAACATGTCAACCTACGTATCCGCATCGACATTTGCTTCGAGGACCTATAGCTCGCTAAAGCGATATATAAACTTGAGACAATGTTCACCCACTGGAGTTCACTTAGCAATTTTTTCTTCCATGAGAGACTTTATTATATTCCGCCTTACGGCGTGAATATGCTCACCAAACATACTATGAAAAGATTCTACAATGGCTTTAGCAGTTAGAACAACCATATGCTGATGTTGTAAAATATTAGATAAAGAGCCGAAGATGTAACATTTAGCCATCTCATCAGTCTTTACCCATTTTGCATGTGTGACGACCCCAAATCTGGGCTCACACAGTCCAAAGTTGAGTTGTCAAAATACACAACAACTATTACAATACAGTAAATCGTACAATAATACACAACCAAGTATTTACTATTATTGTCACACTATTTTACAATATGGTGAAGACTACTAATAGCGACTATCTCAGACCATCATTCCATTCCCTTCTTTTTCCTACTAGTCCCGGCTACATTCTCATTTCCTGAACAATTGAATAAAAAGGAAAAAAGTGAGCTCAAATAGCTCAATAAAGAATATCATGACTAAGATAATAACGAATAAATTATCGTTAGCCTTCAACAGCTGAGTTCTTAATAGACTAATTTAAACAACAAGTTTTAATTCAACAACTGCAGTTAAGTTCTTAAACAAAGTTCAGATCAACAATAGCAGCAGAATAACAACCATTATGAAAATCATATGGACCATGATGTCCACTCTCTTCTCTCTTTCACAAAAACATTATCAAATTTTATCATCTGAAACACCACTAGTCATGATAAAACAAATTCACAGTTCCTGGTCATAATCATGCAAGTCAACAGTTCATTTTTGCATTACGGGCCAAAGATAACATTCACCACGTGCCTTAAAAGACATACCATCAATTATATCGCCTTTAACCTATCAACACCTTTATTCAATCTGTGTCCCAGGCTATAGATATTAACAACTTGATTCTTGGTAATTAAAATAACAACAAAGATATAAATGATGAATAGAAGAAACAGGATAAACAATAAATGTCGAAAGTTTATAATTTTACTTTGTACAGATTCAAATAATCTCCAAATTGTCAACATGATGTGGAGTGAAATTCAAAAATGATATTCAAGTTCCATAGTTCAGAATAACGGTTACAGTTCAATAGAAAGGTTCAAAAAAATAGGAAAGTTCAATTGAAATGATATTAGATGAAGCGTAGACTATTAAGAAAATTATAATCATTTTAGAAGTTTTACCGAACAATACTTACCATAGTAAGTTTAAAAGTATAAAAGAAATAATATTCCTTACCGTAGTAAGTTTGAATGATGGAAGATGAAAAGAATAGTATTCCATATCTTATCACGTGAAAATAGTCTGCTTAAATGTAGTGGATCAACCTATATATTTAAAATATATTTAGTAATTACCACATATAAATTTAATGGTGTATGATAACTCGTATATTATGAATTATCAAAAATATTTATATAATATAAATTTTTGTAGTGTAAAGAATAAAATATAATAATTTCAAAAATAATTTTTGAAATAATATTTCAAATAAATATTCCAAATGAAGCTTTTCAAAATAAATTTTCTCAAAGAAAAGTTTTCTAAAGGAAGATTTATGAATACCATGCGAAATAGGTATTTGTTCAATTATTACTCTTTAAATAAAATACTTACTTGAGAAATTTCTGCACTCTTTTTGGCTTACTAACTTTCAAGATAACCTTACTATTCTTAGAAAAATACTCACAAAATACTTGTAGAAAAACTTTATGTTTTAGGTGTAATTTTTCTATTCAGCTGAGAAATCTATTTATAGGAGAATGAAAAATACTATGCGCAGTAGGTGAGTTGCTGGTGTGCTGCACGTCAGCCTAAATTTTCAAAAGTGGCAGCGTAGCCTGGCTGCCATTCTTCACCAACTCCAGCAAATTCACATTCATTTTTCATTCTTCATGTGACCCCCACAGATGGTCCACATACTCACATATAATAATAAAAATGCCTACTAATAATACAATAATTAAGGTAATGTTACAACCGTAATAACAATAATTCGACAATAATGTAAAAAACACGTTACTGATAGTTATTAATTTAATAATATAATTTATTGTGTATTTGCTACTGTGACAATTATTTAGTTCAATAATTTTAAAATACAGTGCAATAACAATTATTGGCTCAATGATATAAAATACAGTATAATGACAATTATTGAATCAATAATGCAAACTACTGTATATCATCAATTATTGATGAATACTATGCAATAACCACGTTATCAGATCAATAATATGAGACACTGTGCAATGTCGTATGCTATTACGTAATATCGTTTGCTACTGTAGAATACCGTATGCTGCAGTAAAATATAATAAAATATCGTATGCTACTATTCTTTTATCACCGGTATTTTAACAGTTAAAAGTGATAACACCATTGACTATTTTTATTTAAAAATGTTACTTTTGTCGTTTTCTATATCCAACAATATTCTGTTGTGAAGTCCATTAATGATTGGTTATTTCGGCGTCGTCGTACGACTTGAATATTCTCCGATAAAATGAATATTTCCCGACAAAATGAATATTGTCCGACATAATAAAATTTGCGCATAACATCCTTAACTCTTAACTTTGTCAATTTAATCACTTACTATTTCAGAAAAATATATATGAAAAAAAAATTAAGCTTTGTATTTCATAAATTTCGGGGCCTTATAACCTCCACTCCTTATGAAATTTCGTCCCCTAAATTGATGTATCTGGCATTTCGAAGAGGTAAGAATACTTAGATTTCATCTCAGATTCTAACTCCCAAGTAATTTTCTCTATATCTTGGTTTCTCCATAAAACCTTGACTTGAGGTATAACCTTTGAGCGTAGGATTTGCTCCTTCTTATCTAAGATATTAACAGGTATCTCCTCGTATGTTAAATCATCTGCTATAACGTCCAGTTCTGACTCAATGATATGGTTTGGGTCCTTCACATATTTACGTAACATAGATATGTGAAAAACGTTATGGATGCGAGACATATTTGATAGTAAAACTAGTCTATAAGCCATCGTTCCTACTCGATCAAGAATTTTAAATGGGCTAATAAATCGAGGGTTGAGCTTTTATCTCTTTTCAAATCTACTAACTCCTTTTCATGGAGAAACACATAAAAATACATAGTCTCCGATGTTGAAACTTTCGTTCCTTCGATAAATATCAACATAACTCTTTTGTCATTCTTGTGCGGTCTGCATTCGTTGTCGGATCATTTGGATCTTTTATGTTGTCAAGCATACCAACTCAGGTCCCAATAGTTTTGCTTCTTCTACTTCATTTTAACATACTGGAGAGCGACACTCCCGTCCGTATAAAGCCTCAAATGGAGTCATGTCTATGCTTGCTTGGTAACTGTTGTTGCAAAAAAATTCAACCAATGGCAAATACTTATCCCAACTTCCTTTAAAGTCTAGTACGCAAAGTCTCAAAAGATTTTCAAGGGTCTGAATCCTCCTTTTCGATTGTCCGTCCGTTTGAGGATGGTATGCAGAACCAAAATGTAGTTCAGTGCTCATAGCTTTTTGTAGACTGATCCAAAAGCGTGAAGTGAATCTAAGATCTCGATCAGAAACTATAAAAACTGACATGCCATGCAATCTCACAATCTCATTTATGTATATACCGACAAGACGCTCAAGTGAAAAATTTTCTCGTATAGGCAAGAAATGAGCAAATTTGGTCAATCTATCTATGATAACCCAAATTGCATCTAAGCCTTGAGAAACTTTGGGAAGACCCTTCACGAAGTCCATATTGATGTGTTCCCACTTCCATTCGGAAATCTCAAGCTATTGCAATGAACCCTTAGGTACTTGATGCTTTGCCTTAACACGTTGACAAGTTAGGCACCTTAAGATAAACTCTGCAATCTCCATTTTCATATTGTTCCACCAAAATATATGTCGAAGATCACGATACTGTTAGAGTTTATGCCCTAGAGGCTAATTATTTGATGTAATTGCTTAACATTTTTGATATTATATTTGATTGAATAAATAGATTATTTTATTATGATTTCATTTACTGCGTTATATAAATGTTAACATAATAAAAGCCCTTAGAATAATGATACGAATTATATAGCTTTAAGTATGTGACTTGAACATGAGATTATATAATTATAATTAGTATCATTGCTCTTAAATGTCCCTAGTCGAGTATCATTGTTAATGGGACAACAACGATGCATTGAGACTAGTATGTGGATTGACTGATGGCCAAATCTCATTGGTCATAAATATATGAGATATTTGAGTCAATGCATAGGTATATGTTAGAGAACAATGTACTGGACTGACCCACCATGAGAATTCTACATGGAGCATTATGCAAAGTGTCATAAGAAATTCTTATAGTGACAATGATGTAATGATCCTCCGACCTGAAGTCATTATATTATTACACGAGAATTTGTGTACTTTGATATCATCAAATGTCACCTTTAATAGGGTGGACAATAAAGGTGATTATTGGGTACATCATGAATCGTGTGAGGAATATGAGTGATCTAGATGGAATTTAACCCTCCTATATATTAGGGGTGATATCCATAGGCCTCTTGATTGAGTAGGACTATGAAATGCATGGCCATGCTCAAATATTGATTTGTTTCATATAGTCTACTCATTGATCAAGAAAACTCAGATTAAATTATGAAGAGTATGACACATTCCATGCCTCGAGTTTAATCTAGGATATAAGGTTAAAAGGATTAAATTACATTGAAACATTGGTCACGAAAAGGTTGTATCGAATCACCGATCTTATTATTATTTGGGTAGCAGTGATGCATTACTAGATGCCGCTCACTGTTTATAATTTTATAATATGATTTTAAAATTATTACCAACATAATAATAACCTATAGGGTCACACACTTAGAACGTAATTAAAAGGGAATTAATTTAAATTGTAAGTATTTTAAATATGTCAATATGATTGATAGTATTTAAAAATTACGAATTTAAATTAATAGGATAATTTGTATATATGTATATTAATTAAGTAAGACTTAATTAAAATATAATATATATAAATTCGGATTTTATTTTTCTATTTATTTTAGGTTTTAGTTAATTCCTATTAACTACTATATATATGATATATCAGTAGTCTAAAAAGTCACGTAAGGAAAAACTAAAACCCTAGCCGCTTTCAGAAAGAGGCTAGAGAGAAAAATAATTGGGAAATCCTGATCTTGGTGGCTAGTACCGCGGTTCCTTTTGCTGCAGATCGTGGGACGATTCGCGGAGCGTTCGTGTGGATACCGTAGAGACGCAGTCGCTGGATTGCGTTGAAGATTCGAAGCTGTTCCAGAATTCAATCGTCTCCTGTCCATCTCAGATAATCGGTAAAATAATCTAAACCTCTGATTAATCTGTTTTCGCTTGGATCCTGTCTTAGGGTTTCGGAAAAAAAAAATTAAATTCCGCTGCTTTCACTGTGTCGAAACCCTAACAGATACATCTTGGTACCTCCTGGGTGGATTACAAACGGCGTGTTATGTGCCACTATTATGATTTTACGCTTCAATTCAGGATCGTTAGAAACACAGAGTCGAGAGTTAACTCGAAATATTCATTTCTCATTGATTCTTGCCTCAGGAATAACACATTTTTGTACTTTCTTTATTATTTTTATTAATTCTGGATCAGTAGTTTGGGCAGTTTTAATTTTATCGATTAAAGTCGGTTCTACTTGCACGTGCGCAGTCTTCAAGTGGATCCCTAGTATCTTTAGCTCTATCTCCATCTTTTGTAAGTCGTACAAAATGTTTTGTTGCGTTGTCAGCATTGCACTTGTACTCACATAAGATCTTCTGCTCAAAGCGTCAGCTACAACGTTCACCTTTCCCAGGTGATATTGGATGGTGTGATTATAGTCTTTCAACAGCTCAAGCCAACGTCGTTGTCGGATTTTGAGTTCCTTCTGAGTGAAAAACTTGAGGCTTTTATGATCCATATAGATATCCACTTTTTCTCCGTACAAGTAGTGTCTCTAGATCTTTAACGCGAAAACAACTGCTGCTAACTCTATATCATAAGTAGGGTAATTTTTCTCATAATCTTTGAGTTATAGAGAGGCATAGGATATAACATTTCCATGTTGCATAAGAACACAACCTAGACCTTTGCTTGAAGCATCGCTGTATATGACAAATTCTCTCAGTCCTGATGGTATGGTCAAAATAGGAGCTGAAACAAGTCTTTTCTTGAGTTCTTGAAAACTTTTATCGCATTCCTCATTCCATATAAATTTTGTACTTTTTTGAGTCAGCTGAGTTAATAGAGTGGCGATTCGAGAAAATCTTTCTACGAATCTCTGATAATAACTAGCTAGGTCAAGAAAACTCCGAACTTCAGTTACTAACTGAGGTTGCTCCCAATTTAATATTACTTCAATCTTTGTAGGATCGACTTATATTTCCTGAATAGAAATCACATGCCCAAGGAACGTGACTTCCTCAAGCCAAAACTCACATTTCTTCAACTTGACATATAACTTGTTCTCACGAAGTTTTGGAGTATCAATCTCATGTGTTGTTCATGATCCTCACGACTCTTGGAGTTTATGAAGATGTCATCAATAAAGACAACCATAAAATGATCCAAATATTCCTTGAATATTCGGTTCATGATGTCCATAAAAGGTGCAGGAGCATTGGTTAGTCCAAAAGGCATGACTAAGAACTCATAATGCCTATAACGAGTTCTGAAAGAAGTTTTTGAAATGTCCTCAACTTTAACCTTTAACTGATGATATCCAAAATGTAAATTAATCTTTGAGAAATGTTGAGTACTCTGTAATTGACCAAACATGTCATCAATCTGAGGTAATGGGTACCTGTTTTTTATGGTGACATGGTTCAATTCTCGATAGTCAATGCACAAGGTGATGCACTTGGACGAATGAAACCGGTATCCAATAATTTCTATAGTTGGATTTTTAATTCTTGAAGTTCAATGGGAGTCATTCGGTATGGAGCTTTGGAAATTGGCTTAGTATCGAGTTCAAGGTCAATACAGAATTTAATTGCACGGTTTGGGGGTATGCTAGGAAATTTCTCAGGAAAAATGTCAAGAAACTCATTAACAATGGGAATATCATTCAAGTTTGACGTGTTTTTGTTCAAATTAGTGACATGGGCTAAAAATGCTTGACATCCGTTTTTCAATAAACAAATGACTTTATGGCTAGAAATAACAGTTATAGATTTCAATGGTTTAGTTGCTTGAATTTGCATGACAGGTTGATTAGAAATATGAAAACTAATAATCTTATGAAAATAATTAATTTTAGCATAATAGATAGTCAACCAATCAATTCCTAAAATCATATCAAATTCATGCATTTTGAAATAAATAAGGTCAACGGGTAATGTGAGATTGTTGATTTGAACTAGGCAATATTTATATACGGTAGATGTAATGGCTATTTCTCCTAATGGAGTTTTAACTGATAAGTCAAAGTCTAAGTTTTCAAGGATTAAATTTAAACGTTGAGTACATGCATGTGAGATAAAAGAGTGGGTGGAGTCAGTATTTAACAGAGCATAAACTTCACGAGAATTTATGAATAGCTTACCGGTTATCACCTCGTTCGAATTCTGTGTTCTTTGAGATGTCACAACAAAAGCTCTTCCCTGAACTACAGATTTTCCCTTGTCCGTGCTGACTTTTGGAATCATCATTGCGGCTGGACTTGATTTCGTAACAGGGCAAAATCGCACAATATGTCATTCTTTCCCACAATTGTAGCATAACTTGGACTGCTGAGTACAGTTCGGGCTGATGTTATCCTCTTGACCACACTTGTAGCATCTTACTGGTGATCGATCTCCTCCTCTTAAAAGTGGTGTCGGTGCTAGTATTGGTGCCGGTGCCCTTCCATAATCATTATGGGATCTCTTTTTTCTGTTGAAATTATTCTCACTGGTTTTCCCTCTTCAGTTATTCGATGTCGGATTACCACCGAAGTGTTGGTTACCTCCTTTATGGTTCTCATTCCTGTGCTTGTTGTCATTTCTCTCTTTATGTTGGTCATTGACTCTTGGCTATAATATTTCATTTTCTTGCTCTACCATTTGAGCCATATCCACAACATCTGAATATAAACAAAATTTATGAGAGCTAAGGTGTTGACGAATTTTGGTTCTCAAACCTTGCAAGAACATATGACTCATCTATGCTTTGTCATCCACTAAATGGGTCGCGAAACGAGATAACTCGGCAAATTTAGCTTCATATTGAGAGATTTTCATGTTTCCTTGTTTCATCTTAATGAATTTCACCTCTTTCATATGGCGGATGCTTTCTAAAAAGTACTTTTCGTTAAACAGCTTTTAAAATTCTGTCCAAGACACCTCGAGTGCTAAAGGGTGGATATGTTTTACCGCTTCCCACCAATGGTCCGCCTCACCTCGTAACATAAAAGTGGTGAATATCACCTTCTGATCATCTGCACATTACAGGACATCAAATATTTTTGTCATCGACTTCAGCCACGCCTCCTCTTTGAGTGAGTCAGGCTTCCCAAAAAATTCAGGTGGTCCCAACTCTTTAAATTTCTTAACGGTGACAATCCTTGAATTATCAGCGTTTCCACCGGTACGACCTCTCATCGCCTGATTTTGGATAAATTGTATGAAGTTTCTAAAAAATTCATCGTTCATCATCTTATCAGGAACATTATTTTCTGAGTTAGTAGGAGGATTGTTTGTGGCCTCTTGATTCTCAGCTACATTTGCTTCGGGCATTCCATAGTTGACTTCCTGATTTGTAGATGTCATACTTAACTATGGTCACAAAGTAAATGTTAGTTAAACAAACTGACTCATCACTTCCTGTCCCTACATTCAAATTGACTCATTAGGTAACAAAATCTAATTTAGGTAGGACACACTAGTGATTGATTATATTCGTCTCTCCCCTCTTAGTTCTAATCCCAGATCTCCATTAAAGACCATATCCCTAAGCTCTGATGTCAACTGTGATGACCCCAAATCTGGGCCCACACAGACCAAACTTGAGTTATCAAAATACACAACAATTATTACAATACAGTAAATCATACAACATTACACAACTATGTCTTCACTATTATTGTCACACTATTTTACAATATGGTGAATACTGCTATAGCGACTATCTTGGACCATCACTCTATTCCCCTCTTTTCTCTGCTAGTCTCGGTTACATTCTCATTTCTTGAACAATTGAACAAAAAGGAAAAGGGTGAACTCAAATTGCCCAGTAAAGAATATCATGGCTAAGATAATGACGAATAAATTATCGTTAGCCTTCAACAGTTGAGTTCTTGATAGAATAACTTAAACAACAAGTTTTAATTCAACAACTGCAGTTAAGTTCTTAAACAAAGTTCAGATCAACAACTGCAGCAGAATAACAACCATTAGAAAAATCATATGGACCATGTTGTTCACTCTCTTCTCTCTTTCACAAAAATATCATCAATTTTTATCATCTGAAACACCATTGGTCATGATAATACAAATTCACAGTTCCTGGTCATAACCATGCAAGTCAACAATTCATTTTTGCATTACGGGTCAAAGTTAACATTCACCACGTGCCCTAAAAAACACACCAATCAATTATATCTCCTTTAACTTATCAACACCTTTATCCAATCTGTGCCCCAGGCTATAGATATTACAATTTTACTTTGTACATATTCAAATAATTTCTAAATTGTCAACATAATGTGGAGTGAAATTCAAAAATGATATTCAAGATCCATAGTTCAGAATAACAGTTATAGTTCAATAGAAAGGTTCAGAAAAATATGAAGGTTCAATTGAAATGATATTAGATGAAGCGTAGACTATTAAGAAAATTATAATCATTTCAAAAGTTTTACCGAACAATACTTACTATAGTAAATTTAAAAATATAAAAGAAATAATATTTCTTACCGAAGTAAGTTTAAATGATGGAAAATGAAAAGAATGGTATCATTTACCTTATCACGTGAAAAAAGTTTGTTTAAATGTAGTGGATCAACCTATATATTTATAATATAATTAATAATTACCACATATAAATTTCATAGTGTATGATAACTCGTATATTATGAATTATCAAAAATATTTATATAATATAAATTTTTGTAGTGTAAAGAATAAAATATAATAATTTCAAAAATAGTTTTTGAAATAATATTTCAAATAAATATTTCAAATGAAGCTTTTCAAAATAAATTTTCTCAAAGAAAAGTCTTCTAAATGAAGATTTATGAATACCATGTGAAATAGGTATTTGTTCAATTACTACTCTTTAAATAAAATACTTACTTGAGAAATTCCTGCAATCTTTTTGGCTTACTAACTCTCAAGATAACCTTACTATTATTAGAAAAATACTCACAAAATACTTGCAGAATTTTTTTATATTTTAGGTGTTATTTTTCTATTCAGCTGAGCAATCTATTTATAGGAGAAAGGAAAGTACTATGCGCAATAGGTGAACTGCTGGCGTGCTACACGCCAGCCTAAATTTTCAAAAGTGGCAACGCAGCCTGGCTGCCATTCTTCACCAACTCTAGCAAATTCACATTCACTTTTCATTCTTCATGTGGCCCCCACAGAGGGTCCATATACTATTCATATATAATAATAAAAATGCCCACTAATAATACAATAATTAAGGTAATGTTACAACCGTAATAGCAATAATTCAACAATAATATAAGAAAAATGTTACTGATAATTACTAATTTAATAATATAATTTATTATGTATTTGCTACTGTGACAATTATTTGGTTCAATAATTTTAAAATACAGTGCAATAACAATTATTGGCTCAATGATATAAAATACAGTATAATGACAATTATTGAATCAATAATGCAAAATAGTGTGTATCATCAATTATTGATGAATACTATACAATAACCACGTTATCAGATCAATAATATGAGACACTGTGTAATGTCGTGTGCTATTACGTAATATCATGTACTACTGTAGAATACCGTGTGCTACAATAAAATACCATAAAATACCGTATACTACTATTCTTTTATCACCGGTATTTTAACAGTTAAAAGTGATAACACCGTTGACTATTTTTATTTGAAAAGGTTAATTTTGTCATTTTTTATATCCGACAATATTTCGTTGTGGGGTCCACCAATGATTGGTTATTTTGGCGCCATCGTACGACTTGAATATTCCTCGACAAAACGAATATTGTCCGACATAATAAAATTTGCACATAATATCCTTAACCTATAACTTTGTCAATTTAACCATTTGTTGTTTCAGAAAAATATATATGAAAAAAAATTAAATTTTGTATTTCATAAAATTCGGGGCCTTACAACATGCACTTCTTTAATAGCACGTGGAGTATTAATTGCAGGTATCTCAGGACATGGTTCAGTAAGCACAAATTTATAATCTTGAACAGTAAGAACAGTGTATAAGTTCATTTTTTAATCAACATAATTGGGGTCAGTCAATTGATTTTCTTTTAGAATGATTGAGATTGGGTTAAATGCAAACATTATATCTAAAATAATAATAAAAAAAAAACATACATACATCATTCATATGGTCATCATTAAGTAAAATAACACATATTATTTAAACAATCCAATAATATAGGTATCTTAATTTTACTAAATAATGTTCATCCGTAGGAAAAAATAATTATTTTAAATTACCATTATTTTCTTTTCTATTTAACTCTTTAACAAAGAAAATAACATACCTACATATTATTTTTTAAACCTTCAAAAGTATTAATAAACTATATTTCCGTAAAAAAAAAATTATTAATCTCTCTATCAAGTGTATACTATTATTTTAGACTTTATAAAATATCTATAGCCCAAAATATATCTCCGGGAAAGTATATTTATACTAATATTTTAGTAAACTTATATCCCTTAAGGATAATCTATACTTATTATCTTGATTACTAATATTTTCGTAGGAACTAAATTAGTTATCATAACTATAGATATATAATGGAGGCTGTGGAATTATATCACTCTCCTACTTGAATTTTTAATAATTTTATTCACATATCACTCATGAAATTAGATATTTCACATAAGATAAATATTAAAAATTAAATAATTCGAAAGTTCGTTAAACGGTGGTCCCTTTTTTTTCTAAAAAAACTCCATTTTTTAAGTTTTGAAAAACTGCATAAAAATAAGAAAACGGATTAAATCAGCGAGTAGCGACGCAGCTGCGCTTCGTCACCACACAACTGTGCTAGGGACACACTGCCAGATCGCAATTTTTCGAGTTTTTTATAATCCAAAACTCGATTTTTGATTTAGGTTTTAGTTTTTAAATTTTCGAATTAACTAAAAATTCAATTCTACTGCTTTAATCCAGGTTTTAATAACAAACACACAATCACGTCATTAAATAACGCATAGCAATATAATTATAAACAATATACTCTCATGGCTAATAGCAATTTTGGATCTATCAGGAGTCTCCTTAAACATCCTTGTTTTACACGAACACTATATTCTCCATGACTCCATGTCTATATCGGATTATGAAAAACTCCATGTTCATCTTCTTCAACAACTTACAATTATTAATGCATCACATCACATATAGATTCTATACTTTATATGAAGTGTACATCTGATCTATGTATAATTACATCAATTAAACCTATACTCATAAAGAGTTTATATATCATCTAAACTGCAAGAAAAATTGAAAAACTCATAGCAAGAGTTTTACAACCTATAGTTAAAACCACAAATTATTTAATTAAAACATACATTCAAATAAGCCGTGAGAGTATATAACTATCAATTCTGTAAAACATAAGTTAGAACAATAATATATCCAACTACAAACTATAAAGAATATTTTAATACATCTCATGCATACTTTAATTCCATAACAAAAATAGATATACTATTAATGCCCTAAAGTAGCAGATTTGAAAAATCACCTATACACACACACACACATACACACACACACACACACACACACACACACATAAATATATATATTTATACTCGTTATTCATTTAAAAGCATAAAGAAGACTCTGATACCAATTATTAGCAAAAATCTTATAAAAATAGTTTTAAAAATTTAATATAACATGATCATCTTTATGGTTTTATACAAAATAACAATTATATTTATACCATGTATCTAAAGTACAAATTGTTACCTAGTGCTTGGTTGAATTAACATGTTTAAATCTACGAGTAATCTCTAGTATCCTCAAGATTTTCATTTCTATGACATTATGTTAAATTTGGAATGTGATCTCCAAAATATCCTTCTGAAAAAATACTTTTACATATTTTTTCTAAGAAGAAAGAGAGAGAGTATATGTTGTAGACACCCAAATTTTGCACTTTTGTACTAACCCTGGCAGGAGGGCAAAACCGTCATTTGACCCGACGAGCGAAAAGGAAGGTGGACCCCAACACGAAGCCACCCCAACAACTTACGGTCAAAGCCGCCACAGCAAACAACGAGCATCAGGCAAGGCAAAAAGCTAATCCCGAAGAACCTGTTCGGATCACCAGAGACGACAAATGGCCACTACGCTTACGATGTTCGGGGGTCTCGCTCCCCGGTGAGCGAGCGGCTGCCCAGCTCGCCGATGAGCTGGCGGGGGGGTAGGGGGCAGCGCCCCCTGAAAGCCAAGCACAATTATCAAATTCCATATCAAGTCGCATCCCTCCGAACTAGCCTCCCAGAATAATATGGCACGTTTTTCGGGGATTTCCGGACTGCAAAAATACAGCTTTCCAAAATAATACCGCAGAAATTGGCGAATTAAGACCGCGTGGCACGAAAATCGAAAAAACAAGCCGGACGGCCGCGAATGCAACCGCTGCCACCGACAGACGTGACAGGCACGAGGCTCAAGAACGGCACACGACAGCCGAGGCGGCGGCCAGGCGGCCACAGCAGGCAGCCGCAGATGCATCTGCGGCCAGCCGCAGATGCATCTGCGGCTGCCTGCTGAAGCCTATATGCGGCCATTTTCCACCCGAGAGCAAGAGGAGAAGGAAAAAAAAGGAAAGAAAAATAGATTTTTAGAGAGAGAGAGAGGCGCGGGAGAAGAGAGAAAAAGATAGAAAAGAGAGAAACATTGTGAGATTTCTTCATCTTGTGTTCAATTTTTACTAGGTATTGTATCCTATTTCGATTTTCAAGTGTTAAAGCGTATCTTTCATCATTTGAAATGTAAAGAAATCCAAGTTCATAGCATTTGTGGTTCTATATAGTTAGATCTAGTTCTCATTTTATCTTATTGTCTAAGTTGTTATAGATCTAATATTTGTGCATTTGTTGGGTGGATCTACTGTTAGATCCGAAAATATTTTGTGCATTGCTATTTAATATAGTTTGATTTTGTATATGTTGAAGTTAGATCCGATGTAGTCGATATATGTTTGGATCTATGGATTAGGGATGGTTAGAGAGGATTTGTGGCGGATAGAATCTCCTCCTAACCTCCCGATGATATCCTTTTAAGGTTATTTTATAGTTTTTACGTATGTAGCAATGGCGATGCACTTGTGTTGTAAATATGTAATTTTTGGGCCTTAAAGCGATATCGATACCGAAAATCGGGTTTAAGGCCCCGTAATAGTGAAACATGTGATTGTAGGCGTTTGGGGTTATTTGGATGGCTTACATGCCCGTGAATAACCGCAACGCTATTTTTAATGCTTGATTTTCCTTTTGACACGAGAAAACGATTTTGGAATGAAATGATAAAGGTTTTTATAAAATCAAGCAAATTAGGATATTAGATTCACGAGGTTTAAAATTAAGAGTCTTGGGCGAACTTTAACCCGTGTTTGGCAAAAAGACTCCATTTGGTTTTAAAAGGTCATAAGAAACGCTTTTGCAAATAAATCAATGTTTTCATTAAACTTTGTGCATAGGGTTAAAGAGTTCTAGAAGTTGCCCTCGTTTTATTTATATTAACTGTTAGAAGGCAATGTATAGTCTCGATTCCTATTTGACAAAAGTTTAAAACTATTGTTTTCTAAAATGACATCTAAATAAAAAAACCTCAACGCTTTCGAAATTAAAATCAATCTTTCTTATAAAAAGCGAAGCCTCGTCATTTGGGTCAAAGAACGTCCAAAACACTTTCCAGATAAATACTTTTGCCATATAAAATAAAAGCAAACTTTTTTATGCAAAACGCACCACAAACGTCCATTTAGGCACACACACACACACACACACACACACACACACACACACACATTTTAGGATTTAAAAGGATAGGAAAACATCGAGATTGCGGTAACCGTGTTTCACGGAAGTCGGGGGGTGCCTAACACCTTCCCCTCGCTTAAGCAAGCCCCCGAGCTCTATGAATCTCGGTTTGCAGACCAATTAATCGGAGTCACATATGAGCCAGCAATTACGAAAATAAATTCGGATGAGTTGGTACATCCATTTCAAATATACCAACTGGCGACTCTGGTCAATTGGCTCATAAAGAAATCGACATTTAAAAACCCGTCGACATTAAGCCGACCCTTTTCAAAATCACATTTAATCTAAAAGGCTAAAATTGGAAAGGGCATTTTTAATAATAAAAAACGAGACGGCGAAATCCCGGCGTCGACATATGTTATTTGGTATTTACTATGTTTTGGAATAATAACCTTCTTCCAAGTATCTGATCAATGATATATTTATATCCTTATTGATCATTATCTCTCTAATAAAATTGATTCATATTAGGCTAGGATGTGGATCCTAAGGAATTTCTATTTTGACTCCAATACTTATTTATATATTATTATCTAATAATTATATACTAAATAAATATTAATTATAACTAATTGTACTAAATAATTGTAATTACACTTCAGTTCAGGAATTAATTAAAATAAACTATTTACTAATAAACTGTAAATATTTTATCTATAGATCTTATTAGGTTTTGGAATATTATATAAACCATTATATCTTTATTTATATATATTACATATGATTTATATCTTTTGTGTATAATACATATTTATACACATAAATCATAATATATATATATATATATATATATATATATATATATATATATATATATATAAATTTAGAGATTTATATAAATAAAATAAATAACCATTTAATGAATGATGAATGATATATTTTTATTAATAAATAAATATTTAATAAATAAATAAATAAACATTAATGGTTGCTCGCTCTTTGATTAGTAATTTACCTATCACTAAATCAAAGAAAAACCTACCGCGAGTTACCGACAAAAAAGCTGGCAATTGTATTTTTTGAGTTTGTCAGCAGCCTCATAATGAGGAGAAAATAATGAAAGAAGAATATGATAAGGTGTTGTGTTAGCGGTGGTAGTAAACACCGTAATACATAATTTTTTCCTCCTCTCATCAAAACCCAAATTATGAACCACAATAATATTTCTCACACTTGATAAGCCAAAATCTTACAAATTGAAAAAAGAATCGGCATCTTTAGTTTCCAATTTCACAAATTCTATCATTTTCAAAAAAATTATTTGATTTCTTTGGGAGAAAAGAAAGAAAGAAAGAAAGAAAGAAAGGTGATTACATAGAATTTTGGTAAAACATTAGGCACCTAATTGCATTTTACTCAGCGATAATTAAAACAAATAAGTACACAGCAATGCTTATTTTAAAATTTTGACACTACTTATTTTAAAATTTAAAATGACTTATTTTAAAGCACTTATAAGTAAAAGCTTTAGCATCGACAACGACTTAATTTAAAATAATTTATAATTCATTTCAAACTTTGACTTATAAATAAAACGTTTGAAATCAATTTGAGTTATAAGTAAAAATTATTAATAAAAAAAATTATAAGGGTATTTAATTAAAATGGCTTATAAATTAAAATATGTTAAAAAAATTAGTAAATAAGGAGGGAATTTTTTTTAAATGAATGATAAGTTATTTCTTGATTAATAAAAATTATTAATTCTAAAAAATTACTATTAAGTAAACTCATAAATAAAAAGTTAAAATTTACTAAATAATGAGGGTAGAAGAGTATTTATAAAATAACTTATAAATTATTTTTTAAGAGGTAATTTTTTTTTAATTCTAAACAATTACTAATAAGTCAATTTATAAATAAAAATACAAGCGCATGTTCGGGAAGCACTTATAAGTTTGTTAACCCAATTTATAAGTATTTAAGTCAAAAAAGTTGTTCGGAATTAATTTTTTTCTTTATTTGTAAGTTAAAAAAAAAGTCAACGACTTTTTAAAGTTATAAGTTCTTTTTTAAAGTTGGACAACGACTGTTAAATGACAGAAATACTCTTTTTTATTTTTTTAATATTTTTTTTAATGAAAAATATTTTAATAATTTTTACATTTTATTTTAATTTATAAGTCATTATTAGCCAAACACATTCACAACTATTACTTATAATTTTTAATTTATAAATAAAAATAATACCAAATATTTTTACTTATAAATTTTAATTTTAAATTAAAAAAAAAAAATCATTCCCGAATAATTAATTAAAAACTCCCGACTCGCAAGTAATACAGTTTAGTAAGCCAAGTACATCAGTTTGAATTTATATCGTTCGAATGTTAAGAGCAGCAGATGTTTGTTCATTTCCGATTTCAGTAGCAACAGTTGATCAAATTCGATTCGATTGGTTAGAGTGAAATTGGATGGAGAAGCTTATAGAATTCGGGAGGAGAGCAATGTTCTACGTTAGGGTTCTTTCTGGATATGAAGAGCGACGAATCCGATCTTACAGACTCCAGGTTCAGCAGCGTCTGGCTAAGGTATTATACTTTTCCCATCACAGAATCACTTCTTTATCTCAATTTCTCTATCTTTCACGTCAGCTCTCTATATGTGTGTAACATGTTTATCTAATTTTTGGATTAAATAGGTTGTATGTGTTATGGGCTCCTTTCTAGGTTAGATTTTTGTTGGGTTTTTTACGAGTAAATTTTCAGTCGTTTATTAGGAAAAGATTTGTTAAGTTTGTTTGGAAGGTTTTGATGATTTAAATTAAGATAATTGAAACACACACACACACACACACACACAACTCAGCCTTAAACAAATTCAGGGATAAAATGTTAAGTTGAATCAGTATTACCATGGTTCGTTTCGGCACGTGGTATAAATACGCGGTACGAATACGGATACGCGGGCTAAGGTATATTTATAGAAGTTCTTATAATTAGGAATTTTATTAGAATCTAAATGTAATACACCCAAATTTATAGAAGATTTTTAGTTGAATTAATAAGTGATTGTTTTATAAAAAGTACAAACGTAATGTTTGAGCATTAAATCCTAAGTTAAAATATTAATATTTGTGCAATTATATGTAAAATAACAAAGGAATTTTTGGTACGCTAAATTTAGAGTATTGATACGTAAGAGTAATATGTTTGCGTATGTAAGTACCAAAATGTGATTTGCTTGGTTTATGTGAGTATCTAGTAACTTTGAGTTGAATGTTTAACAAGAACTAGGCATGGAGTGGAAAGGTAGTTTGATACTTTGATCAGTTAATAGCATTAGCTGTCGTTGTCTTTGGGAGATAAGAAGGTAGGTACTATGATGTGATTGCATTCCTCTTGGTCTTATCGGTTTGTAAACATCCTCATCTTGCAAACAATAGGATATTAGTTTCTTGTATAATGCAAACAATTTGGTATTTAAACTAAAAGAAGCGGTGACCATTGACCAATCAGTTATGTTTTCTAGAACTCTCTTATATTTTACCTTGCAGTACCTTTTGTGCATACATATGCTGACATTTTGATCTAACACAACAAGTCCTTGGTATTATAAATTCGAACTTTTTTGGTGCTTATTTATGAAAATGGGGTAGGGTTCTCAAGCATAGGAGTTGATTCCATTGCTTATTCTAAAAGCAGAAGTGACTGTATACAGAAATGATCACAGAATGTCGCTGTCTGCTTCCCTTAAACTACATTTTGTGGTAGATTTTATAAATATCTCCACTTTCCTGTTTGTTCATTGGGTTGGTGGAAGGTTTGGAAAGTTATGTTTTGATAAGGGCATTATAATTTTATTCATAAAATTGTGGTGAACATACTCTCGTAACTCAACTGCCAACATTACGTAGCTGTTTTTTTATGGAAAGACTTTTGGTTAGGTGTTCTTCTCATTTTGATTAGTATGCGATTCACTTCTTATTCTTTATTTCTTTGTCAGGCAGAAGAAAGGAAGGCAGCCCTAAAAAAAATCCCTGAGCAGGTTATTTTATCAGAGGTGCGGCGTATGGTAGAGGAGATGCAATCCTTAAATAAGAAGCTAGAAGAAACGGTAAGTCTTAATTTGCTTTGTTAATTTTTGTGCATAATTATTTGTGTAAGTTAAACCTGGCCCCCCTCTGTGTTCTATATGAACAACAGATGGTACCCCTGTCATTTGAAAAAATGACAAAGGCACCCCATGAGGTGTGATTTTGGTAACATAATTATTGAATGTTCTATTGTGCCCTTATCATAAACAGGTATACAAGTTTACCTTTATTTCAGGTAAAGTTATTATTTAAATTATTTGATAGCTATAGTTAAATTATTAAAAAATCGTCCTTCCACTTTCTTTCTGCCCATTTATGTAAATATAACTGTGCTGACAAGGCTTAAATCCATTGAACCAACCATTGCCAACCTCCATCGATATTCCATCATTAGATATTCACCATCACGACACCATAGCATCCATCATCCTCCAGCATGCTGGGAGATATTGTTACTTATTTATTCCACATTAATTTACTATCTTTTTTCTTTCCCTCTATTTGTGTTTTGGTTTGGGGAATGAATTAAAATTGAGAAAAAAGCTTTGATTTGTTTTGTTTTCCTTAATTTTTAATAAACCGTGGGTGAAATTCTTAAGTCAAAAAAGCTTGGAAGTGGTCCAAATCAATACTTTACAAAATTAAAGTTGAGAAAAAAGTTTAGATTTCTTTTCCTTCATTTTTTATAAACCAGGGTTGAAATTCTCAAGTCAAAAAAGCTTGGAAGTGGCCCAAGTCAATGCTTTACAAAACTGATTATTATCCATTGGAGATTTGACATTAACGACCACAACTATCACTGCTTCATCTATACATAAAATGGCGTCATATCAATTACTTTGTAAACCTCTAAATTTCCCCCCTTGATTTTGTGGGATTTCAAACTCACAACTCATGATGATTTTTGGTTAAATATTTTTCTCTGACTGTTCTTGACTTCTTGTTTTTACACAATTACGGGTTTGTTCATCAATTTTTTAATTGAATTGTTTCAGATTTGACTTGAGGAGTTAAACTGCAGTAATGCACTATATATATGGGTTAATGAATCAATAAAGGGAGATTCTTTATAAGTACTTTCTTGCCCCTGGTATGGGACTTGGAACCAATTTATTTGTCAAGATTACCTACCAATGTCTCAACTATGTAATAATGGTAATTATGGTTATAAAGAAAATAGGGTTTTGGGTAGATCTTGCGAGAAGAGGAAACATTGAGAGCTAAAGAATGGACAACCCATGCAATTTATTTCATTCATGCGAGCTAAGATTGTTTTTAGGGCTCATGAACTATTACCGAAGATTTATTGTTTTATATAGCCATTACATTCTACTCGCTTATGTAGCGACTACTACTGTAAACCAAATATACTAAAATGCACCATGAAGTAACCACCCATGTGCATACTATTTCCAGAATAATCTGCCAACTAACAAGTCCCTAGTTTTACTTTATTTATCCTAGTGGCCCTTCCCCTCAAATAGTTCATGTCCTCGTTGATCTTAAATTTTTGTAAAATTGAAAGTATTGAAATTTGGCGCCAATTTTCCCTTCTTGCATTTCAGTTGAAGGACTTGAAATTATCTCTTATTGTTGAAATCATAATCTTTAAAATCCTGTACTCAAAGTGTTGTACTCAATCGCTATTGACACCAACTGCATCATCCAATTTTTGCCCAATATCACATCCTTGCTCAAGTGGGTTACCCAGATTTCATTCAAGAATGATTTTCCTTTAATTTTCCGTGTATATCTAGGACACCATAAGCTGATGGTAATCTGATTGGTAGAACTAATAGGTTATTATTGGTTATAATTTGTAAACTTGTAAAATGGAATCTAACATTTTGATGGTCTTGTCACTTAGAATTTACGGGGTAAGGCCGAGTAAGTAAATTTGAGCAATTTTGTTTATTTGAAGAGGAGAAAAAAGGAAAAGAAAAGAAGCCGCAGCTATTTTAGATTAGGAATTTGCTCCTAAAGCAATTCTGTTAAGGAACTCTTTAAGGACTGATGATGCCTTCATAGTGGATAAACTTGTTGACCTTTGCCATAAATATCTCACTATTTACTGGAGTATTGTCACTTTCTGCCAAGAGTCGTGCATATTTAAAATGTTGATAAACTTATCAAGACGTATACATAAATATATATTTATGCAGGGGAAAGATGATTGTGGTCTCCGTAGCCATCTCCATGTGGTCCCTTTTTATTTAAGGGCAATTTTGTCTATTCACTAATATTATTAATGGTGATTTTTTCATTTTATCATTTTACTAACCAAAACGTCGTCGTTTTAGCATGGTCACCACCGCTAGTGGTGCACAAATGGTCTGCGACCCGGCCTTGGTCCGGTTTGGTCAAAGCTTGGCCTAGTCAAGGCCTGGCTCGGTTCGGCTTGGCTTGAAGGCCACGAACAGGTCGCATTTTTTTAGCTCAGATCCGGTCTAGCTTGGCCTGCCAAAAAGCTCGGCCTGACCTGAGACCCGGCTTGGTTCACCCAAAGCCCGCCCTGACCTGTCAATTTCATTTCTTTGCTACTTCAATTCTCTCACTGCAGACGAAAATTTTCTTTTTATGACAACTCATTCAATAAACCAAATAAATTTGGCGTCTTTCAATACGTTCATTCATGCATGTTTGTTTATATACGAATAAAGAAATCTATGAAAACACATTGGGTAGTGTAATATATAAAAAAAATTGTTGTCTAGCTAGCAACCTACATTTTTTTGTAGATCTTTCATTGCATTTTCATTTTAATAAATATTTAGTTGAAAAACTAGAAAGTTATTTGTAGTATAATAATAATAATAAAAAAGATAGTTTTCATAAAAAAATTAATTTTTTTAATTAATGATAGTATAAAATAATACAATATCTTTAAAATTGTATAATATTTTAATTCATTATTGTAATTTGTAAGTTGTAACTTGTAATACATTACTTTTAATTAATACATCAATTAAGTTTAAAATTTTAGTTGGTGTTTTTATAATATTTAAAATTATTAAAAAAAATTGAATGGATCGGACCGGATCGGACCGGCCTGGCTTGGCCTGACCTAAGATCTGGCCCGCAAGCCTCAGCAGACTCCTTTTTTAAGCACCAAGCCCGGCCTGGCCTGGCCTGCAGGCCAAAAGTCAAAGGTCAGGCCTGGCCTGGTCAACGATCAATGCCTGGCAGGCCCAGGCCAGACCGACTTGTTGTGCATGACTAACCACCGCCACACTTTTCTCATTTATTTATATATCTTTTGTAAGAATTCTGCATGTCTTCTTATTAGTATCATCCTAAATGTAAGAATAGTCACTTCAATATCTATCTTGAAATATCTGTGGTGATGATCAGTTTTTAAAGTTCTTCTGTGAAGTTGTGGTAATCATGAGGACATGTTTGTACTGCTTAAATAAAGAAAAGGAAATTACCCCAAAAAAAAAAAGACGAAAAAAGGAGAGTAGGATCTGTTAACCAGTATATCAACTACTTTCCGAGTAATAGGTTTCTCTTGAATTATACTATAGTTTTTCAAAATTTTTTTTATAAAGAATTGTAGTTTTGTTGAAATAAATTCAAATGCTTCACCTTACCTTGTATAGGATCAAAATTTTCTGGTTGAAACCTGTAATTACCACTTTCATTTAGTCCACTTCTATTAGAACTATATCCAGTCTTTTTGGACTGTTGATACTAGTTTAGAACTTTAGAAGATAAGATCATTGATTTTGTTAAAAAAAAAATAAATTAAAATAATAAAAAAAGAGCATTTATTTCCTGGTTAGTGTCTTGGCTCTGAGTAATCAGGATTCAGTGTTCATTTTATTTATAAAAGATAAATAAAGCAAGACTCGGTGCTCAAAAAGACATGTTTGCTTGTGTGCAGGAGGCTGCCATTGATGACTATTTCAAGCCAATTGATAAGGAAGCTCAGATGATAATGAAAATGCAGCTTGATGGAGAGGAGAAGTCGATGAAGGAGATGCTGCAGACAATGCAAAAACAGGCTTTGCTTGAGAAAGCAGAAGCAGAGAAAATAGCAAATATGCAGAATGCAGAAGTGAAGCAACAAATCCCGGAAAAGTCATCTTCCACCACCCCTGGTGCCAAAGTAAGTTGATTGTAGCAAACATAGGTAACAATAGATTCAGGACGCAACCCCTCCTTTTTGTTTTTATTTTTCCTGGAATCTTTGACAGGCTTTTATATAATTTTGGTGATGCCTGTGACAGAAAATCCACTCTGCTGAGCTTGAATAACATACACAACTTCTTCTTCTTTTGTTGTTGCAATATCTCATATTTTTCTGAATGAGATGTTATGCTTTGTTTTCACAACCCCAAGGAGCGGGTGAAATGGTGAAGTATTTGAGGAATAACATCCAATCCCCAAACTTGGGGCCAAACTTACATTTTTTACTGCTTTTACGAACTTTTATATTTGTGGATAAATGTAGGTTTGATCAAAATGAGTAGAAATCTAACCTGAGTCAGGTTCTGTTTATCTTTGGTGCACCTTTATTTGAAGAAATGTTCATAATTAAACTTTTTTATTTTATTTTCAGTATTCAGCTTTAGCTTTGAATTACTATTACGTTTTACTTGATTCAACGAATCAACCTTTTTAACATTACAATCATGGTTACATGAATGATGACGTGAACAGATCTTTTTTAAGACTTTTTATTATTTATTATCAATTCACCACATCTTTAAGATGTTTCTGATTTCTTGGGTTTTGTTTGATATTGTACTGATTGTAAACATTGGTTAGAGGCATTGCTGATAATTTAGTAAGGGCACCACACCCAGTTCGTCTATTTATACAGCTGAACACGTTTGGGCTAGCAAAACCAGACTTTATGATGTTAACAATTTTGATTAAACACATCTTGGCAAGTTGACACTTTGCCTATGGCTGGTTGGCCTACCCTTTATAAAGCTACTGTTTTGTCTCTTCCTGTTTACTCTCTTTAGTTATGTCCCATTCCGGTGTCGACTTGCCAGATAATTCGCCGTATTACGTGAAATTTCACCTGGTGGCGCTTAGTCATATCTAAAACACCATCTGATTGGATGGGATATGCTTACTAAGGTTAAGAAAGATGTAGCTTGGGGATTCCCTACAGCTAGGGGCATAAACAAGTTGAGTTTTACTTGTTCAAGTTGCAGCCCTCCCTAGAACTCATCGGTTCAATCTTACTTTTTTTCATGGATGTGATCTGGAAAATCTGGACCATCCCCGAGGATTTGAATTCTATGAAATTCTCTTTAACTTACCGTCTGTCAAATCAATAAGAATGATTTAACACTTGTTATACAACTGCAATTCTCATGCTATACAAAATGCAACTTATGAAATAATTTCATGGAGTCTGGATCCCAACCATAATTACTCTTTCGGGGACTTTACTATCAAATCCAAATATTTTTTTCATTCAAACATATGGCACACGGTCCACAATCTATATCATATAGTGTTACATGAAAAGTTATGTTAAAAAGCCTAGAATGTGATTGCTAAACATATTTGTTGGATAATTGGTGTTGGTAGAAACATTTTGATGTGGAATGATTATGGTCTTTTTGGGCTAATTTAATGTAATAAGTAGATGACCAGTTCCGCTTGCTTTGGAAATCCCTTACGGTCAGCAACATTATTAACCCCTGTACTGTGGACTGAGATTTACATCTTATAGCCCATTGTGATGGCCAATGCTCTTCGAAATCTGCCCTCCAAGCTATCAGTTCATAGTACTGGGGTTAATAATGGGATATAGCCAGAGGCATTGCTGATAATGTAGCTAATGGCACCATGCACAGTTTGTCTAAAACAGCTCAACGCGTTTAGAAGAGCAAAATCAGACTTAATGATATCCGGAAAGTTGGCACTTTGGCTTGTCGTCTCATCCTTTCTAAGGCTACTATTTCCTCTCTTCAGTTATGTACCAATCGGTAGCGACTTCGCAGATAATCGACCATGTTACTTGAAATTTTATCTGGGAGCATCTGATCAGATGGGATAGGGCAGAACATGGTGCGGTTTCAAGTTCAAACCGCAGCTGAAACCGTTCAGATGGGATAGGGCAGAACATGGTGCGGTTTCAAGTTCAAACCGCAGCTGAAACCGTTTAAGTGCGGTTTGATAAATTTAAAACTGCACATGAAACTGTAAAGTGCGGTTAGGTGCAATTTTAAAAAGTGCAGTGCAATGCAGTTTTATTTGGGTGCGGTTTCCTTTTTAAAACCAACTGAATATATACATATTGAAAAATATTTTTCTATTACAAAAATTGATGGCAATAAAAATATTCATTGTAGTTTATAGTGAATGCTACCTATAAGTAACTAAAAAATATCACTTTGAGTAGTAATGACTATTCAGGTTCAGTAACTCTTATAATGCAAATTGATAAATTGTGGTTTGTCTAAAGATTAACAACTGGGTAAATAAATATACTCCGTAATATGGACAATGTCTACTTCAAGTCTTACAAAGTAATTACAACCCATGATTCGAATTTAATTATTCAATGTTATACAAAAGATTATTGTCCTTCCTCCTCCCATAAAAAAATAAATAAATAAATACACTAAAAGTAGAATGCCACCAATAAAGTTTAATAAAATTTCACAACTTTTCTACAAATTTATGAGCAAAATGAAAGCTTGTTAATTGCCAGATAACAGTGTTCTCAACTTTCAAGTTTTACATTTAGCAAATGAATAAAGGTCTTATCTATAAAAAGTAAATTTGTAAAAAATCGATTTTTTACTCAGCCCTAAAATGGGATATACTTATTAATGCTAAGAAAGATGGAAGCTTCAGGAACCCAAACAATTAAGGGCATAAACGAGTGGAGTTAAGCCGAGACGGGGCGAAGTTTTGCTTGTTCAATCACAGTCCTACCTAGAACTCATCAGTGCATTCTGACTTTTCTCATGAATGTGATTTGGAGAATCTTGGACTATATCTATGAAATTGTCTCCAATTTACCATTGTCAAAATTGAATTAATACTCGATATACAACTACAACTCTCTTGTTATCAGTTTTTAAAAAATCGTTAGGCGGACCTAGGCCTAGTACGTAGGCTGTCTAGGCATTTTTCTAGGTGAACTAGGTATTTTCTTGAGTGCACTCATTTATTTATTTATTTTATTATACATAATTGTTATATTATATAAAATATATAGCAGTTGTAATTCTTTTTAATTTTACATGAAACATAACAAAAATAATAATTTTGTAAGGATTAACAAATTCATTTAAATATTGTAGAGTTTTAAAATAGAGATTTGATTATACCTAGGCGAAGACTTAGGCTATCCAGCTAAATTGAGGTGACAGAGGACCACCTATTGCCTAGATATAAATTAATCAAATTTATACGAAAATTTTTAGAACACTATTTGTTATACAAAATATAACTTACTCTTATAAACCGGGAAGAATTCACAGAATCTGGATCCCAAGTATTCCTAACCATAGTTTCTCTATGGGCGACCTTACTATCAAATCCAAGTACTTTATTCATTCAAACATTTGGCATGCGGTCCACAAGCCATACCATAGAGTTGTACGAAAAGTTGTTAAAAAGCCGAGGATGAGATTTCTAAACAGTAAACATATTTGCTGGAGAATTGGTGCTGGTAGAAACATTTTGATGTGGCATGATTATGGTGTTTTTATGTTTTATAGAACACTAGATTGGTATGGCACGAGCTTTTTATAAAACTAGATACAACCCCGCGCGTTGCGGCGGGATTATTTATTTTGTTAAAAAAAATTAAAAATTGCTTAGATTAATTACCAATCAATTTGAGATAATATAAAAATAAAATTATGGAATATAATATCAATTTAGAATTGATGCAATTTTGGGATATAATATCAGTTTAGATTTGTATTTATGAGATAATATTAAAAAAAATTGTCTTTTTAAATTATGCATGAATTTTTTTTGTAAATAAAGTTCTAAAGCCCAATGATGGGATAATATTACATATTTTTTTGCTTGAGAATTATTTTAAAAAAAAATTAAAAATTTAAATTATTGGATAATATCATATATTTATGTGTCAGAGTTATTAGCAAAAAATGAGATAATAAAACAATTCAAAAATCAAATTATTGGATAATATCAATTTGAAATTGCGACAAGTCAATATAGTTTGACTGGTATATGAATACAACATTAGAACGAAAAATTCATACGAATCTATTGTATAATTGTAGTTTTGAGCAATATGTATAGTTTACATGTTATCAGTTAATTCAATATTAACTCTCTTACATTGTTTTTCATTGTTTGTGCTGAGTTGTAAATCTCCAATTACAGTTAGTTGAGCAATAACATCTAAACACAAAACATTACAATTATACAGTTAAATAATAAAATTTGTATGAAAAAGATGGCTTCAAAATCATTGTGAAACATATCAACTAAGTAGGAATCATCAATCGCGCTAGCTAGTATTTGATCAAATGGGTTGAATTGGAGTCCATATGTATGAATTGAAGCATCATCTAACTCTTGCAATGAGGTGGAATATACGAAATTAATCTTATATGGATGTTTGGTAGCTTTAAAAGAACCACCGTTCTGACTAACAACAAAATTGGTGATAATAAAAATTTTGTTTTCCTTGACCAATGGTTGGAATTTATTTTAAAGTGTTATTTTGATATTGGCTTGTATTCTGCCATCCTACGAAGGAATAACTTGTAGATGTTAAGTTGTTATAATAAAGGTTAACAATTTGTAGATGTCAAGTTGTTATAGTAAAGGTAAAGTTTATGTATGTATATATATCTTCTCATTCAACAATATCATCTTAATACTGTTTATGTAGTCACCTTTATAGAAGCAAGACATATTTCAGAGTTTAGTTATCTGTGCCTTAATTTTCCATGTTTCTCTTTACAGGACTAATGTTAGTAACACAATTGTATTTAGTAGTTACGCTAGCTAAATAATCAAACAAAAAAAAAGTTGAAGTCAGATTTGTGGTGAGACAAAGGTTCAGAATGAAGTAGAAATAGAAAGAAAATTTGAAGTCAGATTCATGATGAGGCAAAGAAACAGAATGTAATAGAAATAGAAAAAGAGCAATAACAAAAGAAAAATAAGTTTACCATATAGAAGCAAAATATATGAAGAAGAAAACTGTTATGTGGTGTAATTTAGTATGAAATAGGTGGTATATATTTATAGGGTTATTATAAAAATTGTGTAGACCAACCATACATAAAATTGGATTATTATTTATTTGGTATTTCTTTAATTTTGCAATTTTATATGATTTGTGACAAAAAAAATTAATATTATTTTTTGTGCTATACTTATATATTTTAATGGGATAATATTGAATTTTCAATTTATTGGATAATATTTGATTGTGTTATATTCAATTTGAGAATGCTTAAATTAATGGGATTTTAATTGGATAATATTCAAAACTGAATTAATTTGATAAGATTAAATTGAGATTACTTAAATTATGCAATATTTTTAGGTGATAGATTTATTTGCAACAATTTAGAATTATTGAATGACAGTCATATTTATGGGTTACATTCTATTTTTTATTATAGTAGTCTGATTTGTTAAGATTAAATTAATGGGATTTGAGATTGCTAAAATTAATGGAATTTTAATTGGATAATATTCTAAACTGAATTAATTTGATAAGATCAAATTGAGATTGCTTAAATTATGCAATATTTTTTGTGGTAGAGTTATTTGCAACAACTTTGGGAGGTAAAAAACAATAATATTATATGTACAAATCCGAATGTATTGGATAAAGTAATTATGGATTTAGTTTCGAATCCTAATGCAATATTTACGGAGAAATTTTATTTTTGGTTGGGAGAGTTGCCAGAAGTTGGGGATCTAATAATATTATCAGATAATTAATATTATATGTAAAAAAATTAGAAATTATTGCATGACATTCATAACATGGATTTGATGCAATTTTGTAATCGCAACATATTTATTGGTTATATTACAATTTTATAGTGTAATTATGGAATTAATATTATTTTTTTGTGAGATAAAATTAATTTTTAAAAGTTTAATACATAGGCGTGAATTGCATGAGTTAAAATAATTTTATTGTCTGTGAGAATAGTCTGAATGTAAAAATAATTATTTTTATGGTGAGTATGGTCTGATTTTTGAAAGCCGAAAAAATATAGAAATATCCAATTGTGAGATGTGATATGTATATCGAATTAAGATGTGTGTGAATTATTCTGTGTATATGAAATAATTAAAAAAATGGGTGTATTAAGGTTTCACTGAAAGTGCAAGCTGCGAGTAACATTTCCGGCAATGTTTCATCATAGAGCGACACGTGGCATAAGTTTAGATTTAACGTGGGATTGAGATAAATGGTATAATATTATGCTGTAATATAATTAATGTTGTTATATAAGTGTAAATAAATGGTATAATATTACGCTATAATATAATTAAATTAGTAATGATAATATTTTTGCAATTGAGATTAACAGAGCACTTGAGATTATCAAAACAGTTTAGATATGTATTGATTTTGTTTTTAGGATATAATAATTATGTTTGAACATAATTAAATTTAAATTTGTAGCGATCGTGTAGATTATACCATACATTATAAAAATAATTTTGTTATTATTTGTGTGTGGTATAATATTGTAAATGGTATATAATGGTTAGTAAATTGTATTTTTTTACTTGTTTAAGGTATAATGTGTAGTATATTATTATAAAATACGAAAAGCAGGAGTAATGGTTCAGCTCAATTTTGTTATAATTTATTTAATAATAATATGTATGATATAATGTAAAATATAATATTATAAATGATATATAATATTTTAAAATTCAAAAAGCCGGATTTAATGGGTAATTATGGTTAGTAATTTGGGAAGTAAACTATATGAATGGTATACTTATATAAAAGGGATAATATTAGAAAATTACAAAAAGTGGAGTAAATTCTCAAAATCGTAGTAAGGATTGAAGGTATTAAATATGTAAGACATGTGTTTCATTGTGAAAAAGCCACTTGTCAAGCAACGGTGTTATGTACTGCATTTTAATATATATAATAGATTTATATATTATATGAAAATACTTATATATGTATAGATAAACTTAAAGATTGTAAATAACACTTGATACGTCTATTAGTTCTCACAAATATTTTTCAAATTATATTATACATACATGCATGTATATATATTTAATCATTATTGATAGGGTTGAATTATATGATATTTTTATTCCTTAATACTTAGTTTTTATATTTATTGAATGCTTAAATGTTTAATTATTTAGCTTATTTTGGTTTTAATAGGTTTTATAGGATTTTAGTTAATTTATGCTAATTTAGGTAATTTTATAGTATTTTTATATTTCTTTTTATTTATGTGTCTTTATTTATTTTTAGTATTTTAGGTGTTTTATTTATTATTATGTGTTTTTAGGATTTTTATATTATTTTTATTTATTTTATATTTGATTTTGTAGGGAAATAAAAGTTTAATGGCATTTTTGTAATTTCAGCAAAGCTTGAGGGACAAAATTGTCAAAACAGCAAAGACCGGGGGCAAATCTGTAATTATCGGAAAAGCTGGCGGACGCGCAATGCGCGTAAGGATCAACTGGCACGAAAACAAAACGACGCCGTTTGGCGGTTTGGTGGAAAAGCGTCCGCGCAATGCGCGGAGACGCTGAACAGTGGCACACAAAGGAACAAAACGGCGTCGTTTTGGAGCTCTGGGCGCGCAATGCGCGGAAGAACGATGACGTCACCAGACGCGGGAGCGCGTTTGACCGGGTCAACTAAGGCTTGTTTGGTTGGACGGAAATGCTGGAAAATCAGATTATTTCGGGATTTTAGCTACTTTTTGATTCCAAATTGGATTTTAATTCCAACTAGGGTTAGGAAAATAATTATTTTACTTTTATTTTATTTTTAATTGTAAATCCTATTAGGGTTTGGACAAGTTAGGAGGTTTATGGAGCCTATAAATAGAGGGCTTGAGATACATTGTAAAGACAACTCTAATTAGAATAAAATTTCTCTCTTCTATTATTTAGTGTTCTATATTTTTATGAGTAGTTAATTTATTTTTCTTGGTTTAAGTGATTGAAGCTATCAAGATTTATACACTGTGAGATCTAATTTATTTTAATTGTTCAATTTATATTTTGATTATTGAATATTCTTCTATGCTTAATTTTATGATTGATTTGTTTAATTGCTAGGAGTACTACTAGTTTATTATTCACATTAATCTATTGCTATTTTTAAAGCAACTAAGTTTAATAATTGTTTTGCAGATCAAAAGATTATTTTATCTTAGGAAGAATATTCATCTAAATTAAATGCAAACAAGTGACTTGTGTTGTTTAGTTCAACGATCTATCTAATTCTTTATGCTGTTATTAAATTAAATCTTTAACAAGTGCCGGAGGTTGTTTAATAGTAAGGGTATTTAAACCAAGTGGCTCTACTTATCTAAAATTAAGGAGAGAGGAGAAAAATTATTCCACCTACGAGTAGTTCTTTCTACGGTGAATCTTCAAAATATTAATTGATTTATTTTTGCATCAGTGATCAGTTGTAAATTCTTGATGGTGGATTTTAACTTAAACCAAGGCTTTTTATTTTTATTTATTTCTTGCATAATTATTTTAATTAGTTTTATTTAAATTATTTCTTTAATTACAAAACCCCCCAACTTTTATTTGCGAAAACATAAAATTAAATTAATCATTCTCTGTGGAATCGACTCTTACTTGCACTACTACATATTTATTTTTTCAAAGTAAGATTTTATTTTTGGGTGTTTGCGACATCACACAAATTATATATATTTTACCGGATACGAAGAATTTATATATTGTATTAAAAAAATAGAGAATTTTGAATAATTACCTTAACATCAATTCGGTATTGACTCGTGATCAACAATTTTTTTTTTCTTATATAGTGATTGATTATTGAAGTGGAGGACCGGTTCCTCTTGCTTGGGAAAACCTTAAGGCCAGCGCCATTATTAACCGCGGTACTACGGACTGAAATTTACATCTTATGGGATATTGTCATGGTCAATGCTCTTCGAAATCTGCCCTCCAAGCAATCACTTCAAGAAACCATCATAATCCAATTAGGTCCTGGGCTTGGGCTTGGGCTTGGGCTTGAGACTGAGCCTTGGCCTGGTCCTAGGCTTTGGCAGGCCAATCTTCCCCCAAACATTCAAGTCTTTCTTTGACAAATTTATCACTCCAATTTAGTATCCAAATTAGTACAATTTCAGCTATGATTAAAGCTTGTAATAAATGTGATAATTTAGTGATAAATGACTATTCTTTTACCGTATAACGTTGCACGTTCAAGTTTACCCTTAGCAAGAACTCAAAAAAAAAAAAAAAAAAAATCGAAGGCAAATTTCCTCTAGTTCCTCTTCTGCTCTTTCCCAGGCTCCTCCTTACTCCCTTAGAGTATCTCCAATAACCTTTTCAACTATTTTGAAATACTCAAATAAGTGAGTCATATCAGAAAAATTATTTTCAACAACCTCTCCAACCTTAGTCATCAAATCTATAACCTCATTCTCTTTTTTCAGAACTGGTAAATTGATATTGCCTCTTCAAAATATTTATTTGTTTTGGGAGAATCAAAATCATATAAAAAAGGCTAAAAATATTTATTTTACTTGATGAGTTTGATGTATAGCTCATTTTAAAATTTAATATCATTCTTTTTTATTTATCATATTGGATAAAATATTATTTTGATTACCCTTTGGATAATCACGTTAATTATGACCCTTTGGTTTATCCAATATGACCCTCTGGATAATTACATGAATTAAAAATTTATTTCAAATATAATTTAATTTTAATTCTTGGAAGGGAATTTAGTTTTAATTAAATATTAATTTTTAAATATAATTTATTTTCCAGAATGTTATCTTTTAAAAAAATGAATGTTATTAATTATTTCAAAATTTATCAATTATTATTGTTTTAAGTCAAATACTGCATTAATTGAATTAAAGAGACTGATGAGACACAAAATATTAAAGTGACAAATAATGCTCTTCAAATTGTCACGTAGGTCAACAAATTTTAATTTGAAGAGTTTTTTTTACTATTACTGTTAGATATGCTTTTAGGTCCTAAGATGAAATGTATATCTAAAATTAAATTATAACAACAACAACAATAAAAAACAGAAGCATTTGTTGATATGTTGGGTAAACGGCCTTTTATTCTGTTTGCTATGATTTTCCTCCCTCTTTTATTTACACTAGTCTCCTGGGGATACATTTGTGTTAATTATTTTTAAATATATATATATATATATATATATATATATATATATATATATATATATATATATATATATATATATATATATATGTTAACGCCAAATTTTGTAGCACCCGTTTAAATCACAAAATGATGAGTGAAATCAAACGCCAAACACAATTAATTCAGAGAAATTACTGTAAAGACACAAGAGATTTACGTGGAAACCCAAATCGGGAAAAAACCACGGGGAAAGAGAATAATTCACTAAAATGATGATGGTGTTTACAGATTTCTCTGGTAGTAGAGAGCTTGTATGCTGGAAAATTAGTTCTGTTTTAATAAGTAAGTAATCAGTCGTTCAGTAGTCTTTTTTCTTTCCTGTTGTTTCCCTTTTATATGCCCATGCAGCCATAATTGCCAGCATTAATCAACCAAATAAACGTCTCTCTTTCAAACAACCGTTATTCCCCAAGCAGTCTCTTCATATTCCAAGTAGGCTGACTTTTCTTCTTCCAAACAACTCATTCGTCCAAATGAGGAGTCCAATAACTAAATCTGTCGGGCCCAGCCCAATGAATTAATAGGGACCAATCAAATAAACCAGTATGGGTCCAAACCCGGGCCCAAACTATCTCAGCCCAACATTGCCCCCCACTCTCCTATTTTTAAGAGCCTTAAATAGGAGAGTAATTCAAACATTCTTATTTCCCTCGTAACTAATTATATCCAAACAGGCCCTAACTCCCCACGTCTGGCACACGATCATCACCCTCCTATCACGTTCCCCCAAATCTGCTTCCGTTTGATCTCTGAGCGCCTCCCTACACTCCCAAAACTGACGCCTATTGAAGTTCGTGCGCCTCCCTACACCCCATAACTGACGTCTGTTTGTATTATTTTCATCTATAAAAGCCCCAAAAGTCTTTTTCCCAGTTCGGAAGGGAATGCTTCAAGTCCTCCCCCGATCACCCGGGGATAGATCCAGGAGGGGCCTACCTTCATTCAATCTCCTGCCTCTTCGAAAGAATCCGAACCGCCTGCCGAACCACTGGTCCGAAGAAAGAAGAATTCTTCCTCTTCGGCAACATCGGGAGAAAACCCTCTGGCTCAAGGAGCCAAACAAACCCAACAACAAACAGAATCTGCCCCCCAGACTGAAGCCCAACCCGCATCGGGAAATCCTCCAATTACTTCAACAGCCTCGATCGACCAATCTTCGGATGCCTTAAAAAGAAAAGGCTCGGAGACATCCAAAAAACGGAGCGTCTTTGACATATCCGAGTCTGAGCTCCGAAAAATGTTGAAGACCAAAAAACAAAAAACTTCCCATTCTCAACCAGATTCTTCCCAACCCCGAACTCATAAGAAGACCAAGCCCACGCCCGATCAGCAAAAAACTACAACCCCCGAACAACCAACACAACAACCTCCCGAGCCAAACAAAGAAAGAACACCCGATCAACCTCAACCATCTCCGGGGCAGACCAGTAAATCGGCCGGCAAACGACCAATGGTAGAGCAAGCCGAACCCGTGGAAGAGCCGATACCTGAAGGTGATCCCTCTGCAACCGAGCCACCTCCGGAACAACCAACTGGTGAAACCCGTCCTTCCTTTTTCCCAGACGAAGCCAACACTAGCCTTCCATACACGGCTTATAACAGCTTCAACTTCCGAGCCGATAATAACGAATTCCATGACTATACCAATCGGGAGCTTATATATGCCACCGCCCTTCATCAAGGCCGGGTAAGAATTGCCTTTTAAGTCATTCCAAAAATTTCTTAAAGATTTCTAATCATCCTTCTTGATAATTCTCTATGTAGGCCTTGGCCACCTTCAACCGTCTCCTTGGTCGGGAATCAAGGAAGGAAAACAGTGACACAAAGGCCAAAAAGATGAAGACCAAATATAAGGCCTTGAAGAAGAAGAACAAAGAACTGACCGCCGAGAACACCAACCTCAAAACATCCAACGAGAACCTCCAACAACAATTTGAGAGTGTTCTTGACATCAATAACCAACGGACAGAAGAGATCACCCGAATACAAACAGAGAATTCTGAAACATTGAAGAACTTTCAGCAACAAACCGAAGAACTCACCAAGCTGAAAGAACAGAACGCTCAATTAGCCTCCGATATCCAACGCCAACAAACCGCCAACAAAATTCTAAGGGAACAAGCTCGCCTTGGGACCCCCGAACTTCGTTATCAGATCTTGGAAGAGTACAGAGCATCTCCCGAACTGCTGGAGGAAATATTAAAACAGTTCCACAAAGGTTTTGAAGCTGCTGTGGCAAAGGCAGCAAAAGCCGGTGTGGACCCTTCAGTTTTCTCCGATTCCGACTCTGACTCTCTCGAGGATAATAATTGACCCCAAACTGCAAAGTTTTTTCTTTGTATTTTTTCTTTATTTATTCCATGTAATCCACATCAATCTTATCAATAAATATTTCGGGATTTTATTAATGTCTTGTGCAACAATATAGTATGTACTGAAATTTTCTTCAAAATTTAGCTAAGTACAAGTAACTAAGACATTCTACCCGACTATTGAAAATATTTCCTTAATCTAGTTGCATGCCAAAAATTCTTCAATTCAGACCCAGACATATCCCGAAGACGATATGTCCCATATTTTACAACTTCAATTACTTCATAGGGTCCTTCCCAATTTGGCATCAACTTACCCGTGTTCAAGGGAGTAGATGCTTCTGCTTCCCGAAGGACTAAATCCCCGACTTCAAAACGTCTTTGTTTAACTCTCCGATTATAGTGCCTTGCCGTTTTCTGTTGATATAAGACCAACTTCATAACTGCAGCATCCCGAAATTCATCCACTAAGTCAAGGTTAAGACGAAGTCCATGATCGTTGTATAGTTCATTAAAATTAACTCTCCGAAAAGAAGGAGAGCCAACCTCAACCGGGATTAAAGCTTCAGTCCCGTATGAAAGCCGAAAAGGAGAATCTCCCGTAGTCGTTCGGGGAGTTGTCCTATATGCCCATAAAACACTTGGTAACTCCTCGGGCCATCTTCCTTTAGCATCATCCAATCTCCTTTTGATGCCATTCAGTAGGGTTCTATTCGTTACCTCCACTTGTCCATTGGCTTGAGGATGGGCAACCGATACCCTTCGATGCTGAATCCCCAAGTCAGATAAGAATTTTTCGAACTCAGCTCCTACGAACTGCAGCCCATTATCGGATACAAGGACCATCGGGATTCCAAATCTGAAGACAATATTTTCCTTGAGGAAATGAATGCAATCCTGCTCGGTGATTCGCCGAAGTGGCTTCGCCTCTACCCATTTGGTCATATAATCAATTGCCACTATCATATAGGAGAATTGTCCCTTGGCCTTCGGCATATGCCCCACCAGATCAACACCCCAAACTACAAAAGGAATTGGGGAAAGAACTGAAGATAACTTTTCAGGTGGCCGATGTGCAACAGAACTGTTCAACTGACATTTGGGACACTTTTGCACAAACTCCTTTGCTTCCCGAAACATCGTCGGCCAATAGTATCCTTGACGGATGAGTTTATATGCCAATGACTTGGCCCCCATATGGTCACCGCAAATTCCTTCATGCACTTCCCGAAGAGCATACGAAGCCTCCGACGGGATAAGACACTTTGCCATGGGTCCCGAATACACCCTTCGGAACAGATCTCCATCAATCAAACAAAAGTAGGCACTTCTATATTTTATCCTTTTTGCCAAAATTTTATCACTTGGCAACTTACCTTCGGCCAGATACTCTAAATAAGGAGTCAACCAGCAATTAGATCTTTCCACACATTTGACCTCCTTTTTCAGTATACTAGGTTCAATCAATTCTTCAATGTACACTGATCCCGATAAAGACTCATTCGGGGTAGTAGCAAGTTTTGACAGAGCATCAGCGACAGTATTGTCATTCCGATCCACGTTTTGCAATGAATAAGAAATGAAGTATTGCAAAACACTCTTCACCTCGGACAGATACCTTGTCATTCTTGTTCCCCGAGCTTCATATTCTCCCTGAATCTGCTTTACCACAAGCTGGGAATCACTCATGATCAGCAAGCTCCTGACCTCCAAACTTCGAGCCAATCTTAGGCCAGCTAATATAGCTTCGTACTCCGCCTCATTATTGGTGGCTTTGAATTTAAACCGGATTGCTTGTTGGACTCTGAAACCTTCAGGACTTGTCAAAATTACCCCGGCTCCACTCAAGTCTGCTGTGGATGATCCATCAACATTTAAAGTCCAAGAATGAGAAGGATCTGGCTGCCCCCCAGCTATTAGTGTTACATCCGATCCCGAAGAACCTATTGTCTCTTCTTCGGAGAACATGCACTCCACCATAAAATCAGCCAATGCTTGTCCCTTTATCGCCGTCCGAGGACGGTATTCAATCGTGAACTGGCTTAGCTCAACAGCCCAAACCACCATCCTTCCCGATGCATCAGGCTTTTGGAGAATCTTCTTTAAAGGTTGGTCGGTGTAAACAATTATTACCCGACCCTGGAAGTAATGCCTTAGCTTTCTGCTAGCTATTACCAAGGAGTAGACACACTTCTCTAAGTTGGCATACCTCGTTTCTGCATCCCTCAAGGCATGACTAACATAGTAGACCGGATTCTGTCGGCCTCCTTCTTCCCGAATCAGTACAACACCAACAGCCAATGCACTTACAGCCAAATATACATAAAGTACCTCCCGGTTAATTGGCTTCTGCAGCAACGGAGCCGAAGATAGATATTTCTTGATGTTCTGGAATGCATCCTCACAATCCGAAGTCCAGTGAAATGATTTCTCGTTCTTCGGCCCTTTAAGAGTGTCAAAGAAAGGCAAACATCTTTCGGCCGATCGGGACATGAATCGCCGAAGAGCAGCTATCCGACCTGCCAATCTCTGCACATCCTTAAATGTCTTTGGGGACTTCATATCAATAACTGCTTTAATTTTTTCTGGGTTAGCCTCTATCCCCCTCTTACTGACTAAATAACCCAAAAATTTGCCTGCACCAAGCCCGAAAGTGCACTTGGTAGGATTCAACCGCATATTATGATGCCGAACTGTTTGAAAGCATTCTTCCAAGTCATTTAGATGGTCATGCACCCTTGCACTTCGAACTATCATATCATCCACATAAACTTCCATGTTCCGACCAATCTGTTTTCGGAAGACTTTGTTCATCATTCGCTGATAAGTGGCCCCGGCATTGATCAACTCGAAGGTCATCCGGTTATATGCATAAATAGCCCGATGAGTAATGAATGATGTCTTCGGGATGTCTTGCTTCTCCATCAAAATCTGGTTGTATCCCGAAAAGGCATCCAGGAAGCTGAGTATAGCATTCCCCGAAGTAGCATCGATCAGCTGGTCGATGTGGGGTAGAGGATAGAAGTCTTTCGGGCATGCTTTATTTAGGTCCGTGTAATCTATGCAAACTCTCCATTTCCCATTTTGTTTGCGGACCAGCACAACATTTGCAAGCCATTCCGGGTATTCAATTTCCTCAATAATCCCGGCATCTAATAACTTTCCCACTTCTTCATCAATTATTTTCTGGCATTCAGGAGCAAAAATACGCCTCTTCTGAAAGACAGGCTTCTTCTCGGGATTAACGGACAGCTTGTGAATGGCCACGTCTTCTGCCATCCCAGGCATATCTCGGGGTGTCCAGGCGAAGATATCGGCATAAGTTCTGAGTAGTTCAATTAACCCCCTTTTTAAAGTATCTTGCAACCCGACCCCTATTTTAATCAGCTTCTCGGTATTCCCCGGAATAAGCTGCACATCTTCAGTCTCTTCAGCTGGAGAGGCCAATGGCTCAGTAAGTCCCTCCGTGAACGGCTCAACATCAACTGTCAAAGTTTGTCTCATTTTGCTGACCCCGATCATTGGTGCTATAAGAGTATGCCTATAACATCTTCTGGCAATGTCCAGATCTCCCTTGACTTCCCCGACTCCATGTGGGGTAGGGAACTTCATTTTAAAATGGGCAATTGAAGTAACTGCTTGGAGTGCTGACAAAGTCGTCCGTCAAAGAATGGCATTGTAAGCCGAATCTACTTGCACCACGAAGAACTTGACATTAACTGTCACTTGTCTGGGAGACTCCCCGAACACCATGGGCAGCTCAATTGTGCCGATTACTGGTACCGCTTCATTCCCGAACCCATATAATGGAGATTCCTGGCCAACCTCCAGCTTGGTTCCCTCCAGGTTCATGCGTTGGTAAGCATGACTGTATAAAACATCAACCGAAGACCCGTTGTCAATCATAATTCTTTTCATATCAACGGGCCCTACTTGGGCAGTTATCACCAATGCCCCTTCATGAGGTTCAACTGAGTCAACTGGATAGTCCTCTTCTGAAAATGAAATCACCGACCCCGGATATAGTCGTTCTGTTTTAATCGGCTGCTCTGCTACAGCCATCACCACATCCGAGGTGGATCTTCTGCGTTTTCCCGATGACTTTATGGGCATACCCCCACTTATGACATCAATGACCCGTCTCGGCTGACTCCCACTAGCCTCGTTATGATTGCGCTTTTGGGGCCGAACCCCCTGTGGGACTGTTTTCCCGGCAACAAAATGCTGCAGTCGTCCATGTTGGATATTTTTCTCAATCAATTTTTTTAAATCTGGACATCCTTCAGCATCATGTCCTCTGTTCTGATGGTATTCACAGAACTGATTTTGAAATCCTTCATAACCCCTTTTACTCCGTGGGGGTTCATAAAACTGAGTACCCCTGATTTCATTCAGCACCTGCACCCGATCAGTATTCAGGGGAGTAAATTATTTTTGTCCAAACCTAGGTTGGGCGGGTGGTTTATTCGCCTGATTATTGCCCCTCGGGCCCAACCTATCCATCACATCCGACTTCCCTTCCTTAGGTTTGTACTGTTCAGATCCCCTCTGATTTTTGGACAAAGTAGTCATGGCCTCCTCAATGGCAATGAAATTCTCGGCTCGTTCATAAGCATCAGTCAGATCCTTCGGTGGTTTGAACATTATATTCTTCATTAGCTTCTTTGATCTGTAGATGTCCAACCCCGTTGTGAAGAAGCCCAACGCCTGGGTCATATCCAGGTTTACTACGGCCCCTGCTGCCTCCCTGAATCTTTGCACGTACTGGCCAAGGGTCTCATCTCCCTTTTGTTTGATTTGCATCAACGATGCAGTCAGCTTACCCCTTCTTTTGTTGCTGCCAAACCGGTCATGGAATTTATCACACAGCTCCTTCCATGAATTAATGCTCCCCGGCGGCAGAGACACAATCCACTGTTTTGCTGCCTTCTTCAGAGTGGTTATGAAAATCTTGCACATCCCTGCATCTGAATGGTTGTAGTACCCCATAACAATCTCATAAGAGTTGGTATGGTCGTAGGGATCTCTAGTGCCATCGAAAGACTCCAATGGTGGCAGCTTCATCTTCGGATCAGCCTTCTCCATATTGATCACAACTGAGAATGGAGAATTGGTATTGGTGGGCTTTGCTACTGCCTTTACTTCGGCCAGTTGTCGTTCCAATTCTACCATCCTTTTCAGTAAGGGATCCTCACTATCATTAGCTTTCTGAATATCAGGTTTAGCCCTTGAATTCCTTCTCGGGCTACGAACTTCCCGATCATCACGGATATAACCCGCACCTCTCCTCGGGCTCCGTATTTCCCGATCATCGGGCACATACCCCGAACCTCTCCTCCGGCTCCTGATTTTTCTTTCATCGGGCACATTCCCCAAACCTCTCCTCGGGCTCCTGATTTCTCGATCATTCTGCACATATCCCGAACCTCTCCTCGGGCTCCTACTTCGGGCATGACGTCTTTGGGGAGATGGTGAACGCCTCCTTCGATCTGAATAAGTGGATCCCCTATCCTTAAAGGGGGTCGGCCCTCCACCTGCTTGCTCCGACTGTGGCTTTGGTGGGCCATAGCTATTTCCGACTCCATATTGTGATGTGGGTGGGTCATTCACCCGTCCCCGAACCCTTCTACTCTGGGGTGTCTGTACTCCAGACCCTTGCACTGTGTTCTGAGGCTCTTCATCTCTTTTCAATTCTGTCAGTAGAACAGCCCATCCTTCTTGCTGATGTTGAAGAGATAACATAGCCTCCTCTGCCGCTTTAATCCTCTGTCTTTTAATAGACTCCCTTTGCTCATGGAGATCTTCTCCTCCAACCGTGTGTTCCCGAACAGAATCTTGACGAATGATCCCCCTATCATGTCCCAAACCAGGAGAGTCAAAGGAAGACAAATGCTGACGAACTGAGTTAGAGTGTGATGCCATCGATCCTCCCATTTGATGGGAAGGACCCAATCTATCCTTCACCAAGCCTCTAACCGTTGGTGTTGACGAACCTGTCCGCTCCACATGATTACTCTGATAATCCATAATCCTGCTAAACTTGCTTTTTACTTCAACTGTGATTTTTCAAACAGAACACCCCTCCTTCTAGCGCCAATGTTAACGCCAAATTTTGTAGCACCCGTTTAAATCACAAAATGACGAGTGAAATCAAACGCCAAACACAATTAATTCAGAGAAATTACTGTAAAGACACAAGAGATTTACGTGGAAACCCAAATCGGGAAAAAACCACGGGGAAGGAGAATAATTCACTAAAATGATGATGGTGTTTACATATTTCTTTGGTAGTAGAGAGCTTGTATGCTGAAAAATTGGTTCTGTTTTAATAAGTAAGTAATCAGTCGTTCAGTAGTCTTTTTTCTTTCCTGTTGTTTCCCTTTTATATGCCCATGCAGCCATAATTGCCAGCATTAATCAACCAAATAAACGTCTCTCTTTCAAACAACCGTTATTCCCCAAGCAGTCTCTTCATATTCCAAGTAGGCTGACTTTTATTCTTCCAAACAACCCATCCGTCCAAATGAGGAGTCCAATAACTAAATCTGTCGGGCCCAACCCAATGAATTAATAGGGACCAACCAAATAAACCAGTATGGGTCCAAACCCGGGCCCAAACTATCTCAGCCCAACAATATATATATATATATATATATATATATATATATATATATATATATATATGAGAGAAACTTAGAATAATGAAGAGAGAGATTATGGAAGCTGTTTTTCTTTTATCATCACAAATCTTTTCCAAATCAGCCATCCAAACATATCTTATTTGGAGTATTATGCAAGTGCATTGATTCTAAAGCTAGGCCACTTTCTTTTAAAGGATTGTAATCGTAGCATATTCTTTGGTCCCTCTACTATTAAAATGAATTTGTATGTCATCAACTGCTATCATAATCAACGCCCACCATTAGCTCTTGTTTGTTTAGGGAATCTCTCGTTATTTTCTCTGCCTTTTTTTAAACAGCACTCCCTCATTTTAATTATATAAATTATTTGAGACATAATCAAATATATTAAAATTTTTTATTAATACTAATGTTAAATAAGTAATGTTGGTTTTAAGTTTTATTACTATTCATACACTAATTAATTACTCTTCCTCCTCTCTCTCAATTACTTCATCTTTAATAGTAAAGTAGGAAATTATTAAATTTTTTCTCTTAGATATATATAAAACGTCTTATATTTTATAAAGAATTTTTTTTAAAACAATTTATATAATTAAAAAAAATAAATATTTTTATTGAGAAAATAAAAAGAAAGGACATTGTTAACCACCAAGCTGCACCTATTTAGGCCTTATGGAGTATGTTAGTGGCACTTTGTCTTTCACATGATTGATCCTAATAAATATCTATGGCCCAATTGAGTTAACTCGATACAGATTTATACTATTTAATTGACTTGATTGGTAGTATTAAATATTTAATTAGATTAAATTTTTAATTTTATTAATTATCAATAATGGGTGTAAAAATCTTAGTATTGGTAAGATATCAATTGTCTTTTTATTTTTCTAAGATGCATTAACATCTAATTTTTAAATTGATCAAAATATATTAAAGCTACAATTGTTTATTGACTAGTAAAACACATACATGCATTGGTAATACTAATAGTTGCTGAACATTTGATTAAAAAGAACATTTGATTAAAAAAAATCACATTATGATGTTATGCTTGAGCAATACTATTATTTTTATATAGATTGTTATGATATCTATAAATTGATATGTTATTATTTATTATATATTTAATTATAAATTTTCAACAATTATTATATATAAATATTTTTGAATTATTCAAAAAAAATTATAAAATGGCAAGAAAATAATACCCATACTTCGCAACTGAATATGAACTTATAACAATGTAATCTGAATCTGTTATGAAAAAACTAACTCAAGACATCTGGTTGTTAGTAATATTGATAGTTATGAGTTAGATGGAAGGGGAGAGAGGGGAGAGAGGGTTCTTCCCTTTTGGAGAGGTATTCCCACTTTCGATCTCCTCCCCCTCGTATATTTATCCACTTTCGTCAGCAATCTTCAGTCGCATCAAGTTGTTTTTAGTTTAATTATTATGCCATCATTTTACATTTAGATTTGTGTCACCTTCACCAACAATATGCACCGTCGAGATTCAGATCTATCTCTCTATATGAAAATTTTCAAATTATTTATTTTTCTTTGTAACAATGTCATGTTGGTCATTTTTCTTAATTTTTTTCGCTTCCATTGTGAGATATTGTCTATCCAAAAATATGGTATCCATGCAAAACACGAACAAATTTACAATACAAGACGGAACAATTTTTTCACATATCATCATTTCACGTAGGTATAACCTTTAACTCATACATATTACAAATTTACAAATAAAAAATGAAGCATTAACTGGATTTTTGGATAATCTGTACCTATGTAGAAATGTATGAACACTACAAGAAAATGGTCGATCAACGACCGCTTATTAGCGACCGAATTCCGTCACTAATGGCCATCAGCGACCGCATTTGGTCGCTGATATCTGTCGCCTATAGTTTGGTCGCTAACATTCATACCAGCGACGAACAATAGCGACTGAACTTTCAGTGACCGCAAATGGTGACCGACTCGGTCTCTAAGCTGAGTCATCACACATGACAACAATCGCCATGTGTAGCGACCGCTAATAGCGACCGAACAAACAGCGACCGATGAGATGATTATCAGCGATCGAATTTTGAGACGAACAACAACTGAATAACGACCGAGTAGTAGCGACAGGTTATTAGCGACCGAATTCGGTCGCTGATTATTCTTTTCAGAAATAAAGTTTTTTTTTGTTTTTTTCGATTTCTAAAAATTTCTTTACCTGTCAAACACATCCCAACACAGCACAACAGATATATAAACGATCTAATTGAGATCTCCAACCAAATATCAAATTCTAACCAAATGAAATAACATACATTTCAAATAAATATAAAACCAACATCTAATCAAATCTTAGTACATAAATACATAAAATAGGATAAAAATCCAACCGTGCATGTGTAACACAATAGAATGAATAAAATAAAAAAGCTAAGAACGATATGTAGCTCGCCAAGTTTCATCGATCTAGCTAACTGCCACGTTCCTGTAACAAAAAAAAAGAAACACGTTCAAGATAGTATTATTGACTGATTAATTTTGGTGCATTAAGTAATAATATTACCTCGTTTTGCTCAGTCTCCTCCTCCTGGTCCGGCTGACTTGCTGCTGTCGCCACCACATTCGCTAATGAATCAGGGCTCAACGCTTTCAAATGATCTTGTAGCTGACGCAGAAGTGCATGATCTCTGCATATGGCTCTAACACAGTCCGCAGTGTTATGTGGCGTCGGATTGTATGATGTTTGGGTAGACTGGCTACCAGAGCTGCAAGAGGCAGTAATACTCGGCCGTCTTTGCTGCCCTTGCCTCTTAACAAAGTTTTTCTTGACAACCGACGACCTTTCCCATAACTCTTAATCAATCGGTGGGCGACCACTACCAGGGGGATACCGCTCATCCATTAGTTGGTTGTAAGTGTCATGTAATTAAGTAATACATTGAATAGTTAAATGTAACGTCAAAATTAATGTATAAACATGTAATGTTAAAAAAACTTAATTACCCATATCTGTATAGCATCAGGCAGACCATCACGAGTGGCCACGTACACATCCAACCAATTTATAGTCTGACCTCTGGACCTACTGGATGACTACAAAAATGACAAGTGTATAAATATATTAGTCATGCAAATAAATACTAAATAAATTATCGTAAATATGAATAAAGTAAATTTGACGAACTCTGTACCTCCCTGTCCATGAAATGTTGCGCCTGTGATATACTACCGCCTTTGTATGTACCCTTTGCCTTTTCCCTTTCAGCTACACCTGTGGATCTGTTCCTGGCGGCAATCCTCCCTTTCTTCGCCCATTCGTCACTTTGCCATTGCTGGCACATCTCAACCTATATATCGCGCGAGCACCACCACGGGCTGTACTCATGCATATATTCCGCAGCCTGGCCAGGATGGTCTATGCCGGCATTATACAGTGCCTTTTCCCGCTCCTTCTTTATGTTGTCTTTGGTGCGGACATCACACTTTTGCCAGAATAGTGTCTGTATAACCTCTGTCTGTGAATCTTCCCACTTGTATCTTTTCTGAAATAAAAATACAATAATAACATTAAAATAAACATTAGAATATTTCAATAGAATAATTATAAATTACAAAAAAACAAATACCTGGAACTCCTGCCAACAAGCCTCCTTATGGGCTAGCGGTGTGCTGGCCCACGTAATAGATGGGGTAAGCTAGTTTTGTAGGCATAACTGTGAAATACATTTCACAACCCTAACATCTGCAAAATTTCTGAAATATAGAATAATTTACATTAGTATATACAATAATATTATTGCTGAGTTTAATATTACTATACGGTTAATAACTTACGTGTTGGTAGGATTAGGGTGAATCTGTAATACAATACGCTCGTCTGGATTAGTTGGGGCCTTCGGTATTTGATTTGGACCCCGGCCTAAACCGCGTTTCCTTCCTGATGCTGAAGATGTCATATATTCAAAAAAATGACATATTAATGTGACTTACATAATAATAGCGACTGAAATAAAATGCGTGTATATACAACAAGTCAATAATATTTAGTAAACATTTATATATAACTCTACAGAATACAAATTAAAGTAAACATACATTTTAATGAAATTCGCTGTCAGATTCTGAATCCTCTTCAACAATATGTGGAGATTCATAACCATCTCCTACTTCAGAATCGATGTCGTTTTCACTTAATAACTCTTCCTCCTCAGTATCACTGTCATCTAAGTGTTGTACTGAATCAGGATCTAATTCATCATCCTCACCTCCACCCTCTAAATTGTTGAGTCGATTGTTGTCATCGAGATTTATTATAGGAGAGTTATGTAACGTCTCCTCTTGGTAGACTTCTCCCTCTACGAATTGGACACGAATGCGCGCAGGAGTATGAATGACAACTTGCCAATCTGTAGGCGTTCTATCCCTTTTCCGAATAGGAGTACGAGTATAATATACTTGTTGTGTTTGAGTTGACAACATAAATGATACATTCATATATGTCCTTTTGTTGAGGTCAATATCGACAATTCCATGTCGATCGACACGTATCCCTTTTTCTGAATCAAACCAACGACATTTAAACAGATTAATCTGACCTCCGTATGTACCCTTGTACGACAACTCAATGATTTCTTCCAACTCCCCATAAAAGGCACGACCAACCTCATTGTAGCAATCTCCTTGAACAAACACTCCAGTATTGGTTGTTCTTTTACCGATGACGTATATCTTTGTATAAAAATTATAGCCATTTACTTTATAACCATTACGAGTGAGTTGGTCCCTATCTGGGCCCATGGCTAAGACTTGTAAATTTGAAGGAATTGTATCGTCATTAAGAGCCTACAATTGTTTAAGACATTGTGAATAAGTGTTTCATAAATTAAATAAAATGACTTAATTAAGTTAAATAACTTACTTTGTCCTTTATCCATTTTGCAAAGTTTTGATCCTGATTCAGTTCAATATCTTTATCAGTTATGTCGTGTTGATTTGTTCTTAACTCAGCATCGAATGATCTACAGATATATTATATATATGAAACAATATATATGAGATTACAGTATACATCAATGAGATTAAGCTAAATATGAGTTTTACATGCATACCTCACCAATCCCTCAATCTCCTCGCAATTGAGAAGAATGTAAGTATGTGCAGCATGTAATTCTGCTTCAGAGAGGAATATGCATTTTTCTTTTCCATAAGCGCGACCCGGTAGACCAAATACAGAAAGTCGATCGTTTAGTTCAACGTTCCCCCCCATCATCATGTCTTGGAACTTGATTAACCTTTGTCAAAACTTCATCAGGAAAATAGTCTGATACAAACGTATATATCTCATCAAAACTGTATGCTTCACATATCGAACACTTCCAACAAGGACATCTTATCTTGTTCGGAGCGCTGACACATTCTTTCTGGCTATATGCGTAATTTAAAAACACTTGACAATCAGTTCTAAATTCAGCTGTAGCACCTATCTGCCCGCGTGACTTTCGTCGCCTCATCCAACTACGGTCTGAATATAAATCCATAATAGTATGGTACCTATTTTGACAAGATTTTTTGTATTCATTAAATCTACTTATTAAAAATGTATAGGTATAATGCATGTTTCCTACCTAAATACGTCTCCACCCTTATTACACCGGTCAGGCTTCTATCCCATTCTTGTATGTGAGTCCCACTAATGTCAACAACTTAAACAAATGCATGTGTTTGTTCTAAAGAAATTTCGGCAGCATCTACCATCGGTCTCCAAGTACACGAAATAGACTATGATTTACACAATCTAAGTATGCACCCGGAGAACAATATAAGATAAACAAACCAAAATTTCTTTAGAACAAACATATAAATTCGCTTAACTCATTGACACCGGCCTAAGTGGGAGCGAAACATACAAGAACAGTCACAAAACGGGGACTATTTAAGATTCACTCCTAGTGAGTGAATCTTGAACGAGTTTCTAAGCTGCGCATATTTTTTTTATATTACTTTTATATATATTATCTTATTTTTATTTATTTTATAATATTATTTTGAATAATATTATATTATATTTCTTTATTTTATATTAATTTGAATGATATTATATTATATTATTTTAATAATATATTATTTTTTATTATTTTGTATTATTTATCTTTATTATATTTTTTTGTATTATTTTACACTATATTATATTTATTTATATTATAATATTATTTTGTATAATTTTGAATGATATTATATTATATTATTTATATATATATATTATATTATATTATTTTATATTAATTTGAATGCTATTATATTATATTATATTATATTATGTTTTTTATATTACTTTTCTCTATTATATTTGTTTGTATTATTTTATATTATATTATATTTATTTATTTCATAATATTATTTTGTATTATTTTAAATGATAGTATATTATTTTTCTATATATTATAATATATTATATTATTTTTATTTATTTTATAATATTATTTTGAATGATATTATATTTCTTTATTTTATATTAATTTGAATGATAATATATTATATTTGTTATATTATTTTGTATTATGCTTCTCCATTATATTTGTTTGTATTATTTTATATTATATTATATTTATTTATTCCATAATATTATTTTGTATAATTTTGAATGATATTATATTATATTATTTTTATATATTATATCATTTTATACTAATTTGAATGATATTATATTATATTATATTATGTTTATTATATTATTTTTCTTTATTATAATTTTATTTATTTATTTTATGTTATATTATATTTATTTATTTCATAATATTATTTTATTTATTTTGTAATATTATTTTATATTAATTTGAATGATATTATATTACATTGTTTTGTATTATGAGGACAAATAGTAGTGCATAATATTATCATATGAGGACAAATAATAATGCATAGTGTTTTTATAATTTTTAATAATGACAAAATGGGGACAAATACTAATGCATAATATTATCACATGAATTATATTAGCTAAATCAAACATATTGCATATCGGAAAATGTATAAATATTATACGGTTTACCTTTTCCGGCAGGGGTGGCGTTCGACGAGGCTGTCACGGTGGCGACCGGCAGGCGGCGGGAGGTTCCGGCAAGGGAAGGGGGGCGGTCGTCGGCGGGGATCACTTTTCTCCTCTCTCTCTTCTCTTTCTTATCTTCTTTCTTTATTCTCTTCTTCCTTTTTCTTTCTCCCTTTCTCTTTCTGTTTCTGTTTCTGTTTTCTTTCTCTTTCTGTTTCTGTGTTTCCCGTGCGGCGGATATTAGGTCTGAACATAACCGCGATTGCTTAACAGCGATCGCTTTCGGTCGCTATTTTTTTTAATGCGTTGGCACTTTTAGCGACCGCATATTCGGTCGCTAATACATTAGCGACCGCCTCAGCGACCGATATTGGTCGCTAATTATGGCGCCAAAATTTTCGCGCTTTTTTGGTGGCATATTTGGTATTTGAGATCGATAATTACGACCGTAAGGGGTCGCTATTAGTGTTAGTGACGACCTTCATAATCGGTCGCTAAAACTTAGTATTAGCTACGGATTTTGCGGTCGCAGAAAATTTTGGTCGCTGATGTACATTTTTCTTGTAGTGGAACATGCCAAATAATGACTTCAAATACAATAGTGTACATATATATATATATAGCGGATCTAAAACACCTCTTAAATAGCATATCTCTCCTAAATAGTATACCTTTATCAAAACGATATCGTTTTGAAGTTTTTTTTTCTAATTAATATTAAAAGAAGATGTGACATTCCGCGGCCTCACTTGTTTTTCTTTTATTTACGAAAATGTCACCAAAGAATCTTCAAAACGACGTCGTTTTGATAAAGAATATGCTGCTTAAGGAGATATGTTATTTAAGAGGTATGCTTTTGAACCGTACTCTCTCTCTCTCTCTCTCTATATATATATATATATCATAATTTAACATCTAATCTATCCCCATAACGCTAACCAAGAATGCAATCACTATTAAAGGTCTAACATCTAATTTTTAAATTGATCAAAATAGATTAAAGCAACAATTGTTTATTGAATAGTAAAACACATGCATGTATCGGTAATACTAATGGTTACTGAACATTTGATTAAAAAAAATCACATTCTGATAATATGCTTGAGCAATACTATTATTTTTATATAGATTGTTATAAAATGACAAAAAAATAATACTCATACTTCGCACGGGTTAAGGGACTAGTTAAGATAAAAACTTATAATAATTTAATCTGAATCTGTTATGAGAAAACTAACTCAAGACGTCTGTTTGTTAGTAATATTGGTAGTTATGAGTTTAACGGGAGGGGAAAGAGGGTTCTTCCCTTTTAGGGAGGCACTCCCACCTTCTATCTCCTCCCCCTCATATATTTATCCACTTTCCTCCGCAATCTTAAGTCACATCAAGTTGGTTTTAGTTTAATTAATGTGTCATCGTTTTACTTTTAGATTTGTGTCACTTTCACCAACAAATCTGCAGTGTAAACATTCAAATCTATCTCTCTCTATATGAAAATTTTCAAATTATTTATTGTTCTTTGTAACAATGTCACGTTGGTCATTTTTCTTGCTCTTTTTCCCCTTCCATTGTGGAATATTGTCTATCCACAAGTATGGTACCCGTGCAAAACACGAACAAATTTACATTACAAGACGGAACAATTTTATATTGTCTATCCACAAGTATGGTACCTATGCAAAACACGGGCAAATTTACATTACAAGACGAAACAATTTTTTCACATATCATCATTTCACGTAGGTATAACCTGTAATTCACACAAATTTACAAATAAAAAATGTAGCATTAATTGGATTTTTGGATAATTTGTACCTATGTAGAAATGTATGAACATGTCAAATAATGACTTCAAATACAATATATATATCCTAAATTAACATCCAATCTGTCCCCATAACGCTAACCAAGAATGCAATCACTATTAAAGGTCTAACATCAAAATCCCTAATAATAGGCAGTAATATATATATATATATATAACGAAAATTACCATTTGGGCATCGGAGTTATCCTTGGCGGCATCATGTATGCTTTTCTCCTTCTTCTCCTCCAATTAAATTTCATAATTTAGTTTTATCCATTTGATAACCCGTGCAAGGGCAAATGAGAGCTCTGAGTACACTCCATGAATAAGAGTGGTACAATCTTAGTATATAGTAGTATTTATGAAAGGTACTCCTTTGCTACGTACTTCAGAAGGTCAACTCAATTATAACGGGTTCAATGCTTATTAAGCCACTGTAATTTATGTTAACATACAAGTGAATAAATAATTTTTTTTTTTACATTCAACTCACTGAATTGCAGTTTACTAACAAAAAAATAAATTTTCGTTAAAGCCTTTAATTTTTAACAGAAGTTTGACATGGTCGATGTCATGTATGCACAAAATCCTAGTTGGCATACTATTAGGAGTGAAAAACTCCACCTCAATGATGACATGGTGGTGCAGTGATTAATCTAAAAAAAGAAAAAAAAATCTTCTCTTACTCCATCTTCATCCACCAAAATTTTAGAAAGAGAAACATATAAATTCCTACAATTTTTTCAAATGTTTGTAATATTTTTCTATTCAAAATTTTAAGATGTGTCAAAAATATATTCACATATAACATCCTATTTTTTAAAGAAAATGTAATATGTATAATGTTGAAGTTTGTTTGATTTGATGATGATGACTGATGTGCAAAAATGATTGTGGTGAATGTGCTTATATGGTTAATTGTTCATATGTATCTGACTAAGTGCTTATGTGATAATGTGCATATGTGTTTATGTGCTTACTTGATTATGTGCGTATATGTTTTAAAGTGCTTATCTGGTTAATTGCCTAAGTGATTACATATTAATTTGAATATGTGTCTACATGATCATGTGTGTATGAAATAAATTACCTGGTTCAAATATTATGAATTGTACACTTATATAACACAAATATGATCTTGTTAAAAACTATCTGTTGCTTATAATAAGAGTAAAAGTTATCTGGTTCAAATGCTGTAAAGTCCTTTTTGAAAAGAAATATGTATACAAAGGACTTAGAGATTAAAGATCAGAACTCTACGATTTGCACAGATAGACAAAATCATAGAGTGAAACCAGAAGACAAGACAATGTAGACAATTGTTCTACACATGGTATAATCGTTGAGTAAAAATAAAGGGTGTGCTAAAGAAGACAACAACTCAATGATTCCACTGAGAAGCCCAGAAATAACAAGGAGAGTCAGCAACTCTACGATTTGCACAAAATGACAAAATCGTAGAACGAAATCGTAAGGCAAAGCACTGTAGTTAGCAACTCTACGATTTGCATAGAAGGACAAGATCGTAGAACAAAATCGTAAAACAAAGCACTGCAGTCAGTAACTCTACGATCTGAACAGAATAGGAAGATCGTAGAGTGAGAGAGAAGATCGCTCCAGCTCAACGTTTTACCTGACTTACTTTAAGTAACAATCGTGGAGCTGAATTCGTAGAGACAGAATGATCAGACAGCCACTCTACGAATTCACTGTGAAGATCAGAACCAGTAAATTAACAGAACTACAATATGGTGTGAGAGAAAAGAGAATATTCCTTGAACAGATTAAAGAAAAATTAAGTGCTGTTAAAGATTAGATATATGTTAGAGTCACAGAAGACTTTGTGTCTAAACGACTATAAGTCAGGACCTACAGCTCAGAAGGATGGTGAAAATAGTCTGACTAATGGGACATCTCTGAAAGCAATAGAGTAGCTGGTTATCGAAGTCAAGGAAGATATTTAATGATGGATCAGAAAATTAAATATATCAAAGAATATAATAATCTTTGATAAAAAACTCTGGAAGTCCAACGGCTAAAAATACAGAAAGCAAAACTACAATTTGATGTGACAGAACATATGTCAGAAAAAGAAAAAGCACTGACACAAGCAACAGAAAGTCAACTTCAAATATATCAAGGATTTGCACAATGCCAAAGGAATCCAACGGTAAATTATGCACAAGCATATAAAAGCATAGATGTCCACAGGGATGAAAGTTGTTGTTGAAAATAAAAGAGAGGATGGAGGACAACAACAAAATCATAGAGTGAAACAAAAAAAAAAAAAATGAATATGCTGAAGAACACTCTACGATCAACCAGAACACTAAAACTGAATTGAGAAAGACATAGTGAGATATGACTCTATTACAAGAAAAGTGCTCAAAGCTGCTAAGCACGTGATAGAGATAAGCCTAAATGCCAACTTGATACAGACATGTTAGTGACTGAGTACCAAAAGGAAGGAGCTTCACAATCATCTCAGAAGCTCATCTCGAGAAGCTATGAACTGTCAATGATAAGAAGGAACAACTAAGTACCAAAAGGAAGGAGCTTCACAGTCATCTCATAAGTTCGTCTCGAGAAGTTATCAAGTACCAAAGGAGTTGAATTGCCAAAGCTTAGCAGCACAATGGGTGATCACAAGAAGATATTGAGTACATAAAGAAACCAAGCATCATTGTCTAACTTAATATCATTTCAAGTATGATCACATCCTGCTATTGAGTATTTAAAGACAATGAAACTGAAAGTACAACTCAGTAGCAACTCCAAGATCTATCAACAAATAAGGAGCCAAGTCTGCTGGACTTGAAGAGGGCATTTGTGTTCTTGTCTTAGTGACTAAATGAGCCAAGTCTACTGGACTTGAAGAGGGCATTTGTGTCCCTGTCTTAGTGACTAAACTAGCCAAACCTATTGGGTTTGAAGGGTTCTTTGTGAGCCAGAGATTCCAGGCCTGCTGGGCTTAAAGAGTTCTGTGTGAACCATCCTTAGTGGATTTCCTACTCGTTGAAGTAAAAGAGTGGAGTAGGAGTTATTCAGTCTCCGAACCACTTAAACTATTTCGTGTCATTTACATTCTGTCATATATAGATATATATCTGCTATGATTAGTTTAGTTGATAAATGGCTATCTTCAATACAGTCTAAACTCAACTAAAAAGTTTTACAAATCTTTAAGGGGAGTTTTCAAACTAATGTTCCGCTGTGCAAATTAATCTTGATTAAATAAACTATTCGGTAATATCATATACTTTTAAGGAAAAAGTTTTTAAGCGATCTATTTAACCCCCTCCTTCTAGATCACTTGTGTGCCTCTGGGAACTAACAATTGGTATCAGAGCAGGTTCTCACGAACATATAAGCTCACGCTTTGAGTAAATCCTATGGCACTAGTAAAACTCTGTTTTGAGTTTAAAAATTGAAGTAAACCATTTCTTACGAACAAGTTTACAAATTAATTTTTTTTCATGCAGATACAAATATGAATGAAGTTGATGATAAACTATCTGATGTTGCTTACTTATAGTCATTAAAATCCTATCTAAGTCAAGTTAAGATGATCTCATCAAAGAAGCAATCGAGTGGACTTTCAAAGTTAAATTGATGCAGCGAGATGAAGAGATCAAAAGATATTCTATTGATAAGGTTATTAGTTGATTCGCTCGAGAATATAATAACGTGTATCTCTGCCTTAAAGAAAACTGGGAAGTTTTAATCTTAATGCCAAAGGACACCAGATCTTATTTTTCTCTAAGGAATCATCACTGTGCCAGGCAATAACAAAACTACTTCTCACTGGTTCGAAAGTGTATGGCAGAAGCAAGCCCAATGGAAATCTATACTTAAAAGTGATAAATGATCTTATACATAATGAACATCAGCAGTTGAAATCAATCACGAATCCAAGTATTCACTCAGCGTGCTCAGCATTAAGTTTTACGATAAGTTTAAGGTCTCAAATTTAAAAGATCTTTTCTGAAAATGAATGACAAATAAATTGCTTCATTTATTCAAAAAGCAGTGTCAGGAGTTCTGGCAGAAGCTACAGGATATGGTAATTAATGATGAAATCCACAAATAGTAATTCTCCTATCTCCAAGTGGATGATCTCAAGCATGACCGGTTTTAAAGGAATCTATATCAAAAGTCTTCAATGGTCTTCTGGAACTACTTCTCTGAAATTGAGAGATTGATCATATTGAAAAATACAGATGTATTTCTCACTGCCATGTCTTTGATGATGAATATCAAAGTCACTTTCCTAAATCACAGATACTAGGCCTGAGACCTGAAAATCAACTCAGCAGATCATTAAAGTTCAAGAAGAGTTGAAGAAACTCATTCATGTACAAAGCAGCTTAATCAATGAAGAAATTCATGAAAGGCATGCCTCGTGTACGTGCCCAGATTTAAAAGGTAAAGTTCTCAAAGTTAAATTTCTTCAAATTAACTATGAATGAAAAGGGTGAGAAAATCAAGGCAATAAAAAGTAATCACGGATGATTTACTCTACGATTAAGAAAGTACCCTACCATCTGTGATAAAGAGGAAAGATCATATCAAGAAAATTTTATGTACTTGGCTATTGGCAGCATGCTCTCAAACAACAATGCATCAGACAAAGTTCTAGCTTGAGATGATTAAAGGAATCTCTGTTTGATATTCTATGGAAAAGTCAGATCTATAGAATGCTAAACAAGAGTCTTTTGATGTATACATCCTTACAAATCATTCTGGATGAAGATGACCAAAAGGGAATCAGATAAGGCAAAGCAACAGGAAGGAAACAATGGTGGAGTTTCAAGATCAATAAAGAAAAGCCCTACGATCAAAAGAAGTTGGAGAAGAAAGTACCGAGACTCAACGATAAATATCGTAGAGCTCCTTACTTAACAAATATGTTGGATTCTTCAAGGAAGTCAATATATGAAAAATTGAGTGAAGTCTGAATACTGGTGTAATAAGAAGACTTGAATCTTAGATTTCTCTAGAAGAGAAAGAAGCCAGTCACAAAGGAAAGTATTCATTAATCTTTTAACTCACCTATCGATTTAGTAAATTCCGTCGGATCTGTTGTTACTAAATATCATGGTGAGGTGAAGTTCATTCAAATCAGAAGGAAGGTCATCAACTCAAGGGAATTCTCCTCAATTACAGCAAAGTCTACAAAATGCTTAACAAGAATTCATTAAAGCACTGGAGTTCATCAGACTCAGATAATACCTTCAAATCAATGATTCAGCTAAAGAGAAGTCTACGGTCGTTTAGTTCAAATCGTAGAGATATGTACTCAAATCGTAGAGTATCTCTTCATTAAATTGTAGAGTCATGGCTTGCTGAAACGGCTGGAAAGACAAATAAGTCTGAGTCAAAAGAAGTTCAAACTTCATCAGAAGACAGAATTGAGGAAAATTATTGGATGAATGGTCGCTACAGTCAACTTTGGATCTTCAATATTTATGTCAATACTTTTGCACAAGCTCAAGGATATCAAAGGAATCCACACTTTGTCCAAAAGTTAGTCTTAGACAAACAATCTTCAGAAGGCAAGCAGAAGGTAAACTTACTCATAGTTGGACTACCCTTTCTCATTCCAGTCACAAAGTCCCAAAATAATGTGATTGATGAACTAAATGCACACATCTCTCCGATCATAATCTCTAAACTCTACGACTGATAACCAAGCCAGCCTTATCGCTCCAAATCGTAGAGTCACTATGATCATCATCCTGATCGTAGAGCATATTGATTCTACAATTGCACTCCTTACAAACCTCTTTCCCATAAACTCTTTCATAGCAAATTACCAGCCTATAGGGATGATCGTAGAGTGAATAACAGATCACTCTACAAACTGAACAAGCTAACTCAAACAGGGAAGGTGAGATTCACGCTTTCTAAACTTAAGTGGGTTAGGATAACAAATGTGCATCTGTTATGGAAAATACAAAAGTTAAGCCCACGTTCTATAAATGAGTATCTGACATGTGTCCTCTGCGAAAATAAGAGGGAACTGGCATAAGTCAAATTTCAAACTGACAGTGGTCCTTTCCCATCAGTTATCAATACCCATTCTCCCAAAAACTCTTCAGATTCATCAACACCCAAAACTCCTCAAAACCCTAGTTTTCGAAAAATCTTCAGAAATCGAAATCACTCCACGTGTTGTTCTTAAATCAGTTCACCCTCATGGAATCTCTTCAAGTTATTCCTAGAAATCTAGTCTGTTTTGAAAATTTTGAAGATGCAGAGAAGAAATTCAAAGATATTCTTCAGTTAATCAATAATGCTGGGTTCACCAAGTGTTTTTGCTCCATTTCCGCGTTGCCAAACACTACTTTGACCGGTCAACACGCCTTTAGCGCGCTGACAGCTGGCCTCTTTCTTTTCCCGCTGGCGCGTGCAACTCACGCGCCTGTAACAAAATTTACATATCCGCGCATTGCGCGGTATGTTTTCTTCACCAGCAGTAAACGACGTCGTTTCAATCTCCGCTCGGTCTGCTCTCCAACGCGCGCATTGCGCGGAAATTCGGAGGGCTTATTTACGAAAATGCCACCGGTACTGGTTAATTACGATTTTGCCATTCCGCTGCAAATTTACGATTATGCCACTAGATCTTTTCTGATTTTACAGTTTTGCCCCCAAACTTTGATTTTCCTACAAAAATAAATATAAAGTAATTAAAAATAATATAAAAATACTAAAAATTCTAAAAACACATAATAATAAATAAAACACCTAAAACACTAAAAATAAATAAAAACACATAAATAAAAAGAAATATAAAAATACTATAAAATTATCTAAATTAACATAAATTAACTAAAACCCTATAAAACCTATTAAAACCAAAATAAGCTAAACAATTAAATATTTAAGCACACAATAAATATAAAAACTAAGTATTAGGGAATAAAAATATCGTATAATTTAACTCTATCAAATACCCCCACACTTAGCTTTTTGCTCGTCCTCGGGCAAAACAAAAATAAAAACTATAAAATTAAATCTAATAACCAAACAACTTACTTGAGCAACAGAGCAATATAAATTTCAACATCAGCCTCAAAGATTTTTAAAATGATAACTCAAAGAAAATTTGAAAATCATGCAAAATCTAGAACTTTAACATATTTATTAATTCTACTTTACTCAAGACCTTTTGTGTGTGTGTGAACCCAAATGTATCAAACTAATTAAAACTCAGATAAGTTTCGGTTATTAATTACCTTATAAAAGACATACAATAAAATTCAAAATACTTATTTTTCTCATCACTTACAGGTAATACAGACAAATATAAATCAGAAGATCAAAAGGTTTTTAATTAATGAAGCACACTAGGATTATCAATATCAATTTTTTCACATATATTTTTTTTTCTTTTTTTTTTCTCTTTTAATGGGTGCATTTTATGCTCCATCTCATTTTCTTTCTTTATTTTTTTTCACGGTGAGTGCATTTTATGCTCCATCTCACATGCGAGTGCGTTTTACGCTCCATCTCGCTTTTTCATGTGTTTATGAGTGAGTGCGTTTTACGCTCCATCTCAACCCACCACAAGATTTTTCTTTTCAATAATAATCCTAGAAAAATTACCTAAATCATCTCTTCCAAATTATATTTTGCCTTATATTTCACTTCAAATAATGATCAAATAAGATATAGAGTTCAAAAATATCTTTCATAAGCATTTAACCATTTAAACTTTCTCTTCATTAAAATTAGCTCAAACAAATGGATATAAGTGCATAAAAATTTAAAAGGATCTCAAACAAAGTAATAATCAATAAAAAGTCAAAAATTCAAACTAAGCAAAAATTTATCATTTTTCCAAGAGTTATTAAATAAAAATCAAAATTTTATCATTGGCTAAAAATTAAAATTCCAATTAACTCATTGCTCAAGCGACACATCCTAAAAATAATAAAAAAAAAAAAAAAAAAAAAGCTACCCCATTTTCGTAGGAAACACGGTTACACTTAGCATGTGCAACAAGCCTTTAAACCCCAAGGTTACCCCAAGTGGACGAGTTTTGTCTCGTGAGGGTTTGCAGTGAATTTACCCACAAAATTCAAATTTTCAAATTTTTTAAAATTCCTAATTTTTTTTATTTTTTTTTTTAAATGAAACAAAATTTTAAAATTCCCAAAAAATAAAATAAATATCATAAATCCCTTCCCCCACACTTAAAATTTACATTGTCCCCAATGTAAAGTAAAATGCAAAGAAAAAGGCACAAATAACTATAAAAAGAAAAAGGAAAAGAAATGCAAATCTGATTTCTTGGGTTGCCTCCCAAGCAGCGCCTTTGTTTATCGTCATTGGCTTGACAGCATGCTTAAACACTACGTTACTCCTTCCTCTTGAATTTTGACCATTTCATCCATCTTTACTCCATTTATCATAGTCTTGTTAAAACTCCCTTGCAGTGGATATGAATGTTCTACTCCCTCTTCAATGAACATATATTCGAGATGATTTGGGAGAGGCTTCAAATCTGGAATGTAATCCTGCAAAACAAAAGGTAAAGATTTCTTGTTAGAAACGGGTAAGTCAAAATATGGATCATTACCTGTGTTCGAAGAGTCATTCACAGCCGCCACAGTTTTCTTTAAATCAGCAGTCAATACTAACTCCTCTTTCTCTTTCCCAATATTCGGACTAAATGTCGTTTTCAATTCACTCTTTCCATCAGTTTTAGAAACTTTTGCTGCTAAAGAATCACTCACATCAACGGAGTAAACAGGATTATGACATTTCATGGCATTAAAAATATTAAACTTAACAATTTCGCCATCAAACTCCATTGTCAGTGTACCACTATGAACATCGATCTTAGTTTTGGAAGTCTTTAAGAAAGGTCTTCCTAACAAAATAGGAGCATTTTGATCACCGTTTTCCATATCAAGCACATAAAAATCAGCAGGAAAAATCAAACTATCTACTTGCACAAGAACATCCTCTACTATACCTTTAGGATAAGTGTTAGACCTATCAGCCAACTGAATCACAGTACCAGTTCTATTTAAAGGTTCAAGTTGCAAAGAAGCATATATAGAATATGGCATGACATTAATAGATGCTCCTAAGTCTAACATAGCCTTTTCAAATCTCGTGTCTCCTATCTTACAAGGGATAGTAAACATTCCTGGATCTTGGCATTTTGTAGGGAGTTTTCTTTGAATTACGGCAGACACATTCTTTCCTACTTGCACCTTTTCATATTTTTTAAGTGCTTGCTTTCTCTTGTGTGTACACAATTCTTTCAAAAATCTGGCAAAGCGAGGTACTTGTTTAATTGCATCTAACAATGGAATTTTTACCTCGCAATTATGAAAAGTCTCAAATAAATCTGAATTTTTCTCGTATGTCCTTTTTTCTGTTAAAGCAAGAGGGAAAGGGAGTACCGGTTTATACTCAGAGAGAAGTGGAAATTTATGCTGAGGAGTACCATTGTGGACTAGAACATTGTCGTTCTCTTGACTGTTGTCTACCTCCTTGTTGTCGACTTCAACTTTGCTTGTCTCGTTTGGTGCAGACTCTGTCTTTGCTGGAGTTTCGATCTCTTTACCGCTTCTCAACGTGATTGCACTAACATTTGCTTTTGGATTTGCCATTGTTTGCGAGGGTACTTTTTCAGAATTTTGCGCCTCCAATCTATTAATGGCACTTGTCATTTGTCCCATCTGTGTTTCCAAATTCTGCAAATTTGCCTTCGTTTCCTGTTGAAATTGCAAAGTGTTAGTGCTAATTTGTTTAACCAAATCCTCTAAAGACACATTAGAATCAGATGATTGGCCCTGTTGTTTGTTAGGATATGGCTGCTTGTATTGTTGGTAGCTTGAGAAGTTTTGAGTCGCAGACGGATTCCCTTGTGGATTTCCATAGCCGAAATTCGGATGATCTCTCCAACCTGAGTTGTACGTGTTTGCGTAAGGATCATATCGCCTTTGTGGTTGACCAGGGAAACCACCTACTGCATGCACTTGTTCGTGGGACTCCTCTTGAAGAGTGGGGCACATATCCGTCGGATGTCCTACGACCGCGCAAATTCCGCAAGCTTTCACTTGTTGCGTATGACCTACAGCCATTTGACGAACAACAGAGGTTAGGCTATCAATTCGTTGCTCAAGTGAAGAAATATTTACCTCATTAACATTCTTGGATGAAAAATCAAGCCTAGTGCCAAATTGTTGGGAGTTAGCAGCCATGTTTGCGATTAAGTTTCTCGCAGCTTCGGGCGTTTTGTCCACCAAAGCTCCTCCACTGGCAGCATCGATCATGCTCCTATCAGTAGACATGAGTCCTTCATAGAAGTATTGGATGAGGAGTTGCTCGCTGATTTGATGGTGGGGGCAGCTTGCACATAGTTTCTTGAAACGTTCCCAATAGTCGTACAGGGATTCTCCATGGTTCTGCCTCACACCACAAATGTCTTTCCTAATATTGGCTGCCCTTGAAGCTGGAAAATATTTCTCCAAGAATAGTCTTTTCATCTCTTCCCATGTGGTGATACTGCCGGAGGGTAGGTAGTAGAGCCAATCCTTAGCCAAATCTTTCAAAGAAAATGGAAAAGCTCTTAGATTGATTTGCTCTTCAGTCACTCCAGAAGGTTTCAAACTTGTGCACACCATATGGAATTCCTTTAAATGTTTGTGAGGATCTTCACCTGCAAGGCCATGAAAATTTGGCAATAGATGGATTAAACCTGATTTTAATTCAAAGGAAGTGTTAGCATCTACATTTGGAAAAATTATGCTTAAAGGTTGTTGATTCAAATCAGGGGCCGCAAGCTCTTTCAAAGTTCGATTCCTAGCCATGATTTCCATCTTCAACCTGCACAACTCAAATAAAATATGTAAACTAGAAAAATAATTAAAAAAAACTAAGAATAGTTACTAAATTAAATTAATATTTACAAAAGCACAAAATTAAATTAAAATCAATTCCCCGGCAACGGCGCCAAAATTTGGTGTGATGTCGCAAGCACCCAAAAATAAAATCTTACTTTGGAAAAATAAATATGTAGTAGTGCAAGTAAGAGTCGATCCCACAGAGAATGATTATTTAATTTTATGTTTTTGCAAATAAAAAACTGGGGGGATTTTTGAATCAAAGAAATAATTTAAATCAAATTAACTAAAATAATTATGCAAGTAATTTAATGAAATAAATGATGAGAAAAATCCTTGGTTTAAGTTAATATCCACCATCAAGAATTTACAACTGATCACTGATGCAAAAATAAATCAATTAATATTTTAAAGATTCACCGTAGAAAGAACTACTCGCAGGTGGAATAATTTTTCTCCTCTCTCCTTAATTTTAGATAAGTAGAGCCACTTGGTCTAAATATCCTTACTAATAAACAACCTCCGGCACTTGCTAAAGATTTAATTTAATAGCAGCATAAAGAATTAGAGAGATCGTTGAACTAAACAACACAAGCCACTTGTTTGCATTTAATTTAGATGAATATTCTTCCTAAGATAAAATAATCTTTTGATCTGCAAAATAATTATTAAACTTAGTTGCTTCAAAAATAGCAGTAGATTAATATGAATAATAAACTAGTAGCGCTCCTAGCAATTAAACAAATCAATCATAAAATTGAGCATAAAAGAATATTCAATAATCAAAATATAAATTGAACAATTAAAATAAATTAGATCTCACAGTGGATACATCTTGATGGCTTCAATCACTTAAACCAAGAAAAAGAATTTAGCTACTCATAATTGTAGAGAGCATCAAAGAATAGAAGAGAGAATTTTTATTCTAATAGAAAAGTTGTGTATTACAATGTGTGTCAAGCCCTCTATTTATAGGCTCCAAAATCCTCCTAAACCTAGTTGGAATTAATCTTTCCAAACCCTAATAGGATTTAAAATACAAATAAAAATAAAAGAAAAAGAAAAATAATTATTATTCTAACCCTAGTTGGAATTAAAATCCAATTTGGAATCAAAAAGTAGCAAAATCCCGAAATAATTCTGTTTTTGCTCCATTTCCGCGTTGCCAAACACTACTTTGACCGGTCAACACGCCTTTAACGCGCTGACAGCTGGCCTCTTTCTTTTCCCGCTGGCGCGTGCAACTCACGCGCCTGTAACAAAATTTACATATCCGCGCATTGCGCGGTATGTTTTCTTCACCAGCAGTAAACGACGTCGTTTCAATCTCCGCTCGGTCTGCTCTCTAACGCGCGCATTGCGCGGAAATTCGGAGGGCTTATTTACGAAAATGCCACCGGTACTGGTTAATTACGATTTTGCCATTCCGCTGCAAATTTACGATTATGCCACTAGATCTTTTCTGATTTTACAGTTTTGCCCCCAAACTTTGATTTTCCTACAAAAATAAATATAAAGTAATTAAAAATAATATAAAAATACTAAAAATCCTAAAAACACATAATAATAAATAAAACACCTAAAACACTAAAAATAAATAAAAACACATAAATAAAAATAAATATAAAAATACTATAAAATTATCTAAATTAACATAAATTAACTAAAACCCTATAAAACCTATTAAAACCAAAATAAGCTAAACAATTAAATATTTAAGCACACAATAAATATAAAAACTAAGTATTAGGGAATAAAAATATCGTATAATTTAACTCTATCACCAAGTGTTTGGAAACCAATACCAGGATTTTCTCTACACTTATGAAGGAATTCTATTCAAACGCCGCTTATCGAGGAAATACTCTCATCACCAAGGTTAAGAAAATCTCATTACAAATGGGGGTTTCTGAAATAAATCTCAGCCTAGGTATTCCCAACGGAGGAATTACTTCTCTTGACAAGGTTGATACCAAACATGGATTGGAGCTGATGGGCTATGAAAAGAGGTCTCTTCTAAAAGGAATCAAGAAGAAGGATTTTCCTCAGCAGTACGAGTTTCTGACTGACATTGTTGGGAAGAGTATTTTGTGCAAAGACACTGCATATGATACTGTCAGTGAAGATCAACTAAGGCTTATGACTGCTATTGTCCTAGGAAAGAAAATCAACTTCGGAGCAGTTCTCTTAGGATGGCTAAAAAGGTGGATTAATGATGCAAAAATAAGAGCTAAAGTAGGAAAGCCCACTCCCAAGATGCTCTATGGAAGATTCATAAGCATCATTTTGAAGAAGAATCTGGCAAATGCAATTGGAGAAGATGAAGGAGAAGTTCTAAACTTCAACAAAAGGATTACTCCAAGGTTGTTTGAAGATTGAAAAAAGAACCCTCATGCCAGTAAAGGGTAAGAAGGAACGAGGATCGAAAAGCATCAGTAGGAAGATGGAAGAGAAATCTAAAGGTAAAGAAGAAAGGAAAATGGTAGAAATTTCTGAAGAAGAATCCCAAGAGATTGATGTGCAGTCAAGAAACAAAACTCTTGTGATCTATGATAATCAGGAATCAAAGAGGAAGAGAAAATTCAATGAAGTAGAGAAGGCTGCAGAAAAGAAAGATGACAGTACAGAGAAAGCTAAGAAGGTGAAGACAAATCTAAAAGGGTCTGGAATTGAGAAGAAGAAGAAGAAGAAGAAGACAGAAAAGAAAGTTACTCACACTATCCCAAGGAGAAGTTTGAGGATTAGAGAACAGTGGAGAGGTTCAATCATTACAGGACCACCTCAAATTATAGAAATTGATGATGATGATGAAGAGAATTCAAATTTTGGAGAAAGGACATCTGATAGTTCTAAAGGAGAAACATCAATAGGCTCTTTAGAGGAAAGAGCAGAGAGCCATAAAAATAGCCTGTTTGAAGAAGAGGACGTGTCGGGTTCTGATCAGATAGCAGAACTGGTTGAAAAAGACCCAGCACCCGAGATCAACAAAGTTGAAATGGTTGAAACTATTCTAGGGACTAAAACATGTCCAGAAGACATTATGATTGAATCAATATCAACTCTTGATTCAAGTCATAAAATAACAACTCAAGTAGTAGGTGATGATGTCGCAGAAAATGTTAATGTACCAGGTGAACAATTCTCTAAAAATTCTGAAGTTGAAAAAGATATATCATATGAGAAAGAAGAATGTCAAGAAGCTGTGATGAGAGAAGATGAACACCTCCAATAAGAGACCAGTATTCATGAATTAGAAGAATCAAGAGACAGGTCAAGGAGGTCAAATAGAATAAAAGGATTAAGTGGATTTATAAAGCAAATAGGCAGGAGTTCAAGTGCAAGTCACAAGGAGAGAAAAATAAAGATGAAAGTTGAAAAGAAGCTGAAGAAAGTAAGCCTATTGAGAAAGCTGGAGAAGTAGCAATATGAAGAATATCGACTGAAGCAAGTCAAAAGGAGACGTAGAGAAAGAAGAAAGCATGCAAGCCAGATGGAAAAATGTTCTATTACGTGGGATCGTGATCATCTGTTTAGTTTTATTCCCATACTACCACTTCTAAGGGCCATATTCATGAATGATCAAAGTTCTATCAGTTGGAGCTATTCAAAATTTCTAAATTTTTCGTTAGTCGCTCAACAATTTATACAGGCGATGTCCATTGCAACTACACTGATAAGCAATGACCCCTTCTATCCTCACTACCAAAGTCGCCAGAAAATATCCATCTGAAATTTGACCAACTCTCAATCAAAATGCAGAAATTAGAAAGTCTTCTTTTGTGACTTTCTAAACTCTTAGTAACTCTACACCACCTCCCTGTTCGTAGAGTCCCAAAACTTTGCGAACAATATTCAAAATACCATTTCCCCAGTCGTAGAGTCCCAACATTTTATGGACCATGAAAATGTACGTATTCTTCAGCTCGTAGAGTCTCAAAACTCTATGGTAGATTTTCAGTTATCTATCTAAACCAGCAATGGAACAGACAACTCCATACAGTATCTCTAATTGATTATGTGAAAAAGGGGGAGAGAATATATGAAGAAAGAGAACCACTTGTCCAACTAAGGGGGAATAGCCAACTACAAGGAGAACCAACTAAGGGGGAGCAGCCAACTAAGGGGGAAAAAAGTGAAAAATGAAAAGCAACTATAAGTATGTGTAATTATTTTTATGTAAGTTTTCTCATTTAATGAAATCATCCTTTTGCACTAGCCATACAGTATCTCACTGTATCGTAAGACATAATTTACTTTTCAAGTAAATGCATTATATGTATTTCATATCAATAGGTCTATTGGTTTTATCATCATCAAATAGGGGGGATTGTTAAAGGTTGTTTGATTTGATGATGATGACTGATATGCAAAAATGATTGTGGTGAATGTGCTTATATGGTTAATTGTCCATATGTATTTGACTAAGTGCTTATGTGATAATGTGCCTATGTGTCTATATGCTTACTTGATTATGTGCGTATATGTTTTAAAGTGCTTATGTGGTTAATTGACTAAGTGATTACATATTAATCTGAATATGTGTTTACATGATCATGTGTGTATAAAATAAATTACCTGGTTCAAATATTATGAATTGCACACTTATATAGCACAAATATGATCTTGTTAAAAACTATCTGCTGCTTATAATCAAAGTAAAAGTTATCTGGTTCAAATACTGTAAAGTCCTTTTTGAAAAGAAATGTGTACAAAGGACTTAGAGATTAAAGACCAAAAATGTTAGGTTGATCTTTCAGTAAGAGTCACTCTGCATAAAAGATAAATGATATAAGCAGAGTAATATAAGAATAAGTTATTGTTGTATATGTGTATAGTAGAGTTTGTAAAGTCCTTTCAATATGTAATGATGTATTAATGTAAAAAAGGACTTAGTTAGAAAATATCAAATCTGTTAGGTTGATCTTATGCTATATTTGTTCAGTCAATATGATCGTAGAATGGACTCTATGACTCCAAGCAAAGAAGACTTAACGATTCAGTCTGTTCGTAGAGTGGACTCTACGACTTCGCAGCAACTAGGTCTGTTCGTAGAGTGGACTATACGACTCCATACTAGGATAATTCTACGATCATCAAGGAAAGACAGGTGTGGAAGAGTTCTACAGAATATACAAACTGAATTGAAGAATTGATTAAGTAAAAAACGTAAAGCAGAACTCTACGATCGTCGAACAGACAGCTAAGCAAGCATTCAAGAAACGTAGAACCAGAGAAGAAATATACTATATGATATACACAAACTGGCAAGATCGTAGAGTGGATTCGAAGAGCAAGCACATACGAGAACTCTACGATTTGTACAGATAGACAAAATCATAGAGTGAAACCAGAAGACAAGATAATGCAAACAATTGTTCTACACATGGTATAATCGTTGAGTAAAAATAAAGGGTGTGCTAAAGAAGACAACAACTCAATGATTCCACTGAGAAGCCCAGAAATAACAAGGAGAGTCAGCAACTCTACGATTTGCACAAAATGACAAAATCGTAGAACGAAATCGTAAGGCAAAGCACTATAGTTACCAACTCTACGATTTGCATAGAAGGATAAAATCGTAGAACAAAATCGTAAAGCAAAGCACTGCAGTCAGTAACTCTACGATCTGAACAGAATAGGAAGATCGTAGAGTGAGAGAGAAGATCGCTCCAACTCAACGTTTTACTTGACTTACTTCAAGTAACAATCATGGAGCTGAATTCGTAGAGATAGAATGATCAGACGACCACTCTACAAATTCACTGTGAAGATCAGAACCAGTAAATTAATAAAACTGCAATATGGTGTGAGAGAAAAGAGAATATTCATTGACCAGATTAAAGGAAGATTAAGTGTTGTTAAAGATTAGATACATGTTAGAGTCACAGAAGACTTTGTGTCTAAACGACTATAAGTTAGGACCTACTGCTTAGAAGGATGGTGAAAATAGTCTGACTAATGGGACATCTCTGAACGCAATAGAGTAGCTGGTTATCGAAGTCAAGGAAGATATTTAATGATGGATCAAAAAATTAAATATATCAAAGAATATAATAATCTTTGATAAAAAAACTCTGGAAGTGCAACGACTAAAAATACAGAAAGCGAAGCTACAATTTGATGTGATAGAACATATGTCAAAAAAAGAAAAAACACTGACACAGGCAACAGAAAGTCAACTTCAAATATATCAAGGATTTGCACAATGCCAAAGGAATCCAACAGACCTTTTCCAACGGTAAATTATGCACAAGCATATAAAAGCATAGATGTCTACAGGGATGAAAGTTGTTGTTGAAAATAAAAGAGATGATGGAGGACAACAACAAAATCATAGAGTGAAACAAAAAAAAATGAATATGCTGAAGAACACTCTACAATATGCCAAAACACTAAAACTGAATTGAGAGAGACATAGAGAGATATGACTCTATTACAAGAAAAGTGTTCAAAGCTGCTAAGCATATGATAGAGATAAGCCTAAATGCCAACTTGATACAGACATGTTAGCGACTGAGTACCAAAAGGAAGGAGCTTCACAGTCATCTCAGAAGCTCTTCTCGAGAAGCTATGAACTGTCAATGATAAGAAGGAACAACTGAGTACCAAAAGGAATGAGCTTCACAGTCATCTCAGAAGTTTGTCTCGAGAAGTTATCAAGTACCAAATGAGCTGAATTGCTAAAACTTAGCAGCACAATGGGTGATCACAAGAAGATATTGAGTACATAAAGAAGCCAAGCATCATTGTCTAACTTAATATCATTTCAAGTATGATCACATCTTGCTACTGAGTATTTAAAGATAATGAAACTGAAAGTACAACTCAGTAGCAACTCCAAGATCTATCAACAAATAAGTAGCCAAGTCTGCTGGACTTGAAGAGGGCATCTGTGTCCTTGTCTTAGTGACTAAAGGAGCCAAGTCTACTGGACTTGAAGAGGGCATTTGTGTTCTTATCTTAGTGACTAAACTAGCCAAACCTGTTGGATTTGAAGGGTTCTTTGTGAGCCAGAGATTCTAGGCCTGCTGGGCTTAAAGAGTTCTGTGTGAACCATCCTTGGTGGATTTCCTACTCGTTGATGTAGAAGAGGGGAGTATGAGTTATTTAGTCTCCGAATCACTTAAACTCTTTCGTGTCATTTACATTCAGTCATTTACATTATGTCATATATAGATATATATCTGTTATGATTAGTTTTATTGGTAAATGGCTATCTTCAATACAGTCTAAACCCAACTAAGAAGTTTTACAAATCTTTGAGATGAGTTTTCAAACTAATGTTCCGATGTGCAAACTAATCTTGATTAAATAAACTATTCGGTAATATCATATACTTTAAGGGAAATTTTTTGAAGAGATCTATTCAACTCCCCCCCCCCCTTCTAGATCACTTGTGTGCCTCTAGAAACTAACATATAATAATAACGGTCATTATTTTATTACATTTCAACATTCTAAAGTATAAAATTCGTATAATTTTTTTAAAATTTAATTTATAATATTCTTAAATTTAAATTTAAAATAAATTTAAATTTATTTAATTTTTATCATTATGATCTAATTTTTTAAACTATCTAAAGATTATTTTGAATTATGAGATTTATTGCATATTAAAACTTAAATGAATTATACAAAATTTAAATTTAAATCCCCTAATTGAAAAAATTGAGAGAACAATCTCCAGAGCATAAAGAAATTAGAAGTTTAATCCTCTAATTGAGAAAATTAAGAAGACAACCCCTAAAGTAAAAAATAATTTAAAAATTTAGGGTATTAATCTATATTTAAGCCTTCAATCCTCCATTGCATTCCCATATTGTGTTGTATGTACGTTAAAAAAAATTGATAGATAATTCGTACAAACGAAGTTGAAAATTGATGAACATTAAAACTATTTTTTATAGAAGATTGACCTACTTTATAAAGAAATAAGAGTAAAACTCCACCACAACTTGTTAATAATTAGGATGACTCAACCCAATTAATTTTAAATTTGCCTTATTGACCCAAATAAAGATCACCCTATGCCTTGTTATAGATAACTAGCTCATGATTTTACACGAAGCACGATCTTTGTTTCGTTATAAAATTATTCTATTATTTTTATTTTTATTTATTATTGTAATATCTCAGATATTTACAAGATTTGTAAATAAGATTTTAAATATTAATTAAAGGTTATGGTTTAAAACCTAAAGTTATAGAAGTGAAATGTGTGAAAAATGGGTGAACATTTTTTTTTAACATAATTTATTTGTTAGAAATTAAATGTGGGAATATTGTAATGATGCATGTAGAGAATTTATTAAGAAAATAAATTCAATTGAGAAGTGAATGTGGTTATATTAATATACATATATACCTAAAGTGTGTTTGTTAGCCAAACAAGTAGATGAGTAAATTAAATACTCAATTAAACTAATAAATTGATTAGTTTAAATATGAAGTCTTGAAATATAATTAATTAGGTTAATTATATTAGTATGAGTTAAGTTGTGAAAAATTTAGGATAATTGTCTTGGATGACAATAATGTGAAGTAATTAACTTAATTATTAAGTTGTTGTATAGAGTCCATTAATGGATTTAAAATAAGTCCAATATGAGAATATTTGCTTGAAGGTGGGTAATTAAATAATAAGCCCAAATATTATGTTGATTAATAGCCAAGAGGTAATTAATATAAGTCCAATTAATTAATGTTGGCAAATATTGTATATAATGGGGTAGTAGTCTAATTAAATAAATTACATAGCCCAAGTTATGGAAGATGTGTGAGTTGTGTTGGGTAGCCCAAGTAATTAAATAAAAGAGCCCAATGCATAGTAAACTATGTAGCCCAAACATTTAAAAAGTCAATTGATGGTCAAAGTGTTGAAAAATTTGGTTGAGTGTAGAGAATTAACTAATATAGGGTTAATTGAATAACCCTAGGTGATAGGCAAGATAGAGAATTAACTAATATAGGGTTAATTGAATAACCCTAGGTGATAGGCAAGATAGAGAATTAACCAAACATTGGTTAATTGCTAGAGGAAGAAAGGTAGTGATGAGAATTAACTATGGATGAGTTAATTGAGTAACCCAAGGTGGTAGTATTATTTATAGCAAGTCTAAGGGGAGTATATTTTAAATCCAAATGTGATATTAAGCTAAGTTAAATTAATTTACCTAGTAGTTCATGTAATTAATTAAACTAGGTCCAATAAACTAACATAGTAGCCTATATAATTTAATTAAACATTGATCCATGTAATATTTGAAACTAGCCTAATGCTTAATTTAATTAATTGTAGCATATGTTAGTTAATGTTAGCCCAATGTAATAAATAAATTGAGCCAAAACAAATTAAATGAATGAACCTAATATAATTAATTCTAAGATCCAAAATGGAGCCCAATAAGCTTGTATAGGTGAATATGTATACATATATAGGTGTATATATATGGATACTTATATAATTATATAGGACATAAAAATAAAGTCAAATTGAAAAAATAAAATGGTCAATCCCGAATTTTGGGGCCCACATGGATGGGACGCTAGTTTGTTGGTTGATTTTTGAGTGTAAAATGGTTCAAGCAACCCCCAACCACCCTAGTCATTCATATGGTCATTCAAAAGGTCTGTCAAGTGGTCATTCCATGCATAGTAAGCAAGATTAAGCTCCTAATTGACTAGCATTGGTTGATTAGGAGATGTTAAGTAAGTCTAGAGAAGTTTTATAAATAAGACCATCAACAAGTCTTGAAAAGGTTGTTGGTTCATTTGTTAGTTTTCTAAGTATTGTAGAGAGATAAGCTCTAGAGAAAAATAAGAGCTATACTTGAGAGTTGAAAGTGTGCTACTCATTTTGGGGAAGAGAAGAAGAAAAAGAGTTTAGCTTTAGCAAGAAGGATATCTCCATTAAAGGTTTAAAAGTGTTTTATCTCTTCCTTAGTTCATCTTTATGGTTTAAATATATTTTGTACGGACAAAATATATTTTTAACCGATCAAAAGTTATTTTGATAATCTAGAAGTCTAAATCTATGATATATAGATAGATTCATGATTTAGTATATTTAAAATAAGTATTGGTATGTGTGTTATGCAAATAATTGGAAGATAATTCCATTTTGCGATTTACCGGTAAAACCCTAAATGGTTCGATCTTAAATTTCTTGTCAAAACGTTTTCAAAAATGTGATTAAACCATGAAATGTTGTAAAACAAGAAGTTAGGAAGACAACAACACTAAGTTGGTGTCATTTTGATGTGTAGAGTTTATTTTATTCAAGTTTGAATAATTAAAACCAAGGATTTGTGATTTTAGTTTTTATTTTGTCCTTGTGAGCTATTTTTAGTCTAGTTCCGTTTGGAATTTGGATTTGTGATATCAAGAGAAATTGTAGAGGGAGAAATTTTGATGAGAATTGACTCAAGAATCACCTCAAAATGTTTTAAAATGAAAATGTTATCGCTATCGGAGCGTCGGAGGGTCGAGCAATCAAAAAGTTGACTTTCGGACTGACTGGCCGAGCGCACATGCGCTCGGTGTGGGCGCAGTTGCGCCCAAACAATCTGCCAAACAGATTTTGGGCGTTTTGGGTCGGGTCGAGTCAGTCCGGGTCGAGTTTTCTTTGAAAAATTAAGTTAAAATAAGTGTAAAATGAATGTTTTTGGATACTAAACTTATATATGTAGAATTTATTAGTGCATTAATGGTAGCTAAATGTTTAAAATAAAGACTAAAGTTAACACAATTAAAAAGTTAACTATTGATATTGTTTGAAGATTATTAAAATATTATTAAATGATCAATAATATTAGTATATGATTAAAAATTTATTAAATGATTAATAACATTAGTACATGATGAAAATGTTATTATATAATTAATAATATTAATAAGTGATTAAAATATTATTAAATGGTTAATAATATTAATGAGTGATTAAAATATTATTAAATGGTTAATAATATTAATAAGAGATTAAAATATTATCAAATGGTGAATAATATTTGTAATGATTAAAATATTATCAAATGGTGAATAATATTTGTAAGTGATTAAAATATTATTAAATGATGAATAATATTAGTAAGAGATTACAATATTATTAAATGGTTAATAATATTAATAAGTGATTAAAATATTATTAAATGGTTAATAATATTAAAATGTGATTAAATTATAATTAAATGGTTAATAATATTAATATGTGATTAAAATATTATTAAATGGTTAATAATATTAATAAGTGATTAAAATATTATTAAATGATAAATAATATTAATACGTGAGTAAAATATTATTAAATAATTAATAATCTTTAAACGTAGTTATATATTATCAAAGGTAGATAATATTTTGATGTATTTGGTACATTATTAAATGTCTGAATCATTAAGTCATGTAATAGAAGAAAGTTTACTCGAATTAAACCAAAGTAGATAATCCATTTGTGACTAAATTTTTAGACAACTTATTAAAAGTAAGTCGTACGAAGAACGTATAGTGAATGCATAAGTTGGTTAAGTGTACCCGACATGTCCAACTAGGTTTGGGCTAGGGTTTTTTTCCGGAATTTAAAAGTTCATTGGTCAGACAACTAAAGAATTAATAATTTGAAGTTAAGGTCTTAAATTAAGACTAATTAATAGTCCTGGTAGCTAATAATTATGTCAATTTGTTATATAAATTGTAGGTTGAGCAAAAGACGCAAATAAGCGTGAATGGTAGAAGCGAACAAGGCAAGTTGTTCATAACTTGCTCCTATGTGCATTAACATGCTATAATATGATTTAAATTGATAATATGAAATTATATTGATGATGTTTATGGTAGATGAACAGCATGTGGTATGACTATATGAAAACTATGTACAAGATTGAAGCATGATTTGCTAAGTGCAAGTTGATTATTGTATGTGATGCATAAGAGGTCTGAAGTATGTTTAATACGGAAATCATGATGTAAGAATAAGATGCAAAACATGTATATGATGTGAAGCATGTAACGTGTTATGTGTAACTGTTAAACTTGTTGAGCCGTCGTGCTCACTCTTGCTTAAAACCAACATTTTCAAATAGTGCAAGTTATTCGAAGTTTTGTTAAAGATCAAGAAATAGGAATGCATATTACATTCACTGAAGGTCTAGCACGACCATTGTAGATATCAGTCCGAATTGGACAGGTAAAATGATTGTGTAGTATAATACTTAGTTGGTATATTATATGAGTGTTACATACTCAATTTAATTGTAATAGAATGTCGTATCATATATGATATTGAGACATACTAGGAATGTATAAAGATTGCGATTCTGGAATAGAAAAAGAAGTTGTAAAATTGTAAATAAATGATTATTTAACAATGATAATATTGTTGTAATTCATGAACAATAAGAAAAAGGTAGTACTCGTGTTGAACCGGATTTGAGGTTCGAGGAACCCGGATTTGGGGTCATTACAAGTTGGTATCAGAGCTGATAGGTTAAAAACCTTAGGTAAGAGTACCTTGGGCTTCGTAGCTACGCCCAAAATGCGGTCAGACTTGTTTTTAACGCGTTTTTACATGTTTTTTTTTTACTCCGAATTAGATTTGGGTGTCCTTCTATGCTAGGATTTGGATTTGTAACTTATAAATACACTATGAGACTCTTATTTTCAATATATTATAATAGAGATTAACATAGTTAAGAGTATATTAGAATAGAGAATCAAGGTTTTTATCAATATCTAAAGGAGGATTCACGCAAGGATTTAAGATTGAAGGAAGAATTGGAGATCGCGCTTCAAGACAAAGATCTTTTCTCTCTAAATCTTTTATTTTAATTATTGTTATTCTTGGGATGATATCTAATATTATGAACATGTTTTATTCTTTAGTTATGGGCTAATTTTGCATTAAGATTGCAATAGAACCCAATGTATAGTTTATATTAATTCTCTTCCTTTTTGATTATTTATGATTATATATGAATTATTTATCATATTTTGAGCATAAAAGTATTAATTAATTGCAACAATTAATATGTTAGTCTATATGAAGTTAACGAATGAATTATAGATTGGATTTAATTATTTTTGTGCTAAATATTTATGAGCATTCATGTATTAATTAATTAATTGCATAAATTATTGGGATAATCTATATAAAATTGGAAGATGGAGTATAGATTAAGATTTGAATATGATAGCATCTGTTCATAGAATCTGAAATGGTTTATATGATTAGTATATAGGATAAGAATATACCTATGTATGTTTTGCAACCATAAAGAGAATCTGAACTTAATATTCTAATTAACATATTTCACATAGGAATTGTAATATCCCAGATAATTTCAAGATTTTAAATAATATCTTAATTGATTTTATTAAAGGTTAATGTTTAAACCTAAAAGGTGAGAAGGAAGATGTGTAGAAAATGGGTAAACATTTTTTTTTTAACATAAATTATTTGTTAGAAATTAAATGTGAGAATATTTTAATGATGCAGGTAGATAATTTATTTAAGAAAGAAATTCAATTGAGAAGTGAAGGTGAATATATTAATATTTATATATATACACCTATAGTTGAGTTTGTTAGTCAAACAAGATGATGTGTGAAGTAAATTAAATATTTAATAAAACTAATAAATTAATTAGTTTTAGTATGGATTAAAAAGAAAAGTCATGTAATATAATTAATTGAATTAATTATATAAGTTATGAATTAAGGTTATGAGTAACAAGTAGGGAAGTGGAATATTGCCTAGAAGGACAATATTAAGAAGTTAATTAATTAAGTAATTTACTTAATTAATAAGTTGTTATAGATGTAAGCCCAATATGGAGATATTTGCATGAAATGGGTAATTAAATAAGAGAGCCAATAAAAAGTAAGTTATGTAGCCCAAACCATTAAAAGTCAAATGATGGTCAATGGTTGGGAGAAGCATTTCAAGTATTGATTGAGTGTAGAGAATTAACTAGTGTCTAGTTAATTGAATAACCCTAGTTGGTTGACAAGAGAGATAGCATTAACCAATCATTGGTTAATTTCTAGATAAATAAATGTGGGGTTAAGAATTAACCGTGGATGGGTTAATTAAGCAACCCAATGTGGTAGAATTAATTATAGCAAATCTAATTGGATTATATTATAAGTCCAATTGAGGTATGAAACTAGGTCAAATTAAATTAACCTAGTAGTTCATATAATTTAATTTGAACATTGATTTATGTAATAATTAACCAAGCTCAATGCTTGTTTTAATTAAATGTAACATAGGGTAATTAATATTAGCCCAATGTAATAATTAAATTGAGCCCAAACAAATTTAATTGATGAGCCCAATAGAAATATTAATTTGATCCAATGTGGAGCCCAAATGGAAGTCAAAGTGGTGGTCAATATATATACATTGGTGTATATATATATGAATACTTATATAATGATATAAGATGTAAAAATAAAGCTAAAGTGATGTAATAAAAGAGGAATCCCGAATTTTGGAGGGGGCCCCACATGAAAGGTTGCTTGTTGGTGAATTTGGAGTGTAAAATGTCTCAACAACTCCCCACCAACCCTAGTCATTCCATTGGTCAATCAAAATGTCACTCAATAGGTCATTCAAGCTATATTAAGCTTGGTTAACCCTTAAATTCACCAACACTAGTTGATTAGTGAAGGTTAATGGTGATTAGGGAGGGTCTATATATAGCATCCATCAACATTTTGTTATGTTTGTTAGTTAGTTTTCAAGAACTCCTAGAGAGAAAGAGAGAGTATTCTAGAGAAAAGCTAGCAAGCTTTGAGAAATGGATGATCCACTAAGGAAAGTTGCTAGAGAATGATCAAGGTGGAGTCACAAGCCTAGCTCCTAGCAAGAGGAAGGAGATCATCCATGTCTAAGAGGTTAAAAAGTACTCCAAACCTTTTTAATTTCATTTTTGTTGTTTAAATAAGTTTTAAACGGTTAAAATATATTTTTAACCGATCAAAACTTGTTTTGATGGTCTAGAAGTCTTTAACTATGTAATATATGTATATTCATAGTTTGATGGGTTTAACATGGGTTTTTATATGTGTTTGTGATGAAAAATTTCATCAAAATCATCAAATAAGTTTTTACCGACGAAAACCAAGTAACAAAAATCATAGCAGCCCATTCACGGAATTACTGTTCACGATCCGTAAGTCGGATTTACGATCCGTCAATTTTGGGTGATAGATCCATGAAATATGAAGATTCTCCAAGTTGAATGACTAAAATCCGATTTAAAATGAGCAAGATATGAATTTTCTACCAAAACACCCCACTAATTTTAGGGTTGTGCATAACAGTCGGGTTTATAGCTATTTTCAGTGACCAAAACAAATCCAAACTTGATGTTTGATAACAGAATCATGTAGTTCGGGAAGTTACAAATCCATCGATACCTAATAGACCTCAATCGGACTTGTGGATTTCATTTTATTCAAGTTCCCGTCGGAGACCCCAAGTCTGGAAAACTAAGAAAGTAATCTGCCTATTTTATTAAAAAAACCGGCCGGTTCGGTTTTTTTCGGTTTTTCATGATTTCTAGGTAGGGCCGGTTCGGGCATTTTTAGGCCGGTTCTTGGGTTGGTTCCAAAAGAGAAAATGCTTATAATTTTATAAAGAAAATTATCAAAATTTAAAATCCGAATTTTTTTGTAATTTGGTATTTATTAGAATTAATAGTGGATTAAAGCTTACTAAATGGCTAATAATTATGGAAAAATTATTTTCAATTTCAGAAAAATAATATTTGACCTATTGGCATGCTAGTTAAGTGTTATAAAATAAAATTTGAAATTATTGGAGTGATTCACTATATATTAGCTATTTATTAGTGTATAAATAGGCTAATGATCTAATTAAATATTATTTAATAAATATTAAATAATATATGAAGTTATGTAATTAATTAATTATGATTTAATGAATATTAAATAATAATTAAAGGATGTTAAGATGAATAAGTTAGTTATTTATTATTTAATTGCACTTAAATAATAAGTAAAGTTAAATAAATAATTAATTATTATTTAAATTAATATTAAATAATAATTAAAGAATATTAAAGTTAGAAAGTTAATTATTTATTATTTAATTAATATTAAATAATAAGTAAGGTTAATTAAGTAATTAATTATTATTTAATAATTAAAGGATAATTAAGGTTAATAAACTAATTATTTATTATTTAATTAATATTAAATAATAAGTAAGGTTAATTAATTAATTAATTATTATTTAATTAATATTAAATAATGAGTTCGGATAATTAGTTAATTAATTATTATTTAATTCATATTAAATAATAATTAAATGGTAATTAAGTGGAATAAATTATTACTTAATCGAAAGAAGATTATTAAGTAATTAAAATATATTGATAATATTATTGACTAACTATTAAATGATAATAGTTAAGAATTAAATCATTATTCAATAATTAATAATGATATGTAATTAATTTAAAATATTATTAAAGGATTAATAATATTATTTAGCATTTAATTAACTATTAAATAATAATAGTTAAGAGTTAAATCATTATTAAATAAATAATAATGATAAATAAAGATTTAGAATATTATTAAAGAATTAATAATATTGTTTAACAAGTAATTAACTATTGGGTAATAATAGTTAAGGGTTGAATCGTTATTAAATAATTACTAATGATACGTGAGGATTTCAAATATTATTAAATGATTGATAATATTGATGAACAATTAAATTGTTATTAAAATGATTGATAATAATGAGAAGTCAATTAAAATATTATTAAAGGGTAATAATATTAGCAAACAATTAAATTATTATTAAAAGATTAATAATAATGATCAAGGTAAACTATTAATAAAAATAAATTAATAATAGTAATGATTATTTAAAGTGTTATTTAACAATTAAATAACATTATAAGTTATTACTAATTGATAGTAAAATTTAAAATATTATCCAAGGTGGGTAATATTATGATAAGTATCAAGATAAATGATGTGATTAAGTTAAACCAAGGGTATGGTCCATTAGTGATTAATTGGTGGATCGACCTAAATAAATATAGGGTCCAAGTTTTAATGCAGTGACATTAATAAATGTCAGAATTGCATAGTCTCGAACAAAAGATTTATGGTGTTGAATATGAAACACTGAGTCAAGTCAAAGAGAGATGAAAATATGAAATTAACCTTATTAAATAAAGGGGATGATAAGAAGAAATAAATATCTTTAAAATAAGATTTAGTATTGAGTCAAACTTTGACTGATATTGTGCACCGTTGATCTCACATACCGTGTAGGTGGTGCAAAGAACGTCAAAGATTAACGTAAGCTGGTTATACAAGTCCAGGCAAGTTTTTCAGAACGTGTTGTATTATGTGCATGAATTATAAGTTTGTTATTAAACTGAGATGTGCTCATACGTGGTTATGTGCAAAGATGTTTTACTGTGCCTTTGTGCAATAAGTTGATTTGAATTGTTGATATGCGGTAGTTAATTTAAGACAATTGTTCTGCATTGAACTATATGTCATGATAGAGGTTAGACATGAAGCATAGATTAAATGCGAGGCATGATATGCATGAGCAGTATGTCATAAACTGAAATGCATGAAAAACATGATGTTAGTATAAATTATAAATTTTATGTGAAGCATGTAATGTGTTATGTGTAGCTGTTGAACTTGCTGAGTCGTCGTGCTCACTCTTGCCTAAACCAACATTTTCAGATAAGGCTAGTTACCTGAAGTTCTCGATAAAGAACAAGGAACAGGAAAATATATTACTTCCATTGAAGATCTAAATATTTATTGTAGATATCAGTCCGAATTGGACAGGTAAATGATTGTGTAACATAAGACTTAGTTGGTATGTTATATGAGTATTAAATACTCAAATTGATTGTAATAGAATGTCGTATCATGTATGATATTGAGACATACTAGGAATGTATAAAGATTTCGATTCTGGAATAGAAAGAGATGTTGAAAAATTGTAAATAAATGATTATTTAGCAATTATAATATTGTTGTGATTCATGAACAATAAGGAAAATGTTGTACTCGTGTTGAACCGGATCCGAGGTTCAAAGAACCCGGATTCGGGGTCGTCACAAGTTGGTATCAGAGCTGATAGGTTATAAACTTTAGGTAAGAGTACCTTAGGCTATAACCGTAGTAGAAGATAAGTAAAATGATAAATGAATAAACTACGGAAGAGTTTAAGTTATAAAAGATGAATTTGGAAAATTCATATAGAGAAGATTATCCAAAGATGGATTTAAGAAGATATAAGAGAGATGAAAAAGGTCATGTTGTACCTAATTTGAAGAAATGATAGAAAATATCTTTTGATAAGATTTTGAGAAGCATAAAAAAAAAATGCTAATAAGGTCATGAAATGATCTAGAGAAATGAACTCGTAATGAGACATATGTGCTAAAATATGAATGGAGAGAATTCGTATTCAGTTAAGAAAATTAGAAGGTTTGTGGGTTTTTAATTGAGAACTCATATTAGTGGCTGAGTTGTACGATTCCTTGTATGGATTTGTGCTTGGTTTTAGAACCACTTAGCTTCCTATATTAATATAGTAGTTGAGTTTAACAGTTCTTTGTATGGGCAGAGGATTTGTTCTTGGTTTAACGACCGCTTAACTTTCTATATTGATTAGTGGCCGAGTTGACCAATTTCTTGTAGGGGCAGGAGATTGCGTTTGGTTTGACAACCACTTAGCTTCCTATAGTAATAATCGATTTGAACCTGATGTCATGCTATTCGATGTATATATGGTGAGAAGGTGATTCTTTTCTCATAATATATTGGATATGTAGAGAATATTAAGATAAATACGTGTTCTTAAAACTCATACTGATGGTAAGTTCGTGACTCATAATCGTATGGTGGAACCCCTCAGCGAATGGACGATTTTGGTCTGACTAGGATAAGTTCTCCGACCCATATGATTGTGGCAAGTACCTGAACTCCTAATGTGTGGTAAGTTTGATGAACAATAAGTATGGGTAGAGTTAAGTAGTAAGACTAGAGCTTTACCATATATAGTTATTAAGCTGGAAAAGAATGCGGAGGAGAAATTTGAGGTATTTTGAGGTTTTAGGACATTCCAAATCTTCTAGCTATGCTAGACTTTGAAATTCTTAAAATCGTGCTAAATTCGCACTTTTGTGCTTTTGAAAAGACAAATGTACTTTAGAAATCATTAATGCATTTAGTGCAGAGATGATAAACGATGGAGTCATCAATGCAGAGTAACCTAGTGTTGGATGTTTAAAGCCCACTATGGTATGATGTAGTATGACAAAGTCATAAAATGATTTTCAGTATTTTAAAACGTTTAAAGAATAGTCTATGCTAATTGTTTCAGCTAGACAAATTGATTTGAAAATATCAAAATGTATTTATAAAATCATCACATGCCATTAAAGCCATGGTGTGGGGATGAAAAGGACGGAATCCTCAACGTACTGTCAAGATGTGCGGTATCATGAAGTCATGAATTAATGACGGAATCCTCAACGTACTGTCAAGATGATGCGGTATCATGAAGTCCTATAAATGAATTTTAGTTATTTTAACTAATCTGAAATGAATTTTTGAATCGTAATATACGAACAGTTCAATGATGGGAGTCTTTGTCATTTATTTTAACTGGACACTTTTGGTCAGAATTGACTCAAGTTTATTATCCAATCCAAATTATTTTGGAACGGAATTTTGTAGTAAGTCTGAGGTGAACAAGTGCAAAAACAAATATATTCTGTCGGCTAAAGCAGATATATTTTTGTCGGCATATAGCTCCGACTGGCGCCTAAAAATTAAGACGTTCTGCACGACGTATGGTACAATAGGCTGATCACCTAGCGTACACCTATGGAATGTTTTCAGTCTTTGTGATTGATAAACACTCTGTTTATAAGTATTTACAGGGATAAATACTATTTATTCGGAATTCAGTTAATTCCATTCGGATGTTCACAGTCTTGATGACCCCTCAGCATATTATGAAAGTTTTAATGAATATTTTGATTTTCAATTTATTCTTCTGTAAGATATTGATTTTCAATTTATTCTTCTGCAAGATATTCCATTGTTCTGGAATTATGAGTTTAGAAGTATGAACTTCCTAGAAAAGGGTGGTCATAGAATTTGATGAGTAAAGAGATATTCTCAGTGATGAAAATTGGTAGAATTGTGTATGAGATAATTTCGGGGACGAAATTCTTATAAGAAGGGGTGAATGTAATATCCCAGATAATTTCAAGATTTTAAATAATATCTTAATTGATTTTATTAAAGGTTAATGTTTAAACCTAGAAGGTGAGAAGGAAGATGTGTAGAAAATGGGTAAACATTTTTTTTTTTAACATAAATTATTTGTTAGAAATTAAATGTGAGAATATTTTAATGATGCAGGTAGATAATTTATTTAAGAAAGAAATTCAATTGAGAAGTGAAGGTGAATATATTAATATTTATATATATACACCTATAGTTGAGTTTGTTAGTCAAACAAGATGATGTGTGAAGTAAATTAAATACTTAATAAAACTAATAAATTAATTAGTTTTAGTATGGATTAAAAAGAAAAGTCATGTAATATAATTAATTGAATTAATTATATAAGTTATGAATTAAGGTTATGAGTAACAAGTAGGGAAGTGGAATATTGCCTAGAAGGACAATATTAAGAAGTTAATTAATTAAGTAATTTACTTAATTAATAAGTTGTTATAGATGTAAGCCCAATATGGAGATATTTGCATGAAATGGGTAATTAAATAAGAGAGCCAATAAAAAGTAAGTTATGTAGCCCAAACCATTAAAAGTCAAATGACGGTCAATGGTTGGGAGAAGCATTTCAAGTATTGATTGAGTGTAGAGAATTAACTAGTGTCTAGTTAATTGAATAACCCTAGTTGGTTGACAAGAGAGATAGCATTAACCAATCATTGGTTAATTTCTAGATAAATAAATGTGGGGTTAAGAATTAACCGTGGATGGGTTAATTAAGCAACCCAATGTGGTAGAATTAATTATAGCAAATCTAATTGGATTATATTATAAGTCCAATTGAGGTATGAAACTAGGTCAAATTAAATTAACCTAGTAGTTCATATAATTTAATTTGAACATTGATTTATGTAATAATTAACCAAGCTCAATGCTTGTTTTAATTAAATGTAACATAGGGTAATTAATATTAGCCCAATGTAATAATTAAATTGAGCCCAAACAAATTTAATTGATGAGCCCAATAGAAATATTAATTTGATCCAATGTGGAGCCCAAATGGAAGTCAAAGTGGTGGTCAATATATATACATTGGTGTATATATATATGAATACTTATATAATGATATAAGATGTAAAAATAAAGCTAAAGTGATGTAATAAAAGAGGAATCCCGAATTTTGGAGGGGGCCCCACATGAAAGGTTGCTTGTTGGTGAATTTGGAGTGTAAAATGTCTCAACAACTCCCCACCAACCCTAGTCATTCCATTGGTCAATCAAAATGTCACTCAATAGGTCATTCAAGCTATATTAAGCTTGGTTAACCCTTAAATTCACCAACACTAGTTGATTAGTGAAGGTTAATGGTGATTAGGGAGGGTCTATATATAGCATCCATCAACATTTTGTTATGTTTGTTAGTTAGTTTTCAAGAACTCCTAGAGAGAAAGAGAGAGTATTCTAGAGAAAAGCTAGCAAGCTTTGAGAAATGGATGATCCACTAAGGAAAGTTGCTAGAGAATGATCAAGGTGGAGTCACAAGCCTAGCTCCTAGCAAGAGGAAGGAGATCATCCATGTCTAAGAGGTTAAAAAGTACTCCAAACCTTTTTAATTTCATTTTTGTTGTTTAAATAAGTTTTAAACGGTTAAAATATATTTTTAACCGATCAAAACTTGTTTTGATGGTCTAGAAGTCTTTAACTATGTAATATATGTATATTCATAGTTTGATGGGTTTAACATGGGTTTTTATATGTGTTTGTGATGAAAAAGTTCATCAAAATCATCAAATAAGTTTTTACCGACGAAAACCAAGTAACAAAAATCATAGCAGCCCATTCACGGAATTACTGTTCACGATCCGTAAGTCGGATTTACGATCCGTCAATTTTGGGTGATAGATCCATGAAATATGAAGATTCTCCAAGTTGAATGACTAAAATCCGATTTAAAATGAGCAAGATATGAATTTTCTACCAAAACACCCCACTAATTTTAGGGCTGTGCATAACAGTCGGGTTTATAGCTATTTTCAGTGACCAAAACAAATCCAAACTTGATGTTTGATAACAGAATCATGTAGTTCGGGAAGTTACGAATCCATCGATACCTAATAGACCTCAATCGGACTTGTGGATTTCATTTTATTCAAGTTCCCGTCGGAGACCCCAAGTCTGGAAAACTAAGAAAGTAATCTGCCTATTTTATTAAAAAAACCGGCCGGTTCGGTTTTTTTCGGTTTTTCATGATTTCTAGGTAGGGCCGGTTCGGGCATTTTTAGGCCGGTTCTTGGGTTGGTTCCAAAAGAGAAAATGCTTATAATTTTATAAAGAAAATTATCAAAATTTAAAATCCGAATTTTTTTGTAATTTGGTATTTATTAGAATTAATAGTGGATTAAAGCTTACTAAATGGCTAATAATTATGGAAAAATTATTTTTAATTTCAGAAAAATAATATTTGACCTATTGGCATGCTAGTTAAGTGTTATAAAATAAAATTTGAAATTATTGGAGTGATTCACTATATATTAGCTATTTATTAGTGTATAAATAGGCTAATGATCTAATTAAATATTATTTAATAAATATTAAATAATATATGAAGTTATGTAATTAATTAATTATGATTTAATGAATATTAAATAATAATTAAAGGATGTTAAGATGAATAAGTTAGTTAGTTATTATTTAATTGCACTTAAATAATAAGTAAAGTTAAATAAATAATTAATTATTATTTAAATTAATATTAAATAATAATTAAAGAATATTAAAGTTAGAAAGCTAATTATTTATTATTTAATTAATATTAAATAATAAGTAAGGTTAATTAAGTAATTAATTATTATTTAATAATTAAAGGATAATTAAGGTTAATAAACTAATTATTTATTATTTAATTAATATTAAATAATAAGTAAGGTTAATTAATTAATTAATTATTATTTAATTAATATTAAATAATGAGTTCGGATAATTAGTTAATTAATTATTATTTAATTCATATTAAATAATAATTAAATGGTAATTAAGTGGAATAAATTATTACTTAATCGAAAGAAGATTATTAAGTAATTAAAATATATTGATAATATTATTGACTAACTATTAAATGATAATAGTTAAGAATTAAATCATTGTTCAATAATTAATAATGATATGTAATTAATTTAAAATATTATTAAAGGATTAATAATATTATTTAGCATTTAATTAACTATTAAATAATAATAGTTAAGAGTTAAATCATTATTAAATAAATAATAATGATAAATAAAGATTTAGAATATTATTAAAGAATTAATAATATTGTTTAACAAGTAATTAACTATTGGGTAATAATAGTTAAGGGTTGAATCGTTATTAAATAATTACTAATGATACGTGAGGATTTCAAATATTATTAAATGATTGATAATATTGATGAACAATTAAATTGTTATTAAAATGATTGATAATAATGAGAAGTCAATTAAAATATTATTAAAGGGTAATAATATTAGCAAACAATTAAATTATTATTAAAAGATTAATAATAATGATTAAGGTAAACTATTATTACAAATAAATTAATAATAGTAATGATTATTTAAAGTGTTATTTAACAATTAAATAACATTATAAGTTATTACTAATTGATAGTAAAATTTAAAATATTATCCAAGGTGGGTAATATTATGATAAGTATCAAGATAAATGATGTGATTAAGTTAAACCAAGGGTATGGTCCATTAGTGATTAATTGGTGGATCGACCTAAATAAATATAGGGTCCAAGTTTTAATGCAGTGACATTAATAAATGTCAGAATTGCATAGTCTCGAACAAAAGATTTATGGTGTTGAATATGAAACACTGAGTCAAGTCAAAGAGAGATGAAAATATGAAATTAACCTTATTAAATAAAGGGGATGATAAGAAGAAATAAATATCTTTAAAATAAGATTTAGTATTGAGTCAAACTTTGACTGATATTGTGCACCGTTGATCTCACATACCGTGTAGGTGGTGCAAGGTGTTAGAGTTTATGCCCTAGAGGCTAATTATTTGATGTAATTGCTTAACATTTTTGATATTATATTTGATTGAATAAATGGATTATTTTATTATGATTTCATTTACTGCGTTAAATAAATGTTAACGTAATAAAAGCCCTTAGAATAATGATACGAATTATATAGGTTTAAGTATGTGACTTGAACATGAGATTATATAATTATAATTAGTATCATTACTCTTAAATGTCCCTAGTCGAGTATCATTGTTAATGGGACAACAATGATGCATTGAGACTAGTATGTGGATTGACTGATGGCCAAATCTCATTGGTTATAAATATATGAGATATTTGAGTCAATGCATAGGTACATGTTAGAGAACAATGTACTGGACTGACCCACCATAAGAATTCTACATGGAGCATTATGCAAAGTGTCATAAGAAATTCTTATAGTGACAATGATGTAATGATCCTCCGACCTGAAGTCACTATATTATTACACGAGAATTTATGTACTTTGATATCATCAAATGTCACCTTTAATAGGGTGGACAATAAAGGTGATCATTGGGTACATCATGAATCGTGTGAGGAATATGAGTGATCTAGATGGAATTTAACCCTCCTATATATTAGGAGTGATATCCATAGGCCTCTTGATTGAGTAGGACTATGAAATGCATGGCCATGCTCAAATATTGATTTGTTTCATATAGTCTACTCATTGATCAAGAAAACTCAGATTAAATTATGAAGAGTATGACACATTCCATGCCTCGAATTTAATCTAGGATATAAGGTTAAAATGATTAAATTACATTGAAACATTGGTCACGAAAAGGTTGTATCGAATCACCGATCTTATTATTATTTGGGTAGCAGTGATGCATTGCTAGATGCCGCTCACTGTTTATAATTTTATAATATGATTTTAAAATTATTGCCAACATAATAATAACCTATAGGGTCACACACTTAGAACGTAATTAAAAGGGAATTAATTTAAATTGTAAGTATTTTAAATATGTCAATATGATTGATAGTATTTAGAAATTACGAATTTAAATTAATAGGATAATTTGTATATATGTATATTAATTAAGTAAGACTTAATTAAAATATAATATATATAAATTCGGATTTTATTTTTCTATTTATTTTAGGTTTTAGTTAATTCCTATTAACTACTATATATATGATATATCAGTAGTCTAAAAGTCACGTAAGGAAAAACTAAAACCCTAGCCGCTTTCAGAAAGAGGCTAGAGAGAAAAATAGGTTAGAAATCCTGATCTTGGTGGCTAGTACCGCAGATCCCTTTCGCTGCAGATCGTGTGACGGTTCGCGGATCGTTCGTGTGGATACCGTAGAGACGTAGTCGCTGGATTGCGTTGAAGATTCGAAGCCGTTCCAGAATTCCATCGTCTTCTCAACATCTCAGATAATCGGTAAAATAATCTAAACCTCTGATTAATCTGTTTTCGCATGGATCCTGTCTTAGGGTTTCAAAAAAAATTTAAATTCCGCTGCTTTCACTGTGTCGAAACCCTAACACAAGGAACGTCAAAGATTAACGTAAGCTGGTTATACAAGTCCAGGCAAGTTTTTCAGAACGTGTTGTATTATGTGCATGAATTATAAGTTTGTTATTAAACTGAGATGTGCTCATACGTGGTTATGTGCAAAGATGTTTTACTGTGCCTTTGTGCAATAAGTTGATTTGAACTGTTGATATGCGGTAGTTAATTTAAGACAATTGTTCTGCATTGAACTATATGTCATGATAGAGGTTAGACATGAAGCATAGATTAAATGCGAGGCATGATATGCATGAGCAGTATGTCATAAACTGAAATGCATGAAAAACATGATGTTAGTATAAATTGTAAATTTTATGTGAAGCATGTAATGTGTTATGTGTAGCTGTTGAACTTGCTGAGCCGTCGTGCTCACTCTTGCCTAAACCAACATTTTCAGATAAGGCTAGTTACCTGAAGTTCTCGATAAAGAACAAGGAACAGGAAAATATATTACTTCCATTGAAGATCTAAATATTTATTGTAGATATCAGTCCGAATTGGACAGGTAAATGATTGTGTAACATAAGACTTAGTTGGTATGTTATATGAGTATTAAATACTCAAATTGATTGTAATAGAATGTCGTATCATGTATGATATTGAGACATACTAGGAATGTATAAAGATTTCGATTCTGGAATAGAAAGAGATGTTGAAAAATTGTAAATAAATGATTATTTAGCAATTATAATATTGTTGTGATTCATGAACAATAAGGAAAATGTTGTACTCGTGTTGAACCGGATCCGAGGTTCAAAGAACCCGGATTCGGGGTTGTCACAGGAATATAGTGATTTAATTAATTAGAGTATTCCTATTTAGTTCTGTTACCTTAGGGTCATATTTAGAAGGATTTATTTATATGTCATTGAAAGATGCGTATAAATACTATACATCATTCTCGATTAACTGTGAGGATCCAAATCTTCAGGATTTTCTTAATAATATTAAATGGGAATTTAATTGATAAAATTATCAAGGTTGTTAAATTAATTATTATTTTATGTAATTTAAGGTATGTGAAGGGATTTAATTGATAAAAATTAAATCGGTATAGAGATGGTGATAATTGATGTTGATTTAAATTAATTGAAAAGTAAATAAATTTTTTAAAAATAATTTACGAAAAATAAAAGAAATTATATGTAAAGGTACAATAAATTGTACAATAAAATTATTGTGAAGGTGCAGGAATTATTATTTAAATAATGTTATTAGATATGAATATATATACATTTGTATATATATGTGTTATGTTTAATTGTGGTAATTATAAATATTATTAATTATGAAAATTAAAGGATTAATACTTAAATTAATCCAATTTTAAATGAAAAGTGGATGAGGAAGTTAATAAAATTATAATTATTGATTTTAGATTTAATCAAGAATTATGGTAGAAATTTGGAAAATAATGAAGAAGAAAAGTTATTATATAAATTATATAATAATAAATTATATAATTTATGTAAGAAAATTAAAGTGAAATATGAGGAAAATAATAATTATATAAATTATATAGGAATAATTATATAATTTATATAAGAAGATTAAATTGAATAAGGTTGGAAGAAATTTTTATTAATTGTATTGGTGTAAAATGGGAATTATGTAATGAGAAAGTAATTATATAAATTATATAATAAATTATATAATTTATATAAGAAAAGTTAGTGTAAATTGTAAAGAAATTGGAAAAATTAATGTTTTAAGTTATTAAAAATTAGGTTTATGTATAACGAAATTTTTATGACTTTTATGAGAGATAATATTTCAGAAACGTGAACATGTTAGTGTAACATGTTGTCCAAATAATGAAGTGAAAAAATTATGAAAAATAATTTTTATAAGTTATAGGAATTATTTTATGATTTTTGGAAGTATAAATTACTTCAAATAAATACATGCATGTCATTATGCGTGTATAAAATTTGTCAAGTAAAGTACCCAACAAGGGTATAAATATTATTTATAAATCATGTTATGATTTTTGGTGACTTAAAATAAATATTTTATATACATTATATAAAATATATATTACATGATATAATTACGTAATGTGTTTAAAATATTTTTGATGCATTATTTTACCAAATCCGGAAGTTTCAAGAAGTTGCAAAGGCGGTGGAAAATTTGTGTGCCAACGTGTGGGTGGTTCAAATTTATTCATGCACTAGGTATATATATATATATATATATATATATATATATATATATGTGTGTGTGTGTGTGTGTGTGTGTGTGTGTGTGTGTGTGGAATGATAAAAGAAAAAGAAAAGGAAAGCAAAGAGGAAAAAAGAAAACAAAGAAAAAAAACCCAAACACTTTCTTTTCTCCTCCTACCCGACACCACCATGCCACCACCTCCACCGGAAACTTCCATGAGCCACCAAGAGGTTGTCATCCAAGCATAGAAAAGCTTCAAGGAAGGTATAAAAAGCAATTTATTTGTTTTATTTTGGAATTTTGGTGATAAAATATTTTTATGAAAAAATTGTAAATAATTAGAATAATTATTCCAAATAATTTTTGGATATATATGTATGAATTACATGATTTTTAGAGTTATATTGTAGTAGAAAATTGGAGAAAAATTGGATTAAATGGGTTGTGGCTGGCTACTGTTTTCGGAAAATAAAGAAGAAGAAAAGTTAGGTTGTCCGCGCATTTCGGAAAAATTGGATTAAAAGTTAGTTCTTTTTCCGGAAACTAAGCAGAAACGACGTCGTTTTGATGGTATGCGGGAGTAAGGGTCGCGCCATGCGCGAGGCCAATTTTCCGGAAGCCGCGATAAAACGGCGTCGTTTTGAGATAAGGTTAGGGTCGCGCCATGCGCGAGGCCAACTTTCCGGAAGCAAGGCATGAAACGACGTCGTTTTATGATGACAGAGGCATGGTGCGCGCAATGCGCTGCTGACTTTTGCGCTGAAATTACGATTATACCCTTGGACTTTCCGGGAAATTCCGATTATGTCCCTAAGAGCGCATAAATTACTAAATTGCCCCCAAAAATTATTTTTAATTGAAATAAATGTTTAAAAATCATGGAAAATTATAGAAAAATACTAAAAATATAAAAATGATGTTTGGGCATTAAATTTAATATTTTCGTAAAAATATTAAATATTGGGGATTAATATTTAAATGTTTAAATATTAATCTAATAAGGTTACAAGTTAGAAAATGATGAAATAAAATTTTTGGGACAACCAGATATGTTAACTTTTATCCGATGAGTCGGGTTGTCCGTATTGAAGATATTTGAGATTAAGTTAAATTAATATTTTAAGGAACGGTGTTAATATAATTAACCATATTAATTAATAATTAACCCGGTACCCTAAAATAAATCGTCGGGCAGGGTTAATTACAATATAGATGATATTAATTAATTAAATTAATATCATAAAGAGATGAATAATTATTATTTGATTATTTTATGATCATAGGTTGTACGAGGAGCTTTATAGAAAGGGTAATTATTATTTAATTCCACAATCCAAGCAAGTTCTTCAGTCCTTTAATGTTAAATGTTGTCTGTTATGATATTTTAATATTTGTTATGTGTTATGTGATATGTGGATAAGATGACAACTATGTGTATTTTGTGCAATGATGTGAGATATATTGTCATAGTAGAAGCACAAACACATGATGTATGACACACACCGAGCATGTTAAGGTATGTGCTACGTGAAGCATAAACTGTTGAACTTGCTGAGCCGTTGTGCTCATTAATTGCTTAATGTAAATTTTTGCAAACAAAGAAATAAATTTCAAGAATATCAGATTATGTAAAGACGGTTTACCAAGGAAGGTTGTGACTGTTATTATATTTTAATATTATAAATCAATGTGGATATATTTGCCAAGTTACTTTGATATGTTATATGTACAGATAAGTAGGATCTGAATATGATGTGAATAGTTAAATTGTGAACTGAAGTTGTTCAACATGAATATTATGATAGAAACTATTGTATATATTTGATGATGAATCATGAAACAAAGAATATTTGTATGGATATGAATGATATTAAAATTTGAATGCCGAACTTTATGATACAAGAAAGGAAAAGAAAAAGTGAAGGTTGCAATCTAGGGACTAGGATCGAGATAAAAGGATTTTAAATATCAAATATTTTAACACAATGATTAAATTGAGAAAGAAAAAGAAAAATTTATACCGAAATATTTGATAACTATTGATTTTAAAATCAATTATTGGATTAAAGAGGGGATTAAAGATTTATTAACGGACCGAAATAAGCGAAATAAAGATTTATTAACGAACCAAAATTTAGATGATAAGGAAATAATGTTTAATAAATATGAGATTTAAGGTGATAAAGTTGGTCAAATTTCGGGGTCGTTATATTAACAATTCTATATAATTAATTAATTAAAAAGAAATTAAAGAGATTTAAATGAAGTATTGGGGGAAATTATAATCTTAAGTATTTAAAATCTGTTTTAATCCTTGTTATTAATTTAGTTGTTAATTTTAATTATATTTTACTTAATAAGTTAATTACGATTGTTTAAATAAAGTTTATTTGATATAAAGTTAGTATTTGGTAATTATTATTATTTAATTCTCTGTGGGAACGATACTCTACTTACTAGTATATTATTTGTTGACTGTGTATACTTGCACACATATATTCATATAGAAAATACCCAACAACAACTCATTTTAAAATTTAATATCATTCCTTTTTATTTATTTTGCCTTAATTAAATTGAAGAGACTAATGAAGCACAAAATATTAAAGTAGCAAATAATACTCTTCAAATTGTCACGTTGGTCAACAAACTTCAATTTAAAGAATTTTTTTTGCTACTACTCTTGTAGATGCTCTGAGGTTGAACATGTCCAATGTCAGGACCATCTTAGTCGATGATATCTTGCCACATGTCATTATATTTATGGGTGATGACTCAGTTGGTTGGATTTTTGGGTCAAGCACTCGTGTATAACACTGAATGGACCTAAAAGGCACGAACCTCCCTTAATCTCAAAAACTAAAAATTGTTTTAGGTTTAGGGGTGAGCAAAAAATTAAAATTAGTTTCGAAATTGCACTAAAAATTGAACAAACTATATGACGATTTTATGGGGGCTAAAATACTTCATTTGCGGTTTGGCTTTGGTTTTTGCAGTCCATCGCACCACACTAATAACTGTCAAAACGACGTCGTTTTGCTTTTTGTATTTTTAAATTACATGATTTTTATTATACTTTTCACCCATTTTTTTTGTTAGCATATCATTAACTTCTACTGGTGTGATGTCGCAAGCACCCAAAAATAAAATCTTACTTTGAAAAAATAAATATGTAGTAGTGCAAGTAAGAGTCGATCCCACAGAGAATGATTAATTTAATTTTATGTTTTCGTAAACTAAAATTGGGGGATTTTTGAATTAAAGAAATAATTTAATTAAAATAAATATGCAAGAAATAAATAAAAATAAAAAGCCTTAGTTTAAGTCAACATCCACCATCAAGAATTTACAACTGATCACTGATGCAAAAATAAATCAATTAATATTTTGAAGATTCACCGTAGAAAGAACTACTCGCTCTCTCCTTAATTTTAGATAAGTAGAGCCACGTGGTCTAAATACCCTTACTATTAAACAACCCCTGGCACGTGCTAAAGATTTAATTTGATAGCAGCATAAAGAATTAGAGAGATCGTTGAACTAAACAACACAAGCCACGTGTTTGCATTTAATTTAGATGAATATTTTTCCTAAGATAAAATAATCTTTTGATCTGCAAAACAATTATTAAACTTAGTCGCTTCAAAAACAGCTGTAGATTAATATGAATAATAAACTAGTAGCGCTCCTAACAATTAAACAAATCAACCATAAAATTAAGCATAGAAAAATATTCAATAATCAAAATATAAATTAAACAATTAAAATAAATTAGATCTCACAGTGTATAAATCTTGATGGCTTCAATCACTTAAACCAAGAAAAATAAATTAACTACTCATAAATATAAAGAACACTAAATAATAGAAGAGAAAATTTTTATTCTAATAAGAGTTGTCTCTTACAATGTGTGTCAAACCCTCTATTTATAGGCTCCAAAATCCTCCAAAACCTAGTTGGAATTACTCTTTCCAAACCCTAATAGGATTTAAAATACAAATAAAAATAAAAATAAAAGAAAAAGAAAAATAATTATTATCCTCACCCTAGTTGGAATTAAAATCCAATTTGGAATCAAATTAATGCTAAAATCGCGAAATAATTCCGTTCTCCAGCAATTCTGCGCTGCCAAACAAGGCCTTGACAGGCAGTTGACCCGGTCAACACGCTTACCGCGTGGATGACGTCAGCGCCCACGCCCGCGCATTGCGTGGGTTTTCTTTTTTTTCTTCTGCTGTGTTGCCAAACGACGTCGTTCCAGATCGTCGCATAATTTCCTCGCGCGCAATGCGCGCGTCCTAGTTTCCGAAATTTACGAAATTGCCCCTCCGTGTTCCAGCTGCTTTAATTACTATTTTGCCATCCAACGCTGGTTATTTACCAAAATGCCATCTAACTTTCGCAGAATTTACAGATTTGCCCCCAAGCTTATTTTTTTCCTACAAAATAAAATATAAAATAAATAAAAATAATATAAAAGTAATAAAAGTAATAAAAATGCATAATGATTAATAAAACACCTAAAATACTAAAAATAAATAAAAACACATAAATAAAAAGAAATATAAAAATACTATAAAATTACCTAAATTAACACAAATTAACTAAAATCCTATAAAACCTATTAAAACCAAAATAAGCTAAATAATTAAACATTTAAGCACACAATAAATATAAAAACTAAGTGTTAGGGAATAAAAATAGCATATAATTTAACCCTATCATCTACAGTTGCCTCTCGTGTGACTATTAATTGTAGCTTTGAAGACTATTAATTGTAACTTTTAAAAGTTTTAAGTTTTTTATTGTTTAATTGTCAGTGAAATTTTTGCAATTACAGAGTTTCATTATAACGTGGATGAAGATGAATAAATTCATGGTCTTCTTGTATAAAAAATACAATGTTTATATAAGTCTACTTTTAAGTTATAAACAACTATTCATCATAGTCTTACTTTACTTCTTCTTAAATAGTTATTCTAATTTCTTCTATAAACATTTGTCTGCACTTGAAAATTAGGCGATTATTTTGGTATGTGTATTCTTTCGGTCCTAAATTTTATATATATTCAATTGGTTTTGAAACCGGAACCGCATCAAGTGAAATTGCACAGCACATTTCAAAACCACACTGCACTAATTACAAACGGTTTCATGGGCAGTTTTGAATTTGACAAACTGCACCTAAGTGGTTTCATGTGCGGTTTAAACTTCAAACCGCACCATAATCACCCTTATTTAGGTTAACTAAATAGATTATTTACAGGAAGAGGTGATATATGTAGTCTATTTTTCATTGTCTTTATTTAATGTAACCTTACAACTTACAATTATCTTAATTTTAAGTTCATAGTATTTTTCTTTTTTATTTCTGTTGTTGTAAAATATGATAAAGATGGAAGGGGAATGAACTAGAAATATATAATAGAGATAATTGTATTATAAATGTACATTGGATATTCACAAATAAATTTATTGCAAGGAAAGATATATTAGAGATGTGAAAATATGAATATGTATATATATCCTATCTTGAAAGTGAGGGAGTCCTTTTACAAGCCAAATATTCTTGGCCTCCAAGAATACTTAGTGCCTAAGAAATACATAACACTCCCCTTTGAATATCCATTGTACTAAGAATATGCCTCATTAATACCTTACTAGGGAAAATTCTAGTGAAGGAAAAATAGTACATAATTCTATTCAATAATACGCTTTGAATGCCTCATTAAAAACCTTGCCACCAGTGGGAAAAACCTTAGCCCAGAAAAAGAGTACAGTACATATTTTACTCCCCCTGATGACAACATCCTTTGAGATCTTTAAAATGCTGCATTCCAATCTTTTGTACAAGCTTTTCAAATGTTGCAGTAGGAAGGGCTTTGGTGAACAAATATGCAGGATTGTTATTTGAACGAAATTTATGAACACTAATGTCACCCTTTTCTTAGAGATCGTGAGTGAAGAATTTAGACGAAATATGTTTTGTCCTATCGCCTTTAATGTATCATTCCTTTAACTGAGCTATACAAGCTGTATTATCTTCGTATAATGTTGTTAGGATTTTCTTATTAGTTGACAAGGCACACACTTCTCAAATATGTTGAGTCATTGATCTTAACCAGAACCACTTCACAACTTGCCCCATGAATTGCTAAAATTTCTGCATGGTTAGAAGAGATAACAACTAAAATTTGTTTTACAGAACACCATGAAATAGCAGTACCTCCATATATGAATAGATAACCTGTTTGGGATCGAGCTTTGTGTGGATCAAATAAATATCATGCATCTGCATATCCAATTACATCTGATTTGGATAAATTTGAATAATATAAGCCCATATCCATTGTCCCTCGAAGGTATTGAAAAATATGTTTAATTTCATTCCAATGTCTTCAAGTTGGAGGATAACTATATCTTGCTAATAAATTTACAGCAAATGATATATCAGGTCGTGTATTGCTAGCAAGATACATTAGTGCTCCGATTACACCAAGATATGGTACTTCAGGACCAAGAAGTTTTTCATCATTTTCATGAGGTCAGAAAGGCTCTTTGTTCACTTCTAATGACCTTATAACCTTTGGTGTACTCAATGGATGTGATTTATCCATATAAATTTTTTTAGCACTTTTGTTATATAATTTGATTGATAGATAAAAAATTTATTTGCTAAGTGCTCAATCTATAGATCGAAACAAAATTTTGTCTTTCCCAAATCTTTCATATCAAATTCTTTCTTTAATAAACTTATGACCTTTGATAACTCTTCAGAAGTTCCAATAATAGTCAAATCATCCACATAAACAATAATTATGACAAATTTAGATTCAAATATTTTTATGAAAACACATGGACATATAGGATCATTTTTATACCCTTCTTTTAACAAGAACTCACTCAACCGATTATACCACATGCGACTAGATTGTTTCAATCCATATAAGAATTTATTTAACTTGATCGAATAAGTTAACTGGGAATCTGTATTATATGCTTCAGGTAATTTAAATCCTTTAAGGATTTTCATATAGATATCGTTATCAAGTGATCTATATAAATAAGCTGCAATGACATCCATTAGACACATTTTAAGTTTTTCATGTATTACCATACTAATCGAATATCAAAATGTAATTGCATCCACCACAGGCGAATATGTCTCTTCATAATCAATATCAGGTATTTGGGTAAAACCTTGTGCAATAAGTTGAGCTTTATATCGCACAATCTCATTTTTCTCATTTCGTTTTCGTACAAATACCCATTTATATCTCACTGGCTTTATATCATTTGGTGTATGGACTACAGGTCCAAAAACTTCTCATTTTGCATTTGAATTCAATTCAGCCTTGATTGCGTCTTTCCACTTTGGCCAATCATTTATATGTCTACATTCTTATATAGATTTAGGTTCAAGATCCCCATTTTCTTCCATAATATTAAGCGCTACATTATATGCAAAAATATCGTCGATGACTATTTCACCTTGGTTCCATCTTTTTCTCGATATGACATAATTTATTGAGATCTCTTCATTTTCATTAGTTTCAAGCACCTGAATGTCCGTTGACATTTTATCAATTATGTCACAGGTCTTTTCTAGAACTTGGGTCTTTTCTGGAATGTTTATGTTATCATTCTAACCATCTTGAATATTTGCTCATTTTCTTTTTTGAGGATTTTTATCTTTGGAACTGATTGGTCTCCCAGGCTTTTGGCGTGCGTTGGACTCATTAGCAATAACATGTTTTCCTACAGGGACATCAATTCTAATTGGAGCATTTGCAGCTGGTATATGAGATTTATTTACTCTCTTTAGATCAGTGAATACGTCTGGCAACTGATTTGCTATATTTTGTAAATGAATTATCTTTTGAACTTCAAGTTTACATTATTTTGTACGAGGATCAAAATTAGATAATGATAATGCATTCCAAGAAATATCCTTTTTCACTTGCTTATTTTCTCCCCCTAATGTTGGAAAAGTTGATTTATCAAAATGACAATCGGCAAACCTAACCGTAAATAAATATCATGTTAATGGTTTTAGATATTTAATTATAGATGGAGATTCATATCCAACATATATTCTTTACCTCATTTGAGGACCTATCTTTGTGCGTTGTGGTAGAGAAATTGGAATATATACCGCATATCCAAAAATTCTTAGATGAGAAATATTTGGTTCCTAACAATGAACCAATTGCATGGGGGGGGGGGGGGGGGGGGAATTTATGATAACGTGTTGGCCTGATGCGTTTCAATGTTGTTGCATGTAAAATAGCATGTCCCTAAGAAAAAATATTAAGTTTAAATTTCATAATCCATTGCCTTATAATCAATTTTAGACGTTTAATAAATGATTCAACTAGACCATTTTGTGTATGAACATGAGCAACAGGATGTTCAACATTTATTCCTACTGACATTCAATAATTGTAAGACCCCAATTTTTATTAAATAAAATTTAATTTTCTTTATATGTTATTCTGAAACAGTAAGGTGTTATATTAATAAAAGTTAAGGATGTTATGTGTAAATTTTATTATGTCGGACAATATTCAAATTTTTGGTAAATATTTGTTTTGTCGGAGAATATTCGATTCGTGCGACGGCGCCGAAATAACCAATCATTGGCAGACCCCACAACAAAATATTATTGGATAAAGAAAATGACAATATTAACCTTTTTAAATAAAAATGGTCAACGTTACTATTACTTTTAGCTGTTAAAATACCCTGTGATAAAATAATAGTAACATACAGTATTTCATGGTATTTTACTGTAGCACATGGTATTGCACAGTATCTTATATTATTAATCTAATAACGTGGGTATCGCATAATATTCATCAATAATTGTTGTTATACTGTATTTTATATTATTGAACCAATAATTATCATTACATTGTATTTTATATCCTTAAGCCAATAATTGCTATTGCACTATATGTTAAATTATTGAACCAATAATTGTTACAATAGCTCATGCACTATATTAAATTAATAATTGTCACGGTAACGTGTTCTTATATTATTTTTGAATTATTGTTATCATTGTTATAGAATTAATTTAATTATTACATTTAATTGTTAGTTGAGATTTTGGTTATAAATTATAAAATAAATGTGTTAAATAAGGAAATATTTTTTGTTGAAAAAATTCAGCGAAAAACGTGAAAACAAATGAGAGAATTAAGTTTGTGTATTTAGAAGCATGTAGGGGATGTGAGGAAAGTGAGAATAAATTAAGAAAAGAGGATATCACATGAAGGAAAGAAGAAAAGAAATAAAGAAAAATAGGAAAAAAGTCAGGAAAGGAGGAGGTGGGGGAGCTACCTAAATAATATGTTTACTCTTTCTTCATTTTAATTGGTTAGTGGGAGGAAAATGGAAACGAGAGGATGAAAAGAAAGGAAGAAGACAAAAAAAAATGTGGGAGAAAAAGAATTAGTATAGAAGAAAAAAGTGAACAAGAAGGGAGTATTATCATAAAAGTTAGGCATAAAATTTTCGAATGGTAAGCGCATATTGGCCTATAAAAGGGAAACCCTAATAATAAATTCCTCACACATTTTTTTTCTCCTACTGATATATTGTGAGTATACTTTAAGTGTTGTAAGATTATTCTAAAATTTTGGTAAAACCAAACAGAGTGCAAATTTTTTGAAAGTTGATCCACTACATTTAAAGCAGTCTATTTTCACGTGACAATATAAGGGATATCATCTTCATTCATCTTCTATTATTCAAACCTACTACGGTAAGGAATATCATTTTCTTCCATACCTTTAAACTTACTATTGTAAGTATTATTTGGTAAAATTTCTGAAATGATTATATGTTCCTTAATACTTTACGCTTCATTTAATATTATTTCACGTGAACCTTCCTATTTACTTTAACATTTCTATTGAACTTTAACCGTTATTTTTGAACTATGAATCTTAAATATCATTCTCAAATTTGACTTCACATCATGTTGATAATTTGGATATTATTTGAATCTACACAAAGTCTAATGTATATTGTTTATCCTATATTTCTCTTTCTTTGTCCTCATTTATATCATTGTTATTTGTTCTAATCATCAAGAATTAAGTTGTGAATATCTTTAATCTGGGTGCAAAGATAATATAATTGATGAATATCTGTGGCCTGGGATATTGACGATATAATTGGTGAATATCTTTGGCCTAGGGCAAAAACGATATAATTGTTGAGTTTTTTTTATAACACATGATGAAAGTTTTCTTTGGCCTGGGGCAAAGAAGAACTGATGTTTAACATGATCATGGCCAGTGGTGTTTCAGATTTTAAAAGTTGATGATAATTTTTCTAAAATTGAGAAGTTAGTAGACATCATGGTTTACATGATTCTCCTAATGGTTGTTATTCTGCTGTAGTTGTTGATCTAAACTTTGTTCAAGAACTTAACTATAGTTGTTGATTTAAAATTTGTTGTTTATAATATTATATCAAGAACTCATCACTGTTGAAGACTATTGATAATTTATTCATCATTATCTTAGTTATGATATAAGGATATGGTCTTTAATAGAGATCTGCGGTTAGAATTAAGAAGGAAGAGACGAATAGAATCGGTCACTAGTGTGTCATAACTAAATTAATTTTTGTTATCTAATGAGTCGGTTTGGATGAGGGGACAAGCAGTGACGAGTCAGTTTATTTAACTAACCTTTATTTTGTGGTCGCGGTTAAGAATGACTTCTGAAAATCAGGGAATAAACTATCTAATGCCCGATGCGAATGTGGTCGAGAATCAGGAAGCGACGAATAATCCTCCTGTAAACTCAGGAAATAATGCTCTTGATAAAATGATAAATGATGGTTTCTTTAGGAACTTCATGCAATTCATAAAGAATAACGGTGGAAATGCTGGCAATGCACGGATGGTCACAGTCAAATAATTTAAGGAATTGAGACCACCTGAGTTTCTAGGAAAACTCGATCCACTCAAGACAGAGGCATGGATCAAACATATAACAAAGATATTTGATGTCCAACATTGCCCTAACGTTCAGAATGTTCCATTCGCCACCTTCATGTTACGAGGAGAGGAAGATCATTGGTGGGAAACGGTAAAACGTACCCATCATTTGGCACTTGAGATGTCTTGGGCAGAGTTTCAGGAATTGTTTAACGAGAAGTATTTTCTAGAAATTATCCTTCAGATGAAAGAGGTGGAGTTTATCAACCTGAAGTAGGGGAACATGACTGTCTCACAGTATGAGGCCAAGTTTGCCGAGTTATCTCGATTTATGCCACATCTGGTGAACGACGAAGCACGAATGAGTCGTATGTTCTTGCGAGGCTTAAGACTCAAAATTTGTCAATACCTCATCTCACATAAATTTTGTTTATATTTAGATATTGTGGATAAGGCTCAAAGGGTGGAGCAAGAAAATAAAATATTACAGCCAAGAGTCAATGACCAGCAGAGAGAAAAAAAATAACGACAACAATCACAGGAACAAGAACTATAGAAGAGGTAATCACTATTTTAGAAATTCTAACCATTTCAATGGTAATCCCGACTCAAATAACAGTAGAGGAGAATCAAGTAGGAACAACTTTATGAAAAAGAGATCCCACAATAATTACGGAAAGGCACCGGCATCAACACCGTCACTAGCACCAGTTTCAAGGGGAGGAGATCGACCACCAGTAAGATGCTACATGTGTGGTTAGGAGGGTCACATCAGCCCGAACTATACTCAGCAGTCCAAGTTGTGCTACCGTTGTGGAAAAGAAAGACATATTCTCCTATTACAAAATCAGGTCTAGCTGCAATGATGGCTCCAAAAGCTAGCACGGATAAGAAAAAAATCTGTAGTTCAGTAAAGAGTTTTTGTTGTGACATCCCAAAAGGCACAGAACACGAACGAGGTGATAACCAGGTGCTCTATATTTCTCGAAGATTGATCTTCATTCTTGATATCATCTATGACGCCCTCAAATTCGGGTCACTCAAACCTCGGGTTCGGTGCTCACTATTCATCACTTCACAAACATATAAACTAAATCTTCAATAACTCGCGAAGAAATTTACATAAATTCGTTACAAAACATACCATCAATCCCAGCTTCTACTAACCTTAAATACATCACCATTACCTTATAATACAAAAGGTTTATAACATGAAAATAAAAATTAATTACTTTTACTCGTTCACCTTTTCATTGCCTTTGTACTCCTTAGATCACTCGGCTTAACTGAAAAATAGTTCATGATATTGCAAGGGTGAGCAACTACTTTGCTCAGCAAGTTTAAATAAACAATAAAGGATATATCATGAATGAAAAAGAATTAACTTTTGAAACTTCCATAATATACAATAATTGTGATAACATGTAACTTTGAATAACAACTTTCAATTGATTTAACATACTGTTTCTTCATACTGAAAGGTCACAAGACCGTGAACATACGCTTTGAGTATTTATAATACCCTGTAGACATAAGACTGTCATTTCGTTTTGAATATTAACAACCATTTTAATTGCAATATTCGAAGATGGGTACTCTAGGTGATCAGCCTATTGTACGTTTATATTGTACACATTATAACCAACCAATTTTGTTTTAACTGGAATTCCTCCATCTGACCATAGTTTCATCATTTCATAATAATTTGTTCATTTCAACCTTTTTCATCAGATTCCATACCACAAACAGTGTGGTTTTGACTAGCTTCAACAATATTCAGATTAATGAATTTGATACATGCATGGTCTAGCCGAAATAATTTGTATAGATCTTCTTTTTTTACTAGTTCATAACAAGAACAGTCATATTACACATGTAATATATAGCCGAAACAAATAGCATAGATATATTTCATAAAATAGTTTATTTGGAAAACAGTCATACGAATGCACATAAATACGAATATCAATAACAATATAGATATGAAATAATTCTTAATAATTATTTCATCAGGTATTTCAAAATTAATTTCAACTTTTAGATACTTATCCTAATAAAAATAAGTGTATAAAACTTTCATAATGAAACGAGTTTGAGTTTCAGAATAAATTGTCAAATAAATACAAGTTAAGGTTTAAAGAACTTGCCTATTCCGCTGACTACTGCTATTCAACTTAAAATTACTTCCTTTGAATGACCTAACATTCAACAACATTGATCTACCAATTAGCATATCACATAACTGACTTAAATCATCTAACACTTAATCATAACTTTTAATCACTTAATAATATTATCAACCTTTGATAATATTTTAATCACATAAGTATCATTTAAGAACATATCAATCATTTTCTAATATTATCACCATTGATAAAATATTATAATCAAACAAATATTATTATCCTTTTAATAATATTCTAATCGTTTACAAATACTATTAACTATTTTAATAATATTTTATTCAATCATCAATATCATTAATAATTTAATAACATCTTAATCACATATTAACATTATTAATCATTTAATAATGTCTTACACTTTCTAATAATATTATTTACTAAATAATATCTTAATTCCTTTTTATAAATATTCTTAACCATTTAATAAAATTTTATACTCTTAAAAATATTATTAATCCTTTAATAATATTTTAATCTTTTGTTAATATTATTAATCATTTAATAATATTTTATTCACATACTAATAATATTAACTATTTAATAATATTTTAATCCTTTATTAATATTATTAATTATTTAATAATATTTTATTAACTTTCTAATATTATTATCCATTTAATAATATTTTAATCCTTTACTAATATTATTAATTATTTAATAATATTTTATTACATTTCTAATATTATTATCCATTTAATAATATTTTAATAATTTATTAATATTATTAATCATTTAATAATATGCTATTAACTTACTAATATTATTAACTATTTAATAATATTTTAATCCTTAATTAATATTATTAATTATCTAATAATATTTTATTCACTTATTAATATTATTAACCATTTAATAATATTTTAATCATTTCTTAATATTATTAATCAGTTAATAATATTTTATTAACTTGCTAATATTATTAATCATTTATTAATATTTTATTCATTTATTAATATTATTAATTATTTATCAATATTTCATTCACTTGCTAATATTAGTAATTATTTAATAATATTATATTCATTTACTTATTTAATTAAACATCTAAAATATTTAAATTACATTAATTGAATCACATATTAATATTATTAATTTTAAAACATTTTAACACTTTCTGGCCCGAACCGAACCGCCAAAACCCAGCCTGACCCGACCCAGTCCGAAAAAATTCATTTTTCTGGAAAAATAGCACTACGCCCTGACACAGTGTTTTGTACTAAACACTGCGCCCCGAAGCAATCCGGCAAAATACATTTTAAAATTTTTCAGATTTTATAACTTTGACATTTTTTATTCAAACTTACATAAAATAAAATCTACAGATCCAAATGACACCGAATTGGTCTTGTTAGCTTTATAACTTAATAATCTACAATATCTCACGGATCGATCATATTTTTGAAATCATTTTTGACACAAAATTTAGGATTGATTGACTAGGGTTTTCAAAACAACCTCTTTTAGTAAAAGGAGCATAACTTGTTCATATTTTTCAATCGTTCAAGTTGGGTTATCTTCATAACACATAGACCTATCATTCAAGAGTTATAAATCATAAAAATAATTTACACATCTCAAATCATAAATCATTAACCTAGACATTTAACTAGGATTTTTTTTACTTAAAACATGTTCATCTTCATCTTTCACCCATCTTTTTCACACACTAACCATATCAAGACACTTATCATGCATTTTTAACTATAAATCTTCTTCACCTAGATCCTTCTATAACCAAGCTTGATTAAACTCATACATAAAGAAAATCATAACTAAAGTTTGAGAAACTTTTAAACCTTCTATGAAAATCTTCTTCTTGAAAATGGTTGGAACTCCTTCTTGATTTTCTTGTATGGACCAAAAATCACCCACACTTAGTAACATTCAAAGTGTTTACTTCTCTAGAACTCTCACAAATGATCTAGCTTCTCTCTACAACTTTCTCTCTCTAAATTTTAGTGAATGGAGCAAATGAACCAACATTTGCACAAGTGTTGGATATTTTTATTTATAGAACTCTAGGATTTCACAATTAGCTCTCCTAATCAACTAACATTAGTTCATTATGACTCTAATCTTGCTTACTATTGCTTTAAATAATCATTTAAGTGACATTTTGAACGACTAGGGTTGGTGGGGAGTTGTTAAGCAACTTTGTACCCAAAATCACAAACAAGCAAGCTTCCCATTCATGTGGGGCCCAAAATTTGGGAATAGCATTATAATTAGTACAATTTGGCTTTATTTTTATGTCCTATATAATTATATAAACATCCATTTATATATACACCAATATATGTATACATATTCACCTATACATATACATTGAGCTCCACTTTGAACCTTTGAATTAATTTTATTTAGACTTTGAATTACAATTATTTGGGCTCAACAATTTAATTCATTTGGCTACTATATTCATTTATTTAAGTCATCAATACTTGGGCTCCCAACAATTAAATCAATTGGCTAACTATAATACTTGAAATAAAAACAAGTATGGGCTAGTTTAAATTTATTTAGACTCACCATATTTTTCATATATGGTAAACTAATTAAATCATATAAGATTACTACATTGGGTTCTTTAAATAAACACAATAGTTTAATTACATAATTCAATTAGACTTGCTATGTATAAGTCAATTGGACTATTTAATTAAGTTAGCTTACAAAATACTATCACGTACAAGTTCTTGGGTTTGTTTTAATAAAACCCTAATACACATTAATACAAGTACTTCGACTTAATTAAATTTAATTCATAACCACATCTTATCATCAACTTAAGTTTATAATATAGTTACCCATACACATACAGTTATTCCCACATTGGGTTATCTTTAACAATTCACTTATTTTTTCTTTCTCATTATTCATACAAGTAATTCACTTATTCATTATTAATTTTTGTATTTGTCATTCAAGGCCAACATTCAAACTTTGTGTTTTCATCACATAAGTTCTTCTTACATTTATTTTTATTCTTTACTTAATTCAAATAAATTAAATTAACTAACTTACTACCTCTCATCATACAACCTAAACACATACACACATACTTCATACATCATATTTTCTCATGAATATAAAATAATAAAAAAAATTAAGTTCGTAATTTTTCTGGTTATTACATTCACCCATTTTTATAAGTATTCTATCCTCAGAATCATCGCTACAAGGTTACTTAAAATTTTCTTATAATCTGTTCTTTTCTTGTATCTTTTTCTAGAATATCCGAATTAATTCTACGGACAACTAACGCTTCATATTTCTTACACAACCCTTCGATTTAATACTAGCCAGGTGCTACTTAATTTCTTATGACCTCTATATTATTAAGGTACTTATTCTCTTTTCTAAATAATTTCAATCATTTAGTGAAATCATCAAACGGATAGTACCCAAATCAAATAATACCTAAACAATTATATTATTGATCGGAATATTACCTGTCACCCTGTCTCTTGACTTCCTTGATATCACTTCCCTTGATTCCGCTTCCCGCCTTGCTTTTCTTTTTCGGGCAGTCCTTAAATAGATGACTCATTCCTCCACAAATAAAATATTTTCTAATCTTCCATGGATCAGAACAGTTCGAAGCAACGTGTCCTTGCTCTCCACATCTATAACAACTATTTGCCCCTTTTAGACATACTCTCAAGTGGTTCTTTCCACAACTTTCACAACTTTTTATTTTTCGCTTGATTTTTTCCTGTCTATCCTCACTTTCATTTCTGTGTGTTACTACCTCCGCTACTACCTTTTCTATTTCCTTCTTCACTATTCTTCCCTTTCCTCTCTTGATTATATTTTGACAAAGCTTCACTCCTACCTTCCGCTATGATTGCCTTTTTTAACATTATTGAAAATTAATCTGAAGAACCAAAACTTTACTATAGATCCATGGATTTAATCCTTGTTCAAACCTTATTGCCTTTCGTTCTTCCGTGTCCACTTGATGTGGAGCAAATCTCGCTAGTTCATTAAACTTGGCGGCATGTTTTTCTACCGTCATGTTTCCCTGTTTGAGTTTCAAAATTTTCACTTCCATTCTTGTTTGCGTACTATTTGGAAAATAGTTTTCAAAGAATAATTCTTTGAAACGAGTCCACAAAACAATTCCTTCTCCTACTCGATTTTTGTTAGCCTTCTACCAATAATTAGCCTCTCCCTTCATCATGAAGGTGGCAAATGTTGTCTTCTATTCCATCCATGTCTGAGCTTTGATCAAATCTATCGTTCCTCAGAACTCCAGTGGTCCTACTATTTTAAAATCCTTAAAGTTCGCCAATCGATTTTTCGGCGAACTTCCTACTGCTGGAGTTCGGTTTTGTATTACTTCTGTTAACATATTAACAAATGTTTGCATCGGGTCTACTTGACCTCCTTCATTATTAACTGATTCTTCTATTCTCGGGTTTCGGGGTTGTCTACGCGATGGCATTGTCTGTTTTTAAGATAAAACTTACGTTATTATCTTACTTTTTGTTTATTACATTCATTCTTATAACAATTTAATATTTAATGCTCACATTAATCACTTCAAAGCATATAAACATAAAACACATTTATATTTATAAACAAAACAGTAGTGTCTTAGCACATTAAATTATGAAACATATATAAATAAACGATCATATCCCATAAAGACCACAAAAGTCAGGACTTAACCTAACCACATAAGCCACATACTCCTATAGTTGGGATTTACAAATACATGATGTCCCTTAATCCTCTTAGTCATTTCTTCTTCCTTTTATACAATATATTTTACATTTCTCACCAATGAACTTAATAACTTGAATGTCATTCTCTTCTTATGTTCCTTACACGAACTTGATTGTTAAGCAGTGTATTACTTTAATTTATTATCAACTAATAAAATTTACTACCATGCTAAACCTCGTCATTTATTACTCAACATATCATTCATTAATCTTATTTATATCCATCAACATGTCTTCATACTCTCGACAATTTCTAATGTTATTTATCAGCCTCTTCTTTTCCTCTTCTCTTCTTCTCTCTGAAATTTTTGTGTCTTTAAATCGAATACTCATGCCCTTATCTGCTAATCCTACTTAAAATGATCCTCTTTAAAATTTGGTAACTATAATGCCACATACACGATCACTCACCTTATGCTTTTTCAAATCATAACATATTCCTCGATGCAAAGCATCACTATATATTACAACTTACCAGTAGTATTTAGGAAAATAATACTGGGTCATACACAATTTCTATTAATGTTCTCAAATCAATGAGAACTCTTAAATCTCTATTTATGACTTTCTTCTAACCTCCACCACCTATTGTTCATCGAACTTACCACACAGTATGAGTTTAAGAACTTACCATTATATTATGAGTTTAAGAACTTATCATAGTAATACGTAATCTGAGAACGAATCAAAGACTGTCCATACGCTGAAGGGCTCGAAAACACCATATTATTATAAATCATGAACTTACCATAAGTATGAGTTTTAAGAACGCATATCTAATCTTAACATTCTCTAACTATCTGATATACACATAAGGAAAGAATCACCTTCTCGCCATACATATAACAAATAAAGCGACATAAGATTTCAACGATTATCATTATAGAAAGCTAAGTGGTTGTCAAACCAAGCACAATCCCCTGCCCATACAAAGAAATGTTCAACTCAACCACTAAAATGAGTTCTCAATTGAAATCAACAAACCTCTAACTTTCTTCTTAACTTAATATGAATTCTCTTAATTCATACTTTAGCACATAACTCTTTACGAGTTCATCTTTTTAAATCATTCCATAATCTTATTATCATTCTTTCTGCTCCTCAAAAATCTTATTGTAAGATGTCTTCTATCATTTCTTTGATATCCTCCTTTAGATCTTGCTTATAAATATTTTAATTTTTACCTCTGAATTTTCCAAATTCATTGATCCATTCCTCAAAAACGTCTACTATTAGACTCACCCATCGTCTGTAACGAATCCTGGTCTAATTCCTTAACTTTCTTCCATATTGTCTAGGGTATTCCTTCTTAAGACCTTTATTTTGATATTTTGGTTTAACATAATACGATAGCATTACTACCCCTCTATTGATTTTAAGCATATACTATTAATGCCAACATATAATCAATCTTAAAATATATATAATTTGTTAACATATTCTCCATTAGTACGTAGTACACCATCATTTATATTGATATGTCATTTTAAGCACTCTTTTGCCTACTATCCATATGCAGAATTTATTAGTCACATATCATTTATTCGTTTGATAACCTATTCGTTATACCACGATCCTCCCATTCACTCTACATTCTTTTAAACGTTCATTCTATCATCACCTTGTCTTTCTATCATCACATGGCACATTTAATAAATATTTTTATTTTAATATGCTCCACATTAGTACCTAGTACTATACTTTTCTTAGCATCACGCTAAATACATAACATATCCCGTACTTAACTCTAAAGTTGGGATTTTCAAAATTTTATAACTTCTATCAACATTCTCATATATATAATTCAACTTACAGATTAGAAAATCGTCCGATTTTTGATTTTCTAAAAATAACTTCCGAAAACATACTCCTTCAAACACATTCACTAAAGTCGAACTCTAGAAGATATACCTTTCAAAAATCAGACTCCTCAACATACACTATTATCATTCCTACATAATTTTTTATCATGCTCATCTCCTTCTACGACCATTCTACTTTTTCTCAATCACTTTATCATTCTCTGCTTTTATGATTAGCTCCATAATCTTCTCATTCTTCTATGATTCTTTAACTCTTCAACTTTTATTTTTTTTTAACAGCTTATCTATTTATCCAATCATTTCAACTCCATTTACTCCTATCATCTTTACTACTACTGATCTATATAGATTAATCCTCTTAAGATATCATCTATGTCCTCGAAATTATTACTTTATACCTTAACATCACCTCTTTTTATTTAATCTTAGCCACATTTATACGTGATCTCTCAATCATTTTATTCTTTTCTTCTTCTCTAAATCATTGCTCAACTTTTTCTTTAAACTTACTTTCGGATCATCTTACGAATCCTTATACTCCTACGATCCTAATATAAGGTCTTTTCTTACATATACATAACTTTTTCTACTTAATGAATTTTCACAATCCATCTCCTAAACTCTTTATGAGTTTTCTTATCTTCTCTACTGTCGTAATCCTAAGATTTTTTCCCCACCTAAGGTTTATAACCTACAGTTCTGATACTAAGATGTAACGTCCCTAAATCCGGGTCCCTCAAACCTCAAGATTGATGCTCACTATTCATCACTTGACAAATATCTATAAACTAAATTTTCAATAACTCGCAAAAAATATACATAAATTCGTTACAAAACGTACCATCAATCACAAATTCTACTAACCTTAAATACATCACCATTATCTTATAATACAAAATGTTTTCAACATAAAAAAAAAAATTAATTACTTCTACTTATTCACCTTTCCTTTGCCTTTGTACTCCTTAGATCACTTGGCTTAACTGAAAAATAGTTCATGATATAGCAAGGGTGAGAAACTACTTCGCTCAGCAAGTTTAAATAAACAATAAATGATATATCATGAATGAAAAAGAATTAACTTTAAGAACTTCCACAATATACAATAATTGTGATGACATGCAACTCTGAATAACAACTTTCAATTAATTTAACATACTACTTCTTCATGCTGAAAGGACACAAGACCATGAACATACATTTTGAGTATTTATAATACCCTATAGACATAAAACTATCATTTCATTTTGAATATTAACAACCATTTCAATTGCAATATACGAATATAGGTACTCTGGGTGATCAGCCTATTGTACGTTTATATTATACACATTATAACCAACCAAATTTTTTTTGACCGAAATTCTTTCATCCGATCGTAGTTTCATCATTTCTTAATAATTTGTTCATTTTAACTTTTTTCATCATATTCCATACCACAACAATAGGGTTTTGACTAGCTTCAACAATATTCAGATTAATGAATTTGATACATATATGGTCTAGCCGAAACAACTGGCACAGATCTTCCTCTTTTATTAGTTCATAACAAGAACAATCATATTACACATGCAATATCTAGCCGAAACAAATAGCACAAATATATCTCATTAAATAGTTCATTTTGAGAATAGTCATACGAATGCACATAAGTGTGAATATCAATAACAATATAGATATGAAATAATTCTTAATAATTATTACATCAGGTATTTCGAAACTAATTTTAACTTCTAGATACGTATCCTAATAAAAATAAGTATATGAAACTTGCATAATGAAACAAGTTTGAGTTTCACAATAACTTGCCAAATAAATACAAGTTAATGTTCAAAGAACTTGTCTGTTCCGCTGACTACTGCTATTCAACTTAAAATAACTTCATTTGAATGACCTAACATTCAGCAACATTGATCTACCAATTAGCATATCACATAACTGTATTATACAGCACTTAAATCATCTAACACTTAATCATAATATTTAATCACTTAGTAATATTATCAACCTTTGATAATATGTTAATCACATAAGTATCATTTAAGAACATATCAATCATTTCCTAATATTATCACCAGTGATAATATATTATCATCAAACAAATATTATTATCCTTTTAATAATATTTTAATCGTTTACAAATACTATTAACTATTTTAATAATATTTTATTCAATCATCAGTATCATTAATCATTTAATAACATATTAATCACATATTACCATTATTAATCATTTAATAATGTTTTACACTTTCTAATAATATTATTTACTAAATAATATCTAAATTCCTTTTTATAAATATTATTAACCATTTAATATTATTTTATACTCTTAATAATATTATTAATCTTTTAATAATATTTTAATCATTTGTTAATATTATTAATTATTTAATATTATTTTAATTTACTTATAAATATTATTAACCATTTAATAATATTTTATTCACATACTAATATTAGTAATCATTTAATAATATTTTAATCATTTATTAATATTAATAATATTTTATTAACTTTCTAATATTATTATCCATTTAATAACATTTTAATCATTTATTAATATTATTAATCATTTAATAATATTCTATTAACTTACTAATATTATTAACCATTTAATAATATTTTAATTCTTAATTAATATTATTAATTATCTAATAATATTTTATTCGCTTATTAATATTATTAACCATTTAATAATATTTTATTCACCTACTAATATTATTAATCATTTAATAATATTATATTCATTTACTTATTTAATTAAACATTTACAATATTTAAATTACATTAATTGAATCCCACATTAATATTATTATTTTAGAAAATTTTAACACTTTTTGAAACCGAACCGACCCGAACAGCCAAAACCCAACCCAACTCGGTCCTAAAAAAATAGCACTACGCCCCGGCGCAGTCTGACAGAATACATTTTCAAAATTTTCAGATTTTCTAACTTTAAAACTTTTGATTCAAACTTGCATAAAATGAAATCTACACATTCAAATGACACCAAATTGGTCTTGTTAGCTTCGTAACTTAATAATCTATAATATTTCATGGATCGATCATATTTTTGAAATCATTTTTGACACAAAATTTAGGATTGATCGACTAGGGTTTTCAAAATGACCTCTTTTAGTAAAAGGAGCATAACTTGTTCGTTTCTTCATATTTTTCAATCGTTCAAGTTGGGTTATTTTCATAACACATAGACCTATCGTTCAAGAGTCATAGATCATAAAAATAAGTTACATATCTCAAATCATAAATCATCAACCTAGACATTTAACTAGGGTTTTTTTACTTAAAACATGTTCATCTTCATCTTTCACCCATCTTTTCACACACTAACCATATCAAAACACTTATCATGCATTTTTAACCATAAATCTTCTTCACCTAGATCCTTCCATAACCAAGATTGATTAAACTCTTACATAAAGAAAATTATAAATAAAGTTTGAGAAACTTTTAAACCTTCTATGAAAATATTATTCTTGAAAATGGTTTGAACTCCTTCTTGATCTTCTTATATGGACCAAAAATCACCCACACTTAGTAACACTCAAAGTGTTTACTTCTCTAGAACTCTCACAAATGTTATAGCTTCTCTCTACAACTTTCTCTCTCTAAATTTTAGTGAATGGAGCAAATGAACCAACATTTGCACAAGTGTTGGACATTTTTATTTATAGAACTCTATAATTTCACCAATAGCTCTCTTAATCAACTAACATTAGTTGATTAAGTCTCTAATTTTGTTTACTATTGCTTTGAATGACCATTTGAGTGACATTTTGAAAGACTATATGACTGACTAGGGTTCGTAGGGAGTTGTTAAGCAACTTTGTACCTAAAATCACCAAACAAGCAAGTTTCCCATTCATGTGGGGCCCAAAATTCGGGAATAGCAATATAATTACTCCAATTTAACTTATTTTTATGTCCTATATAATTATATAAGCATCCATATATATATACACCAATATATGTATACATATTCACCTATACATATACATTGGACTCCACTTTAGACCTTTGAATTAATTTTATTTGGACTTTGAATTACAACTGTTTTGGCCCAACAATTTAATTCATTTGGCTACTACATTCATTCATTTAAGTCATCAACACTTAGCCTCCCAACAATTAAATCAATTAGCTAACTATAATTTTTGAAATAAAAACAAGTATGGGTTATAATACTTTGAGTCAACTTTAAACTGTGTGTTCCTAATGACCCTGAATTGAAGCATAAAATCATGATGGAGACACATAACACACCATTTGTTATCCACCCTAGTAGTATCAAAATGTATCGTGACCTTCGACATACATTTTGGTTGAACAATATGAAGAGGAAAATAATCGAGTTTATCTCGAGGTGTTTAACTTGTCAACGTGTCAAGGTGAAGTATCAAGTACCTAAGGGTCCATTGCAATCACTTGAGATTCCCGAATGAAAGTGGGAACACATCAATATGGATTTCGTGATAGGCCTTTCCAAATTTTCTCAAGGTTTGGTTGCAATTGGGGTCATTGTAGATCAATTGATCAATTTCGCTCATTTCTTGCCTATACAAGAAAATTATTCACTTGAGCGTCTTGCCGATATGTACATAAGTGAAATTGTGAGATTACATGGCATGACAGTATCCATAGTTTCTGATCGAGACCATAAATTCACTTCACGATTTTAGATCAGTTTATAAAAAGCTATGGACACTGAGCTACGATTTAGTTTTGCATGTCATCCTCAAACGGACGGATAATTTAGACTCTTAAAGATCTATTGAAACTTTGCGTACTAGACTTCAAGGAAAGTTAGAGAAGAACTTACCATTGGTTGAATTCTCCTACAACAACAAGCATGTGTAGGCATGGCTCCATTCGAGGCTTTGTATGGATAAAAATGACGCTATAAAATATGCTGGAATAAAGTAAAAGAAGAAAATTATTGGGACTCGAGTTGGTGTGCATGACAACAGAAAAGATCTAAATGGTCCGACAACGATTACAAGCCACACGAGAACGATAAAAGAGTTATGTTGTTCTTCATCGAAGGGACGAGAGATTAAACGTCGGAGACCGTGTATTTTTATGTGTTTTCTTATGGGAAAGAGTTCTGAGATTCGAAAATAAAGGAAAGCTCAACCCTCAATTCATTGGCCCATTTAAAATCCTCGACCTAGTAGGAACTGTGGCTTACAGACTAGCTCTACCACCAAGCATGTCTCGCATTCATAACGTTTTTCACATATCTATGTTACGTAAATATGCAAAGGACCCAAATCACATCATTGAGTTAGAACCAGACGTTATAGCAGATGATTTAACGTACGAGGAGGTTCCTATCAAGATTTTAGATAAGAAAGAGCAGATCCTATGCTCAAAGGTTATACCTTAAGTCAAGATTTTATGGAGGAATCAATATATTAAGAAAATAACCTAATAGCTAGAATCTGAAATGAAATCTAAGTATTCTTACTTTTTCGAAATGCTAAGTATGTCAATTTCGGGAACAAAATTTTAAAAGGATGGGAGGTTGTAAGACCCCAACTTTTATTGAATAAATTTTAATTTTCTTCATATATTATTCTGAAACAGTAAGGTGTAATATTAATATAAGTTAATGATGTTATGTGTAAATTTTATTATGTCGTACACTATTCAAATTGTCAGAAAATATTCTTTTTATTGGTAAACATTCGTTCTATGGGAAAATATTCGATCCTTACGACGGCGCCGAAATAACCAATCATTGGTGAACCCCATAGTGAAATATTATCAGATATAAAAAACGACAGCAATAACCTTTTTAAATAAAAATGGTCAACGATACTGTCACTTTTAGTTGTTAAAATATCCAGTGATAAAAGAATAGTAGCATACGGTATTTCATGGTATTTTACTGTAGCACGCGGTATTGCAAAGTGTCTCATATTATTGACTTAATAAAGTGGTTATCGTACAATATTCATCAATAATTGTTGTTGTGACGACCCCAAATTCGGATTCCATAACCTCGGATTTGGTTCTCACGATTCAAAACATAATAACAACTAAATACATAGTCTTCATTTAAACTTCGAGGAATAATACATAAATGTTCTTTATAAAAAAGACTACAATTCCAAGGTCTTATAACCTTAACATAAACAGTACATATCTGAAAGGATTACAAAAAATTTACAAACTATAATTACATTTTAAACAAATAACCTATCTATCATACAATAATCTAATCTAAGTATTGGCTTTTCCTTTGCCCTTATCCATCTTGGAGCATTTGGGTTTAACTAAAAAATGGTTCATAATATAGCAAGGGTGAGCAACTAGCTTGCTCAGCAAGTTTAAGAATAGTAAATATACGATTTGATATATCATGAGTGAGTGAGAATAATTTCAGAGTTTTCAAAAAAATATATAACAATTGTGAAAAAACAAGAATCAAATTTCAATGAAAAGAAATAATTAAGTCTTTACTGCTGAGTGGCCTCGAAAGACCATGAACTGATACATAGGGCAAATCAGATATATATCTAATCCTTTTATTAGTTTGGCACTTGAAGGGATCAGCCTCTTATACATGCTATATATGCATAACATTCAAATATCTTGCGCAAAGTTCGGTTTCCCAAAATATAATCCCCTTATTTAGGGTTGTTCATTCTCAGTCCTACTATAAGAATCTGTACCAACCAATGGTTTGGATAATCTTTTAAAAGTATTCAAGTTATTGAATTCATACATGCAATGTCTAGTCGAACAATTAGCTTAGACATTCTTAACAGTTCATAAATCAAATAACTATAACGCTTTAAATGTACTATGTGCAAATTCATAAACAATATGGATGTGAATTAATTTTCAATAATTAAACCACTTAAACTCTTGTAAGAATAAATACAAGTTCAGGTATAGGAAACTTGCTCAATATAAATTTAAGTAGGGTTAAGGAACTTGCATCGATTGTTGATTACAGCTAACCAATACAACCTAATATCCTTTGAACAGACCTAACAATTAATCATGTTGAACTTTCAATTAGTATCACATCTAGGTTCATATAATAACCTTGGTACATCTTAATTTGCTAACGCTTAATCACATAATTAAATAATTAAGGATATATTACACATTTAGGAAATATTATCATTATTTGATAATATAAAACCTATATTAATTATTTAATATACTTTAAACTTCTATCTAATATTATTAACCATTTAGTAATATTTTATTAACCTCATAACATTATTAATTATTTAATAATATTTTATTTATATTATAATATTATAAATTAGTTAATAACATTTTATTTACTTAATAATATTATTAATTAATTATTAATATTTTATTCAATTTATAATATTATTAATTATTTAATAATATTTTATTCATTTCTTAATATTATTAATCATTTAATAATATTTTATTTATTTTATAATATTATTATTTATTTAATAATATTTTATTCATTTCTTATTATTATTAATCATTTAATAATATTCTATTTATTTTTTAATATTATTATTTATTGAATAATATTGTATTCATTTCTTAATATTATTAATTATTTAATAATATTTTATTCATTTCTCAATATTATTAATCATTTAATAATATTATAATTATTTAAAACTTGTTAAATATTAATGTTATATAAAATTACATTTTCTAACCCATTTTATTTTTAAAAGATCTGACCCGACCTGGTTAATAAACAAATAAATTTTCAACAGTCTGGACCATCGTTGCGGTGGTGAGGACCCGAGTGTTTCACTACGGCGGCGGTGAGACCTACCGCTGTGGCGGTAGTGGTGTTTTTCAAACCCTAATTTTTTCAACTTTGATTTCATTGATTCAATCTTTTATAAAATGAAACATACATGTCCAAAATACACCAAATCAGTTTTGTTATCTTCCTAACTTCTTGTTTTTTAACATTTCATAGTTCGATCTTGTTTTTTAAAACATTTTTGACATACGATTCAAAATCGATCACTCTAGGATTTCAAAACGACATTGTTTGCAACAAAAAGCCATAACTTTCTCATTTTTCTATATTTTTGAGAGATTCAAGTTGGGTTATCTTTATAACTCATAAATATAACTTTCTAGCCATCAAAATCAAATAACCAACTTTTACACTTCAAACTACCACAATATATAGAACATAACTAGTTAGGATTTTACTAGTAAAGCTTTATATGCACATTTCTATAACTTATTTCTATACCAAGCATATAAATACACATATTAAACATACTAAACCATGAATCTTCATATATATTCAAGATCTAGCATTATAGAACATCAAAATAAGTTTTGAACCGTTAAAAAGATATTTTGACCATAGTAATGAAAAGATGAAAGTATAAAATACTTTTAAACCCTTTTGACTTGGATGCTCTTCTTCTCTTTGAAATAAACCTAGCTAGAGACTCTACATTGGCTACTAGATATACACTTCTAGTGTAATATCCCTCAAGACTCTCTAATAATGCTCTCACTTCTCTCTAGAATTCTTTCTCTCTCTAAAAATGCTAGCAAGTAAACAAATGACCAACATTGCACAAATATGGGTGATTTCTATTTATAGAGCTCAGGTGGTCCACTTACTTAAGCTACTAATCAACTAGCAACATTAATTAATCCTACTTAATATGCTAATTCATGCTTACTATTTCTAGGATTGACTACTTAGATTGACATGTTGCTTGAAATCCATTTTGGAGCTTGAGTGAAGCGTGATATAGTGTGTAAAAGAAGCAATCACAAGATAGCAATCCACCCCATATGGGGCCCCCATTTGGTCGACCAAATGGCCTATAATTTGTTCAATTTTGCTTTATTTTTCTTGCAACTATATACATCTATATATATATTGACCGATCTTTGACTTAGTTTGGGCTCCACTTTGGACTTAGTAATTAATTATATTGGGCTCATTCATTTAATTTATTTGGACTCAATTTATTCATTACATTGAACTTTTATCAACTAACACATGCTACATTTAATTAAAGTCAGTATTGGGCTAGTTCAATTATAACATGGACTAATAAATTAACTATGTCCATGGAATACTAGGTTTATTTTATTGATCCTAGTTTAATAATTTATTTGGACTTAAAATATAATCCAATTAGATTTATTTTAATTAATTCTACTACATTGCTACATTATTAGATTAATTAAATATACACATACTTATATATATTCATTCAATCATGTAAATGCCCAATCAATTAATATAAAATTTTAAATTTATTGATAATTATTCAATAACCATCATTACAATGGACTTAGAACTCGTGGTTATTACATTCACCCCCCTTATAAGAATTTTGTCTCCGAAATTACAAATTTAAAGCTACTAAAAATATTCGGATAATTGTTCCTCATCTTTTCTTCAAGTTCCCACTTAACCTCCTAAACGTTGTGGTTCCTCTAAAGCACTTTGACAGAATGTATAACCTTATTTTATAACGTCTGTTCCATCCTATCTAATATTTGGACAAGAATTTATTCATAGGATAAATCTTTTTCCACTTGAATCGGCTCATAGGAGATGATGTGCTTGTAATCAAGCTTGTATGACCACAACACTAAGACATGAAACACATTATGAATACGTTCCAGTTCAGGAGGTAGAGCTACCTCGTACGCCACTTCTCCCATTCTCTTCAATATTTCGAACGGTCCTATGAACCTCGGACTCAGTTTTCCTTTCTTTACAAATCTGATTTTTTCTTTCCAGTAAGATACCTTCATAAACACAAAACTTTCCACTTCATAATCTCGCTTCTGTTGATGTAGATCTGCATATTTCTTCTGGCACTCCTGAGATGCTACTAGTTGAGCTCTTATTCCTTTAATAATTTCTACGGTCTGTTGAAACAATTCTGGCCCCAACAATCGACGTTCTCCTACTTCATCCCAACATAGAGGTGTTCTATATTTCTTCCCATACAATGCTTCATAAGGCGGCATGCCTATGCTCGCATGATAATTGTTATTGTATGCAAATTCTACTAAAGGTAGATGGTCTTCCCAACTGCCCTTGAAATCCATCACACAGGCTCTGAGCATGTCTTCCAATTTTTGAATTGTTCTATCTCTTTGCCCATCAGTTTGCGAATGATACGCTATAATCATTCTTAACTGCGTCCCCATTCTCCCCTGAAGACTCCTCCAAAAATTTGATGTGAAGCGCGGATCTCTATCTGACACAATTAATACCGGCACTCCATGTCTTAATACTATCTCTTTTATGTATAACTTGGCCAACTGATCTAAATTGAACTTAATCTTGATCGGCAAAAAGTGTGATGACTTCGTTAGTCGATCTACAATCACCTATATCACGTCATTTTCCTTCTATGTTGCTGGAAGTCCTATTACAAAATCCATTGTGATATGCTCTCATTTCCATTCAGAAATCTCTAACGGCTGTAATAACTCATTTGGTCTCTGATGTTCTGCCTTTACCCTTTGATAAGTTAGGCATTGGCTGACACATTCTGCAACCTCTCTTTTCATATTAGGCCACCAAAAATGCTAACGTAGATCTTGATATATCTTTGTACTCTTCGGATGTATCGAGTATCTCGTACTGTAGGCCTCTTGTAAAATCTCTTCTCGTAATTCAGGCACTAACGGTATCCAAACACAATTTTCAAATCTTAGCAATCTTTTGCTATCCACTTTGAACTTGACCTCTCCTCCATCGGTCATTCTCTTCTTTATTCTAACATATTCTTCATCTTTGTCTTGAGCCTCTTTCACCTTATCTAACAAGGTTGGGCTCGCTTCCATCCCTATCGACTCCTTTGGATTTTTCACCTCTAACTTCATTCTAGCTATCTCTTTTACCAGTTCTTTCTGGTCTGTCAATACAACCAACTTCTCTCTGCTCTTTCTACTTAGAGCATCAGCAACAACGTTGACTTTACCGAGATGATATAGAATCTCACAATCATAATCTTTGATCAATTTTAACCATCTCTTCTGCCTCATGTTCAACTCCTTTTATATAAAGATATACTTCATACTTTTATGGTCTGTGAATATCTCACATTTTTCTCTATATAAATAATGTCTCCAAATTTTAAGGGCAAACATTACTGCTGCCAACTCCAAATCATGGGTAGGGTATCCCTTCTCATAATCCTTTAATTGCCTTGACGCATACGCAATGACCTTCTCGTTTTGCATAAGCACACAGCTTAGTCCCTTGTGTGATGCATCACTATAGACCGTAAAACCTCCCGTGTCATCTGGTAAAGTCAACACAGGGGCTTCACTAAGTCTCTTCTTTAACTCTTAAAAACTCTCCTTGCACTTCTCTATCCATACATATTTCACTATCTTCCTTGTCAAATTTGTTAACGGCGTTGCTATTTTTGAAAAGTCCTTGATAAATCTCCGATAATAACCCGCTAAACCTAAGAAACTCCTAACCTCCGTTAGCGCCCTTGATTGTTCCCAATTAATCACCGCTTTCACTTTTGTTGGATCTACTGAAACTCCCTCCTTGTCAATAACATGACGTAGAAATTAAACTCTCTCCAACTAGAATTCACACTTGAAAATTTTGGCATATAACTGATCCTTCCTTAATATCTCCAACACCAATCTTAAATGTTTGGCGTGCTCCTCTTTCATTTTGGAATACACCAAAATATCATCAATGAACACAACTACAAATTTATCCAAATACTGCTTGAATATTATGTTCATCATGTCCATAAATGCGGCTGGCGCATTCGTCAGTCTGAACGACATCACCAGAAACTCATAATGGACGTAATGAGTTCTAAATGTCGTCTTAGGTACGTCCTCTTTCCTTACTTTTAACTAATGATAACCAGTCCTTAAGTTAAATTTTAAAAAGTACTTCGCCCCTTTTAGTTGATCAAATAGATCGTCAATTCTTGGCAACGGGTAATTGTTCTTAATCGTTACTTTATAAACCTCTAATGTCTATTGTTTATCCTATATTTCTCTTTATTTGTCCTCATTTATATCACTACTATTTTTTCTAATCATCAAGAATTAAGTTGTTGTGAATATCTTTAGTTTAGGTGCTAAGATAATATAATCGATGAATATTTGTGGCCTGGGACACAGATGATATGATTGGTGAATGTCTTTGGCTTGGGGCAAAGATGATATAATTATTTAGTGTCTTTTAGGACACATGGTGGAAGTTCTTTTTGTCCTGGGGAAAAGAAGAACCATTGTTTGGCATGATCATGACCAGTGGTGTTTTCAGATAATAAAAGTTGATAATGATTTTTCTAAAAAAGAGAAGCTAGTAGACATCATGATCTACATGATTCTCCTAATGGTTATTATTCTGTTACAGTTGTTGATCTAAAATTTGTTCAAGAACTTAACTGTAGTTGTTAATTTAAAACTTGTTGTTTATATTATTCTATCAAAAACTCATCACTGTTGAAGACTATTGATAATTTATTCATCATTATCTTAGTCATGATATTTTTTACTAGGCTATTTACATTCACCCTTTTCCTTTTTGTTCCATTGTTCTTCAACAGGAGATGAGAGAGTAACTTGGTCTAGCCAGGGAATTAAGTGAATGTTTAAGTGATAGTTGTAGTAGTCTTCACATATTATAAAATAGTGTGACAATAATAGTGAAGACTTTATTGTGTATTATTGAGCACTGTATTGTTGTACATTATACTATATTGTAATAGTTATTGTTGTGTATTTTGACGACTCAATTTTGGACTGTGTAGGCCTGAATTTGGGGGCGGCACAATAATCATTAAAGGATTGAGATGTAAATTGACCAGCATTGTCAAGACAAATTGTCTTGATCATATTATCAAGAAAATGTACTCGCAAACTAATTATTTATGCAACTAATCTTGTAAATGCCAGATTGCAAGTTGATAAAAAACATACATGTGACCATCTAGTTGATACATCTATCAAAACCATAAAATATATAAATGATCCACATGATGGATGTATGGATCCACATATATCACCCTGAATACATTCTAAAAATGTAGGGGTTTCATACCCAACTTTGGCTGGCGATGGCCTTATAATTAATTTGCTTTGGGAGCAAGCAACACATGAAAATTCATTAGATTGAAAAATCTTCTGGCTTTTCAATGGACGACCACATGAATTTTCAATAATTTTTTGAATCATTATTGATCCGAGATGGCCTAACCGGTCATGCCAAACATTAAAAGTATAAGTAAACTTCTGGTTTACTGTAGCATAAGTTTCAAGCATTCTAATATTTGTGTAGTATAATCCAGAGGATAAAACGGGTAATTTTTTCAATACACATTTTTACCCAAGATAATGGATGTAATGTAGAGATTTTCAGTATCTCTTTCATTCATTGCCTCAATATGATATCCATTCAAACGTATATCTTTAAAACTTAATAGATTTCTTTGAGACTTTATAGAAAATAATGCATCATCTATTATAAATTTTGTTCCTCTAGCCTTTAAGTAGGAGAATATTAGCTCTTCTGGAACCCTCAATTAATTTTGTACTACCATATATTGTATTAACATTGGCTTTTCCTAATATTAAGTAAGAAAAAAATCTCTTGTCTTTATATATGGAGTGTGTTGTAGCACTGTCTGCTAGACATATATCTGCATCATTTATCTTTGATCTAGATAGATGAATTTCTATATTTTCTTCAATAATTATAAATATAAGTAAGAAACTTGCAAAATAATATACGATAACATTGCAACAATATATTAATATAAAAATATATTTTATAATGACAATACGCTAGAATGCACCAACGAACTAAATAAAAATTATTATTAGATATTTCTATCATTAATCAAATCATCAATTCTTCCTTCAGGAAGAATAAAATTGGCAACATCCAGTTGCGTCATACCAATTTCGCCATAGTTAAAATTACCTTGAGCAAAATTAGTTTCAACATTTTTTCCTTTATCATTCAGCTATGCTTGATAAAGATCAACAAGGTGTTTAAGCGTACGGCAGGTATGAGACCAATGGCCTTTCATGCCGCATCGATAGCAAATATTCTCAATATCCTTTTTAATTTGTCCACCATCTTTTACTTGTATCTCTTTAGTATTCTCCCACTTATGGTAGTTAACCATATTCTTATTGTAACTATGATTGTGAAGCTCCCAAATCTGGGCTTACACAGCCCAATTTGAGTCGCCAAAAATACACAATAACTATTAAAAATAATACTTAGTACAAAAATACAGAGTTTAATAATACACAACTAAGTCTTAATTATTATTGTCACACTATTTTACAACATGTGAAGACTACTACAGTTATCACTCGGACCTTCACTCCATTCCCTGACTAGTCCCAGCTACACTTTCATTTCCTGAAAAACAATAAAACAAAAGAAATGGTGAGCTCAAATAGCCTAGTAAAGAAATATCATGACTAAGATAACGATGAGTAAATTATCATTAGCATTCAACAGTAAAGTTATTGATAGAATATAATAAACAATAAGTTTTTGATCAATAATAACAGCGAAATGAGCAACCCATTAGAAGAATCATGTAGACTATGATGTCCACTAGCTTCTCTTTTTCAGAAAAAATATCAACTTTTATCATCTAAAATACCACTAGTCATGATCATACCAAACAACAGTTCATCTTTGTCCCGGGCCAAAGAGAACATTCACCACGTGCCTTAAAAGACACTCAATAATCATATCATCTTTTCCCCAGGTCAAAGATATTCACCAATCATATCATTTGTGTCCCATGCCACAGATATTCATAATAATTTGATTTTGATGATTATAACAAATAGCAGGTCAAAGATAATGTTTAATTCGTACCATATATTTCATCTTTTAAGATTTCTTTAATCTAAATCATTCATTTAAATTTCTTTTAATAAATACCGTTCATTTCATATCATAATAAAACAACTAACTTTATATATAAAAACAATTAACTTTATATATAAAATAATTAACTTTATATAAATCAATTAACTTTATATATCAACTTTTATCATCTAAAATACCACTAGTCATGATCATACCAAACAACAGTTCATCTTTGTCCCGGGCCAAAGAGAACATTCACCACGTGCCTTAAAAGACACTCAATAATCATATCGTCTTTTCCCCAGGTCAAAGATATTCACCAATCATATCAATTGTGTCCCATGCCACAGATATTCATAATAATTTGATTTTGATGATTATAACAAATAGCAGGTCAAAGATAATGTTTAATTCGTACCACATATTTCATCTTTTAAGATTTCTTTAATCTAAATCATTCATTTAAATTTCTTTTAATATATACCGTTCATTTCATATCATAATAAAACAACTAACTTTATATATAAAAATAATTAACTTTATATATAAAATAATTAACTTTATATAAATCAAGTAACTTTATATATAAAATAATTAACTTTATATATAAAACAATTAACTTTAAATAAAATATATAAAACAAATAACTTTATAAATTTAATTATTCAACAATAATTTACCAATTATTCACAATTATTCATTATTATAACCAATTGTTGTAAATGCAGTATAGTTGACTTTCTGAGTTAAAGACTCACAATACTAGCAGAAATATCAGCTACTAATGGAATATAACAGTTAAATCAATATCAGAATAGTGATAACAAAAATACAGAAAATAAATAAAAGAAATAGCACATTACTGTGTAATGACAATTATTGATTCAATAATGTGAATTACTGTGCATATGCTACTGTGACAATTATCATTTCAATAATATGAATTATTGTGCATGTGACAATTATTGGATCAATAAAGTTAATATTGTACAATAACCACTTTATTAGTTCAATAATATGAAATACTGTGCAATATCGTGTGCTATTGTGCAATACCGTATATTACTATGCAATACCGTATTCTACTTTTCCTTTACCACAGAGTGTAGCTTATTATTTTGCTCAACCACAATAAGACATGAAATCAGTTTAGAGTGTTTTTAAAGCCTTTTTCATGGCATTGTTGCTGGAGGAGCACATTTGAGGCATGAAATGTAGAGAATGTTTTTTCTAACATATTTGCTTCAGTAATTGTCGACGCCGGGATTTGGTCGTTTCATTTTTTAATATTAAAATCCCAATATTAAAAGCCCTTTCCAAATTTTTTAGCCTTTAGATTAAGATGTGATTTTTTGAAAAGGGTTGGCTTAGTGTCGACGGGGTTTCAAAAGGTCGATTTCTTAATGAGCCAATTGACCAGAGTCGCCACTTGGTATATTTGAAAATGGATGTACCAACTCATCCGAATTTTGTTTTCGTAATCGCTGACTCATATGTGACTCCGAATTAATTGGTCTGTGAACCGAGATTTATAGAATTCGGGAGCTTGCTTAAGCGAGGGGAAGGTGTTAGGCACCCCCCGACTTCCGTGAAAACACGGTTACTGCAATCTCGATGCTTTCCTATCCTTTCAAAATCCTAAAAATGTGTGAGTTGCGTGTGTGTGCGTGCGTGCCTAGGTGATGGTTGTGGTGAATTTTGCGTGAAAATCGCTTTGATTTCTTATGAAAAACGTGTTTTGATCGGAAAGCGTTTAGACGTCTTTTGCCCCGAATGACAAGGCTTCGTTTTTTATAATAAAGATTGATTTTAATTTCGAAAATGATGAGGGTTTTTTATTGGATGTCATTTTTAGAAATAGTTTTTTAAACTTTTGTCAAATAGGAATCGAGACTATACATTGCCTTCTAACAGTAAATTCAAATAAAATGAAGGCAACTTCTAGAACTCTTTAACCCTATGCACAAAGTTTAATGAAAACGTTTATCTATTTTTTATGAAAACATCTTTTATGACATTTCAAAACCAAATGGAGCCTTTTCGTCAAACAACGCTCAAAGTTCGCCAAAACTCTTAATTTTTAAACCTCGTGAATCTAATATCCTAATTTGATCATTTTTTAGAAAATCTCCATCGTTTGCTTTATTTTGGGAAATCGTTTTTTGTGTCGTAAATCAAAACAAACATTCAAACATGTCGGGGCTATCCATAGGCATGTGAGCCGTCTAAATAACCTCAAACACCCACAATCACATATTTTACTAGTACAGGGCCTTAACCCGATTACGGTTCGATATCGCTTTAAGGCCCAATATTTACATATATATACACAATGGACCCTTGTAATGATTACATGCACCAAAAGTTGTCCATCACCGGGATTTGATCACGAGGATCTCCTCCCTAGGCTCACAATCACCCAAATCGTTGCTCCACTATACCAAAGCAAGATAAGCAATACTAAACATGATACTATGCTACACGAATCAACAAATCACAATCCCAACACAACAAACTACCCGTTAACCCAACGAACTACAGATCACCGTACGGATATCATCGGGACATTAGGAGGAAATTACGTTCCGACGGAACCCTCGCTAATAATCCCTAATCCACGGATTCTCAACAATACAACAACATACTACATTAAGCGACCCAAAACACAATATTATAATAACAATACAAGCAAAAAAATATCAACCAAAACACCCTTTTCACCTTGCAATACACCGACAAAAGCTTTATATTTCACGATTGAACCAAAACCACACGAATACTTGAATATTTGACAAGAAAAACAAGTTTCTTACTTGGATTTAACCAAACCCGAGCTCCTCTCTCACCTTCTCGCGTGTTTCTCTCTCCTAAGTTTACAAAAAATTTGTTTCATATCCTTCTGCAGATCAAAAATGGCGTTGTATAGGTGACTGAAGTCAGCCGCAGGTGCACCTGCGGTTGGCCACATGTGCATCTGCGGCTGCCTGCTGTCGCCGCCCGCACCGAAACCTCGACTGCCGGGTTGTCTCCTCGAGTCGTGCAAATGTCACGCTTGTCGGTGGCCGCAGGTGCACCTGCGGCTGCCCAGCTTGTTTTTCTCGATTTTCGTGTCACGCAGTCTTGAATCGTCAATCTCTGCTGTTTTATTTTGGAAGACTGTCACCTGATGTATAAATATCTCTGGTGCCTGGCTTCCAAAGAGCGAGACCCCCTCCGACTGTCGCAAGCGTAGTTGTCATTTGCCGTCTTTGGCGACCGAATCGGGTTTCATCTGGATCAACTGCGTATCTTGCCTCAAATGACTTGACGCTCGTTGTTCGTTTGACAGCTTTGATCGTAAGTCGTCGTGGTGACTTTGGGTTGGGGTCCACCTTTCCTGTTCATAGGTTGGGTCGAATGACGATTTTGCCCTCATGTCAAGGTCAATACACAAGTGCAAAATTTGGGTGTCTACAGCTGCCCCTCATTATCATGTTTATGGAATGGCATATGAAATGAACATGATAAAGAAGTAGGCACCTGACGCATGGAAATGACAGTACGTGTTTAATGATACAACACATATATTAAGATGATGCAAATGTCACATTCAACATGATCGTGTAGTGGTCGATTCAAAGTTTACGAATGAACATCGCTCGGGTTTTGTCTCCGACGGGTCATCTTTGGATTGGTCAGGTATCATCTCTGACGAGTCATTTTGATTGGTCAGGTATCGTCTCTGACGGGTCGTTTTTGATTGGTCAGGCATCGTCTCTGACGGGTCGTTTTTGATTGGTAAGGTATCGTCTCTAACGGTCATTTTTGAGTTGGTCAAGTATCGTCTCTGACGGGTCGTTTTGGGGTTGGTCAGGTATCGTCTCTGACGGGTCATTTTTTAGGTTGGTCAGGGATCGTCTCTGACGGGTTGTTTTTGAGTTGGTCAGGTATCGTCTCTAACGAGTCGTTTTTGATTGGTCAGGTATCGTCTCTGACGGGTCGTTTTTTATTGGTCAGGTATCGTCTCTGATGGGTCATTTTTTGAGTTGGTCAGGTATCGTCTCTGACGGGTCATTTTTGAGTTGGTCGGGTATCGTCTCTGACGGGTCATTTTTGATTGGTCAGGTATCGTCCCTGACGGGTCGTTTTTGATTGGTCAGGTATCGTCTTTGACGGGTCGTTTTTGAGTTGGTCAGGTATCGTCTCTAACGGGTCATTTTTGATTGGTCAGGTATCGTCTCTGACGGGTCATTTTTGGCAAGGTCAAGTTCTAAAATCTTGTTTTTAAATCATAACAAGTTTCACGTTGGCTCGAGGTAAGCAAAAGGGACGATTAAGGGGCACCAAGGCCAGCCGCAGATGCATCTGCGGCTAGGATCGGTTCCTATTTCAGATTGCGACCCCCCACGATCTGTCACTTTCTTTAACTTTTCTCTCCCTCGTTTTCGGTTTTCCTCGTCCCCACTTGGCTTTTCCGTCTTTTGGACACTTCTTGGCAAAATTTGTTCCGATTAAATCAGTCTACGCACTTTGGGTAACGTTTTAACTCCTTTTTCTTTGATTTTCGCTTTCATTTGACTATGCATTTACTTGTTTGGATATTTTAAATTTAGCAAAGCATGCCTATATGTGATATTTGTGTTACACGCAGCATAGATAAATAACGGGTCTTATAGACATGCTTTATTTACTTGAGAAAAGAAAAAAAAACCATTGTTTTAGTCATTTTATACTCATGATGCATCATTTTCACTTGCATTTTGGATTTGTTGGTTGCCTAACTTGATTAAACATGTCTGATCGTGCATGGGATGCCCATTTTACAAACGAAACTCTACCAAAATTTCGGGAAATTTAGCGTACCCCTAGGGACTTATTTATGCATTTCCAATCTTATAAACATGCTACGCTGCCCTATTATTTCTAGCAATATGCAATAAGATTTTTTGAAAGATAACGGGCTAAGGATGTACCTCCTTTTCGTGATGCCGTTTCAGTTATGGATCCTGATGCTCCCAGTGGCTCCACAGTGCCCCGAGTTGTCGGTGTCCGTTGTCGTAGAGCGGCCACCTCAGCTCCAGCTCCAGTCCTGACCCGTCACTTTCGTAGACTGGCGGAGTCTGTCATTCGCCCAGTTCGGCCTGATGTTGGTGAGGATGCCCCAACTGAGGCAGAGGCGGGTCCTTCTGGCATAGCGGCCCCTCCCCCCACGCGTCGGACCTTACCCGGGGCCCGTGCCAGGATACCGGATCTGCTCGGTCCTGATCTCAGCAGTCACCCCTTAGCCTACCTTGCGGCTAACGAGGTATATCCGTCGTTTAAGTTCATTTAAACCCGTATGGTTACCATGACTGATTTTTTGATGGCTGTCACAGGTTCCTGAGTTTACCCAACATCGGGGCAATTGGTTCAGCATTTACACTCTCTACCACGCGCCACATCCTAACTACAGGGGGATGGTAGACTCTTGGGGGTTCAGACATTTCTTTACCATCGCCCCTCGCCGGTGTCCGTGGGGCTATATGAGGGCCCTATCTGAGCGCTAGTTCCACCAGACCCAGTCGCTTCATCTTCTGGACTGTGAGCTGCTGTTGACCCCTCTAGACTGGCGTTATATCACCGGGGTGGAGTTCTCTGGACCCCGTGTTCCTCTGGAGCCGGACATCACCCCCGTAGCCGTTCGATCCTTGCTGGGGTACTCTCTTCAGGATAAGGTCTTTAAGGCCTGCAGCATTCGATCAGGAGCCTTGGCTGTGGACGTTATTGGAGGGGTCCTTTCTGAGCCATTCCCTGAGGACCGATCTACTCGTTACTTTCTGCTCCGACGCGTGTTTTTGACCATCATGAGGGGCTGTTTTCTGGGGAACAACTCCTCGACTATTCATTTCAGTATCGTCGGAGCCACTCGGGAGGTTGACCAGATCGGGGACTATGATTGGGGCTCCTTCACCTTCGCTTACTTCCTCCAGGGTCTTCGCCTTCGCTCAGAGGGACAGACGGATGCCTGGCTCAAATTCTACCCCTTTCTGCTAGTAGGTCCTTTTTATTGTATCGTCCTTGATTCGTTTCATTCCTTTGTCCTTTCCTGATACTTACGGTTCTCCTGTTTTATTTATCAGTTCTGGGCTTACGAGAGGCTACCCTGCTTGCGGCCAGTTACTACCCTTGGTCCGGAGACATATCCCAGGGGTCGTCGGTGGCATCACAGTACTCTTGAGGAGACCCCAGTGTCAGATAGCTTTGCTCACTATCGACTGCAGTTAGAGCTGATCTCGTCAGCGGACGTGACCTGCGTCCCCTACATTGCGGATCATTTGGCGGCTGGCCTCGCCGGTGGTTATGTCGCGGATCAGGAGCTTGCCTTGTCAACTCGTCGTATTCCACTTCTGACCTATGGTGGATGGGAGCTGTATCTGGGGGAGCGCGCCATCAGATGTGTTTCCGGGGAGGCTCGTATCCCTTTCGCCCCTCCCTCACGGAGATTTTGGCTTATGGACGCCCACCTTCCCGAGGCCCTGACAGTCGGGGAGGACGGATACATGTTGTCTACCAGTCCTCATACGAGCGAGAGCTTCAGTGCCTGGTGGAGACCCCGCACTATCGGGCCTCAGACCCGGACCACCTTCTTCCTCGGAGACCTGGTTCATGGGTCGGTGATGATGACAAATTGGATGGAGTGTGTTCGGGGCCCCACCCACTCGGACCAGATTGCTTCCCTCACTCGGCGAGTGGATCAGTTATCACTTTTTGTTCGGAGATTGGGCCGAGATCCAGAGGAGGCTTATGCCGCAAACCCGTATGGATCCGATTTTGGTGCGGGTCCTGGCCCATCGGATGCCCCAGTTCCGCCTTATTCCTGCTCAGACCTGAACTTTAAGGCTGAGGCTTCTATTCCCCGGGACTTGCCTGCAGATCAATTCGAGGATGACGCCTTTATCGATAGCATAGAGTTCACTGATTAGATTCTGATAGGCTAGGACCTCTGTATTCAAACCTGCTCGTTTTATTATCATTTTTCTCACTTCATGTATTATGTACATAATTATTTTATTTTATGCACAATCATTTACTTCTGATGATCCATTTATTCCATTATAGCTTGTATGATGCATGATTTATTATATACGTGGATAAAGAAATTGACCCTTGTATAGTCTTTTGATACTACTTTTTACATATGTCATCCCTGGATGTGGTTCGCGTGGGCCCTCGCGCCCCCTCAGGGATCATTGGCAGGCTCCGCTCGTGGCTAGATAGTTTGCTACCCTCCGACCGGATCATCGCAGAGGGTCTTTTGGGACACTCCTTGTCTCTTTTGTCATTTCAGGGGCCGCCGGGCTTTGTTGACAGCATTCTCAGTTGTTGGATCCCGGATAGACAGGTTTTCAGGTTTGGGCTGGAGTATCTGACCCCCACCCTTGAGGAGTATGCTCGCTTCACCGGTTTGTCGGTGGATGGTCCCTGCGCACGGGTTACCTCAAGCCATATGCGCCGTCAGTTCCTGACTTTTACAGGCTTGCGGAGGACAGCTCTGCTATTTGTGATCTCTTCGAGCCACCTTGTTCCTCTACCCTTCTTGGTTGACAGATTTGGCTCGGTGGATAGCTTCTCTCGATTCTCCAGTGATTTTTCAGTGTCTGAGGAGCGCTGGGGCGCCTTGAGAGTGGATGTTTTGATGGCCTGTGTCATATCGGTTCTATACCTGCCTGCCGAGGATGACCTCCTGGACATGCGGGTTATTGTAGCGGTTCAGGCCCTTCAGGAGGATCATACCATCCTTCCCAAGATACTTGCAGAGACTTACCTGTCGGCCTCATCATTCCTTCTCTGGTCGCATATTCAGGGGAAGCTCTACTTTGTTATATATATGGTTCATGAGCCACCTCAGACCCATCGGGCAGTTTCATCGGCACGGGTTTTGTTTCAGCCACAGCTTGGCCATGCAGTTCTCATTCCGTCCCCGGCAATGCACTGATGCAGCTTCATGAAGGGAGTTTTTATCGGCCATTGAGGAGCCCTTCCATCTCCTGATCTACTCGGGTTATTGCTCCTTCCTAAGCTTCTTGACTCATGTGCCCCCTTTTGATTTCCTCCCTCTTCTTGGTTTGAGGGGGGTGACGACTTATCATCCCTTAGCTGTCATGGGGCAGTTTGACCAGATGCAGGATCTCCATCTTTTTGCGGGAGCAGCTGACTACGAATTTCTCATATCGACTCAGACGGAGAAGGAGATGCTGAGGGTATACGATCTTTGGTCACACAGGGTCTCGACCGAGTTTAGGGATAGTCATCCTGGTCAGACACCCGACTACCTGCTATGGTTGCGGGGAGATTCTGAGATAGCTGACTTTGACCAGACTGGGGTATTGGATGGTTCTCGAGGACTTTTCCCAGATGAGACCAGTTCAGATGCGGTCATTCCCCCGGAGTTCTCAGGATTAGCACCCAGATCTGATGTTGAGGAGTTTTCTGCTTCGGTACATGTCCCTTGCCCTGGTTCGGCGGATTGGATCCAGAGACTAATGATTGAGGGTACCCAGCTCCGGTCAGCCTTGAGGGCTACTGAGATTGAGAGGGATACCGCCCACGCTGAGCGGGATGCCGCCCTCTCTGCCAAAGATAGTATCATTGAGCAGGTCAGAGTTATCATGGAGGCCCACTCTGCGACTGTTAATAGTGCTGCTGCTCTTTTGACTCGGATAGACATGATGGGATAGCAGATCGCAGCCGAGCCCGAGGTTTATGATGCCTCGACTATTCTGTCTATCCTGCTCCAGCTGGTTTCTGACCTGTAGACGATTTTATTTCCTACATGGACTATGTCAATTTCATCACTATTATTTAAAAGATAGACTTTGTAATCAAAATGTTTTGTATATATAGAGAAATATTTATGGTTTAGTCATTTCCCTTTTTGGTGCATCGTCGCCCTTCATTGGATCCTCATTTTATCCAGCCGATTATGATTTTCATATATTGCCTTATTTCTTTCCTCAAGTCTTGATTAGGACTCCACAGATATTGCCGCACGACCTTCTGATTTCATCGGAGTGAGTCTTGGATTTTGGGCTGATTATATGGCTAGGTTTGGGTAAGATTTGGAATGTATTTGTCAAAGTAGGGTTTCGGGGCTTTCTGGAAATGGGTTTGGTATAGGGATAAGGTTTATTATTTTGTATAGAACGGACCGTGCCATGATGGCTGCCTACGTACTCTCACAAAGTCAGGAGATCAGGTCCTACGTAGTTCGAGTTACAAAGGGAGACAGAAATTTTTTTTTTTTTTTTTTTTAAGCATAGAACCGTTTCACTGAGTCAGAATTCAGGGGCTGCGAAAATATCTCGCCATCCATTTCTTGTAGGATGAGGGCCCCTCCAGATAGGACTTTCTTGATCACAAAGGGTCCTTCCCAATTTGGAGCGAATTTTCCTTTGGCTTCGTCTTGACAGGGCATGACCCTCTTTAGCACTAAGTCATTTTCCTTGAACTTTCAGGACCGTATCTTTTTGTCGTACGACCAAGAGATGCGTTGCTGATACAATTGACCGTGTAATATAGCAGTCACCCTCCTTTCATCTATTAAGGCTAATTGGTCATACCGACTTTGTATCAAATCCTCCTCGTCAATCCGAGCATCGAGCAAAATTCAGAGGGACGCCATCTCCATCTCAACTGGCAAAACGGCCTCCATCCCATATACCAAGGCGTAAGGAGTTGCCCCTGTAGACTTACGAACTGATGTCCGATATGCAAACAGTGTGAGGGACAGCAAATCTGGCCATCCCCGATGATTGGCAGACATTCTTGCCATAATTCTCTTTATATTCTTATTCGCCGCCTCCACGGCCCCATTCATTTTGGGCCTATAAATGACGGAATTGAGATGCTTGATCTTGAATTTGTCGCATAACTCCTTCATAAGGGCGTTGTTCAGATTCTTGGCATTATCGGAAACCAAGATTTCAGGTTGTCCGTACCGGCAAATGACATTGTTTCTGATGAAACTGACTATGACTTCCTGTGTTACTTTGGGGAAAGAAGCTGCCTCCACCCATTTAGTGAAATAATCAATCGTGACGAAAATGAACCGGTGGCCATTGCTCGCTTTGGGCTCCACGGGTCCAATTACATCCATACCCCACATGGAGAAAGGCCAAGGGGAAGTCATACAGTGCAGTTCATTAGGAGGTGCATGAATCACATTACCGTGTGATTGGCATTGATAACATCGCTTGACATGATTATCACAGTCGGCTTTAAGTGATAGCCAGTAGTGCCCCGTTCTCAAAATCTTCTTGGCTAACATCGATCCACTCATATGTGGCCCACATACCCCACCGTGTACTTCACCCATGATCTTATGTGCTTGAGTCTCATCTACACATCGCAACAACCCCAAACCAACATCCCTCTTATACAGGGAATCTCCGCTTAAATAGAATTTCATTTCCATCTTCTGGATTCTCTGCCTTTCCGTTCGGTTTGCCTGGTCGGGGAGAGATCGATCCCTCAAGTATTTCTGAATGTCATGATACCAAGGCTGATTTGGCTGAACCACATCTTCTAATAACTCTGATATATATTCTTCGTAAGCGGGAGCAGTGGCTTTGCTTTTGAGTATGTGGACTAACGAAGCCAGGGTGGCCAATGCATCGACAAAGTCATTCCGCCCCCTGGGAATGTGTCGGAAGGCTATGTCTTCAAATTCTTGCATCAATCGGATTACACACCGGTGGTACGGACGTAACTGAAGCTCCTTAGTGCCATACACCCCTGTCGCCTGTCTGATTACCAACTCTAAATCTCCGAACACGGCTAATCTTTTCACTCCCATATTGCGGGCGAATCTCAGTCCCAATATACATCCTTCATATTCAGCCGTATTGTTTGAGTTACTGAACTGTAATTTGGTGAGAACAGGGTATTGCTCGCCCGTAATGGAGACCAGGACCGCTCCAGCTCCAGCCCCTTCAGCATTCATGGCACTGTCAAAATATATTTTCCAAAACTGCCCTTCGTCATCACACCTCGTTTGTTGGACCCACAATATGTCTTCACCCAGTAGGGAAGTTTCTAAAGGCTCCATTCCCCCTGTCAGCATCTCTGATAATTGATCTGCAATCCTCTGCCCCTTCACGGCCTTCTGGGTAACATAGAGGATGTCGAATTGTTGTAGGATTAACTGCCACCTCGACAAATGACAATTCAACATTAGTCTTTCAAATATATACTTCAAGGGATCGATTCGCGAGATCAAATAGGTAGTGTGTCCATGAAGGTAATGCTGTAACCTCATAGCAGCCCATGCCAAGGCGCAACATGTTCTCTCGATCGGGGTGTAATTCTGCTCACAGCTGTTGAATCTCTTGCTGAGGTAATAAATGGCATGCTCCTTGCCGAATTCATTTTTCTGCCCCAACATACAACCCATCGTTATATCGTTCATGGATATATACAGGAAAGGGGGATCCCGTCCTTCGGAGGTTTCAGCACTAGCGCTTCTGTTAATTACTTCTTAATAGTCTAAAAGGCCTTTTGGCATTGACTGTTCCACTCTCGGGAGGCATCCTTCCTTAACAGTTTAAAGATCGGTTCACAGGTGGTTGTCAGATGGGATATGAACCGACTGATGAAGTTTATCCTCCCCAAGAATCCCCTTATCTCTTTCTCTGTACGAGGTGCTGGCATATCCACAATGGCTTTGATCTTAGCCGGATCCAGTTTGATGTCTCAATTGCTCACCAAGAATCCAAGGAGCTTACCTGACTGAACTCCGAAGGCACACTTTGCTGGATTGAGCTTCAAATTATACTTCCTGAGCCGCTCAAATAGCTTCCTGAGGTGCGTCACATGGTCAGATTCCGCCCTTGATTTCACAATAATATCATCCACGTAAACCTCTATCTCCTTATGCATCATGTCGTGGAATAGGGCCATCATTGCCCTCTGATAAGTGGCCCCTGCATTCGTGAGGCCGAAAGCAAGTCGTCTATAACAAAACGTGCCCCAGGGGGTGATGAAGGCAGTCTTTTCTCGGTCCTCTTCCGCCACCATTATCTGGTGATATCCCGCGAAACAATCGACAAATGAATACATTTCATACTGAGTCGTATTATCCACCAAGATGTGTATGAAAGGCACTGGGAAATTATCCTTGAGACTGGCTTTGTTCAGATCCCTATAGTCAATGCATACTCTCACCTTTCCTCCGGGCTTCGCCACTGGGACTATATTGGAAAGTCATTTTGGGTAGGTGGACACCATGATGATTCCAGCCTTGAATTGCTTGAATATCTCTTCCTTCACCTTTAAGCTCCACTCCGGTTTTAATTTTCTCAGCTTCTGCTTAACTAGCCTGAAACCCTCCTTGATAGGCAATCGATGTACCACAATATCCGTGGACAAACCGACCATGTCTTCATGTGACCAGGCAAACACATCCTCATATTGGCTCAATAACTCAGCTACCTCTGCTTTCTGGTTGGGAGTCAGGTCTGCCCCAATTTTCAGCTCTTTGGGATTTTTAGGGGTTCCTATGTTGATGGTAGTGGTTTGGTCTAGGTTGGGTTTGGGTCTATCCTCGATCCACTCTTTGATCTCGTCAGGAGCGTCGTCCTCACCTGCTTCGTTCTGCTCGATTCCCATCAAATCGAAATCCAGTTCTATATCAAAATCATAATCGTCTTTTAAATTTGGAAAATCGTTTGTTAGGCTAGAATGACTCAAATCGGTACACCTGACATGAAACAAAAATATTTGTCATATATATAAACATTAAGTACATGACTTCCTTTTTCAATAATCATGACAAAAGTATGAAATAGACGTGCAGATACATAAAACAAAAATGCCGTCTTAAAAACCCCTTGATCCCCTTACTGGACAGGATTCCTGAACATTCCTGCATTTACCCTTTTCTGGATACTACTGGCTGCATGGTCCAATTATTGGGGATCACTTCGGTTTTAGAGCTAGTGATGGAGGAGGTCTATGTATCTGGAACCTCCTCAATGATTGCAGCGACTTGGCTTCGGCTTTCATTCACACTTTCCTCGGGAACTTCTAACCCAGCCCAATTGATGAAAGGCATGATCTGCTTGCCTTCAGACATTTTCTCCTTTCCCTTCTCATTGGGCCCTGACTGCCTCGGGAGATGGCATTTTTTCTCAAACTGCTCCATGATTTCCTGCAATAACTCCATCTGCTGGGCCCATCCTTTGGCTGGGGGAGCCTCCACCTTATCCTCTGCTTCAGATGTAGGCTTGACTGCCCTTGGGGAGTATTCATTATTGGTTCTTGGGATCGGGACTCCGGTTATCCGACTGGGAATTTTCTTGTATGAGTTTTTTGACCTTATACCTCCGTAATATCCTAACCCTGCCTTGCCCGACTGTACTGGTATCTGGATGGGTTCGGTGATTCCTTGACTGTTCTTGCCCAGCCCTTGCCCCTGCTGGAAGTTCATCGCCATCATTTCCCGGGCAACAAATGTGAGCTCGGGAGACATTTTAGGCTTTAAATTCGGAGCTCCCAACTGCCTGTATTGAGGGGTGCTAATTTCAAATGTCTGATAGATGATTGGTTCGATTGATTCATCTACATAGATCACGGGCATGCCTTTTACAGAGGAAACAGGGTAGTCAGGTTCTGCTGCAATCGTTACCAAGTGCCCATCAACGACGAACTTTATTTGTTGATGCAGGGTGGAGGGAACTGCCCCTGCCATATGAATCCAGGGCCTCCCTAGTAGCATGTTATAACTGGCAGTGATATCTAGCACTTGGAAGGAAATGTCAAAAGTATAAGGCCCGATCTCCATCGGTAGCTCAATCTCTCCCACCGTGTCCTTTCGAGACTCGTCGAACGCCCTCACCACCACTTGGCTGGCCCGCAGGCGCTTAGGGTTGATTTTCATCTTTTCCAGAGTACTATACGGGCAAATATTCAGGGTTGACCCACCATCAATCAAGACTCTATTCATCACATACCCGGAGGAGATGACCGCAATGTGTAACGGCCTCCGGTGCCCCCTCCCTTCTTCGGGGATATCGTCGTCGGTGAATGAGATTACATTGTTGTCCAACAGGTGGCCCACCAAGTGGCTGAATCTCTCCGTACTAATGGACTTGGGGACATGAGCCTCTTCTAGGACTTTGCTTAATATCTGATGATGATCACTGGATGCCAATACCAGGTCTAAGATGGATGTCAAGGGCGGTTGCACCTCTAGTGCCTTAACCACATTCGTCTTACTGCGATTCATTTTCTCCCAAAACTCCAAGGTTTTTTCCTTCGAGATTTTCCCATTTTCCTTTTTCGTGCTCTCAAGGACTCGCCTTGGTAGATACAATGGATTTCCCCTAGAAATGACTGATGCACAACTGGCCTCCCCCTCGGTCTTCCCCCCATAATTCCATGGAACAGCCTTCAAACTGGTAATCGGCAATTGTGACCTGGCTGTTATAACAAGGGGTCTTGGAGCTGACAAACGGATGGGCTCCCTTTTGGTACCTCAAATTATCCCAGGCAACTTGATGAGATCACTTCGCGTGCCCTCCTGAGCATTGGTCATAGCAATCTATTCATAGATCTTTCTCACGTACCTCAATTTCAAAGGACCTTCCGCCCCGCTGGTTTCCACTACGTTCACGCCTCCCCCATTATGCTCAAGGAGAGGATTGGCCTTTACATTTGGGGGTTCCGGCTGTTACACCACGATTTCCCCACTGTCGATCATGTTTTGGATCTTGTGTTTTAGTGACCAGCAGTCTTGGGTATCATGTCCCGGGGATCCCGAGTGATAGGCGCACCTTTTGCTTGGGTCGTATCTCTTGGCCTTCGGGTCCGCTGGTGGTGCTAGTTCTGTAATCTTTTTCTGACTTACCAACACGGCCAGTATCTACTCCAATGAATCCCCCAATGGAGTAAACTCTCTCTCTCGGGGCCTTTCGAATTTCCTGCGCCCCTCATACCTTTGATTGTTGAAATTTGACTGACGCGGGGGCTCGTTATTTTGCATGCGGATAGAAAGGCTGATCACTGCTTTCCCAGATAGCCCTTGCAAGACCAAGGACACATCTTCCTCTTTTCTCTTCTGGGGTTTCCGGGAAGAACTGCCATAGTTTCCACTCTGGATTTGCTCAGCAACAGCTTCAAGAGCTGTGAAGTCTCGGATCTTTCCTGACTTCAACCCCATCTCTGCCATTTCCCCGTGTTTGATCATCTCCGCAAAAGGCTTCCCTATCCCAGCTATCACCCTTTCATAATAAGGGGCCTCTTGTATATCGATGAAGGTCATTACCATCTCTGTTTCGTTCATGGGTGGGTTTACTTGGGCCGCCAACCTTCTCCACCGTTGAGCATAATCTCTGAAGGATTCATTAGTCTGCTTCCTGATCTTTGTCATCTGGTATTGGTCCGGGGCCATTTGGGATTGAAAGTTGTATTGCGTCAAGAAGGTGTGGGCCAGCTCCTCCCAATTATGAATCTTAGCATTATCTAACCTCGCATACCAGGTCCTAGCCTCCCCTGTCAAGCTTTTCTGGAATAACTGCATTCTCAACAACTCGTCCTCAGCATATGCCCCTAATTCTCCGATGTAGACTTTCAAATGCGTGTAAGGATCCCCCGACCCTATATACTTTTCAAATTCGGGAATTTTGAACTTCTCAAGATACTTGGCTCCCGAAAAAATGCATAAGTCAGAGTAGTTAACACTACCATACAACCCGATCCCCTTCATAGTTTTGATGGCCTATTCCATCTACTTTATCTTCTTGCTGACATTACTGGCAACTTCATCTTCTGGAATGACAATAATTTGTTTTTGCTGTTCAACCTTCGGGGTTTCTAGGGTCATACCGTTCCCTTGGGATGATGGCTCCGGTGGGTCCTCGGTTTCTGACTTCGATTTCAACTTGAAGTGCTCTTTTAGCATCATGGTCAATTCCGTCATCTGATTCTTTACTGCATCAAACTCCTCCCGAGATATAGGAGCCGGGTTCGGATTGGGATTCTCGGCCATTTCGACTGCAGACTCTCGGGCTTTTCTGGATCGAAGACGAGTTTAGGGAGCAATCCTTCAAATACAATAACTCAAATTTAGTTTCGAGGAATGACATTATTGGATACATGCTAAAGCAAAAAATCTCTGTAAAACTTTTTTGAGTTTTTTAATCTTTGCCTGCAAAACAGGGTCAGTATTCCTTCATTTTGACCAAGGCATATTAATGTAAAATCATGATGCTCTCCCAGCTATCCCTGTAAAACAGATGTTAGTACTTTTATTTTGACAAAGCAGTTGGTACAAAATAATTGACTACAGTATGATATCATGCGCGTAAAGTGTAAAAGGGTATGAAGAGACTTCCCACGCGTCGGGTTTATCTGAGGCTGACCTGCCCTAAGTTACTCTCGCGGGCTTTTCGGCATGAAGGTTCCCAGATCTTCGCAACATACTAGAAGGGAATAAATCCGATCGTTCAATTGGATTGGATCTGAGTGGATGCTTTTCCTGAGCCTCGTCGGGGAGCGCCCCTTTGAGTCCAGTAATCTACATCCGACGGGTTTGCCTCAAAAGGAGGAATCGCTCAATCATACATTCATCGTTCCTCACCGTATGCATATGATGCTAATAAAGTAAAGCTTTGAAAAGAAAACGCAATCATACCATTCGCATACACGCACCAAAAGGTAAATTAACGCAAGCAACGCAACCACATATTTTTAGATTTTTAAAGGATAGGAAAACATCAAGATTTTAAACGCGGCCTAAGCCCTCTACTATCCCCAGCGGAGTCGCCAGCTGTCGACGCCGGGATTTGGTCGTTTCGTTTTTTAATATTAAAATCCCAATATTAAAAGCCCTTTCCAAATTTTTTAGCCTTTAGATTAAGATGTGATTTTTTGAAAAGGGTTGGCTTAGTGTCGACGGGGTTTCAAAAGGTCGATTTTTTAATGAGCCAATTGACCAGAGTCACTAGTTGGTATATTTAAAAATGGATGTACCAACTCATCCGGATTTTGTTTTCGTAATCGCTGGCTCATATGTGACTCCGAATTAATTGGTCTGTGAACCGAGATTCATAGAATTCGGGGGCTTGCTTAAGCGAGGGGAAGGTGTTAGGCACCCCCCGACTTCCGTGAAAACACGGTTACCGCAATCTCGATGTTTTCCTATCCTTTCAAAATCCTAAAAATATGTGAGTTGCGTGTGTGTACGTGCGTGCCTAGGTGATGGTTGTGGTGAATTTTGCGTGAAAATCGCTTTGATTTCTTATGGAAAACGTGTTTTGGTCGGAAAGCGTTTAGACGTCTTTTGCCCCGAATGACAAGGCTTCGTTTTTTATAATAAAGATTGATTTTAATTTCGAAAACGATGAGGGTTTTTTATTGGATGTCATTTTTAGAAATAGTTTTTTAAACTTTTGTCAAATAGGAATCGAGACTATACATTGCCTTCTAACAGTAAATTCAAATAAAATGAAGGCAACTTCTAGAACTCTTTAACCCTATGCACAAAGTTTAATGAAAACGTTTATCTATTTTTTACGAAAACATCTTTTATGACATTTCAAAACCAAATGGAGCATTTTTGTCAAACAACACTCAAAGTTCGCCAAAACTCTTAATTTTTAAACCTCGTGAATCTAATATCCTAATTTGATCATTTTTTAGAAAATCTTCATCGTTTGCTTTATTTTGGGAAATCGTTTTTTGTGTCGCAAATCAAAACAAGCATTCAAACGTGTCGGGGCTATCCATGGGCATGTGAGCCGTCTAAATAACCCCAAACACCCATAATCACATATTTTACTATTACGGGGCCTTAACCCGATTACGGTTCGATATCGCTTTAAGGCCCAATATTTACATATATATACACAATGGACCCTTGCAATGATTACATACACCAAAAGTTGCCCATCACTGGGATTTGATCACGAGGATCTCCTCCCTAGGCTCACAATCACCCAAATCGCTGCACCACTATACCAAAGCAAGATAAGCAATACTAAACTTGATACTATGCTACACGAATCAACAAATCACAATCCTAACACAACAAACTACCAGTTAACACAACGAACTACATATCACCGTACGGATATCATCGGGACATTAGGAGAAAATTACGTTCCGACGGAACCCTCGCTAATAATCTCTAATCCACGGATTCTCAACAATACAACAACATACTACATTAAGCGACCCAAAACACAATATTATAATAACAATACAAGCAAAAAAATATCAACCAAAACACCATTCTCACCTTGCAATACACCGACAAAAGCTTTATATTTCACGATTGAACCAAAACCACACGAATACTTGAATATTTGACAAGAAAAACAAGTTTCTCACTTGGATTTAACCAAACCCGAGCTCCTCTCTCGCCTTCTCGCGTGTTTCTCTCTCCTAAGTTTAGAAAAAATTTGCTTCATATCCTTCTGCAGATCAAAAATGGCGTTGTATAGGTGACTGAAGTCAGCCGCAGGTGCATCTGCGGCTGCCTGCTGTGGCCGCCCGCGCCGAATTCTCGGCTGCCGGGTTGTCTCCTCAAGCCGTGCAAGTGTCACGCTTGTCAGTGGCCGCAGGTGCACCTGCGGCTGCCCAGCTTCCTTTTCTCGATTTTCGTGTCACGTAGTCTTGAATCGTCAATTTCTGCTATTTTATTTTGGAAGGCTGTCACCTGATGTATAAATATCTCTGGTGCCTGGCTTCCAAAGAGCGAGACCCCCTCCGACTGTCGCAAGCGTAGTGGTCATTTGCCGTCTTTGGCAACCGAATCGGGTTTCGTCTGGATCAACTGCATATCTTGCCTCAAATGACTTGACACTCGTTGTTCGTTTGACAGCTTTGATCGTAAGCCGTCGTGGTGACTTTGGGTTAGGGTCCACCTTTCCTGTTCATAGGTTGGGTCGAATGACGATTTTGCCCTCATGTCAAGGTCAGTACACAAGTGCAAAATTTGGGTGTCTACAGTAATACTTTTTCCACATAAATTTCGTTGAGAGAACTGATTCTAAATATTACTGAGTTATACTCATTAACATTTTTAAAATCTTACAAATGTAGATGCGTCCAATCATAACGAGCTTTAGAAAGAATCACTATTTTTTTTTTATCAAATCTTTCTTTTTGATTTTTTCACAGATCAACTGGATCTTTTATTGTGAGATACTTAGTTTTTAATCATTTATGAAGATGGTGGCGAAGAAAAATCATTGCTTTTGCTTTATCCTAGTTGGATGTTTCATTTTTTTCTTTGATTGTGTTTCCAAGACCCATAGCATCTAAATGAATTTCAGCATCTAGTATCGATGATAGATAATTCTTGCCAGTAATATGAAGAGTCACAAACTTAAGATTTGCAAGATTTAACATGATAAAAACTAAAAGTAATCAATTGACAAAACAAAATTACCTGAAAATTGGATCTTTGAGTTTTGAGAAGATGAAACCAGTATGATACTATAACTTGAAAGATTAAAGTCTCATGTTGATAACGTGTTGTAAAATATGATAAAGATGGAAGGGGAATGAACTAAAAATATATAATAGAGATACTTTGTATTATAAATGTACATTGAATATTTATAAATAAATTTATTACAAGGAAAGATATATTAGAGATGTAAAAATATGAATATAGGCCAAGTATGCTTGGTCTCCAAGAATACTTAGTAGCCAAGAAATATATAACATCTATTAATTAAAACTACAGTTCGACTTAATTTAAACTTCTTGAAGTCAAGTGGATATATTTTTATATTTATAATTTACAGGAATTTAGTTAGTTTTAGATAATATAACATAACACTACAATTAAATTATCTAAATAATATTATTATTCATAATATTTATTTTTTTAAAATTAAATAAATTATCTTAATTTTAAATTAAAAAATTAACTTAAATTAATTTTAAAAAGTCAAATATAATCTTTGAAAAGTCAAAAAAATAGTGTTTAAAATGCTTACGTTAGAAAGATAAATTAATTAGATGTTTCATTTTATATTTCTAATGAGCTCACTTCGGTATGTCCTAAATATCAAATCACAATACTTTTTATAAATTTGAATCATCTATTCTGAATTATAAAATTAATATTAATTTTTAAAAAATTTATTTATTCATTTATAGTATTTTTAAATTTAAAATTAATATAATTTATTTAAATTTTAAAAATAATAATTTTATAATTAATAGTACTTTTTATGTGACGACCCCAAATCCGGGTTCTTTAACCCCGGGTTTGGTTCTCACTGTACAATACTTAACAATAATGAAATACATAAATTGTATTCAAACTTCGCGGAATAATACAAAAGGTTCCTTAATCAAAAGGCTACACTTCCCAAGGTCTATTACCTTAATCTTAACATTACATATCTTAAGGGAAATACAAAAGATTTACAACAGTAATTACATAACAGTAATATAAACTAGCATGCAATTACTAAAACTAAGCATTCGTTTTCCCCTTGCCTTTGTCCGATTTAGAGTTTTCGGGAATGGCTGAAATATAGTCATGATATAGCAAGAATGAGCAACTAAATGGCTCAGCAAGTTTATAAACAACAATCATACGATATATCATGATGAAGGGAAATAACTTCAAGGTTTCAACAATAGCAATTGTGAAAGATAACAAGAATCAATGTTCAATAAAAGAAGGAATTGACTCTTTACTGCTGAGTGGTCTTTAATGACCCTGAACTGCTACTAAGGTAGAACAGACATACAATATCTGACTCCTTGTTAAAATAACGGGACACTTGAGGGGATCAGTGTAATGACCGAGAAAATTACGAACCCAAATTTTTTTTTTATTTAATTATATCCATAAGAAAATATGAGGTGTGAGGTATGAAGTATGTGATAAGTTGTATGATGAGAGGTATTAAATTAGTTAATTAAATTAATTAACTAAAGAAGGAAAAAGATTTCGAGAGAAGCTTATGTGATGAAATCACATAAGCTTGAATGTTGGCCTTGTATGGCAATTAAGAAGATTTATAGTAAACAAGTTAATTACTTGTATGAATAATGAGAAAGAAGAAGCAAGTGAATTATTTAAGACAATCCAATATGAGAATAATTGTTTGTGTATGGTTAACTATATTATAAACCCAATTTGATGATAAGGGTTAGTGAATGAATTAAATTAATCAAGTCAAAGTACTTGTATTAATATGTGTTAGGGTTTCATTAAAACAAACCCAAGAATTTGTAAGTAATAGTGTTATGTAAGCTAATTTAATTAAGGAGTCCAATGGACTTATAAATAGCAAATCTAATTGGATTATATAATAAGTCCAAATGATATATTAAACTAGTTCCAATAAACTAACCTAGTAGCCTATATAATTTAATTAAACATTGATCAATGTAATTAATTAAACTAGCACAATGCTTGTTTTAATTAAATGTAACATAGATTATTTAAATGTTAGCCCAATGTGATAAATAAATTGAGCCCAAACAAATTAAATGAATGAGCCCAACTTATTTAATACCTAAGTCCAAAGTGGAGCCCAATAGGAAATCAAAATGTTGGTCAAACATTATATATAGGTATATATATCAATTGGTGTATATATGAATAATAAATGTAATAAAAAATAAAGCAAAAATGGGGGATTTATCCCATTTTGCTGAGATTTAGGGGGCCCCACTTGGGGTTGCTTGATTTTCCAAGTTGCTTATAATTTACTCCTTGTCATAGTAGGTGAACAACTAAGGTCAGACAATGTCAATCAACCTAGTCATTCATGCAATAGTAAGCACCAATTAGCCTTAATTTGACCAACATTGGTTGATTAGGAGAATTGATGATGGTTTAGTAGATGACTATAAATAAGATACTCCACACAAGTATTATGTTGGTTGGTTCATTTGCTAGAGATTTCAAGAGTGAAAAGAGAGAGCATTTGAGAGCTAAAGAGAGAAATACTTGTAAGTTGAGAGGAAAAAGCTAGAGAGCTTGTGAGCTAGTGTGCTAATGGTTCACTCAAGAAGGAAGAAGAGGCCTAGCAAGAAGAAGATCTCCATAGAAGGAACTATGAAGGTTGAAAAGTGTTCTAACCCTTCCTTAGTTAATTTCTATGGTCTATATATGTTTTAATCGGTCAAAAAGTATTTTTAACCGATCAAAAGTTATTTTGATGATCTAGAAGTCTAAAACTATGATATATAGGTATATTCATGGTTTGATATAGTTAAATCATGTTTTGGTATGAGCGGTATGCATAAAAATGCAAGAAATGTCTATATTAAGCTTTACCGGTAAAAACCTAGGTAGCTATATGGTATTTAATGTTGTAGTTTGAAATGTACAAGTTGGAAAAATAATTTTTATGACTAAAAGGTTACCTCTATGAGTTTTTAAGAAAACCCAGCTTGAATCTTTCAAAAATATGGAAAAATAAAGAAGTTATGAATTTTTCCTCAAAGCATGTTGATTTTAAAACCCTAGGTTGCATTGTGAACGATTTTAAGCCTAGTTCCGTTCAGAATTTGGAATTGTGATATAAAGAGAAATTGTAGAGGGGGAAATTATAATGAGAATGGACTCAAGAATCACCCCAAAATGTTTTTAAATGAAGAAGTTATGGCTGTCGGAGCGTCGGAGGGTCGGGCAGTCCAAATTAGGGTTTTTGAAAATTGGCCGAGCGCCTACTGAGCGCCTACCAAGCGCCTAGGCGCTTGAACCGGCTGTCTCTGAGGGCAGACTTGGTCCGGGTCGGGTCGGGTCGATCCGGGTCGGGTCGGGCCGGTCCGGGTCGGGTTTTTTGTGAAAATTTAAGTTAAAATAAGTATAAAATGAATGTGTTTAAATAATAAACCAATATATTTAGAGTCTATAAGAGACAAATTGGTAGCTAAATGTTTAAAATAAAGACTAAGGTTAACACAATTAAAAAGTTAACTATTGGTATTATTTGAAGAGTATTAAAATATTATTGAATGTTGAATAATATTAATATGTGATTAAAAGGTTGTTAAATGATTAATAACATTTGTAAATGATTAAAATATTATTACATGGTTAATAATATTAATAGGTAATTAAAATATTATTAAAGGATTAATAATATTAATAAGTGGTTAAAATATTATTAAATAATTAATAATATTAATAAGTGATTAAAATATTATTGAATAATTAATAATATTAGTTAAGAATTTAAAGTATTATTAAAGGGTTAATAATATTAGTAAGATAGTAGAATATTATGAAATATTAAGAAATGAGTAAAATATTATTAAATGGTTAATAATATTGGTATGTGAATAAAATATTATTACATGGTTAATAATATTAATAAGAGAGGATAATATTATTAAATGGTTAATAATATTAACAAATGATTAAAATATTATTAAATGATTAATAATATTATTTTGAGTGTAAAATATTATTAAATGGTTAATAATATTAATATGTGATTAAAATATTATTAAAATGATAATAATATTAATAAGTGATTAAAATATTATTAAATGGTTAATAATATTAATAAGAGATTAAAATATTATTAAATGATTAATAATATTAATAAATAATTAAAATATTATTAAATGACTAATAATATTAAGAAGAGAATAGAATATTATTAAATGGTTAATAATATTAATGAGAGAAGAAAATAGTATTAAATGATATTATTTTGAGTGTAAAATATTATTAAATGGATAATAATATTTAGAAGTTATTGAAGATATTATTTGATGAATAATATTATTTGAAGAGTAAGACATTATTAATAATGTTAACATATGATTGAAATATTATTAAATGATTAATAATATTAACTAAGGATAAAGATATTATTAAATGATTAATAATATTATTAAGAGGGTAAAATATTATTAAATGATTAATAATATTTATGATTAAGATGTTGTTTGATGATTAATATCATTGGGGATAGTGTAAAGCATTATTTAATTATTAATAATGTTAATAAGTGTTTGAGATAATAAAGAGGTTAAGAGAATTATTAGATGGTTAATAATATTAAGGAGTTAAGTGATTTATTATTGAAATAATAAATGGTTAAATATTATTATACGATTAATAATATTATATGTTGTATTTATATATTATCAAATGAGATAATATTATAAAGCAATGAAGTGATGGTTATGTGAGTTGAAATATTATCAAGGGAATTGATAATATTATTAAGAGTTTTAAGGTTATGATTAAGTGATAGATGATTTAAGATATATTTGTTAAGGTTATTAATGTTAAATAAACCTATATGTGTTATGCTAATTGGAGGATCAATGTTATTGAATATTAGGTCACCCAAAGGAAGTATTTTTTTAGTTGAATAGCAGTAGTCAGCGGAACAGGCAAGTTCTTCTTAACCCTAACTTGTATTTATTGTTGCAAGTTTCCTTCAACTTTATGTACATTGAGCTATTCAAATTATTGTTGAGCAAATTCTACACTCGTAGTTATTTGACAGAACTTAAAGTGGATTAATTATCTAAAAATTATTCCACCTCATTATTGGTTATTGTATTCGCACATAGTGCCTTTGCAAATGTTATAGTTCAGTAATTTACGAACTGTTTAAGAATGTCTAAGCTAATTGTTTCGGCTAGACAAATGCATGTTTAAATTCATCTAATTGAATATTATGAAAGCTTATCCAAACCATTGGCTGGTGCGGATTCTTACAGTAAGACTGAGAAAGAACAACCCTAGTTAAAGGGGATTTTTATTTGTCGGGAAACCGAATGCGCGCAAGAAATCTAAATGTTATGCATATACATAGGACATGAGAGGACTGATCCCCTCGAGTGTCCCGTTATTTTTAACAAGGTGTCAGACATTGTATGTCTGTTCTACCTTAGTAGTAGTTCAGGGTCCTTTGCGACCACTCAGCAGTAAAGAGTCAATCCATTCTTTTGTTGAACATTGATTCTTGTTATTTCACAATTGTTATTTATTGTTGAAACTCTCGAAGATAAATCTTTTTCATTCATGATATATCATTTCTTATTTAAACTTGCTGGGCAAAGTAGTTGCTCACCCTTGCTATATCATGAACTATTTTCAGTTAAGCCGAGTTATCTAAGGTGTATCACGGCAAAGGACAGATGAACGAGTAGACGTAGTTAGTTCGTACTATTTGTGTAAACCTTTTGTATTATAAGGTAACGATGATGTATTAAGGTTAGTGGAACCTGGGATTGAAGGTACGTTTTGTAATGAAATTATGTATGTTTTCCGCGAGTTATTGAAGTTTTAATTTATGAATGTTTGTTAAGTGATGAATAGTGAGCACCGAACCCGAGGTTCAAGGGACCCGGATTTGGGGGCGTCACAGGTTGGTATCAGAGCTGTAGGTTATAAACCTTAGGTGGGGAAAAACCTTAGGATTATGACCGTAGAGAAGACAAGAAAACTCATATAGAGTTTAGGATATGAATTGTGGAGATTCATCAAGTAAGAAAAGTTATGTGTAGGTAAGAAAAGATCTGTTATTAGATCGAAAAAGGATGAGGATTCGGAAGATGGTCCGAAGGTTAGAGTTGAGCATTGACGAAGAAAAGAGAGTAAGGAATGAAAGATACTTAATCTATGGAGAATAGATAAGAAGAAGTGATCAGATGTAGATGTGACTAAGGTAAAATAAAAGAAAATGATGTTAAGGAATGATTCGAGGACATTGAGGATATCTTGAGAAGATTGATCTATATGGATCGATGGTAGTAAAGATGATCAGGGTAAATAGAGATGAAATAAAGGGTTAAACAAATAAGTGGTTGCAGAGTTAAATGAATCATAGAAGAATGAGAAGATTTTGGAGTCAATCATAAAAGCAGATAATGATGAAGTGATTGAGAAAAAGTAGAATGATTGTAGAAAAAGATAAGCATGATAAATAATTACATAAGAATGATAATAGTGTATGTTGAGGAGTCTAACTTTAGAAGTATATATCTTTGGGAGTTTGACTTTGGAGAATATGTTTGGAGAATTACGTTTCAGAAGTTATTTTAGAAGATTTAAAAAATCGGATGATTTTCTAATCTGTAAGTTGAATTTTATCTATGCAAATGATGAAAGAAGTTATAAAATTTTGAAAATCCCAACTTTGGAGATAAGAAGCGGGATATGATATGTAATTAGCATAGTGCTAAGAACAAGTATAGTACTAAGTACTAAAGTGATGCATATTAAAATGTTTATTAAATATGCAAATAGATGATAGAAAGACAAGAGGACGATAGTATGGAAGTTTGAAGAATGTATGTTGAATGAGAAGATCGAGATATAGTGTTTAGGCTATCAAACGATTTGAAGATAGGTGACTGATAATTGTGCGTATAGTTAGTAAGCAAAAGAATGCTTAAAGGTGTGTAGCTGTATAAATGATGAGGTACTACGTACCAAGGAAGAATATGTTAATAAATTTTAAGTGATGGATTATCTGTTAGCATTAAAAGTATATGCCTAAAATCTATAGAGAGGTAATAATACTACCGTATTATGCCAAACGATAATGTCAAGAGAAAGTTTTAAAGAAAGAATACTCTAGACAATAGTGAAGAAAGTTAAGGAGTTAGACCATAATTCCTTACAGACGATTGATGAGTCTAATAGTAGACGCTTTTGAGGAATGAATCAATGAAATTGGAGAAAATCCAGAGACAAGGAATAAATATCTGAAAGAGGATATCAAAGAAGTGATAGACGACATCTTATAATAAGATTGTTGTGTAAAGAACAATAATAAGATCGTGAAATGATCTACGAAGATGAACTCGTGAGGAGTTATGTGTTAAAGTATGGATTAAGAAAATTCATACTAAGTTAATAAGAAAATTAGAGGTTGTAGATTTTATTTGAGGACTCATATTAGTGGTTGAGTTGTGCGATTCCTTGTATGGGCGAGGAATTAGTGCTTGATTTTAGAACCGCTTAGCTTCCTATAGTAATATAGTGGCCGAGTTGACCAATTTCTTGTATGGGCAGGAGATTGTGTTTGGTTCGACAACCACTTAGCTTCCTAATTATGATAATCATTGAAATCTTGGGTCGCGCTATCCGATGTATATATGGTGAGAAGGTGAGTCTTTTCTTATAGTATATCGGATATGTAGAGAATGTAGAGATTAGGTGCGTGTTCTTAAAACTCATACGTATGGTAAGTTCGTGACTCATAATGGTATGGTGGAGCCCCTCAGCGAATGGACGATTAAGGTCTGACTAGGATAAGTTCCTCAAGCCATGCTATTGTGGTAAGTTCCTGAACTCATATTGTGTGGTAAGTTCGATGAACAAGTTGTGATGGAGGTTAGAACAAGGTCATAAATAAAGATTTAGTTATCAGTGAATTGTGAATTGTGTGAGGCCAGTATTGTTCTCCTGAATACTACTGGTAGGTTGTGTTATATAGTGATGTCTTGCATCAAGGAGCAAGCTAAGATTTGAAAAAGGATAAGGTGGGTAATCACGTTTGTAGCACCACAGTTACTTAGGTTTGAAGAGAATCATTATCAGAGAAGATGTGAGTATTTCTTTAAAGATATGGAGACTTCAGAAAGAGGAAGAAAAGAAGAAGCTGATAAACAGCATGAGAAATTATCAAGAATACGATGATAGGTATAAGATTAATGGAAGATATGATGAGGAATAAATGACAATGTTTAGCATGATAGTGAATTTTCTGGATGATGAGAAATTAAAGAAGAATAGTGATACACTACTTAACAATCAAGTACGTGTAAGGGAACATAAGAAGAAGACGGTATTCGAGTTATTAAGTTCCAGGGTAAAGAAGGTAAAATATGTTGTATGAGAGGAAGAAGAAGTGAATAAGAGGAGTAAGGGATACTATGTGTTTATAAAACCCAACTCCTGGAGTATGTGGGTTAGATGGTTATGTTAAGTCCCAACTTTTGCAGTCTTTATGGGATATGAACGTTTATTGAAGTAGGTTTCAAAATGTAAGGTGCTAAGGCCCTACTGGTTGCGTATAAATATAGATGTTATGTTTATATGCTTTAGAATGATACTGTGAGCATTAATATTAAATGCTACAAGAATGAATGTAAGGAACAGAATATAAGAGCATAACGTAAGTTTTATTTTAAAAACAGATAATGTCGCCGCATAGACAACCCCGAAACCGGAGGATGGAAGAATCAGTTAATAGTAAAGGAGGTCAAATGGACCCGATGCAAACTTTTGCTAATATGGTAGCAGAAGCGATACAAAGCAAAAATCCAGCATTAGGAAGTTCGCCGAAAAATCGAGTGGCAAATTTTAAGGATTTTAAAATGGTAGGACCACCTGAGTTTCGAGGAACGAGAGATCCAATCGAAGCTCAGACATGGATGAAAGAAATGGAGAAAGTATTTGAAGTTGCATGTGTTGTAGAAAAATAGAAGACAACAATTATCACCTTCATGATGAAGGGAGAGGCTGATTTTTGTGTAAGGCTAACAAAAGCCGATCAGGAGAAAGAATGGTTACGTGGACTCGTTTTAAGGAATTGTTCTTTGAAAACTATTTTCCAAATAGTACAAAGACAATAATGGAAGTGAAATTTTTGGAACTCAAACAGGTAAGTACGACAGTAGCAGAATATGCCGCTAAGTTTAATGAGCTAGCAAGATTTGCTCCACATTAAGTGGACATGGAAGAACGAAGGACAAGAAGGTTTGAACAAGAATTAAATACATGGATCTACAGTAAGGTTTCAATTTTTCGGATTAACACGTTTTCAGCAATGATAGGAAAGGCAATCATAGCAGAAGGCGGAGGTAAGGATTTGACAGAGTATAATCAAGAGAGGAAAGAAAAGTGAAGAAGAAAATGGTAAAGGAAGTAGCAGAGGTTGTAACGCTCATAAACGAAAGAGGAACCATAAAAAAAAAATGGTGAGAATGGTCAAAGAAAATAAACACGAAGAATAGAAAGTTGTGAAAGTTGTGAAAAGAATCACATAGGAGTATGTCTAAAAGGGACAGATAGATGCTATAGATATGGAGGGAAAGGACACGGTGCTTCAAACTGTCCTGGTCCCAGAAAGAATTGGAAGTGTTTTATTTGTGGAAGAATGGATCATCCGTTTAAGGACTAACCGAAGAAGGAAAGTAAGGCGAGAAGTAATATCAAGAAAGCCAAGAGGCACGATGTTAGTTGTTTTCGAGAAATAATATAATCGTTTAGGTATTATTTGATTCGAAGACTATCTGTCTGAGAATTTCACTAAATAAATAGAATTTCTCGAAGAAAATAGAATACTTTATTAAAATAAAGTGTCTTTAAATCAAAGGATTGTGTTAGATAGATAAATAGTAAGTTATCCGTAAAAATTTATTCGGATATACGAAGAAAAGAGTCAGGAAGAAATCAGATGATAAGAAAATCTTATGTAATCTTATAACGGTGATTCTGGGGACAGAATCCTTATAAGAAGGGGTGAATGTAATGACCGAGAAAATTACGAACCCAAATTTTTTTTTTATTTAATTATATCCATAAGAAAATATGAGGTGTGAGGTATGAAGTATGTGATAAGTTGTATGATGAGAGGTATTAAATTAGTTAATTAAATTAATTAACTAAAGAAGGAAAAAGATTTCGAGAGAAGCTTATGTGATGAAATCACATAAGCTTGAATGTTGGCCTTGTATGGCAATTAAGAAGATTTATAGTAAACAAGTTAATTACTTGTATGAATAATGAGAAAGAAGAAGCAAGTGAATTATTTAAGACAATCCAATATGGGAATAATTGTTTGTGTATGGTTAACTATATTATAAACCCAATTTGATGATAAGGGTTAGTGAATGAATTAAATTAATCAAGTCAAAGTACTTGTATTAATATGTGTTAGGGTTTCATTAAAACAAACCCAAGAATTTGTAAGTAATAGTGTTATGTAAGCTAATTTAATTAAGGAGTCCAATGGACTTATAAATAGCAAATCTAATTGGATTATATAATAAGTCCAAATGATATATTAAACTAGTTCCAATAAACTAACCTAGTAGCCTATATAATTTAATTAAACATTGATCAATGTAATTAATTAAACTAGCACAATGCTTGTTTTAATTAAATGTAACATAGATTATTTAAATGTTAGCCCAATGTGATAAATAAATTGAGCCCAAACAAATTAAATGAATGAGCCCAACTTATTTAATACCTAAGTCCAAAGTGGAGCCCAATAGGAAGTCAAAATGTTGGTCAAACATTATATATAGGTATATATATCAATTGGTGTATATATGAATAATAAATGTAATAAAAAATAAAGCAAAAATGGGGGATTTATCCCATTTTGCTGAGATTTAGGGGGCCCCACTTGGGGTTGCTTGATTTTCCAAGTTGCTTATAATTTACTCCTTGTCATAGTAGGTGAACAACTAAGGTCAATCACAATGTCAATCAACCTAGTCATTCATGCAATAGTAAGCACCAATTAGCCTTAATTTGACCAACATTGGTTGATTAGGAGAATTGATGATGGTTTAGTAGATGACTATAAATAAGATACTCCACACAAGTATTATGTTGGTTGGTTCATTTGCTAGAGATTTCAAGAGTGAAAAGAGAGAGCATTTGAGAGCTAAAGAGAGAAATACTTGTAAGTTGAGAGGAAAAAGCTGGAGAGCTTGTGAGCTAGTGTGCTAATGGTTCACTCAAGAAGGAAGAAGAGGCCTAGCAAGAAGAAGATCTCCATAGAAGGAACTATGAAGGTTGAAAAGTGTTCTAACCCTTCCTTAGTTAATTTCTATGGTCTATATATGTTTTAATCGGTCAAAAAGTATTTTTAACCGATCAAAAGTTATTTTGATGATCTAGAAGTCTAAAACTATGATATATAGGTATATTCATGGTTTGATATAGTTAAATCATGTTTTGGTATGAGCGGTATGCATAAAAATGCAAGAAATGTCTATATTAAGCTTTACCGGTAAAAACCTAGGTAGCTATATGGTATTTAATGTTGTAGTTTGAAATGTACAAGTTGGAAAAATAATTTTTATGACTAAAAGGTTACCTCTATGAGTTTTTAAGAAAACCCAGCTTGAATCTTTCAAAAATATGGAAAAATAAAGAAGTTATGAATTTTTCCTCAAAGCATGTTGATTTTAAAACCCTAGGTTGCATTGTGAACGATTTTAAGCCTAGTTCCGTTCAGAATTTGGAATTGTGATATAAAGAGAAATTGTATAGGGGGAAATTATAATGAGAATGGACTCAAGAATCACCCCAAAATGTTTTTAAATGAAGAAGTTATGGCTGTCGGAGCGTCGGAGGGTCGGGCAGTCCAAATTAGGGTTTTTGAAAATTGGCCGAGCGCCTACTGAGCGCCTACCAAGCGCCTAGGCGCTTGAACCGGCTGTCTCTGAGGGCAGACTTGGTCCGGGTCGGGTCGGGTCGATCCGGGTCGGGCCGGTCCGGTCCGGGTCGGGTTTTTTGTGAAAATTTAAGTTAAAATAAGTGTAAAATAAATGTGTTTAAATAATAAACCAATATATTTAGAGTCTATAAGAGACAAATTGGTAGCTAAATGTTTAAAATAAAGACTAAGGTTAACACAATTAAAAAGTTAACTATTGGTATTATTTGAAGAGTATTAAAATATTATTGAATGTTGAATAATATTAATATGTGATTAAAAGGTTGTTAAATGATTAATAACATTTGTAAATGATTAAAATATTATTACATGGTTAATAATATTAATAGGTAATTAAAATATTATTAAAGGATTAATAATATTAATAAGTGGTTAAAATATTATTAAATAATTAATAATATTAATAAGTGATTAAAATATTATTGAATAATTAATAATATTAGTTAAGAATTTAAAGTATTATTAAAGGGTTAATAATATTAGTAAGATAGTAGAATATTATGAAATATTAAGAAATGAGTAAAATATTATTAAATGGTTAATAATATTGGTATGTGAATAAAATATTATTACATGGTTAATAATATTAATAAGAGAGGATAATATTATTAAATGGTTAATAATATTAACAAATGATTAAAATATTATTAAATGATTAATAATATTATTTTGAGTGTAAAATATTATTAAATGGTTAATAATATTAATATGTGATTAAAATATTATTAAAATGATAATAATATTAATAAGTGATTAAAATATTATTAAATGGTTAATAATATTAATAAGAGATTAAAATATTATTAAATGATTAATAATATTAATAAATAATTAAAATATTATTAAATGACTAATAATATTAAGAAGAGAATAGAATATTATTAAATGGTTAATAATATTAATGAGAGAAGAAAATAGTATTAAATGATATTATTTTGAGTGTAAAATATTATTAAATGGATAATAATATTTAGAAGTTATTGAAGATATTATTTGATGAATAATATTATTTGAAGAGTAAGACATTATTAATAATGTTAACATATGATTGAAATATTATTAAATGATTAATAATATTAACTAAGGATAAAGATATTATTAAATGATTAATAATATTATTAAGAGGGTAAAATATTATTAAATGATTAATAATATTTATGATTAAGATGTTGTTTGATGATTAATATCATTGGGGATAGTGTAAAGCATTATTTAATTATTAATAATGTTAATAAGTGTTTGAGATAATAAAGAGGTTAAGAGAATTATTAGATGGTTAATAATATTAAGGAGTTAAGTGATTTATTATTGAAATAATAAATGGTTAAATATTATTATACGATTAATAATATTATATGTTGTATTTATATATTATCAAATGAGATAATATTATAAAGCAATGAAGTGATGGTTATGTGAGTTGAAATATTATCAAGGGAATTGATAATATTATTAAGAGTTTTAAGGTTATGATTAAGTGATAGATGATTTAAGATATATTTGTTAAGGTTATTAATGTTAAATAAACCTATATGTGTTATGCTAATTGGAGGATCAATGTTATTGAATATTAGGTCACCCAAAGGAAGTATTTTTTTAGTTGAATAGCAGTAGTCAGCGGAACAGGCAAGTTCTTCTTAACCCTAACTTGTATTTATTGTTGCAAGTTTCCTTCAACTTTATGTACATTGAGCTATTCAAATTATTGTTGAGCAAATTCTACACTCGTAGTTATTTGACAGAACTTAAAGTGGATTAATTATCTAAAAATTATTCCACCTCATTATTGGTTATTGTATTCGCACATAGTGCCTTTGCAAATGTTATAGTTCAGTAATTTACGAACTGTTTAAGAATGTCTAAGCTAATTGTTTCGGCTAGACAAATGCATGTTTAAATTCATCTACTTGAATATTATGAAAGCTTATCCAAACCATTGGCTGGTGCGGATTCTTACAGTAAGACTGAGAAAGAACAACCCTAGTTAAAGGGGATTTTTATTTGTCGGGAAACCGAATGCGCGCAAGAAATCTAAATGTTATGCATATACATAGGACATGAGAGGACTGATCCCCTCGAGTGTCCCGTTATTTTTAACAAGGTGTCAGACATTGTATGTCTGTTCTACCTTAGTAGTAGTTCAGGGTCCTTTGCGACCACTCAGCAGTAAAGAGTCAATCCATTCTTTTGTTGAACATTGATTCTTGTTATTTCACAATTGTTATTTATTGTTGAAACTCTCGAAGATAAATCTTTTTCATTCATGATATATCATTTCTTATTTAAACTTGCTGGGCAAAGTAGTTGCTCACCCTTGCTATATCATGAACTATTTTCAGTTAAGCCGAGTTATCTAAGGTGTATCACGGCAAAGGACAGATGAACGAGTAGACGTAGTTAGTTCGTACTATTTGTGTAAACCTTTTGTATTATAAGGTAACGATGATGTATTAAGGTTAGTGGAACCTGGGATTGAAGGTACGTTTTGTAATGAAATTATGTATGTTTTCCGCGAGTTATTGAAGTTTTAATTTATGAATGTTTGTTAAGTGATGAATAGTGAGCACCGAACCCGAGGTTCAAGGGACCCGGATTTGGGGGCGTCACAGGTTGGTATCAGAGCTGTAGGTTATAAACCTTAGGTGGGGAAAAACCTTAGGATTATGACCGTAGAGAAGACAAGAAAACTCATATAGAGTTTAGGATATGAATTGTGGAGATTCATCAAGTAAGAAAAGTTATGTGTAGGTAAGAAAAGATCTGTTATTAGATCGAAAAAGGATGAGGATTCGGAAGATGGTCCGAAGGTTAGAGTTGAGCATTGACGAAGAAAAGAGAGTAAGGAATGAAAGATACTTAATCTATGGAGAATAGATAAGAAGAAGTGATCAGATGTAGATGTGACTAAGGTAAAATAAAAGAAAATGATGTTAAGGAATGATTCGAGGACATTGAGGATATCTTGAGAAGATTGATCTATATGGATCGATGGTAGTAAAGATGATCAGGGTAAATAGAGATGAAATAATGGGTTAAACAAATAAGTGGTTGCAGAGTTAAATGAATCATAGAAGAATGAGAAGATTTTGGAGTCAATCATAAAAGCAGATAATGATGAAGTGATTGAGAAAAAGTAGAATGATTGTAGAAAAAGATAAGCATGATAAATAATTACATAAGAATGATAATAGTGTATGTTGAGGAGTCTAACTTTAGAAGTATATATCTTTGGGAGTTTGACTTTGGAGAATATGTTTGGAGAATTACGTTTCAGAAGTTATTTTAGAAGATTTAAAAAATCGGATGATTTTCTAATCTGTAAGTTGAATTTTATCTATGCAAATGATGAAAGAAGTTATAAAATTTTGAAAATCCCAACTTTGGAGATAAGAAGCGGGATATGATATGTAATTAGCATAGTGCTAAGAACAAGTATAGTACTAAGTACTAAAGTGATGCATATTAAAATGTTTATTAAATATGCAAATAGATGATAGAAAGACAAGAGGACGATAGTATGGAAGTTTGAAGAATGTATGTTGAATGAGAAGATCGAGATATAGTGTTTAGGCTATCAAACGATTTGAAGATAGGTGACTGATAATTGTGCGTATAGTTAGTAAGCAAAAGAATGCTTAAAGGTGTGTAGCTGTATAAATGATGAGGTACTACGTACCAAGGAAGAATATGTTAATAAATTTTAAGTGATGGATTATCTGTTGGCATTAAAAGTATATGCCTAAAATCTATAGAGAGGTAATAATACTACCGTATTATGCCAAACGATAATGTCAAGAGAAAGTTTTAAAGAAAGAATACTCTAGACAATAGTGAAGAAAGTTAAGGAGTTAGACCATAATTCCTTACAGACGATTGATGAGTCTAATAGTAGACGCTTTTGAGGAATGAATCAATGAAATTGGAGAAAATCCAGAGACAAGGAATAAATATCTGAAAGAGGATATCAAAGAAGTGATAGACGACATCTTATAATAAGATTGTTGTGTAAAGAACAATAATAAGATCGTGAAATGATCTACGAAGATGAACTCGTGAGGAGTTATGTGTTAAAGTATGGATTAAGAAAATTCATACTAAGTTAATAAGAAAATTAGAGGTTGTAGATTTTATTTGAGGACTCATATTAGTGGTTGAGTTGTGCGATTCCTTGTATGGGCGAGGAATTAGTGCTTGATTTTAGAACTGCTTAGCTTCCTATAGTAATATAGTGGCCGAGTTGACCAATTTCTTGTATGGGCAGGAGATTGTGTTTGGTTCGACAACCACTTAGCTTCCTAATTATGATAATCATTGAAATCTTGGGTCGCGCTATCCGATGTATATATGGTGAGAAGGTGAGTCTTTTCTTATAGTATATCGGATATGTAGAGAATGTAGAGATTAGGTGCGTGTTCTTAAAACTCATACGTATGGTAAGTTCGTGACTCATAATGGTATGGTGGAGCCCCTCAGCGAATGGACGATTAAGGTCTGACTAGGATAAGTTCCTCAAGCCATGCTATTGTGGTAAGTTCCTGAACTCATATTGTGTGGTAAGTTCGATGAACAAGTTGTGATGGAGGTTAGAACAAGGTCATAAATAAAGATTTAGTTATCAGTGAATTGTGAATTGTGTGAGGCCAGTATTGTTCTCCTGAATACTACTGGTAGGTTGTGTTATATAGTGATGTCTTGCATCAAGGAGCAAGCTAAGATTTGAAAAAGGATAAGGTGGGTAATCACGTTTGTGGCACCACAGTTACTTAGGTTTGAAGAGAATCATTATCAGAGAAGATGTGAGTATTTCTTTAAAGATATGGAGACTTCAGAAAGAGGAAGAAAAGAAGAAGCTGATAAACAGCATGAGAAATTATCAAGAATACGATGATAGGTATAAGATTAATGGAAGATATGATGAGGAATAAATGACAATGTTTAGCATGATAGTGAATTTTCTGGATGATGAGAAATTAAAGAAGAATAGTGATACACTACTTAACAATCAAGTACGTGTAAGGGAACATAAGAAGAAGACGGTATTCGAGTTATTAAGTTCCAGGGTAAAGAAGGTAAAATATGTTGTATGAGAGGAAGAAGAAGTGAATAAGAGGAGTAAGGGATACTATGTGTTTATAAAACCCAACTCCTGGAGTATGTGGGTTAGATGGTTATGTTAAGTCCCAACTTTTGCAGTCTTTATGGGATATGAACGTTTATTGAAGTAGGTTTCAAAATGTAAGGTGCTAAGGCCCTACTGGTTGCGTATAAATATAGATGTTATGTTTATATGCTTTAGAATGATACTGTGAGCATTAATATTAAATGCTACAAGAATGAATGTAAGGAACAGAATATAAGAGCATAACGTAAGTTTTATTTTAAAAACAGATAATGTCGCCGCATAGACAACCCCGAAACCGGAGGATGGAAGAATCAGTTAATAGTAAAGGAGGTCAAATGGACCCGATGCAAACTTTTGCTAATATGGTAGCAGAAGCGATACAAAGCAAAAATCCAGCATTAGGAAGTTCGCCGAAAAATCGAGTGGCAAATTTTAAGGATTTTAAAATGGTAGGACCACCTGAGTTTCGAGGAACGAGAGATCCAATCGAAGCTCAGACATGGATGAAAGAAATGGAGAAAGTATTTGAAGTTGCATGTGTTGTAGAAAAATAGAAGACAACAATTATCACCTTCATGATGAAGGGAGAGGCTGATTTTTGTGTAAGGCTAACAAAAGCCGATCAGGAGAAAGAATGGTTACGTGGACTCGTTTTAAGGAATTGTTCTTTGAAAACTATTTTCCAAATAGTACAAAGACAAGAATGGAAGTGAAATTTTTGGAACTCAAACAGGTAAGTACGACAGTAGCAGAATATGCCGCTAAGTTTAATGAGCTAGCAAGATTTGCTCCACATTAAGTGGACATGGAAGAACGAAGGACAAGAAGGTTTGAACAAGAATTAAATACATGGATCTACAGTAAGGTTTCAATTTTTCGGATTAACACGTTTTCATCAATGATAGGAAAGGCAATCATAGCAGAAGGCGGAGGTAAGGATTTGACAGAGTATAATCAAGAGAGGAAAGAAAAGTGAAGAAGAAAATGGTAAAGGAAGTAGCAGAGGTTGTAACGCTCATAAACGAAAGAGGAACCATAAAAAAAAAATGGTGAGAATGGTCAAAGAAAAGAAACACGAAGAATAGAAAGTTGTGAAAGTTGTGAAAAGAATCACATAGGAGTATGTCTAAAAGGGACAGATAGATGCTATAGATATGGAGGGAAAGGACACGGTGCTTCAAACTGTCCTGGTCCCAGAAAGAATTGGAAGTGTTTTATTTGTGGAAGAATGGATCATCCGTTTAAGGACTAACCGAAGAAGGAAAGTAAGGCGAGAAGTAATATCAAGAAAGCCAAGAGGCACGATGTTAGTTGTTTTCGAGAAATAATATAATCGTTTAGGTATTATTTGATTCGAAGACTATCTGTCTGAGAATTTCACTAAATAAATAGAATTTCTCGAAGAAAATAGAATACTTTATTAAAATAAAGTGTCTTTAAATCAAAGGATTGTGTTAGATAGATAAATAGTAAGTTATCCGTAAAAATTTATTCGGATATACGAAGAAAAGAGTCAGGAAGAAATCAGATGATAAGAAAATCTTATGTAATCTTATAACGGTGATTCTGGGGACAGAATCCTTATAAGAAAGGGTGAATGTAATGACCGAGAAAATTACGAACCCAAATTTTTTTTTTATTTAATTATATCCATAAGAAAATATGAGGTGTGAGGTATGAAGTATGTGATAAGTTGTATGATGAGAGGTATTAAATTAGTTAATTAAATTAATTAACTAAAGAAGGAAAAAGATTTCGAGAGAAGCTTATGTGATGAAATCACATAAGCTTGAATGTTGGCCTTGTATGGCAATTAAGAAGATTTATAGTAAACAAGTTAATTACTTGTATGAATAATGAGAAAGAAGAAGCAAGTGAATTATTTAAGACAATCCAATATGGGAATAATTGTTTGTGTATGGTTAACTATATTATAAACCCAATTTGATGATAAGGGTTAGTGAATGAATTAAATTAATCAAGTCAAAGTACTTGTATTAATATGTGTTAGGGTTTCATTAAAACAAACCCAAGAATTTGTAAGTAATAGTGTTATGTAAGCTAATTTAATTAAGGAGTCCAATGGACTTATAAATAGCAAATCTAATTGGATTATATAATAAGTCCAAATGATATATTAAACTAGTTCCAATAAACTAACCTAGTAGCCTATATAATTTAATTAAACATTGATCAATGTAATTAATTAAACTAGCACAATGCTTGTTTTAATTAAATGTAACATAGATTATTTAAATGTTAGCCCAATGTGATAAATAAATTGAGCCCAAACAAATTAAATGAATGAGCCCAACTTATTTAATACCTAAGTCCAAAGTGGAGCCCAATAGGAAGTCAAAATGTTGGTCAAACATTATATATAGGTATATATATCAATTGGTGTATATATGAATAATAAATGTAATAAAAAATAAAGCAAAAATGGGGGATTTATCCCATTTTGCTGAGATTTAGGGGGCCCCACTTGGGGTTGCTTGATTTTCCAAGTTGCTTATAATTTACTCCTTGTCATAGTAGGTGAACAACTAAGGTCAATCACAATGTCAATCAACCTAGTCATTCATGCAATAGTAAGCACCAATTAGCCTTAATTTGACCAACATTGGTTGATTAGGAGAATTGATGATGGTTTAGTAGATGACTATAAATAAGATACTCCACACAAGTATTATGTTGGTTGGTTCATTTGTTAGAGATTTCAAGAGTGAAAAGAGAGAGCATTTGAGAGCTAAAGAGAGAAATACTTGTAAGTTGAGAGGAAAAAGCTGGAGAGCTTGTGAGCTAGTGTGCTAATGGTTCACTCAAGAAGGAAGAAGAGGCCTAGCAAGAAGAAGATCTCCATAGAAGGAACTATGAAGGTTGAAAAGTGTTCTAACCCTTCCTTAGTTAATTTCTATGGTCTATATATGTTTTAATCGGTCAAAAAGTATTTTTAACCGATCAAAAGTTATTTTGATGATCTAGAAGTCTAAAACTATGATATATAGGTATATTCATGGTTTGATATAGTTAAATCATGTTTTGGTATGAGCGGTATGCATAAAAATGCAAGAAATGTCTATATTAAGCTTTACCGGTAAAAACCTAGGTAGCTATATGGTATTTAATGTTGTAGTTTGAAATGTACAAGTTGGAAAAATAATTTTTATGACTAAAAGGTTACCTCTATGAGTTTTTAAGAAAACCCAGCTTGAATCTTTCAAAAATATGGAAAAATAAAGAAGTTATGAATTTTTCCTCAAAGCATGTTGATTTTAAAACCCTAGGTTGCATTGTGAACGATTTTAAGCCTAGTTCCGTTCAGAATTTGGAATTGTGATATAAAGAGAAATTGTAGAGGGGGAAATTATAATGAGAATGGACTCAAGAATCACCCCAAAATGTTTTTAAATGAAGAAGTTATGGCTGTCGGAGCGTCGGAGGGTCGGGCAGTCCAAATTAGGGTTTTTGAAAATTGGCCGAGCGCCTACTGAGCGCCTACCAAGCGCCTAGGCGCTTGAACCGGCTGTCTCTGAGGGCAGACTTGGTCCGGGTCGGGTCGGGTCGATCCGGGTCGGGTCGGGCCGGTCCGGGTCGGGTTTTTTGTGAAAATTTAAGCTAAAATAAGTGTAAAATGAATGTGTTTAAATAATAAACCAATATATTTAGAGTCTATAAGAGACAAATTGGTAGCTAAATGTTTAAAATAAAGACTAAGGTTAACACAATTAAAAAGTTAACTATTGGTATTATTTGAAGAGTATTAAAATATTATTGAATGTTGAATAATATTAATATGTGATTAAAAGGTTGTTAAATGATTAATAACATTTGTAAATGATTAAAATATTATTACATGGTTAATAATATTAATAGGTAATTAAAATATTATTAAAGGATTAATAATATTAATAAGTGGTTAAAATATTATTAAATAATTAATAATATTAATAAGTGATTAAAATATTATTGAATCATTAATAATATTAGTTAAGAATTTAAAGTATTATTAAAGGGTTAATAATATTAGTAAGATAGTAGAATATTATGAAATATTAAGAAATGAGTAAAATATTATTAAATGGTTAATAATATTGGTATGTGAATAAAATATTATTACATGGTTAATAATATTAATAAGAGAGGATAATATTATTAAATGGTTAATAATATTAACAAATGATTAAAATATTATTAAATGATTAATAATATTATTTTGAGTGTAAAATATTATTAAATGGTTAATAATATTAATATGTGATTAAAATATTATTAAAATGATAATAATATTAATAAGTGATTAAAATATTATTAAATGGTTAATAATATTAATAAGAGATTAAAATATTATTAAATGATTAATAATATTAATAAATAATTAAAATATTATTAAATGACTAATACTATTAAGAAGAGAATAGAATATTATTAAATGGTTAATAATATTAATGAGAGAAGAAAATAGTATTAAATGATATTATTTTGAGTGTAAAATATTATTAAATGGATAATAATATTTAGAAGTTATTGAAGATATTATTTGATGAATAATATTATTTGAAAAGTAAGACATTATTAATAATGTTAACATATGATTGAAATATTATTAAATGATTAATAATATTAACTAAGGATAAAGATATTATTAAATGATTAATAATATTATTAAGAGGGTAAAATATTATTAAATGATTAATAATATTTATGATTAAGATGTTGTTTGATGATTAATATCATTGGGGATAGTGTAAAGCATTATTTAATTATTAATAATGTTAATAAGTGTTTGAGATAATAAAGAGGTTAAGAGAATTATTAGATGGTTAATAATATTAAGGAGTTAAGTGATTTATTATTGAAATAATAAATGGTTAAATATTATTATACGATTAATAATATTATATGTTGTATTTATATATTATCAAATGAGATAATATTATAAAGCAATGAAGTGATGGTTATGTGAGTTGAAATATTATCAAGGGAATTGATAATATTATTAAGAGTTTTAAGGTTATGATTAAGTGATAGATGATTTAAGATATATTTGTTAAGGTTATTAATGTTAAATAAACCTATATGTGTTATGCTAATTGGAGGATCAATGTTATTGAATATTAGGTCACCCAAAGGAAGTATTTTTTTAGTTGAATAGCAGTAGTCAGCGGAACAGGCAAGTTCTTCTTAACCCTAACTTGTATTTATTGTTGCAAGTTTCCTTCAACTTTATGTACATTGAGCTATTCAAATTATTGTTGAGCAAATTCTACACTCGTAGTTATTTGACAGAACTTAAAGTGGATTAATTATCTAAAAATTATTCCACCTCATTATTGGTTATTGTATTCGCACATAGTGCCTTTGCAAATGTTATAGTTCAGTAATTTACGAACTGTTTAAGAATGTCTAAGCTAATTGTTTCGGCTAGACAAATGCATGTTTAAATTCATCTAATTGAATATTATGAAAGCTTATCCAAACCATTGGCTGGTGCGGATTCTTACAGTAAGACTGAGAAAGAACAACCCTAGTTAAAGGGGATTTTTATTTGTCGGGAAACCGAATGCGCGCAAGAAATCTAAATGTTATGCATATACATAGGACATGAGAGGACTGATCCCCTCGAGTGTCCCGTTATTTTTAACAAGGTGTCAGACATTGTATGTCTGTTCTACCTTAGTAGTAGTTCAGGGTCCTTTGCGACCACTCAGCAGTAAAGAGTCAATCCATTCTTTTGTTGAACATTGATTCTTGTTATTTCACAATTGTTATTTATTGTTGAAACTCTCGAAGATAAATCTTTTTCATTCATGATATATCATTTCTTATTTAAACTTGTTGGGCAAAGTAGTTGCTCACCCTTGCTATATCATGAACTATTTTCAGTTAAGCCGAGTTATCTAAGGTGTATCACGGCAAAGGACAGATGAACGAGTAGACGTAGTTAGTTCGTACTATTTGTGTAAACCTTTTGTATTATAAGGTAACGATGATGTATTAAGGTTAGTGGAACCTGGGATTGAAGGTACGTTTTGTAATGAAATTATGTATGTTTTCCGCGAGTTATTGAAGTTTTAATTTATGAATGTTTGTTAAGTGATGAATAGTGAGCACCGAACCCGAGGTTCAAGGGACCCGGATTTGGGGGCGTCACAATCAGTCCTCTCATGTCCTATGTATATGCATCACATTTAGTTTTCTTGCGCGCTGTCGGGTCTCCGACAAATAAAAATCCCCTTTAACTAGGGTTGTTCTATCTCAGTCTTACTGTAAGAATCCGCACCAGCCAATGGTTTGGATAAGCTTTTATAATATTCAACTAAATGAATTTAACATGCATTTGTCTAGCCGAAACAATTAGCTTAGACGTTCTTAAACAGTTTGCAAAAGCACTATGTGTGAATACAATAATCAATAACGATGTGAAGTAATTTTCGATAATTAATTCACTCAAAGGTCTGTCAAATATCTACGAGTGTAGATACTTGTTCAACAATAATTGAATTGCTCAAAGTAATTAAAGTTGAATAATAATTGCAACAATAAGTACAAGTTAAGGGTAGAAGACTTGCCTCGTGCGTCGTCTACGGTTAACCAACTTAATTTAATAATCCTTGAACGGACCTAACAATTAAATCAGTTTGATCTTAAATTAGTATCATATACACATTAGTATAATGACCTTTATAACTCTTACGAACCACATAATTATATAATTATGGGTATATAAACACATAGGAAACATTATCATTAATTACTGATAATATTTCAAACACAAATAACCTATATTAATTATTTAATATAGTTCATACACTTATATAATATTATTAACAATTTAATAATATTTTATTAGTCTTGTAGTATTATTAATCGTTTAATAATACATTATTAGTCTTCTAATATTATTAATCTTTTAATAATATTCTATCAATCACTTAACATTATTAATCCATTAATAACATTTTATTGTCCTTATAATATTATTAATTATTTAATAATATTTTAAACATTATCTAATATTATTAATTATTTAATAATATTTTATTTAATATCTAATATTATTAATCATTTAATAATATTTTATTATCCTATTAATATTATTAATCATCTAATAATATTTTAATCATTATCTAATATTATTAATCATTTAATAATATTTTATTTATTATCTAATATTATTAATCATTTAATAATATTTTATTCATTTACTAATATTATTATTTATTTAATAATATTTTATTGACTTATTAATGTTATTACTCATTTAATAATATTTTAATCTCTTACTAATATTATCAATCATTTCATAATATTTAATTACTTATTAATATTATTAACCATGTAGTAATATTTTAATACTCTTTAAATAATACCAAAAGTTAACTTTTAAATTGGGTTAACCTTAGTATTTAATTTAAACATTTAGGTAGCATTGATTTACAAATAGACTCCATATGAATTTGTTTAGTACCCAAATATATTCATTTTACACTTATTTCAACTTAATTTTTCAAAGAAAACTCGACCCGGATCGACCCGACCCGACCCAACCCGACCCGGACTGCCCAAAAGCTGATTGGCAGTGCACTCGGGCGCAGGTGCGCCCGTCCCGAGCGCAGGTGCGCGCGGCCAGTCTGTCCGGAAGTCAACTGTTTGACTGCTCGACCCTCCAACGCTCCGACAGCCATAACTTCTTCATTTTAAAACATTTTGGGGTGATTCTTGAGTCCATTCTCATCATAATTGCCCCCTCTACAACTTCTCTTTATATCACAAATTCAAATTCCAAACTTAACTAGACTCAAAATGGCTCACAATGCGACTTAGGGTTTTAAAATCAACATCCTTTGCGGTAAAAGCTATAACTTCTTTGTTATTCATTATTTTTGAAAAGTTCAAAAAGGTTTTATCTTTAAAACTCATAGATCTAGCTTTCTAGACATAAAAATCCACTTTCCGATTTGTACATTTCAAAATACAACCATAAACCTAGCATGCATAGTTAGGGTTTACCAGTAAAATTGTGTTATGAACTTTTCTACCATTTTTATGTATTTCTAACATACCAAAACATGTTATAAACACATAGATTTATGAATATACATATATTACATAGTTAAATACATCTAGACCATCAAAACGAGTTTTGATAGGTTAAAAATAGATTTTAACCGATCAAAAGCTATCTAGACTACAAAAATGAAAGAAAAAGATGTTTAGAGCACTTTTAAACCTTTGGGTTTTGATTGCCCTTCTTCTCCTTCTATCGAAGTATGTTGTGTAGCTATTGGACATCCACCAAGGTCTTCCTCTAGCTTTTCCTCGCACAAAACCCTAGTGTATCTTCCTTTTCTCTAGAAAATGCTCTCACTTTCTCTCTATTATGCTCTAGCAAATGAACCAACAAGCTTGGCTCAAGTGTGGAGTATCATATATATAGCCACCAACTAACTCCTCATTAGCTTGCTAATTCACCCATGTTGGTGAAATTAGTGCTTAATTATAATTACTATTGCATTGATTGACTAGTTGATAGACACATGGAATGACTAGGGTTGTTCACCAACTATGACAAGGAGTGATTTAGAAGCAACATTGCAAATCAAGCCATCCAAGTGGGTCCCTCAAAAATCTCAGCAAAATGGCTTTTCTAAGCCATTTTTTCTTTATTTTTAATGCTAAAATGTGCATATATATATATATATATATATATTGACCAAAGTTTTGACTTGTATTGGACTTTACATTGGGCTTGGGAATAACTTCTATTGGGCTCATTCAATTAAATTGTTTGGGCTCAATTTAAATAACACATTGGGCTTATATTAAATAGTCTAGGTTACATTTAATTAAATCAAGCATTGGGCTTGTTTAATTAATTACATGGGCTAGTAATCAAATTAATTACATGGGCTACTAGGTTAATATCTTTAACCTAGTTTATCAACTTATTTGGATTTAAAATATAATCCAATTAGATTTGCTTAAATTAATTATACACTTTGCTTTAATCCTTTAAATAAACATACAAGCACATAAGTACATTTATTTAATTATCTAATGCACAATTAATTAATGAGAAAAATTTAAATTCATTGCTAAATATTTATTAAGTATATTTACAATGACTAATGAAATTCGTGGTCATTACATTCTCCCCCCCCCCCCCCCCCTTATAAGAATTCCGTCCCCGGAATTACAAATTTAAACTACTCAAAAAGATTCGGATAGTTAGCCCTCATCTTTTCTTCAAGCTCCCACGTAGCTTTCTCAGCGTTGTGGTTCCTCCAAAGGACTTTGACAGAATGTATAACCTTATTCCGTAATTTCTGCTCTTTCCTATCTAGTATCTGGACAGGAATTTCCTCGTATGATAAGTCTTTCTCGACTTGTATTGGCTCATAGGATATGACATGTTTGTGGTCTGGCTTGTATGGTCGCAGCACTGACACATGAAACACATTGTGAATATGCTCAAGTTCAGGAGGTAAAGCTACCTCGTACGCCACTTCGCCCACTCTCTTTAATATCTCGAACGGTCCTATGAACCTCGGACTCAGCTTCCCTTTCTTTCCAAATTGAATCTTCCCCTTCCAGGGAGATACCTTCATGAACACAAAACTTCCAACTTCGAAGTCTCGCTTCTGTCGATGTAAATCGGTGTATTTCTTCTGACGGTCCTGAGCTGCTACTAGCCGAGCTCTTATTACCTTGATAATCTCTACCGTTTGTTGAACCAATTCCGGCCCCAACAATCGGCGTTCTCCTACCTCATCCCAACATAGAGGTGTTCTGCACTTCCTTCCGTACAATGCTTCGTAAGGCGGCATGCCTATGCTTTCATGATAACTATTGTTGTATGCAAACTCAACTAATGGTAGATGGTTCTCCCAACTGCCCTTGAAATCCATCACACAGGCCCTGAGCATATCTTCCAATGTCTGTATTGTTCTTTGACTTTGCCCATCGGTCTGTGGATGATATGCTGTACTCATTCTCAACTGTGTCCCCAATCTCTCCTGAAGACTTCTCCAAAATTTTGACGTGAAGCGCGGATCTCTATCTGACACAATCGATACCGGCACCCCATGTCTCGAAACTATCTCCTTGATGTACAGTTTAGCCAACTGGTCCAAACTGAACTTAATCTTGATCGGCAAAAAGTGCGTTGACTTTGTTAGTCGATCTACAATTACCCAAATTGCGTCAAATCCCTTCTGTGTTGCTGGAAGTCCTACCACAAAATCCATTGTGATATGCTCCCATTTCCACTCAGGAATCTCTAACGGCTGTAATAATCCACTTGGTCTCTGATGTTCGGCCTTTACCCTTTGACAAGTTAGGCATCGGCTGACACATTCTGCGACCTCCCTTTTTAAATTCGGCCACCAAAAATGCTGACGCAGATCTTGATACATCTTTGTACTCCCCGGATGTATCGAGTATCTCGTACTGTGGGCCTCTTGCAAAATTTCTTCTCGTAGTTCGGGCACTAGCGGCACCCAAACCCGATTTTCAAACCTTAGCAATCCCATGCTATCTTCCTTGAATTTGACCTCTTCCCCTTCGGTCATTCTCATCCTTATTCTGACACACTCTTCATCTTTGTCTTGAGTCTCTTTCACCCTATCTAGTAAGGTTGGGCTTGCTTCTACTTCCATTGACTCATTTGGATTTCTTACCTCCAACTCCATTCGAGCCATTTCTTGAACCAATTGTTCCTGATCCGTCAAGATGAACAATTTCTCCCTGCTCTTTCTACTTAGAGCATCTGCTACTACGTTGGCCTTGCCGGGATGATATAGAATTTCACAATCATAGTCTTTGATCAATTCTAACCATCTCCGTTGCCTCATATTTAACTCCTTCTGTGTGAAGATATACTTCAGACTCTTGTGGTCCGTGAATATCTCACATTTCTCTCCATATAAATAATGTCTCCAGATTTTAAGGGCAAACACTACCGCAGCCAGCTCCAAGTCGTGGGTAGGGTATCCCTTCTCGTAATCCTTCAACTGTCTGGATGCATACGCAACGACCTTGCCGTTTTGCATAAGCACACAGCCAAGTCCCTTGTGCGATGCATCACTGTAGACCGTAAAACCTCCCGTATCGTCCGGTAAAGTCAATACAGGTGCTTCACTAAGTCTCTTCTTTAGCTCCTGAAAACTCTCCTCACACTTCTCCGTCCATACGTATTTCACCGTCTTCCTCGTTAGATTGGTCAGCAGTGTTGCTATCTTTGAAAAATCTTGAATAAATCTCCGATAGTAACCCGCTAACCCCAAGAAACTTCTTACCTCCGTCGGCGTCCTTGGTTGTTCCCAATTTATCACCGCTTCCACCTTTGCTGGATCTACTGAAACTCCCTCCTTGTCAATGACATGACCTAAAAATTGAACTCTCTCCAACCAGAATTCACACTTCGAAAATTTAGCATACAACTGCTCCTTCCGTAAAATCTCCAACACCAATCTTAGGTGTTCAGCATGCTCCTCCTCCGTTTTAGAATACACCAGAATATCGTCAATGAACACAACAACAAATTTATCCAAGTACTGCTTGAATATTCTGTTCATCATGTCCATAAATGCGGTTGGCGCATTCGTCAGTCCAAACGACATCACCAGAAACTCATAATGCCCATATCGAGTTGTGAATGACGTCTTGGGTACATCCTCCTTTCTGACTTTCAACTGATGATAACCAGTCCTAAGTCAATCTTTGAAAAGTACTTCGCCCCTTTCAATTGATCGAAAAGATCGTCAATTCGTGGCAACGGGTACTTGTTCTTAATTGTCACCTTATTCAGCTCTCTGTAATCCATACATAACCTCATCGATCCATCCTTCTTCTTTACAAACAACACAGGTGCTCCCCATGGAGAAACACTTGGCTGAATGTACTTATTATCCAACAACTCCTGTAGTTGGATCATTAACTCCTTCATTTCTACCGGAGCCATCCTATATGGTGCCTTTGATATTGGTGCTGTCCCCGGTACCAAATCAATTACAAATTCTATCTCCCTATCTGGCGGTAAACCTGACAGTTCGTTTGGAAACACGTCCATGAACTCCCTCACTACTGGTATTTGCTCCATCTCGGGATTCACCATTTGTGTGTCCACTATGTGAGCTAAATACCCTACACAACCTTTCTTCAACAGTTTCTTGGCCTGCATCATCGTCAGACATGTTGATTGTCTAGACGACTTGCAGCCATAAAATACGACCTTAGACATGTTTGGTGTCTTAAGGTGTATACACTTCCTTTGACAATCAATTATAGCTCCATGGTTAAACAACCAATCCATTCCAAGTATAACGTCAAACTCCCCCAAACGTATCGGAATTAAATCTACACTCAACTTTTGACCCCTGATTTCAGCACAACAGTTTCTATGTACATACTCTACAGGAATCACTTCTTTATTTGCAACTTCTATGTTCAGTGGGTTCTCTAGTTTTTGTCTAGGCAATTCTAACCGTCTAGCGAATTCATCAGACACAAATGAACAGGTAGCACCCGAATCAAATAATACGTAAGCATTTATCTCATTGATCGGAATAATACCTGACACCACGTCTTTTGATTCGACGGCGTCCTGCACCGTCATGTTGAAAGTCCGTGCCGTTGGTTTATTCTGTGGCACCAACCCTCCAATGGTCAGTTTGGCGTTGTTGTTGTTGTTGTTGCTTCCCCTAAAGCCCGAACTCCCTCCGGTGTTCTTCTTCTTCGGACAATCTTTAAACTGATGGTCCATGGCCCCGCAGGCGAAACAACCTCCCTTCCTTTTTGGTGTGGGACAATTAGGAGCGATGTGCCCCTCTTGCCCACAGTTGTAACATACATTCATTCCCTTCATGCACTCCCCTGAGTGACTCTTCCCGCATTGACTGCATTTGCTTTCTTTCTTTGACTCACTGCCCTGGGGTGTCCCCGAACTGCTGTTGTTATTCCACTTGCGTTTGTTCGAGTTGCTGCCCCCGCTGCTACCCTCTCTGTTTCCCCCATCGCTTCTCTTCTTGTTCCGTTCTTGATTGTGCTTATTCAAAGCTTCATTTCCACCCTCAGCTATGATAGCTTTCTCCAGCAGTGTTGCAAAATTTGTGATCTGGAGAACAGCTACCCGACTGTAAACCCATGGTTTCAGCCCCTGTTCGAATCGTCTGGCGCGTCTTGCCTCCGTGTCCACCTGATGTGTAGCAAATCTTGCCAATTCATTGAACTTGACGGCATATTCGGATACCGACATGTTACCCTGCTTTAGTTCAAGGAATTTGATTTCCATCCTAGCCTTTGTACTTTCTGGAAAATAGTTTTCCAAAAATACCTCCTTGAATCGCGCTCATGCGATTGTTCCCTCTCCTGCTCTACTTTTATTGGCCTTCCACCAGTGGCTGGCCTCCCCTTTCATCATGAAGGTAGCAAATGAGGTCACTTGCTCCTCCGATACTCGTGCGACCTCGAAGACTTTTTCCATCTCCTCTATCCAGGTCTGTGCTTCTATAGGATTCGTGGTCCCTTTGAACTCGGGTGGTCCTATTAATTTGAAATCCTTAAAGGTTGCTAGTGGAGCGGCAGGGTTTGTTGCTCTAGTAGCCTCTGCGTTGCGTCCGCGGAATGCTCCCATTAGCATTTCTACGAACTCTTGGACAGGGTTGGGTGGTACCCCTCCGGCATTTACTGACTCTTCGGGTGGTGGTGGGGGTAGTCGTTGATTTCTTCTCTGTGGCGGCATTTTCTGTATAAAGAAAAATTTAATTAATTAAAGTTGTTTCAATCTTTTTACTTTCGTTTTGTAGCTTAAGTATTTTAAACTAAAGCACAAATAATCATCTTAACACATATAAACATAAACGGAAATGCATTTATATTCATATGCTAAAACACAGTGCGTAGCACTTTTACATCATAAGCATACTGCTATAAATGCTGCTAACCGCGATAGTTAAAACAAAAGACGGGATCTAACATATCCCACAACTTCATAGAGTTGGGATTTACAACATACTAACCCTCTATCAAAACAAAAGTTGGGTTTCTACTGTATCTATGTACATACATCATAAATAAAGAAAATACAACTAACGGCGCATCCCTCGACGAACCGCATCGTCGTACTCCTCATCTCCAATAGCCCTGACCACGCCCCTACTGATGGTGTGCAAGGTCTGGCCCTCCTCGGCAGGGTAATAGTGCACCCTACTCTGGAATCTACCAAAGGATGAGCGATAGACGTAACTGAGCCTATCTATCCTCACCCTCTTCTCTCTGACCTCGCCCTCCAGCTCCATCATCTGTCCGTGAGCTGCATCACGCTGAAACTCCATATCTAACCTCGCCTCAATGGCCTGCTGCATTTGGCCCCTCATGGCCTCCCACTCTGCCTGCGTCTGCTGAATCTTCAGCTCAGCGGCTACCAACTTGGCCTCCATCTCGGCCACCCTCGCCTTCAGCTCTATATTCTCGCCAGAAAACATATAAGCTGTATCTCTGTACTGCTGCTCCGTCTGCTGGTGGATCTGGTTTTGCTCCTCAAGGTGCTGAACCCTCTCCTCTAGCTCATCGTTAGCCGTAGTGAGAGTATCGATGATGTCACTGGCGACAGTGCCCATGCCATCAACATACTCAGTTGGCTCCTCATCCTCCTCATCATCAGTATCGGCCTCCTCCTCACTGAACTGCCCCATAACTCCGCCCCAGACAGCGTCCTCTCTATCTCCCTCCTCGGGATCTGACTCTGGCTCCTCGACAGGTGCAACCACCCGTGGTTGTGCGGTATCCATAGGGATATCCGTAAAAATCACCTCCTCTACAGCAGTGCTCGACTGTCCTATCTCCGTCATCCTACAATAACATAAATAACACATGTTAGTACAACAATAAAATATATTCATTGATGAAATGAAATGATATTTTATCATGTACGTCTCGGCTCGATGGATTTTCTCAATCCATCTCCAAAAATACACAACATGATGAATCTCCCCAATTCATCTCCTAACGCACTCGATAAGAGTTTAGTACTAAGGTTATAACCTAGGTTTCGCAATCCTAGCGTTTCTAACCTACAGCTCTGATACCAACCTGTGACGACCCTAAATCCGGGTTCTTTAACCCCGGGTTTGGTTCTCACTGTACAATACTTAACAATAATGAAATACATAAATTATATTCAAACTTCGCGGAATAATACAAAAGGTTCCTTAATCAAAAGGCTACACTTCCCAAGGTCTATTACCTTAATCTTAACATTACATATCTTAAGGGAAATACAAAAGATTTACAACAGTAATTACATAACAGTAATATAAACTAGCATGCAATTACTAAAACTAAGCATTCGCTTTCCCCTTGCCTTTGTCCGATTTAGAGCTTTCGGGAATGGCTGAAATATAGTCATGATATAGCAAGAATGAGCAACTAAATGGCTCAGCAAGTTTATAAACAACAATCATACGATATATCATGATGAAGGGAAATAACTTCAAGGTTTCAACAATAGCAATTGTGAAAGATAACAAGAATCAATGTTCAATAAAAGAAGGAATTGACTCTTTACTGCTGAGTGGTCTTTAATGACCCTGAACTGCTACTAAGGTAGAACAGACATACAATATCTGACTCCTTGTTAAAATAACGGGACACTTGAGGGGATCAGTCCTCTCATGTCCTATGTATATGCATCACATTTAGTTTTCTTGCGCGCTGTCGGGTCTCCGACAAATAAAAATCCCCTTTAACTAGGGTTGTTCTATCTCAGTCTTACTGTAAGAATCTGCACCAGCCAATGGTTTGGATAAGCTTTTATAATATTCAACTAAATGAATTTAACATGCATTTGTCTAGCCGAAACAATTAGCTTAGACGTTCTTAAACAGTTTGCAAAAGCACTATGTGTGAATACAATAATCAATAACGATGTGAAGTAATTTTCGATAATTAATTCACTCAAAGGTCTGTCAAATATCTACGAGTGTAGATACTTGCTCAACAATAATTGAATTGCTCAAAGTAATTAAAGTTGAATAATAATTGCAATAATAAGTACAAGTTAAGGGTAGAAGACTTGCCTCGTGCGTCGTCTACGGTTAACCAACTTAATTTAATAATCCTTGAACGGACCTAACAATTAAATCAGTTTGATCTTAAATTAGTATCATATACACATTAGTATAATGACCTTTATAACTCTTACGAACCACATAATTATATAATTATGGGTATATAAACACATAGGAAACATTATCATTAATTACTTGATAATATTTCAAACACAAAGAACCTATATTAATTATTTAATATAGTTCATACACTTATATAATATTATTAACAATTTAATAATATTTTATTAGTCTTGTAGTATTATTAATCGTTTAATAATACATTATTAGTCTTCTAATATTATTAATCTTTTAATAATATTCTATCAATCACTTAACATTATTAATCCATTAATAACATTTTATTGTCCTTATAATATTATTAATTATTTAATAATATTTTAAACATTATCTAATATTATTAATTATTTAATAATATTTTATTTAATATCTAATATTATTAATCATTTAATAATATTTTATTATCCTATTAATATTATTAATCATCTAATAATATTTTAATCATTATCTAATATTATTAATCATTTAATAATATTTTATTTATTATCTAATATTATTAATCATTTAATAATATTTTATTCATTTACTAATATTATTATTTATTTAATAATATTTTATTGACTTATTAATGTTATTACTCATTTAATAATATTTTAATCTCTTACTAATATTATCAATCATTTCATAATATTTAATTACTTATTAATATTATTAACCATGTAGTAATATTTTAATACTCTTTAAATAATACCAAAAGTTAACTTTTAAATTGGGTTAACCTTAGTATTTAATTTAAACATTTAGGTAGCATTGATTTACAAATAGACTCCATATGAATTTGTTTAGTACCCAAATATATTCATTTTACACTTATTTCAACTTAATTTTTCAAAGAAAACTCAACCCGGATCGACCCGACCCGGACTGCCCAAAAGCTGATTGGCAGTGCACTCGGGCGCAGGTGCGCCCGTCCCGAGCGCAGGTGCGCTCGGCCAGTCTGTCCGGAAGTCAACTGTTTGACTGCTCGACCCTCCAACGCTCCGACAGCCATAACTTCTTCATTTTAAAACATTTTAGGGTGATTCTTGAGTCCATTCTCATCATAATTTCCCCCTCTACAACTTCTCTTTATATCACAAATCCAAATTCCAAACTTAACTAGACTCAAAATGGCTCACAATGCGACTTAGGGTTTTAAAATCAACATCCTTTGCGGTAAAAGCTATAACTTCTTTGTTATTCATTATTTTTGAAAAGTTCAAAAAGGTTTTATCTTTAAAACTCATAGATCTAGCTTTCTAGCCATAAAAATCCACTTTCTGATTTGTACATTTCAAAATACAACCATAAACCTAGCATGCATAGTTAGGGTTTACCGGTAAAATTGTGTTATGAACTTTTCTACCATTTTTATGTATTTCTAACATACCAAAACATGTTATAAACACATAGATCTATGAATATACATATACTACATAGTTAAATACATCTAGACCATCAAAAAGAGTTTTGATAGGTTAAAAATAGATTTTAACCGATCAAAAGCTATCTAGACTACAAAAATGAAAGAAGAAGATGTTTAGAGCACTTTTAAACCTTTGGGTTTTGATTGCTCTTCTTCTCCTTCTACCGAAGTATGTTGTGTAGCTATTGGACATCCACCAAGGTCTTCCTCTAGCTTTTCCTCGCACAAAACCCTAGTGTATCTTCCTTTTCTCTAGAAAATGCTCTCACTTTCTCTCTATTATGCTCTAGCAAATGAACCAACAAGCTTGGCTCAAGTGTGGAGTATCATATATATAGCCACCAACTAACTCCTCATTATCTTGCTAATTCACCCAAGTTGGTGAAATTAGTGCTTAATTATAATTACTATTGCATTGATTGACTAGTTGATAGACACATGGAATGACTAGGGTTGTTCACCAACTATGACAAGGAGTGATTTAGAAGCAACATTGCAAATCAAGCCATCCAAGTGGGTCCCTCAAAAATCTCAGCAAAATGGCTTTTCTAAGCCATTTTTCCTTTATTTTTAATGCTAAAATGTGCATATATATATCTATATATATATATATATATATATATATATATATATATATATATATTGACCAAAGTTTTGACTTGTATTGGACTTTACATTGGGCTTGGGAATAATTTCTATTGGGCTCATTCAATTAAATTGTTTGGGCTCAATTTAAATAACACATTGGGCTTATATTAAATAGTCTAGGTTACATTTAATTAAATCAAGCATTGGGCTTGTTTAATTAATTACATGGGCTAGTAATCAAATTAATTACATGGGCTACTAGGTTAATATCTTTAACCTAGTTTATCAACTTATTTGGATTTAAAATATAATCCAATTAGATTTGCTTAAATTAATTATACACTTTGCTTTAATCCTTTAAATAAACATACAAGCACATAAGTACATTTATTTAATTATCTAATTCACAATTAATTAATGAGAAAAATTTAAATTCATTGCTAAATATTTATTAAGTATATTTACAATGACTAATGAAATTCGTGGTCATTACATTTTAGATCGTTTACGATATTCATAATTGTATTGGATAAACTAAATAAACTCATATCAATTTTGAATATAAAAATATTTGAAATTAAGTGTTAAAAAAATTAATATTAATCTTATAATTTCGAACGAAGGTACTCCTTCTGTCCCCATAAAAAAATTTCTAATTTGACTTTTATGGTCAAATTAATAAATCTTTAAAAAAAATCAAGATATACGTCGAGAAATTATAATCATAATAAACTACGAAAAATATACTATTAATTTCAAGTTACGTAATTTAAAAATTCTATATAAATATTTTTAATTATTTATATTAAAAATGATTAATTTAATAACTAAAATTAAATTAAGACATTTATTATGAGAAAAAGGAAATAATATTTTTAAAAATTTAAACCATTAACATTACCATACTTTCTAATATTAGGAATGAATTTGTGAACAACGCAATTTTATAAGAAGTTACGGGAGATAAAACCTTCTCACATCGGCGAATCAAGGCATTAAATAGCACCCGCGTGGCCGCTTGTAGGGAGTAGTCGTATTATTGCTATTAAGTGCAGCTATGTGAGTTGACTACAATATACCGTGTTGTGTGAGTCATTTATTACTTCTTTCATTCTAGTATATTATTTGATCAGGTTGATTTTTTAAAAATAATTTTAAAAAAAATAAATTTAAAATTGATATAAATATTTTTATTTTAATCAATACAATAATAAATATTATAAATTATTTAAAAAGTATTATTTATTATAAATTTAATTATTTTATAATTTTTAATTAGTTATTTTAATTGTAAATTTAAAAATATTTTAAATTAATTTTTAAAAAATAATAATAATAAAATAATTTAAAACGAAAATGATATTTTTTTTTAAACAACATATCAATAAAACTGTTAAGTATATTTCAAATATACAGAGTATATATTAATTCAATTAACGAATTGACATGTCTAAAATACTCGACTTTAATAATATTGTATATTGATATAGTAGTAGGGTCCCCCCATGTTGCTAGGCTTATCCAAAAGAAGAATTATATTGTTATGTATTTCTCTATCTCTGTAAACAATAAACCTTGCCCGCATGTTGTATCACCTTGTTTTGTGGTTTATATATAACCTTTTGAAAACATTATTTAAGAAACATGAAAGGTCATAACCGCAGTAGGATATTGCCTCGGCTGACCCTATAATAAGGACATAATGACTATGAGGTAGTGCCTGGATTAAGACTATAAATAGAGATTAATAAAAAAATTTGAGTCACGTAATTTATTTTCTCAAATACTTTATTTTCAATTAGTAGTCTTGTGTTAATAACTTTCTAGTCTTGATATATATATATTTGTTTTGACTTTTGTGTTGAGTAAATATAATTTTACAATGAATAATAATTATAAATTAAGAACTATTTTAACCGTTATATTCTTTTTCTTTTTTCTTTTGAGAAACTCTAAAAACAATATCAGGAAAGATTAATTTATATAAATAATATGATATGAATTATATGTATGATAGAGTTAAAGAGATACTTAACTCATTACATATCTAAAAATAAAATTTAAATTACAAACTTTTTTAATTTAAAAGAAAAATATAAAATGATCAAAAAATAACTGTTGGAGACATACCACATATCTCATCCGATCAACATATTTACAATTATCCATAACCGTTAACGAAAACAACTCTCTTTGTAGAGAGAATGTAAGTTCCCGGAAGGAGGAAAAATAACTCTAAAAAAAGTGGAGAAAAAATGAAAAATCTAACTACACTCGAAGAAAATAAATTTCTACAAAAGAAGAAAATAAACTTTACAAAAGAAGAAAATAATAACTATATAATAGATTGAAGATAACAAAAAGATAAGAAAAGGAACCTTCCTTGAATCTAAATATGAAGATTTGCAGGCTAGAGTTTCTAGGTGGAGAGAAAAGAGAAAAATGGGCGGCTTATACCTTACAAATTAATAATCATTATATTCATTCGACACATAAATAGACTCATTTTATCAACATATATTATTTCCCCTTGGATCTATAAAAAGCCAATCACAAGTCACCAATAAAGAGGACATGTGCTCTCCCATATCATTGAGTGAGGAGATAATCCCAAAGCGATTGGTTTATGCGCAAATGTTGTCTTGTAAATCGAGTATAATCCCATCAATTCATGATCGAGCACACCAAACACATCAAGACATAATAAATCAATTTATATAATTTTATAATGATATCTTTAATTAATTAATATATTACTAGTGACTATTTTAATAATGTTATTGCAGACAATACCTATGAGGCCATGATCCATTAGATTCACGTCTTAGACCATTCATAATGTACAGGTGCAGTTAGTTGAGTTAAATGAAGTGTGGCCAAATTGGATCACATGGTAGACTTGTACATCTAATCACCGAATTTTTAGACTCCTTTTTGCCACTCTTAACACATTCTAAATCCCATCAACCTGGAAAAGAAAAAATTTATACACAAATATCAAACACAAACTCTCGATCTATCATTAAAAAATAGAATATAACACGAATTTTCGTATCAAACCCTATTTTTTAGTGATGAGATAAAAATTTGTATTTAAATTTATATTTTAAAATTGTGTTTATAAACTTATTTCCTAATAAATTTGTCAATTGCACATAACAAAATAACTTTGACTTTTTTGTAATTTTAATTTTATTCTCCCGTTTTAAAATTAAAAATATATTTAATTTATTAAACCAACTAGTGTTTGCAAGTCTGTTACGCTTTTACACGAAACTATGTAATAGTTAGTTTATATTTATTTTTTTGACAAATGTATTAAAATTTACCCATATAATATTTCGGTGATATGATGTGGCTCCGTTACTTTTGGGTCAATCCATAACTCACTATCGATGACTTAAGTGGTACAATAACTCAAACAGGTTGAATATACGCAATGCACATTTTAAGAATATTAATTGGGTGGTTTTAATTTATCACAATCTCAAAAATCATAATAAATTATCATTACTTTTAATAATAAGTTGAAAAATTATACATTGATTAGCTTATCGATCCCACGCACATTTTGATGTGACAATGGGATATGACATATAAGTTATGTTTGTTTAATAATAATAATTTTCTTGAACTACACAATTATAATTTAATCAGAATATGTATATTATGTGCACTCAATAATTAACTAAATATTATACATTAATAAATTACTGATTAATTAAATATACATCTAAAAATTGTAGCCATTGGTTCCACCTAAACATGAGGAAGATTAAGGTAGAGTGGTTTCACTGAAATGTGCTTTAAATAAAAAAAGAGTAAGATTTTAATGAGTGGACTAATTTGTTTTTGATAAGGTTATTAATCGAACCAAATAGTTCAGGCTCGATTCAAGTTCGATTTAAAAAAATACGAGTGAGACTCGAATTCATTAATAATATGATCCAAATTTGAGTGCAAAAAATAATGCGAATAAAAATACGAGTAGAATCTGAACATAATTATAATCAGCTCATTTAGTATTCAAACTATTCGATTTTTTTTTATCATAATTCGATACATACTCAATTGATACATATTTAAATAAATACTCAATACACTATCTTATAATATATCCATAATTAAATATAAATTAGAATAATTAGTTATTATTTTTTTATTTTTTAATATTAGTTATAATTTTATATTTGTAAAGTGTAATTGTAAATATATTTCCTAATTTTTAAGTAAAATAATAAGTTCAAATTTGTAAAGCATTTTTTATGGATCGTTCTCTTCGCGAGATGTAATTTTTAAATGAGTTATGTTGTCATTTGAAGAAAAAAATATATATTTATACATTGAGACATTGATTGATTGCAAAAATAATACATACCTCTTCATGTAGTAGAATAACATTGGTCTTTTAGTCTTTATAGTCATTTTTGTTTTATAATGAACTTATAGAAATATTGTGGGTAATTTATTGTGTGTTAGAGTCCTATTTATAATGTATTTAAGTAAGTTGAATGAGATAACTTTGTACTAATTAGGTTTATAAATTAAGAATGCTAATTAATGGTCATAATTATAATATATTATTGGTAAATTTAAAAGTAAAAATTATAATACAATAGATGTAATAATATTAATGCATTATATCAACTAAATAGTACACTAAATATGTTATAAGGATACATTGTGACGACCCCAAATCCGGGTTCCTTGAACCCTAGACTTGGTACGTCACGATACATCATCTTCATACATGTTCTATCACTAATGCGGAATGTATAAACATAATTTGTTTATTCTACAACATTTCCCAAGGTTTCTAACCTTAACTTACAGATATACCTTTAGATTCATAAAAAGGTTTACATAATTACTTACATCATATACCAATTTAGTTATAATGCATAACACTATAATCTTGTCTTTTGCTTCTGTCTCCGTCTCTCCTCGGACATTCGTATTATTCTGAAATTTGTTATCATGATATAGCAAGAGTGAGCAACGACTTTGCTCAGCAAGTTTAAATACAATAACGATATATCATGATTGAAAGAAAGAATAAACTTTTGGATTTTCAACAATATAATAATTGTGAAAGAGTACGAATCATAATTTCAGTAATTGAATGACTGAATCAATTAATGTTGAATGTCAATAATGACCATGAACAAATTTAACTGAACCTTATGGTAATGAAGGTGATCAGCCTTTCATACCTGATGAACACATGCAACAAGCACTATGTGCGAATCAATAATTTAAAGAGGTGGAATAATTATACAGAATTAAACCATAGCATGCTTGAAACGTAACAACTTGAATTTGAGTTAGGGACTTGAACAATAAAATAATATATCCTGCTCGAATATAAATTGAGTAGGGTTTAGGAAACTTGCCTGTTTGCTCAGCTACAATTAATGTCTAGCTTTAACTAACTGGCTTTGAAAGACCTAACATTAGTAAAGTTGGTCTAATAATTAGTACAGCGTATTTGTACAACTATACGCTCATTAAGAAACTTATCTACCACAAATAAGTACTAACACATAATTTACATCAGTCAAAACAATATTATTAACCTTATAGACCCTCAATCAAATTAGGTTAATAATTTAATAAATTAGAAAATATTTTTCTTAAGTGTTGGACACTTATTAAACTATTAAACAATTTATTATAATTGTTTAAACAAAAGAGTTAAAAGACATTTTCTTTATTTCATTAAATCTAATTTCATTTAATTACTTTTTATCATTAATTAAATAGTAAGTAATTAACTACCTTTAGTTATTATTTAATAATAAATAATAACTTACAAGATTTATTTATTATTTAAAATTAATCAAATAATAAATAATTATATTATATTAAAAATAATCAAATATCTTTAGTTATTATTTAATAATAAATAATAACTAATTAACTAGATTCATTTATTATTTAAAGTTAATTAAATAATAAATAATAAAATTATATAGTAAATACTCAAATATGATTAGTTATTATTTAATAATAAATAATAACTAACTAAATTTATTTATTATTTAAAGTTAATCAAATAATAAATAATTAAATAATCAATCTTAGTTGTCTTTAATTATTATTTAATAGTAATTAAATAATAATTAATTAATTTATCATCCTTGTTTATTATTTAATATTAATTAAATAATAATTAGTTTAATCATAAATTCAGAACATATAATATTAACTAGATTAATATTTACAACATTTAAATATTAATCCAAAATACTTATTATATTTAAAAAAATATAATATTAAACTAACTAGATTAATATTTACAACATTTAAATATTAATCCTAAATACTTATTATATTTAAAAAAATATAATATTAAACTAACTAGATTAATATTTACAACATTTAAATATTAATCCTAAATACTTATTATATTTGAAAAATATAATATTCAATACCTAAATATCATTTTTGTATTATTAATATTTTTGTTATAATTTTAAATTAATTTTTAAACATTTAAATTAATTTAAATTATCCAGAATGGCAAAATCGTAAATAAACTGAAAACCGAACGGAGGGGCAGTATCGTAATTTCGCAGAAAAAAGACCGGAGGGGCAAAAATGTAATTTCGCCAAAATCGGTATCTCGCGCATTGCGCGCGCCGACAAAACTAGGTCCCAAAACGGTGCCGTTTTAATGTCACCGAAGCTAGCTTCCGCGCATTACGCGCGGATGAAATTTTTTATTCGCCAAAACGACGCCGTTTTGGCTCCGTGTCCGAATAGTGAATAGGATTCCGCGCAATGCGCGGCAGTCCTTTATTTTTGTTTCCCAGCAGAACGTGAACAGTGCTATTTTAATACACAACTTAATAAAATTTATACCTTCAAGAAATCTTTAAGTCCTCAATAAAAATCCAAAAAAATTACCAACCACTTAATCTCAATTTATAACATGAAAATTTAATTTTTCATGATTTAATATTAAATTTTTTTATAAAAATTTTTACATCACATAAACTACCACAAATCATAACTTTTTGTGTATAACTCCATTTTGAGTGATTCAAACTTTGTTTTTCTCATGATTTAATGTTCTATAATATTATAACATTAAATCTAAATTTTATAAAAGTATTTTTGGGTCATTATTTTGAGACTTGATTTAACACCACCAAACCCATATTTTTAGCATATAAATTATACCAAAATACAAACTAAGCATATTAAACTCAAGCATGACATAAATATTACTAATACACATTACTAACTATATTAGCATATTTATACTACCATGATGGTTTAATTAATTTAAAACAAAGCTAGATTTTAAAATAACAATTACCTTGTTTTAATGGATATCTTCATTTTCCTTCCAAAGTAGGTTGTGCAACTTGAAGACATGAACCAAGAACTATTTCTCCACCTTCTCTATGCTCTCTCTCAAAATACTTACTCTCCCAAGCTATTTCTCTCAAACTCTCTCTCTTTTGGAACTTGGAAAAATATAAATGAAATGTAATGTCTACAATTTTAAGTATATTAGTAAAATTCCTAGATACAAAAATTATATCTATAATTCATGATGCTCCTACTTGGATACTTGTACAAGAAAAATAGCCCATGACTTAGTTGGTGAAAAGAGGCATGGTTGTCATGTACAATAAAAGCAAACAAGCAACCATTTAATAAATAATAAATAAAATAAGAAAATCAACATTTCAAACTCTTTTACTCATTCCTTGCCGGCTGATCACCAAAGATGTTGTCCCAAAAATCTTGTCCCAAGTCACTTTTTAATAATTAATAGTTTAATTAAGTATTTTTCAAGTGAGCCAATCGTTGGGCTTTAATTTAAAATACCAATTGGGCTTCTATTAAATTGTTTGGGCTACTAAATTGTCAAATTATATTATTCTCCACTTGGGCTACTAATTGACCCATGTTGGGCTAATTTAAAAATTTACACATTAATTATTCAATCCATGATTAAATAAATAATTAGATTGAATAAATAATTAAATATTCTAACCCATAAGTATTAAATTACTAAATGGACTAATAATATTATTAATAATACTTTACATTATTTACATTAATTAATTATCATATTAATTAATTTATAAAATTTAATTCACTCATTATATTCAATTTAATTGAATATTTAATTAATGACAACTTGTCAATTAATTTGATATTAAAACTTTAGAGTGTGTTCGCTAATAATAATATATATAATCTATATATATTATTTATACACATTACTTTACCTCAAAAACAATTTCACAATAAATTATGAAATTAAAAATAAATACAATATATAATTTAATATATATTATTTACGCCATAAATTAAATTATTTAATACATTTACATTAAATAATTTATTTCTCATCAATTATGGAAATAATTCCATTTACCCGAAAATACATTAAAATAATAATATATTTACTCAATTTCTTATTTAAATAATTTATTTAATTATTTAATTAATATTACACAAATAATTGTATAATTAAATTTCTCAATCCCATAAATCATTTACAATGATTTATTTAATTATAGAATATATTCATTTAATATATTCAATTACTATTTAAAATTTCTCAATTAATTTAAACCCTTTATATATATGTACATATATATGAAATTAAATATTGTACAATATATATAATTACTAATCTCCTTTAATTAATTCAACTACTTTATATAATTTATAATTATATAATTTACATAATTATTCCTCACAAATAATTTATCAACAATTTGCATAATTGTTGATTAATGAATATAATTAATTCCATAATAAACCTTTTAATTCAATTCGGATTAATTTAATATTAATCTATCTATTTAATCACAATTTAATTAACCATTAAATTATGTTACTAAATATGCACGCATATATATATATTCATATAAATACATATTTAATTTACATGCAACACGTCGCATAATTACATAACTCCACTAATTAATTCTCTTAATTTAATTAGACTTGTTGTTAGTCATGTTTATTGAATTATCACTTTACTTGCTAACTTATCAAAAATTTTGATATCACCATATCTAAGTTAGTCCGTTAAATTTAATTTGGACCTCTATTTATCTATCACTACTAGGTTATCAAACTCCAACCTTTATTAAATATTAAATATTTTATTTCTAATTTATTTAAATATCCGGGATATTACATTCACCCCTTCTTCTAAAAATTTCGTCCCCGAAATTATCTCATACACATTTCTACCAATTTTCATCTCTGAGTATAACTCTTTACTCATCATAGTCTATGACCACCCTTTTCTAGGAAGTTCATACTTCTAAACTCATAATTCCAGAACAATGGAATATCTTGCAGAAGAATAAATTGAAAATCAATATCTTACAGAAGAATAAATTGAAAATCAAAATATTCATTAAAACTTTCATAATATGCTGAGGAGTCATCAAGACTGTGAACATGGAATTAACTGAATTCCGAATAAATAGTATTTATCTCTGTAAATACTTATAAACAGAGTGTTTATCAATCACAAAGACTGAAAACATTCCATAGGTGTACGCTAGGTGATCTGTAATGACCGAGAAAATTACGAACCCAATTTTTTTTTTTTTTTATTTAATTATATCCATAAGAAAATATGAGGTATGAAGTATGTGTATATGTGATAAGTGGTATGATGAGATGTATTAAATTAGTTAATTAAATTAATTAACTAAAGAAAGAAAAAGATTTCAAGAGAAGCTTATGTGATAAAATCACAAAGCTTGAATGTTGGCCTTGTATGGCAATTAAGAAGATTTTTATTAAGCAAGTTAATTACTTGTATGAATAATGCGAAAGAAGAAGCAAATGAATTATTTGAGATAATCCAATGTGGGAATAATTGTTCGTGTACGGTTAACTAATTTATAAACCCAATTTGATGATAATGGATAGTGAATGAATTTATTTAATCAAGTCAAATTACTTGTATTATTAAGTGTTAGGGTTTTATTAAAACAAACCCAAGGATTTGTAAGTGCTAGGGTTATGTAAGCTAATTTAATTGAGGAGTCCAATGGACTTATAATTAGCAAATCTAATTGGATTATATTTTAAATCCAAATGAGTTGTTAAACTAGGTCAATTAATTTTACCTAGTAGCTTATGTAATTAAATTAAACTTTAGTCCATGTAATTAATTAAATAAGCCCAATGCTTATTTTAATTAAATGTAGCGTAGTTATTTAAATGCTAGCCCAATGTGTTAATTAAATTGAGCCCAACCAATTAATTGGATGAGCCCAATATATTATATCCTAGAGTCCAATGTGGAGCCCAATAGCAAGTCAAAATGTTGGTCAAATATTATATATATGTATATATATAAATAGATGTATACATGTATAATAAATGTAATAAAAATAAAGCAAAAATGGGAGATTAAATCCCATTTTGCTGAGATTTATGGGGGCCCCACATGGGGTGGCTTGATTTTGCAAGGTAGCTTCTTCCACACTTCTTTCCATAGTTGGCCAACCACCCTAGTCATTCCAATTGGTCATTCATGCAATAGTAACCTCACTTAAGCTCCTAATTTCACCAACACAAGATGATTAGTAGATTGATGAGGGATTAGTAATGTGCTATATATAGAGTGCTACTCTTAGTTGTTATGTTGGTTAGATCATTTGTAGCATTTCTTAGAGAGGAAATGGAGAGCATTTTCAAGAGAGAAAGAAAGAATACACTTGTGAGTGTGAGAAATTTCTACAAGAAGGGCTTGGTGAATGTCAAGTAGCATCCTCACATACTTTGGTAGGAGAAGAAGAAGAGCACACAAATCTCAAAGGTTTAAAAGTACTCTAACCTTCTCATATTTCATTTTTGTAGCCTAGATCAATTTTGAACGGTTAAAATCTATTTTTAACCGATCAAAACTTGTTTTGATGGTCTAGAAGTCTTAAACTATGTTATATATGTATATTCATAGTTTGATGTGTTTATATCATGATTTGGTATGTGTGGTATGCTTAAAAAAAAAAAGGTAGAAATGTTCATATCGAACTTTACCGGTAAAATCCTATGTAGCTATGTAATATATTTTGTGTCATTTCAAAATGTACAAGTTAAATACTTGATTTATATGGGTAGAAAGTTTTATGTATGAGTTTATAAGAAAACCCAACTTGAATCTCACAAAAATATGAAATAACAAAGAAGTTATAATTTTTTTTTACCGCAAAGTAGGTCGTTTTGAAACCCTAAGTGATTCGATCTTTAATTTTGTGTCAAAACGATTTCAAAAATGCGATCGAACTATGAAATGTTGTAAGACAAGAGGTTAGGAAGACAACGACACTAAGTTGGTGTCATTTGGATGAATAGATTTCATTTTATTCAAGTTTGAACCTTTAAAACCAAGGATTTGTGATTTTAGTTTTCACTTTGTCCTTGTAAGCCGTTTTTAGTCCAGTTCCGTTCGGAATTTGGATTTATGATGTAAAGTGAAATTGTAGATCATGAAATTCTAATGAATTTAGACTCAAGAATCACCTCAAAATGTTTCCGTATGACAAAGTTATGACCAAATGAGTAAGAGAGGTTCCGGCAGCCAAAAAAATGGTCCGGCGTCTAGACGCCCTAGTGTACGCCCTTGCTTCTGTCCATGGGCGTCTAGACGCCCCAAAAATGCCTTGGAGTGGCGTCATGACGCCCGGGCTTGATAAAAAAATTATTTTATTATTTTTTTAATTATTTTTAAATGAATAAATGTATTTTTAATGATAAATAATTGATTAATTATATTAGATAATAAATAAAATATTATTAAATAATTAATAATATTAGATAATGATTAAAATATTATTAAATGACTAATAATATTACTAAGATAATAAAATATTATTAAATGGTTAATAATATTAGTAAGTTAATAAAATATTATTAAATGATTAATAATATTAATAAAGGATTAAAATATTATTAAATGGTTAATAATATTAGTATGTTAATAAAATATTATTTAATGATTAATAATATTAATAAAGGATTAAAATATTATTAAATGAGTAATAATATTAGTAAGTTAATAAAATATTATTAAATGGTTAATAATATTAGATAATGAATAAAATATTATTAAATGGTTAATAATATTAGTAAGTAATAAAATATTATTAAATAATTAATAATATTAATAAATGATTAAAATATTATTAAATGGGTAATAATATTACAATATGACTAAAATATTATTAAATAGTTAATAATATTAGATTATGAAGAGAATATTATTAAATGATTAATAATATTATAAAGGGAATAAAATATTATTAAATGATTAATAATATTAGATAATGAGTAGAATATTAATAAATGATTAATAATATTAATGAGTTAATAAAATATTATTAAATGGTTAATAATATTAGTAAGTTGTGGAATATTATTAAATGATTAATAATATTAATAAATGATTAAAATATTATTAAATGGTTAATAATATTAGTATGAGGATAAAATATTATTAAATGGTTAATAATATTAATGAGAGGAGAAGATATTATTAAAGGATTAATAATATTAGTAAGATGATAAAATATTATTAAATGGTTAATAATATTTATAAATGATTAAGATATTATTTGATAAATAATATCCTTGGGAATAGTGTAAAACATTATTTAGTTATTAATAATGTTAATAAGTGTTGAGATAATGAAGAGATTAAGTTGATTATTAAATGGTTAATAATATTGAGGAACTAGATGATTTATTATTGAAATAATAAATGGTTAAAATATTATTATACGATTAATAATATTATTTGTGGTATTTATATATTATCAACGGTGATAATATTATAAAACAATGAAGTGATAGTTATGTGATTTAAAATATTATCAAGGGATTGATAATATTATTAAGATATTTAAGGTTATGATTAAGTGATAGATGATTAAGACATATATGGTAATGTTATTAATGTTAAATAAACCTATATGTGTTATGCTAATTGGAGGATCAATGTTGTTGAATATTAGGTCACCCAAAGGAAGTAATTTTAAGTTGAATAGCAGTAGTCAGCGGAACAGGCAAGTTTCTCTGAACCTTAACTTGTATTTATTTCGCAAGTTATTTATGTAGAAATTGGAATTTATTTCTAATGCATGATGAAATAATTATTAAGAATTATTTCATATCTATATTGTTATTGACAATCGCACTTAGGTGCATTTGCATGACCGTTCACATTATGAACTGTTTAAAGAGAAATATCTATGCTATTTGTTTCAGCTAGATATTGCACGTGATATTATGACTGTTCTTGTTATGAACTGTTCTAAGTGAGGGTTCTATGCCAATTGTTTCGGCTAGACCATGTACGTTTTAAATTCATTAATCTGAATATTATTGAAGTTAATCCAAACCATATTGTTGTGGTGCGGAATCTGATGGGATAAGCTGAAATGAACAGAGCAAAGTAAGCAGATAAGCTTACGGTCGGATGGAACATTCCCGATCAAAACGAACTAGATGGTTATATTGTGCACTCTATAAACGTACGATAGGCTGATCACCTAAAGTACCCATCACCGGATATGTCAATCGAAATGATTGTTAATATTCAAAACGAACTGACAGTCTACTGTCAACAGGGTATTGTAAATACTCAAAACGTGTGTTCATGGTCTTGTGACCCTTTCAGCATGATGAAGCAGTATGTTATGTCAATTGAATTATATTATTCAAAGTTGCATGTATTCACAATTATTGTATATTGTTGAAGTTTCCAGAGCTAAATCTTTTTCATTCATGATATATCTTTTATTGTTTAATTAAACTTGCTGAGCAAAGTAGTTGCTCACCCTTGCTATATCATGACCTATTTTTCAGTTAAGCCGACGAATATAAGAAGTGCAACGACAAAGTAAAGCTGAACGAGTAGATGTAATTAGATGTTATTTCTAAGTGGTAAACCTTTTGTATTATAAGGTAATGTTTATGTATTAAGGTTAGTGGAACCTGGGATTGATGGTACGAATTGTGATACAATTATGTATATTTTCCGCGAGATATTGAAGATGTATTTTATGAATGTTTGACAAGTGTTGAATAGTGAGCACCGAACCCGAGGTTCAAGGGACCCGGATTTGGGGGCGTCACAGGTTGGTATCAAAGCTGTAGGTTATAAACCTTAGGTGGGGGAAAAACCTTAGGATTATGACCGTAGAGAAGACAAGAAAACTCATAAAGAGTTTAGGAGATGAATTGTGGAAAATTCATCAAGTAAGAAAAGTTATGTGTAGGTAAGAAAAGATCTGTTATTAGATCGGAAGAGTATGAGGATTCGGAAGATGATCCGAATGTTAGAGTTAAGCAATGATGAAGAAAAGAGAGTAAGGATTGAGAGATACTTAATCTATGGAGAATAGATAAGAAGAAGTTATCAGATGTAAATGTGGCTAAGTAAAATAGAAGGAAGTGATGTTAAGGAATGATTCGAGGACATTGATGATATCTTGAGAAGATTGATCTATATGGATCGGTGGTAATAAAGATGATCAGAGTAAATAGAGATGAAATGATGGGTTAAACACATAAGTTGTGGAAGAGTTAAATGAATGATAGAAGAATGAGCAGATTTTTGGAGTCAATCATAAAAGCAGATAATGATGAAGTGATTGAGAAAAAGTAGAGTGATGGTAGGAAGAGATAAGCATGATAAAGAATTACATAAGAATGATAATAGTGTATGTTGAGGATTCTAACTTTGGAAGTATATATCTTTGGGAGTTTGACTTTAGAGAATATGTTTGAAGAATTACGTTTTGGAAGTTATTTTAGAAGATTTAAAAATCGGATGATTTTTTAATCTGTAAGATTGAATTTGATCTATGCAAATGATGAAAGAAGTTATAAAATTTTGAAAATCCCAACTTTGGAGTTAAGAAGCGGGATATGTTATTAGCATGGTGCTGAGAACAAGTATAGTACTAAGTACTAATGTGATGCATATTAAGATGTTTATTAAATATGCAATTGGATGATAGAAAGACAAGGTGACGATAAGATTAAAGTTTGAAGAATGTGGGTTGAATGTGAAGATCGAGATATAGCGGTTAGGCTATCAAACGATCTGAAGATAGGTGACTGATAATTGTGTGTATGATTAATAAGCAAAAGAATGCTTAAAAGTGTGTAGCTGTATAAATGATAGGGTACTACGTACCAAGGAAGGATATGTTAACAAATTTTAAGTGATGGATTATGTGTTGGCATTAAAGGTATATGCCTAAAATCTATAGAGAGGTAATAATACTACCGTATTATGCAAACATTAATGTCAAGAGAAAGTTCTAAAGAAAGAATGCTCTAGACAATAGGGAAGAAAGTTAAGGAATTAGACCATAATTCCTTACAGACAATTGATGAGTCTAATAGTAGACGCTTTTGAGGAATGAATCAATGAAATTGGAGAAAATCCCGAGACAAGGAATAAATATCTGAAAGAAGATATCAAAGAAGTGATAGAAGACATCTTATAATAAGATTGTTGTGTAGTAGAAAGAACAATAATAAGATCGTGAAATGATCTACGAAGTTGACCTCGTGAGGAGTTATGTGTTAAAGTATGGATTAAGAAAATTCATACTAAGTTAATAAGAAAATTAGAGGTTGTAGATTTTATTTGAGGACTCATATTAGTGGTTGAGTTGTGCAATTCCTTGTATGGGCGGGGAATTAGTGCTTGGTTTTAGAACCGCTTAGCTTCCTATAGTAATATAGTGGCCGAGTTGACCAATTTCTTGTATGGGCAGGAGATTGTGTTTGGTTCGACAATCACTTAGCTTCCTAATTATGATAATCATTGGAATCTTGGGTCGCGCTATTCGATGTATATATGGTGAGAAGGTGAGTCTTTTCTCATAATATATCGGATAGGTAGAGAATGTTGAGATTAGGTGCGTGTTCTTAAAACTCACACGTATGGTAAGTTCGTGACTCATAATTGTATGGTGGAGCCCCTCAGCGAATGGACGATTAAGGTCTGACTAGGATAAGCTCCTCAAGCCACGCGATTGTGGTAAGTTCCTGAACTCATACTGTGTGGTAAGTTCGATGAACAATTTGTAATGTAGGATAGAACAAGGTCATAGATAAGGATTTAGATATCAGTGAATTGAGAATTGTGTGAGGACAGTATTGTTCTTCTGAATACTACTGGTAGGTTGTGTTATATAGTGAAGTCTTGCATCAAGGAGCAAGCTATGATTTGAAGAAGGATAAGGTGGGTAATCACGTTTGTGGCACCACAGTTACTTAGATTTAAAGGGAATCATTATCAGAGAAGGTGTGAGTATTTGTTTTAAAGATACAGAGACTTCATAAAGAGGAAGAAAGGAAGAAGCTGATAAACAGCATGATAAATTTTCAAGAATACGATGTTGAGTATAAGACTAATGAAGGATATAATGAGGAATAAATGACAATATTTAGCATGATAGTGAAGTTTTTCTGGATGAGGAGAAATTAAAGAAGAATAGTGATACACTACTTAGCAATCAAGTACGTGTAAGAAACATAAGAAGAAGAATGCATTTGAGTTATTAAGATCCTTGGTAAGGAATGTAAAATATGTATATAAAAGGAAGAAGAAGTGAATAAGAGGACTAAGAGACAACAGATAATAGTAAATCCCAAACTCTAGGAGTATGTGGGATATGTGGTTGAGTTAAATCCCGACTTTTGGTGGTCAGTATGGGATATGATCATTTATGTATAAATGTTTCAGAATGTAATGTGCCAAGGCACTACTGTTTGCGTATAAATAGAAAATGCGTAATGTTTATATGCTTTGAAGTAATTAATGTGAGCATTAAATAGTAAATGCTATAAGAATGATTGTAATAGTCAAAAAGTATGATAATAACGTAAGTTTTGTGTTAAGAACAGGCAATGCCGCCACGTAGACAACCCCGAAACCCGAGAGCAGAAGGATCAGTTAATAATGAAGGAGGTCAGGTAGACTCGATGCAAACTTTTGTTAATATGTTAGCAGAAGCAATTCAAAATCAAACCTCAGCAGTTGGAAGTTCGCTAGTAAATCAATTGGCGAACTTTAAGGATTTTAAAATAGTAGGACCACCGGAGTTTCGAGGAACAATAGATCCGATCGAAGCTCAGACGTGGATAGAAGAGATGGAGAAAGTGTTTGAAGTTACGCGTGTTGCGGAAGAACAGAAAACAACATTTGCCACCTTCATGATGAAGGGAGAGGCTAATTATTGGTGGAAGGCTAATAAAAATCGAGTAGGAGAAGGAATTGTTGCGTGGACTCGATTTAAGGAGTTATTCTTTGAAAACTATTTTTCAAATAGTACTCAAACAAGGATGGAAGTAAAATTTTTAGAACTCAAACAGGGGAACATGATGGTAGCAGAATATGCCGCCAAGTTCAATGAACTAGCGAGATTTGCGCCACATCAAGTAGACACGGAAGAACGAAAGGCAAGAAGGTTTGAACAAGGATTAAGTCCATGGATCTACAGTAAGGTTTCAATTCTTCAGATTAATACATTTTCAACAATGCTGGAGAAGGCAATCATAGCAGAAGGCGGGAGAGAATCGTTGTCAACATATAATCAAGAGATGAAAGGAAATAATAGTGAGGAAGAAAATGGTAAAGATAGTAGCGAAGATTGTAACGCTCAGAAACGAAAGAGGAGCCATAAAAATGGTAAGAATGGTCAAAGAAAAGGCAAACGAAAAATTGAAAGTTGTGGAAAGAACCACATAGGTGTATGTCTAAAAGGGACAGATAGTTGCTATAGATGTGGAGGGAAAGGACACGGTGCTTCAAACTGTCCTGGTCCAAGGAAAAATAGAAAGTGTTTTATTTGTGGGGGAATAGGTCATCCATTTAAGGACTGCCCGAAGAAGGAAAGCAAGGCGAGAAGTAATATTAAGAAAGTCAAGAGGCATGGTGACAGGTATTTTTCGATCAATAATATAATCGTTTAGGTATTATTTGATTCGAATACTATCTGTTTGAGAATTTCAATAAATAAATAGAATTTCTCGAAGAAAATAGAATACTTTATTAAATTAAAGTGTCTTTAAATCAAAGGATTCTGTTGGTTAGATAAAGAGTAAGTTATCCGTAAAATGAATCCGGATATACGAGGAAAAGAGTCAGGAAAAGATCAGATGATAAGAAAATCTTAAGTAATCTTATAACGGTGATTCTGGGGACAGAATCCTTATAAGGAGGGGTGAATGTAATGACCGAGAAAATTACGAACCCAAATTTTTTTTTTTTTTATTTAATTATATCCATAAGAAAATATGAGGTATGAAGTATGTGTATATGTGATAAGTGGTATGATGAGATGTATTAAATTAGTTAATTAAATTAATTAACTAAAGAAAGAAAAAGATTTCAAGAGAAGCTTATGTGATAAAATCACAAAGCTTGAATGTTGGCCTTGTATGGCAATTAAGAAGATTTTTATTAAGCAAGTTAATTACTTGTATGAATAATGCGAAAGAAGAAGCAAATGAATTATTTGAGATAATCCAATGTGGGAATAATTGTTCGTGTACGGTTAACTAATTTATAAACCCAATTTGATGATAATGGATAGTGAATGAATTTATTTAATCAAGTCAAATTACTTGTATTATTAAGTGTTAGGGTTTTATTAAAACAAACCCAAGGATTTGTAAGTGCTAGGGTTATGTAAGCTAATTTAATTGAGGAGTCCAATGGACTTATAATTAGCAAATCTAATTGGATTATATTTTAAATCCAAATGAGTTGTTAAACTAGGTCAATTAATTTTACCTAGTAGCTTATGTAATTAAATTAAACTTTAGTCCATGTAATTAATTAAATAAGCCCAATGCTTATTTTAATTAAATGTATCGTAGTTATTTAAATGCTAGCCCAATGTGTTAATTAAATTGAGCCCAACCAATTAATTGGATGAGCCCAATATATTATATCCTAGAGTCCAATGTGGAGCCCAATAGCAAGTCAAAATGTTGGTCAAATATTATATATATGTATATATATAAATAGATGTATACATGTATAATAAATGTAATAAAAATAAAGCAAAAATGGGAGATTAAATCCCATTTTGCTGAGATTTATGGGGGCCCCACATGGGGTGGCTTGATTTTGCAAGGTAGCTTCTTCCACACTTCTTTCCATAGTTGGCCAACCACCCTAGTCATTCCAATTGGTCATTCATGCAATAGTAACCTCACTTAAGCTCCTAATTTCACCAACACAAGATGATTAGTAGATTGATGAGGGATTAGTAATGTGCTATATATAGAGTGCTACTCTTAGTTGTTATGTTGGTTAGATCATTTGTAGCATTTCTTAGAGAGGAAATGGAGAGCATTTTCAAGAGAGAAAGAAAGAATACACTTGTGAGTGTGAGAAATTTCTACAAGAAGGGCTTGGTGAATGTCAAGTAGCATCCTCACATACTTTGGTAGGAGAAGAAGAAGAGCACACAAATCTCAAAGGTTTAAAAGTACTCTAACCTTCTCATATTTCATTTTTGTAGCCTAGATCAATTTTGAACGGTTAAAATCTATTTTTAACCGATCAAAACTTGTTTTGATGGTCTAGAAGTCTTAAACTATGTTATATATGTATATTCATAGTTTGATGTGTTTATATCATGATTTGGTATGTGTGGTATGCTTAAAAAAAAAAAGGTAGAAATGTTCATATCGAACTTTACCGGTAAAATCCTATGTAGCTATGTAATATATTTTGTGTCATTTCAAAATGTACAAGTTAAATACTTGATTTATATGGGTAGAAAGTTTTATGTATGAGTTTATAAGAAAACCCAACTTGAATCTCACAAAAATATGAAATAACAAAGAAGTTATAATTTTTTTTTACCGCAAAGTAGGTCGTTTTGAAACCCTAAGTGATTCGATCTTTAATTTTGTGTCAAAACGATTTCAAAAATGCGATCGAACTATGAAATGTTGTAAGACAAGAGGTTAGGAAGACAACGACACTAAGTTGGTGTCATTTGGATGAATAGATTTCATTTTATTCAAGTTTGAACCTTTAAAACCAAGGATTTGTGATTTTAGTTTTCACTTTGTCCTTGTAAGCCGTTTTTAGTCCAGTTCCGTTCGGAATTTGGATTTATGATGTAAAGTGAAATTGTAGATCATGAAATTCTAATGAATTTAGACTCAAGAATCACCTCAAAATGTTTCCGTATGACAAAATTATGACCAAATGAGTAAGAGAGGTTCCGGCAGCCAAAAAAATGGTCCGGCGTCTAGACGCCCTAGTGTACGCCCTTGCTTCTGTCCATGGGCGTCTAGACGCCCCAAAAATGCCTTGGAGTGGCGTCATGACGCCCGGGCTTGATAAAAAAATTATTTTATTATTTTTTTAATTATTTTTAAATGAATAAATGTATTTTTAATGATAAATAATTGATTAATTATATTAGATAATAAATAAAATATTATTAAATAATTAATAATATTAGATAATGATTAAAATATTATTAAATGACTAATAATATTACTAAGATAATAAAATATTATTAAATGGTTAATAATATTAGTAAGTTAATAAAATATTATTAAATGATTAATAATATTAATAAAGGATTAAAATATTATTAAATGGTTAATAATATTAGTATGTTAATAAAATATTATTAAATGATTAATAATATTAATAAAGGATTAAAATATTATTAAATGAGTAATAATATTAGTAAGTTAATAAAATATTATTAAATGGTTAATAATATTAGATAATGAATAAAATATTATTAAATGGTTAATAATATTAGTAAGTAATAAAATATTATTAAATAATTAATAATATTAATAAATGATTAAAATATTATTAAATGGGTAATAATATTACAATATGACTAAAATATTATTAAATAGTTAATAATATTAGATTATGAAGAGAATATTATTAAATGATTAATAATATTATAAAGGGAATAAAATATTATTAAATGATTAATAATATTAGATAATGAGTAGAATATTAATAAATGATTAATAATATTAATGAGTTAATAAAATATTATTAAATGGTTAATAATATTAGTAAGTTGTGGAATATTATTAAATGATTAATAATATTAATAAATGATTAAAATATTATTAAATGGTTAATAATATTAGTATGAGGATAAAATATTATTAAATGGTTAATAATATTAATGAGAGGAGAAGATATTATTAAAGGATTAATAATATTAGTAAGATGATAAAATATTATTAAATGGTTAATAATATTTATAAATGATTAAGATATTATTTGATAAATAATATCCTTGGGAATAGTGTAAAACATTATTTAGTTATTAATAATGTTAATAAGTGTTGAGATAATGAAGAGATTAAGTTGATTATTAAATGGTTAATAATATTGAGGAACTAGATGATTTATTATTGAAATAATAAATGGTTAAAATATTATTATACGATTAATAATATTATTTGTGGTATTTATATATTATCAACGGTGATAATATTATAAAACAATGAAGTGATAGTTATGTGATTTAAAATATTATCAAGGGATTGATAATATTATTAAGATATTTAAGGTTATGATTAAGTGATAGATGATTAAGACATATATGGTAATGTTATTAATGTTAAATAAACCTATATGTGTTATGCTAATTGGAGGATCAATGTTGTTGAATATTAGGTCACCCAAAGGAAGTAATTTTAAGTTGAATAGCAGTAGTCAGCGGAACAGGCAAGTTTCTCTGAACCTTAACTTGTATTTATTTCGCAAGTTATTTATGTAGAAATTGGAATTTATTTCTAATGCATGATGAAATAATTATTAAGAATTATTTCATATCTATATTGTTATTGACAATCGCACTTAGGTGCATTTGCATGACCGTTCACATTATGAACTGTTTAAAGAGAAATATCTATGCTATTTGTTTCAGCTAGATATTGCACGTGATATTATGACTGTTCTTGTTATGAACTGTTCTAAGTGAGGGTTCTATGCCAATTGTTTCGGCTAGACCATGTACGTTTTAAATTCATTAATCTGAATATTATTGAAGTTAATCCAAACCATATTGTTGTGGTGCGGAATCTGATGGGATAAGCTGAAATGAACAGAGCAAAGTAAGCAGATAAGCTTACGGTCGGATGGAACATTCCCGATCAAAACGAACTAGATGGTTATATTGTGCACTCTATAAACGTACGATAGGCTGATCACCTAAAGTACCCATCACCGGATATGTCAATCGAAATGATTGTTAATATTCAAAACGAACTGACAGTCTACTGTCAACAGGGTATTGTAAATACTCAAAACGTGTGTTCATGGTCTTGTGACCCTTTCAGCATGATGAAGCAGTATGTTATGTCAATTGAATTATATTATTCAAAGTTGCATGTATTCACAATTATTGTATATTGTTGAAGTTTCCAGAGCTAAATCTTTTTCATTCATGATATATCTTTTATTGTTTAATTAAACTTGCTGAGCAAAGTAGTTGCTCACCCTTGCTATATCATGACCTATTTTTCAGTTAAGCCGACGAATATAAGAAGTGCAACGACAAAGTAAAGCTGAACGAGTAGATGTAATTAGATGTTATTTCTAAGTGGTAAACCTTTTGTATTATAAGGTAATGTTTATGTATTAAGGTTAGTGGAACCTGGGATTGATGGTACGAATTGTGATACAATTATGTATATTTTCCGCGAGATATTGAAGATGTATTTTATGAATGTTTGACAAGTGTTGAATAGTGAGCACCGAACCCGAGGTTCAAGGGACCCGGATTTGGGGGCGTCACATGATCAGCCTATCGTACTTCTGCGTTGTGCACAACGACTTCTCACGGGGTCGAACTCTTTGGATTTACCAACCCATATCAGTATGCCACCACTGTTGGGCGCCCCCTCGCGGGTTCTTTATTCATGGCTCTGACATATCCCCCATTATGGGGTTGTTCACCTCAGACTTACTACAAAATTCCGCTCCAGCATAAGTTGGATTGGAAAATAAAACTCGAGTCATTTCTGACCAAAAAGTGTCCAGTCAAAATAAATGACATAGACTCACATCATTGAACTGTTCGTATATTACGACTCAAAAATCATTTCAGATTAGTTAAAGTACTAAAATTCATTTATAGGACTTCATGATACCGCACCGTTGCAACAGTGCGTTGAGGATTCCGTCTTTTTCATCTCTGCACCATGGCTTTAATGGCGTGTGATGATTTTATAAATACATTTTGATATTTTCAAATCAATTTGTCTTGCCGAAACAATTAGCATAGACTCTTCTTTAAACGTTTCAAAATACTAAAAATCATTTTGACTTTGTCATATTACATCATACCATAGTGGGCTTAAAAATACATCCAACACTAGGTTACTCTGCATTGATGACTCCATCGGTTATCATCTCTGCACTAAATGCATTAATGATTTCAAAAATACATTTGTCTTTTCAAAAGCACAAAAGTGCGAATTTGGCACGATTTTTAAGAATTTCAAAGTCTAGCATAGCTAGAAGATTTGGAATATCCTAAAACCTCAAAACACCTTAAATTTTTCCTCCACATTCTTTTCCAGCTTAATAACTATATCTATTATAGCCTTAACCTGACTACTTAACTCTATCCATACCTACTGTTCATCAAACTTACCACATATTTGGGCTCAGCAACTTACCACAATCATATGGTTTGAGGAACTTGTCCTAGTCAGGCCAAAGTCGCCCATTCGCTGAGGGGCTCCACCACATGACTATGAGTCACGAACTTACTATGCGTGTCAGTTCTCAGAACACGAACTTATCTTAACATCCTCTACCTATCCGTTATGCACATGAGAAAAGAATCACCTTCTCAACATACATATAGTGAATAGCGCGACACCAGGTTTCAGTTGATTATCATTATAGGAAGCCAAGTGGTCGTCAAACCAAACACAATCTCCTGCCCATACAAGAAATTGTACAACTCAGCCACTAATATGAGTCCTCAATTAAAAACCTACAAACCTCTAACTTCTCTTAACTTGATATGAATTTTGTCAATTCATACCTTATCACACTCACACTTCAAGAATCCACTTGTTACTATTTCAGTATCTTCATTGTTATAGCACCATGCTATCAAAACCACTTCTTTAATCATTTAATAGACCATTTGTCATTCCATGATTTTACTATGATCATCGGGATCTTATATCAAAATTGATTTCACTGTACTATTTCTCCTTTATTCTAGGATCGTTTAATTCTATCATCTTATCATTCATCTCTGATCATTTTACTGTACGATCCTTCTCTTTTTAAATTCTTGAATCAAGTGTTCCCTGATTCTTATTCCATTTATTTGGATTACACTCTTTGAAGATCCTTCTTTGAATCTTTTCATATATCTATGTATCTATATAGATTTATTTTCTCCTTTATGAACTGTGTATGTTCATTTCTAAACTCTATCTGAGTTTATCATTTCACTGTCTGTATTATCTTTCCATGATTATAGCCTAAGGTACTACTACCTAAGAACTATAACCTATCAGCTTTGATACCAACCTGTGACGACCCCAAATCCGGGTTCCTTGAACCCTAGACTTGGTACGTCACGATACATCATCTTCATACATGTTCTATCACTAATGCGGAATGTATAAACATAATTTGTTTATTCTACAACATTTCCCAAGGTTTCTAACCTTAACTTACAGATATACCTTTAGATTCATAAAAAGGTTTACATAATTACTTACATCATATACCAATTTAGTTATAATGCATAACACTATAATCTTGTCTTTTGCTTCTGTCTCCGTCTCTCCTCGGACATTCGTATTATTCTGAAATTTGTTATCATGATATAGCAAGAGTGAGCAACGACTTTGCTCAGCAAGTTTAAATACAATAACGATATATCATGATTGAAAGAAAGAATAAACTTTTGGATTTTCAACAATATAATAATTGTGAAAGAGTACGAATCATAATTTCAGTAATTGAATGACTGAATCAATTAATGTTGAATGTCAATAATGACCATGAACAAATTTAACTGAACCTTATGGTAATGAAGGTGATCAGCCTTTCATACCTGATGAACACATGCAACAAGCACTATGTGCGAATCAATAATTTAAAGAGGTGGAATAATTATACAGAATTAAACCATAGCATGCTTGAAACGTAACAACTTGAATTTGAGTTAGGGACTTGAACAATAAAATAATATATCCTGCTCGAATATAAATTGAGTAGGGTTTAGGAAACTTGCCTGTTTGCTCAGCTACAATTAATGTCTAGCTTTAACTAACTGGCTTTGAAAGACCTAACATTAGTAAAGTTGGTCTAATAATTAGTACAGCGTATTTGTACAACTATACGCTCATTAAGAAACTTATCTACCACAAATAAGTACTAACACATAATTTACATCAGTCAAAACAATATTATTAACCTTATAGACCCTCAATCAAATTAGGTTAATAATTTAATAAATTAGAAAATATTTTTCTTAAGTGTTGGACACTTATTAAACTATTAAACAATTTATTATAATTGTTTAAACAAAAGAGTTAAAAGACATTTTCTTTATTTCATTAAATCTAATTTCATTTAATTACTTTTTATCATTAATTAAATAGTAAGTAATTAACTACCTTTAGTTATTATTTAATAATAAATAATAACTTACAAGATTTATTTATTATTTAAAATTAATCAAATAATAAATAATTATATTATATTAAAAATAATCAAATATCTTTAGTTATTATTTAATAATAAATAATAACTAATTAACTAGATTCATTTATTATTTAAAGTTAATTAAATAATAAATAATAAAATTATATAGTAAATACTCAAATATGATTAGTTATTATTTAATAATAAATAATAACTAACTAAATTTATTTATTATTTAAAGTTAATCAAATAATAAATAATTAAATAATCAATCTTAGTTGTCTTTAATTATTATTTAATAGTAATTAAATAATAATTAATTAATTTATCATCCTTGTTTATTATTTAATATTAATTAAATAATAATTAGTTTAATCATAAATTCAGAACATATAATATTAACTAGATTAATATTTACAACATTTAAATATTAATCCAAAATACTTATTATATTTAAAAAAATATAATATTAAACTAACTAGATTAATATTTACAACATTTAAATATTAATCCTAAATACTTATTATATTTAAAAAAATATAATATTAAACTAACTAGATTAATATTTACAACATTTAAATATTAATCCTAAATACTTATTATATTTGAAAAATATAATATTCAATACCTAAATATCATTTTTGTATTATTAATATTTTTGTTATAATTTTAAATTAATTTTTAAACATTTAAATTAATTTAAATTATCCAGAATGGCAAAATCGTAAATAAACTGAAAACCGAACGGAGGGGCAGTATCGTAATTTCGCAGAAAAAAGACCGGAGGGGCAAAAATGTAATTTCGCCAAAATCGGTATCTCGCGCATTGCGCGCGCCGACAAAACTAGGTCCCAAAACGGTGCCGTTTTAATGTCACCGAAGCTAGCTTCCGCGCATTACGCGCGGATGAAATTTTTTATTCGCCAAAACGACGCCGTTTTGGCTCCGTGTCCGAACAGTGAATAGGATTCCGCGCAATGCGCGGCAGTCCTTTATTTTTGTTTCCCAGCAGAACGTGAACAGTGCTATTTTAATACACAACTTAATAAAATTTATACCTTCAAGAAATCTTTAAGTCCTCAATAAAAATCCAAAAAAATTACCAACCACTTAATCTCAATTTATAACATGAAAATTTAATTTTTCATGATTTAATATTAAATTTTTTTATAAAAATTTTTACATCACATAAACTACCACAAATCATAACTTTTTGTGTATAACTCCATTTTGAGTGATTCAAACTTTGTTTTTCTCATGATTTAATGTTCTATAATATTATAACATTAAATCTAAATTTTATAAAAGTATTTTTGGGTCATTATTTTGAGACTTGATTTAACACCACCAAACCCATATTTTTAGCATATAAATTATACCAAAATACAAACTAAGCATATTAAACTCAAGCATGACATAAATATTACTAATACACATTACTAACTATATTAGCATATTTATACTACCATGATGGTTTAATTAATTTAAAACAAAGCTAGATTTTAAAATAACAATTACCTTGTTTTAATGGATATCTTCATTTTCCTTCCAAAGTAGGTTGTGCAACTTGAAGACATGAACCAAGAACTATTTCTCCACCTTCTCTATGCTCTCTCTCAAAATACTTACTCTCCCAAGCTATTTCTCTCAAACTCTCTCTCTTTTGGAACTTGGAAAAATATAAATGAAATGTAATGTCTACAATTTTAAGTATATTAGTAAAATTCCTAGATACAAAAATTATATCTATAATTCATGATGCTCCTACTTGGATACTTGTACAAGAAAAATAGCCCATGACTTAGTTGGTGAAAAGAGGCATGGTTGTCATGTACAATAAAAGCAAACAAGCAACCATTTAATAAATAATAAATAAAATAAGAAAATCAACATTTCAAACTCTTTTACTCCTTCCTTGCCGGCTGATCACCAAAGATGTTGTCCCAAAAATCTTGTCCCAAGTCACTTTTTAATAATTAATAGTTTAATTAAGTATTTTTCAAGTGGGCCAATCGTTGGGCTTTAATTTAAAATACCAATTGGGCTTCTATTAAATTGTTTGGGCTACTAAATTGTCAAATTATATTATTCTCCACTTGGGCTACTAATTGACCCATGTTGGGCTAATTTAAAAATTTACACATTAATTATTCAATCCATGATTAAATAAATAATTAGATTGAATAAATAATTAAATATTCTAACCCATAAGTATTAAATTACTAAATGGACTAATAATATTATTAATAATACTTTACATTATTTACATTAATTAATTATCATATTAATTAATTTATAAAATTTAATTCACTCATTATATTCAATTTAATTGAATATTTAATTAATGACAACTTGTCAATTAATTTGATATTAAAACTTTAGAGTGTGTTCGCTAATAATAATATATATAATCTATATATATTATTTATACACATTACTTTACCTCAAAAACAATTTCACAATAAATTATGAAATTAAAAATAAATACAATATATAATTTAATATATATTATTTACGCCATAAATTAAATTATTTAATACATTTACATTAAATAATTTATTTCTCATCAATTATGGAAATAATTCCATTTACCCGAAAATACATTAAAATAATAATATATTTACTCAATTTCTTATTTAAATAATTTATTTAATTATTTAATTAATATTACACAAATAATTGTATAATTAAATTTCTCAATCCCATAAATCATTTACAATGATTTATTTAATTATAGAATATATTCATTTAATATATTCAATTACTATTTAAAATTTCTCAATTAATTTAAACCCTTTATATATATGTACATATATATGAAATTAAATATTGTACAATATATATAATTACTAATCTCCTTTAATTAATTCAACTACTTTATATAATTTATAATTATATAATTTACATAATTATTCCTCACAAATAATTTATCAACAATTTGCATAATTGTTGATTAATGAATATAATTAATTCCATAATAAACCTTTTAATTCAATTCGGATTAATTTAATATTAATCTATCTATTTAATCACAATTTAATTAACCATTAAATTATGTTACTAAATATGCACGCATATATATATATTCATATAAATACATATTTAATTTACATGCAACACGTCGCATAATTACATAACTCCACTAATTAATTCTCTTAATTTAATTAGACTTGTTGTTAGTCATGTTTATTGAATTATCACTTTACTTGCTAACTTATCAAAAATTTTGATATCACCATATCTAAGTTAGTCCGTTAAATTTAATTTGGACCTCTATTTATCTATCACTACTAGGTTATCAAACTCCAACCTTTATTAAATATTAAATATTTTATTTCTAATTTATTTAAATATCCGGGATATTACATACATTAATTGTATATTTCATAGTAAAAGAAAAGAAATCCTTAAACGACTGAGTTAATAAAAAAAAACCTCTTAATCGATTTTGAGACCAAACAAAACGATTAAATTTTTTTATCTTGTTATATTTTTGTATTGATTAATAGGAAATACTTCTCCACTTCTAAAACTGAAAATATATTTTTAAATCGATGACTTTTAAAATTAAGTTATGTTGTCAAATATATCTCTAATAATAATTAAGAGGTTTACATTAATAGAATAAGTATAAGTATATAATATTTAAATATAACATTCAAATTTATATCTATTTTAATTATTAAAAAATAAAATATAATATTAAAATTCATATAATACTCTATTTTTTAATAATTAAAATATATATAATATTTAGTATTGTCTATATAAACTTGTCCATATCAATATATAAAAGTTGAATCAAGAAAACTCTCACGCTTTTATGAACGACTTGATACTTCGAAATTAAATAATATATTTATATTTTATACCAAATCAATCAAAATAAGCTACAGTAATATAATAGACTCCTAATAGATCATTGTACCAACTCCGTATTAAATACTCCTTCAATTCTAAATTATAATATGAATATTAATTTTTTAAAAATCAATTTTAAATATTTTAAAATTAATATAAAATTATTTAATTTATATCAATACAATTATGAATATTATAAATTATCTAAAAAATATTAGTATCTATAAAATTTATTATTTTTAAAACTTAAACAAATTATGTCAATTTAATTTTTATTTTTTTAAATTATAAATTAACTTTTAAAGAGTCAATATTAACCTTATAATTTAAAACAAAGGGAGTATATAAAGAAATTTTATAGTTAACCCAAAACTCTAATATAACACATTTACTAATTTTTTTTAAATAATAATTAAAGACTCTAATTTAATTTATTTACTAGGTGTAAATCTAATAATAGTTATACTATCTAATATAATGTATTTATAAGAAAATCTAATAGTAATTAACACTCTAATATACTGTATTTAGTAATAATAATAAAAAATTAAACACGCTAATAGAATTGTAGGTAATGTTTAATTTTATAAAAAAGCAAAAAATATATAAATAAAACTTCACCCACGGGATTTTTAACTAGTTAGTAATAATGGTGTGATATATTTAACTTATAATAAAAAATTAATGATAAATTAAAAATATCATATTATTTTAATTAATTAGGAATAATATATGGTCTCATTGTAGTTACTATCATATATTTTTTATTTTTTTAATTAAAAGAAAAAATACATAATATGCAATGTGGCGTATCATCTGTAATGACCACGAATTTCATTAAACATTGTAATTATAATTATTATATAATTAGCAATGAATTAAAATTTTTGTACTAATTAATTGTGCATAAGATAATTAAATAGATATACTTGTGTATGTGTATATTTATTTAAAGCAATGAAGCAGGAGGTTATAATTAACTAAAACAAATTGGATTATATTTTAAATCCAAATGAGTTGTTAAACTAGGTCAATTAAATTTACCTAGTAGCCCAACTAATTAAATTAAACCTTAGTCCATGTAATTAATTAAACAAGCTCAATGCTAATTTTAATTAAAGGTAGCATAATTATTTAAATGCTAGCCCAATGTGTCAATTAAATTGAGTCCAACCAAATTAAATGGATAAACCCAATATATTTAATCCTAGAGTCCAATGTGAAACCCAATAGAAAGTCAAAATTGGTCAAACAATATATATATATATATATATATATATATATATATATATATAATTAAAACATTAAAATTAAAGCAAAAATGGGTGATTAAATCCCATTTTCCAGCAATTTAGGAGCCCCCACTTGGGGGTTGCTTGATTTTCATGTTGCTTCTAATTTACACTATGATAAGGTTGGCCAACAACCCTAGTCAATCACCTAGTCAATCACCTAGTCAATCACAATGTCCATCCATGCAATAGTATGTTAGATTAAGCTCTAAATTCACCAACATTGGTGAATTAAGAGAGCTAATGGATGATTAGCATTTGGCTATAAATAAGATACTCCACAGCCTTGGTGATGTTGGTTAGTTCATTTGAAGCATTCATAGAAAGAAAAATAGAGAGCATTTGAGAGAGAGATAGAAAATACACTTGAAAGTTGTGAGAAAAGGGCTAGAGGTTGAGCTTGGTGAATGTCCACTAGCTTCACATCATACTTTGGTAGGAGGAGAAGAAGAGCATCTAAGACCTCAAGGTTTAAAAGTGCTCTAACCTTCTTAACTTTCATTTTTGTAGTCTAGATAGCTTTTGAATGGTTAAAATTCTATTTTTTACCGATCAAAACTTATTTTGATGATCTAGAAGTCTTTAACTATGTAATATATGTATATTCATAGTTTGATGTGGTTATATCATGTTTTGGTATGTGTGGATTGCATAAAAATGTTGGAAATGTTCATATCGAACTTTACCTGTAAAACCTAACGAAACATGTAATGTTTAAGGTCGTAGTTTAAAATGTACAAGTTAGAAATTGGATTTTTATGGCTAGAAAGTTGGATATATGAATTTTAAAGAAAATCCAACTTAAAACTTTCAAAAATACGAAAAAACAATGAAGTTATGGCTTTTACCGCAAAATATGTCATTTTAATGACCTAATGTACAAACAACCCACATCGTGGCTATTTTTCATAACCAAAACTCTTTCAAAAATTTGATCCAATGATGGAATATTGTAGTTTAAGAAAATACGAATCCATCGATACCAATTTGAGGTCATTTGGATTTATAGATTTTATTTTATTCAAGTTTTAATCAAAGGAGTAAAAGTTAAAAAATCTGAAAATGATAATTTTGCAGATTCTGCCAGTCAAGAGCCGGGGCCCTCGTTCCTTTGTTATTTGGAGGGCCAGGGCCCTCGTCACTGTTCACAGGCGGATCTTTTTTATTTCGGGTAGGGTCGGTTTGTTTTAAACGGGCCGATTCAAATCATTTAAGACCAAAATGGGTAAAAATATTTTAAAATTAATATAATTAATTTGGGACCCAATAAAAAGAAGATATATAGTTATTTATTATGTGGATATTAAATAATAATTAAGAGTCATAAAGGTGATTAATTACTATTTAATTAATACTAAATAATAATTAAAATAAAAAGAGATAGTAACTAATTATTTATAAAGTAATAAATAAAGGGTAATATAATTAATAAAATATTATTAAATAGTTAATAATATTATATAATGATTAAAATATTATTAAATGATTAATAATATTAGATAAATAATAAAATATTATTAAATGATTAATAATATTAGATAATTTAATAATATTAGATAATTAATAAAATATTATTAAATGATTAATCATATTAGACAAATAATAAAATATTATTAAATGAATAATGATATTAGATAATTAATAAAATATTATTAAATGATTAATAATATTAGACAATTAATAAAATATTATTAAATGATTAATAATATTAGATATTGATTAAAATATTATTAAATGATTAATAATATTAGATACTTAATAAAATATTATTAAATAATTAATAATATTAGATAATAAATAAAAATATTATTAAATGATTAATAGTATTAGTTTCTCTTAGAAGATTTATAAGGTATTATTAAATGATAAATAATACTACGAGGCTAATAAAATATTATTAAATTGTTAATAATATTAGATAAGTATTTGAACTATATTAAATAGTTAATATAGGTTCTTTGTGTATGAAAGATTATGAAGTAGTGATAATATTTTCTAAGTGTTTAAATACCCGCAATTATTCAATTATGTGGTTCGTAAGAGTTATAAAGGTCATCATACTTATGAGTATATGATACTAATTTAAGATCAAACTGATTTAATTGTTAGGTCCGTACAAGGATTATTAAATTAAATTGGTTAGCCGTAGACGACACACGAGGCAAGTTTCTTCTTAACCCTAACTTGTATTTATTGTTACAAGTTTTCTTCAACTATAATTACATTAAGCAATTCAATTATTATTGAGCAAGTATCTACACTCGTAGTTATTTGACAGAGCTTAAAATGGATTAATTATCTAAAATTATTTCACATCATTATTTGTTATTGTATTTGCACTTAGTGCTTTTACAAATGTTATAGTTCATTAATTTAAGAACTGTTTAAGAATGTCTAAGCTAATTGTTTCGGCTAGACAATGCATGTTTAAATTCTTCGAATTGAATATTTTAAAAACTTATCCAAACCAATTGTTGTTGCGGATTCTTATAGTAAGACTGAGAATGAACAACCCTAGTTAAAAGGGATTTTTATTTATTGGGAAACCAAATTTGCGCAAGAAATCTAAATGTTATGCATATACATAGGACATAAGAGGACTGATCCCCTTGAGTGTCCCGTTTTTCAAGGTGTCAGATATTGTATGTATGTTCTACCTTAGTAGCAGTTCATGGCCGGTCATTAAAGACCACTCAGCAGTAAAGAGTCAATCCATTCTTATATTGAACTTTGATTCTTGATATCTTTCACAATTGTTATTAATGAAAACATTGAAGTTGTTAGTTCCCAGAGGCACACAAGTGAACATCCTTTTGATTTCTTCAACTAGCAGCACCAGATTAACTTTGAAAGTTCACTCGATAGCTTCTTTGCTGAGATCATCTGAATTTGTATTAGGAAGTATTAATGTCAATTAATATTTAGCATCAAACAGGGAATCACTCAACATTCAATTAGTACCTGAAAGAAAAACATTATTTTGTAAGCTTGTTCATACGAAGTGTTTTACTTCAATTCTTAAACTCAAAAACAGAAATTTGCTAATGCCATAGGATCTACTCAAAGCGTAGCTTTAAAAGTTCGTGAGAACCTGCTCTGATACCAATTGTTAGTTCCCAGAGGCACACAAGTGATCTAGAAGGGGGGGGGGGGGTTGAATAGATCTCTTAAAACTTTTTCCTTTAAGATTAAGTTCAAAGATTTATTAACAATTAATAAACTTAATTGAGATTTGTTTACACAGCGGAATATTAGTTTGAAAAACTCCCCTTGAAGATTTCTAAAGCAACTTCAGTTAGTTAAGATGATATTGAAGAAAATCACTTATTAGGTAAACCAATTTACAGTCATATGTATAGATATATATAAGACAAAATGTAAATGACTAAAAGTAAATGACACCAGAGAGTTTAAAGTGGTTCGGAGACTGAATAACTCCTACTCCACTCTTCTACTACAACGAGTAGGAAATCCACTAAGAATGGTTCACACAGAACCCTTCAAGCTCATTAGCCTGGAAACTCTGGTTCACTAATAACCCTTCAAACCCAGCAGGTTTGGTTAGTTTAGTCACAAAGACAAGAACATTACTGCCCTCTTCAAGTCCAGCAAACTTGGCTTCTTTAGTCACCATGACAAGGACAACTGCCCTCTTCAAGTCCAACAGACTTGTCTCCCTGATTGTTTGAAAGAGGTTGGAGTTGTGCTGCTAAGTAGAACATTTGCTCTTCTTCATCTTTAGGTACTTAGCAGCTGCTTGTGATCAATATTTAAATGCTGCTGATATTTTCCGTTGATGTTCTTCTTCTTTCTGTATTCAGCAACTACTTATGATCACCCATTGTGCTGCTAGGCTTTTGCACTTCAGCTCATTTAATACTTGATAACTTCTCGAGATGAACTCCTGAGATGACTGTGATGTTTCTTCCTTTTGGTACTCAGTTGCTACAATGTATGTATCAAGTTGGCGTTTAAGCTTCTCTCTTCCATGTGCCTAGCAACTCTAAACACTTCTCTTGTAATAGAGTTATTTATCTCTATGTCTCTCTCAATTCAGTGTTAGTGTTCTGATGGATCGTAGAGTCATTCAGCATATTCATTTTCTGTTCCACTCTACGATCGGTTGTTGTCTACCATTATCTCTCTCATATATTTTTCAACAACTCCTTTTCTGTTTGTTATGTAAGCCTTTATATCTCAGAGAAAATTTTACCGTTGAAAGAAATCCCGTTGGTTTCCTTTGGCTTTGTGCAGATCTTTAATAATGTTAACTTTCTTGCCGCTTGTGTCAGTGCTTTTCCCTTTTCTGACATGCTCTGATATATTAACCTGTAACTCAGCTTTCTCTGAATTTATAGCCGTTGCACACCCAGATTTGTTCAGCAAGGATTATTATTTCCTTTGTTAATTAATCTTCTGATTCATCAATAAATACATTCCTTGACTTTTAGAACCAACTGTTCTGATGCATTCAGAGATATCCCATTTCTGACTTTATTCACCATCTTCCTGAGCAGTGGGTCCTGACTTAGTCGTTTAGGCACAAAATCTTCTGTGACTCTGACATGCATCTTATTTCTTAGAGCACTTACTATTTCTTGAATCTGAGCGAGGAGTATTCTCTTTTCTCTCATACTATATTGCAGTTATGATTCTTTGTTGCTAATTGATATCGTAGAGTGATAGTCTGCTCATTTGGACTCTACGAATTCATCTCCACTCGCCATTTGAAGTAAGTCGAGCAAATGGTGGAGATGGAGCGTACTTCTTTTTTACTCTGCGATCTTGCTTTTGTGATCAGATCGTAGAGTTTGTCTGCAGTGCTTTGTTTTATGATTTCTTTCTACGATCTTGTCCTTTTGTTCAAATCGTAGAGTTTGTGAACTGTCGTGCTTCTTAGTGTAATCGTTGAGTTGTAGTCTTTGTTGCTTCATCCTTTAATTCTACTCAACGATTGTTCCATGTGTATGGTAATCTTCTGTATTGCCTTGTCATTCTGTTCCACTCTACGACTTCTTCTATCTGTGCAAAATTCAGTTGTATGTATTTGCTCTTCAAGTTTTACTCTACGATCTTGCAAGAGCGTGTGTATCGTAGAGTACATTTCTTCTCTGGTTCAGCGTTATCTGCAGGCTAGCTTGGCTGTCTGTTTGAAGATCGTAGAGTTCAGCTCTACAATTTGTACTTGATCAGTTCTTTAATTTTACTTGTATATCCTGTAGACTTCTTGCACATTTGTCTCCCTTTGACGATCGTAGAGTTGTTCGGGCTGAGAGTCGTACCTTTCACTCTACGAACATGCCAAATCGTTGAGTCTTTTTTGCTTGGAATCGTAGAGTCCAACTCTACGATTCTATAGACTGATCAACCTAACATATTTGATCTTTTCTAACTAAGTCCTTTCTTACATTATTACATCATTACACATTGAAAGGACCTTTACAGACTCTGACATGCACAAATTCAACACTGATTCATTCTTATGCAACTCTGCTTATATCATACAACGTTTATGCAGAGTGACTTCTATTGAAAGATCAACCTAACATTTCTGATCTTTAAAATCTAAGTCCTTTGTACACATGTATCTAAAAAAGAACTTTACAACAATCTAATCAGATAACTTTCATTCTCTTTAATAAGCAGCAGATAGTTTATAACAAAAACATATGTTTATAACAAAAACATATTCGTGCTATACAAGTGTGCATATCACAGTATTTGAAATATGTAATATATATCATACACCCACAACAATGTAAGCACATAATTAGATTAACATATAATCATTTTGTCAAATAACCACATAAACACTTTTAGACAAACTGTGCACATAAACAAGTAAGCACATAATTACATTAACACATATAATTAGATTAACATATAATCATTTTGTCAAATAACCACATAAACACTTTTAGACAAACTGTGCACATAAACAAGTAAGCACATAATTACATTAACACATATGCACTTTGTCATATACACATTGACAATCAACCAAGTAAGCACATTTACCACAATCCTTTTTGCACAACAGTCATCATCATCAAATCAAACAACCTTCAACAAAAGTTATTTCCTTTTATCATGATATATCTTATGTTGTTGTTTATAAACTTGCTGAGTCATTTAGTTGCTCATTCTTGCTATATCATGACTACATTTCAGCTAAGCCCGAATGTTCTAAACCAGACAAAGGCAATGGGAAAGCAAATGCGTAGATTTGTAGATGCATGTTAGATTTCAATTACTGTTATGTAATTCCTTTGTAAATCTTTTGTATTTCCCTTAATATATGTAATGTTACGATTAAGGTTAATAGACCTTGGGAAGTGTAGTCTTTTTATAAGGAACCTTCTGTATTATTCCGCGAAGTTTAAATGCAATGTATGTATTTAATTGTCAGTAAGTATTGTACAGTGAAAACCAAACCCGAGGTTAAAGAACCTGTATTTGGGGTCGTCACACCATCTATTTGGAATACAGTTGTAAATAAGTCAAATCGAACCAGTTTTGACTTGTTGACCTTAAATTTTTTTAAATGTTAAACGAGTTGAGTCGAGTCAAGTTGATTCGACTTGACATGTTTAGTAAATGAGTTGAGTTCAAGCACAAGTCTTACTTAAATGAGCCTAATCTAAGGGGTTGTTTGATTAGAACTTAATATGACTGAATGACTGAATCGGTCAGTCATTTAGTGCGTTTGTTTAGAGCTGAATGACTAAATCGATCAAATTTTTGGGCTGAATGACTAAGTCTAATATTTTTGACTGAATAGTTAAGTTCCGACTGAATGAAGTAAAAAAAATAAAAAATATATATATTAAATATTATATTAAGTAATATTAAATAAATTTATAACAATTTTGAATATTTTCAGATGGATAAAATAGTAAAAATATGTTATTCAAATATGTCACTTATCAAACAACTTTTTTCATTCAGATTACTTAAACATTCAGAACTATTTCATTTAGTTTTTATCAAACACCTTTTAACTAAGTTTAACTCTGACTCATTTAACTTTTTTACTATAAAAATTATTAAAAAATAAAATAAAATATTATACGAGCCTAACTTGAGTCAAACATCCCATTGTTCGAGTTCGACTTATTTAACTAAACAACCAAAGTAGCTTGTTTGAGTATAACTTGTTTTACGAGTTTCAATCGAATTTATTTAGATAATGTTTGATAAAATCGTATAATAAGAGTTTGTTAAAATAAAGACTCTATAAAATAGAAATTATTTTTAAAATAGAGTTTAAATATAAAAAAAAATTGTTTGATAACTAATATGTATAGTATGTGTTAATATAACATTTTATTATTTTACCTTTAGATTAATTTATACAAACTTAGAGTGAGAGGAATAATATAATAAATATTAAATAATTAATATAAATAAAATTTTCAAGAATGTATAATTAATAAAATATTTCAAGTCTAATAAAATATTGGTGGTGGTGGATGGTGGTGATTGGTGGTGGATGGTGGTGATGGTGGATAGTGGTGGTGGTGAAGTGAAGAATTTAAAAAATAAAATTAAGGTAGTAAAAATAAAAGTGTAATGAGAGTTTTTTTTTTTTAATAAAAAATTTGGTTCATTGTCTTTATTTTAATAGGCAAAAAGAGATTAGATAAAATTTTATCAAACAAGATAAGGTTTGCGCGATAAGAGGTTAGGGAAAGAAAAAAAAAGTTTATCAAACACTATTTTATTCTATTATCGAAAGAATAAATTTATATACATAATATTTAAATATTATATTTATCTTAATTATTAAAAAATAAAATATGACACAAATTTTAATACTATATTTTATTTTTTAATAATTAAAATAAATATAATATTTAAATATTGTGTATTTATATTTATTTTTTGAATCCATCCGAACTAAGGTCACGGACAACCCGTTTAGTTTATATAATAATATAATGATTAACACCAATGGTCACAGTCTCACCAGTCACCATAATGGTTGAATCCAATAACTAATCCAAAGGTAAACTCTGATTGGATCACAATGCCACATCAACTGGTGAGAATGTGGCATTGACAACCAATAATAGCGCCCATGTTACACTAGAACAACCCTGTTTTTAAAAAAACCATGCACTGGGTAAATATATCTATGAAGTTAATGTCAACGTATGTATAACCAAAAGAAAATACAAAAAAATGATTAATCTCTTCCAAAATATAATTTTATTAGTTTTTAAAATAAATTTTAAATTCTCTAAAATTTAAATTTAAAATAAAATCTCTTTAATTTTAATTAATATAATAATAATTACAATAAATTACTTAATATTAAATATTAGTTATAACATTTATTATTTTATAATTTTGAATAAATTTATCAAATTTGAGTTTAATAACATCTAAAATTAATAATCTTATACTGCTAATTTATTATTAATAATCTTATACTGCTAATTTACACCTGGCAGAGTATTTTTTATATTTGACGGGCAAACAAAACATAGAAGAATGCCCAAACAAACTCTCCTGGATAAATCTGATGCATCAACATATGTACACAAGTATATTAATTTGAAAAATGATTTTTATTTCGATAAATTTTATAATAAAGTTGGGTTACGATTAATATGAAACTCTAAAAAATAAGATAGTATAATTAGTGTTGAGCTTTTTTTTATTCTTTTATATCTAATATATACACATATGTCAGTAAATTTTCATCATTTATAACAAGTTTATATAAATTTCTATACATGGTTGGTTACCAAAAGAAAAAAAAATAGATGAGTAATGTAATGGTTTCAATTAATATTTGATTTCAAATAATATAATATTAAATATTTTGATAATATATAATGATACAATTAATTACTACATATATACTTAACTAAATTAATGATATCAGATTATTAGAAATACTTTTTAAAAGAAAATATTTGAAAGCTCAGCCATTATTCAAAATATATTTTAATGTTTGGGAGGAACCAAAATATAAAAGAATGCCCAATCAAACTCTTCTTGTTTCTTCCTCCCTCTTTCCTTGTTTTCTCTCTACCCCTATCCTTTTCTTCTTCCTCAACATTTTAGTTTTTTATTTTCTAGGGGAGTATTTAAAAAAAAAAGTGTAAATAGTTGAAAAGTCTTTAGTCAACAGCATGTTGCAATTATATTCTTTTACCTCTCTCAATCCATTATAAGTTATAGAAAACTATATTATATATATGAATATGAATAAATAGAAAGGAGATTTAAAAGATTATAATATAACATAAAAAATTAATAAAGCAATAGAAAGCTGAAACATTTACTTCATACACAATACAACAAGAAGAGGTCATACACAAACACAACCCCTTTCTCCATTTCACCTTCCTATTCCAGCCAGTTATTAGATTCCGTCAATGAGTCTTTTCTTTTCCCATTAGATTTTACAGATGCCTAGCTGAAATACCCATCTCAATTTCTTCACCTTTTTTTTGATCTTGTCTGCTATTTTCTGTGTTTTTTCAGAGACTTTTAAGATATAAACTGTTCTGGTATTTTCTGGGTTTTTAGTTTCTTTCTGGAAAAACTTTGTTTGAATCTCTTGCAGAGTAGATTATATGCCGTAAAAAGGGGTGAAGAGAACAGTCATACTATATATATTTTTATAAAAAGAAATAAATCTTGTTCAACTTTTTCCTCCACAAACTAGTTATTTTTCCCCCATTTCTTGAAATTTTCTTGTTTGAAATTAAGAGACATGGGCAAGCAAGGACCTTGCCATCACTGTGGTGTTACAAGTGAGTTTTTTGTTATTCATTTAATATTTTCCCCAAAATTTTGAATATTCAAGAAAAAAGGGGTTATTTTTGTACCTTTTCTAATAATTAGTCTATTATATTCTCTATGTGGTTTCATTTGCTTATATTAGTTGTCAATCATGTAAGAGCAACCCTGATGCTGATTTGTTTTAGAAGAGAAGTGATTATGTGGACAATGAAAATTAATGACAAATATATGTTGTTTCCAGTAAATTATTAAGTTTGTATTATTGGGTAGTTGAACCGTTATCAGGTCTCATTTGAATAATTGAAATCAATATTTTTGGAAAGTTTTGAGTTTGTCTGTGAAATTGGGTATTCTTCCTTCATTTGTACCTTTTGTTCTTGTTATTGATAGGGCTGTTTTTGCCCATTTGACTCTCTTGCCAATTATGCTGACTGATGGAAACTTGGCTTCAACTATTACATTACTGGGCAACAACCGAGTCTGAGTGCCTTTTGTTTTGTTTTCCCAAATCTTTAGAGGTGTTTCATCTTTATTTAGTTCCTACTTCTTAGTCAAACCTTTGGTTTCTTGTTGATTATATATTATTACCTTATTCAATAGGATAATTTCCTTGTTTCTGGAATGAAATTCCTGGTTCAATTGGGGAAATGTACCCTTTTTGGCAGTCATTTGCTATTACATTTTGGGTCAAATTTAGTCCTTGCTAGATGTATTACTTTCTGATGTTGTTCAAATTATTTTTCTATAATCTTTTGTCATTGGAAAGTATAGAAAGCATCGAGTCACCATGTCCTAGCTCATTCTAATTTAGTCTGTCACTTGTGAAAGTTGTTCCTTTTCAATCATTTTCTCAATCTATCCTCATGCTGTATGTTCCAGACTCCAGCGCGTTTTCCTTTATCCCAATGGAATTTGATTTCTAGTTGGGATTCATTTCTGTAATGGCTTAGCGTAAACCATACGTGTAGGACTTCAGGTGTTACTATCAGAGTTCAAATTTATGGCATTATTCTTCACTCACGGAACTTAGTTTGTTGGTCTAAAACTTTGCAGTTGCTGAAATTCCACTACTCACTCCCTATCTGGCTTCAAGACGTTCTAGAAGGCTCTTTAGTTTACTGGGATTATTTCACCCATGTGAGCTTTATTTGAGTTTGGCTAGGCATTACGCTTTGCTTCAGCTAGAGTGCTTGCTACCATCTGTTTGTTTTGTTTGAACTTATTGGAGAGTGAGCAGTGAGGGAAGAATGGATTAGTGCTTGCTCCTTTGGCCAGTTCTTTTCAATACAAGTTGCCTTCTCTTAGAGCTCTGAACTTGGAATGAGGCTAAGGTTCAGTAATGCCAATGGGGTTTGTGATAAAAGCTTACATAGGAAGTACCCCAAGCATTTATGCAATAGAAAGTTTTTAAGACCATAATTTTGTTTTACCTCACTTGCTGTTTCATTTGCGATCATTAGTTCATTCCACAGAGAATACCACTGATAATACCACTGATAAACTTCTAGTTTAACTAAGTATCAAAAGAAATGAAATGATACTACTGCATTCGAATGAGCCAATTTCTTCAAAGCTCCTCTTTTTAAAAAAGACTCTCAATCTTAACAAAGCCTTGCAATAGATAAGAGTATTGCTAGATTATTTACATAGCTATAGCTGTTGCCTATTATTATATATTTATTCTTGTTTACTTCAGAGAATGGCTCAATTTTTTCCGCCTAACTATGCTGAGCCTCTTGGTTATTGCTCCTAAGTTCTTTCATTCAGAGTTCAATAATATGTGATTATCCTCATACTTAACACAATCATCTGCATACTCCTAATATTGACACTCTATAAAAGAGTAATATAAAGAACCCTCTTGACACCCCACAAGAGCCTGCAACTTCATTCTAATCAACAGTTTGCTTCATAGTGCATACCTTCATAAAATGCTTTTCTATTACACTAGGTTGGGAATGCGAGAGAAACATTATACAGTAACAAGCAGAACTTGCATGTATGCTTGTTATTCACTGACAAGTTATTAAGTTTCAAGACACATTTTAAATAATCACTGCAAATTTCAAAATGATATGATCCTGGGAAGGACACCAATTATATAGTTGTGGAACCCAATGCGGTAAATATGTCATGGCATGCAAATTTGTACTTGTCACGACTCATCTATTCTTCTTTGCTCTTATCTTTTTTCAGTTTATTGTGAATGTGGAACTTGGTTTTCTACTCTTGTTTGTGCGACATTTTGAAGATATTTTGGCATTTTCAAGTTGGCTTACATATTTTCTTTATGCGTTTAGCCCTCATGCTGGCATTGCTCTAATATTGCTTGCTGACAATAAAGTTGTTATACAGGCACCCCTCTTTGGCGTAATGGGCCTCCTGAGAAGCCTGTACTATGCAACGCATGTGGATCCCGGTGGAGAACAAAAGGAACACTTGCAAACTACACACCTCTTCATTCTAGGGCTGAACCAGATGAATTTGAGGAGTACAGGGTTCAAAGAGTGAGGACCATATCCATCAAAAATAAAGAGGCAAAGGTGCTAAAAAGAAAGCAAAATCATGATACTGAAATAGCTGGAGGGGTTGCCCCTGATAATGGTTTCCAGAAGGGTGGTGGGGATACCTCTGACTATAATCAGGTTTACATGAAGGACTTTGATGAAGATACAAGTAATAGATCTAGTTCCGGCTCTGCGATATCTAACTCTGAGAGTTGTGTGCAGCTTGGCAGTGCAGGTGCGAGTGATTTGACAGGTTGGTTGGCCACTAAATTTTATGTATAAATTTACAACTTCCATACTTATCCAGTTATCCTCAGCTTTCACCATGAGAAGAGCCTGATTTTATTTTAATATTTCAATGATATTGTGAGATATATTTATATGTTGTCATTTATTGAATATGACAAGGAAAAATCACTTTCCTGTTTTAATGTGAATTGCCTGTACATAATATGTTGTTAATGTCTGGAAAATGGATTCTAAGAAATCACAATATTTTTAGATTGGCATGACCGGATAAGTGGTTAGGTTAAAACAGTTTTCACCTCGAATCTTTTTCATACTACTTCCCAGAAACTTGGATTTGATGGTAGCTACTTTTGTATTTTGTAGTTTTACATCCTTGAAGAACCAACACTTTTGTCACAATAAGTCGATAATAGTCATCATTAAATGCTATAATGTACTAATATAGGCTTTCCCTCAATCAAATGTCTACTTATAGCTCTAGACTTTCAATGACTACTGTGCTGCTTGATATTTTTTTTTCATTGTTATCCCTTTTCTATTTAATTGTATATTTCTAGTTCCTAATACTTGCTGGCTGTATATTACGAAGATATTAACTAAATTTATGTAATGATATAGTTGCTATGAATGCTGATTCCATTAAGTGTGATTTGTTAATGATCCATGTAGGTCCAGTTCAATCCATTGTATGGGATACTACGGTACCCTCAAGGAAGAGGACCTGTGTCAGTCGCACAAAGCCATCATCAGTAGAGAAGCTTACTAAAGATTTACATACCATCTTACACGAACAACAGTCAAACTTCTCTGGATCCTCCGAAGAGGATTTGCTCTTTGAGAGTGACACTCCAATGGTCTCTGTGGAGATAGGACATGGAAGTGTACTTATTCGACATCCAAGTTCAATAGCTCGCGAAGAAGAATCTGAAGCTAGCTCCCTTTCAGTTGATAACAAGCCACATTCTGCCAATGAGGCTTATTCACAGCTTACTACCTTTCCTGTGCGTACTTTTAACAAGGGTGTCAATGTTTCATGCTCCAGAATCGGGAGAACAAAGAATCCTGGTCAAAAGATGGAACAAGATCAATATAATAGGTACTTTTCTTTAGTTGTCTGGATTCTGGAAAAGTCAAAATCCTCTAATAGAACATGCTATATTTGATTCCTCATTCTGTGACAAGGATACACAGATCTAAGGTTTTAGATGAGGCAACATTGCACAAACCTAAGATGTAATGCAAAATTTATAAAAGGTGTTCAACACAGTCCCGTGGGAAAATTTCATTTCAAAAAGATTAGAATAGTGACAAAAATTTACAGACAAGTCTTGCAGTTCTGATATGCTTACCCATTATTTTAGGATTTAACATTATTTGTAGAACATATTACTATATTACCTTCTTTACTTGTATTCCAAAACAGCAGAACTTCATTAAAAGAAATGGGGATGCTCTAGAGTTATACTTATAAGTCCATTACAAAATACAAGTGTGGTAAGACTCAGGCAGCCTACTACATTAAAGAAGAGATACATAAAGGAAAAATAAGTTTGGAGGGAAAGGCAATTACACACCCGAGTCGCACAACTCGGAAAACATTTTCTTGTTTTGTTTTTTATAATTCCATTTTCTCTATAATGAACTGCATAAGCTACTGCTTTGGAGAGAGAATGATAAATCTCTGGAACTAAGGGACACCTAATTTAGGAAACTCTAATTCCTAAGTTTTTGGAGAAATATGAAATATTTTGCTTTACATGCTTATACTATGTCTATTAACTAACTTGCTTGTTTTGGAATTTCAGAGAAAAGGCCCAGCAAGAAAAACTACAGATTCTCGGGAATCATAATTCACCAATATGTTGCATAGACCTTAAAGTAAGTTCTAAGTCTCTGCTATTTATGCTGATTAAGTTCCAGGCACAATCCAGTTCATGTTGAAGAATAATGATGGTAAAATCTTCAAAATGAAAGATAGTAGATGAGACACCTAGTCCATTTACACATGCTTCTCCAATTGATTTTTTTCTGTTTCTTATGAAGTTATTAGTACATGTTTACATTTGTGCAAGCAACTGGGCTGCTGCTTACTTGCAGTTGGAGACTTGGAGTGACCTATCTCTCTCTCTCTCTCTCTCTCTCTCTCTCTCTCTTATATATATATATATATATATATATATATGTATATATATGTGTGTGTGTGTGTATATATATATATATATATATATATATATATATATATATATATATATGTCCAAGTGTTGAGACTTAGGACATAAAGAGAATTCAGATGAAACTTGGGGGTGTTGGCTCAATATATTAGTATAGATGTGCTTAGACATTAACATACACAAGTGCGTGCCCATCATATATTGCGCTAGTGCAATTCTTGTGCCTATTTGAGTGGTGGAACGCGGTTCTCCACATCTGTTATAAAATCTCCTTGAGTTTTTCGGCCTTCACTGAGATCGAGATTATTAGATTTGAATGAATGTCGACTTTTCACTATTTTTATGAAATCTCATCTCAATTTCCTCGAAAAGTCTTGATGTTTGATGCAACTGGATTCCCTTTTAGTATTTAACTTGTCACGAACTAAGTTAAATTGATTTTTTTAATTGCGTGACAATTGAGGTTCTTATTACTTGCATTATGGAATGATCCTCCTTAACTTCAAATTCATGATGTATTCAGGGCAAGTCATCTTGAGTACTTGTGGTGATAGTTGTGTATATTTGGTGCAGGCTGTTCTAAACTTTGAGGAGTTTGAGAGGCATATAACAAATGATGAACTGCAGCAATTAATGAAGTATTTACCGTCCATTGATACTGTCGAACTTCCAGATAGGTTTGTATCTATTTCTTAAACTATCATATTTAAATGTGAAGATTTTTTGAGAAGCAAATATTCATTTTTATTTTTATGTTTTCAAATCTACAGCCTAATAAGCATGTTTGATAGCCCTCAGTTCAAGGAAGACTTGTCTGCCTTCCAGAAACTTCTTGCAGAAGGTGTTTTTGATCTCTTTTCATTGGGGGATAAAAGTGAATACAATAGAACCTTGAAGAGGCTTCCACTTTTCAATTTGAAGACATCCAGTTGGGTGGAACCATATAATATACAGAAGGTTTAAACCAAGAATACGTTTCATGTCATGAATATCATTGTTTTGGTAGAATGTACAATTTATAGATGATTACTTTTTTATTTTGGCTGTAGGGCTTAAATTGTAAAAGTAGTACTGGCGGTTCTTTAGTTGCAGGAGGACATGCTGCCATTTCATCTGCTCCAACAGTGAAAGTAAAAAGATCATGTGATGGTCAATTTCAAAATTTTCCAGGTTAGCTGTAGTCCTCTTTAGGTGATTATTAGATGGTGTTTAATATGTTCATTCAAATTGCTATTGGAAATAATAAGGAAGCCAATGCATGGTCAAAGATGGAAAATTTTAATACATATTCCAACTTACTATATCTAAATTGAAAGAGAAGACAATTAGACAAAGCATTACAAGCCAGTTAAAAAGCTCAAAAAAACTAATGGGTTTCCATAGTGATATTATGTGTCCTACTTATTTAAATTTCTTGTAAAACGTGTCAACCCGTTAATGACACGGAAACTGTTTAGAGTAAATACTAGCCCTCTTATTATATGTCACGTTCGTGTCGTGTTACCATGTCATTTCACAAATTGCCACCCCTAGACGTGCCTGACTCCTCAGTTCTTGTTATCTTTTTTCCATAGCATGGAGTAATATGAAGTTTTACTTCTAACCTAAAAAGTAATGGAGTTTATCCTGTTAAATTGCTTTTCAAATTGTTTTCTATCTTGGTTCTATATGTAGTTCTAATTTATCCTGCATTTATTAGAAACCATATCCAAAGCCCAAGGCCCAAGACCAAAATCCATTCCCTGGGATGTTGAATTTTCTTTCATTTACTAAAAGATAATTGCGGTCAAACAGTTCAACAAACATTCAAGTTCATTGTTATTATCCTCTCAACATTCTTAAAGACTTAAAAAATTCCTTTTTAGTGTTTGATGAACTGGCTATTAGCTTTTCACTAGTGAGGACGTACCACAAGTCAGTAGAACACATCACCCCTTACTTCTTTCTATCTCTTCCATCTTTCACCATATTATCCTTATTTGCATCACTAACGAGTTCAATTGATGTTGTGTTTACAAGCAGGAATACATAACCCTGTTCTCTTAAACCTAGAAGATTTCATATTAGCAAATTTCCAAAATCATGTTTGACCTATAATTGATTTGTCGACCTTGATAACGCATCCTCATGAATTTTGAAAATGATTTTTGTATTCATGTATTGAACCTGGAGATAGAAGGATACTTTATATATTCAAGACATGATATTTAAAAATGTTGAACCTTGAGATAGTATATTTGAATTCACATATCAATCCTGAAGTTCTGGTGAGATTACATTTAAAAGTAAATTCTAAAAGATAAAATAAAACTCATTTTGTAACCCTACTTGTAATCATTAATTCGATTATATAAGCAACCTTGCGTGGTTACGACATCCTTACGTTTTATATTGATTCTGCCCTGCTGTTATTTTCTGTCTGATACATACGAAAATTGTTTTTGAAAAACTTTCATTTTCAATTTTCAGTGGCGAAGACTATAATGAAGATCCCCAAAAGAGTAACGATGAAGACCAATTATGAACACAAGGAACTCAGAGACAATGATGCCAATTGCTGGAGTCCAAAAAGCCTATTTGCATTGCCTACTGATAGTACCTCTCTTATGCTTGACTCTTCCCGACTTGCAGATGAAAGTTGTGATCAGGATCTTTTGCTAAACGTTCCGTCCCAAAGCTCCTTCCCGCAAGCAGAACTCCTACTGCCGACTTCAAGTTTTGGTGCTCAAGCGAGCACTAGTAGTAGCTCAATATACGAAAATGTCCGGCCTTGACAATGCTGATCAAAACACTACTCTTTGATCACCTGTGTTTAAGTGCCACTTCTAAAATCCTTGGACCACCTCGTATTATTTTTTCATTCCAATCTTACAGAATTCTTTGAAAATGAGGCTCTTGGTTTTTAAGTTTAAGATATATTAAGCTTGCAATGCCAAGGGGATGAAATATGGCTGCTGGGATTTTTTTGTATAGGTTGAAAGAAGATTGTAATATATAGCACGACATACAAAAGGTGGTGTTAAAACTGTGGAGTTTTTGTATGCAGCTTAGTAGTTGTTTTGCAGATTACTACGAGATGCCCTTTTGTCAGCTGACTTTTATGATCATGAATTTTGATTTTTAATTGTGGTTCCTTGCCTAGAGATTAAAAAAAAAAGGAAAAGAGGTGGGGAAATATCTTTCTTTTTGGGATGCATTTGAATTTAGTAGTTGTCTTGGTGTCTTAATTTCAAGGCTTTTGGAGGCATTTTGGACAAATGAAATTACAACTAATTTGCAGTGGAAGCACTTCAAAAAGGGATTAGATTAAAGGGGAGTGATATTTTTATAAGATTTTTAGATATTTTTACTAATAAATTGTCGTTATAGACCTATAGCAATGATCAAAACTGTTGTCATAAACCTTCTCGTGAAAATATTGATTAAAATGTTCTCTTCAAGACTTACAGTAGTTGGGTTAGCATTATAAAATAGTTCCAGTCTTCTTGGGACAGGGTGACGAGCAATCATTAAAATTTTGGCTGAATTATATAGATTCAAATTGTCACCGAGAATGGCAGTGACTTTAATTGGCAAAAACAACACTTTGATTCTCTTAATTGGCGACTATAGTTGCATTTTTTTGGACTATACCTTTAAGTTATGACGGATGATATATACATCTTCAAATTATAATTTGTATGTGTTTCACCTTTTGATTTTCATCATGTTGACTAAATTTAAATAAAAATTTACACACAAGTATACGCGACCCACAAATAATAAAATGATTAAATCGAGTATCGAACCTACATAAAATTAAAAATAATTAATATCAAATACTAATTTATTATCAAATTAATCTTACTTAAACAAACGTAATTTAATTATAAAATAAATTAATTAAAATTATTAACTAAATTAAAATAGTAAAAAGATTAAATCAAATTAAAAAGAGTTAAGATTATAATTTTTCCAATACTTCATTTAAATCTTTTCACTTACTTTTTAATTAATTAATTATATAGAATTGTTAACTGAGAATACCTAACTATTTATTAACTTTTATAAAAAAATTAATAAAAAGATATATTTCAGTTAGTTCTTTTATGTTCATACAAATTATTTAAAATAAACTCATTAAGAACAAACTCTCAATATATTACATGCGGCATATAGATATATTCATCCTATACACTGTCATGCAATTCTTCCTAAAAAGAATAAACAAATTCACATGTTATTATATCTGAATCTAAACCTATACTTCACTTTTGATTTCATATAGATTATCTAATTAATTATTGCGCTAATAATTATACATGAACGTACAAAATATGATAAATAATCTGTATATAATCATTAGTAATTTAAGAGAAATTAAATTAAACTACACATTGAGTTCAATTGCAATATCAATAATAAATTAACTTATAACTAAATAATAAACTATCCATAAATAATTCAACATCTCAAAATTACAAAAATAAAAGTAAAAGAAAAAAAATTAAATCTGTGTTGATATCCGTCTGTCACTCAGTTTACAGTCTCTAATTTTCAAGCTCTCCCTTTAATTCTCGAATTATTCGCGTTGAATATTTGCTCATAAACTAATAAAATAAATCTATTCTATTCTAATCTATGTTAATAATCTGCTAATGTATTTTAATGTTCTCAAAAATAAAAGTCTTATAATGTATTTATGGGAGTATATTAATAATCCTAAGCATTAGTGGAAAAAAAAATTTCCGATTTGGAATAAAATTAATCAAATAATCCCGAATAATTGGCTTTCTAGTAATAACACGCTTGCCAAATAGGACTTTGACCGAAGTCAACGCATGCTGCTGAACCAGCCTAGGCCGCGCATGGCGTCCCACTCAATTTGCTGCTCGGAAACGACGTCGTGCGAGCTTGCTGATTCTGATCATCCGTGCATGGCGCAGGTGCTGTGCATGCCCGACACGCCAAACGGTGTTGTGCCCTTGTGCTGCTGATTTACTCCTCGCGCGCATGGTGCGCTTGTTGCATTTGCTGGATATTTACGAGATTGCCACCGCCCCTATTTAATTACCAAATTGCCCCCAGCTGCATATTTACACTTTTGTCATTCCTTATATTTTTTCTACAAAATTAAATATAAAATAAATAAAAATACTAAAAATATATAATATTAAATAAATTACCTAAAATCAATTAAAATGCTTCAAAATTAATAAATAATTAAGCCTAAAAATGCTCAATAAATAGGTATAAATTATCATTATCAAATACCCCAAAACTTAACTTTTTGTTTGCTCTTAAGCAAAATAAAAACTAAGAAAATAGGACTCTACTAATTTAACCAAAATTACTCAAGCAATGAATCAATATGAATTTCAACATTAACCTCAATAATTTCAAAAATAATAACTCAAAGAAAAATTTAAAATTATGCAAAATCCAAAATTTTAACATATTTATTAATTTTACTATACTCAACATCCTTCGTGTGTATGTGTAAATCCAAATGTATTAAATTAATTTAAACTCAAATAAATTTATGTAATTAAATGCCTTATAAAAGATATTATGTAATGACCACGAATTTCATTATACATTGTAATTATAATTAATATATAATTAGCAATGAATTTAAAATTTTTGTACTAATAAATTGTGCATTAGATAATAAAATAGATGTACTTGTTCGTGCATATATTTAATTAAAGAATTAAAGCAAGGGTATAATTAATTAAGGCAAATCTAATTGGATTATATTTTTAATCCAAATGAGTTGTTAAACTAGGTCCAAGATATTAACCTAGTAGCCCATGTAATTAATTTAATTACTAGCCCATATAATTAATTAAACAAGCCCAATGCTTATTTTAATTAAAGTTAGCATAGTTATTTAAATGCTAGCCCAAAGTGTTAATTAAATTGAGCCCAAACCAATTCAATGGATGAGCCCAATATATTAATTTCCTAAGTCCAACATGGAGCCCAATAGGAAGTCAAAATTGGTCAACAATTGAACCCATGTATAGATATATTTGTATATGCATAAATACACATTAAAAGCTAGAAAAATAAAGGAAAAATGGCATGGAAAATACCATTTTGCTGATTTTTTTTTGGTCCCACTTGATGTTGCTTGATTTGCTAGATTGCTTCTCTTTTACACTAGATCAAAGTTGGCCAACAACTCTAGTCAATCAACTAGTCAATCACCATGTCAATCCATCAAATAGTAAGCTTGATTAGCCTTTAATTTGACCAACATAGATGAATTAGTGAGTTAATGGTGTGTTAGTAGATGGCTATAAAAGAAACACTCCACACTTGTTCTAGGTTGGTTAGTTCATTGCTAGAGAATTTTCTAGAGAGCAAAGTGTGAGCATTTGAGAGTGTGAGAAAATATTGAGAGCAAAATACTAAGAGAGGAGAAGGAGTTCTTGGTTCATGCCTTCAAACCTCATCACCTATTTTGGAAGAAAAAGAAAGATAGCCATTAAAACAAGGTAATGATTATTTTAAATGTAGTTTGTTTTTAAATTAAATAAATCATCATGTTAGTATAAACATGTTAATATAGTTATTAATGTGTAGTTGTAATATTTATGTCATGCTTGAGTTTAATATGTTTGGTTTGTATTTTAGTATATTTTATATGCTAAGATATGTATTTAATAGTGTGTAAACAAGTTTTGGAATTTATGTCCAAAAATATTTTTATAAAACTTAGGTTTGATGTTCTAATATTATAGAACATTAAATCATGAGAAAAACAAAGTTTGAATCACTCAAAATGGAGTTATATACAAAAAGTTATGATTTATAGTAGTTTATGTGATGTAAAATTTTTTATAAAAAAATATGTTATTAAATCATGAAAAATTAATTTTTTCATGTTATAAATTAATATAAGGTGAGTGGTAATTTTTTTGGATTTTTATTGAGGAGTTAAAGCTTACTTGATGGTATATTTTTATTTAAAATGTGTGTACCGGAGCACTGTTCACATTCTGCTTGGAAGAAAAAAAATTACACTGGCCGCGCAATGCGCGCCGCACTATTCACCGCCAGACACGGAGCCAAACGACGCCGTTTGGCGCATAAAGAAAATAACCTTCGCGCAATGCGCGGAAGCCGGTTACGGCTTCTCAAAACGGCACCGTTTTGGGCCGTAAAATCTGAAACGCGCGCAATGCGCAGTAGGAAATTTCCGGCGAAATTACCAGAATGCCCCTCCGTGTTTTTCTTGGCAGAATTACCATTCTGCCCTCGGTTCAGATTTCGACTTATTTACGGAAATGCCATTCGGGTTAAATTTAATTAATTTAAATATTTAAAAACTAAATTAAAATTATAACAAAAATAATTAATACAAAAATAATATTGGGGAGGATATTTTTCATTAAGTTTAATATTTAAATATTTTAAATATTAATCTAGTTAGCTAAACCATGGTTAAGTTAAATAAATTTATTATTTGTTTATTATTTTAAATGTTAATAATAAATAAAGATGATAAATTAGCATTTATTATTTAATGCCCATTAAATAATACTTAAAGAGAGATAAAATTTATAAATTTATTATTTATTATTTAAATATTATTAAATAATAAATAAGGATAATTAGGTAATTAATTATTATTTAATTAGCATTAAATAACGATTAATGGAAATTAAGTTATTAGAGTAATAATTTATTATTTAATTTAAATAATAAATAAGAATGATTTGATTATTATTTAACCTTAAATAATAATTAAAATTAATTAAATAATTAATTATTATTTAATTGACATTAAATAATAATTAAAGAGGATTAAGATTAGTAAACTATTATTTAATTTCCTTAATTAAATAATAAGTAAGGTTAATTACTTGGTTAATTATTGGTTGATTAACATTAAATTAAAGAAGGTTAAAACTAAGTTAATAATTATTTATTATTTAATTATAATTAAATAATAAGTAGGTACAATTAGTTATTAATTATTTTATATAATAACTAGAGTTAATTAATTAATTTCTATTTAATCAATATTAAATAGTAATTAAAAAGAGATTGAGTTAATAAAATAAATTAAATTTAATTAAACAATTATAATAAGTTGTTTAAAGGTTTAATAAGTGTCCAACACTTAAGAAAAATATTTTCTAACTTATTAAATTATTAACCTAATATGATTAAGGGTTTATAAGGTTAATAATATTGTTTTGACTAATGGAAATTATGTGTTAGTACTTATGTGTGGTAAATAAGTTCATTATCAAGCGTATAGTTATGCAAATACGCCGTGCTAATTATTAGACCGACTTTATTAATGTTAGGTCTTTCAAAGCAAGTAGTTAAAGCTAGACATTTATTGTAGCTGTGCAGACAGGCAAGTTTTCTACCCTTAAACTTGTATTTATTGTTGCAGATATTTTTCAACCGTATTTACATTTCAATTATTGTTGAGCAAGTATTCTACACCCGTAGTTACTTGACAGACCTTTGAGTGAATTAATTATCAAAAATTACTTCACATCATTATTGATTATTGTATTCGCACATAGTGCTTTTGCAAACTGTCTAAGAACGTCTAAGCTAATTGTTTCGGCTAGACAAATGCATGTTAAATTCATTTAATTGAATATTATAAAAGCTTATCCAAACCATTGGTTGGTGCGGATTCTTACAGTACGACTGAGATAGAACAACCCTAGTTAAAGGGGATTTTTATTTGTCGGAGACCCGACAGCGCGCAAGAAAACTAAATGTGATGCATATACATAGGACATGAGAGGACTGATCCCCTCAAGTGTCCCGTTATTTTAACAAGGAGTCAGACATTGTATGTCTGTTCTACCTTAGTAGTAGTTCATGGTCATTAAAGACCACTCAGCAGTAAAGAGTCAATTCCTTCTTTTATTGAACATTGATTCTTGTTATCTGTCGCAATTGCTATTGTTGAAACCTTGAAGTTATTTCCCTTCATCATGATATATCGTATGATTGTTGTTTATAAACTTGCTGAGCCATTTAGTTGCTCATTCTTGCTATATCATGACTATATTTCAGCCAATCCCGAAAGCTCTAAATCGAACAAAGGCAAGGGGAAAGCGAATGCTTAGTTGTAGTAATTACATGCTAGTTTAAATTGCGGTTATGTAATTACTGTTGTAAATCTTTTGTATTTCCCTTAAGATATGTAATGTTACAATTTAAGGTTAATAGACCTTGGGAAGTGTAGCCTTTATATAAGGAACCTTTTGTATTATTCCGCGTAGTTTGAATACAATATATGTATTTCATTGTTGTTAAGTATTGTGCAGTGAGAACCAAACCCGAGGCTAAAGAACCCGGATTTGGGGTCGTCACAGGTTGGTATCAGAGCTGTAGGTTAGAAACTCTAGGATTGCGAAACCTAGGTTATAACCTTAGTACTAAACTCTTATCGAGTGCGTTAGGAGATGAATCGGGGAGATTCATCATGTTGTGTATTTTTGGAGTTGGATTGAGAAAATCCATCGAGCCGAGATGTACATGATAAAATATCATTTCATTTCATCAATGAATATATTTTATTGCGGTACTAACATGTGTTATTTATGTTATTGTAGGATGACGGAGATAGGCCAGTCGAGCACTGCTGTAGAGGAGGTGATTTTTACTGATATCCACATGGATACAGTACAGCCACAGGTGGCTGCACCGATCGAGGAGCCAGAGTCAGATCCCGAGGAGGGAGATAGAGAGAACGCTGTCTGGGGCGGAGTTATGGGGCAGTACAGTGAGGAGGAGGCTGATACTGATGATGATGAGGATGAGGAGCCAGCTGAGTATATTGATGGCATGGGCACTGTCGCCAGTGACATCATTGATACTCTCACTACGGCTAATGAGGAGCTAGAGGAGAGGGTTCAGCACCTTGAGGAGCAGAACCAGATCCACCAGCAGACAGAGGATCAGTACCGAGATACAGCTTATATGTTCTCTGGCGAGAACATAGAGCTGAAGGCGAGGATGGCCGAGATGGAGGTCAGGTTGATAGCCGCTGAGCTGAAGATTCAGCAGACAGAGGCAGAGAGGGAGGCCATGAGGGGCCAGATGCAGCAGGCAGTTGAGGATAGACTAGATATGGAGATTCAGCGTGATGCAGCTCACGGGCAGATGATGGAGCTGGAGGAGGAGGTTAGGGAGAAGAAGGTGAGGATAGATAGACTTAGTTACGTCTATCGCTCATCAGTTGGTAGGATCCAGAGTAGGGTGCACTATTACCCTGCCGAGGAAGGCCAGACCTTGCACACCATCAGTAGGGGTGTGGTCAGGGCTATTGGAGATGAGGAGTACGACGATGCGGTTCGTCGAGGGATGCGCCGTTAGTTGTATTTTCTTTATTTATGATGTATGTACATAGATGCAGTAGAAACCCAACTTTTGTTTTGATAGAGGGTTAGTATGTTGTAAATCCCAACTCTATGAAGTTGTGGGATATGTTAGATCCCGTCTTTTGTTTTAACTATCGGGGTTAGCAGCATTTATAGCAGTATGCATATGATGTAAAAGTGCTACGCACTGTGTTTTAGCATATGAATATAAATGCATTTTCGTTTATGTTTATATGTGTCAAGATGATTATTTGTGCTTTAGTTTAAAATACTTAAGCTACAAAACGAAAGTAAAAAGATTGAAACAACTTTAATTAATTAAATTTTCTTTATACAGAAAATGCCGCCACAGAGAAGAAATCAACGACTACCCCCACCACCAGTCGAAGAGTCAGTCAATGCCGGAGGGGTACCACCCAACCCTGTCCAAGAGTTCGTAGAAATGCTAATGGGAGCATTTCGCGGACGCAACGCAGAGGCTACTGGAGCAACAAACCCTGCCGCTCCACTAGCAACCTTTAAAGACTTCAAACTGATAGGACCACCCGAGTTCAAAGGGACCACAGATCCTATAGAAGCACAAACCTGGATAGAGGAGATGGAAAAAGTCTTCGAGGTTGCACGAGTTAGGGAGGAGCAAATGACCTCATTTGCTACCTTCATGATGAAAGGAGAGGCCAGCCACTGGTGGAAGGCCAATAAGAGTAGAGCAGGGGAGGGAACGATCGCATGGGCGCGATTCAAAGAGGTATTCTTGGAAAACTACTTTCCAGAGAGTACAAAGGCTAGGATGGAAATTAAATTCCTAGAGCTTAAGCAGGGTAACATGTCGGTATCCGAATATGCCGCCAAGTTCAATGAATTGGCAAGATTTGCTACACATCAGGTGGACACGGAGGCAAGACGCGCCAGACGATTCGAACAGGGGCTGAAACCATGGGTTTACAGTCGGGTAGCTGTTCTCCAGATCACAAATTTTGCAACACTGTTGGAGAAAGCTATCATAGCTGAGGGTGGAAATGAAGCTTTGAATAAGCACAATCAAGAACGGAACAAGAAGAGAAGCGATGGGGGAAACAGAGAGGGTAGCAGCGGAGGTAGCAACTCGAACAAACGCAAGTGGAATAACAACAGCAGTTCGGGGACACCCCAGGGCAGTGAGTCAAAGAAAGCAAGCAAATGCAGTCAATGCGGGAAGAATCACTCAGGGGAGTGCATGAAGGGAAGGAATGTTTGTTACAACTGTGGGCAAGAGGGGCACATCGCTCCTAATTGTCCCACACCAAAAAGGAAAGGAGGTTGTTTCGCCTGCGGGGCCATGGACCATCAATTTAAAGATTGTCCGAAGAAGAAGAACACCGGAGGGAGTTCGGGCTATAGGGGAAGCAACAGCAACAACAACAACAACGCCAAACTGACCATTGGAGGGCTGGTGCCACAGAACAAACCAACGGCACGGACTTTCAACATGACGGTGCAGGACGCCGTCGAATCAAAAGACGTGGTGTCAGGTATTATTCCGATCAATGATATAAATGCTTATGTATTATTTGATTCGGGCGCTACCTGTTCATTTGTGTCTGATGAATTCGCTAAGCGGTTAGAATTGCCTAGACAAAAACTAGAGAACCCAATGAACATAGAAGTTGCAAATAAAGAAGTGATTCCTGTAGAGTATGTACATAGAGACTGTTGTGCTGAAATCAGGGGTCAGAAGTTGAGTGTAGATTTAATTCCAATACGCTTGGGGGAGTTTGACGTTATACTTGGAATGGATTGGTTGTTTAACCATGGAGCTTTAATTGATTGTCAAAAGAAGTGCATACACCTTAAGACACCAAATAAGTCTAAGGTCGTATTTTATGGCAGCAAATCGTCAAGACAGTCATCTTGTCTGACGATGATGCAAGCCAAGAAATTATTAAAGAAAGGTTGTGTAGGGTATTTGGCTCATGTGGTTGATACACAAGTGGTGAGTCCCGAGATGGAGCAAATACCAGTAGTTAGGGAGTTTATGGATGTTTTTCCAGATGTATTGCCAGGCTTACCGCCGGACAGAGAAATAGAATTTGCGATTGATTTAGTACCGGGGACAGCGCCGATATCAAAGGCACCATATAGAATGGCTCCGGTAGAAATGAAAGAGTTGATGGTGCAATTACAGGAGTTGTTGGATAATAAGTACATCCAGCCAAGTGTTTCTCCATGGGGAGCACCGGTGCTGTTTGTAAAGAAGAAGGATGGATCGATGAGATTATGTATGGATTACAGAGAGCTGAATAAGGTGACAATTAAGAACAAGTACCCGTTGCCACGAATTGACGATCTTTTCGATCAATTGAAAGGGGCGAAGTACTTTTCAAAGATTGACTTGAGGACTGGTTATCATCAGTTGAAAGTCAGGAAGGAGGATGTACCCAAGACGGCATTCAGAACTCGATATGGGCATTATGAGTTTCTGGTGATGTCGTTTGGACTGACGAATGCGCCAGCCGCATTTATGGACATGATGAACAGAATATTCAAGCAGTACTTGGATAAATTTGTTGTTGTGTTCATTGACGATATTCTGGTGTATTCTAAAACGGAGGAGGAGCATGCTGAACACCTAAGATTGGTGTTGGAGATTTTACGGAAGGAGCAGTTGTATGCTAAATTTTCGAAGTGTGAATTCTGGTTGGAGAGAGTTCAATTTTTAGGTCATGTCATTGACAAGGAAGGAGTTTCAGTAGATCCAGCAAAGGTGGAAGCAGTGATGAATTGGGAGCAACCAAGGACGCCGACGGAGGTAAGAAGTTTCTTGGGGTTAGCGGGTTACTATCGGAGATTTATTCAAGATTTTTCAAAGATAGCAACACCGCTGACCAATCTAACGAGGAAGACGGTGAAATACGTATGGACGGAGAAGTGTGAGGAGAGTTTTCAGGAGCTAAAGAAGAGACTTAGTGAAGCACCTGTATTGACTTTACCGGACGATACGGGAGGTTTTACGGTCTACAGTGATGCATCGCACAAGGGACTTGGCTGTGTGCTTATGCAAAACGGCAAGGTCGTTGCGTATGCGTCCAGACAGTTGAAGGATTACGAGAAGGGATACCCTACCCACGACTTGGAGCTGGCTGCGGTAGTGTTTGCCCTTAAAATCTGGAGACATTATTTATATGGAGAGAAATGTGAGATATTCACGGACCACAAGAGTCTGAAGTATATCTTCACACAGAAGGAGTTAAATATGAGGCAACGAAGATGGTTAGAATTGATCAAGGACTATGATTGTGAAATTCTATATCATCCCGGCAAGGCCAACGTAGTAGCAGATGCTCTAAGCAGAAAGAGCAGGGAGAAATTGTTCATCTTGACAGATCAGGAACAATTGGTTCAAGAGATGGCTCGAATGGAGTTGGAGGTAAGAAATCCAAATGAGTCAATGGAAGTGGAAGCAAGCCCAACCTTACTAGATAGGGTGAAAGAGGCTCAAGACAAAGATGAAGAATGTGTCAGAATCAGGATGAGAATGACCGAAGGGGAAGAGGTCAAATTCAAGGAGGATAGCATGGGATTGCTAAGGTTTGAAAATCGTGTTTGGGTGCCGCTAGTGCCTGAACTACGAGAAGAGATTTTGCAAGAGGCCCACAGTACGAGATACTCGATACATCCGGGGAGTACGAAGATGTATCAAGATCTGCGTCAGCATTTTTGGTGGCCGAATTTAAAAAGGGAGGTCGCAGAATGTGTCAGCCGATGCCTAACTTGTCAAAGGGTAAAGGCCGAACATCAGAGACCAAGTGGATTACTACAGCCGTTAGAGATTCCTGAGTGGAAATGGGAACATATCACAATGGATTTTGTGGTAGGACTTCCAGCAACACAGAAGGGATTTGACGCAATATGGGTGATTGTGGATCGACTAACAAAGTCAGCGCACTTTTTGCCGATCAAAATTAAGTTCAGTTTGGACCAGTTGGCTAAACTGTACATCAAGGAGATAGTTTCAAGACATGGGGTGCCGGTATCGATTGTGTCAGACAGAGATCCGCGCTTCACGTCAAAATTTTGGAGGAGTCTTCAAGAGAGATTGGGGACACAGTTGAGAATGAGTACAGCATATCATCCGCAGACCGATGGGCAAAGTGAAAGAACAATACAGACTTTGGAAGATATGCTCAGGGCCTGTGTGATGGATTTCAAGGGCAGTTGGGAGAACCATCTACCATTAGTTGAGTTTGCATACAACAACAGTTATCATGCAAGCATAGGCATGCCGCCTTACGAAGCATTGTACGGAAGGAAGTGCAGAACACCTCTATGTTGGGACGAGGTAGGAGAACGCCGACTGTTGGGACCGGAATTGGTCCAACAGACGGTAGAGATTATCAAGGTAATAAGAGCTCGGCTAGTAGCAGCTCAGGACCGTCAGAAGAAATACGCCGATTTACATCGACAAAAGCGAGACTTCGAAGTTGGGAGTTTTGTGTTCATGAAGGTATCTCCCTGGAAGGGGAAGATCCGATTTGGAAAGAAGGGAAAGCTGAGTCCGAGGTTCATAGGACCGTTCGAGATATTAAAGAGAGTGGGTGAAGTGGCGTACGAGGTAGCTTTACCTCCTGAACTGGAGCATATTCACAATGTGTTTCACGTATCAGTGTTGCGACCATACAAGCCAGACCACAAACATGTGATATCCTATGAGCCAATACAAGTCGAGAAAGACTTATCGTACGAGGAAATTCCTGTCCAGATACTAGATAGGAAAGAGCAGAAATTACGGAATAAGATTATACATTCTGTCAAAGTCCTATGGAGGAACCACAACGCTGAGGAAGCTACGTGGGAGCTTGAAGAAAAGATGAGGGCTAACTATCCGAATCTTTTTGAGTAGTTTAAATTGTAATTCCGGGGACGGAATTCTTATAAGGGAGGGAGAATGTAATGACCACGAATTTCATTATACATTGTAATTATAATTAATATATAATTAGCAATGAATTTAAAATTTTTGTACTAATAAATTGTGCATTAGATAATAAAATAGATGTACTTGTTCGTGCATATATTTAATTAAAGAATTAAAGCAAGGGTATAATTAATTAAGGCAAATCTAATTGGATTATATTTTTAATCCAAATGAGTTGTTAAACTAGGTCCAAGATATTAACCTAGTAGCCCATGTAATTAATTTAATTACTAGCCCATATAATTAATTAAACAAGCCCAATGCTTATTTTAATTAAAGTTAGCATAGTTATTTAAATGCTAGCCCAAAGTGTTAATTAAATTGAGCCCAAACCAATTCAATGGATGAGCCCAATATATTAATTTCCTAAGTCCAACATGGAGCCCAATAGGAAGTCAAAATTGGTCAACAATTGAACCCATGTATAGATATATTTGTATATGCATAAATACACATTAAAAGCTAGAAAAATAAAGGAAAAATGGCATGGAAAATACCATTTTGCTGATTTTTTTTTGGTCCCACTTGATGTTGCTTGATTTGCTAGATTGCTTCTCTTTTACACTAGATCAAAGTTGGCCAACAACTCTAGTCAATCAACTAGTCAATCACCATGTCAATCCATCAAATAGTAAGCTTGATTAGCCTTTAATTTGACCAACATAGATGAATTAGTGAGTTAATGGTGTGTTAGTAGATGGCTATAAAAGAAACACTCCACACTTGTTCTAGGTTGGTTAGTTCATTGCTAGAGAATTTTCTAGAGAGCAAAGTGTGAGCATTTGAGAGTGTGAGAAAATATTGAGAGCAAAATACTAAGAGAGGAGAAGGAGTTCTTGGTTCATGCCTTCAAACCTCATCACCTATTTTGGAAGAAAAAGAAAGATAGCCATTAAAACAAGGTAATGATTATTTTAAATGTAGTTTGTTTTTAAATTAAATAAATCATCATGTTAGTATAAACATGTTAATATAGTTATTAATGTGTAGTTGTAATATTTATGTCATGCTTGAGTTTAATATGTTTGGTTTGTATTTTAGTATATTTTATATGCTAAGATATGTATTTAATAGTGTGTAAACAAGTTTTGGAATTTATGTCCAAAAATATTTTTATAAAACTTAGGTTTGATGTTCTAATATTATAGAACATTAAATCATGAGAAAAACAAAGTTTGAATCACTCAAAATGGAGTTATATACAAAAAGTTATGATTTATAGTAGTTTATGTGATGTAAAATTTTTTATAAAAAAATATGTTATTAAATCATGAAAAATTAATTTTTTCATGTTATAAATTAATATAAGGTGAGTGGTAATTTTTTTGGATTTTTATTGAGGAGTTAAAGCTTACTTGATGGTATATTTTTATTTAAAATGTGTGTACCGGAGCACTGTTCACATTCTGCTTGGAAGAAAAAAAATTACACTGGCCGCGCAATGCGCGCCGCACTATTCACCGCCAGACACGGAGCCAAACGACGCCGTTTGGCGCATAAAGAAAATAACCTTCGCGCAATGCGCGGAAGCCGGTTACGGCTTCTCAAAACGGCACCGTTTTGGGCCGTAAAATCTGAAACGCGCGCAATGCGCAGTAGGAAATTTCCGGCGAAATTACCAGAATGCCCCTCCGTGTTTTTCTTGGCAGAATTACCATTCTGCCCTCGGTTCAGATTTCGACTTATTTACGGAAATGCCATTCGGGTTAAATTTAATTAATTTAAATATTTAAAAACTAAATTAAAATTATAACAAAAATAATTATAATACAAAAATAATATTGGGGAGGATATTTTTCATTAAGTTTAATATTTAAATATTTTAAATATTAATCTAGTTAGCTAAACCATGGTTAAGTTAAATAAATTTATTATTTGTTTATTATTTTAAATGTTAATAATAAATAAAGATGATAAATTAGCATTTATTATTTAATGCCCATTAAATAATACTTAAAGAGAGATAAAATTTATAAATTTATTATTTATTATTTAAATATTATTAAATAATAAATAAGGATAATTAGGTAATTAATTATTATTTAATTAGCATTAAATAACGATTAATGGAAATTAAGTTATTAGAGTAATAATTTATTATTTAATTTAAATAATAAATAAGAATGATTTGATTATTATTTAACCTTAAATAATAATTAAAATTAATTAAATAATTAATTATTATTTAATTGACATTAAATAATAATTAAAGAGGATTAAGATTAGTAAACTATTATTTAATTTCCTTAATTAAATAATAAGTAAGGTTAATTACTTGGTTAATTATTGGTTGATTAACATTAAATTAAAGAAGGTTAAAACTAAGTTAATAATTATTTATTATTTAATTATAATTAAATAATAAGTAGGTACAATTAGTTATTAATTATTTTATATAATAACTAGAGTTAATTAATTAATTTCTATTTAATCAATATTAAATAGTAATTAAAAAGAGATTGAGTTAATAAAATAAATTAAATTTAATTAAACAATTATAATAAGTTGTTTAAAGGTTTAATAAGTGTCCAACACTTAAGAAAAATATTTTCTAACTTATTAAATTATTAACCTAATATGATTAAGGGTTTATAAGGTTAATAATATTGTTTTGACTAATGGAAATTATGTGTTAGTACTTATGTGTGGTAAATAAGTTCATTATCAAGCGTATAGTTATGCAAATACGCCGTGCTAATTATTAGACCGACTTTATTAATGTTAGGTCTTTCAAAGCAAGTAGTTAAAGCTAGACATTTATTGTAGCTGTGCAGACAGGCAAGTTTTCTACCCTTAAACTTGTATTTATTGTTGCAGATATTTTTCAACCGTATTTACATTTCAATTATTGTTGAGCAAGTATTCTACACCCGTAGTTACTTGACAGACCTTTGAGTGAATTAATTATCAAAAATTACTTCACATCATTATTGATTATTGTATTCGCACATAGTGCTTTTGCAAACTGTCTAAGAACGTCTAAGCTAATTGTTTCGGCTAGACAAATGCATGTTAAATTCATTTAATTGAATATTATAAAAGCTTATCCAAACCATTGGTTGGTGCGGATTCTTACAGTACGACTGAGATAGAACAACCCTAGTTAAAGGGGATTTTTATTTGTCGGAGACCCGACAGCGCGCAAGAAAACTAAATGTGATGCATATACATAGGACATGAGAGGACTGATCCCCTCAAGTGTCCCGTTATTTTAACAAGGAGTCAGACATTGTATGTCTGTTCTACCTTAGTAGTAGTTCATGGTCATTAAAGACCACTCAGCAGTAAAGAGTCAATTCCTTCTTTTATTGAACATTGATTCTTGTTATCTGTCGCAATTGCTATTGTTGAAACCTTGAAGTTATTTCCCTTCATCATGATATATCGTATGATTGTTGTTTATAAACTTGCTGAGCCATTTAGTTGCTCATTCTTGCTATATCATGACTATATTTCAGCCAATCCCGAAAGCTCTAAATCGAACAAAGGCAAGGGGAAAGCGAATGCTTAGTTGTAGTAATTACATGCTAGTTTAAATTGCGGTTATGTAATTACTGTTGTAAATCTTTTGTATTTCCCTTAAGATATGTAATGTTACAATTTAAGGTTAATAGACCTTGGGAAGTGTAGCCTTTATATAAGGAACCTTTTGTATTATTCCGCGTAGTTTGAATACAATATATGTATTTCATTGTTGTTAAGTATTGTGCAGTGAGAACCAAACCCGAGGCTAAAGAACCCGGATTTGGGGTCGTCACATATTACATAATAAAAGAATTACAAAACAAAACTCTATAACTCACTTTTCACACCACTCTTCGCTAATAAAGGCAAATATAAATTAAATGATTAAAACGTTTTTTTTTCCTCACACTAAGTACACTAGGATCATTTTTTTTTAAGTTCACCACGTTCTTTTCCAAACATATTGTTATATTCTTTCTTCATTCGTCATAGGTGAATATATTTTATGTTTTATCTCACTTTTCTTCTTTTTATGCCCATGAGTGTGTTTTACGCTCCATCTAATTTTCTTCACATATTTATGAGTGAGTGCGTTTTACGCTCCATCTCAACTCATCATATGACTATTAATTCATCTCGAAAAGGATCAATTCTTCAAACAATCATATAACAATTTATCTAAATCATCTTCCCCAAATTATATTATACCTAATATTTTATTTCAAGTTATGATCAAATAAGATATAGAATTCACAAATATTTATCATAATCATTTAATTAAATAAACTTTCTCTAAGTTAAAACCAGCTCAACACAAATGAATATTAGTACATAAAATAAAGGATCTTAAATAAAATAATAACCAACAAATAGCTAAAATTCAGACTAACAAAATTTATCAAATTTTCAAAAGTTATTAAATAAAAACTAAAATTTATATCATTGGCAAAAAAATTAAATTCAATTAATTCATTGTCCAGGTGACTCTACGTAAAAGCTAAATTATCTTATTTTCGTAGAAAAATACGGTTGCACTTAACATGTGCAAAAAACCTTTAAACCCCAAGTGGACGAGTTGTGTCTCGTAAGGGTTTGCAATGAATTTACCCATAAAATTCTAAAATTTAAACTAAAATAAAACCTATTTTTTTTTTAAAATTCTTTCAAACTTTACCCATACCTCTAAACTTAAAACAGACATTGTCCTTAATGTATAAAATAAAGAAAAGTAAGAACAAAGGACTCTCCTGAATATGTAATATTTTTCTCTTCATCCGCTAAGTTTGAGTGCATTAAATTTTTTTGAAACAAAACAAAAATAAAATATTAAAACAAATAATAAAAACTAAAATTTATTACTAAATTTTTTTTTACTAAAAAAAAAAAAAACTAAAAACAAAAAACTAAAACGTAGGTTGCCTCTCAATAAACACTTATTTTAAAGTTTTAGCTTGACTACTCCATTTTCTCTAACCCAGATTGAACTTATGCTTGATGAATCATCTTGGATGCCATGCCTTGACCATTCGCTTAATTTTTTCTTGAAATTTAAGACCCCCAAACTTGTGTTCATCATTCTTCTTCTAATAAAACTAACCTTTCAATCCCACAACATCAACCCGGAAGCATTCTTCTTGGCCATTTGAAAATTCATTGCAATAAACACTGTGACGCCCCCAAATTCGGGTTCTTGTAACTCCGGATTCGGTGCTCACGATCCACACATACGTACCATACATCTACCCATTCATTCGCGGAAATATAAATATTACATAGACTTAAATCATTCTTACATTCATCCCAGGTTTCTAACCTTAAATCTCATCATACAATTCATAAAGTCTACATCATAAATAAATGAAAGTAAATACAATTAATCTAATCTTGGACTTTGCCTTTGCCTTTATCTTTCTTATTCTCTTCCAAATTCTCGGGCTTAGCTGCATTTGATAATATAAGCAAGGGTGTGCAAAAAATTTGCTCAACAAGTTCAATAAAGATTTATTATGAACAAAACTAAGCTTCTCAATGCCTTCAACAATCGAACAAGAATTATGAAGTACATAAATAATAGCATTCTCATAACTGACAAATAACTGAGTTAACATGACAAGTGGTTATAAAGAACCATGAATAATAATTAGATATGAACAATAGTTCTACGGAATATTTAACATTCGAATGAGTGAAAAATATTTTCACAAGTACTTAAGGTGATCAGCCTCTTGTACTTACGAATATGCATATCGTTCAGTTTTTCTACATCGGATTAACCGAAAAAAATTCCCTATATTAGGGTTTTGTTCATCTCAGTTTTACCTTATGATTCCGCACCACAATAATATGGTTTGGATTAGCTTCAAAGAATTTATTTGAATTTAATAATTTCTGCCAACATTGGTCTAACCGGATCAAATGGATTAGACATTCATACGATATTTCAAAAGTCAAAGAACTTTAAGCATAAACAATTCAATATATGAATATTCTGACAAGATGCACAACGTGCGAAGTATGACATTCGTACAATAAATATGTATCAATAAAGAGTTTAGAATAGGACACTTGCCTGATGCGTTGATTACGCTTAACCGTTCTACCTTGTCAACGAGTTGACCTACATATACTATATTATTAATCTACTAATTATATACAATCATAACTCGTCATTCTTGAAGGTCTAGTTAACACTTACGAGACATCTAATCACATATGGTCACATGACTCACAATATAAGTTCTATACACATGTTCATGGATTATACCAATCATTTTGTAATTCACAATAAACCATCATAATATATCATAGTTAAAAAATTTCAGAACTTTAGTTCCGGACTCTTTTCTTTCTTTCTCTGGAACAGTAGCGCGCCCGCCCCATTTAGTGGCGCAACCGCCCCAGTCCCACCGAAAATCAGAAATGCCTTACGGGGCGGCCGCCCCCAAAAATACAAAGGGAGCGGCGCGGCCGCGCTACTCCATCAGGATTTTTCACAGCTTGATTTTTGCTTCCAGATTTTTTTCAAACTTTGAGCATACATGATTGTTAGCTATTCAAAACACAATTTACCTTTATGTAGTGTATGTTTACCAATGTGACAATCAACTTATAACCAAAATAACTTGTGAGAACAAAACTCTCCATGGATTTCCTTATGATATATGATCATTTCAGTTTCAAGGTTAAAGCTTCATTACACCCATATTTAAAAGATGGCATCCATGTTAGCTTAACATTTTCTACCTCATTTCACACAAAGCTTTAACATCTCATAATGGGCTCATATAATCTCATATTCAACTAAGCTTCTTAGGCTGCTCATGAGACAACACACACATATAGACCATTTTACTCACATACTTGCTCACAAATCAGTGTATGTTTAACAATAACTTGGGTCACATGACATGCTTTAAATTCTTAGTTTTAATTTATCATGCTATGATTAGTTCTCATAACTAAGCGCATGCAAGTTACAGGAGTATCAAAACTATACCTTAGCTATAAAACAGAGTACTTCTTCTCTTAGGAATTTTAACAAACACCTGGTAGGTATATATGAAATATAAACTTGTTACAGTGATTTGAGCATATAATCTCTATCCATATTCCATCATTATCCCATTGGGTCTTCTATGACCCTCCCAAACACAACAAAACTTCCACAGCACACTAATTCATGAACATATAGAAGCATGAAATCAATGGAGTTTAAGAAACCATTACCTTTGTTACTTAGTTTGTTGACAACTTAGAGAATTCTGAATTATTTCCTTCTTCTTCTCAGCCGTGCGCTCCTTTCTCTCTCTATATTTGTTTACTCTATTTTACCTAGCATGTGATGAAAATTGTAGAATGGTACAAGGCAGCGTATATAGCTGAAATTCCTCCATTCCCTAATGGTTAAAATCCTCCGGTCCATCCTTTAAATTTCCGCCTAGAGCTACCTTGATGGCCTCCTTTGTAGCCCCTATAGAGATACAACGCCGCACACCATTATCCAGTCCCTGGTCTTTTGGTTATCCAGTTTCTCTTTGTCCCAATTTGAGTGACACAAGTGTTATACTGATAAGCTACATGGATTTACGTTTGGGTTGGAAATAGAGCAACATTTGAACTTTGGCAACTTAACCCAGTTGGCTAGCCATACCCTCTCTCTATAGGAAAGGTTATCATGGACTTAGCTAATAGGCTTGCTGAGATTCATTTAATTTGGGCCACTAATACCTCCTCACAATGCAGTTGGGCTACAAATAAATAATATCCTTCTCTTGCAATTTAATTTAATTGTTCATGAACCCAAATTATTAATTAATTGTTTGGGGTCTCAATTAATCTTACCATTAATTAATATGCTAATTTAGCCTTTAAATTCTCAAATTTAGGTTATCATTTCAATAACCCAAATTTAATTCATCATTCATGTAATTTAATTATACATCATTTCCAATTAATTACATGTTGGCTTTCCTTTTTATTCTCAATTTAAGTATACATTTATAATAAAGTATACATTCTTCATCTCATCACATAATTAAATAAAAAATTAAATTCACATACATTCATTTAAAAATATTGTACAAATTTCTTGGTCGTTACAAACACCTTGAAGGTTACCTCTTCATCTTGAACTCTCATAGTTAGCTTGTCCTTTTTGCACATCAATCAAAGCTCCCCCCGTAGCTAAAAATGAATGCCAAAAAATAATCAATATATTTTTATCCTCCTCAAAATCTAGTACACAAGATTAGGGGTGAGCATGGTGGGGTTTGATGCGGTTTGAACCCCAAACCGCACATGAAATCGTTTAGGTGTAGTTTGACAAATTTAAAACCGCACATAAAACCGCTTTTGATTGGTGCGGTGCAGTTTTGAACCGTGCGGTGCTCTTCATCTTGAACTCTCATAGTTAGCTCATCCTTTTTGCACATCAATCAAAGCTCCCCCTGTAGCTAAAAATGAACGCCAAAAAATAATCGATATATTTTTATCCTCCTCAAAATCTAGTATACAAGATTAGGGGTGAGCATGGTGGGGTTTGATGCGGTTTGAACCCCAAACCGCACATGAAATCGCTTTGGTGTAGTTTGACAAATTCAAAACCGCACATGAAACCGTTTGTGATTGGTGCGGTGTAGTTTTGAACCGTGCGGTGCTGTTTCATTTGGTGCGATTTCGGTTCTAAAACCAATTGAAATAATTAAATTTTATGGAATTTAAATTAACAATTTAGCATCACACAATTTTAAATACCATTTTTATAATACACAATTTTACTTATAATATTTTGGTTAAACAAAAGCAAAATAGAAACTAAAAACATGAATAATGATATATCAACATATGAAAATTCTAAACAGAGATAATTACAATTTAGGATAATTCAAAATATTTGTACATTATAATAATATTTTTTGATATGCTCTATTTTGACAATATATAGTGCGGTGCGGTTTCTTAGATGCGGTTTTACCTAAAAATCAAAACCAAACCCAAATCCAAACCTAAACCACATTTACGATTTTTCAACCACCTAAAATCGCCATATACGCCAAAACCGTTGGTGCGATTTTAATTGGTACGGTTTGTGTGATTTTTGGTGCAATTTCGGGGACAATTTGATTTCTTACTCAACCTTACACAAGATGAAAATTGAAAACAATAAATTATCCCCTTCCCATCTAAACTCCACCCCCTAATTTGCAATAAAGTGTTGTAATAAAAAAAATTAATTCGATTCATTAAGTTATGAACTTATGTATTAAATAAATATAAATATAATAAATCAGAAGTATTCCATTTGTTTGAGCGTTATATTCTTACTCTTTTACTAATTATATTCCTCAAATATTAGAATATACTTAAACTCGCTAACTCATATTTTTATAATAAAAAGGACAAATCTTAATACTTATAAAAGAGAAAACCATCAATAATTAATTTTTACAAATATTAAAATTTACGTGAAATAAACTTGGGCATAATTTCTTACAATAAAAATAAATAAATCTTAATATTGAAAAAAAAATTAATTAAAAATAAAAGTTAATTATTTTTCTCAAATATTAAAATAAACATAAATCTGTCTTTGGCATAACTTTTCAAAATAAAACGAACAAATTTTAATCCTCAGAAAAAAGAAAAAAATCATCGAAAAATAAAAATAAAAAACTAGTTTACCAAATGGAGATAGCATAAATCACTTATTTTCTTTAATTCAACATTGCCCTTAATTCTTAAATCAACACAAACATACAATAATCAAATGTAATAAAAATCCCTAATATTCATCACTTACCGTTAAATACATGTTTTAAACTGGAGTTCATATAGTCCATAAGCTACTAGTAGGGTTGCACTGCACAAAAAGTCTGAGCCTGAAAGTTCGGTCTGGGCCTCATCTGAAAAAGCTTGGTTTGGGTTGGGCTTGGATCCCTTGGACTTAGCTTGAAATAAGGCCTGAACCGGTATGAAGCCTGAATTTTTTTTGCTTGACTTGGCCTACATCTGATTAGGCTAAAACCTGAATTTTGATATGAAAATTCTGAAAAATCAGATCCGAAAACCTAAAAATCAGGCCTAAACAGCCTGAGAAATTAAGCTTTTTGTATTTTTTTAATACCATTTTATCTCTCCCTATGTATATAAAAAGGCTAGTGTGGAGAGTATTTTAGTCCATAAAATTTCAAAACTATATTTATTTGTATTTATATTCTTATAATTTTATCTATTATACATTTAATTTTATTTATATCAATCTATATCATATATATATCTTTAAATTTCTAAATAATAAATAGTTAGCTTATTTGAACTTTACTTTTATATTGTTTGAATAAGATAAAAATAAATATTAATTTCAGACAAAATATAATTTTTTTTATATTAAATTTAAATGCGATAGTTTTGTCATCGACAAAAATATAAATTATCCATTACATTTATTTGATCGATTTTAAATTCTTTTACGAGTATTAACTCTTATCTAAAATATTATAACGGTGATGAATATTATTACGATTATTTAGAGAGAATGTTATTGTATTTCACTTTATTTTAAATTATATATATTCTTTCAATTAAAAAAACAAGATTAATGAATACAAAATAAACGCACACCGTCCTATTTCATACGTCCCAATCCAAACGGCCAAAATAAGATTGCGCAACTATTTTTAAAAAAAAATTGATTTTTTTTACATATAATCTTTATTTCATTTCATGTCCAAATATGCAAAAAAGCAGACATCCTTATTACTAGTATAACATTTCTTCATCCATTCTCGTTCCCTCGTAACCCAGTATTCCCATGGCTATAGCAACAAACCCCCTCGATTTCCGCATTTGGACCCTAAAAATTCGATCATGTTGGACCACGCTTTTCAAATCCAGACGCTGAATCTCACCCATCTCTCACTAGTTCGAATTCTGTACAGAGATTAGGTGCGTTTTGCTCTATTTGTTGTTACTTTCAAGCCCTGATTTGGTACTGATTTTTATATATTTCTTTGTTAATTTGATGTTTATTTATACGGTACAGTTGTTTCATTGGCTAAATTGAGGTTTCTTTTGAATCATTTTATTTTTCCTTTATTTATACCAGTCTTGTTAGCTGTTAGAGGACTGATTTCATTTACATTCATTAGCTAATTGGTTTCTGATGTCATGCATTTTCTGTTAATTTATCTTCTACTTATGCACAAATTTGATTTTGAGGTCTCATTTGAGGTTTCTTTTCCCCTTTAGGTTCATGTAATTTGAGGTTTCTTTTTTATTTTCCTCCAGTTTCATGAAATTTGGTTATGAAACCCTACTTGGTTACTACCTTCATTTTCTTTGTTGATTTGACGTATGGGGTATATGATTTCATTCATTTGCGAGGCCTGATTTTTTTTTTCCGCTGTTGTTTTCTTTTGTTTATTTCCCCAACTTTTCTTTGTTTTCTTCAGAGTTTCTCAGGTTAGAGGATTTTGGGTGTTATTTGTTGAGGATGGTTTCATTGTTGAACGGCAGTTTGTGTAATGAGAACGGGAATAAGAGTCTGATGGAGAATGGCCACATCATTCCAGTCAAGTACAAGCCCAGGAAGGTCTCTGCTTTTCGGGATTTTCCACCTGGTTGTGGACGGAATATCCCAATAACCAATGTGAACCCTCTAGAAACCACAGTGGGGCTGGGGGTTGCTGATAAGGCAGAAGATGTTTTAGCAGCTCATGGCGCTAAAACTTTAGAAATAGATATGAAATCTGAATCAGATGTACTTCGAATTAATTTGAATCCTCAGGAAACCACAGAATCGTTGGTGGTTGCCAATAAGATAGAAGATAAATTGGAGGTGGAAAAGGAGGTTTTGGTGAAGACAGAATTGACTGAGGGGGAAACTTGGACTTTGGTGAAGCCTGACGTTTCAGTTCTATTGGATTGTGAAAAATCCTCATCACCCTGTCAGTTACCGAGTTGTGATGTTATCAAGGCCAGCTCAAAGAATAAATATACTCAGAGAAAGGTTTCTGCTACTCGTGACTTCCCTCCATTTTGTGGAAGGAATGCCCCTCCACTAACTGAGGAGGATCGGTTTAGAATTAATTCTGGGAATAAGTGTTTGATTGAGGCAGAGAAGGATGGTTTTGAAAATGGGGTGTTCCGAGAGACGTTGAAGGATGTTGTGGAAGGTGGGACATCAAGGTGGACAGCAAGTGCTGGTGGTGAAGAATTTGAAGAAAAGGATCAACATGGAAATACCCAGAAAAGTGAACTAAGGGAGATTGTGCATGCCTCAAGTCAGACCTCCTTTGCAGTTATTCAAAAGAGCGGCAATGATGTTGCTGGAGATCTAGTTGAAAAAGTGGGGAATGAGATTGTGGTTTTCTCGCAAGAGGAAAGCCTTAGTAGAACGATGTCAATGGATGAAGTTGATTTGGGAGGTGGTTTGGACAGGATGATTGTGCAAGGTCTGATGGCCGCTGCAAGTGATCCGTTAAAACAGAAAGGCGCTCTAACTAGCCCAGATTATGGTATGAGCCGTAGCAAAACAAAGAAGCGTGACTTCACTGGGCAGGAGAAGTCTAAACTTGATAGCAAGAAGAAAACTACTGCCAAAAGTTTTTCGAGCAGAGATTCAAAGAAGAAGTTACTTTCTGCTCAGAATGCTGGTTATGGAGATATATTGGACCTGGTTATCAAGGACAAGGAAGATTATGTTGCACTCAATGATGACAAAACTGAAGCTTCTCCTGCTGGTCTGGGATCGCGTGAATTCGAGGTGACGCTGCCTCCTTTTGGTCCAAACAGTTCAAGTCACGGTGATGCCCGTAACAGAGTGAGAGAGTCACTTCGTCTCTTCCAGGCTATTTGTAGGAAAATACTGCAAGGGGAAGAATCAAAGTCAAGGCCTGGAGAACAAACAAAGTCAAGGCAGAAAGACATCAAAAGGATTGATCTCTTTGCTGCAAAGATTATTAAAGAGAAAGGGAAAGAAGTTAACACAGACAAACAAATATTGGGAGAAGTGCCTGGAGTTGAAGTAGGTGATGAATTTCAGTACAGGGTAGAGCTTGCTATTGTTGGCATTCATCGTTTGTACCAGGCAGGTATAGATTACATGAATTATTGTGGAGAACTTGTTGCAGCTAGTATTGTTGCTTCAGGGGGTTATGCTGATGAACTTGATAATGCTGATGTCTTAATATACTCTGGTCAAGGGGGAATCGTAGGAAAGAATAAGGATAAGCAACATGAAGACCAGAAGCTTGAAAGAGGAAATTTGGCTTTGAAGAATAGTATATCAATGAAGAATGCTGTACGGGTCATCCGTGGATCTAAAGAGACAAAGGCTTCTGACTCTGTAGATGTAAGAGGTAAGGGAGTTATGACATATGTTTATGATGGCCTGTATACGGTGGATAGGTATTGGCAGGAAGTGGGACCGCATGGGAAGCTAGTATTTAAGTTTGAGTTGAGAAGGATTCCTGGTCAACCGGAGCTTGCTTGGAAAGAAGTGAAGAAATCTAAAAAATCTAAAACACGGAAGGGTCTTTGTGTCGATGATATATCGGGAGGCAAAGAAGTAATCCCAATATGTGCGGTTAACACAATAGATGATGAAACCCCCCCTCCATTTAGTTATATTACTAAGATGATATATCCTGATCACTGCCTTCATATTCCTCCCAAGGGTTGTGATTGTAAAAGTGGATGCTTGGATGGTCGGACATGCTTGTGTGCAGCAAAGAATGGAGAGATTCCATACAACTTCAATGGAGCTATTGTTGAAATGAAGCCATTGGTCTATGAATGTGGCCCTTTTTGCAAATGCCCTCCTTCTTGCTGTAATAGAGTCAGCCAGCATGGGATTAGATTTCAACTTGAAATCTTCAAAACGGAGTCAAGAGGCTGGGGTGTAAGATCGCTAAATTCTATTTCAGCAGGAAGTTTTATATGCGAGTATACAGGAGAGCTGCTTGAAGACACAGAAGCTGAAAAAAGAACTGGAAATGATGAATATCTCTTTGATATTGGGCAAAACTACAATGATTGTTCTCTCAAACCTGATGAAGAAGCATGTTCTAGCAAGATTGTGGAGGATGGTGGCTTTACAATTGATGCAGCACTTTGTGGAAATGTGGGGAGGTTCATCAATCACAGTTGCTCCCCCAACCTTTATGCACAGAATGTCCTTTATGATCACGAGGACAAGAGAATGCCTCATATAATGTTTTTTGCTGCAGAGAATATTCCTCCCTTACAGGAGCTGACCTATCATTACAATTATGCAGTGGATCAGATTCATGATTCAAATGGTAATATCAAGATGAAAAGGTGCTATTGTGGTTCTGCAGAATGTACTGGCAGGATGTATTAGGCAGACTTTGAAACGGAAGGTTTGTGTTAGGAGTGGGGTGTTCTGCGATGAGAGTTCCTACTTGTATAGGTAGGCATTATCCTGACATTACTTTCTTCTGCATTGCATGCCATAATCTACAAGTTATTTTCAGTGTTATAAATGGGTATCATTAGAAAAATAAACATGCTTCTCACCGCGTAGTCGCACGTCATTCTCATCATACAAGACATATAGTGCTTCAAACATAACGCAGTCATATGTGTGCTGCGTGCGCACACAATCTAATAGCTTCCAGGTAACAAGGACAAGGTGATTAATATCTTACAAGGAATGATGGATATCATAGGGAAAGTCATTATAATTTTACTTGTCGTTGACATAGACCAACTTACGAGGCTGTACCTATTGGTTGTCTGGCATAGGGATCTTACGGCCAAGTTCCACTCATTACCTAGTTGACGTAGAACATGGCTTTGCATCATGTTGCCAGTAAATTAGGGGGCAAGCTTAATGGCCTAAGGAATGGAAACATCGACATGATATGCCTTGGAAATACCTTGCGCTGAAACTGGTCTAGCATCTAAATATCTAATGCGGCATTAGAAGGCTAATAATTTTTTTTGGACACTGTGATCTAAAACACAAATGAGCCTTTTAAATCAGCTGATGTTGAACCTGATTGCATGCTCTAACAGAATATATTCCTCTAAAAAGCAGGATAGCGGATCAGCAATAGCCGATCCCCAGAAGTTGGGTCAAATCTATTGAGTTTAGTTGTCATCGGGATTTCAGATATACTTTTGCTTGTGAAAGTACTTGTAAGAGAGTATTAGTCATAGTTGGTTTCACCAGTGAACAATATAATACAAGACGGTGGCACATATTTTCATTTTGTCTTAAAATGGTATTAAATCCGATAAGGCTTTTGATTTGTGGTTTTGGTGCGTACTATGGAATGAAATGGTGATGTGTATCATTCGATTGGTGTTTGCAGGGACTTTGTTGTTCAACCCTTATTTTTGAGGATTTGCTTATGGTCTCTTGTTTGGATGGTTTAGCTTCATTTTATGGATGCAGAAAGAGCGATTACTAGAGCACGTAGTAGAGCATATTATGACAAAACTATTCTTGAAGGTAGCTTCTCAGAGATACATATGGTTTACCTGCTCTGCTCGTTGAGGTTTTTTGTATATGATAGTTGCACCAAAAAAAGTCCTCTCACTAAGATATTATAGCTGATTAGTACCTATTGTTTGTCACTTTGTTATTTTGCCTTGTTTTTTGTACTGACCGTACAATTTTTCAAAATCGGAAGTGTAGGCAACCTTCAATTTTGTGCAACTTCCAAAATGTAAGATTGTTTTTAAAATTTTAAAGTATAATTTGAGATATTTTTAAACTTAAAATTGACATTAATTTTTTAATATTTAGTCAATAGAATGATGAAATTTAATTATTGAAAGATTTATAATTTTATAATTTTTAAAGAATTATCTCAATTTTGAGTACATTTGTAAACAAAAGCTACTCGTGAACAAAGCGTGACTCGACTCGGATTGAGTTCATTTATGGAGTTAAGTTCGAACAAAGAAATGTGTTTGTTAATTAAAATATCTGAGTTTTAACTTTACTATGTTTGACTTGTTTAAGTTTGACTCATCGAAACTCGGCTCGTGTCTAGTATTAATTAATTAAAATAATTAGTTTTATATATTTTGTACATAAAAATATAAAAATATGATTAATTTAATAATTATTTAAATTTGATTTAATTTTACTAATACTCGGTTCGATTCGACTTGAGTTCGAGCTCGACTCGTTTATAAACGTTCAGATAACATATTGAGACTCGTTTAAAAGTATGACTAGACTAAAGCTCGTATAACTTTTAATTGAGTTCAAACTTGTCAAGTTAAAACTTGGTTTGTTTAGTTTACAATTTTAATTTTGATTTTAAAAATATTTTAAATTGAACTTCAAAAGTCAATAATAATTTTATACTTGTACTTGGAACGGAACTAGTATATCATTATTAACATTTTAAAAGTCGATATTAAAACGTTTTTAAATTTAAAATTAATACAGCTTAAATTAATACAACTAGTAGGACCTTTATTGTGATTAATGATGTTTTCATGTCACCATGATAGAACAACATATTGGTGTTTCTCCTCTGTATTACTTGGTCAATTGAAAGAGGGACAAACTTTAGTAGCAATATTAACTTAACTAGTTTCAAAAAGGCTACAAATATCAAAACAAATACCCATGCATAAGAAGGCTAGTAAATTCTTAACTCCTTGAACTTCTAGAAAGATGACAAATGATTACTAAAATTGGATAGTACGGCTGTATAAATCAGTATTCGATATATTTTGTTATACCTTAGAAATTCCATCTCATTTCCCTAGTTAGTGGCTTTGTGAAGGATTCAGTCGCATTTTTTAGCAGTCCGTTTTGCTCTCACTTTTCATGGAAGAAAAGGTTTACCTTCTTCATACTTCCAGAATTGCCCTTGATAAGATTTATTGAATATCCACATGCTTGTATTGCCACAATCCAAGCCACGCTAAATGCTGGAACAGTGTTTATCACACCATACCCAAATTTTACATGCCCCTCCAAGATCTTTAATTGACTACAGTCGTAAGTCTATGTTTGTTTACAAAAAATATATTTAAAATTAAACTATTTGTATTAATTTAATATTACTTTAGACTATTTTATCTCATGATGGGGGATTAAATAGTCCTATGGACTATTTTTTTAAAATCATTCCTAAGGCTATTTATGTGAGATTATATAATCCCATGAAAAATTTGAGATTAATAGTTCTCTTCATTTTAAGATATTAAATGACTTTATAGGACTAATAGTCCAACATTAAGGGATTAATAATTCCTCTTCAAATGACTAAATAGTGCAAAATAGTATTAAATTAAGATAAATAGTTCAATCTCAAACATATTTTTTTTACAAACAAATATAGCCTAAATGTCTAGATTCAAACTGTTGGAGCACCTTAAGTTGGGACAACATTTGCAACCACTTTACAGCATCAAATGGTGTATCGAGTTCAAAATCATGCAATTGACTTAACAGTCCCTGTTGGGCTATAAATATTTGAGGTGATGACTCACAATTAATATTTTATAAAATTGAGCTAGTGGGGATAAGAAGCAGATTCACTTTATGGGATTTTGGGGGTGGAGTATTATCAAGAAATATCTTCACATTATCTAGTAGATTTGGGAAGAGGCACCAGAGAGAGATATTTTTGTATACAAAACATGAGAGAGAAGAGGGGGCATCAGGAGCAGGGTGATCACGCAACACCATCAAAGGAGATGACACGCTACAGAGGAGAGAGAGAGCATATCATCTTCTCCATTACACCAAATATTAGACCAGATTATTTCATCTTTATCACACTCCGACATACATCGATATACATAGAGTTATAGTGATATACGACGTGAACACACAAGCACCATTCATTCACGTCGGTAAACATTGAAAGGAAGTGATATACACCACGTGTATGAAGAAATATTGTTGTGTCTTGTTACAAATCGCTATATATCGACGTAAATCGGTATACATCGGTCCGCGTACAGAGGAGTATTTTTCCTGTGGGAATATTGTAACACTTCCAATATCTTTTTAGTGGATTTCTGGCATATCACTCGTGGTTTTTCCCGTATTGGGTTTCCACGTAAATTATTGTGTTATTATTTTTAGTATTTACTTGATCAAATATCTTTCATTTCAGCATAATTTGTGCTCTTCATTGATGATGCGTTTTGGGCTGACCGACCCGGTGATTTTGGCCAACGTCCAAAATTTGGCGTCAACATTGGTGCTAGAAAGAGGGCCCCCGATGTTTGATTTAAATCACCAAATTCTTTCCGAATTATTTTTGTGGCGAATTAATTATCTGATTGAAGGAGTGTACTACATTCAAGAGCTAAGTTGTTTTCATTTATTAAATGTTATAATATAATTATAATGTTTGTATATTCATTGCGTATATGTCTATTTCACTTTGCGAGAAAGTATATTCCACTGACGAAGACTTATTTGAAAAGGAGAAATATTTGTGGGCCCTTTTTCTCTCTCCTCAGGGGTTAAACTGGTGAGGATGTGGTACGTTGGATCTCGGTGGCGGCGACAACACGGTGGTGGGGGTCTTGGGTGGGTGGAGCTTGGGCTCGGTGGGAGAGTGGGGTTTGTGCTCGGCCCGGTGGCTCTACGTCAGTTCGTCGTCGGTCCGGTGGCTTTGCGGCGGCTCGTCGTCGGCTCGATAGTGATAGGTGAAGAACGTTTGGCTCGGCGGCTGGTTTGGGTCCGTAGGGGTTTGTGGTCAGGGCTCATCTCAGAGGAGTTGGCCAGTGGCTTGGGGGGAGCTTATCCCAGCAGTTCGATGCCAGTCCGGTAGCATGTCAGGAGCTCGGAGGTGGCCCGGAGGTCTAACAGTAGGTCGGGGATTGGAGTGGAGCTTGGTGGAGGGATTTTGGGCAGCTCATCGCCCGACGATTTGGGTCGGCGATTGGGGCTCATTAGGGTGGTGCTCGACTTAGTTAGGTTTCTTGGAGTTGTTAGAGTTTATGCCCTAGAGGCTAATTATTTGATGTAATTGCTTAACATTTTTGATATTATATTTGATTGAATAAATAGATTATTTTATTATGATTTCATTTACTGCGTTATATAAATGTTAACATAATAAAAGCCCTTAGAATAATGATACGAATTATATAGCTTTAAGTATGTGACTTGAACATGAGATTATATAATTATAATTAGTATCATTGCTCTTAAATGTCCCTAGTCGAGTATCATTGTTAATGGGACAACAATGATGCATTGAGACTAGTATGTGGATTGACTGATGGCCAAATCTCATTGGTCATAAATATATGGGATATTTGAGTCAATGCATAGGTACATGTTAGAGAACAATGTACTGGACTGACCCACCATGAGAATTCTACATGGAGCATTATGCAAAGTGTCATAAGAAATTCTTATAGTGACAATGATGTAATGATCCTCCGACCTGAAGTCATTATATTATTACACGAGAATTTGTGTACTTTGATATCATCAAATGTCACATTTAATAGGGTGGACAATAAAGGTGATTATTGGGTACATCATGAATCGTGTGAGGAATATGAGTGATCTAGATGGAATTTAACCCTCCTATATATTAGGGGTGATATCCATAGGCCTCTTGATTGAGTAGGACTATGAAATGCATGGCCATGCTCAAATATTGATTTGTTTCATATAGTCTACTCATTGATTAAGAAAACTCAGATTAAATTATGAAGAGTATGACACATTCCATGCCTCGAGTTTAATCTAGGATATAAGGTTAAAAGGATTAAATTACATTGAAACATTGGTCACGAAAATGTTGTATCGAATCACCGATCTTATTATTATTTGGGTAGCAGTGATGCATTACTAGATGTCGCTCACTGTTTATAATTTTATAATATGATTTTAAAATTATTGCCAACATAATAATAACCTATCGGGTCACACACTTAGAACGTAATTAAAAGGAATTAATTTAAATTGTAAGTATTTTAAATATGTCAATATGATTGATAGTATTTAAAAATTACGAATTTAAATTAATAGGATAATTTGTATATATGTATATTAATTAAGTAAGACTTAATTAAAATATAATATATATAAATTCAGATTTTATTTTTCTATTTATTTTAGGTTTTAGTTAATTCCTATTAACTACTCTATATATGATATATCAGTAGTCTAAAAGTCACGTAAGGAAAAACTAAAACCCTAGCCGCTTTCAGAAAGAGGCTAGAGAGAAAAATAATTGGGAAATCCTGATCTTGGTGGCTAGTACCGCGGTTCCTTTTGCTGCAGATCATGGGACGATTCGCGGGGCGTTCGTGTGGATACCGTAGAGACGCAGTCGCTGGATTGCGTTGAAGATTCGAAGCTGTTCCAGAATTCAATCGTCTCCTGTCGATCTCAGATAATCGGTAAAATAATCTAAACCTCTGATTAATCTGTTTTCGCTTGGATCCTGTCTTAGGGTTTCGATTTTTTTTTTTAAATTCCGCTGCTTTCACTGTGTCGAAATCCTAACAGGAGTTTAGTTCGGTGGCATCCCCACAGCAGCTCGGCAGAAGCTTGGCTGCACTGTGGCAGCAGCAGCTCGGTCCTTAGCGGTTTGGGTCGGGGATTGGAGTGGAGCTCGGTGGAGGGATTGTGGGCAGCTCGTCGCCCGACGGTTTGGGTCGGCGATTGGGGCTCATTAGGGTGGTGCTTGGCTGAGTTGAGTTTCTTGCAGTTTAGCTCGGTGGCATCCCCGCAGCAGCTCGGCAGAAGCTTGGCTGCATTGTGGCTGCAGTAGCTTGGTGCTCGGCGGTTAAGAGGATGGGACTCGGTTGGGTGGTACTCGGTGGGGGCTCAGCCTTTGGGTGCGGCTCACTAAAACTGATGGTGCTTGGTGCTTGGAAGTTTTGGAGGAGGGGGGTGGGGGAGTTGGTCGGCAGCTGAGTGGGTGTGGCTCTGCGGGTTGAGGGCGGCTCGGTAGTTGAGTTTTGGGAGGTTGCTTGTTGACTTTTAAGCTCGGTGGTGGAGCTCGGGGCTTGGCAGTCCGTGGTGCTCGGTCCTCGGCCGTTTGGGTCAAGCTTGGTGGCTGGCAGTTGGGTGGCTCATTGGTTAGCTCAGTGGCTGGTTTTGGTGTGGGTAGTTCGGTGGCTGGGAGGGCTCAGCAGCTTGGCAGTTTGTGTTTGATCCTCGACAGCTTGTGTGTGGTGCGCGGAAGTGGGTGAGTTGGTGAAGAAGGGAGGAAAGAGAAGGTTGGAGGTGAGAGAAACGTGTAATGGTGATGGGAGGCTTTGGAGAGGAGAGAAAAAGTTTTGGAAGAGAAGAAAAATAAAGAAAGAAAAAGAATTGAGGAAAGAGAAAGAGATAGATAATTAAAGAAGGAAGAGAGTTAAAAAGTTAGTGGAGAAATAAGAAATAGGCAGATTTGTGGCGGTGGGTGTAGCTCGGCGGAGTTAATGAACTCTTTTATATTACTCTTTTATTATAAATTTTTATAATGTGAGAGTGGGGGGTATGATATTGTGGTGTAAATATTTTGGGTAATAATTCATCATTTGGTTATTTGTAAAGTGATATAAATGAAAAGATAGTGAGAATTTTATTTTATGAGATTTTGGGACAGTGAGACACTGTCAGAAATATCTTTATACTAATTAAATATTATATTTGGGGGAGGTGGTCACTGAAGGTGTTATATATACAGGAAGTCAAAGATAAGATATACAAAATACTACACAACACAAGATTATGATGATTATGGTTACTGTTATTAGGAGAAATAAGGGAGAAAAGAGAAACACCACAACGAAACGTTATTACACAATCAATTCACAAACGCTAAACCTAAAGGCTACATTTTTAGATTTTTCGCAGTAGGGGTGCAATGGCAGTTATAGAGCAGGAGGAATTTTTTTGGCAAATGCACGGTCGAAAATTAGAAGCAACGCGGAGGCTGTGGTAACATTGGGGAAGACAACAGAATCACAAGGAAAATAAAGAAGCAATTTTCAGTTTCATACCAGTACAGTAGTTTCATGGCGGAGACACTTGTGTAGAATAACAGTAGCACAAATCTAAAATATCTTTATGGAGGCATTGCATAGTAGGACGCAACAGTGCAAAACCAGTAGTGCAGTGATGGTACAAGCAGCAGGGTGGTGGCGGACAAAACAGAAGGTAGAGGCTCATTATCATATGAAGTATAGTCAGAATCTAAGCAATCAAAGATCAACAGGACATTCAATCATTTCAGTTGGCGGCATTACGGCATTATTATCTGAACTTACTACTGAAGATTTGATCAAAGTATGACGGAACATGAAGATATAAGGCAACTTCTCTCTCTCAAAGATATAAGGTGATCTCTCTTGAAGGTGCAAAACTGGTGCAAGGCCTCTCAAAAGGTCGGGAGCGTCACCTTGGTGATATAAGGATGGGGGGAGACATTAGGAAGCTCGGTTCTCGAGCCGACACAATGGAATCAGGTCGGACAACATACATTCATTTATGCATACATTCATACATACATTCATTAATGCATACATGGGTGACTGACATGATGATATAAACTGACATCTCTTCCAAATTACATATCTGTTTCACATTATATTATGATGTTATAAGGTCAGGCCAACCTCCTTTGTTTCCTTTGGGATATGGGAGCACTGCTTGGGAAATTTGATAGGTTTCCGTATTTCAATCTGGCTGGGAGGCAGTAATGACAGTCATTCTTAATTTTCTATGTGGACTAGGACGGTCGAGGTGATATAAGTGGAACAAACCAGTCTCAGGGTTATATGAGGCACGACCGGGACGGTCGAGGTGATATAAGGGGAACAAATCAATCTCAGGGTTATATGAGGCGCAACCAGGATGGTCAAGGTGATATAAGGGGTACACACCTGTCTCAGGGTTATATGGGGCACGACCAGGACGGTCGAGGTGATATAGGGAGAACAAACTAGTCTCAGGGTTACATGAGGCATTGTGGATGGGTCGGTCAGGATCAGTTTAGTTCGATCAGTTTGGGTTCGATCAGCTTCTGTTTGGCTCGATCGGTTTGGGTTCTACTCGCGTCGATTTGGCTTGATCCGTTTTGGTTCGATCAGTATGGTTCTCCTAGTTTGGGTTTGGTCGGCTTCGATTTGGTTCAGTCTTCTTCAATTTGGTTTGATCTATTTAGTTCAGCCAGTTTCGTTTCGGTTGGCTTCAATTCGGTTTGATCGGTGGTTCAGCCAGTTTTGTTTCAGTCGGTTTCAATTTGGCTTTAGTATGGTTCGACCAGTATAGGTTTGATCGTTTGGTGGGTTCAGCCTTTTTGGTAAGTTTCGGCAACATGTTTGACCGGGTTCAACTGTATGTATGATGGATTCGGTACCTTCAATGAAGAGCTCAGTTCACTCGTTTGAGTTCAGCAGTTTGGGTCGGTTCAATAGTTTTGGGACGGTTCCACAGTTTTGGATTAGTTCGACAGTTTTTGTTCAATAGTTTAATTTGTCTTAGCAGGTTCACTTCGCAATTTTTTCGGCAGGTACAAAAATTTGTGTGGTTGGATTGGTGGTCGATGGATATGACGGACTTTTTGTATTACTCTCCTATTATAAGTTTTTTATAACAGGAGAGTTGGAGGCTGTTGGGGTGTAAATATTTGAGGTGATGACTCACCATTAATATTTTATAAAATTGAGCTAGTGGAGAGATAAGTAGCAGATTCACTTTATGGGATTTTGGGCAATGGGGTATTACCAAGAAATATCTTCACATTATCTAGTAGATTTGGGAAGAGGCACTAGAGAGAGATATTTTTGTATACAAAACATGAGAGAGAAGAGGGGGCATCAGGAGCAAGGTGATCACGCAACACCATCAAAGGAGATGACACGCTACAGAGGAGTTCCATGGCTTCGGGTTGGGCCCGACCGGGCCGACCTACAGGCCAAATATTTTCCTGTTCAAATCAAGGTGAACCAACACAACACGATCGATTCAATCCCCCTACAAACCTAAAGCCTATGAATGACTCAACATACAGACGTAGCAGATCTGAATGTATGAATAGAGAGTTCAATCTTAGATTGCAACTGCCCATAGAAGCTAAGCCCTATATTCCTATCTACTTCTCGATCGTGCTGCTAAAATAGACCAAAATCGAATACTTTTAGTAAGCTTAGTTAATTTAGGGATTTAAACAATCAAACAAAATCTAACTGCTCAGTTAATTTAGGGATTTAAACAATCAGATAAAAATTAACAGCAAAAAGGACAAATAGAACATATCAAAACAAGATGATATCTAGAATAAAGGCAAAAGAACGATTCGGCTAGAGAGAGAAAGAGAGTAGTTACTGAAGTCGCCTTCAACGAGGTAGTTGAAGGTGTGACCATCGCAGTTGTAAGTGAACTTGTTAGTGGGTGGGAGTTTTTAAGGGCACTGAGATGCGATGCTGGAGAAATTTCCGGTGAATTCAGTGTATTTTGACTTTATGAAAAGATCATCGTTCCTCTTGCTACAAAGCTATAGATCAACGGCTGTTGCCCCATCGTTTCTTTTCTCTCTCTTCCCTTCTTCTTCCTATAGAAACCTTAGCTCTGTATAGAAAGAGAAAGTAAAATGAGAGATCGAATATAGAGAGATGAAGGAGGCGTGTTGAATCTGTTGATGGAGAGAGAAAAAGGAAATTAAGGGCAATTCCTAATTTCTTAGACGGGAAGCTAAGTAGTGTATTGCGACTCTTTTGAGTTGTTTAACAATAACCTTTCTTCCTCTTGGGAAATAATGGAAATGCCATGCCTGACTATGACTAGACAATGAAAAAAAATAATAAGGAACGGGCCGGGCTGGGTGACCAGCGGGCTGGGCCAAAAGGGCCCAATTTTTTTACGGACTAAAAAACTAAAGCCCTGGAAGCTGTCATTAATACTCCAAAATTAATCTTTACTTTTAATCACAAAATCAGTATAATAGCAAGCAAGAGTCGAACCCACCGAGAGTGATATTGCTTTAATAAATTCCAATATTTTCTATTTCTAAATAACAATAAATAAATAAGGGAATTTTTGAATTAACTATAATTAACTAAATAAACAAAAATAAATTAATAAGATTAACCAATAAATTAAAATATCCAGTTCTTCAGTTCATTCTCACCCTTACAATTAATTAGATCAATCAACCAGGATATGTTTATATCCTTGCACGAAACTAATAATCATAGACAACAATAAGCTCTGCTACCTAAATTTTTTCTTAATTTTAATCTAATAAAATAAGCTATTCATTAGATTCTAACCATTATACAACATAGAACAAACTCTCTAAATTTAATATAATGGAAGCATTAATCACAAGAAAATTAGATTATTTTAAGCAACAATCTCATAACCTCGGACTACTTAACTTATATCATGATAACCATAGTAATAAACAAAAGCTTGACCATAATCATCTATCACTATTCACTACAAACGATTAGGAACAATATTAATTACACATAATATAATTATTAAATCTAACAATTGATAATAATTTGATCAATCTAATGAGCTCTAATCAAACCAACCAAATTTAATATCAAAAAACGAATAAGAAAAATTAGCCAAACATAATAATAATAATTTGCAAGAGAATTGAGAGAGATATGATACACCTGAGAGAGAAAGAGAGAGCTCCTAATTGTATCTAATAATATGTTTTTAATGTAATGTATTTATAGAAGTACAATAATAATCCTAAGCATTAGTGAAAAAGAAATCCAATTTGGAATCAAATTAATGCTTTAAATCTCGAATAATCTGATCTGGGCAATTTTCGCGTAAGCTAAACACGCCCCTCGCTTGCCAGCTTTGACCGAGTCAACTCTCGCCAGACGCATCAGCTGACCTAACATGTTTGCGCATTGCGCGTGTGTTTCTTTTTTCCTTCTTTTCCTGACCAGAACAATGACGTCCCAGCTGCTGAATTATCTTAGGCGCGCACATGGCGCGGAATTGCAACAAACCTTCACGCAAACGGTGTCGTGCTTCTGCTCGGCCAGACCCTTTTCGCGCATTGCGCGGACGACCTGCTTCAGTATTTACAAAATTGCCATCGGTACTGGTTATTTACCAAAATGCCATCAACTTCTTCTATAAATTACAACAATGCCATCCAGGATTATTTTTCTTGAAAATAAAATATAAAATAATTAAAAATAAATAAAATTAATATAAAAATACTAAAAATAATAATAATACATAATAATAAATAAAACACCTAAAATAATAAAAATACTTAAAAACTCACAATTAATTAAGCTTAAAAATACCTAATAAATAGGAATAAAATCTACTTATCAAATACCCCCACACTTAAATCTTTGCTTGTCCTCAAACAAGACAAGAATAAAAACTATAAAATAAAACTAATAACCAAACAACTTACTCGAACAACAAATTAATATGAATGTCAATATTAGCCTCAAAGATTTTAAAAATAATAACACAAATAAAATTTTAAAATCATGCAAAATCCAAAAATTTTAACATATTTATCAATCTTACTTTATTCAAGACATTTCGTGAGTGTGTGAATCCAAATGTATCAAATTAGCAAAAAAAACTTAGATTCACTCATATAATTAAATGTCTCATAAAAGATATCAAAAATGGTTAGTTTAACAACAAAACTCTATACCCTTACTTTTCACATCACATAAAGCTAATATAAACAAATGTAACTAGAAGAGTAAAAGATTTTTAATCTTGAGAAACTCACTAGGATTATTAATATCAATTTTTTCAAGTACTTTTTCTATTTTTTTCTCTTTCTTTTAAATCGGTGCATTTTATGCTTCATCCCATTCATTTTTCTTCAATTTTTTTTTTATTTCTTTCTTTTTGGTCTCTTCATCGGTGAATGCATTTTATGCTCTATCTCATTTTTTCATGTGTTTATGAGTGAGTGCATTTTACGTTCCATCTCAACCCATCACAAGAATTCTTCTTTTTCAATTTGATAATCCTAGAAAAATTACCTAAATCATCTCTCCCAAAAATTATATTTTGCCTTATATTTCAATTCAAGTTACGATCAAATAAGTTATAGAGCTCAAAAATATCTTCCCTTATTATTTAACCATATAAACTTTCTCTGAATTAAAACTAGTTCAAACAAATAGATATAAGTGTATAAAAATTAAAAGGATCACAAACAAAGTAATAACCAATAAAAAGACAAAAATTCAATCTAAGCAAAAATTTATCATTTTTTCAAAATTTATTAAATAAAAATAATTTTTTTTTATCATTGGCTAAAAATTAAAATTCACTTAATTCACTGATCAAGTGACACATCCTAAATTAAAAACTAACTACCAATTTTCGTAGGAAACACGGTTACACTTAGCACATGCAACAAGCCTTTAGACCCCAATGTTACCCCAAGTAGACGAGTTTTGTCTCGTAAGGGTTTGCAGTGAATTTACTCACAAAATTCAAAAATTTAAATTTTTTAAAATTCCCTACAAATAAAATAAATATCTTAAATCTCTTCCCCCACACTTAAAATTTACATTGTCCCCAATGTAAACTATAATATAAAGAAACATGCACAAATAAATATAAAGAAAAAGGAAAAGAAATGTAAATTTGATTTCTTAGGTTGCCTCCCAAGCAGCGTCTTTGGTTAACGTCATTGGCTTGACTCAGTCCTTTCTTCTCAATCCAAATAAACTGGTTCTGCCAACTCCAGAACCTCAACATTTTTGACTTGAAAACCTTGATGAAAATATTTAAGTCGATGTCAATTCACCTTGAAGACTTTTTTGATTTTTGGGCTTTGAAGCTCAACTGCACCATAAGTAAAGACATTAGTAATAACAAAAAGACCAACCCCACGAGAACGCAACTTACCAGAAAATAACTTAAGCCGTGAGTGATAAAGTAAAACTTTTTGTCTAGCAGCAAAGTTCTTCCTAAAAATCCTCTTGTCATGAAAGGCTTTTGTCTTTTCCTTGTAAATTTTAGAGCTCTTATATGCCTCATTTCTCAATTTCTCTAGCTCTTGTAATTGCAACTTCCTATGTCCTCCTGCTTCTTCTATATCCAAATTACATTGTTTGATTGCCCAAAAAGCCTTGTGCTCCAATTTCACAGGTAAATGACAAGGTTTACCAAATACCAGCCTATAAGGTGACATACCTATAAGAGTCTTGTAAACAGTCCTATAAGCCTAAAGTGCATCATCAAACCTCAAACTCCATTCCTTTCTATTTGGTTTGACTATTTTCTCCAAAATAGATTTGATTTCACGGTTGGACACTTCAGCTTGGCTATTGCTTTGTGGATGATAGGATGTAGAAACCTTATGCATCACATTATCTTTCTTGAACAATGCTTCTAGCATCCTATTGCAAAAATGCGTTCCTTTATCACTGATAATTGTCCTTGGAGTGTCAAACTTGACAAATATGTTAGACTTCACAAAATCTACAATAACTTTAGAATCATCAGTTTGGGTGGCTTTAGCTTCCACCCATTTGGAAACATAATCAACAGTTAAAAGAATATAAATATTACCAAAAGAAACAGGAAATGGTCCCATAAAATTATTACCCCACACATCAAATATTTCAACAATTAAAATAGGAGTTTGCGGCATTTGATTCATACTTGAGATATTACCTGTTCTTTGACAATTTTCACATGATTTACAAAACAGATAAGAGTCTTTAAAAATAGTCGGCCAATAGAAATCACATTCTAAAACCTTATGAGATGTTCTTTTAGGGCCAAAATGTCCTCCACAAGCATAAGAGTGACAAAAAGTTAGGATAGAAAAAAAATTAACTATTAGGCACATATTGTTTAACTATCTGGTCAGCTCAAAATTTTCATAGATATGGGTCATCCCATACATAATATTTGACCTCACTCTTAAACTTTTCTTTTTGAAATTTAGAAAATCCGCTTGAAAAATAGGCACTCACTAAATAATTTACAATATTAGCATACCAATGTGCAGCTTTATCAATTGAAAATAAATGCTCATCTGGAAAAGAATCCTGCAATAGTAGTGCTTCCTCATCTTTAGTCAGCCTACTCAAGTGATCCGCCACAAAGTTGTCCGTTCCCTTCTTATCTCTAATTTCCAAATTGAATTCTTGTAAGAGCAGAATCCACCTTATGATCCTAGGTTTAGATTCTTTCTTGGTGATCAGATACTTGAGAGCAGCATGGTCAGAATAAACTACAACTTTAGTACTAAGTAAATAAGATCTAAACTTGTTTAAAGAAAAAACAACAGATAGTAATTATTTTTCAGTGGTAGAGTAATTAATCTGAGCAGCATTTAAAGTTCTAGAAGCATAATAAATGGCATGAACAACTTTATCAATTCTTTGGCCCAAGATGGCCCCTACTGCATAGTTGCTTGTATCACACATGATTTCAAAAGGTAACATCCAATTTGGTGGTTGAATGACTGGCGCTGAGGTTAATAGCTTCTTCAATTTGTCGAATGCCTCATTGCACTCATTATTAAAATGAAATTCCACATCTTTTTGTAGCAACTTACACAATGACAATGCTATCTATGAGAAGTTCTTGATAAATCTATGATAGAAACCTGTATGACTAAGAAAAGAACGAATCTCCCGCACATTTGTGGGGTAAGGTAAAGCAATAACAATTTTTATCTTAGCTTTATTTACTTCTAATCCTCTAGCTGAAACTACATGTCCCAACACTATCTAACACAAGTGTCAAATTATCTAAGCATGCATCCAAAGTATAACCATGAATTGTGAAATCAACCATAAATACCTCAATACAGTTCTCAATAAGATCGAAAAATATACTTACCATGCATCTCTGAAAAGTACTTGGTGCATTGCAGAGTCCGAAAGATATCCTACGGTATACAAATGTACCGAATAGGCATGTGAATGTGGTTTTTTCTTGATTTTCCTGTGCAATCACAATTTGGTTATAACCTGAAAAACCATCTAGAAAATAATAATAAGTATGGCCCGCTAGTATTTTTAACATCTGATCAATAAAGGGGAGAGAAAAATTATCTTTTATAGTTACAACATTCAATTTTCGATAATCAATACATACTCTCCATCCTGTTTGCTTACGAGTAGGTACTAACTCATTATTTTCATTCTTAAGGAAAGTTATACCAGATTTCTTTGGAACTACCTATACTGGACTCACCCATCGACTGTCTGAAATAGGGTAGATAATACATGCATCAAATAATTTAATAATCTCTTTCTTCACCACTTCCATCATGGGTGGATTCAATCTCCTTTGAGCCTCTCTTGCTGACTTAACTCCTTTTTCCAAAAGAATTCGATGCGTGCACACAACTAGAATTATACCTTTAATATTCACAATTGTCCAACCAAAGATATGGTCCCTCAAAACTCTAAGTAATTTGTCCTCTTGAACTTTGGTAAGATTGTTGGCAATGATTACTGGCAGTGTTTCTTCATTTCCTAAATATGCATACTTTAGGTGGGTTGACAATGGCTTTTATTCCAAAGTGGGAGCCTGCACAATAGAAGGTAACAATTTTTGATGAGTCACGGGTAATTGAATAAACAAAACTGCATACTTATCTGAAATCTTCGGTAAATAATGTAATGCAGCTATTGTATCCTTTAATTATGAAGTTTGTTCAATCTCTTCTTCTTGTTCTAGCTCCAAACTATTTACGATAGCAACCTCCAAAGTTTCTTTATGTATTTGGTTGAAAGATTTCTGTACTAAATAATCAATGACATTAATAGCAAAAATAAAATTAACATCACTAGGGTACCTCATAGCCTCATAAATGTTGAACTGAATCTTTTCGTCGTCAAATTCCATGGTCAAGGTCCAATTATGCACATCAATTATTGTTCTCGTTGTTTTTAAAAATGGTCTCCCTAACAGTATATGAACAGGATTTGGAGATGTATCATTTGGAGATGTATCATCCTCCATCATCTTGCAGTGTTGGACAAGTATCTGTAGTATGATCTGTCAGCAAACAAATCCTACAAGCTCTTGCAGTTGGCATATTTCCTGTAGTCATTTGATGAACCATAGCAGTTAAGTTTAAGATTTGACGTTTCATATTGCTTGAACTAACCTCATTCACCCTCTTTGGTGCATGGTCTATCCTAGTTTCATACTACTGTGAATTAGCTGCCATGTTTGCAATTAAATTCTTCGCAGCCTCTGGAGTCTCATCGACTAATGTTCCTCCACTTGCAGCATCGAGCATACTCCTATCCATTGGTAGCAATCCCTAATAGAAGTACTGAATAAGGCATTGATCATTAATTTGGTGTGGTAGATAACTCAAGGATAACTTCTTGAATTTTTTTCAATACTCGTAAAGACTTTCTCCACTGAACTGTGTGATGACGCATATCTCATTCTTTATGTTGGCGACTCTTGAAGTAGGAAAATACTTATCCATTAATAGCCTTTTTATATCATTCCATGATTGTATCGAACTGGAGAGAAGATAATACAACTAATCCTTTGCTAAGTCTGCCAAGGAGAATGTGAATGCTTGGAGCTTAATCTGCTCTTCGGTTACTCCTTGTGGCTTCATAGTAGAACATACCACATGAAACTTTTTTAGATGCTTGTATGGATCTTTACTTGTAAGACCACGGAAGGTAGGCAAAAGATGAATTAGTCCAGATTTAAGTTCAAAAGCCGCATCTAAAGTAGGATATTCTATGCATAATGGTTGTTGGTGTAAATTAGGAGTAGACAACTCCCTCATAGTCCTATTATTAAGGGCAACCATTTTTTCTTCTTCAGAATCACCTGATGAACTATTTGACAGTAGTTCAAATTCTACGTTAAGGCCCGGTGATGGAACGAAAACTTCTTCTAAGTCTGCGATTGTTCTAAATTGACGACTCTTTCCTTATCCTTTTCACTGTCTTTTCTATTTTTGGATCAAAATTCAATTCACTAGATTGAGAGGATCGAGTCATACACTACAAAGAAAACAAAGAATAGATAAAAATAATAATTAAACACTCCCTGACAACGACACCAAAATTTGGAAGTTGTCGTTAACACTCAAAAATTAATTTTTACTTTTTAATCACAAAATCAGTATAATAGCAAGTAAGGGTCAAACCCACAAAGAGTGATATTGCTTCAATAAATTTCAATATTTTCTATTTCTAAATAACAATAAATAAATAAGGGAGTTTTTGAATTAACTATAATTAACTAAATAAACAAAAATAAATTAATAAGATTAACTAATAAATTAAAATATCCAGTTCTTCAGTTCATTCTCACCCTTACAATTAATTAGATCAATCAACCAGGATATGTTTATATCCTTGCATGAAACTAATAATCATAGGCAACAATAAGCTCTGCTACCTGAAATTTTCCTTAATTTTAATCTAATAAAACAAACTCTTAATTAGATTCTAACCGTTATACAACCTAGAATAAACTCTCTAAATTTAATATAATGGAAGCATTAATTACAAAAAAATTAGATTATTCTAAGCAACAATCTCATAAGCTCGGACTGTTTAACTTATATCATGATAACCATAGCAATAAACAAAAGTTTGACCACAATTATCTATCACTATTCACTACCAACGATTAGGAACAATATCAATTACATGTAATAAAATTTCTAAATCTAGCAATTGATAATAATTTGATCAATCTAATGAGTTTTAATCAAACCAACCAAATTTAATATCAAAAAACAATTAAAACAGATTATCACAAATAATTTCATATAAGGAAGAATAAATAATATTACTGAATTGATTTAACCATTAATTGTAATTGAGTTTGAAATCCTCTAGAACTGAATAACAAAAATTAGCCAAACATAATAATAATAATATGTAAGAAAATTGAGAGAGATATGCTACACCTGAGAGAGAGCTCCTAATTGTATCTAATAATCTGTTAATAATCTGTTCTAATGTAATGTAATGTATTTATAGAAGTACAATAATAATCCTAAGCATTTGTGAACAAAAAATCCAATTTGAAATCAAATTAATGCTTTAAATCCCAAATAATCTAATCTAGGCAATTTTCGCGCAAGCCAAACACGCCCCTCGCTCGCCAGCTTTGACCAAGTCAACTCTCACTAGTCGCGTCAGCTGACCTAACATGTTCGCACACATTGCGCGTGCGTTTCTTTTTTCCTTTTTTTCTTGACCAGAACGGTGTCGTCTCAGCTGCTGAATTATCTTAAGTGCGCGCATAGCGCGAAACTGCAGTAAACCTTCATGCAAACGACATCTCGGCCAGACCCTATTCGCGTATTGCGTGGACGACCTGCTTCAGTATTTACAAAATTGCCACCGGTGTTGGTTATTACCAAAATGCCATCAGCCTCTTCTAGAAATTACAACAATGCCATTTAGGATTATTTTCCTACAAAATAAGATATAAAATAATTAAAAATAATTTAAAAATACTAAAAATAATAATAATGCATAACAATAAATAAAACACCTAAAATACTAAAAATACTTAAAAACTCACAATTAATTAAGCCTAAAAATACCAAATAAATAGGAATACAATATACTTATCAAGCCCAAAACCCGTTTTTTGACAGGTAGGTCGACTCGGCCCGTGGGCCCAGGCCAATTTTGCTAGGTCTACGAAAAATGTTCAGCACGTATTTCCAACTTAGTATGGTTATAGTGAGACCTGCATAACAGAAAATGACGATATATAAGTGCCAATTCTTTCCTTTGATTAGGAAGGAAAGCCAATCTACATGTTCAAGGATTGGGATGACCATTGATATTTTTGATAACTGTCACTGCGATGCATGTTTTAGAGAAATTGAATGGATGGAATCCTGGGAGGAAGAAATCCAGAAGAAAAAAAGGGAAGAATAAGCTAAGTGCAACACCTTGTAAAAGTTGTCCTGATAGAGATGATAGAAGCACACCTCTGTCTGCTCATATGTTGTCTACTCCTTTACAACCTTATTACCAAAAGGTAGTGAAACAAATAAGAAAGGAGTCAATGGTTAAATCTGTAACACCCCATTCCCGTACTGGAAAGAGAGGTTACGTACAGAACATAACAGAACTAATAAACTGAAATCCAAACTTTAATATGAAACAAAATAGTCTAAATAGATAATTGCCAACTGGCTAAAACACGGTCTGAATATTACTACAATGCCTATAAACCAAAATATCAAATCCTACACAAAATATTCTTGCTATTTACATAAAGGAAGCTCTCTTCACACTTGCCCTTGCTCCCCTTGATTACCTGCCGGAAGAAAAACACAGCATGAGCCAAATGCCCAGTACAGATATAGAGTGCAAGAAAATAAGAACTAAAATGAATAACAAAACTAACTGAACTGAATTAATCTGAATAACATAATAGGCTGAATCAAATGGCTGAGTTTATTTCATACCGAGCTCAGAACAAAACACAAATATACCTTGTTACAAAGACAAGTCAAAATACTGCCACACAGGTAGGTACACATTGGACTGCGGATCCAAATGTATGCAAAATCGGAAGGTGTGTTCTGTTAGGGTTTCGACACAGTGAAAGCAGTGGAATTTAAAAAATTTTTGAAACCCTAAGACAGGATCCATGCGAAAACAGATTAATCAGAGGTTTAGATTATTTTACCGATTATCTGAGATGTTGAGAAGACGATGGAATTCTGGAACGGCTTCGAATCTTCAACGCAATCCAGCGACTACGTCTCTACGGTATCCACACGAACGATCCGCGAACCGTCACACGATCTGCAGCGAAAGGGATCTGCGGTACTAGCCACCAAGATCAGGATTTCTAACCTATTTTTCTCTCTAGCCTCTTTCTGAAAGCGGCTAGGGTTTTAGTTTTTCCTTACGTGACTTTTAGACTACTGATATATCATATATATAGTAGTTAATAGGAATTAACTAAAACCTAAAATAAATAGAAAAATAAAATCCGAATTTATATATATTATATTTTAATTAAGTCTTACTTAATTAATATACAAATATACAAATTATCCTATTAATTTAAATTCGTAATTTCTAAATACTATCAATCATATTGACATATTTAAAATACTTACAATTTAAATTAATTCCCTTTTAATTACGTTCTAAGTGTGTGACCCTATAGGTTATTATTATGTTGGCAATAATTTTAAAATCATATTATAAAATTATAAACAGTGAGCGGCATCTAGCAATGCATCACTGCTACCCAAATAATAATAAGATCGGTGATTCGATACAACCTTTTCGTGACCAATGTTTCAATGTAATTTAATCATTTTAACCTTATATCCTAGATTAAACTCGAGGCATGGAATGTGTCATACTCTTCATAATTTAATCTGAGTTTTCTTGATCAATGAGTAGACTATATGAAACAAATCAATATTTGAGCATGGCCATGCATTTCATAGTCCTACTCAATCAAGAGGCCTATGGATATCACTCCTAATATATAGGAGGGTTAAATTCCATCTAGATCACTCATATTCCTCACACGATTCATGATGTACCCAATGATCACCTTTATTGTCCACCCTATTAAAGGTGACATTTGATGATATCAAAGTACATAAATTCTCGTGTAATAATATAGTGACTTCAGGTCGGAGGATCATTACATCATTGTCACTATAAGAATTTCTTATGACACTTTGCATAATGCTCCATGTAGAATTCTTATGGTGGGTCAGTCCAGTACATTGTTCTCTAACATGTACCTATGCATTGACTCAAATATCTCATATATTTATGACCAATGAGATTTGACCATCAGTCAATCCACATACTAGTCTCAATGCATCATTGTTGTCCCATTAACAATGATACTCGACTAGGGACATTTAAGAGTAATGATACTAATTATAATTATATAATCTCATGTTCAAGTCACATACTTAAAGCTATATAATTCGTATCATTATTCTAAGGGCTTTTATTACGTTAACATTTATTTAACGCAGTAAATGAAATCATAATAAAATAATCCATTTATTCAATCAAATATAATATCAAAAATGTTAAGCAATTACATCAAATAATTAGCCTCTAGGGCATAAACTCTAACATGTTCGACACAAACAACACCAAACCGCAGAACAGAACAGAACAGAAACTAGGGTCGACCCATACGCCTCCCACAACAAAACACCAAAGTTGGCCATCGCCCACCAAAACACAAAATGGAGACGCTGTGGACTGATCACACCGCCACGGAAGGTGTCATGCCTCGGTGTCAAGAGGACATGCCTGTGGTACCCCCACAGGTGGTTATAGCTCAGGTATACCCTACGGTACTTTCTAACAAAAATATCGTATCACAACGGATGCGACACAATATCACAAAAGGGGTTCTAATACGCACATGCTAAACCGAAACGATTCAACATAAAGTCCTCAAAATATATTAGCATGTACGTTGCTATAGAATCAGAATAATTACTAGATATGCTCTTTAAGTCCAAAGAGTACAAGTTATGAATTTTCGAATATCTAAAACCAAACAATTCTATCATAAGCATTTGAATATGAATAATATATCGAAATAATATTTGAATTTTAATTGAGAGATAAAACAAACAAATTTAAAATTAAAGAAATATCGCAGAAGGAGTACAGAATCCGTACCTGGAATAAGTGATGTAATACCCAAAATTATAATTGCAATTTGTTAGACTTGCCTAGTTCAATCTATTCACAAAAATAACACATTTTTATTAAGTACTATAATTAATTAAGTTTTACATCTCTTTGGCGAATCTGAAATCATTCCATTTTACCAAAAATATTTTGAGCATGATAATACATAGTTTAAAATATATTAATAATTAACATATTTCTTGTTCCCTCCAAAATACATATAAGTGTATTTACAAAAATATTCACTTTTTTTTTTTTTTTTACTATAAACAAATATATTATGTCAAAACTCTAACGTTATAAAAATAATAATTTATTATCCCAAAATACTAATTAGTAACAAAGATATACCAAAAATATATATACCAAAAATATATATACTAATAAACTAAGTAACATACAAATATTAAAGTTACAAATAACAAATAATAATAATAAAGCAAAACTAACAAACTAAATAATTAAAGCTACAAAATAATACTACTAATGCAAAACTAAACAATTAAGGCTACAAATAATAATAATGCAAAATCTAACAAATTAACTAAATAATTAAAGCTACAAAATAATAACGCAGAAAATAAATACACAAGAAAAGAAAAAGAAACATACCCGAAATTACGAAGAGATTCACCGTCTCCAAATAAAACCAAAAGAAATTTGGGCTTATATCAATACCCAAAATCCAAAGAAGGAAATAAAATATTTAACTAAGGAGATTCTTACTTAAAAGACCCTCACGCAAAAAGGTCTTTTCTCACAATGGGAGGTCCTTTTTGTTAGTGTATTAAAATGAGAAGGGGAAAGCCATATATATAGGCTAACTAAGGGAGGATGGCTTGAAAGTTAAATGATGTGGGACTTCGGTTATTACAAAATCAGTCTAAAAGTTAATAGAAACGATTGCTATATTTTTTCAAGTTTTACCTAAGCTAAATCAAGAGGATGAGTTTCCCCCATTAAGAACTCATTTAGACAAAAGGTAACAAAATTACTTACAAATGAAAAATCTCTGATCTAGGAACCATACAACCAGACGGCTCTGTAAAACAAGTTATAGTTATTGTTAAATCTTAAAATTAACGATGCAAAATGTGATGGTCATATTAGGTCTATAGTAACCATTTACAATGATAGCTCTCTCTCTATATACATATACACATGCATATATGCATATATATATATATATATATATATATATATATATATATATATATATGATACGTGCTTATCATATTTCAGGTTGATGTGTATGAATATAAGCGCCCAAGTTTGGTGCTGGAGTGGATGGGAACCAATGCCTTGCTGATTTATGTTCTTATAGCCTGCAATATCCTACCTGTTGTTCTTCAAGGATTTTATTGGAGGCAGCCTCAAAACAATATAGTAAGTGTTAGGATGAATATTTAACCAGGCCTGATCCAGGAACTCACATTGGGCTAGGCCCAATATACCGTCAGCTTGGTAACCTTCCTAGTGGGCTTACAGCACGTGGGTGAAGGACGAAACGGACATACATCATAACTACCTAGCATAATGGACAGAACTGTTACACAGGTGACCGTTATTCAGGTACATAGTATAAATTCCCAGTTGATAATGGAGAGAAGGGTAACGCACATCTTGGTAATACTAGATACTCAGACCTCCATTGTTGACTATTCCGATACCTTCACTAACACTCACACCGAAGGAGTCCACCAACGGCCCAAGCCGTTCGGACTTTTGTGCAGGTATTCTCACCGGACGGCCAGCAGGACTGCCCGACAGAATCAGGCGTCAACATTGGCGCTAGAAGGAGGGCCTTGAGTAAAATTTCCATCAACTGTCATTAACATGGAAACATCGCAGTCGTATAGTCAACCACGACGACCACCTCCCCCTCGGTCTCACTAGGAGACGGCGGCAGATAAAGACCGCCGTCTCCAGATAATCCTCGACAGGGAAAAGGCTCTGGACCTCCAGCAGAAGGAGCTTGATAAACAGTATGAGGAGTTAACCGAGGCGGGTAATGAACTTTTGAGCCAGAGAGGCTCGGTCTCCCGCTCAACCCGCTATACCAGACGGGATGATAGTCACACTGAACTCCGAGGGGAAGGAAATCGAAACCGCGGGAAGGAACCGGCTCGCTCTAAGTCGATTTGGACAACAGATTTGAGAAAACGAGTCAGATCGCCGATGAGGAAAGATCGGGAAGACCGACATAGTCATGGGAGCCACACTGGCGAATCTTCCCTTAACAAGGCTTCGGATAAATATTATGGGTCTAAAAAGGCCCGATTCTCACCATTCTCGAAGGATCTGGAAGAAGCCAAGATCGACCGATCCCGAAAAGTCCCTACTTTGGAGATGTACGACGGGACGGGAGATCCACATGATCACACTTATTCCTTCGAGCAGGCCATGCACTTTCATGGTCACGATGCAGTGGCGATGTGCCACTTGTTTTTTATCCACTCTGAAGAAAACTGCCAGAGAATGGGTCATCTCCCTTCCATCCAGATCAATCAAATCATGGGAGGAGCTACAAGAACAATTCCACAACCGCTTCGGGAGCAACAAGCGACGAGCCCGAATGATGATATCCCTCCTACAAGTAAAACAGAGGCCGAATGAAACCCTTCGGCAGTATGTCAAAAGATTCAGGGAGGCTGTGTCAGAAATCAATGGGATTGACCCGAAGCAGGTAATCCAGTTTTTAACCATGGGTTTAAATGTTGATAAATCCAGCAGGTTAATTGAGGAGCTTATCTCGAAGTCTCCCGAGACTTTATCGGATACTTATGAGAAGGTGGACAAGTTCGTAGAGTTGGAAGAGGCTCTCGCCAATCTTCGGGGATCCTCGAAAAACACCGGTGATTTTCACCAGAGAGACCCCGGAGGCGTTAGTGCCGAAAAGAAATCCAACGGCAATGGTAAAAAGGGGAATGAACGAAGAGATTCCAACAAGGATCGGCAACAAAAGAACGATCTCCAGAGGGATCGAAGAGGTGCCGACAAGGATTATACACCCCTGAACACCAGCAAGAGCAATATCGTGAAGGCGTAAAAAATAAACTCTTCTATGAGAAGCCCCCGAAGATTCGGGTTTTTGCAAAACAAAAGGAAGGAGATCGGTACTGCACTTACCATGAAGCCAAAGGGCATGATACTGAGGAGTGCTATCATCTCAAAGACTTCCTCGAAAAACAGGTACGGAGTGGCAACCTGGACTGTTATGTCGCCGATTCCTACCGACCATCGGCGTTTGATCGCCTCGAGCCACCTCCACCCATTATTGAAGCAAGAGGTGTGGTTGACGTTATCTCCGGAGGATCAATCTCCGCTCTTTCCAACCGCAAGAGAAAAGCTTTCGGCAGAGAAGTCCATCAAGTGTTTGGGAAACCACAGAACACCAAAACCGACCCCATCACTTTCTCCGATGATGATTACCCATCAGGGATGGTTACTCCCCATCAGGATGCACTGGTCATAACCGCTCAGGTCGGTACTATGGATATGAAGAGGATGCTTGTTGATAATGGGAGTTCAGTCGACGTACTCTATAGCCAAGCATACAATCGGCTGGACTTGGGGGGAAGGAAGCTGGAGATCTGCAACGAGTCCCCTTTATATGGGTTCGGGAATAACCCAGTTCGTATAGCGGGGACGATCGAGTTGCCTGTGATCTTCGGGACTGCCCCGAAACAAGCTTCCATTATGGTCCGTTTCTACGTGGTCCAAGTGGAAAGCAACTACAATGCCATCTTGGGAAGAACCACTCTATCGGCATTGAAAGCAATTACCTCCATCCCACATTTAAAAATGAAATTTCCAACCAAAAATGGGATCGGGGAATCTGTAGGAGATCAGGATCTTTCCCGAAGATGTTATTTGCAGACCATACAGACATCCTCTACCAGTGATAGCAAACAGAAAGTTATAATGAAAATCGAGCTTGAACCTTTCACTGAGGGATGTACTGAACCATTAGCAACACCAGCCGAAAATACGGTTGAGGTGTCATTGTTTCAAAATGATGATCAGAAAACGGTACAGATTGGCACAAACCTTCAAGATGAAACAAAATCTCGGTTGGTCACGCTTCTTCGGGAATATGCCGACATCTTTGCATGGGTCCCAGCCGATGTGCCTGGCATTGACAAAACTGTGGCCGTACATCAGCTGAGCGTTAACCCGAACTCCAAACCCGTAAAGCAAAAACGGAGGAACATAGCTCCCGAGAGGCAACAGGTAATTGATAATGAAATTGATAAACTTTTGGTTGCTGACTTCATCTTTGAAATCAATTACCCAGAATGGCTCGCCAATGTGGTGTTGGTCAAAAAACATAATGGGAAGTGGAGGATGTGCGTGGATTACACAGATCTCAACAAAGCATGTCCGAAAGACTACTACCCTCTCCCGAGCATAGACCAATTGATCGATTCTACCTCGGGACATACCATAATGAGCTTCTTAGATGCTTTCTCGGGGTATAATCAAATAGCCATGCATGAAAGCGATATACTGAAGACGGCTTTCATTACTCATCGAGCCATATATGCCTACAAGGTCATGTCCTTCGGGTTAATTAATGCGGGGGCTACGTATCAGAGGATGATGAACAAGGTGTTCAGTAGCCAGATTGGGAGAAACATGGAAGTCTATGTTGATGATATGATCGTTCGGAGCATGAAGGAAGATAATCACTTGTCCGATCTAAAAGAATGCTTCGAGAATGTCAGAACGAACAACATGAGACTTAACCCAACTAAATGCACATTTGGCCTCGGGTCAGGCAAATTTTTGGGATATATGGTTAGCCGAAGAGGGATTGAGGCAAATCCCGAAAAAATATCGACTATCCTTGAAATGCAACCGCCGAAGAACTTCAAAGAAATTCAACGGCTGACTGGGAGGCTGGCAGCTCTTCGTCGGTTTGTGGCACGTCTAGCCGAGAAATGTCTCCCATTCTTCGGGACTTTGAAGGGAGCCCAGAATCAGAAAACTTTTCAATGGACCGAAGATTGCCAGGAGGCTTTTGAACAAATTAAGAGATATATCTCTTCACCTCCGATTCTGAGTAAAGCACTGCCCGAGGAGGATCTACAAATATACCTATCTGCCACATCCTTGGCAGTTGGGTCAGCTTTAATCAGAGAAGATTCACAAGGGCAAAAGCCAGTCTATTACGTAAGCCATACTCTTCGGGATGCTGAAACAAGGTACCCAAATTTAGAGAAGTTGGCTTACGCACTGGTTATCTCCAGTCGGAAACTGAGGCATTACTTCCAGGGGCGGACTATTATCGTCCTCACTGACCAGCCATTACGGAAAGTCCTTTACAGACCAGAGTCCTCGGGAAGGTTGGCAACATGGGCTATCGAGCTTAGTCAGTTTAATATTGAGTTCCGTCCTCGGACGGCTATAAAAGCTCAGGCTCTCATCGATTTTATCATCGAATGTTCATTCCCCGAGGATACCAAAGAGAAAGAATCTGAGTCCGAGGAAGTGATCAAAACCCCCGAGGAGACTGCATGGATTTTATACGTCGATGGATCCTCTACCGGGACAAGGAGCGGTGCAGGGGTAATCCTCACTTCTCCGGAAGGTTTCAAAGTACAACAATCTATCCGGTTTGGGTTCATGGTCACTAACAACATAGCCGAATACGAAGCATTAGTGGCAGGATTTAAATTGGCCCGAAGTTTGGAAGTAAAAAGCTTAACAATTTACAGCGATTCCCAACTGGTTGTGAAGCAAGTGCTGGGAGAATATGAAGCACGGGAAGTTCATTTGCAAGCCTATCTCCATCTGGTTCGATCGTTGTTGACATTTTTCTCGAAATATCAGATATTAGGCGTGGTCAGATCGGAAAACACAATGGCCGATGCTCTTTCCAAATTGACAACCACTGATCAATGGGAGTTAGATGGAGCAGTATACTTAGAAAATCTTCAACATCCGAGCACCCTCGTTCAGACAGTAATGGATATTGAACAGGGGGATTCGTGGATGACCCCCATCTTCAAATTTCTTTTAACTGGTGAATTGCCCGAAGATAAGTCTCAGGCCCGAAGACTAAAGTACAAATCCACCAAATATTGTATCCATAATGACCATCTATACCGAAGATCTTATTCTTCCCCCCTGCTCCGATGTCTCGACCCTAGGGAATCTGATTATACTCTTCGGGAAGTCCATGAAGGTATCTGCGGTGACCATGTGGGAGCAAAGGCACTGACCTATAAAATTTTGCGACAAGGATATTTTTGGCCGACAATGCTTGAAGATGCCAAAGACTTCGTCAAAAAATGTCACATGTGTCAGATATTTGCATCGGTACCACACCAACCTCCCGAGGAGTTATCTCCGATACTCTCTCCGATCCCCTTTTCTGTATGGGGAATAGACATATTGGGCCCTCTTCCACAGGGTAAGGGACAAGTGAAATTTGTGATCGTCGCCATCGATTATTTCACCAAGTGGGTAGAAGCCAAACCACTTGCCAAGATCACCGAGCATACATGTCTCCAATTTTTCAAAGAACAAGTAGTCTACCGGTTCGGCATCCCGATGATCTTAGTTTCTGATAACGGTCTTCAGTTTGTTGGTAAAAATTTCGAAGGGTTCTTATCAGAACTTAATATCCAGCATCGTCGGACTTCAGTAGCCCATCCACAAGCAAATGGTCAAGTAGAAGTTACAAACAGGACACTTCTTCATGGCATTAAAAGAAGATTGGAAGAGGCGAAGGGTGCCTGGCCCGAGGAGCTTTTGCATGTTCTTTGGGCCTACCGAACAACTCCTCGGACTACTACTGGGGAGACGCCTTTTAAGACGGCCTATGGTTCCGAAGCCCTGATACCTATTGAAATCGGAGTACCTTCTCCGAGAGTCTGAAATTTTGATGAAATACTCAATAGCGAAGGTCTTCGGTTAAACCTTGACTTATTGGAAGAGGAACGTGATTCAGTAGTCCTCAGATTGGCTGCTTATCAACAACGAACTGCTCGGCACTTCAACAAAAATGTCAAAAGTAGGTCATTCAATGTGGGTGATCTAGTTTTTAGGCAAGCCGAGGCATCCACTCCTCGGGAAACTGGCAAACTGATGCCAACATGGGAAGGACCGTACTTAGTGATCGAAGTGTTGAGGGCTGGAACTTACAAGCTTCAGGGCATGGATGGAAATAATGTTCCAAATACTTGGCATGCCGTTCGGCTTCGTAGGTATTGTCAGTAATTCACAATTTGTACTTAGTCAAATTTTGAGGCTATTATTGTAGTCGATAGAATTTTGTACATAGTCAAATTTCGAGGCTATCTTTTTAGCCGATCACATGTTATCTTTTCGATAGTAATGAGAATATTTTTTATCATCTGGTCTTTGTATTACTGTTTTGATACACACTTTAAAATTAATCTGCTAGCCTCATCGGATCTACATTCAATAAGGCTAGTGGGGGCGAAGCAGTATAAGTGAACAGTTGTACATACAGATGATAGAATAAAACTCATGAGAAAAGATAAGTCATAATCATTCAATTCATAAATGTTGAAAGGTTTACAAGATGTAAGGAAAAAAAAAAAAACAGCAAAGTCTTTACAAATCAGTCCTCGGGAAATACAATTCCCAGCTGATCGGGATCATGACCCTTCTCCTTGGCAAGCTCCCGAGCGTATTCGAACCCATCGCTGAATTCATTCACAACAGATGATAAGATATCAGCCTGAAATTGATCCGAGGCCTTATATTCATCTATCACCTTCTGTTTGAGCTCGGGAATCAACACACTTGGGGAGGCGGAGGCAATCAGTCCCTTCAACCAATCGGCTTCTTTAGCAGCCCAACCTTCGACGATCAGTTCGACATTATCCTTGAGATTCTTCATCTGATCAGTCTGAAGTTGGACGATGTTTTCCGATTGGGCCAAGAGAATCTTCTGACTTTGGATTTGGGCCTCGAGCTTGTTCTTGTTATTCTCAAGCTGGATCTTCTTGAGCTCTTTGGCCTGCACCAAATCCATAGCATGGGCATTCGCCTTCTCCAGATCGATCACCCGGGCATTCAGGCGATCGATCTCCTTGTCTTTCTCAAGACGAGCCTCCCGGGCCGATTCATACTCCTGTTTCATGATCTGGAAGGAGTCATGGAGGATTTTCAGCTGGTCCTTGGTCTTCTGGTGGTTCTTCAGAGCCTCAGCATGCCCTTTGCTGCTTTCCTCGGCTCTTCTCTCCAGAACCTTCTGCTCATCAGAAACCCTAAGGAGAATTGCATTTCCCTGAAAATAAACGGTTGAACGATGAATGAGTCAGAAAGTTAACCAATTCAAATAAACAAATTTTGCAGGCAGATCCTTACCTTTGCATGGCAGGAGAACAGCATTTCCATAAGCATCTTCAGATCGGCCCCCTTGGTACCATCTTCGGCAAACGGGATCATCGAGGTACCCAAGGCCTGTATATTGATCTCCTGCTCGGGTCTTGAATCCCCGGTCGGCATTGGGGGATCCATCGGCTCGCCTTGGGTACTATGGGGCTCTTGACCTTCAGCGGGTCTTTTCCCTTTATTCTGAGGAGGGGGAGAAAGGCATTCCTCTGATTGCCTGGCGACGCTTCGCTCGGCGGGAGGAGTTGAGGAACTCCCTTGAAGAGCAGAAGTTTGCTTGGTTCTTGCCTCCAGAACTGATGTTAGAACCAGCCTTCTCCTCTTTATTTTCGGTCTGTCGGCCCCCGAGTCTCCGGCTACAGACTTTTCTCCTTCGGTGGGCTTGATAATATCACCCACCTGAGAAGATCCCGTGGCCATCTTGGGATTGGCAGTGGCCTAGGTGGAGTCCTTGGGCTTTGCAGCCCTCAAGCTTCGGCTCGCCTTCAGTTTATCGGCGGCACTCATCTTGACCCTCGGGGCTCCAGCTGACTCCATTATGGCTTCGTTATCAGGGTGCTTTCCTTGGTCAGCTACTGCAGTGCCATCAGAACAAAAGAATGAGTATATCAAAAAATGTTCAGAATAAGGGAGCAAACATGGCAGAGAACTTACAACCGAAGGAATATAACCAGTCTTGGTCATTAAGGAGACCTCGGTCCCACTTCACGGATGGTCTCTTGGAATACATGACCTCGAACTCTTCTAACCTTGCCCGAGAGATTCTCTTCGGATTTAGCTGGTCTTTGTTCGGGTCTGACCAAGGTCCGACCATCTCAGTGTCCGTCCCTTTAATGAAAAACCAATCCACGTGCCACCCTTTATTACTCGAGGGGGTCTCCATCAGGGTATCCCTTCCAGGGTTCTTCATCACCGTGAAAAACCCTTTTTCTTTATTATTGGTAATGGAAAAGAATTGAAAAAAGAAATCTATGGCTGGGAGGGTCGATTCAGAGAAACAGAAGGCAATGAAACTGTTTATATGAATGAAGGAATTGGGGGATAGTTGGTTCAAACTGAGCCCCGTCGTATGAAGTAACTCCAATATGAAGGGGCGAAGAGGGAATCGGACCCCATAGATCAGTGACTACCTATGGATTGGAATCCATCCCCCCTCGAGCTGGTAGTACATTCTCTCCCTAGCCCCGGGTCTCTTGATTTCATATGTTTCGGGGATATAGAATTCTGTGGGGGCTAAATCGAAGTATTGGTTCCGGATTGAAGAAGGGATGTTGGCTACTCTATACAGGATATTAAAATACTTCTTCCTATTGTACTCCTCTACATCCTTTATCATGGTGATTACCATGGGTTTCCATGGTTGTCCCTCTGGGATCCCCGTTTCGGCAACAGTAACTTCATCTTCAACCCGGGAAGACGAAGCTTGAGCCCTTGTATCTTGGGTACTTCCAGCCATTATGGGGTATTAAAGAAAAGGGGTAAAGAACTTACTTGATTTCAGAAAGGAGATCGATTGAAAAACAACGAAACAGGAACGATGGAATTTGATCTGGGAATGAAATTATTCTCTCTCAAACGTCATTTCTCTCGTGATAAGTTGCTTATGATAAAAAGACGATCTGTTGGAAATGACCCCTTTTATCTTGATTCAAGCGTGGCAACGGTTCAGATGGAAACGATCTGACGGATGGGGCGCACGCCCAGTATTTACTGCAGCGTAATAAATGCTCCTTCCCGTGCACGTTTCGTTAGCTAAATGGACGTGGATTTCGAAATTCAAAAATAAATTGTTATACGAAACGGCCGTGCAAGATATTGGGCCAGATTTGTTGGGTTGAAAAGGCAAAACTTTGGGCTTGATTGGCACATAGTTTCCAAAACTTGAAGCCCAGATTATAAAGGCCCAAGGTCTTATCCAAAAAAGCTTTTCCATCGGTCTGATGCCTCCGGGCTCCTGATGGAGCTTTTCCCATCGGTCTGATGCCTCCGGGCTCCCGATGGAGTTCCTCTTCGGTTTGATACCTACGGGTTCCCGAATGATATTTCCCATCTGTCTGATGCCTCCGGGCTCCCGATGGAGCTTTTCCCATCGGTCTGATGCCTCCGGGCTCCCGGTGGAGTTCCTCTTCGGTTTGATACCTGCGGGTTCCCGAATGATATTTCCCATCGGTCTGATGCCTCCGGGCTCCCGATGGAGCTTTTCCCATCGGTCTGATGCCTCCGGGCTCCCGATGGAGTTCCTCTTCAGTTTGATACCTCCGGGTTCCCGAATGATATTTCCCATCGGTCTGATGCCTCCGGGCTCCCGATGGAGCTTTTCCCATCGGTTTGATGCCTCCGGGCTCCCGATGGAGTTCCTCTTCGGTTTGACACCTCCCAGGTTCCCGAATGATATTTCCCATCGGTCTGATGCCTCCGGGCTCCCGATGGAGCTTTTCCCATCGGTCTGATGCCTTCGGGCTCCTGATGGAGCTTTCCTCTTCGGAAGGTTTCATTCTACTCCCCCGGCACATTCATATACTGGAGGAGTGTGGGGCAATGTTAGGATGAATATTTAACCAGGCTTGATCCAGGAACTCACATTGGGCTAGGTCCAATATACCGTCAGCTTGGTAACCTTCCTAGTGGGCTTACAGCACGTGGGTGAAGGATGAAACGGACATACATCATAACTACCTAGCATAATGGACAGAACCGTTACACAGGTGACCGTTATTCAGGTACATAGTATAAATTCGCAGTTGATAATGGAGAGAAGGGTAACGCACATCTTGGTAATACTAGATACTCAGACCTCCATTGTTGACTATTCCGATACCTTCACTAACACTCACACCGGAGGAGTCCACCAACGGCCCAAGCCGTTCGGACTTTTGTGCAGGTATTCTCACCGGACGGCCAACAGGACTGCCCGACAGAATCAGGCGTCAACAGTAAGTAATTTTGGTTTGAGTAGTTATGTTATTCTTTTCTTAAGTTATAGGCTTATAGCCAAAACATAATTTTGACGACAATTTATCTTTGGCAGCTTAGATTAATCGGAATTGGGGCATGAGTAGTAGCTAGACAAGATAACCTTATCAGGGTGTTCTAGAGAAGCTAGTTGTTCAGTCCTGCCTCGAATTCTATTGCAAGATATATATAAATAGCATCACGATTATGATTACAAATGCTCTCACGCGTGTATAGAGCCAACCCATGTTCAAAAAACATGCGTAGGACAATTATTTAGAAGAATATTCAATTAACTTGGCCATATAATTTTTGTTTCTCAGTCTAGCTGCGTCGTATGTATATAAGCTTTTTATGTACACGTATTCAAGTTTATTGTGAACTATTATTCGCGGCAGAGATCTAGCGCTGAACCGGAATAGCTTCTGAAAGGTCTATTACTACGAGTCTGGCATGATAACAATAACTTAAAATCAATCAAATAAAGGGCTACGCTGAAAAAACGATGGGGAAATTTATAACCGTGTTCTGAAAGTCTTTTGGTAAATTACAGTATCTCGAACGTAGACACGGTTTCTAATACGCATAAAATCTATCTCGAGCTTATTATCTCAAGGGGATATCTAGTGCACAAGTATAAATATATTCAAAAAAATCATTTGCAAGCAGGCTAATAATTGTATGTAATGAGTGAGGTTTCATCGAAAGTTCATGCCGAGTTTTGGGGAAGGTGGAATTCACAAAAAGCACAAGAGAGCGTTGACGAATCAATTTTTGAACCATTTGAGTGACCATAGGATGAATAATTGGTGTAGATTTTCTGGATAAAAGAATAATAGTGAAGGGAAACTGCTGCGAATGGACATATTGGCCCACGATCATTTTCTAGGTTTAACACGTTAGGTATTTAATCAGAATTATAAATCTCCTCTTATCACTTCTCCTCGGGTCAACTGCCTTGAGAAGATCCATCCTGGTCTCACCTTTACGGATTGGGTTTTTTTGACCATTGACCGAGGTGTGAAGGGCCTATAACGATTCAGGTCCAATCCCGAATTTGAATCAAATTATAACATAAGAAAGTCTAACGCACTGTCTCAATAATATCTTCTTGGATTATCTTAGCCCACTACAGACTCATCCAAAAGATCATGATTGAAAATATTAATGATAACAGTTTGAATTCTTATATACATATCTAAATATTATATATTAACCGAGGTGAGATTGGGTGTTACAGGCCTAGTCTCCATGTCCCATTCCCCACCCCATTGCATTATATAATAATTTATATTTTTATTATGTATAATTTTTTCATATATTACTACTTATTTACAATTAATATGTACATCATATGAATATATTTTTACTATTTTTTTTTTATGAATTTAGTGGTTATACTTTACATACTTTATAACATGGATGGTGAAAACTAGATAATTTTAAGAAAAATTGACAAAAATTGATGAGTGAGAAACAAATGCTACTATGTTTATTCAATTTCTTGACTAGGGCCTGGAGTTGGTCTGATACATATGCAAAACATTGTAATTAACAAAGACAGGAAATATTTAAGACTAAAAACTATGTGAGGCCCCTTTCTCCCTAATGGGGATGAGGCGGGGACACATTTTTTTTTTTGTAATTGGAGAAGGGGATATGGACTAATAAACTCACCCGCCTAGCCCCATTGCCATCCTTTCACCTCGAAGTCGGAGAAAAAATTGTTTCAAAGAATTTCCTATCCCCCCACTTAACTATAATGCTAGTCTTTTTTTTCAAAAGGTCCTTAAATATGAAGAGTGAATAATTCACGTTGATAAATGAATCAAACTATAAAAACACTAAAGTCAAGTTGATACCTCGTCCGGTACCAAATTAAGACTCGAGAATATATACATTTTGAAAAAATGTATAAAAATAACTGACTTGAGCATTTTTTTTTCAATAAGAGCAAATCTGATTGGATTTGTATTTGCCAATAAATACAAATCAAATTTTCTCCACAGAGAGATCATAAATCTAAAAATAGGCTCTACAGAATGAGAAAATCCCAAAATAGAAAAATAAAGTTAATTATGATAGATTGAAAAAAATTCAAACTAGGAGAAATAGAACCTTATAAAAGGTCAAGCAAAAGTAACTAAACGAAATAATGTCAAAAAAGATTTAGAAGAGTCTCTTTAATATAAATAAATGACTCTCCCTAAATCTGAAAAAGAGAGATAGAGAGAGAGAATGAGAAAGAAGAGCTATAATATTAGTTATTGGAATAAGATTGTTTGGGCCCGGGTTTGGGCTGACCCATATTATTTTATTGGGTTGACCCCTATTATTATATTGGGTTGGGTTGTAATTGGGTGTGTTAATTCTTATTCGGCCTAATATATTTAAGTATTGAACTCCTTATTTTAAGGAATTGGCTGCTTGGAAGAGAAAAAGTATGCTTGGAAGGGGAAGAGTCTGCTTGTATGGAAAACGTCTGTTTGAAGATGAGACGTTTATTTGGTTGATTAATGCTTGTAATTATAGGCGATTGCATGAGCATATAAAAGGATAACAACAGAAAAGATCAATTACTGACTATTCACATACAAAACCAATTATTTCCAGTATACAAGCTCTCTATTATCAGAGAATTCTGTAAACACCAGTACTATTTTAGTGAATTCCTCTCTTTCTCCGTGATTTTTTCCCAATTGGGTTTCCACGTAAATCTCTTGTGTTCTTACAGCAATTCCTTTGAATAATTTGTGTTTGACGTTTAATTTTGCTCGTTATTTTGTGATTTAAACGGGTGTTACAAAATTTGGCGTTAACATTTGCACTAGAAGGAGGGCGGCAGTTCTGTTTGGAAAATCACAACTGGAGTAAGGAGCAGGCTCAGTCGGATCATGGAGTACATGTGTGATCGTGTGGAGCGGACATGTTCATCAACACCTACGGAGAGAGGTTCGGTCAAGGATAGATTGGGTCCTTCCATTCAAAAGGGAGGATCGGTGGTGACACACTCTGATTAGATTCATCGACGGTTGTTCCCCTCTGCTTCTCCTAGTTTGGCACAAGACAGGGAAACCGTCCGTCAAGTTTCTGTTCGGGAGCATATGATCAGAGGAGGAGATCCCCATGATCAAAGGGAGTCTATCAAGAGACAGCGAATTCAGGCAGCAGAGGAGGCTTTATTAACTCTTCAACATCAGCAAGAGGGGTGGGTTGTTCTACTGGCAAAGCTGAGAAGGGATGAGGAGCCTTAGAACAAAGTACAAGGATCGGGAGTACAGACATTCTAGAGTAGGGGGGGTCGGGGACGGGTGCATGACCCACCCATGTCACAATTGCCATATGAAGTCGGGGGTAGCTATGGCCCACCAAAACCACAATCGGAGCGAGTAAGTAGGGGGCCAACTTCCCCTCGGGATAGGGGGTCAACTTATTCAGACCGACGGAGGCGTTCACCATCCCCACAAGGGCGACATGCCCGAAGTCGGAGTCCGAGGAGAATTTCTAGGTATGAGCCTGAGGATCATGAAGCTCGGAGTTCGAGGAGAGTTTTAGGGTATAGACCTGATGATCGGGAAGCTCGAATTCCGAGGAGAAGTTTCGGATATATACCTGACGATCGGGAAGCTCGGAGTCCGAGGAGAGGTTCAGGGTATGTGCCTGACGATCAGGAAGCTCAGAGTCCGATGAGAAGTTCAGGATACATGCTTGACGATCGGGAAGCTCGGAGTCCGAGGAGAAGTTCAGGGGTTGAACCTGACATTCGAAAAACTAATGATGATGATAATCCCCTCTTAAAAAGGATGACAGAACTGGAGCGACAACTAGCTGAAGTCAAGGCAGGAGCTAAGCCCACGAACACCAATTCTCCATTCTCAGCTGCAATTAACATGGAGAAGGCTGACCCGAAGATGAAGTTGCCACCATTGGAGTCTTTTGATGGCACCGGTGATCCTTACGACCATACCAACTCCTATGAAATTGTGATGGGATATTACAACCACTCTGATGCGGGGATGTGCAAGATTTTCATAACAACATTGAAGAAGGCAGCGAAGCAGTGGATTGTATCTTTACCATCGGGAAGTATTAATTCATGGAAGGAGCTATGCGATAAATTTCATGATCGGTTCGGAAGTAACAAAAGGAGGGGGAAGCTGACTGCATCGCTGATGCAAATTAAACAGAAGGGAGATGAGACTCTTAACCAGTACGTACAAAGGTTCAGGGAAGCAGCAGGGGCAGTAGTTAACCTGGATATGACCCAGGCGTTGGGTTTCTTTACTACGGGGTTGGACATCGACAGGTCAAAGAAGTTAATGAAGGATATCATGTTCAAACCACCGAAGGATTTGGCCGATACTTATGAGCGAGCAGAGAATTTCATTGCGATTGAAGAGCCCATGACTACTTTGTCAAAGAACTAGAAGGGATCCGATCAGTACAAACCTAAGGAAGGGAAGTCAGACGTGATGGATAGGCTAGGCCCGAGGGGAAATAGTTAGGCAAACAGACCGTCCGTCCAACCTAGGTTTGGACAGAAGACATATACTCCCCTGAACACTGATCGGGTGCAGGTATTGAATGAAATCAGAGGCACGCAATTTTTTGAACCACCCCGAACAAAGAAGGGTTATCAGGGATCCTTGAATCAGTTTTTTGAGTACCATCAGTCGAGAGGACATGATGCGGAAGGGTGTCACGAACTGAAAGAGCTGATTGAGAAGAATGTGCAGAACAGACGACTATCACACTTTGTCGCTAGGCGAACAGTCCCACAGAGGGAACGACCACAAAGGAATAATCAGAATGAGGCTTGTGCGAATCAGCCGAGGCGAGTTATTGATGTCATCAGTGGGGGTTTACCTATAAAATCATTGGGAAAGCGCAGAAGATCCACTTCAGATATGGTAATGGCGGTAGCAAAACAGCCGACTAAACCAGAACGACTCTATCCGGGGACGGTCATCTCGTTTTCTGATGAAGACTATCCAGTTGACTCAGTAGAACCACATGAAGGGGCATTGGTGATAACTGCCCAAGTCGGGCCCGTAGATATGAAGAGAATAATGATCGACAATGGGTCTTCTGTTGATATTTTATACAGTCATGCTTACCAACGCATGAATTTGGAAGGGGTCAAGATGGAGGTTGGACAAGAATCACCCTTATACGGGTTTAGGAATGAAGCCGTACCAGTAATAGGGACAATTGAATTGCCAATGGTGTTCGGGAAGTCTTCTAAGCAAATAAAAATAAATGTCAAGTTCTTTGTGGTGCAAGTAGACTCGACTTATAATGCCATTCTTGGAAGGACGACGTTGTCAGCACTCTAAGCAGTTACCTCAATCGCTCACTTCAAGATGAAGTTCCCCACCTCACATGGGGTCGGGGAAGTTAGGGGGATCTGGATATTGCCAGAAGGTGTTACCGGAATACTTTAACAGCACCCATAATCGGGGTTAGTAAGATGAGACACACTTTGACTGTAGATGTTGAGCCTTTCACCAAGGGAGTTACTGAGTCGTTGGCTTCCCCTGCTGAAGAGACCGAAGATGTGGAGCTCGTTCCGGGAAATACCAAGAAGTTGATTAAGATAGGGGCTGGGTTGCAAGATACTTTGAATAAAGGATTAATGGAATTACCCAGAACATATGCTGATATCTTCGCCTGGACGTCCCGAGATATGCCGGGGATGGCAAAAGACGTGGCCATCCACAGGCCATCTGTTAATCCCGAGAAGAAACTTGTCTTCCAGAAGAGGCAGATCTTTGCTCCCGAACGACAAAAAATCATTAATGAAGAGGTGAGAAAGTTACTGGATGTGGGTATTATTGAAGAAATTGAATACCCGGAGTGGCTTGCTAATGTCGTGTTGGTCCACAAATAGAACAGGAAGTGGAGAGTTTGCATTGACTACATGGATTTGAATAAAGCTTGCCCGAAGAATTTCTATCCTCTTCCACACATCGATCAGCTGATCGACGCCACTTCGGGGAATGTTATACTAAGCTTTTGGATGCGTTTTCGGGATACAATTAGATTTTAATGGAGAAACAAGACATCCCGAAGACATCTTTCATTACTCATCGGGCTATTTACGCGTATAACTGAATGACATTCGGACTCATTAATACTGGGGCGACTTATCAGTGGATGATGAACAAGGTTTTCCGTAAACAGATCGGTCGGAATATGGAAGTATATGTAGATGATATGATTGTTCGGAGTGCGAGGGTGCATGACCATTTGGATGACTTGGAGGAATGTTTTCGGACAGTTCGACATTATGACATGCGGCTGAATCCCACAAAATGTACCTTCGGGCTCGGTGCAGGCAAATTTTTGGGTTACCTAGTCAGCAAGAGGGGGATAGAGGCTAATCCAGAAAAAAATCAAGGCAATTGTTGATATGAAATCTCCGAAGACTTTTAAAGATGTGCAGAGGTTGACGGGTCGAATTGCTGCTCTTCGGCGATTCATGTCCCGATCAGCAGAAAGGTGCTTACCGTTCTTCGATACGCTGAAAGGGACGAAGAATGAGAAATCTTTTCATTGGACTTTGGACTATGAGGATGTGTTTCAAGGCATTAAAAGATATCTGTCTTCGGCTCCGTTGCTGTAAAAGCCTTTACCCAGGGAGTTGCTTTATGTATATTTGGCTGTGAGTCCATTGGTTGTAGGTGCCATTTTGATCCGAGAAGAGGGAGGCCGACAAAATCCGGTTTACTATGTTAGTCATGCCTTGAGGGATGCTGAAACAAGATATCCTAACTTGGAGAAGTGTGTCTACTCTTTGGTGATAGCAAGCAGAAAGCTAAGACATTACTTCCAGGTTCGGGTAATAATTGTATATACTGATCAGCCTTTAAAGAAAATTCTCTAGAAGCCTGATGCATTGGGGAGGATGGTGTTATGGGCTGTTGAGTTGAACCAGTTTACGATAGAATACCGTCCTCGGACGGCGATAAAGGGCCAGGCGTTAGCTGATTTTATGGTGGAATGCATGTTCTCCGAAGAAGAGTCAGTCGTCTGTTCGGGATCGGAAGTAACATTGATAGCTGGGGGCCAGTCGGACCCTTCTCATTCCTAGACTTTGAGTGTTGATGGATCATCTACAACAGATTTAAGTGGAGCCGGAGTAATTTTGACAAGTCCTGAAGGTTTCAGGGTTCAACAGGCAATCCGATTCAAGTTTAAAGCAACTAATAATGAGGCGGAGTACGAAGCTATTTTGGCAGGTCTAAGATTGGCTCGCAGTTTGGAGGTAAAGAACTTGCTGATCATGAGTGATTCTCAGCTGGTGATAAAACAGATTCAGGGGGAATACGAAGCTCGGGGTACTAGAATGATGAGGTATTTGTCCGAAGTAAAGAGTGTTTTGCAGTATTTCATCTCTTATTCATTGCAGAACGTTGATCGAAGCGATAATACTGTGGCTGATGCTCTATCAAAGCTCGTAACTACTCCGAACGAGTCTTTGTCGGGGTTAATATACATTTAGGAATTAATTAAGCCTAGCATACTGAGGAAGGAGGTTAAGTGCGTGGAGAGGTCTAACTGTTGGTTGACTCCTTACTTAGAGTATTTGGCTGATGGTAAATTGCCAACTGATAAAATCTTGGCAAAGAAGATAAAATATAGAAGTTCCTACTTTTTTTTATTTAACGGAGATCTGTTCCGATGAGTGTATTCGGGACCCATGGAGAAATGTCTTATTCCGTCGGAAGCTTCGTATGACCTTCGGGAAGTGCATGAAGGTATTTGTGGGGACCATATGAGAGCCAAGTCTTTGGAATATAAACTAATTCGTCAAGGGTATTATTGGCCGACGATGTTTCGGGAAGCGAAGAAGTTTGTGCAGAAATGTCCAAAATGCTAGTTGAACAGTTCTGTTGAACATCGGCCACCCAAAAAGTTATCTTCGGTACTTTCCCTCGTTCCTTTTGCAGTTTGGGGTGTTGATCTGGTGGGCCTATGCCGAAGGCCAAAGGACAGCTTTCCTATATGATAGTGACAATAGACTATATGACCAAATGGGTAGAGGCGAAACCACTTCGGTGCATCACTGAGTAGGATTGTATTCACTTCCTTAAAGAAAACATTATTTTTAGATTTGGGATCCCGATGGTTCTAGTATCCGATAATGGGTTGCAGTTCGTAGGAGCTGAGTTCGAAAAATTTCTTTTTGACTTGGGGATACAGCATCGGAGGGTATCGGTGGCCCATCCTCAAGCCAATGGGCAAGTTGAGGTGACGAACATGACTTTATTGAATGGAATTAAAAGGAGATTGGATGATGCTAAGGGAAGATGGCACGAGAAATTACCTAGTGTTTTATGGGCGTATCAGACAACTCCCAGAACTACTACGGGGGATTCTCCTTTTCGGCTTTCATACAGGACTGAAGCTTTAATCCCGGTTGAGGTTGGCACTCCTTCTTTTCGGAGGGTTAACTTTAATGAACTATATAATGATCAAGGACTTCGGCTTAACCTTGATTTAGTGGATGAACTTCGGGATGCTGCAGTAATGAAGTTGGTTTTGTATCAACAAAAAACAGCAAGACACTATAATCAAAGGGTTAAGCAAAGGCGTTTTGAAGTTGGGGATTTGGTCCTTCGGGAAGTTGAAGCATCAACACCATTGAACATAAGTAAGTTGATGCCAAATTGGGAAGGACCATATGAGATTGCTGAAGTTGTGAAGCATGGGACATATCGTCTTCAGGATATGTCAGGTCATACTTGAAGAATTTTTGGCATGCAACTAGATTGAGAAAGTATTTCTAGTAGTCAGGTGTAATGTTTTACTTATTTGTACTTAGTTAGATTTTGGGGAACGTGATGGGGTAATGATGGTTGTGTGCCAGACGTGGGGGTTAAGTTCTGTTTGGATGAGGCCGGTTACGAGGGAATAAGGATGTTTGAATTACTCTCCTATTTAAGGCTCTTAAAAGTAGGAGAGTGGGGGGCAATGTTGGAATAAGATTGTTTAGGCCCGGGTTTGGGCTGACCTATATTATTTTATTGGGTTGACCCCTATTATTACATTGGGTTGGGCTGTAATTGGGTGTTTTAATTCTTATTCGGCCTGATATATTTAAGTATTGGACTCCTTATTTTAAGGAATGGGCTGCTTGGAAGAGGAAAAGTCTGCTTGGAAGGGGAAGAGTCTGCTTGTATGGAAAACGTCTGTTTGAAGAGGGGACATTTATTTGGTTGATTAATGCTTGTAATTATAGGCGGTTGCATGGGCATATAAAAGGATAATAACAGAAAAGATCAATTACTGACTATTCACATACAGAACCAATTATTTTCAGCATACAAGCTCTCTATTATCAGAGAATTCTGTAAACACCAGTACTATTTTAGTGAATTCCTCTCTTTCCCCGTGGTTTTTTCCCAATTGGGTTTCCACGTAAATCTCTTGTGTTCTTACATCAATTTCTTTGAATCATTTGTGTTTGACGTTTAATTTCGCTCGTTATTTTGTGATTTAAACGGGTGTTACAAAATTTGGCGTTAACATTAGTCTTTCAATCCTTAGGTTTATAGGCGTTATTGTTTTCAGGGTAAATAACAAATACATACCTCGTAATAATAAACTCAAGCTTTATTTCATTAAGATTGGACCACTACAATATCACATATTTTAAAATAAAGTTGAATTACATATCTATTTCTTCAAGTTGTCAACTAATTTTAAAGTAGTAAAACAATTACCTAAGTGAATGTTGACCTCCTTATTTTTCTCATTAGTGTCAATCTTATTCCTTAGATTGATTTTTCCCAATTTTAAGTCAATGAGGATATCTTTCTCATTTGATAATATTACACGTCCAGTTTTCATGACTAACACGTGAGCTAAATATTTTACATAGTCAAATGACAAACATATTCTCATTAAATAGGCGCATGAGTAATACATGACACAAAATTAAGAAAGAGTAAACCCAAGATACATAATTGACATTAAATGACAATTTTAAAGAGGCAGTCTTGATTTTAATAGTTGAGGAGTTAATTTGAAATAAATTGACAACTTGAAGGGCATATTTGTAATTATACCTTAAAATAATTCAAACATGGGTTTCTAACAAGAGAAAATTTTAATATTTTCAACAATAATACTAGGAAATGTGACGGGATACTGACCTTTTATCCTTAATTAGGCATAATGCAAAAATAGGATGTGGATGCTCCAAATCATCTACATATATAATGTAATAATGATTAATGACGATTAATATAATCATAAATAGAGCGAACTGAAAATTATTGATGAAAACCCTAAATTAACCAATGACTAGGGATTGTTTGGGCCTAGACAATCGATTGTCATAATCTTGACTAATCGGACTTCAGAACGGTGGAATGGACATCATGGGTGAATTCAGAACGAAGAAAATAGGGTGAATTGTTGATTCTCCATCTATTAGGGAATTAATTTTGATGATAACAAATATTAGGCATTTAAGAAAAATAGAAAAACAAATTAGAATCCTCTCCATAGCATTTTTATTGAAAATATTATATTAGTTTTTAACTTACTTATTTTAAATCATTTTAACCAAGTTTTCTAAACTATTGCATTTTATCTGTAACATGACCTTGATACTTTAATGTCAAGTGTTTGAAAGGTAAATTCATATAGTGACATTTTTTAAGGTAAGGAAAAACTTTAATCTCTCAAATGTTTTTAAATACTCCAAAAATTACTTTCATATATATATATATATATACATATATACATAGAAAAATAATCCATAGCAAACATTAGTTATATCTACTGTTTCAGTAAATGCATTTAAAATCGTTGAAATAATAATCAAATGGTATTAATATTATCTCAGCCGCTAACTAAGTTAACGGATAGTGAAAGAAAAAAAATATAGCAATGCCGCTAACTTAGTTAACGGGTGGGAGAAAAAAAAAAGTAGGCATGACAAATAAGTTAACGGGTAGGGGAAAAAAAATCTTATGTGCCGCTAACTTAGTTAACGGGTGGGATAAAAAATAAAATAAAATTACAACCATTTGATAACTAAGTTAACGGGTGGGAGAAAAAAAATTAATTCTCATGTGCCGCTAACTAAGTTAACGGGTTGAAAAAAAATAAATTAAATCTCATGTGCCGCTTACTAAGTTAACGGGTTGCAAAAAAAAAAAATACTGCTAACACCTAGTCAAGGGGTTGCACAAAAAAAAATTTATTACACTAGCTGCTAGCTTAGATAGCGGCGGGCTAGGAAATCAAGCAAATTATCCTTCCACCTCGTGTGCCGTTAACTTATCCTTCCACCTCGTGTGCCGTTAACTTACAAAATTTTTTTACTACTAAGTAAGTTAATGGGTTGCACAAAAAAACTAAAAATAAAATTATGAACAATATATTTTATGAACAATATATTTTATGAAAAATATATTTTATATCTAATATTAGTTATAAAATATATTTTACTGCTAATATAAAAGTTTGTGTAACATATGCTTTAGGTGCGGTTTTGTTATGATACTTGTATAGGAGATTGTATACAGTTAATAGGAGATCTAGTAATTACCTAAATGGTTATGTTTCATAAATGATTATTTTTTTATTTTTTTGCAGCCCGTTAACTTAGTTAGCAGTAATTTTTATTTTATTTTGTAAGTTAACGGCACACGAGGTGGAAGGATAATTTGTTTGATTTCCTAGTTCGTCGCTATTTAAGCTAGAGGCTAGTGTAGTAATTTTTATTTTTTTAGTGCAACCCTTTAACTAGGTGTTAGCAGTAATTTTTTTTTTATTTTGTGTGCAACCCATTAACATAGTTAGCGGCACATGAGCTTTAATTTTTTTTCTCCCACCCGTTAACTTAGTTAGCGGCACATGAAAATTATTATTTCTTTCTCCCACCCGTTAGCTTAGTTATCAAATGGTTGTAATTTTTTTTATCCCACCCATTAACTAAGTTAGTAGCACATAAGATTTATTTTTTTTTCCTCTACCCGTTAACTTACTTGTTGTATTTATATTTTTTTTCTTCCACCCGTTAACTAAGTTAACAGCATTGATATTTTTTTTCTCTATCCGTTAACTTAGTTAGCGGCTGGGACAATATCAATACCATTTGATCATTATTTCAACGGTTCCAGATGTGTTTGCTAGAATAGTAGATATAGCTAATGTTCGCTATGGATCATTATCCATATATATATATATATATATATATATATATATATATATATATATATATATATCAGTAAGAATTCTTTACAAAAATTACTCCGCTCTACCACTCAATATTTGGCTAACCCTCATGGAAAAATAAGATATGAAATTCTCATTCTCTCATCTGGCATTCAGGTAAGCCAACTTGGAAACAAAACTCAATTCAACATTGAATTTAACACGTGGGCGAAAGATGAAAGCAAGTGAAAAATGCTAGTAAGTCTCCTACTTGAACTCATGTATAACCTAAAAGGATTAACCTAACTTTTGTTCAAATGGAATGTAGAATATAAATGAATTAACCAAGGGACAATAATTCATCATCCTTTCCTCTCTTATTCCAACAGAAATAATGTGGGAATTTTAAGATGAGATCTTGATCCTCCTTAAATTCAAATGTCTTATGATCTCATTCATTGAATTTTTCAAATGTCAGACACCTGTCACACCCCAAATGTTAAAAGGTATGTACTTGCACTCCAAACTTCTATTTTTTATATTAAGTTACACAAGATATTTTACCAGTCACTCTTGTCCAAGACTCTCAATTTTCACTTCAAACAATACATGATTTAGGGGTAAAATCATCTAAATATTTTAAATAAAATATTTTTCAATTCATCTCCTTCATCACTCCTCTTGACTTTCATTTTCTCTCTCCTCTTTCTTTGCATTTTCTCTTGTAAAGACTACATTTATGGGGTGCTATGAAACCCAAAACTAAAATTATTATCAGGGATTATCGCTCCTTTTTTTTCTTTCTATCATTTCTCTCTCTCTTTGTTTTATTTTGCTTAATTGTAAGAACTAAAAGTTGAAGGAGGAACAAAAATCTTGAACCTACAAAGCGTGTATACAAGTGATCAAGACCCAATATTTGTCTTTCTGTATTTTCAATTTTGTTCCAATAAACCCCCATTTTTTTTTTCTTTTTTTGATTTTCTTTTGTTCTAAAACAAGATGGTTAAAGGTTCAATATTGATTTATGGTTGATTTGACTTGGTCATTTTCTTTCTTTTTGTATTTGAGATTGTTTTTCTATGATGGGTATACTGGAAGTATATATGGGTAAGCTATTTGAATCAATTGGCAATTTAGACCAGCTTAAAACCCTTAATTTTTTCCATAATGTCCTCAAAGGCTCTATTCCTACATCACTGTTACGTTTGCCCAATTTAGAGGTTTTGAACTTGAACCTCATAAATCTAAAACTGGATGGAATGAAGACGAATCTAATAGGGAAGTCAAAGTAGGCGAGTTGGAGGGAGCTATCGTAGTGCGTGAAGGTGTCACAGCTGGGGTTCATGACGGTGACGGTGACGGTTGCCGTGCGAATCTTTCTCCAGCCAAAATCACCCAACAACAAGATTCATGCACTCAGAAGAACTCGTTAACTCCCCACAGATCGGGTCACGGCTTGGGCTGTCCGGGAATACTCCGATGTAAGAGTAAGTACAGGTGATAAACATCACAATGGAGAGCCAAAATAATACTGGAATAGATATAAGATATTTGATATCTCAGTTTGCATATAAAAACATTACCTAGTTCACTTGTTAACGTTTTATGCATATACTCTTATTTCCATTGCTTTGAGTCCCATCAACTTTATCAAGTGAGAAAATAATATCTTTTCCCACTAACCCAAACCGCCTAAAAAATAAGAATACTTGAATGGGCTGACCCACAGTGTAGGATCATCATAGTATGTAAAAAGAGTTCAACCCAACTTCATATAAAATAATCTTTAGTCCATATCAACTGTAATGGTATGCCGCTGCCTACTAACCCCAACTTCCTATGGCTTCACAGCATGACGATAACACCTCCGAGCAATATCTATATCTCCATTCACTTCGTCGACCCCAGCCGACGTCGAAAACTTGATCTTGAAGTGAAGAAAAGACGTGACAGCACTTAAAGCAGATAATGTGGTTCGACCTAGAATGGCATTATAGGTTGAATCGACTTGTGCAACAAAATATTTCAATACTACCTTCATCTAACGAGAAGCCGTCCCAAACACCACAGGAAGCTCCAACATTCCAATCACCAGTACAACTTCATTGCCAAATCCATACAAAGGTGACTCTATACCCACTTCCAGCTTTACCCCTTGGAGATCCATCCTCTGATAAGCATGGCTATAAAGTACATCTACTGACGATCTGTTGTCGATCATGATCCTCTTCATGTCTACTGGGCCGACCTGTTCGGTGATAAACAAAGCTCCCTTATATGGCTCACCTGTATCACCTCAATCGAAATAAACTTCTCAGCTTGTTCATATGCGTCTAAGAGGTCCTTCAAAGGATTGAACATCACATCTTTCATCATCTTTCTGTTTCGGGTGACATCCATCCCTGTATAAAAAACCCAACGCCTGTAACATGTTTAGGTCTGTAATCGTTCCTACCGCATCCCAAAACCTTTACACGTACTGGTTTAATGACTTCCTGGTTTATGCTTGATCATAATCAAAGACGCAATCACTTTGCCCCTCATTTTATTACTTCCAAATCATTCTTGAAATTGCCCACACAACTCTGCCCACGAACTGATACAATTTGGAGGTAATGACATCATCCACTGCTTAGCATATTTTTTAAGAGTCGTCACGAAGATCTTGCACATTCCAGCTTTCGAGTGATTATAGTACTTCATTACTCGTTCATATGAAATGGTATAATCATACGGGTCACCTGAGCCATCATAAATTTCCAAAGGTGGCAGCTTCTTCTTTAGGTCGGCTTTCTCCTGTTCAATAGGTGCCGAGAATGGAGACTTTGGATCCAAAGGCATAGGCCTAGACGCCTTCGGCTCGGACCCTGTCGTCGGTCTTGCCTCTGTTGCTGCCAATCTCCTTTCCAAGTCTGACATCCTTTCACTGACAAGGTTAAGAATATACATGTAAGGAACTATCCGATGTTTCTTTCAACTGAAGATCAGGCCCTTCCTCAGGAAAGACGGCTCAGAGAATTGGGCTGTCTTATTCCTTCTAAATCGACCCTGACTGAGCTGGCAAGGTTGCCTCATATAACTCTGAGATTGATGTTGACCTTGCGTATTATCCTGACCGACCTGTCTAGGATGCCTCATATGACCCTAAGGTTGGTATTGACATTCCGTATTATCCTGACCGACCTGTCCAAGATGCCTCATTTGACCTTGAGATTGGTATTGATGATTAAATTCTGATATCCTTATCCGTCTTTGCTCTGACCACGGTCAACATTTAGGGGTATCCGCCTGCTTTTCTCTATCAATAGTAGTTGACGGACCCTCCTCTCCACGTAGCTCCACTAGGTGGGCGTGCCACTCTTGGCGCTCATGTTGCAATGCCTCCAGTTCTGTCTCTGCCTCTCTAATCCCGTTACGTATGTCTCTATCTACATGCTCACGCTGTGAAACCCTTCTCGAGGGGGTCATTCCATCTTCCAGATTCCCTATGTGCAAATCAGAATCCAGTACGATTGACGGTGAAAACAAACTCCTTTTTACAGGTGTTGAATAGGTTTGCACCAGTCTAGGCCTCGACTAATTAGGTCCCAGTCTATCCTTCACTAGGCCTCTTGCATACTGCATGCTGCATGCATGGTTCAATGGAGGATCCCTGGTGATCCTTACTTGAACTACCCCTTTCCACCATAAAAACTGAAATTTAAGATAGACACACTTAGAAGGGGGGTTGAATAAGTGTGGAGCAAACAATATCCAATTTTTTCAGTTTTAAAAATCTGTTACGAATACAGTCTACTATATTGACCAATTCAGTAGGCTATATTAAATTGGCAGTAAACTGTTCATTGTAGCGATTTTGGAAATTATTGTTTCTTATATCAAATGAAGACCTAAATTGAAATAAATAATTTTCTCATGAATTATATATGTCAAAGTATTCAGAATGTGTTTTATAATTCAAAATTTAAGCATGCAATGAACAAATGAAGTTATGCAATCAATCGCATGAACACAAAGATTTTTTACGTAGTTCGGCCCCTAACTTCTATTCTAGTGGCCTAATTTACGTCCAATACCAACTAGTATTGGAGACACTTTTATTGATCAACTTGGTTTACAATTAAACCCCTTTTTCAAAATAAATTCTCACAACCTTTGAGGATTTATCCTCCCCGAGCACCTTTGCTTACCTTGTGCAAACCTATGCACCCCAATCACTTATGTTTACCTTGAGGACTTATCCTCCCCGAGCACCTATGCTCACTTGGAACTTGTATGTAAACACCTTATCCAACCCATATTAGAAAACCAATAGACTACACACTTAGTCTATCAAATAACCTTGAAGCAACAAGATAATTTATACAATATAAACTATGATCAAAGCAATAATTATATCAGAATTCAAGGCTCAACTATTTATGTAATGATCAAGTTAAAGAAAGATATAACCAATTAAAGCTCCAAAAATTCAAGGCTGATTAAACAGATTTCTCGTTGACAATCTTCAACAGATTAGCAGATTATTTTACGTGTAATGATCAAGCTTTTTGAGAGAAAGTGAAATACACAATGTTCAGTGTATTGTTTGTCTCGGGTAAATCCTTTGGTTCTTGGCTAGACATGTATTTATATGATAAATGCTTTTAGCCGTTAGGTGGAGAACATAAGCATTATTACCGTTATAAGGAAAAAATGATGGAAACAATTCAAGACAATCACTTTTTTTATTGTTAGAACATCTCTACATTATATAGCCGTTGCTATAAAAGTTTCCTTCTTAGTCAGTCCCATGATTCTAGTTCCTTTAATTTATATGATATATATTCCTATTATAAAGAAATATCTGTTTAGCTTAATTGGAAATGGAAGGCTTAAAATAATGTATAAATCATTCCCTTTTGGTCATTATGTTTATTATATTACCTTTCAAGATATGCCAAATACTTAGTCAACCACGTTACTATAAGAAAAGGAAACAAGCTGCTAAAGTTAAGTCCACCAATATGAGATCAATAAATTATGGTAATGGAAATAATTAACTTTTCAAAATTAAACATGATTACCAAATATTTTGAACCTCATTAATTTTGGAAACCCAATTAGTTATTTCCATATTTAATTAATTATTTCCATGATTTTTGAAAACTTCATTCCAAGATTTAAGTTAACAAGATTAAAAAAATATACAATGAAAATCTTGTTTTATAATTTAACTCCATTAATTATGGGAATGAATAAAATCACATTTAAAAATAGTTTTCCCATTATTAAAAATATATTCGTTTTAATAACAAAATCAACTTGGATAAAGTTTTGCAAAAATAACTCAATTAGTTTTAATGAAAGATTTGTCAAGATAAGAAATTTAAACTAATTGAAGAAATTAATTAAGAAAGATATAAGGCAAACAAGGTGATGTAATATTTTAGCCATGCTTTCTTTTTAGCCAACCACGTTAATCATGCTGCTAAAAGGTACTATATATAATAAGCAACTAATTCCTTTTAGGTCCATGGTTCTAGTTACTTTAAAAAAATACCTGATTAATTTAGTCAACATGGAAGATTTAATAACGTTAGCCACTAAGTCCCATGATGTTAGCATTTTGATATCTTTAATATATAACCCATTTAGATAGCTTTAATTATGGAAGAAGGTATGTTTATTCCAAAAGGAGTTTCAATAAAATAACTGCTAGCAAATTAGTTTCCTTCTTGGTCCCATGATACAAGATATCTAATTAGCTTAATCAATTACGAAAAGTTAAAACATTAGAAATCTCAATTCCAAAGATTATTGTAATAGTCTTTATTTAGAAAGAATTTATTAAAATTTATTTTCAAATTAACTCCTTTACTTTTGGAAAAAGCCAAATTAATTATTTTCATAAACATTACCATGATCAATGCAGTGCAAATTATCATGCAAATCCTAGAGCCTTGATTGAGAAATAATTAAAGCTAGGATCCTACATTGAGCCTAGAAGTCCAAGATGAATCTTCATATTTTTCAGTTTGGAATAACATGAAAAATCTACTGCATTAATCTAGTTTGTAATCCAGTCTGTTGTATTAATCTTGTAACATTCTGTTAGCTACTGCAGTTATCCAGTTTGCAATCCAGTCTGTTGTATTAATCCTGTAGCTACAAAACTGCACAATTTAGTTCCAACATAAAGTCATCATCAAAACACAAGATTAGAATATGTCCAAGTCAACAAAAATAACCTACAAACCAAACTAAGCTAGTGATTTGCTTACTAAATATCAAAGGCTCTCCTTTTAGCGTTAATTTTGACATGTGAACCTTTTTCCTACCGAAATGACCCAACAATAAGATTCTTGCACTCAGAAGAACCCGTTAACACCTCACAAATCAGGTCACGGCTTGGCCCATCCCAGGATGCTCCGGTATAAAAGTAAGTATATGTGATAAACACTACAATGGAGAGCCAAAATAATGCTAAAATAGATGTAAGATATTTGATATCTTAGTTTGAATGTAAAAACATTACCTGGTTCACTTATTGATGTTTTATGTATATACTCTTACTTTCACCGCTTGGAGTTCAATCAACTTTATCAAGTGGGAAAATAATATCTTCTCTCAGACTCATGGTCCAGAGCCATCATAGTATGTAAAAAGAGTCCAGTCCAACTTCATATAAAATAATCCTTTATCTATATTAAAATATGGGGTCCAATAAATTGTGTCCCAACAATAACGAGTTGGAAGAAGGTGAAGTTTACGATAGCGGGAGAAAAATATAGTAATGTGGAGCTTGGAAGCAAGTATAGTTGCTTTTTATGAGAACTAAATTAACCCAATTACCCCTAAAAAAATCACGCGTGCACCACTGGTAAAATACCCGAAAGGTGCAACTTAAAATAAAAATAGAAATTTTGGGTGTAAGTACACACCTTTTAAAATTCGGAGTACAACAGGTGTTTGACATGCAAACTTTGGGGTGCAAATTATACTTTAATCTTTAATTAATGTGTATTCTCCCCCCCCCCCCCCCCCCCCAAGGTTTTTTTCGGCATTTGTTGTCAACTGCGTAATTCATTTATCAAAGTAAAATAATTTTCACCAAGTTTAGTTAATCAGTTATCAAATTAAGGTATTTTCACTTATTTTAATCATCAATAATTTTTTTTATTTAATCTCTGCAATTGGACTCGATATAATCTACACAATTGGTTTCCTTTAATTGGATTTTCCATTTGTGTGCTTTAACAGTAAAATTCCCTGTTCAAGATTCTTTTACTAACAACTTCAAAGTCGATCCTGTGTGTGTTTTGATGTAAATCTAAATTATAATTAGATTATTATCATCCGCGCTTTTAATGCGTATGTAAGACTACTAATTGGCCATGAATATAGTCCATCAACCATGGATAGTTATGGGGATTTGCGTAGTTGAATCATTATTCATTATATTAGTATTATTTATTTGTATATTTATTAACTTTGAATATTTTTATTACTCCCACTAAAAGTTCCATTCAATAGCATCTTAATAAAGAATGACTGTATATATATAATTAACAAATAAACTTGTTTAAAATGATTTAGAGGGTTAAAATTAAAAAATATTATCATTAAGATGTTAGAAAAAGAATAATTATTAAACAAATTCTTTATTCGGTATTCTTTTTCAATAAGAAGCTCAACTCTATTCAGTCTACTCAGATTCCCTTAACTATTTATAATTTTTTATTTAATTTTATCAAATGACCCAATAATCAATGAGTCGGCTGCACTTTGTTTATTAAGATGGTAGGAGCATTGTTATTTAAGGTGAAATGCACTAAGAGGACTCAAAAAATACAACAAAATATAAATATAAGTATATATCAAAGGATAGTGATTCATAGCAAGCATTTACTATGGACACTATTTCAGCAAACAAATCTCTCACTGTTCATAGCATGATCTAATGGCTAGGAAGGGATCTGGCCGCATGTCCCTATAAGCGGCCAGGGAGATTTTTTTTTTTGCCTGGCTGCATGTAGGAGTTGCGACCAGGTAAACAACGTTATGTAGGACATGCGTCGTTTCCCAATCGTCCACTTCCAAGCCTTAACTTGTCCTCTACCTCGAATTATAGAGATTAGAGAAGAATGATAGGGATTTACATGGGGTCCTCTTTGGGAACGTTCAGCACACACAATCCTAATCATGTTGAGAAAAAATGTTATAATTTGAGCCAAGCAAATTAAAATTCTTAAAGATTTTAGTGTTAGGATATAAGATTAAATAGAAAGGTTCGGCGCAGGCCCAAACACTGCTAGACTGCACCCACTCGGGTGAAGCGTGTTAGAAAAGCCAAGGTACATTCTCCGTCCGAGGGATTCACACAGACGTTCCTATAACATTACAGTTGTCAGACGATGGAACATCTCTCACCAAAACGGTAACACATCGAGATCCCACATTCCCTAATTCTATCCATTTATATCTATATTACATAATCATTAACTTTAAATTCATTTTTATAATAATAAAATATATTTATGGCGATCTCGTGTTTTAAACTTAACATTTAATTCTTTAATACCTTTTTAATGCGGTCCATATTTTTTTCTTTTTATTTCTTTATCTTTCATTCCTTATCTGCCTCAAGATCGCAACGTTCATTTATCCTTTTTTAGAACTTAGGTCAAACATATATCAATTGTGACCTAGTCTATTACCATTTCATAATCATATATATATATATATATATATATATATATATATATATATATATTATGATTTGCATAACCTGTAAATAAAATTCACCATTATTATATCCATATATGGTCCTGTTACATCATACCTGATCCTGTGCACATACACCTGGTTTCATACATCTGTACCATATATGCGAGTTCTAATATATACATACTCAAATTACAACAATAATACAATCATATTGCCTCATTACATCCTCACTTTAAATAATACATACATACACATTTAGCAATATGGATTTACAAACCATATTTCCCTTCCTACCATCTAGGTTTAATATTTACTACCTTACATGAGCTTTACACATTACATATAACAATTTCTTTCATGCTTCTCTATGTATTCACATTCTTTACCTTAGCTGCACCGGAACCTCCGGCCTTCTCGTACTTTACTTGAAATGTTAGTTAATAGCATGAGTGAGCATAAAGCTCAGCAAGTAATTCAGATAACACCTTTCATGCTCGCAGTTCATAATATGCGTCCTGTAACCTTTATCTTAACATGTTATGCTTAATGTCATGTAATTTATTTAGCAATTAAACCAAATAATTGCACACAGGGCACATTTCAACTCATTTACTATCATGTAGTTCACATAGAACATATATTACACTTAACTCTGAAGAACTTGCATGTCTGCATTTATTTTACTTAACCTTTATCGCTTCGCTTAGCCTTTCTATCATTTATTCTCTTAGGTTGCTAGTTCGAACCTTATCTATAAGCATACAATCTATAAACATCAATATAGGATCTTAAAACTTTATATAACTTGTTAAACTTAACTCATAAATATCTGACCATTCGTCTTTAATCATTTCACGTTTGGTGTATTATACCTTATATAGGTTAATAATACACCCTAGCTCGTTCCCAACCTTTTTCATAACCTTTAACATGATTTAACTTAGCTTTAGAGATGATATATTATGCCATTCATCATTTCATTGTACTTTAACACCCTTTACATTGACCATTTTTTTTTTTTATCAATTATGGAGTTTATATAACTTGTTTCTATCATCCCGTACCAAAATATAACTTTTTGGAAGATTAAAAATTTTTCAAATGCAGAGCAATCTCGCCCCGGCGCTATCAGAGCTCGCTGGCCGTGAAATCTCCTCAGCCATGAACAGTACATTTGGGCCCCAGCGTAATGTTCAGTACAAAACATTGCGCGGGGGCGCAATGTTTAGAAACAGAATTTCTGAATTTTGCACTACCTTTGCCGATTTTTAACTCCTTCATCTTACATCCAAATAAGCTCAAATTTGGACCACATCTAGATCTCACTACCTAGTATTTTATACAAAATTTACTTGTCTCATTTGGATTCTTAAAATCAGTGATACATTAACCCCTAGGAGCGTTGTTCAAAATATTTTCAGACTTTGGAATTTTTTTCAACTTCAAAACCAACTTTGTAATTTTTGGCCATAAGCTTTAAAACTTCATTCTAACACTTGACACAGTTTATATAACTCATATATGACGTGCCCAAACTTTCAAAACCATAAAATTTTGCACGAGGCGATAATTGTCCGTAAAAATCCATTTGAGTCGAAACAATCGATTTCGATCGTTCGAATCGCCTTTTCATTCAAATTTCAAACTGTTGATTTCCAAATCAACCTGGACACGTTTATTTACATTAAACTAGGTCATTTGACTTCATTTCACCTTTAGTTCTTCAAAATTGCCAAAAATCACACTTTGACGGCATTTTCATAAATTTTCATGAATTTCTCATTTCCAAAACTTATACTATTCTTGGCCCCTTAATGCAAAATTTGATTATAACACATCCTCGACCACATATAGCACATATTTAACTTTCATGGGCCTTCAAGTCATTTAAATCTTTTCATTTGAATTCATTTTTCCAAAAGGTTTGTTTTGGTCGTCGGCGAACGTTTTAAAACGTTTAAAAACTTCAATTGTCGCCATACAAACCGAATGACTTCCAAATCATTTCAAACATATATATTAATATCAAACTTATCTTTTTGGCCTCGTTTGATCACCAATTATACAAAATGACCAAAATTCACACATTAATGACATTTTTCCCAACTTAGCTAATTTCATCCTTAAACCAAACTTAAATCTTTGGACTCTTTGCTTTACATGCATAATCACATACACATACAACAACTTTATAAGTTCGTATAACTTCTAACTGCACATTCTAATGCACTTTACAGATTACGATTTGGTCTACATGGCAAATATAGATCATTTATAAATCTTTGATGCTATTTAGCATAACAATATGCATGAACCAAACATGTTCATCCTTTCCATCTAGGTGTTCATCACTTCAAGCCACATATAACACATAATCAACCAATAAACCATGGTCTTTAGTCTTAAACATGAACTTGAATAGTCCATCAGCTTGTTCTACCAACTTTGGAACTTGGTTTCATGATTAATCACATATAAAGCTTGTCACTTACATAACTCACAAAATCAAGCCATGCATCCCAAAGATACGTGCATGGGTACTATTATTCTTGAACTTAAACCCATAAACATCAAACTTGAAAACAAGAACATGGTTATACCTTATTTGATGACCAACTTTTTCACATAGATAGATTCCTCTTGATGAGTACTTCATTTGTCCTTCTTGCTCCATGACCATTTAAGCCCCATAGCTCATCTAATCAAGCTCTTCTTCTTTCTTTCCATGGCTTTCTCTCATTTTCTCTCTCTTAGGGCTTGATTTCCAACAAAGTGCTGGAAAAATGAAGATAACTTGCTTGCTTTGGAAATTTAATAAGGCTTAACTAAGCTTGGTTAAACAAATAACCATGGTTAACACTTCCAAGGGCGTTTTGGTCATTTTACATAATAAGTGAAGGGCATTCTTGTCATTTCACCACTTGGGACACATAGGTCATTTTTAAATTTGTCAAGGGTATTTTGGTCAAAAGTCATTATAGGACACAATGGTCATTATTCTAATTGTCGAGGGCAACAATGTCTTTTCTCCAAAACTCTAGAAATTTCATTTCCGTTAATTCATAACTCATTTAATTTCAATCCAATTCAATTCCTTTTTTATCCAAACTTGTTTCATTATGCTAGAACTTTATTCCACTATCAAATATTTCATACTTGACTTGTTCCATAACACTTGTCACACTTCAAAACTTCATTTCATCAATTAATTATAATAAATAACAATAAATTGTTAATTTGCATAATATTCATTCTTAAATTCCTACGAACCACCTTTTCGGTTCCACATTCAATCAAATTTAATTTCCAACATCCCAATACATTCAAATTGCTCATTTTTTCCTTAAACCGCTTCACCAAGAAACGAACCTTAACCGAATTACCAAAATTCGTCATCATTATACTTTAGTCTCACAACATCCTTTTTACGACTTTACGTTCCTTTACATATTTACTTCATACACACAAGCCACGTAAATCATACTTGCTTACCACATTCTTTCTACTAATTATTAGGGTATTACATTTTGCATTTACACATACAACAAATGATTATCTTAATTAAATCCTCCAATATTAATTCCTTAAATTATTTCAAATATTCGTATATCATTCCTTCTTATTTCCTTTATTTTCTATCTTTAATTTCTTCTTTCTTATCAAATCAAATACACACACACACACACACACACACACACACACTCACACACACACACACACACACACACACACACACACACACATATATATATATATATATATATATATATATATATATATATATATATATATATATATTCATACATTCAACTTACCACAGAGGTCATAGTGGCACATTGATCACGTAATAACTTATATTTAGTCGCTCCTTAATACATTATGTCATTCAAACTAAGTTTTATCATATAACCTTTACTTAATTAATCAAAATCCTCATTTGGAAATCCTGTAAAAATCCAGGATGTCACAAAAACCCCTTACCCATGTGCTTGATTGACAAGCTGAAAGGACTAGAGCACAAGAACTATAAAAGAAGGTCTTAAAGGAGTGAGAAAAAGATAAATACAATTTTACACTTAAAACCCACAATTATTGATAACCTATTTCTTGAACTTGTTCATTGACCATTTACATTAGAAGCATCCCACGACAACACTTGTCACTGACAAAGTATGGATGTTTGTGCATATCCGAACGAATGAAGGCCCTACAACTGGAAACTACCCCTGAGGGCTAGATCATCATCACTGAGTTTGCTGGACTTGGGACATTAATTAGAAAGAAGTAACGAGTAATTTATGCCTAAAATATTTCCACCAATTTTCCGACGGACTTATTCTCGATGCAGTTATTTACGACTGAAAATTCCGTCGGAAATAAGTTATTCCTGATGGAATAAGCTTATTTTCAACGAAAAATTCCGTGAGAAATAAGTTTTTCTTTTGTAGTGCATGTCCTTACTTGTATTCCTAGTTTGCATTTAATATTATTACCATAGAAATTAACTTATCAAACCACGTCCCAAGAACTCATAAAACAATATATGATAAGACATATAGGTTAACAATACACGCACATCCAGCGAACTTCATTGCTAAAATACACTTGAGATTCTAAAACATTAATAGACTCATTTAGTTTTTCCCAGAAACATCTTTGGTTAATAAGAAGCCTAGAAATGACTTTATTCAGTCTAGAATATGGTTGCAAATGGCTTTCATTGAGTTGCCCCATGAAATTTAGCCAATGTTAAGAATTCCTCCTTTCCCCTTCTTTAAAAGCTTTATTTTCTTGAGTCTCTTCTGACCTCTACATGAATCATGAGCCCATATATTGGTTGTATATTCTATTTGACATGAGCTCGTCCTTCATTCCATGAGTAAGGAACCAAATCGAAGGAGCACATGAACATGCAAAGTTCGATGATGTAGGTAATGTCTCAAAGCTTGCGCATACATAATTAAGACCTTGTTGGAATTACCTTTAGGATATTTGTTCATTTTGTTCTCTCTTTACATTTTGAAGAATAAGTGAACTGTATACTTGCGGGATCAAGCAGCATGCCATCACATGATTTTTGTAGCTGCCGCTTAAGCTATTGGCAGGAGAAACTATTAGAATAGAAAAAACCCGCATATAACAGAGACATGGCAACTTTTTGAATTTTTTTCTCATGAAAAATTAACTTGGTTTTCATGGACCCACAATACCCTTAAAAGAGAAAAGCTATTTCACTATGTTTCAGAAAATCAAGGTTGTTGGCTGGGATAGATTGACTAGCAACTAGCAACTAGCAACTAGCAACCTAGCCTTTAGATTATTCAAATACATTGCTGATGTATTTCTATTGAACTTGAGTCCCAAACCTTTATGTTGAATAATACTAAATGTTTAAAAAAACTCAGCATGCCAAATAATTATTTCCAGTAGCAACAGTTAATGTAGTGAAACTCATGACTTTCTCATGATTATACCAATAATGTATTGCAACTGGAATGAAACTTATTGGAAGACATAATTAATAATTTGTTAGTTTGATTGTTTTGATTGACAAGTAGAAAGCTCTGGGTAAATTTCTTGATTTTGCTTGATATTGCAGTACAATTTTGTCCGCTATTGATTTTCCCGAACCTGGTTACTAAGTGAACTTTATGATAAATTCACTTCTAGACCAATAAAGTGCTGACACGCAGATACAGAGAATACTCCTCAACTTGCGTATTAACACCTTATTGGTCTAAAAGTGAACTTATCGTGAAGTTCACTTCATAGTAATCAGATCCGATTTTCCCCCTCTTTCTTCCAGTTCCTTCCACTCCCTTCGGTTGCTGGCTTATATTGGCTAGGTTTTGTACAAAATAGAGTCTACCATCATACTTTGCCATTGTTTTGCTCAGGAGCTTGATGGTCACATGGTTTATTTCACACAGTTTCGGGGACATTAATATATGGTAATTAGCAGGCATGTCTTTGAAATCCTTTTGTGAGCTCATAGTTGCCAGTGTTATCCGGGCAATGGTTTCTCCTGGTTTAGCTCTTCTTCTAGCGAAACTTCATTTTTTGACCGAGGCTGGGTTGATCAGCCATGTTTTGCTACATTGAGAACCGTTTTTTCAATTACTCTAGCATATACTACTACGTACGACTTAGGAGGAGGATGTGATGTATCCAAGTTATATTGTTGTTATGACAAGTTTTGTGGGTTTGGCTCTAGTGCGGAGGCTTTATGTGGATGACCAAATCGGGCCAAAAGGCATTTGGATTTTGACTTGCATGTATTCTTCAAAGTTGGCCATCTTCATGACATCAAAATTTGTCTTATGGATGTCAACTGTTCTTTTATTGGCTAGTTCTCTTCCATTGCTTCTATACAAGTATTTATTGAACTCTTGCTATATTAATGATCCATCTTTTATACCTTACATTCCCATATGTTTCATCTTAGATGCAAAATTTTACACTAGTTACTTTTGCAGGGATAAATCAAGAACAACCTCAAAGATGAAGCCTTGGCAAGGTTATGCACATGCTGGTGTTGTTGCTTTATCAGTCTGGTTTTGTCGTGAAACAATTTTTGAAGCTCTCCGGTGGTGGAATGGTAGAGCTCCTTCTGATGGTCTACTTTTGGGCTTCCGAACTCTTCTCATGGGACCGGCTTGTGTATCCATAGTTGCTCTCCACTTCTGTTGTGCCATGGTACTGATAGTTTCCCTTTTCTTCATCTTATGCCTTTTTCTTTTCTTTTTTTCCCTTTCCCCCCCTTTTGTTATACTTGTTTCCATTTTTTTTCTTACACAGAATAATATACACCGTCGCACAAGTGGTCTTCTATTTATGCAGCATACTAAAAGATGCTTTGTGCTGCTGGTAGCAAGTGGTCTTCTGTTTATCTTGATGCAGCCGCCAATTCCGTTATCATGGACTTACCACTCTGACGTAATCAAAGCTGCTCGACAATCTGCCTATGACATCTCCATTTATGGTTTCATAGCATCAAAACTTATGTGGCCATTATGGCTGCTTATTGCTGCAATCCTGCTCTCTCTAGCGGCAATTACATCCATCATGCTAATCAAGTACCTTGTTGAATTGAGGACGTTTTACTCTATTTCCATGGGAATTGCTCTTGGCATTTATATATCTACAGAATACCTCCAAACCGCGATCCTGCATGTTTTTACTGTTGTAACCATGGTACGTTCCACGGTATTTGTAGTCTTCACCCACTTTCCATCTGCCTCAAGCACAAAGATACTACTGTGGGTATTTGCGCTTCTTGGGGGCACTTTTTCCTGTGACGTATCTCTTGGAAGGCCAAGTGAGAATCAAGAGCATCTGTAATACCTCGAACCCGCTATATGTCCAGAGTGTCACACGTCGCAACCCCAAAGCTCGCAAGGCAACAATATCAATAGCGCAACCCAAACAATAATAACTCAACAGTAATCCAAAAATTTAAAACCCAACAATCTTTATGTAAAGACATGCATCATTTCCCAATCGTTCACTTCCAAGCCCTAACTTGTCCCCTACATCGAATTATAGAGATTACAGAAGAATGATAGGAATTTACATGGGGTCCTCTTTGGGAATGTTCAGCACACACAATCCTATTCATGTTGAGAAAAAATGCTATAATTTGAGCCAAACAAATTAAACTTCTAAAAGATTTTAGTGTTAGGATATAAGATTAAATAGAAGGGTTCAGCATAGGCCCAAACACTGCTAGATTGCAACCCACTCGGGTGAAGCGTGTTAGAAAAGTGAAGGTACATTCTCTGTCCAAGGGATTCACACGGTCGTTTCTAGAGCAGTACAACTACCAGACAATGGAATACCCCTTGCACATGTGCTTGATTAACAAGCTAAAAGGATGGGAGCACAAGAACTATAAAAGAAGGTCTTAAAGGAGAGAAAAAGATAAATACAATTTTACACTTGAAACCCACAATTATTGATAACCTATTTATTGAACTTGTTCATTGACCATTTACACTAGAAGCATCCCACAACAACACTTGTCGTTGACAAAGTATGGACGTTTGTGCATATCCGAACGAACGAAGGCCCCACAACTGGAGACTACCTCCGAGGGCTAGGTCGTCATCACTAAGTTTGCTGGACTTGGGAAATTAATTAGAAAGAAGTAACAAGTAATTTATGCCTAAGATATTTCCACCAAGTTGCAGTAAAATAGCATCAATTTCATCAACATTGCACCTCTCGATTCTTTGCAACACTGCTCTCATAGGGCCACAATTTAGTAAGAGTGGATAACATTAAAAAGAGTATATATGTATGCACACATCAAGTGTCATATCTAAATACACAAAAATAAAATAATAATAAAAATATTTTTCTCTCAACTCTCTAAGTCAACACCATCCACTGCCTTTCCGTTAGGATGTGTGTGTGTGACGAAAAATTATTTCATACTCCTGGAACAAGAGAACAACAGTATGTTTCCCCCTCTCATATACCTGTGGACCCATTACAGGTGGGGTGGGCCCCACAGGTATGTGAGAGGGAGAGCATACTATTCACTTATCCCAAAAATATGGAATAGTCTCTTGTGTGTGATAGTGTGTCCATTAATATATCTATAACTAATATAGAATTCTAAAGATTATATACCATTAGTTAAGGACTTCTCCTGCTGCTGAAATCTGATCATGTCAACGGGTTTATAATTTAATTCCATGTCTTTTTGGCATCGTCTGTCTTCTCCTGAAAACAATATGCAGGGGCCTGCCACTTAGTATCTTCAAGAACTGCTCCCACCTCAAATGTCATGATATGGGCTTCTTTTCCTGCATCATATGTGTATGCATGCATGCATGTTGTCAATGTAATGTACTGGAGTATATTTTTGCATATCAAATTTAAGTGTTATATATGCTACATTACTCTACTAGTCACGTTGCGTACAATGATCATGATATCCTTGAACACTTATATCCAGCAAGGCAGCAACTCGTCCTAGATCGTTAAAAGGTAAATCGTGTGACTTATTTTACGTCTCACTTAATCGTTCGTCAAAAAATTTGCAAGACAAGTGCAAACTTTTTGACAAGTTAGTGTGAAGTTAAATTTATGGTAAGTTGGACAATGAACCAATCCAGTGCAGACACGCATAGAGAGAATTCCTCCACCTTATGTGTCAACACTGTATTGGTCCATTGTCCAACTTACCATGAAATTAACTTCATGCTAATCTTATCCGTAATTATTCTAGAGCTATTAATATTTTATTGTTACTACTATTAAATATATATATATATATATATATATATATATATATATATATATATATATATATATATATATATATGAATTTTTTTCAATAATTTAAAGCTTTCAACACTTAATTTGTAGAGTTAATAGATAGACACTCATTTACGGTTAGGACTTACTCTCTGAATTTAAAATAGTTCTATTTTACTCTTTAAGTTTGAATTTTATTTTTAAAATTAAAAAATAAATTTAAATTACACATGAAAGTAGTGTGCCTCAACCCCTATTCACAACAGATCAGTTTGAGAGTACATTGTTTAAATTTAAATTAAGAGTGAATCAATCAATCTTGTAGGCGGTAGGCGGTAGGGGTAAGGCCGTAGGGGGTAGTGGGTACACGTACCAGAGAACAAGAGCCAATAGACAGGGCGTTTGGAGAGAACGTCCTCGTAATACCAGATAAAACCGTCGGCCTTCTCCCAGACATTGCAGAGGTAACCATCCATGTGGCGCTGACCTAAATAGTTAGCACCATCCATCCAATTAGGCCTTAGAATCCCAACGTCGAAGCTAGCGACTTGACAATACGGATCCTCTCCTTGTGTGAAGAAGAAGGAGGTGCCGTTGGTCCACTCCACGTTGTACAGTGGGAGCTGCGCAAGCTGGTCTTGTTCTATGTTCAAGTTTCGACCATTGGGCCAGTCGTACCACAGGTCGTCCATTTGGAGTGCTCCGGTATAGTTTGTGAAGATGGTGGCGTGGAATTGCTCAGGCCATGGCGTCGCCGTTGGGGCTGATCCTACATCTTCACTTCTTGTTGCATAGGCCCAAATTGGATTAGTTCTAGATGGAGAATAGGCCATAGTCATTATTATTACTATTATTGTCATCATCATCAATTGTATAAGCTACGTCCGTAGAGAAGAGAATAAATAAGGATGATGAAGAAGATGGATTGGAGGAGGTGGAGCTACACCAAGCGGCCTTCCATAGTTAGTTAGACATTAGAGTAGCGCGCAATAGATAAGCGGGTAATGGATAAGGAATGAGAGGTCGATAGCCATTTACACATTCCATTTTATTCTTTTTGACATATTTTTCAAGTACTTTACTTTATTGGAATAAAGCGCAACAACCGAGGCTTATTTTTTCCCCAAAAAAGAGGGGTTGATGTAGAATTGATATATGTGGGATGTATGCATATATTTATTCTCTTGGCTCCACCAGTTAGGAGTGTTTATCGGTAAAAAATCGAATCGGTACTGAAAAAACTAAATCGGTACCAAATCGAAATTACCGTTATAACAAGAATCAAAAACCGAACCGAATTACCGGTTCGGTACAAATTCGGTTTGATTTTTTCGATTCGGTTTTCGATTTTTACCGATTAGCAATATATATGATTATTATTAATTATATATATTATTATATATATAATAATATATATAATTAATATTAATTATATAATAATTAATATAAATTTATTATTATATTATGTAATTTGGTTCTTTCAGTATACCGAATCGAACCGAAATTTAAAAATGCTCATACCGCTACCGGTACCGAAAAATATAAAAAATAAAAAAAAAATGAAATCGAAAAAATCGGTACCAAAAAAACCGATACCGATCAGTTCGGTAAAAAATCGAAAAGTTTGAACACCCCTACCACCAGTTATCTCATTTGTTGATTTTACTCTAATAGATAAACGGGTAATGGATAAGGAATGATATGTTGAGGACCTTTTTGAGTCGAATAAGTCTATTTATACAAATAACTAAATATAAATATCAAGCACAAATTTTATTTCATAAATTTCGTTTTATATTATGTCTAATTTTTTAATAATTGAGATAAATATTTATAAACTTAGATCGGACCAACGGTTCGACCGAAACCGATTGGCACGTGGGTCCAGTTTAGCCAAAAAAATTAATTTTCAATGACCCGATCAAAATCCAGTTGACTCGGTCTAAAGTTTTATTTTTTTTATACAAAAATATTTTTATTTTTAAAATTAGATATTTTTATTAATATTATAACATTATTTTACTATATTTTAGCGTATAAAAATTTAGATGTTTTAAAATTTTATTAATTATTAATAATATTTTTTTAATGTATATATGACGTCACTGATTTAACAACGGTTCGACCACTGGTTGGACCAGTGACCCATCCACTCGGTACCCTTTTTAGTTTGATGACCGGTCCAGGTTTACAAACATCGATTAAGATGAAGTTTGTATAAAAATTTATATTTAGTGTTTGTGCATCTACAGTTGTCTTTTTGACTCCACCAGTTGTCTCATTGGTTTATTTTATTTTATTTTTTATAGTGTAGTATAGTATGATTTATTTTATAAAAATAATCATTTTTATGGTGTAGTATAATATCACATACTGATCTAAAATTATTTAATGACGTAATGACTTAAGTTTATTATTATAATGTCATTATTATGTTATAACTATTAAATTAAAACTTAAAAAAATATAAATATAAAATAAAATACTTACTAAGCATTTATAAATATTACAAATACTACTTTTTTTGTGCAATGGAGGAAAATAGTTATTACTCCTCTTTAGATTATTAGGTAAATTCATAATAAACGGGTGTGTTCTAAAATGCTTATTATTCCTACTAGTTCATAGAGATCAAGACTATAAACTATATTCATACATAAAAAAAAGTTTATTAACTAAATCAAAATTTCAAAAAAGTTTTCTTCAACATAAGTTTTGACAAGATATCAATAAGTAGTAATAAATATGATTAAACTGCAACTGAATGTGCATTCTATAGTGACTAATATTTATGACTCATGCTTTAACTGAATATATATCATAACAACTACCACGAGGATACGAATACCAGAGAAGATAACTACCTAAACGGAAGAAAGAGACATGAATAGTTTATTGAAAAATTAGAGGAATTAATATTTTTACATGCATTTTTAATATTTTTATGTCATTTTCTCTCGGGCTCTCACATAAGAATAAAGTAATTAAAGAGTAAATCATATAAAATATCAAAAATACATATAAAAATAATATTCTCTTATTTAAATTACCCTACATTAGGGCATTCTTTTGTATAGTTGTAAAATATTTGAAACTAAAAAAATACTAAATCCGTTTTAAATAATATAATCATTATTGGTTTTTTAAAGTAAATTTAAGACAATTTTAAACTTAAAATTAACATTAATTTCTTTAGTCTTAATATAAATATTATAAAAGTTTTAAATATAAATTACTATTATGAACTATTGACGTTTGTTCACTTCGGTAATCGTCCTTTTAATATTTGCAATTCGGTAATCAAACTTTCAATTTGTACTACTTACGTACGTTCAATTAGACATGTCATGCCATATATTGATGACATGGACGGCTTACTAGGCCTATCGGTGTTTATGTGTAACTTTAAGAAGTATTTTTAAATAACTTTTTAGATTTATTAAACATTAAAAGGTAAAAATATTATAACCTTGATGAATTTTTATTGTTTGATGTTTAATATATGTAAAATTTTTATTTGAAATAACATTTCTTAGTTTACACATAAGCATTGTTTGTCTTAATAAGCGAGTCACGACATCAATTAAGATGTGACATGTCTAATTAAACGTAAAGGAAAATTAAAAGTTTGATTATCTAATTACAGAAATTAAAAGTTCAATCTCCAAAGTAGAAAAAAGTCAATAGTTTAATAAAGTAATTTGTATTTAGTCCTATTATATAAACCGCTTAAAAAGTATAAATCATTAAAAGAGTTAGTGTTTCATAATTTTTAATAAAGCATCTCAATTTTTAGTGTAAAAATATTTGAAATTAACCTTCAAAAGTCAATAATGAGACTATAATTTGAAAGAGAGGAAGTAATAAATTTATCCAAATGGACTACTGTATGAAACTCACCCTCGTCTTCCACAAGATAGTCCAGGATATAGGGTACTAAATAATCCAACGAACTAACTAATTATTTGATCTCAAAAAATAAATCAAACACATTTTTTTAAGCTAAACTAGTTTAGTCTTGTATTTGATTTCTAGACAACAATATGTCTCAGGATTGAAGTATATTTAGCTAAAAACACATGCTCTACATTATGTTTTTACAATTTTTGAGTGAAAGTCGAGGGTTTTATGTCTGGTTACTTGGACTAAAATTAGGTGTCAGTATATGACCCTTAATGCTAAAGGCTCAAGTAACAGACTTCAAAAATGAAAAGTATTGAGTACACACAAACTAAATACAACATCCAAATATAACATCATTCTCACCATTAAAAAGTATTATGTGACACGGATCTCAATGTAAAAATATATTTTTTAATGTTGAAGATAATGTTGTGTTTGGTTTGCGTATGGGTATACTTATCCCTTCAGAAATGACTTCAAAAGCCTTTAATAGTCAAAAAAATTTGCTGTTGTATATAGCCCAAAAAAGATACCATTGCCCAGCTTGAGATCACCTGTATCCAAACTCTGTTCCGTATCTCTGTATCTAGAGACATGGAACTATGAGGTATGCGTAAACTGCATATTTTGAATCCATAGGTATGTGCATACCTTATAGTTCCACGTCTCTGGATATAGAAACACGGAAAAGAGTTTGGATATAGGTGATCTGAGCCCCCCTTTCCCCCTTAACAGCTAGTAGTGTTGTCAGCTTGCTCTCATCCTCTCCTGCCTATCCAACTCCACTCTCTGCGGGGATGCTGTAATACCCACAAAGCTTAGTCCCACATCGCTCATTTAGTAAAAACCAACTCCTTCCTTAAGCTATAAATAGAATACTATGCTTCTTGTTTTACTTCACCAACTTAAGAGCTCCAATTTTGAGTAAGGACCTTATTGTGTGAGGGTTTTTTATAAAAAGACCTCCTTAATTAATTTTTTGCCATTGATGACGTAGGCAATCTGCGAAACTCGTAATTTTTGGGTATGTTTCTTATTTAATTTTTCTATATTGTCATTTTTATTTTAAATATTGTATTTAGTTTGTTAGTTGATATTTTAGTATATTTTGTTAGTAATTAGTATTTTTGCATTGTTATTATTTTTATAGTTTTAATTATTGATTTGTATTTAGATTATTAGTTACTAGTTTTGGATTAATATTATTGGCTTTAATTATTGTTTTGTATTTAAATTATTAGTTAATAGTTTTAGATTAACATTATTGGCTTTAATTATTATTGCTATTTAGATTATTATTTTGGGATAATAGTAATATTTTTTGAAAAATGATTAAATATTGAAAGAATATTTTTGTAAATATACTTATAGTTATTTTGAAAAATAAATAAGAACGCTGTTAAATAATAGAATTTGTCCTAATGACAATTATTTGTTTTAAATTTATATTTAGGAATCGTTCGACTATTAATTTTATGTTCAGCAATATCGAGGTAAGTGACTTTCCAAACTATTTAGTATTTTGAAATTATTGTTTATAATTATGTATGCTTTAGAAATTATTCGGATGCCTAATGTATTGTTTCAAAAATTGTTATACTTTATTTAAGGCTTTCATTTGAATGAAAATGTTACACTTGTATTTTATTAAAAACTCGGATCAAGTATCAAAATAGAATTTTGATTTAGAAAATGAGATTATATGATTTTGAACTGTAAAATAAGTATAGTTTTGAATATCAAAAATATTGAGAAATTATTTTTAGAAACCTCAGTTCGACTATATATAGAATCCGTTAGTGTTTACATTAGTTCTAGAACAATTTAAGACCTAATAAGGCGTACACCTTTAGATACCATTCGGGGACGCTTTTCGGGGTGTGAGCATGATAAGATAACTTAGTAGGGGGCGTATCATTGACATTATCGAACATAAGGGCCATGTTACAAGGTTGTTGTAACCTTAGTCGCAAGGGCTGTGAATTAAAAGATACATCGAATATATTGAACATATTGAAATCGTTTTCGAATTGTGTTTTATGATTATTGATTTTGATTTTGAATGTATATATTGACTATTGTTATTGAACAAGAAAATATTGTTTTTAATAAGTATGTTTATGATTGTTATTGAACAAAAAGTTATTTCGAAAAAGTGTTTTGCAAACTATATTTGATCCACCTAAATAGTAAAGGTTGTCACTTGCTGAGCTTTACCACTCACCCTTACATTAATTTTTACTGGATACATTGTTAAGAGCCGAGCACTGTGGATACTTTTGCGAATGACTGAAGTTCTTTTTTTGCTTAAGATGTTTATTAGTATTTTGATAAGACTTATGTGTTGGGGAGTTGCGCCTCTAAATTTATGTTTTTGATAGCTAGTTATTGAACTCGAGGTTAATTTTGATAATGAAAGATTGTTGGGTTTAAAATTTTTGGATTACTGTTGAGTTATTATTGTTTAGGCTGCGCTATTGATATTGTTGGCTTGCGAGATTTGGGCTTGCGACGTGTGACACTCTGGACATGTAGCGAGTTCGAGGTGTTTCAGAGATGGTATCAGAGTAGTGACCCCTCACAGTGTGTTGGGTTGAAAAACCTACACATTCCCTGGGGAGTAATTTTGGGAGTTAACTGTGGGTATAGTCTTGACTAAATTTAAGAATTTGGAGTGAGAGGTAGAATAAGGTTAGTTATTAGTTTGCATTTTGATCATAAATTTTCATGGATTAGTATTTCGTTTACTATTGAATAAACCTGGATATTTTGAATTTCATTTTGATATAAGTTTTTATACTAGTTTTGTATATTGTTGTTTAGTGGGGATAGTTTTATTGTGTAGAAAATGCCACCTAGAAGAAGTAACTCTACTAACAATGATAGTGGTGTTGATGGTATAACTCAGCTAATTAATAGCTTAGCCCAATTAGTACAAAACCAATAGTCTGGGCAACGTGGCGTAGTAGCAGAATTCAAGCGATTGTACCCGCCCATATTTGAAGGGAGTACAGACCCTGCTATCGTTAAGAAGTGGATTCAAGAAATGGAGAAGGCGTTTAACGTTGGCGGTTTATCGACTGCAGGGTGGAGCTTATGATTAGTGGCTTATAGAGAAAAGGATGTACAAGGGAAATCCCGAACCTTACACTTGGATTCAAAGAGGAATTTACCAATAAGTACTTTCCTAAAACGATTTGGGCACAAAAGGAGAGGGAATTTATTAGGCTAGAACAAGGTAACAAGACGGTTGCTGAATAAGAAGTCACGTTTGCGAAGCTCGCTAAGTATACACTTACCTTAATACCAGATGAGGTGACAAAGGCCCGTAGATTAGATGATGGATTACGGGTCGACATAAGGCATGGTGTTGCGTCTTTTAAGCTACCTACATATGATGCGGTGCTCCATAAGGCATTGGTTATTGAGAAGGGCCTAATAGAGATTAAAAATGGGAAGAATGCTAATCGAAAGAGAGAGAAACCTTTAGGGGGAGAGTCTATCCATGGGGGACCGACGAAAAGGATAAATACCCAAACTGATAGATTTCATGAAAATCAAGTAAACCAAGAGGACAAATTGAAATATGGGAGATGTGGTAGGAACCACCCAGACAAAGAATGTCATTGGAATATGGGTGCATACTTTCATTGTGGAGAGTTAGGTCATAAAATTGCCAATGTACCAAGAAACCTCCACCTAAAGGAAATGCAAGGAAAGAGGAAGTAACCATAGCAAGTTTAAGGCTAACTCGAGGATGGGTGTTTCAACTTTCAGGCAACCAGTATTAAGGTATGTAACACTTTTGTTATCTGTGCTTAATAATTAAATAGTAAATTTCTTTGAACAAGTAATATTCGTGTTATTTTTTTTATGATTTGGAAATTTGGAAGACCAATTTTTTTTAAGGGGGAGGTAATGTAATACCCACAAAGCTTAGTCCCATATCGAAATCGTTTATTGAACATATTGAAATCGTTTTTGAATTATGTTTTATGATTATTGATTTTGATTTTGAATATATATATTGACTATTGTTATTGAACAAGAAAAGATTGTTTTCAATAAGCATGTTTACTATTGTTATTGAACAAAAAGTTATTTCGAAAAAGTGTTTTACAAACTATATTTAATCCACCTAAATGGTAAAGGTTGTCACTTGTTGAGCTTTACCGATCACCCTTACATTAATTTTTACATGATATTTTGTTAAGAGCCGAGCACTGTGGATACTTTTGCGGATGACTGAAGTTCTTTTTTTCGCTTAAGACATTTATTAATATTTTGATAAGACTTGTGTCGGGGAGGTGCGCCTCCAAATTTATGTTTTCGATAGCCAGTTATTGAACCCGAGGTTAATTTTGATAATGAAAGATTGTTAGGTTTAAAATTTTTGGATTACTGTTGAGTTATTATTGTTTGGGTTCCACTATTGATATTGTTGCCTTGCGAGCTTTGGGCTTGCGACGTGTGACACTCTGGACATGTAGCGGGTTCGAGGTGTTACACATGCTCTTGATTCTCACCTGGCCTTCCAAGAGATACGTCACAGGAAAAAGTGCCCCAAGAAGCGCAAATACCCATGGTAGTATCTTTGTGCTTGAAGCAGATGGAAAATGGGTAAAGACTACAAATACAGTGGCACGTACCATGGTTACAACAGTAAGGGCATGCAGGATCGCAGTTTGGAGGAAGTATTCTGCGGATATATAATTGCCAAGGGCAATTCCCATGGAAATAGAGTAAAATGTCCTCAAGTCAACAATGTACTTGATTGGAATGATGGTGCAATTGCCGCTAGTGAGAGCAGGATTGCCACAATAAGCAACCATAATGGCCACATAGGTTTTGATGCTATGAAACCATAAATGGAGATGTCATAGGCAGATTGTCAAGAAGCTTTGATTCCGTCAGATTGGTAAGTCCATGATAACGGAATTAGCGGTTGCATCAGGATAAACAAAAGACCACTTGCTACTAGCAGCACTAAGCATCTTTTAGCAGGCTGCATAGAAATTAAAAAAAATGCCTAATTAATAGGAAAAGGGTAGGTAACCTATGGAGCTGTTGTGCGACGGTGTATATTATTCTGTGGAAGAAAAAAATGGAAACAAGTATAACAAAAGGGGGGAAAAGGGAAAAAAAGAAATGAAAAAGGAATAAGATGAAGAAAAGGGAAACTATCAGCACCATGGCACGAGAGAAGTGGAGAACAACTATGGATACACAAGCAAGTCCCATGAGAAGAATTCAGAAGTCCAGGGGTAGACCATCAAAAGTAGCTCTACCATTCTACCACCAGAGAGCTTCAAAAATTGTTTCACGACAAAACCAGACAGATAAAGCAACAACAACAACATGTGCATAACCTTGCCAAGGATTCATCTTTGAGGCTATTCTTGATTTATCCTTGCAAATGTAACTAGTGTAAAATTTTGCATCTAAGATGAAACATATGGGAATGTAAGGTATAAAAAATGGATCATTAATATGACAAGAGTTCAATAAATACTTGTATAGAAACAATGGAGTAAAAGAACAGTTGACATCCATAGGACAAATTTTGATGTCATGAACAACATGGCCAACTTTGAAGAATACATGCACGTCAAAATCCAAATGCCTTTCGGCCCAATCTGGTGATCCACATAAAGCCTCCGCACTAGAGCCAAACCCACAAAACTTGTCATAACAACAATATAACTTGGATACATCACATCCTCCTCCCAAGCTATACATAGCAGTATATGCTAGAGTAATTGAAAAAACGGTTCTCAGTGTAGCAAAATATGGCTGATCAACCCAGCCTCGGTCAAGAAATGAAGTTTCGTTGAAAGAAGAGCTAAACCAGGAACAACCATTGCCAGGATAACACTGGCAACTATGAGCTTACAAAAGGATTTCAAAGGCATGCCTGCTAATAACCATATACTAATGTCCCCGAAACTGTGTGAAACAAACCATGTGACCATCAAGCTCCCGAGCAAAACAAAGGCGAAATATGATGGTAGACTCTATTTTGTACAAAAACGAGCCAATATAAGCCATCAACTAAAGGGAGTGGAAGGAACTGGAAAAAAGAGGGGGGGGGGGGAATCGGATCTGATTACTATGAAGTGAACTTCATGATAAGTTCACTTTTAGACCAACAAGGTGCTGACACGCAGGCTGAGGAGTGTTCTCTCTATCTGCGTGTCAGCACTTTATTGGTCTAGAAATGAACTTACCATGAAGTTCACTTCATAGTAACCGGGTTCAGAAAATTTAATAGCGGACAAAATTGTACTGCAATATGAAGCAGAATCAGGAAATTTACCCAGAGCTTTCTACTTTTCAATTAAAACAATCAAACTAAAAAATCTTATATCCTAACACTAAAATCTTTAAGAATTTTAATTTGTTTGGCTCAAATTATAACATTTTTTCTCAATGTCGACGCCGGGATTAGTCGTTTCGCTTTTTAATATTAAATCCCCAATATTAAAAGCCCTTTCCAATTTTAGCCTTTAGATTAAGATGTGATTTTTTGAAAAGGGTCGGCTTAGTGTCGACGGGGTTTCGAAAGGTCGATTTCTTAATGAGCCAATTTACCAGAGTCGCCAGTTGGTATATTTGAAAATGGATGTACCAATTCATCCGAATTTTGTTTTCGTTATCGCTGGCTCATATGTGACTCCGAATTAATTGGTCTGTGAACCAAGATTCATAGAGTTCGGGGGCTTGCTTAAGCGAGGGGAAGGTGTTAGACACCCCCCGACTTCCGTGAAAACACGGTTACCGCAATCTCGATGTTTTCCTATCTTTTCAAAGTCCTAAAAATGTGTGAGTTCCGTGTGTGTGCGTGCGTGCCTAGGTGATGGTTGTGGTGAATTTTGCGTGAAAATCGCTTTGATTTCTTATGGAAAACATGTTTTGTCGGGAAAGCGTTTAGATGTCTTTTGACCCAAATGACAAGGCTTCGTTTTTTATAATAAAGATTGATTTTAATTTCGAAAACGATGAGGCTTTTTATTAGATGTCATTTTTAGAAAACAATAGTTTTTAAACTTTTGTCAAATAGGAATCGAGACTATACATTGCCTTCTAACAGTAAATTCAAATAAAATGAAGGCAACTTCTAGAACTCTTTAACCCTATACACAAAATTTAACGAAAATGTTTATCTATTTTTTTTACGAAAACATCTTTTATGACATTTCAAAACCAAATGGAGCCTTTTCGTCAAACAAGGATCAAAGTTCGCCAAAACTCTTAATTTTTAAACCTTGTGAATCTAATATCCTAATTTGATCATTTTTAGAAAATCTTCATCGTTTGCCTCATTTTGGAAAATCGTTTTTTGTGTCGTAAATCAAAACAAGCATTCAAAACGTGTCAGGGCTATCCATGGGCATGTGAGCCGTCTAAATAACTCCAAACACCCATAATCATATATTTTACTATTACGAGGCCTTAACCGATTACGGTTCAATATCGCTTTAAGGCCCAATATTTATATATATACAAAATGGACCCTTGCAATGATTACATACACCAAAAGTTGTCCATCATCGGGATTTTATCACAAGGATCTCCTCCCTAGGCTCACAATCACCCAAATCGCTGCACAACCATACCAGAGCAAGATAAACAATACTAAACTGGATACTATGCTATATGACTCAGAAAATCACAACCCAACATTACGAACTATCCACTACCACAATAAAATACATATCACCGTACGGATGTCATCGGGACATTAGGAGGAAATTACGTTCCGACGGAACCCTGACTAATAATCCCTAATCCACGAATCCTCAACAATGTAACAACATACTACGTTAAACAACCCAAAACACAAGATTTAATAACAACACAAGCAAAAATTCAAAGAAAACACCCTTTTCACCTTGCAATACACCTACAAAAACTTTTTATTTCACGAATCGGGCAAAACTGCAAGAACACTTGACTATTTAACAAAGAAAATGAAATTTTTTCACTTGGATTCTCTAAACCCGAGCTCTCCTCCCTCTCCTCATGTATTTCTCTCTCTTTAGATTAGGAAAATTTGCTTCATTTTGTTCTGCAGATCAAAAATGGCGTTATATAGGTGATTCAAGGCAGCCGCAGGTGTAACTGCAACTGGCCGCAGGTGCATCTGCGGCTGACTTCGCTGGCCGCCCACGCCGAATCCTCGGCTGCCGTGTTTTGCCCTCGAGCCGTGCAAATGTCACCTCTGTCGGTGGCCGCAGGTACACCTGCGGCTGCCCAGTTCGCTTTTTTCGATTTTCGTGCCATGCAGTCTTAAATCATGCAAATGTCCTCCGACCATTGTAAGCGTAGTGGCCATTAGTCGTCTTTTGTGATCAAATCAGGTTCTTCTGGATCAGTTGTTTGCCTCGCCTCAAGTAACCTGATGCTTGTTGTTCGTTGTGGCTGCTTTGACCGTAAGTCGTTGGGGTGACTTCGTGTTGGGGTCCACCTTCCTTTTCGCACGTCGGGTCAAGTGACGATTTTGCCCTCCTGTCAGGGTTAGTACAAAAGTGCAAAATTTGGGTGTCTACACTCAACATGATTAGGATTGTGTATGCTGAACGTTCCCAAAGAAGACCCCGTGTAAATCCTTATCATTCTTCTCTAATCTCTATAATTTGAGGTAGGGGACAAGTTAGAGGTTGGAAGTGGACGACTGGGAAATGACACATGTCCTACATAACGTCGTCTACCTGGCCGCAACTCGTACATGCAGCCAGGCAAAAAAATTAAAAAAATAAATCTTCTTAGCCGCTTATAAGGACATGTGGCCAGGCCCCCTTCCTAGCCATTAAATCATGCTATGAATAGTGAGAAATTTATTTGCTGTAATAGTGTCCATAGCAAATGCTTGCTATGAATCACTACCCTTTGATATATACTTATATTTATATTTTGTTGTATTTTTTGAGTCCTCTTAGTGCATTTAGCCTTAAATAACAATGCTCTTACCATCTTAATAAACAAAGTGCAGCCGACTCATTGATTATTGGGACATTTGATAAAATTAAATAAAAAATTATGAATAGTTAAGTGAATCTGAATAAAGTTGAGTTTCTGATTAAAAAAGAATACCGAATAAAGAATTTGTTTAATAATTATTGTAACGCCCCGAAAATCCCTGTACTTGATACAGGCGACCTCGTGCGTTAATATACAACCTTGTTCTTATTAACCACAATATTCAACAATAATAATTGCTAAAAACTCATTAAATTTAAACTTTTATAAATAATTATTTAATCATTTGTCTCAGAATCGTAATCTTTACATAAATCTTTGAACAACTCAGATTATATATATATCATGACCTAATTCAATACAAAAGATATACAGATTAATTGCCCTTAACTTTACAATTATCTTTTTAAGTCTATTTATATGCAAACTAAGATATCAAATATCTTACATATGTTTTAGCATTATTTTGGCTCTCTATTGTGACATTTATCACCTATACTTACTCTTACATCGGAGCATTCCCAGACGGCCCAAGCCGTGACCTAATCTATGGGGTGTTAACGGGTTCTTCTGAGTGCAAAAATCTTGCTATTGGGTGATTTTGGCTGGAGAAAGATTCACACGCCAACAGTCACCGTCATGAACCTCAGCCGTGACACCTTCATGCACTATGATAGCTCCCTTCAGCTCACCTACCCCGACTGCCCTATTATATTTTTCTTCATTCCGGCCAGTTTTAGATTTGTGAGGTTCAAGTCCAAAACCTCTAAATTGGGTAAATGTAATAGTGATGTAAGAATAAAGCCTTTAAGGACTTTGTAGGAAAAAAATAAGGGTTTTAAGCTGGTCTAAATAGCCAATTGATTGAAATAGCTTACCCATATATACTTCCAGTATACCCATCACAGAAAAATAATCTCAAATACAAAAAGAAAGAAAATGGCCAAGTGAAATCGCCATAAATCAATATTGAACCTTTAACCATCTTGTTTTAGAACAAAAGAAAATCAAAAAAAGAAAAAGAAAATTGGGGGTTTGTTGGAACAAAATTGAATATACAGAAAGACAAATATTAGGTATTGATCACCTGTATACACGCTTTGTAGGTTCAAGATTTTTGTTCCTCCTTTAACTTTTAGTTCTTACAATTAAGCAAAATAAAACACAGAGAGAGAGAAATGATAGAAAGAAAAGAAAGAGTGATAATCTCTGATAATAATTTTAGTTTTGGGTTTCATAGCACCCCATAAATGTAGTCTTTACAAGAGAAAATGGAAAGAAAGAGTAGCGAGAAAATGAAAGTCAAGAGGAGCAATGAAGGAGATGAATTGAAAAATATTTTATTTAAAATGTTTAGATGATTTTACCCCTAAATAATGTATTGTTTGAAGTGAAAATCGGAAGTCCTGGACAAGACCGGCTGGTAAAATATATGGTGTAACTTAATACGAAAAATAGAAGTTTGGGGTGCAAGTACATACCTTTTAAAGTTTGGGGTGTGACAGGTGTCTGACATTTGAAAAATTCAATGAATGAGATCATAAGACATTTGAATTTAAGGAAGGTCAAGATCTCATCTTAAAATTCCCACATTATTTCGGTTAGAATAAGATGGGAAAGGATGATGAATTCTTGTCCCTTGGTTAATTCATTTATATTCTATTTTCCCTTTGAACAAAAGTTAGGTTAATCCTCTTAGGTTATGCATAAGTTCAAGTAGGAGACTTACTAGCATTTTTCACTTGCTTTTATCTTTTGCCCACATGTTAAATTCGATGTTGAATTGAGTTTTATTTCCAAGTTGGCTTACATGAATGTTAGGTGATAGAATGAGAATTTCATATCTTATTTTTCCATGAGGGTTAACCGAATATTGAGTGGTAAAGCGGAGTAATTTTTGTAAAAACTACTTACTAATATATATATATATATATATATATATATATATATATATATATATATATATGGAGAATGATCCATAGCGAACATGGTAATGATATTGTCCTAGCTGCTAAATAAGTTAAAGGATAGGGGGAAAAACATATCAATGCCGCTAACTTAGTTAACGGGTGGGAGAAAAAAAATAGGCACAACAAGTAAGTTAACGGGTAGGAAAAAAAATTAAATCTTATGTGCCGCTAACTTAGGTAACGGGTGGGATAAAAAAAAATTACAACCATTTAATAACTAAGTTAACGGGTGAGAGAGAAAAAAAATTCTCATATGCCGCTAACTAAGTTAACGAGTGGGAGAAAAAAAATTAAATCTCATGTGTCGCTAACTAAGTTAACGGGTTGCACAAAAAAAAAAAAGAATATTACTAACGCTTAGTTATGGGGTTGCACAAAAAAATAAAATAAAAATTACTACACTAACCGCTAGCTTAAATAGTGGCAGACTAGGAAATCAAACAAATTATCCTTCCACCTTGTGTGCCGTTAAGTTACAATAAAAAAATTACTGCTAACTAAGTTAACAGGTTGCAAAAAAAAAATAAAAAGGCGCACCTAAAGCATATGCTACACAATCTTTTATATTAGTTTTAAAATATGTATTTTTATATTTTATTGCTAATATAAAATATACTGGGACAATATCAATACTATTTGATTATTATTTCAATGGTTCCAGTATGCACACACGAAAGTAATCTTCGGAGTATTTAAAAACATTTGAGAGATTAGAGTTTTTCCTTACCATAGAAAATGTCACTATATGAATTTACCTATCTAACACTTGACATTAAAGTATCAAGGTCATGTTAAAGATAAAATTCAATAGTTTAGAAAAGTTGGTCAAAATGATTTAAAATAAGTAAGTTAAAACCAATATAATATTATCAATAAAAATTCTATGCGGAGGATTTTAATTTGTTTTTCCATTTTTCTTAAATGCCTGATATTTGTTATCATCAAAATTAATTCCCTAATAGATGGAGAACCAAAAATTTGCCCAATTTTCTTCGCGCTGAATTCACCCATGATGTCCATTCCACCATTCTGAAGTTCGATTAGTCAAAATTATAACAATCGATTGTCTAGGCCCAAACAATCCCTAGTCATTGGTTAATTTAGGGTTTCCATCAACAATTTTCAGTTCGCTCTATTTACGATTATTATAATCGTCGCTCATCATTATTACATTATATTTACGTAGTGTAGGTGATTTGGAGTAGGGATATCACAACCTTCACATCCTATTTTTGCATTATGCCTAATTAAGGATAAAAGGTCAGTATCCTGTCACATTTCCTAGTATTATTGTTGAAAATATTAAAATTTTCTCCTATTAGAAAACCCTTTTCAATTATTTTAAGGTGTTATTATAAATATGCCCTTCAAGTTGTCAGTCTATTTCAAATTAATCCATCAATTATTAAAATCGAGACTGCCTCTTTATAATTGTCAATTATGTTTCTTGGGTTGACTCTTTCTTAATTTTCTATCATATATTACTCATGCGCCTATTTAATGAGAATATGTTTGTCATTTAACTATGTAAAATATTTAGCTCACGTGTTAGTCATGAAAACTGGACATGTAATATTACCAAATGACAAAGATATCCTCATTGAATTAAAATTGGGAAAAATCAATCTAAGGAACAAGATCGACACTAATGACAAAAATAAGGAGGCCAACATTCACTTTGGTAATTGTTTTACTATTTTAAAATTAGTTGACAACTTGAAAAGATAGATATATAATTCAACTTTTTTTTAAAATACGTGATAATGTAGTGGTCCTAATCTTAATGAAATAAAGCTTAAGTTTCTTATCACGAGCTATGTATTTGTTAGTTACCCTGAAAATAGTAACGCCTATAAGCCTAAGGATTGAAAGACTAATATTATAGCTTTTCTTTCTCATTCTCTCTCTCTTTTTCAGATTCAGGGAGAGTTGTTTATTTATATTAAAGAGACTCTCATCTAAATCATCGAGACATCGCATTGGACTTTATTCTATTACAATTTGATTCGAATTCAAAATTTGACCCAAATCGTTACAAGCCCTCCACATCTCGGTCAATGGTAAAAAAAAACCAAACCGTCAAGGTGAGGCCAGGATGGATTTTCTCAAGGCAGTTGCCCCTAGGAGATTTATAAGTCTAATTAAATATCTAAAATGTTAAACCTAGAAAATGATCGTGGGCCAATATGTCCATTGCAGCAAATCTTCGCAGCAGTTTCCCTTCACTATTATTCTATTATCCAAAAAATCTACACCAATTACTCATCCTATGATCAGTCAAATGGTTCAAAAATTGATTCGTCAATGCTCTCTTGTCTAGCTACTACTCATGCCCCAATTCTGATTAATCTAAGCTGCCAAAGATAAATTGTCGTCAAAATTATGTTTTGGCTATAAGCCTACAACTTAAGAAAAGAATAACATAACTACTCAAACCAAAATTACTTACTATCTTGTTTTGAGGCTGCCTCCAATAGAATCCTTGAAGAACAACAGGTAGGATATTGTAGGCTATAAGAACATAAATTAGCAAGGCATTGGTTCCCATCCACTCTAGCACTAAACTTGGGCGCTTATATTTGTAGGCACGGAAATTGCGTACCTTGCTAGGGTTATGGTTCATAGTTATGGTGGAGGCGAGAAATCCGGAAAGAGTACAGAATCGGTTGAAATTTTGGAAAGGGGAGAAGAATCGGTGAGCAACTGCCAAAGTAACACGTGGCAGAACTCCAGGATCACGACGTAACCGCTGGTGTCCCAGAGCCGTGACAAGTGTTTCGAGTGAATTTCAGTAGGCAAGCCAACACTTTCATTCACTCGATGATGAGTTGATCACAAATTCCTAATTCCTTCCAACATCCTTCTTGTTTCGAGAGAGAGAGAGAGAGAGAGAGTGATTCTATATGGCTAGAATTCTCAAGTCTTTTTCCTTCCCCCAAAAATGTTCCCCCCCCCCCTCACTTGTTAGGTGAAGGATATTTATAGGGTCCATGACATGTGCCAAGCACATGTCAAGAGGGGAATTTCCAGAAATGCCCTTAATGATAAGGAAATTTCTGGAATACCCCTGGTTACCCAGGTAATACCCAAATTATCCAATTCTTCTAGCCACAAATCCAATCCTTCAATCGATTCCCAAACACAAGTAGTCCCCACGAGCCTTCAGCCTTGGGACTTATGACTACAACTCTTAAATTATATTTTTCGGTCTTTATCTGTTTGTTGTCCGTTATTTTATTTTAGGTCATTCAATGTTAACCCTAATTTCATTTATGACCATTTAATGTGAACCGTAATTTTATTCCTAGGCTCACAATATTCATACACTTCAACCTGAAATATGATAAGCACATATAATATATGATAAGCACATATACTATATATATATATATATATATATATATATATATATATATATATATAGAGAGAGAGAGAGAGAGAGAGTTATCCATTGTAAATGGTTGCTATAAGACCTAATATGACCATCACATTTTGATGGAAAAAGATATAAGTGATGATGTTTTGCAATGATCCATGCAATGACCTTTGTAAAAAATGGTGGGACCTACCATGTAAGTGGTGGGTCCCACTATTTTTTACAAATGTCATTGGCAAGATCACTGGGCATAGCAAAACTCCATTTTGATTCGTTCATTATAAGATTTAACAACAACTATCTAAAAATACAACTCCCCTACCGTAACATAGTAGTGTTGTGGTAGGAAGTTTTTTCTTTTTTTAAATTGCGAACGTAGAATTTATAAATGGATGGTGCAAATATGGTGGTCAAAAATAGATCCATAGCCACCAATGCCCTAGATCAGATGTCCTAGAAAATTATTAAGAAAATTTGTTAAAGGGACTACGGTTCACGTCTAACCAATGTATATATTCTAGAAAAGAGAATGCCAGCAGCACCAGTAGTAACACACATATAACTGACTGTGTAAAGAGCCTCGTTTATATGCATCCCTATGATACCGGTAGCAAACCTGTTAGTTGTCTAAGTGTGACTACGCAACTAGATTGAATCTATAAAAATAGTAGACATACCAACAATTAGTTCTTTAACTAGTAAAAAGAATGGATGGTGCAAAGGATATTTTCTTACTAAATAACTGACACAAAACACCAAACACGACAAGATAGCATAATATGATCATCCACTGCAAAATTCTTGCCGGTGAGTCTGCATGAAGTAGCTGAATTAGAGTACGTATGTATGCATAGTTCTCATTTTTAATAACACCATTTTGTTCATGACAAGGTTAATTTCTAACTCTTACCTTGAAATGGACAATAATGTGCCCATAATGCAAACCTATCAAGCAAATGACTAGTTATAGGCATCACAGAACTACAAACACCAAGAGTGAGGGTCAACAGAAAATCGGGTAATTCAAAAGCATTGAAAACCCTAATAAAATTAATCTAAAAATTTTCTTCTAAACACAAAGCATCATTTTTCTCCACTTTCTGAGATTTTGTTACAATAAAAAGTCAGACAACAACACCGGAATTTCTTCTGTATATTTAAAGATGTAAAAGACCACTATGAATAGATCCCTCAAGGCATACATATATTTATCCTGATACATTTGTATATTGTGTCGTTTCATATATTGCCTATAATTGATACGAATAAACCATTCAATGAAAGAGGAAGTTTTGATAAATAAACCTTAGGATTTCTTTAGGATCAAAAGGGGTTTGACAACATGAAGGAGCATCAAAAGGAAGTGGACCATAATCTTGGGAATTGATATTACATCGCTGAGAAAGAAGAACTAACAGATTAGAGAACAAGGAATGCCAGCACGCTGTTTAGACTTGCTGAACGTCGAATTATTGATACACATGAGTACCATGGTTCTCCCATAGACTGGTTTTCTGTGTAAGTATTGAATTCACAATATTTTACGGTCTATCATTCCAACAACATTACAGGCTTGGTCCAATGTCTCCCCGCACTCCACATTTCACCTGTAAATGGTTAAAAATATGCAAAACTAATATTTTACAGTAATATTTGAAATGAGAGGTCATCCCCCAAATAGTTGAAGTCATATCATTAAAGCAAAAACAAAAGTCAGATACTTACTGAGAATATCTTCGGTGACAAAGAAAACTTTGCTGGAATTTGATATTCCCAATCAGGAACATATAAGCCGTACAATATGGAAAAGTACAAGGCAGTAAGAACCAATGCCATGCCCCTGGAGAATAAAAAAGAAATAACAAGACAACCTAGTCGGGTCAATACCAGTCTCAGGGTTATATGAGGGAACCTGGCAAGGTCGGTCAGGGTCAGTTAGAAGGAATGAGACAACCCGATTCTCTGAGCTGTCTTTCTCGGCGAAGTGCTCGATCTCCAGTTGAAAGAAAGGGTCATGATGTTCCAAGGACGGAACCGGGTCGGGAAGAGCATCGGATAGTCCCTTACGTTCCTATTCTCGACCTTTTTAGTGAAAGGATGTCAAACTTGGAAAGGAGATTAACAACAACGAAGTAAAGACTGACAGTAAGGTCCGAGCCGGAGGCATCTAGGCCCATGCCTTTGGATCCAAAGTCTCAATTCTCGGCAGTTATTGATTAGGAGAAAGCCAACCCAAAGAAGATGCTGTCACCTCTGGAAATTTATGATGGCTCAAGTAACCCGTATGATCATACCAGTTCATATGAATGGGTGATGAAGTACTATAATCACTCAAAAGCTGGAATATGGCAGATCTTCGTGACGACACTTAAGAAATGAGCTAAACAATGGATGATGTCATTACCTCCAAATTGTATCAGTTCATGGGAAAAAGTGGGCGATTTCATGAACGATTTTGAAGTAATAAAAGGAGGGGCAAAGCGACTACGTCTTTGATGTAGATTAAGCACAAGACGGGGAGTCATGAAGCTAGTACGTGCATGTAAGACCCCGAATTTTATGAAATATAAAATTTAATTTTCTTCATATATATTTTTTCATGAAACAGTAAGTGGTTAAATTGACAAAGTTAAAAGTTAAGGATGTTTCGTGCAAATTATACCTTGTTGGACAATATTCGTTTTGTCGGGGAATATTCGTTCTGCCCGTACGACGGCGCAATATAATATTCGTGTCGTACGACGGCGCCGAAATAACTAATTATTGGTGGACCCCACAACGGAATAATTGTCGGATATAGAAAACGACAGAAGTAACCTTTTTAAATAAAAATAGTCAACGGTGTTAACTATTTAAATACTGGTGATAAAAGAATAGTAGCATACGGTAATTTATGGTATTCTACAGTAGCATGCGGTACTCTACAGTAGCACACGGTATTGCACAGTGTCTTATATTATTGATCTGAAATTGACACCCTAACTGTTGCACATCATTTCATCAATAATTGTTGTTGTATAATATTTTATGTTATCAATTCAATAATTGTTGCTACACAGTATTTTGCATTATTGATTTAATAATTGTCATTACACTGCATTTTATATCATTGAGTCAATAATTGCTGGTGCGTTGTATTTTAAAATTATTGAACCAAATAATTGTCACAGTAGCAAATACACAGTAATTTATATTATTTAAATTAATAATAATCTGTAACATGTTTATTACATTATTGTTATCATTGTTGTAGCATTATTTTATATGTTGGATCCACAGGTAGAATAAATAAAATAAAATAAAATAAAATAAATATTATTATTTTTCAAAAGTTACTATTCACTGACGGAAGTTACTGTTCACATCGGAAAAGTTACTCCGGAGTCACTGTTCACTCCCGGAAATCACTATTCATCGGCTGACAAAAGTTACTGTTCATTACTGTTCACTTTTTGAAAATTTTAAAGTTACTGTGCAAAGTTACTGTGCAAGTATTGAAATTTTTTAAAAAAAAAAACGTTTGCGCAGCCTCTCTCACCTACCAAATGCACAGTGCCCACCTACCACGCATAGTACCCCATTTTCCCCTATAAATAGCTTGTTCAGCTGAATAGAAAAATCACATCTAAAACATAAAATTTTTCTATAAGAATTTTATGAGTTTTCTCTGAGAATAGTAAGGTTATTTTGAGAGTTTGAAAGCCAAAAGGAGTGCAGAAATTTTTCAAGTAAGTCTTTTATTAAAGAGTAGTAATTTCATAAATTCATATATTTCGCGGTATTCACAAAACTTCCTTTAGAAGACTCTTCTATTAGAAGATTCATTTTTAAAAGCTTTCTTTAGAAGATTTATTTTGAAATATTATTTTAAAAAACTATTTGAAAGTTGTTATATTATACTACAAAAATTATGTTAAATATATATAATTTTGATAGTTCATAATATACGAGTTATTATACACTTTGAAATTTATATGTGGTAATTACTAATTTATATTATAAATATATAGGTTGATCAACCTCATTTAAAACAATATCCAGTCACGTGTTAAGGTAAGGAATATCAATCTTTTCACACTCTTAAACTTACTACGGTAAGGGGTATCATTCTTTTCATCATCATAAATGGATATTATTTTCTTTCTTACTTGAAGGGATTATCATTCTTTGATTCTCGAAAATAATATCGTTTCTTTCTTGTGCCATTTACTTCCATGTATTCAAATTGTGGGAATAACCTTACGGCGCGGTTTACCGCCTGTTGGTGAATAACCTTTTGTATTCATTCCTTATTAATCTTTGAGAATAACCTTACGGTGCGGATTATCGCCTGTTTGGTGAATAACTCTTCGTGTTCAAATTCTATTAAATTGTGGGAATAACCTTACGGTGCGGATTACGCCTGTTTGGTGAATAACTCTTCGTGTTCAAATTCTATTAAATTGTGGGAATAACCTTACGGTGCGGATTACGCCTGTTTGGTGAATAACTATTCGTATTCAAATTGATGGGAATAACCTTACGGTGCGGATTATCGCCTGTTGGTGAATAACCCTTGTTATTTGTCTCGTGTGGAAATAATTTGTCTACACGAATTATCACATGACACTTTTATTCCATATTCGTAAGTGATATAATTTTCCTTTATACTCATAAGGGATACCATCTTTTTCATCTTCCATTATTCAAACTTACTATGGTAAGGGATATTAATTCCCTTCACCTTTTGTTAATCAAACCTGCTACGGTAAGGGATATTACTTTCTTCCATACACCTAAATCGAAACTTATTATGGAACTATTGCTTCTATAATTCCTGAAAATATTATATGTTCCATAATAGTTGAATTTCATTATTTCAACTGAACCTTCCTATTTTCTGAACATTTCTATTGAACTGTAATCGTTATTCTGAACTGTGGATCTTGAATATCATTTTTAAATTTCACTCCACATCATGTTGGCAATTTGGACATTATTTGAATCTGCACAAAGTAAACTTCCGATACTTATTGTTTATCCTGTTCTTCTGTTCATCATTTGTATCACTGTTATTTGTATTAATCATCAAGAATCAAGCTGTTGTGAATATCTGTGGCCGGGGGCACAGATGTGATATAATTGTTGAACAGATGATAGGTTAAAGGCGATATACTAGGTTAAAGGCGATACATCTGTTCGGTGTCTTTTATGACACGTGGTGAATGTTCTCTTTGGCCCGTAGTGCAAAGATGAACTGTTGGTTGGTATGATTATGACCAAAGGCTGAATCTGGTATAATCATGACCGTTGGTGTTATATTGAATGTCTTTGGCCCGTAGTGCAAAGACGAACTGTTGATCTGCATGATTATGACCAGGAACTGTGAAGTTGTATTATCTTGACTAATGGTATTTCAGATGATAAAAGTTGATGATATTTTTACTAAAAAGAGAAGCGAGTGGACATTATAGTCTGCATTATTCTTCTAATAGATTGTTCATTCCGCTGCTATTATTGATCTGAACATTGTTTAAGAATTTAACTACAGTTTTTGATATAAACCTTGTAGTTTATTGTATTCTATCAAGAACTCAACTGTTAAAGGCTAATGATAATTTATTCGTCATTATCTTAGTCATGATATTTCTTACTGGGCTATTTGAGCTCACCCTTTCTTTTGTTCCATTGTTTTTCAACAGGAGATGAAAACGTAATGGGGTCTAGCCGGGGGATGGAGTGAGAGTCCGAGGAATAGCTGTCCTAGTCTTCACGTGTTGTAAAATAGTGTGGCAATAATAGTGAAGACTTAGTTGTGTATTATTATACACTGTATTGTTGTACGTTGTGCTTTGTTGTAATAATTTTGTTGCAGTCTTTTGACGACTCAAGTTTGGGCTGTGTGGGCCTAGATTTGGGGGCGTCACAGTTGGCATCAGAGCTTAGGGATATGGTCTTTAATGGAGATCTGGGGTTAGAACTAGGAGGGGAGAGACGAATATAATCAGTCACTAGTGTGTCCCACCTAAATTAAATTTTATTATCTAATGAGTTGATTTGAATATAGGGACATGAAGTGATGAGTCAGTTTATTTGAACTAACATTTATTTTGTGACCACAGTTAAGTATGGCATCTGGAAATCAGGAGGTTAACTATGAAATGACCGAAACAAATGTAGCTGCAAAACAAGAGGCGACGAATAATCTTCTTACAAACTCAGAGTTGAATCATTTGCCTAAGGCAAAAATTATGCGTGTTCTATCCAGTAAGGATGAAGGTGAAAGTTCTGCTACAGTCGTTCCAGATCCATTATTAGAAGCAATTAAAGGAAGTAATGAACTTGCGGAAATTATTGCCTTTAATTTACTCACTAATTGGGAGAGTCATATCACCTGGTTATGCTCTATAACAAAGGATCAGAATATATGGACTTTTCATATTAGTCTTTGGGATTTATGGTGTTCCAGTTATGAGTTTCAAGATTATTTAAAAATGATGTTTCTATACTTTTGGGCGTTACAATTTAAAGGAATTCAGGTTAAGTTAGTCACTATCATGGAAACTGCAGTCTATCGAAAATACTATTCTTATGGAAATCATTGGTACGTTACTACTGATGAAGTTGATGAATCCGAGAAACAGTTTGTTAGAAAATTATTTAGCGGTATTCCCATGGTTGAAATATGTGAAGATCCGAATGAAGTATACGGGACTCGATTTGATGATGACAGCCTTGATGATCAAGAAATCGAATGAGGTGATGACCGGTAAGCTATTCATCAATTCTCAAGAAGTCTATGCCATGTTAGATACTGGCTCTATCCACTCTTTTATCTCACCTATATGTACTCAACGTTTAAATTTGACTATTGAAAACTTAAATCTTGTCTTATCAGTTGAAACCTCATTGGGAGAAATACCTATTACATTTACTATCTATAAATCTTGCCTAGTTCAAATCAACAACCTCACATTATCTGTTGACCTTATTTCTTTGGAAATGAATGAATTTGATGTGATTTAGGAATTGATTGGTTGACTACCCATCATGCTACAATTGATTTTTTTCATAAGATTATTAGTTTTCATATTCCTAATCAATCTGTCATGCAAATTCAAGCAACTAAACCATTGAAATCTATAACTATTATTTCTAGCCATAAAGTCATTCGTTTATTGAAAAACGGATGTCAAGCCTTTTAGCTCATGTTACTGATTTGAACAAAAACACGTCAAACTTGAATGATACACCCATTGTTAATAAATTTCCTGACGTTTTTCCTGAGGAACTTTCTGGCTTACCCCTAAACCGTGAAATTGAATTCTGTATCGATCTTGAACCCGGCACTAAGCCCATTTTTAAAGTCCCATACCAAATGACTCCCATAGAACACCAAGAGTTGAAATTACTAGATATCGGTATCATTCATTCTAGTACAAAACTTATATCGAGCGAGGAATGCGAGAAAAGTTTTCAAGAACTCAAGAAGAGACTTGTTTCAACTCCTGTTCTGACCATTCCAATCAGGATCAGGAGAATTCGTAATATATAGCGATCCTTCAGGCAAAGGTCTAGGCTGTGTCCTTATGCAACATGGAAAGGTTATAGCTTATGCCTCTCGACAACTCAAAGATTATGAGAAAAATTATCCTACTCGTGATCTAGAGTTGGCAGCAGTCGTTTTCGCGTTGAAGATCTGGAGACACTACTTGTACGGAGAGAAAGTGGATATCTATACGGATCATAAAAGTCTCAAGTATTTCTTCACCCAGAAAGAACTCAACATGCGACAACGACGTTGGCTTGAGCTGTTGAAGGATTATGATCACACAATCCAGTATCACCCGGGAAAGGCGAACGTTGTAGCTGACGCTTTGAGCAGAAAATCTTATGCGAGTACAAGTGCACTGCTGACAACACAAAAGCGTATTTTGTACGACTTGCAAAAGATGGAGATGGAGCTAAAGACACCAGGGACCCACTCGAAGATTGCTCACGTGCGAGTAGAACAAGCTTTAATCGATAAAATTAAAGCTGCTCAAACTACCGATCCGGAACTGATAAACATGATAAAGAAAGTACAAGAAGGTACCATTCCCGAAGCAAGAATCGACGAGAAAGGAATACTTCGAGTCAACTCTCGACTCTGTGTTCCTAACGATCCTGAATTAAAGCATAAAATCATGATGGAGGCACACAACACGCCATTTGCAATCCACCCTGGAGGTACCAAGATGTATCGAGATCTTCGACATACATTTTGGTGGAACAATATGAAAAGGGAGATTGCAGAGTTTATCTCAAGGTGCTTAACTTGTCAACGTGTCAAGGCAGAGCATCAAGTACCTAAGGGTCCTTTACAACCACTTGAGGTTCCCGAATGGAAGTGGGAACACATCAATATGGATTTCGTGACGGGTCTTCCCAAAGTTTCTCAAGGCTTAGATGCAATTTGGGTCATCGTAGATAGATTGACCAAATCCGCTCATTTCTTGCCTATACGAGAAAACTTTTCACTTGAACGTCTTGCCGGTATGTACATAAATGAGATCGTGAGATTGCATGGCATGCCAGTTTCCATAGTTTCTGATCGAGATCCTAGATTCACTTCACGCTTTTGGATCAGTCTACAAAAAGCTATGGGCACTGAACTACGTTTTAGTTCTGCATACCATCCTCAAACGGACGGACAATCGGAAAGGACGATCCAGACCCTCGAAGATCTTTTGAGACTTTGCGTACTAGATTTCAAAGCAAGTTGGGATAAGTACTTGCCATTGGTGGAATTTTCCTACAACAACAGTTACCAAGCAAGTATAGGTATGGCTCCATTCGAGGCTTTATATGGACGCAAGTGTCGCTCTCCAGTATGTTGGAATGAGGTAGGAGAAGCAAAACTGTTGGGACCCGAGTTGGTACGCTTAACGACCGAAAAGATCCAAATGATCCGACAACGAATACAGACAGCACAAGAACGACAAAAGAGTTATGCCGATCTTCATCGGAGAGATGAGAGATTCAACGTCGGAGATCATGTATTCTTACGTGTTTCTCCATGGAAAGGGGTTACGAGATTCGGAAAGAGAGGAAAACTCAACCCTCGATTTATTGGCCCATTTGAAATCCTCGATCGGGTGGGAACTGTAGCTTACAGACTAGCCTTACCACCAAGTATGTCTCGCATCCATAACGTTTTTCACATATCTATGTTACGTAAATATGTGAAGGACCCAAACCACGTCATTGAGTTAGAACCAGACGTTATAGCAGAAGATTTAACGTATGAGGAGGTACCTGTTAAGATCCTAGATAAGAAGGAGCAGATCTTACGCTCAAAGGTTATACCTCAAGTTAAGGTTTTATGGAGGAACCAAGATATTGAGGAAATGACCTGGGAGCTAGAATCTGAGATGAAGTCTAGGTATCCATACCTCTTCGAAATGCCAGGTACGTCAATTTCGGGGACGAAATTTCATAAGGAGGGGAGGTTGTAAGACCCCGAATTTTATGAAATATAAAATTTAATTTTCTTCATATATATTTTTTCATGAAACAGTAAGTGGTTAAATTGACAAAGTTAAAAGTTAAGGATGTTTCGTGCAAATTATACCTTGTTGGACAATATTCGTTTTGTCGGGGAATATTCGTTCTGCCCGTACGACGGCGCAATATAATATTCGTGTCGTACGACGGCGCCGAAATAACTAATTATTGGTGGACCCCACAACGGAATAATTGTCGGATATAGAAAACGACAGAAGTAACCTTTTTAAATAAAAATAGTCAACGGTGTTAACTATTTAAATACTGGTGATAAAAGAATAGTAGCATACGGTAATTTATGGTATTCTACAGTAGCATGCGGTACTCTACAGTAGCACACGGTATTGCACAGTGTCTTATATTATTGATCTGAAATTGACACCCTAACTGTTGCACATCATTTCATCAATAATTGTTGTTGTATAATATTTTATGTTATCAATTCAATAATTGTTGCTACACAGTATTTTGCATTATTGATTTAATAATTGTCATTACACTGCATTTTATATCATTGAGTCAATAATTGCTGGTGCGTTGTATTTTAAAATTATTGAACCAAATAATTGTCACAGTAGCAAATACACAGTAATTTATATTATTTAAATTAATAATAATCTGTAACATGTTTATTACATTATTGTTATCATTGTTGTAGCATTATTTTATATGTTGGATCCACAGGTAGAATAAATAAAATAAAATAAAATAAAATAAATATTATTATTTTTCAAAAGTTACTATTCACTGACGGAAGTTACTGTTCACATCGGAAAAGTTACTCCGGAGTCACTGTTCACTCCCGGAAATCACTATTCATCGGCTGACAAAAGTTACTGTTCATTACTGTTCACTTTTTGAAAATTTTAAAGTTACTGTGCAAAGTTACTGTGCAAGTATTGAAATTTTTTAAAAAAAAAAAACGTTTGCGCAGCCTCTCTCACCTACCAAATGCACAGTGCCCACCTACCACGCATAGTACCCCCATTTTCCCCTATAAATAGCTTGTTCAGCTGAATAGAAAAATCACATCTAAAACATAAAATTTTTCTATAAGAATTTTATGAGTTTTCTCTGAGAATAGTAAGGTTATTTTGAGAGTTTGAAAGCCAAAAGGAGTGCAGAAATTTTTCAAGTAAGTCTTTTATTAAAGAGTAGTAATTTCATAAATTCATATATTTCGCGGTATTCACAAAACTTCCTTTAGAAGACTCTTCTATTAGAAGATTCATTTTTAAAAGCTTTCTTTAGAAGATTTATTTTGAAATATTATTTTAAAAAACTATTTGAAAGTTGTTATATTATACTACAAAAATTATGTTAAATATATATAATTTTGATAGTTCATAATATACGAGTTATTATACACTTTGAAATTTATATGTGGTAATTACTAATTTATATTATAAATATATAGGTTGATCAACCTCATTTAAAACAATATCCAGTCACGTGTTAAGGTAAGGAATATCAATCTTTTCACACTCTTAAACTTACTACGGTAAGGGGTATCATTCTTTTCATCATCATAAATGGATATTATTTTCTTTCTTACTTGAAGGGATTATCATTCTTTGATTCTCGAAAATAATATCGTTTCTTTCTTGTGCCATTTACTTCCATGTATTCAAATTGTGGGAATAACCTTACGGCGCGGTTTACCGCCTGTTGGTGAATAACCTTTTGTATTCATTCCTTATTAATCTTTGAGAATAACCTTACGGTGCGGATTATCGCCTGTTTGGTGAATAACTCTTCGTGTTCAAATTCTATTAAATTGTGGGAATAACCTTACGGTGCGGATTACGCCTGTTTGGTGAATAACTCTTCGTGTTCAAATTCTATTAAATTGTGGGAATAACCTTACGGTGCGGATTACGCCTGTTTGGTGAATAACTATTCGTATTCAAATTGATGGGAATAACCTTACGGTGCGGATTATCGCCTGTTGGTGAATAACCCTTGTTATTTGTCTCGTGTGGAAATAATTTGTCTACACGAATTATCACATGACACTTTTATTCCATATTCGTAAGTGATATAATTTTCCTTTATACTCATAAGGGATACCATCTTTTTCATCTTCCATTATTCAAACTTACTATGGTAAGGGATATTAATTCCCTTCACCTTTTGTTAATCAAACCTGCTACGGTAAGGGATATTACTTTCTTCCATACACCTAAATCGAAACTTATTATGGAACTATTGCTTCTATAATTCCTGAAAATATTATATGTTCCATAATAGTTGAATTTCATTATTTCAACTGAACCTTCCTATTTTCTGAACATTTCTATTGAACTGTAATCGTTATTCTGAACTGTGGATCTTGAATATCATTTTTAAATTTCACTCCACATCATGTTGGCAATTTGGACATTATTTGAATCTGCACAAAGTAAACTTCCGATACTTATTGTTTATCCTGTTCTTCTGTTCATCATTTGTATCACTGTTATTTGTATTAATCATCAAGAATCAAGCTGTTGTGAATATCTGTGGCCGGGGGCACAGATGTGATATAATTGTTGAACAGATGATAGGTTAAAGGCGATATACTAGGTTAAAGGCGATACATCTGTTCGGTGTCTTTTATGACACGTGGTGAATGTTCTCTTTGGCCCGTAGTGCAAAGATGAACTGTTGGTTGGTATGATTATGACCAAAGGCTGAATCTGGTATAATCATGACCGTTGGTGTTATATTGAATGTCTTTGGCCCGTAGTGCAAAGACGAACTGTTGATCTGCATGATTATGACCAGGAACTGTGAAGTTGTATTATCTTGACTAATGGTATTTCAGATGATAAAAGTTGATGATATTTTTACTAAAAAGAGAAGCGAGTGGACATTATAGTCTGCATTATTCTTCTAATAGATTGTTCATTCCGCTGCTATTATTGATCTGAACATTGTTTAAGAATTTAACTACAGTTTTTGATATAAACCTTGTAGTTTATTGTATTCTATCAAGAACTCAACTGTTAAAGGCTAATGATAATTTATTCGTCATTATCTTAGTCATGATATTTCTTACTGGGCTATTTGAGCTCACCCTTTCTTTTGTTCCATTGTTTTTCAACAGGAGATGAAAACGTAATGGGGTCTAGCCGGGGGATGGAGTGAGAGTCCGAGGAATAGCTGTCCTAGTCTTCACGTGTTGTAAAATAGTGTGGCAATAATAGTGAAGACTTAGTTGTGTATTATTATACACTGTATTGTTGTACGTTGTGCTTTGTTGTAATAATTTTGTTGCAGTCTTTTGACGACTCAAGTTTGGGCTGTGTGGGCCTAGATTTGGGGGCGTCACAGTGCAAGGTTTCGGGATACGGTAGGAACGATCGCCTACCTCACATTGGATTGAGCAAAGCTTTGTATTGCCTGCTTGACATGATAAGTTCTTAAATTTCGTTGTACATCCAATGCTTGATTGTTGATTCCATGAGGTGCCTTATCTTCTTTATTAAACTGAATTAAAGTCAATTAAGTGCCTTTTATACATGATGTAAATGAACAATATTGAATAATACTCAACTATCCTGTAAGCATTTGCATTTTGAGTCTATGAAACCCAGTGTGATTTTATTCTAAACTTGTATTACTGAGAACGTGAGAATCATCTGTTTGAAGCGAATATTGTTGGATGGATAATGTGCTTGGTCATTTATATTTTATTGTGAAAGGGGGAGCCAATTCATGAGTCTTAAATAGCCATTAGTTTTTTAAGTACAACTCTAGAACTAGCTGAATGTTAGGGTAGTGTTTTCCTTATTATCTTGTTCATGAGCAGGTTAAGGTTATTCTAGTCTTGATCAGTTCCGTCTTTGTTATCTTGAATGTTAGTTATTCATTGGTGTCTATTTTAGGGAACTCAGTTATTTGATGATTGTCATCAAATGGGCACTATAACCTTGATCTGGAGCAAGTCGAGCTTTTTAGTAAATGGATAAAAACATAGAATAGAGAATGACCATCTCTCAAAGGGGAATGATGAATAAGGTACAAGTACAACCACAATGCATATGGTACAATAGTACCTGTGGTTTCAACTGCTAGTACAAGCATTATTAATGTAATTCTAAAACACTTATAAATTAAAATACAAGAATGGCCAGACCACAAGATCTAGAACTTGGATTTTATATATAACCAACGATGTAAGTAGACTGTGGTTTCTTGGAGCGTAGGAAGATTTTTTTTCTATTATCATGGTTTTGGTTGAGATATAATTCCTGTTTAGTGTCCTTGACACGCAAATTAGTTCAACACAAAACCCCGAGTAATACGACTTATGACCCAAGTTTTATCACTTGGCTACTTTTATCACATTGATCAGGATTTGTGCACGCACTTTTGATGCAGGACAAGTTGGAAGTAAGTAATAAAAGTACCTATCCCCTCATAGAATCGGTAAAGGAACACACACAAAAGCACATAGCTTTCATATTAAATCATTTCATTCAATAATCTCTCAAATAATGAAGTATTATAATGTTTAAATAGAAAACCCAATACTTAGGGACCAAGTAAAAATCCTAATTTAAAAAAGGAAACAATCTCCTAATTAAAATCTACTACTATAATAAAATAATCCTAACGAAAAGAAAACTTCCCTAGTATATCCTACTAAATAATTACAATAATCCAATATTTATTTCTAAATAAAAATATAAAATTAATATAAAAGAATTTCTTTTTTCTTTCTTCATCATTCTCCTCTTCTTTGAAAAAAACTCGTTCACGAGTTTTGAAATATCGAAGAATAACAAATCATATTTTAGAAGACATATTCCAACAAAACTGGCATAACTGATGTTTCTTTAGCACAATCTTTGGAAACAACAACGACATAATATAAAATTTTGAAGCACCTTGAGATGCTAATGTATCAATCAGAAAAATGAAATCAACATAGTTGACCTCAACTTTATCTTTATTGATCTTTTCATATTTGGGGTCAAACTTAACTTCAATTTCTTTAATGCAAATCATCTCTAAATCGGCAATGTGTTCAACACACTTATCTTCCGCATCATGTTCCTCACCCGCATCAATATGGGAGAGTACTTGCTCTTCTTTGTACTCACCAAATTTATATCAATTATTGACACGATTAAGTGTTGTGATACATTCATCAATTTTCTTGAAAGAATTTACTTTGTGGGTTTTCTCTCGTGAATGCATCGATGTAGTTGCACAAACACGATTAAGTCGAACATTCCCTTGCGCTTGAATAAACTATGGACTATAGCATGCAGTTATGTACTCGTAATATGATTTGAAATTGGTAAGACTTATTTCAGTTGATGCAAGCTCATCGCAAAATTTCCAATACTCAATACTATACAGAACACAAGACTTTTTAAGGTACTCACATGTGACAAAAACTCGATACTCAAGTTGTTCTATCTTAGCCCAAAGAAAATCTGGATTGTCAAATTTTGAAGACATTTTTTTTTTCTTTTTTTTTTTTTTTCCACATGGACTAAACTAAAAGGTAATCAAACTTCAGAAAATAAAAGTGAAGGGATTGATTTGAACTTTTCTAAACTTCAAGGTTGAATTGAAAATTTTAGAAACTTAGGGAGCTGAATTAAAATTTGTAGAAACTTAAGGGGCTAAATTGAAAAGTTTAGAAACTTGGAGGTACTAAATTGAAATTTACCAAAAATGGAGTACTGTAGCAACGGAGTACTATAGTAATTTTTTTTTAATAGATGGAGACTACGGTGACGACAATTCCTGCTGCAGATCATGCTTTCGTATCAGAAAATTATTGTCGATTATCTATCGAACTTCGACGATTTAATGGAAGCTAAAAAAAATGGGGTATGAAGGAATTAGGTGAAATCAAAAGATATCTAAAATTTTGGCTCTTAATACCAAATGATGCATGAAAAGGTGGAAGGAAGGAATAAGAGTATATATCCCCGTAGAAAATTGGTAAAGGAGCACACACAATAACACATAGCTTTGATCTCAAATCAATTCATTCAATAATCTCTCAAATAATGAAGTAGTACAATGTTTAAATAGAAAACTCAATACTTAGGGGCCAAGTAAAAACCTAAATTTAAAAAAGGAAATAATTTCTTAATTAAAATCTACTACTGTAATAAAACAATTCTAACTAAAAGAAAACTCTCCTAGTATATCGCACTAAATAATTACAATAATTAAATATTTTTTTCTAAATAAAAAAACAAAATTAATACAATACAATTTCTTTTTCCTTTCTGCATCAACTTTAAAGGTTAGTAAGCTTTTTAGTTTATATTTAAACGAGAATTACTTCACCGTTTTAGAAGGAAGAAGGAAAAAAGGGATGAATCCCCAAACCTTGCCCTTTAATGTGCTAGTAAACTTTAGGTACAATCGACATACTTCGAAATATGTGTTTCATGCATGCATGAATTAAATTATATTGTGGGATGGTCTTCATCAATTAGTCAATGCAATGACATCTGTGAAAATGGATTGGTACTACTGTATGTAGTTGACGTTGACAGTGATAAGAAAGCATCGGATCCCTGATCTTGTAGTTGCCCTTACTGCCCAACAAGAGAGATTGCTCGTGGATGGGGGCATAAACCTTTCCTCTTTGTTTTCTTTAGAAGTGTGTCGACGAGGTTGATAAGGTGGTTCGCCTTGAAAGGCTACCAGGGAAAAAGAGCAAGTCCAGCATGATAGACAAGATCCTGTGAAGTTAGACAAGGTGACTGCCTGTCAACCAAAGAAGGATTCTTAGCTTATAGGGTTGCCTGTTTTCAACTTTCCTACGGGAAGAAAATTGATGTGCACATAATCATGATTCATGACCATAATTTCTATAGCAACATCTCGTGTTTGAATCTAGCTATGAAGGTTAAAGGCGGATAATTTGGAGAGAGACTCTTTAAGATTTTGCAGGCAAGTCATCCTTGGCTAATAAACAAACAAAACTCTTTATCTTCATGTATGACCTCTCCCATTCTCAAACTCCATATCCTTTGTTGCAAATGTAGTAATGTTGGTGGCAGTAATTATATATTTATAGCCAATAACTTGTAAAATTAGATTCAGATGGCTGTCAATAATTGCCAATTTACTTACAATCGAATCATCGAACTAGGTTTTCTATGAGGAGCTTATGCCAGGCATTTGAATGGATCGACTTAACTGATCCTACAAAATAAACGTGTAAAAAGATAATAAAAAAAAAGGGAGCTCCTGATAGGTTCCGGACTAGTTGGGTTAGTTTCATTTGAAATGAAAAAGGCTTCCGACTTTATGATACATGAAATGGAGGAGGAGAATATTTGCAGAATAATTTGATTGATATTACCCAGTGTGAGCCCAGGAATAAAATTAGGGTTCACATTAAATAGCCATCAATGAAATTAGGGTTAACAATGAATGACCTAAAATAAAATAACGGACAAATAAAGACCGAAAAATAGAATTTAAGAGTTGTTGTCATGAGTCCCAAGGCAGAAGGATCGAGGGGACTACTCGTGTTTGGGAATCGGTTTAGGGATTGGATTGGTGGCTAGAAGAATCGGGTAATTTGGGCATTACCTTGGTAACCAGGGTTATTTCAAGAATTTCCTTATCATTAAGGGCATTTCTGGAAATTCCCATCTTGACATGTGCCAGGCACATGTCATGGACCCTATAAATATCATTCACCTAACAAGTGAAGGGGGGAAGATTTTTGGAAGGAAAAAAGACTTGAGAATTCTAGGCATATAGAATCAATCTCTCTCTTTCTCTTGAAACAAGAAAGACGTTGGAAGGAATTGAGAATTTGTGATCGACTCATCATCGAGTGAATGAAAGTGTTGGCTTGCCTATCTGGAATTCACTCGAAACACCTATCACGGCTTCGGGACACCAGCGGTTATGCCGTGATCTTGGAGTTCTACCACGTGTTACTTTGGTAGTTGCTCTCCGATTCTTCTCCCCTCTCCAATCTTTCAATCGATTCCGTACTCTTTTCAGATTTCTCGCCTCCACCATAACTACGAACCCTAACCCTAGCAAGGTACGCAATTTTCGTGCCTACATTATTTTGGCGACTCTGCTGGGGAGGTGAGAATTTGTGAAGGGTATGCCCACGATTCAGAGTGGGAGAGCTACAAGAAGAGTTTTGCAATCAACGAGTATTACTTCACAAGAGTTTGCAGATAGATGGGTGAATCTTGATCAACCGATTGTTGAGGACGCATCAGACAGTAGTTTTTCTTCTTCGATGGCTTAGCAAAGACAAGCTAACGACACGCAAGGAAGTGCGAGAAGGCCAAATGAAGAGGCTTCCGGAGAACGGACAGTGACAATGAATGTGCAAATGGAAATGCTGAAGGCACTGAAGGAAGCAAGAGAAGGACAGGGGATGATGATGAACATGATGTTGGATATGCAAAAGCAACAGGAAGAAATGACCAATTTTCGACAGCAAATGATGCAAATCCCTGGTTTAAAAGAAATGCTTCCGGGAAGTTCATGATAGAATCAGTCGGCGGAGAAAGATGATAGCAACAGAAACCGTCATAATGTGACCTCTGGGGCAAAAGCCCAACCGATACCCGTGATAAACCTTGAAGCACCAAATAGTGGGGAAGGGATACAGAAAATGGTAGAAGTAAGTCCCACACAACAGCTCATTGTACCAATCAACCCACAATCATTCATACATCCATATGTGTCTATGGTTCCGAACCCACAGCCAGATGCAAGTGTGCATCACCTTATTTCCACACCCCAGATGAATCAATTTACGCCTGTGTCAACACCAAGAACGAGTCAATATATGACAAACGAAGATATGATGGATTTAATTAATCAGATGAAGAGGCAGGCATCCAGACCTGCAGAGTTAGATTTCACCCCACCATATCCAGTGTACATAAGAAAGAAGATGTACCCCGCAGGGTACATCGAGCATCCCCCACAATTCCCCAAGTACAATGGAGAAAAAGGAAATGCAAGGGAACATATCGCATGTTTCATGGAGTCGATGTCCCCGTGGTTGGGAATTGATGAAGTAAGCAATCACAATCTTTTACTAAGAGAGTTTAATAAAACGCTTACTGATGGTGCCTTCAGTTGGTATTATAATTTGGAGAAAGGGTCGGTTAGAGATTGGGATGATATGAAGCTTCAGTTCTTCAAGAAGTTCTTTTATGTTCAGAAACAGGTGACAATTGTGGAACTGATGAGGCTTTAGCAGAAACAGAATGAAGAATTGACTGATGATGTTGATAGATTTCAGGCTCAGTCGTAGAAATGTATGGAGTCGATTGAAGAAAAGAACCTAGTAAGTATATACAACAATGGTGCAATGGATACCTTCAAGCCCTACCTGATTACTAAGGCTTGTGATTCATTTGCAACGCTGTCTACCTTCGCACAAGACATCGGAGGCATTGTTACAGTATCAGTGAATCATCCAATTGCTACATGGAAGGGAAATCAAACAGCAACCGTGGCTTTGGCAGATTCTCAGTCAAAGCCACAAGGGGGCAAAAAGGAGAAGACGGAGAAGAATGATGAAAGAAAAGATAAACCAGGAGACAAGTACTTGGGGTTACCTGTTCCAGGAGTAATTACTTGCAGTGAGAAGGCATTTAGAAGTCTGTACGAGCAATGGTTAGAACATGGGGTGATCAAGCCACCAAAAGCTAGATTTCCAATAACGGATGAGATGAAGAAAAATCCAAAGTTTTGTGTCTACCACAAATACGTAGGGCATTCTACCATGGATTGTTACAGTTTGAGAAGAATTTATCATGAGAAACTGGCAGCGGGAGAAATTGAGTTGGGTCAGGGTAGTAATGTACATGATAAGCCGCTACCCAACCATAAAGGTAAAGAGACATGTAACACTGTTATTCATGTCGGAACATCAGGAGTTAGAGAAGTTACGATGATAGAAAGTGGAGAAGTGTCAAAAGAGTTGGAGGTTCCCGAGCCAGGGATACAAGTGACAACATTAATGAATGGAGTAAAGTTTAAATTTTTTTTTAATGAGATTGGGTTGTCCAATGAAGCAAGGATTGAGGCAACCAAAGCGTTAATCAAAGTTGTAGAGGCACAAGAGACGTGTATGGCAGTGAACAAGAGTTTTGGCAGGATATTGGAGCAAGAAGAGGGTAATCTCTTTCTCCAAGGAAGATAGTGAAGTAAAATATCCGCATAATAGACCATTGTATGTGATGGCAGTTATTAACGGCATGGAAGTAAGAAGGGCGTTTGTTGACAATGGGGCGTCTGTGAACATTATGCCTTATAATGTTTTCAAGTTATTGGGATTGTCAGATAAGAAGCTCATCAAAGAGAAAACAAGCATCATAGGGTTCGCAAACCAGTGTACTAGGACCCTTGGTCATATTAGGGTGGACATGCAGGTGGGGAAAATGTGCGGACCCGTGATGTTTCATGTGGTGGAGATAGATGTTGTTTATCATGTGTTATTAGGAAGAGCATGGCAGAATGATTATGGGGTTGTGTCGTTGGTATTTCATCAATGTATAAAGGCTATATGGAAAGGGAAAGAAGTTCGAGTACCTGCAACAAAAAACCCCTTTGCACCAGAGGAGGCACACATTATTGATGTGGCTTTCTTTGATGATGTTTCTGAAGAAGGAGAAAATACTATTGCTAAACCCGACTCCTTGAAGTTAGCGAGTTGGGAAGATGTACAGGCAGATAAGTTCGTGATTGAAAAGAAAGAAAAGAAGAAAAAAAAATATAGAACGAGGTGAGAGCTCCAGGGGAAGACAGTTAATAGTGGTAGACTTAGAGAAAGAAGGAAAAGAGCAAAGGAAAAAGGAATTGAATCCCGATGATATTAGAAATATAATTAACGCCAAGCGAGAAGAAAGTGAAAATCAGAAGCTGACAGGGACCAAGAGGAAAGATGAGGAAAATGCAAGTTGGAAAAGGGTTGTAAAACCCGATGGAAAAATTGTTTCGCTTATGACGGGGCAAGGGGGATGAGTCTGAGGGTATACTCAGGCTCGAGGACTCAGGAGGAGCCCCCCACTCCAGCAACAATGGGAAAGTGAAGTTAATGCAACAAAATGTTGAAACAGCTCCAGAATGCTTTGAAGATCGACCTAGGCCCCAACAAAATGAATTGGAAGAAATAAATCTATCAAACAAGGATGTAACGATGAGGCCGATCTATATTAATAAGGAATTAGATGCTGATCAAAAAGAAAAATTAATCAAGCTGCTGCGAGAATACAGAGATGTGTTTGCATGGAGTTATGATGAGATGCCAAGGATTGATGCAGAATTAGTAAAGCATGAACTGAACATAAGTCCGGGAGTAAAACCAGTGAAGTAGGCACCTCGAAATTATGCCCCTGAAGTAGAAACACAGATTAAGGAAGAGATAAGAAAGTTATTAGATGTGGGATTCATTAAACCAATACAGCACCTGGTTTGGTTGTCTAACATTGTACCGGTGAAGAAGTCTAATGGGCAATTGCGTATATGTGTGGATTTCAGGGATCTGAATAAGGCATGTCCAAAAGATATGTACCTGTTACCCAACATAGATACCTTGGTGGATGTGACTGCAAATCATGAAATGATGTCATTCATAGATGGGTTTGTGGGGTACAATCAAATAAAGATGTTAGTATAAGACGCTAAGATGACAGCTTTTCAAACACCTTTCTGAAATTTTTACTATGTTGTAATGCCATTTGGGTTAAAGAATGCTGGGGCAACATACTAACGAGCGATGCATGCTATCTTTCATGATATGATTCACGACATTGTGGAAGATTATGTGGATGATGTAGTGATAAAATCAAAGAAAGCAACAACTCATGTAGGAGACTTAAGGAAGGTGTTTGAACGGTGTCGAAAGTATAAGTTGAAAATGAAGCCAAAAAAGTGTGCATTCGGAATGACAGCAGGGAAGTTTTTGGATTTTCTTGTACATAATAGAGGCTTGGTGGTTGATCCTAGCAAGGACAAAGCGATTACAGAGATGCCCCGTCCAAAAACACAGAAGCAGTTGAAAAGCTTTCTAGGAAAGGTTTCTTACTTGAGGAGGTTTATGCCAGCATTAGCGAAAGTGACAGAACCATTCGGGAGGTTATTAAAAGGAAAAGCAGAATGGGAATGGGGGCAAGAACAGCAGCGGGCCTTTGAAAAAGTGAAGGAGATACTGATCTCGTCAAAAACAATGGTAGTACCAACAAGAGGAATCCCATTGCAATTATATATCATGTCAACGGCGAAATCTATAGGTGGCGTGATTACACAAGAAGTGGACAAGGAGAAGAAGTCTGTGTACTAAATTAGCCAAATAGTAAGAGGACCGGAGACCCGATACTCACAGTTGGAGCGACATTGTCTGGAATTAGTGTTTCTTACGCAGAAAATGAGGCACTACTTTCTGGCGCATGAAGTTCAACTTGTGACTAAAACCGATCTAATCAAAAATTTACTAATTAGACCTGCACTAGTAGGGAGGCCTGCACGGTGGATGATGATTCTTTCAGAATATGACATTAAGTGTGTGATGCCGAAAGCAATTAGATGTTAAGCTTTGGTAGATTTGCTTGCTCAGTTCCTGAATGGAAAGTTTGAACCCCCAGCTGAGGATCTCCCTGGAGAAGAAGTAGAGTTACTCGAAGCTGAGAATGAAGATTCAGAATGGTGGAATTTAGCATTTGATGGGTCATCGACTGAAGGAAAAGGAGGAACAGGAATGGTGTTAACTACTACGAAAGGAAAAGAAGTAGCACTTTCCTACAAGTTAGATTTCCCATGCACAAACATTGAAGCAGAGTATGAGGCATTTATATTGGGTTTAATGGCGGGTCGAGAACTAGGAGCGAAGCGTCTCAAAGTAAAGGGTGATTCCAACTTGATAGTGTAGCAAGTACGGGGGCAATTTGCTGTTAAAGAGCCCATTTTGGCACCTTATAGAACCGTGGCACAAAAAGTTATGGAAGCCTTCAGGAAGGTGGTGATCGAGTATGTGCCAAGGGAATAAAACAAGTAACCCGATGCCTTAGCCACAGTAGCATCTCGAGTGTATGTTACCGGAGAAGATATGGATGTGAAAGTGATAAAAAGAACTCTTCCAACCACGATATTGGAATCATTCCCCAAAGAGTTAACAGATGATTGGAGGTACTCGATTTCCCACCAATTACAGAGGAAAGAGGGGATAATACCATTGGCAGAACTCCAAAAGTATAGAATCATCAAAGGAACACTGTATCATCGGAAAACGAATGGAGTTTTGACAAGGTGCTTAGGGAAAAATGAATCAAAGAGGGTATTGCATCAGGTACAGGAAGATAGTTGCGGGTTGGTAGACATTGGGTTGTATCGGCGGTTGCAGCGACAAGGGTACTATTGGCCCGAAATGAAGAAAGATGCCGAGGAATTGCAACAACGATGTCTTTCATGCTAAGAATACCCTGGGGAAGAGGAGTGTGCCTTTATAAATGACATAGAGGATTGGCGGATTCCGTATGTGGTGTTTTTACAAAATGGCATTCTTCCTGCCGAAAAGAAAGGTGCAAGTATAATACAAAAGAAGTCACAAAGCTTTTACCTCCAAGAGAGAGAGTTGTATAGAAGGGGATTCAATGGCAAACCTCTACGATGTTTAGGCTTAGGAGAAACCAGTGACTTGGTTTATCAGATGCATAGAGATGAGCACCAAGGAGGAGCTAAGTTGTATAAACAGCTGATAGATCATGGGTACTACTGGCCAAAGATGGAAGGAGATTGCTTGGAATTTGTAAACAAGTGTCATGCTTGTCAAATTCACGGGAATCTTGTACATGCCCCTGCTGTAAACCTGAGAACTATAGCTACACCGTGGCCTTTTCATACATGGGGAATGGATCTCATAAGACCTATTCATCCGAATTCAAGAGGAAATATATGGATTCTGACTGTCACGGAGACGTATACGAAATGAGTAGAAGCAGTTCCCTTAAAGAAAGCTACATGACCGGCAGTAGCAAACTTTATAAAAGGGCACATCATTTGTCTTTTTGGGATTCCAAAAGTCATCTTGTCAGATAACGGGACACCCTTCATAAATAGGGATGTCAAGAAATTGATGGACATATACAAGGTGAAACACTACAAATCATCACCATACTACCCGAAAGGCAATGGTCAGGCAGAGGCCACTAACAAAACCTTGATCAAAATTCTGGCCAAGACTCTGGATGATCATCCGAAAGAATGGGCAGAACAGTTGCCAATGCCATTATGGGCCTATCGAACTTCGAAGAGGAAGCCTACATAAGAGACTCCATATGCCTTAGTATATGGAGAAAAAGTTGTCTTGCCCGCAGAAATAGAAATTCCTTCAGCCAGAATGAAACTCTGAAGCCTAGTTAAGGAAGGGAATCAACCAGCTGCTCTAGAAGCCTTAGCTAACTTCCGAGACAAAGATAAAGATAAACTAAAGAGATACCATGAACAACTGCAGCGACAATACAATACTATAGTGGTACCTCGACAGATTTTGGTGGGGGACTTGGTGCTCAAGACCGCAAATCAAGTCATGAGAGGAACACCAACCACCAAATTTTCCCCCAAATGGGAAGGCCCGTACTGGGTACGAGAAGTCTCTGAAAGCGGGTATTGCAAAATATTTCGTGTGGGATCTGATACTATTTCCGGCCCCTTGAACTTGAAGTGGGTAAAAAGATATTATACGTGAGATAGTTATTGAAGAAATAAAAGTTACACTTTATCTTTAAAAAGTGATCGAGGCATCCTGAGTTGACCAAGTCCTCGGACCCGACAAGTTACACTTTATCTTTAAAAGTGATCGAGGCACCCCGACCTCACCAAGTCCTCGAACCAGACAAGTTACACTTTACCTTTAAAAGTGATTAATTTGAAATTAAAAATATCGTGAAACGTTATGCTCTTCATAAAAGCAAATGATTATTAATGATAAAGCTCAAACTTTTGCAAATTTGTTGATTGTGGAATTATATTCGTGCAAAGTTTTATCTTAAAATATTAATTTGGATGACTTATGAGTCATGGACCCATATTGATTCATAACTAATCAAATTAATAAAGACGCATAATAAATAAAAATTCATTGATAATTGGAAGAAAGCAGTAATGACAAATGAGTTCTTTTGAAACAGGAAAATAAGTCCTACAAAAGGCCGTGAGACAAAGACCATGTCATATCAAATTGTAATGGGGGCATGGCTAAAGCTTCTAATGCAGTAATAGCTGCATCACGAGCCTGAATGTCATTCTTCAGTTCTCCCTCAAAATGCTGAGCTGCTGACTCGTAATCTCGAAGCTTAGTCTCATATTCTTGGAGCTTCTTTTTCACTTCGGATATAGCGGTGTAAATCTCTGAGAGCTCCTTTGAAGAAGTATGACAGTGGTGATGTCGGAAGTCAACCTCAGCCCGTAGTGTAGCAACATAATGATTCCGAGTAATGAGGTCCAATCTAGCATGGAAAGGGGACACGTCAAAACTGAGGGCGGCCAGATCAAGGACCTTGCAATGTAGCCTTTCCAAATCTTCATTTTGCAAGGTCTGAAGGGAGAAATTCGACATCTCAATAATGAAAGTAGCTAGCCGATCTAACAAGAAAGTCACCAAAGAAGTCTCATGAACGATCAAACCATCTAAAGTTTGTGGGAACCGAATTAATAGACGCTCGAGAATATCTTGATGAAAGTCTGTAATCTGAAAACCTCTCCATGCAACAAGTCTCCCACTTAGATTGAAGGAAGCTCTAGAATGAGCTATCTTGGAAGCCACCATGACATCTGGAGGGGAATTCATAATATCTGGATTTATTGGCTGACCTACCAATTCTGAATCAGTGGGAGGAAGACCAAGATCATCCATGAAGGAATATGCACAATCTGAATGAAGAGCGTCAAAGGTGGCAAAGTCCTCATGAGGTAAGGGCAAAAGATTTAGATGCTTGGACTGAAAATGAAGAATGGGCAACCAAATAAGAAATTATGCGAAAAGTATAAAAATAACCAACGATGAAATAAGATGTACAGTGACAAGAAATATACCAAATATCCAATAGAAAAGGAGTCGTGAGTCACCTCGCCCGGTGAATTTGGACTATCACGCTCTCTAATGACTACTCCTTCGGCAGAATCCCTTGGGGGATGAGGAGGAGAATCAACAATTAGACTTGAAGGATTCTCCCTCGGAGTAGTGATTTCCACATCATGAGCAATAACTGTATTCCTCGATGAATCAACAAATGGACTTGAAGGATTCTCTCTCGGAGCAGTGATATCCACATCATGAGCAATAACCGTATTCCTCGATCCAATAAGAACATTATCTGCAGCAGGAATAGATCCAGCCGCTAAAACAGAACCTGCATTAGATAATGCAGGACTGGAGTTAACACTGGTATGGTGGTCGTTTGTTGGAGGAAACTTAATAGGCTTGGGTTTATTTTTCTTGCTAAACACAAGGGGAGAATAATCTTCATCACCCTCATCATCATCACTAAGCTGAACCAGAAAGAGAAAACATCAACAAACAAATAGATAAATTAAAATTAAAAATAGACAGGTGCAATGTATTGTTTACCACAAGTTGTCGACTTCTTTTAGGAGGATCCTTTGTGAGTGGCATAGTCGGAGATACTTCTTTGGGTGGATGTCTAATTGGACGCCTGAATATAAGGGTAGTACCATTAGATATGCGCCTGACAACATCATCCTTCACAGGGCTCGTGGTGGATTTAGCAGAAGACGCAATCTCGTGGCTATGAGTGATAATAGGCTCCCTCGCTCTCGAGCGCATAACTCTCTCTCCATCAACAGTAGAGGGAACTTGGGGAGGAGCTTGAGAAAAGGCTTGAGAGGGAGCCTGTGAAAGAGGACGAAGAGAGGTAGAGGCAACAAGTCGTGGAGAAGGTGGATGTGTAAGAGCCTCACGATCAGAAAGGCGGATACTAACAGGCCGTCTTTCTGGATGTGCGTGTAACTTGGCAGTACATAGTAGCTTGGCCCATTCCAGTTGTATATTAGGAGAGGCTGGTAGAGCATTCCACAGAGTTTCATCTATCCATGTCCTCGTAACTCTACGCTAACGACCTCATTTTTCGGCAGTGTTACATCCCCGTCTAGATGCACCAGGAATAATAAAAGGCAAAGGATCACCAAAAACACCAGGAGGCCTAGGAATTTCCCATAAAAAAGTGGCAGATGAAGGGATGAAATCTTCTAAAGCCTCCTCATAATCACCGATTTCAGATATGTTAAAAGTGCAAGGTTGGTCGAAACCAAACTGTTTCATCACCCTTTGAGAAGAATAGAACACAATCCCGAACTCGTCATCCTCTAAAAAGTACGGTAACTCAGTGGAACAGAGGATGAAGAACCAAAGAAGAGATGATCCTCCTAGGTTGTCAATGGTGGCAAAGTGGCGCGACTCACCTCTATAATAATAAGGAATAACATCGCCTTCAGGAACCATAGTAAAAGGACGAGTAATGAAGGCAGTGAAGTCATCAATATATAGTTGCAAATTAGAAGTGCCTTTATGATCAATCCACCGTGAAAGATGAGGTGCAATGGTGGGTGACGAGAAAGGAGGAGGCAATGTTTTCTTCTTCTTTAAGATAGGCCATGCAACATGATTAGGAAAATGCTCAAAGAGAAACATCTGGAGGAATGAACCCGAAGCAAAACAGTGTATGTCTTACCTGGAGATCGAAAGGAATTGATAAGTAATGAGTTAAAGAAATATGAAAGATAAAGGAACAAAAGGAAGGGAAGTAGTGACTAAAGAAGAAGGATACATGCCGACAGATTCTTCCAGAGCTAAAACAGTCTCGTCTAATCGACAGTATAGAGTTCCTAAAAATAGAGGTGCAAGAGGAATTCGTAAACCTCGAGCCAACAAAGTAGCCAAGCAAAACATACGGGTCGAAGGTCCATCAATTAGTGAGTCGGGGAAGATGAAACGGGATAATCACATAACAAGATAGGCGGCCAGTGGAAAAGGGCACGGGGTGCCATGAATGGTAAGAACCGAATCACTCCAAGCAGAGCTATCCCAATTGGCTGGATTGTAGTCGCAGAAGAAGTAACGTACCCATGAGAGCCGAATGTTTCCATCCTTGAAGCTGAATGAAGGAGTCTGGTTGAAAGCGAATCAGACTATATGGGTATTCTTCTCTTTCGATGCACATACGAGGAATGTCAAAGGCATGGGGATAATTGTCTTGACTATTGGAAAAGGAGGCGTACAGAAAAAGACCCTCCTTTTCAGGACGTGGAAAGGAACGTGGCTCATAATTCTGGGAACGATCCCAAAAAAACGCCATGATCCCCGAAAAAATGAGTTCTTCCCCAATACTTGAGGGAAAATGGCGGTTTGACAGTTCTTGGATTTATGGAACGATTTTCGGAACTAGCCTGCAATGATTAAATATGAAAACGAATAATCAACATAAGAAACTTGTGGGGGGAGAAAAGTATATAGAAGACAAAGTCCTTACCATGATGAAGATGTGAAATTCTTTGAGACAGTCACCGGCAGGAATCAAGTTCAATATTCGATGAGAAGACTTGGATTGGGAAAGGTACTTAAAAAGAAAAGATGAAATATGATTAACAAATAAAAAAAACAAAAAATCCCTTAAGGTTCGCACCCCTAGGGTTCGCGCTTCAATCTTTTTCCAAAAAGTTTGGTTTTGGTTAAAAAAAATAATAAAATAATAAAAATAAAAATTAAAAATTAAAAAATTAAAAAATTAAAAAAAATATATAATAATAATAATAAATACTGAAAATACCCTACGGTTTGCCACTTCCTTCTATTTTCAAAAATTTTGTTTGGTTTTGAGGGAAAATGGTAAAAAAAAAAACCCAAAAATACCCTAGGGTTCACGACCAACTTCTTTTATTTCCAAAATTTTGTTTGGTTTTGAGGGGAAAAAAATTTTAAAAAAAAAAAAACCAAAAATATCCTAGGGTTCGCGGCCAACTTCTTTTATTTCCAAAATTTTGTTTGGTTTTGAGGGAAAATGGTAAAAATAATAATAATAATAAATAAAATCAAAAATACCCTAGGATTCGCGGCCAACTTCTTTTATTTCCAAAATTTTGTTTGGTTTTAAGGGAAAAAGGTAAAAAAAAAATTGAAAATCCGGAAAAACCCTAGGGTTCGCGGCCAGCTTCTTTTATTTCCAAAATTTTGTTTGGCTTTGTTTTTAAAAAAAATAAAGTTTGAAAAATATTGAAAACAACTGACAAAGAGATATAATAATCTTACCTCAGTTCCTCACTTGATTAAATTTCTCTCTCGAACGAATGAGAAGAAGAGAAGAATTATGAAATTTAGAGGGTTTATACTTCTATTTATAATACTTCAAAATAACTAAAGATCCTAAACTTAATAGGATTGAGAATTCTTTTTTAAACCAAAAGGGAAATTAAGTTACTAAAACTAGTATAATACTTGAATATAAATACATATCTTAAAGTTACGGGGCTTTCCTTAAATTAAACTAAGAATAAATAAGGAAATAAAAATCCAGACGCAGATTCATATACAAATTGCAGTGCAAAAATTCGACAATACAGCGAGACCACCACCAGGGGGGAGTCCCCCCTTGGACATACCCCCCCCCCCCCCCGGTCGTAGCACACAATAGTCGTGACCCCAATATTATATATAGTTTTCTTAATCATATAAATTATGTTATGCACGATCATCACTTCTAAGCCGTGATTCACGTGCATGGGGCAAATGTGAGCCCAGGAATAAAATAAGGGTTCACATTAAATAGCCATAAATGAAATTAGGGTGAACATTGAATGACCTAAAATAAAATAACGGACAAATAAAGACCGAAAATTATAATTTAAGAGTTGTTGTCATGAGTCCCAAGGTAGAAGGCTCGTGGGGACTACTCGTATTTGGGAATCGGTTGAGGGATTGGATTGGTGGCTAGAAGAATCAGGTAATTTGGGCATTACCTAGGTAACTAGGGGTATTTCAGGAATTTCCTTATCATTAAAGGCATTTCTGGAAATTCCCCTCTTGACATGTGCCGGGCACATGTCATGGACCCTATAAATATTATTCACCTAACAAGTGAAGGGGGAACATTTTTGGAAGGAAAAAAGACTTGAGAATTCTAGCCATATAGAATCAATCTCTCTCTCTCTCTCTCTCTTGAAACAAGAAAGACGTTGGAAGGAATTGAGAATTTGTGATCGACTCATCATCGAATGAATGAAAGTGTTGGCTTGCCTATCTGGAATTCACTCGAAACACCTGTCATGGCTTCGGGACACCAGCAGTTATGTCGTGATCCTGGAGTTCTGCCACGTGTTACTTTGGTAGTTGCTCACCGATTTTTCTCCCCACTTCAATCTTTTAACCGATTCTGTACACTTTCTGAATTTCTCGTCTCCACCATAACTACGAACCTTAACCCTAGCAAGGTACGCAATTTTCGTGCCTACACCTAGGTAGGACTTTAGACTTTCGGATTGTATTATTATGCCCTCTTCCATCAATGGGCCAATTGGATTGGCCTCAAAGTGGTCTGACATTGATTTTGACATGGAGTGTTCAAGAGGATATAAACCTGATCGGACTTGAAACATCATTTATGCCAAGCTGCTGCTGCGTCAAGTGATTACAAATTTTAACATACACATTTATTCTAAGGGATCAGATGTACGTAACGGTATCCTCTGGCATTTTGTAGAATAAGTAATAAGGTTGGTTTACGTGTCAACCCCACTCCTAAAAAGGGGAGAAAGAGAGAACCTTTCCTGAAATTTTTAGGATAGAAAGAATTTAGGACTCGTGCATCATGTATAACGAGGAAGCTGTCTTTTTTCTTCTGGCTAAAATTTTTACTCTTCCTTCTGTTAAAGAACTGAAGCCCCTATTAATTTCACCTTTTAATCTTTTTTGTGCTTTTTTTTATTTGTTTATATACATGTTCAAGTAGTAATGTTGGTAGGTTACAATAAAACTCAAATAAATATGAAATCATATATTAGTTGTTCAACCTTTAGTCACACCATGCCTAATAAGAATCTACTAGCCGCAAAAGGGACTTGAGGAAATATCTATTATATAAAACAGAGCGGATCACATCCAATGGTCTCAAATTATTAAAAGCTTCAAAAAACAACGGCTGTGACTAAGTTTGGTTCCCCCCTCTTCAAAACCTAATCTGTCTGTGCTTTGTTTGAAATTTGCTTTTCCACTCTTTCTTTTTTGCCATCGTCTTCTCTCTCCTGCCGTTCCGTTCCATTCCATTTCTTTTGTCTTTCCTGCTTGCCATCGTCTTCTCTCTCCTCTCTCAATATTAACTCTGTCCACCGCATAGTTCAATCGGTAGCAAATTGCATTTCTCTCTCCTGGTTTTTTCTCTCCCTCTTCGAATCAATCGACAGCTCCGACGGTGAGAAAAGAAAGAGAAATGACCTGGCAGAGGGCTGTCCTGGGGTGAAGTCAGGGCTGGGGTAAGGGGTTGTTCTGCTGAATTTGGGTGGCTGACGGATGGGAGTACATAACACTTATAAATCACCTACTTCTACACCAATTCCAATTTGTTAAGCCATCCATAGAGAGCGCAAAGAGCTTACGCAGGGAAGAAGAAGAACCCAATAACCTGTTAAAGAGGGAAGGAGTCCAGCAGATTATGGTATTCATAAATCCATGGTTTATTAAACCAAAAGGTAAAAGATTCTTACATCTAAAACTCTAAACGTAGCTTTATGCTCATGTTCATTGTGGTATTTTAATTTGTTGTGGAGAGTTGTTTGTTGTGAATTGGGGATCATGAAGGATCCATGGAGAGATAAGGTTATGATATGGCTGGAGTGTATATTATATGTGATTATGAATGATGAATTCTAAGTTAAATTAGGACTGTACACTACCTGTTTGATAAAAGGCCTGACAGAACTAAGTTTTTGAATTTGGTTGTTTTCAGTTTATAAGTTAATAAAGAGTCCATGAATTGTTCATCTATGGAAAACAAGGATTTAAATAATAAGTTATATCAAAACTTTAATGTATTAGATGTTTTCAGTTTATAATGTAAGACCCCGAATTTTATGAAATATAAAATTTAATTTTTCTTCATATATATTTTTTTCCCCCTGAAACAGTAGGTAGTTAAATTGATAAAGTTAAAAGTCAAGGATGTTATGTGCAAATTATATTATGTCGGACAATATTCTTTTGGTCGGGAATATTCGTTCTGTCAGGGAATATTCGTACGACGGCGCCGTACGAACCAATCATTGGTGGACCCCACAAAGAATAATTGTCGGATACAGAAAATGACATAAACAATTTTTTAAATGGTCAATGGCACTATCACTTTTAATTGTTAAAATATCCGGTAGTAAAAGAATAGTAATATACGGTATTACAAGTAACATACGGTATTGCACAGTAGCACACGGTATTGCACAGTAGCACACGACATTGCACAGTGTTTCGTATTATTAAACTGATAAAGTGGTTATCGTACAATATTTGACTTTATTGTCACATGCACAATAATTCATGTTATTAAATTGATAATTGTCACAGTAGCATATGCACAGTAATTCACATTATTGAATCAATAATTGTCATAACACAGTAACATAATCTTTCTTTTGCATACTTTCTGTATTATTGTTATCTCTATTATGGTGTTATTTAAACAGTTGTATTTCATTAATTAATTGACTTGATATCTAACTCTGAAAGCCAACTACACTGTATTTATAACAATTAGTCATAATAATGAATAAGTGTGAATTATTGTTGAATAATTGAATTGATAAAGTTATTTGTTTATAATATAAAGTTAGGTGATATAAAATGAATGGTATAGATTAAAGATAATATAGAATTTAAAATGGATGGTGTAGATTAAAAGATGATCTTTAAATGAATGGTTTAGATTAAGGAAATCTTAAAAGATGAAATGAATGGTATAGGTTAAAGATAATATAGAAATTGAAATGGATGATGTAAATTAAAAGATGATATTTAAATGAATGGTTTATCTTAAAAGATGAAATGAATGGTATGGATTAAACATTATCTTGAAATGAACGGTTTGGATTAAAATACGAAATCTTGGTTATGATAAGATTTTTGGCTATAAATAGAGGCCTTAACTTAAGGATTTTTCCATAAACTTCCTTACTTGTTCTTTCTTTCTCTCTCTAAATACTTCTTGTGAAAGTTTTCTCTAAGTGTGCTTAAGTCATTTTGAGTATTTGTGAAGATTTATAAGTGTACGTGTACTGTTCAAGTTAATCAACCTCATTTAAATCAATATCCAGTCACGTGTTAAGGTAAATGATTATCATTATTTGATTCTCGAAAATAATATCGTTTCTTTCTTACTCATAAGACGTGCCATTTATTTCCATGTATTAATTTATGGGAATAACCTTACGGCGCGGATTACCGCCTGTTGGTGAATAACCTTTCGTATTCATTCCTTATTAATCTCTGAGAATAACCTTACGGTGCGGATTATCGCCTGTTTGGTGAATGACTCTTCGTATTCAATTTTTATTAAATTGTGGGAATAACCTTACGGTGCGGATTATCGCCTGTTGGTGAATAACCTTTCGTATTCATTCCTTATTAATCTCTGAGAATAACCTGACTACACGGATTACCGCATGTTTGGTGAATTACTCTTTATATTCATTTCTTATTTGTCTTTTGTGGAAATAATTTGTTTACACGAATTATCACATGACACTTTTATTGCATATTCGTTTATAATATCATTTTCTTTCATATTCGTAAGTGATATTATTTTCCTTTATACTCATAAGGGATACCATCTTTTTCATCTTCCATTATTCAAACTTACTATGGTAAGGGATATTAATTTCCTTCACCTTTTGTTAATCAAACCTGCTACGGTAAGGGATATTATTTTCTTTCATACACCTAAATCGAAACTTATTATGGAACTATTGCTTCTATAATTCCTGAAAATATTATATGTTCCATAATAGTTGCACTTCATCATTTCAATTGAACCATCCTATTTACGTGAACCTTTCTATTGAACTGTAACCGTTATTCTAAATTGTGGATCTTGAATATCATTTTTAAATTTCACTCCACATCATGTTGACAATTTGGACATTATTTGAATCTGTACAAAGTAAACTTCTGATACTTATTGTTTATCCTGTTTCTTCTGTTCATCATTTATATCATTCTAATCATCCAAATTCAAGTTGTTGTGAATATCTGTGGCCAGGAGCACAGATGCGATATAATTGTTGAACAGATGATAGGTTAAAGGCGATATAATAGGTTAAAGGCGATACATCTGTTCGGTGTCTTTTATGGCACGTGGTGAATGTTCTCTTTGGCCCGTAGTGCAAAGATGAACTGTTGTTTGGTATGATTATGACCAAAGGCTGAATCTGGTATAATCATGACCGTTGGTGTTATATTGAATGTCTTTGGTCCGTAGTGCAAAGATGAACTGTTGATCTGCATGATTATGATCAGGAACTGTGAATTTGTATTATCTTGACTAATGGTATTTCAGATGATAAAAGTTGATGATGTTTTTCCTAAAAAGAGAATCAAGTGGACATTATAGTCTGCATTATTCTTCTAATAGATTGCTCATTCCGCTGCTATTATTGATCTGAACGTTGTTTAAGAATTTAACTGCAGTTTTTGATACAAACCTTGTAGTCTATTGTATTCTATCAAGAACTCAATTGTTGAAGGCTAACGATAATTTACTTGTCATTATCTTAGTCATGATATTCTTTACTGGGCTATTTGAGCTCACCCTTTCTTTTGTTCCATTGTTTTTCAGAAAATGAGAGAGTAGTCGGGTCTAGCAGGGGAATGGAGTGACGGTCCGAGTGATAGCTATTGTAGTCTTCACATGTTGTATATAGTGTGACAATAATTGTGAAGACTTAGTTGTGTATTATTATACACTGTATTGTTGAACGTTATTCTATCTTGTAATAATTTTGTTGTAGTCTTTTGACGACTCAAGTTTGGGCTGTATGAGCCCAGATTTGGGAGCGTCACATATAAGTTAATGAAAAGGGCATTATATGTTTTTGTAAACCTTTGAGCTAGAGGTATACGAAATTTAGTAGTCTAGGTTGGGTATTATGTGATTATAATATAAGCCAAGTCAAGAATCTAAAAGAGAAATTGCAATTTGAAACTATAATTTAGAAAGGGTTAAGTTTTAACAAAAAAGATGATTGGTTATGTTCTATGTATGTTCTGTAGCAAACCAGTAGGTTGGTCACTCAATGTCGGAGACGAGAATTAATGAATGTTTGAATTGGTAAACTAATTTGAATAAAATGATTAGGAACTTGAAGGGCATATGTATAATCCAATTCTTGTGGACATGTATAGATCTTAAATAACTAAATATGTTATATGTTATGCTACTTGAAGTGACTGTACAACGTATGCAAGGTATGTTGTAGTGTATAAAACTAATACATGATATAAAGAGACTGAAAATGGATAATAGTTATATTTGTAACTAATATATGGAATGCATTACAAATCTATTTTGCAACGTATATTTGTAACTAATATATGGAATGCATTACAAATATAACTGTACAACGTATTCAAGGTATGTTGAACTATTTTTGACCAACTTGTAGCCATCGGAGTTATAAAATAAATAGTTGTAATAATAATAATAATAATAATAATAATAATAATAATAATAATAATAATAATCATTATAGTAGTAGTAGTAGTAATAATAGTAATAATTATTACGTAATAATAATTATTATTATTATATAGTAATAATAATAATAATTTTTCGCATTAGTATGTGACTTTTGTTAAAATTTTAATTTTTTAAGGAAATTTTATTTGTTTATCTTTCTAAGGAATTTTTCGCTTGGTTGGTGTTGTGCGGTATTGACGCTTTTTGTTATCTTTTTATTTCAGATCTACACAGGGAGACTGTAGAACTGCAAGTGTTTTGTTTTTATTTTTTTACACTTGTACATTTTTGTCTAACCTACTCTTATAATATTCTCTCTTTCCATCGGCATTCTTTTTTCCTATCTAAGAAAGAAACTGAGAGCCTTTCTTTGAGATATCTATTTGATCCAATGAAATAATCTGTAGTTATTTTCTTATTGTCCAAGATCACAATATGCTCATTCATGTAAAACCAAGAAGGAACCAAATTTTACCAAACTATAAGGTTATTTTACCAAACTATAACTTGTGTTGTATGTGCTTGTGATCCATGAGTCATAGTATGCTCATTATGAGTTAAATAAACCTTCCAATTGCCTAAAACAAAGCACGAACCGAAACAAGCTTTAATTATTTTGAAAAAAAAACTTCAAGAACCTTCGCTGCTTTATAAAATAGTAGGTAGTATAGCGTAGAACCCTCTCCAAGATTGGTGTCGATCTAAATTATATAATGGAAGTTAAAAATAACCAAAATTGTTTGGCTGTAGCAATATTATACATAAACTTTTGTTACAAACGTCCATCAATAATTTTTTAAGAATTATTATATATAGTGATAGCTCCCTAAATGCCTATTAGTTATGTCCTAAAAACTAATGCACATGTTGTGTTTGATTTAATTCCTCTTAGAGCTGTTTAGCTCTTAAAAACTATGCTATCAGAGATTTCGTAATATATCCAAAGTGAGTCAAACACGAATATAGCAAGGATAGCCTGTGACAGATATTGATTCTTTACATTATATTAATCGAATCATAAAGTTGATCAACAAGCAATCATTTTTTCAAAGAAAAGCACCAATGGCATCCCGGCAAATTAGGTACACAAACAGATGTGCCTCAAAATAGAATTTTAGTTTTTCTTTTTCCATTTGTTATCCTCTACATTAAAGGAGTTTCATTTGTGAATAAAGTTAAAAGTCATGAAACAGTTGGTTGATAGTGTGAAACACTCCCTACAAAAACTATGATGAATTGGTCTATACATTGGGCAAACAATAGCGTTATCTAAATGCACGGGTTTATAGGAAAGGGAAAGTTTAAAACACGAAAGTGTAAAACGATAAACTGATAAGTTTAGCAACATAAGTGTAATCTTACAAACCGTTTGTCCAGCAGCAGTTGTAATGACCACAGGAATGTTTCTAAACCGCAACTACTCAGCCTCAAATATTCCTGACTGCTAAATTACTTGGACAATATAAGTAAACAAACATTAAAGGACTATCATAAAGCTACTATTTCTATTTTATATACACGATAACCGATATCAACCGTGAACAAAAAACTATTCATCCGAAGGTACTCGTGCAAATCGATTCCTAATGGATTTATTCCTCTATTTCTTTGTTTTTATTCTTCTATTTCTTTACACAGTGTGACAGTATTTATTCTTCTATTTCTTTGTTTTTCATAAAACTTTAAATGCAATTCATTTTTCATTATTGCCAGGCTTATCAAAGAGTTCGATAGAGAAGTGAAGGATATGGAGTATAGGAATGACTCGGGCATGCTGAATGAAAAAACGCAATCAATGGTGTAAATCGGTGCATCACTACTTAAAAAGTAGTAAGTCCTATTACAGTTACCATTCTACAACCAGTTACTATCTGAGTGTTTATATTAGCTTCATATTACAAAGTTACCTCAAAACTTAATTACTAGGTACCATCAAATTATTATCTAAATTTATGTTTCTTTGTTGGACGTGCTTATCTGATATTTGTTCAGTGATAATACAAAATATTTGATTGCAATTACAAATTACATACTGTGTTACATGTTTTAACGTAACTTTCATTTGTTGGGTCATCTAATTTGTGAAGATAATGGGATTCTTTAAACCTAGAGCTATTTTTCACTTCGCCGTTGTTGCGGGTAAAAGATCTGAAAGACATTTGTATATTCATGTAAGCAAATGGTGCAGTTTTCATTAGGTTCAGTGCCATTGTAGAAGTGTCAACATTACTATCTGTTTGATATGCACAGTTTGTCAAACCATCACCTACTGATTTTGTAATGTCTCTTAATCACGTATACAACAGTGACTTGAGTTACTTCAAGTGTGATCACATTGACCACGAATCTTAGAGGCTTCTGAACAAAAAGAACACAGTGGCTCTCCTTGTATCAAGGATTTAGTAATTTTCTATTATAGAACTTATTAATTATGAACTGTTTATGCTCGAGTATGTCCTCATAGGCACAAGTAGGGGACCGAAAAGTTGTTCTTCTGTAGCACTTGTGAAATTCTATTGATTCCTTGCTTTCTTTTCCACAAAAAAAAACCACTTTTTTGATATTATATGACATTTACATTATTTATGGAAAATAGTTCTTTCTAATAGATAACTATTAGTATTTTATGTTTAATTCCTTGCTTTCTTTTCCAAAAAAAACCACTATTAGTATTTCTTCTCCATTTGTTTTTATTCTTCAACCGAAAACTGTTTGGCTGTAGCAATAGTGATAGCATTTGTGGTGATTTATGTCAAGGCCTTAGAGTTTCCCCATGTCAAATCCTCTTAGAGCTGTTTAGTATAAAAAATAAGTAGTTAACTACAGAAAAACCGAAAATCAAATTTTAAATTAGATCTCACAAAAACTAAAGCTAAAAAAAATATTATTCATCTCTCAAACATGAAGTTTCCCATAAAGCCTCTGTCTGGCTCAATTTTCCTTAGACCAGGAAGTCCAACTCTCATCTCCTTTTAAGCTTAGGTGAAATGATTGTTCTCTAAACTGATAAAAATGAAGGGTTTATGACATGTAATCATGAGTATTACTACATCATAACCTCATGGAGGATCCAACTTTGGTTGGAAAAGGCAGACAACCATTATAATCAATAGCCCTATAATGCCTTAGAGTGGGGGGCCCAATCTATGAGTTAAGAAAACATATATGCACGTAAACAACATAATAGGTGCGACATTATTGCTTGGGTCACTTCGGTTTACTCCAAGCAAATCCTTAAGTGCTAGTAAATTTCTTTGATGACCTGGTCCTAATCTGCTCAACCTGCATAAATTACTGTTGTAATGGTTCTAATGTGAACTATACTTTTAGCATACCTAGCTAGACAACCGTGAGTAAGAAATACTGTTGCAGTATGAACTCTTGCATGAGTTACTAAACCAAAGTAACTGCCCATATTTCAATTTTTTGCCCAATTTGATTATTTTTTACAAAATAGTACAACAAATAGTTTTGGAAACGCGGTGGAGGAGTGTATACCTTCTCTTCATATTATATATATTTGAAATGTTAAACATGGCATTGAGTTGGAGTCTCCATGGAAGTAGGTACAATTTTAGGGTAGATATTGATTTTCGTTTTTTTCCTACTACACAACTTTGTTGGCACTAACTTGGTCAATAGTTTAGGTATGATATGCTCATTCATGTTAGTTTAAACAAAATATTTTGTTATGTGTTGTATGTGTTTGTGATCCATGAGTCATAAACATTCTAAGTGGGACCTTCGCTGCTTTATAATCTGATCTTAGTCGAATATTTTTAAACAACTATTTCTGAAATAAAGTAATCGAACCCTGTCCAAGATTGGTGTCGCTCAAAATTATAGAATGGAAGTTAAAAATAACCAAAATTGCTTCAAAAATAATACATTATGTACAAAATTCTGCAGAATTCTGTTATGAGCAGTCTTTTTCCTCCTCTGTTTTGCAAGTAGCAAGTAGTCATGGAAGTTTTTTGTCAGATTTTTTTTTTTTTGTTTTGATTTATTCTCATTTGTTACATGTTGTGCACTTATTGAGCGAGAAGTAAATTATGTGAAGTCAAAAATGCCATACATTGACCAAAATGAATTATGGACAAATTGACAATAATGTCCAAAAACTTAGGTCAACATTGAAAATCGAAACCACATTCTTAGAAGTTTAAATTAACCTGATGGACAAATTGCCATACAATCCATGTTTAATTTATCACGCTTTCTTGATCCAATGAATTTTTCTCTAACTGAAAGTGAACCCAATTTAACGTCAATTGTCGATTTACAATTAAACTTAACAATCAACTCCAATTTCATAGAAAGTGTGCCTCTTATTGTCGATTTACCCAAGTCATGTTTAATTTATTAAGTTTGCTCTTACAGGTTGATAAGGTAACGCGGCATTATCTTAGCATAAGTTGTGGATGTTGTAGTTAACATATATTAGAAACTACATGACAAATCTGACTTTGGCAGCCTAGAGGGATATAGAGTGAAGGGTTGTTTAAAGTTTTAAAGCTTATTTTTTCTCCTTTTTCCCCCTTTTTTTTATATATTTTTTTCCTTTTTGAGGTATTTTAGCATGGTGGTTTTATGTACGAAGCATAACAAAAAACCATTGCTATACTAACATATATAGAACAAGACCCCAAATTTAAATAGAATCACTATACCCTTTTCATTCATAAATAAATGATGTGGTGTCTCAACCTATCTATTCTCTAATCCTTATGCATGTGCATAACATTATGCACATTTACATTATGAATATAAAAAAGGGGTTTAAATGATTGCTTCATTCATGAATACATTTTGCGTTCATTTAACTTTCTAAACTATGCAGTTTGCCTATAACTCCTTTTTACAAAACATCAAACTTGGGGATTAAAACCACTACTCACATTGTGAACTTGAAATCTTGACCTGACTGCATTGATGAAAATAGTCCAAAAGTGATCTATCATATACCTTATGCGCTTGAACATCAGTTACGAGAGTGATTATTAATGCCAAAATTGTGACTCCACCAAAACAAGAATGAAAAATTAGAAAACATACTACTAAAAGCACTTCGTAAGCTTTTTTCCATAGTAAACATGTATTATAAAGCTTCATTAAAATTGTATTTCCTTTCTAGAAGGATACTTCACCACACCTTAGCAGATTTCTATTTTGTAATCGTTTTCACTCTTACATTTAAAATTTAAATGAACGTATCAAAATAATATCTTCTTCAATTGTTTTATTTGTTTGATCAAGTATATTGTCTCTGAAGCGAGAACCAAATTGTGCAGGTGGATGTGTCTCTGAAGCTGCTAAAGGTAGGGAAACATGTTATTTAAGGTGAATACATTTAAATCTTTGCCTTTTGAATTAGGACCCTCATTATGGAAATAAGGTAGTATATATAGTTTTGGATATAAATCTTTGTCTTTTGAATACATTTAATTCTTTGTCTTTTGGATATATAGTTTTGATGACTTTTTTTGGGTGATGAGCTTTAACGTAGTTTGGGAATAGATTTAAACTATTCTCGCTTGAAAAGATAAAGCAACTGATAAAGGAGCAACCTATACATGAGTTTCTTTAACCGTCTTATCTAATTACTGTTTGGTAATAAGGATCAATATTCAGGTTTGCATTAAATAAACTAAATTGTATATTATTTTTTGCTATGCAGAATTACATAGTTGCAGTGGTCGGATGAGACGGAATGCAACAGTTGCACACAGTGAAAGTATGTTAATTCGTCTGCATAGTGTATTATAAATTATCCTTGATATGATTAGATTCACTGCTTCGTTGATGTACTTTTGGCATGTGATATATTTCCACTCTCATTATAAGTTTTTATCAATCAGACTTTGTAATATGTATATATGATCATATATTTTCAGGTATTTTCACGTATACATTGAAAATACTTGGCGTAAGCTATAAATAATACAAAGTTGTTTCTTTATTTTCTGCTTGTGTATATTTTTTGTGTTCCGTCTTTTGTAAAGTTAACTAATTATAAATGGTTATGATTATTTTGGGTATGGAATGATGGTTGGTTTGGTGATTTGGATATTTATTGATGATTGTGCATTTTGTACATAGGTTTATATTTTTCTGGATATCTATTTTTAAAGGAAACTCTGGCGAATATTTTTGAAATTAGTTGCAACTAGCTTTATGTCTTGGTGGTTGGGGGTGTTGATAATTGTGTATGTATTAATTATTTTTTATGGTGAATAGGTGGCTATGTATGCTAAATGCATTTTATATGGCCAATAGTATTGTATATGGTCAAAAATATATTTTTAACGATTCAAAACCTATTTTGATGCTCTATAAGGTTAGAACTATTATAAAAAGGTAGATTCATGATTTGGTATGTTTAATACATGCACTTATATGTTCGGTATGTAAAAATTGTAGAAGAAATGTGCATATAGAGCTTTACTAGTAAAACCATAGCTAGTTATGTGCTATATATTATGGTAATTTGAAATGTCAAGTTGGTTATTTGATTTTAATGGCTAGAAAGTTATATTTATGAGTTATAAAGATAATCCAAGTTGAACCTCTCAAAAATATGGAAAAAAAATGAGCAAGTTATGATTTTTATCGCAAACTATGTCATTTTGAAACCCTAGATTAATCGATCTTGAATTTTATGTCAAAATGTTTTTGAAAATACGATCGACCCATGAAGTTTTGAGTAATAAGAAGTTAGGAAGATAACAAAACTAATTTAGTGTCATTTGGATGTGTAGATTTAATTTTATACAAGTTTGAATCAAAAGTGTCAAAGTTGGAAAATCTGAAAATTTTGAACAATTTATTCTTCCTCTGACGTCAGGGCACCGAGTTTAGTACAAAACTCAGCGCTGGGACGTCAGACCAATTTCGAGAAAATAATTATTTTTCGGATCGGGTCGGGTCGATTTTTGCTGGTTCGGGTAAGAGAATTTCAAAATGTTTTAAAATTAATGATATTATTATTGGACTCAATTAATATAAATTAAAGATAATAGAGGGTTAATTTAATGAGATAAAGGGAATAAATATTATTAAAAGAATAAATAATATTAGAAAATAAATAAAATAATATTAAATTAATAATAATATTAAAAATGAATAAAATATTATTTAAGGATTAATAATATTAATAAATGAATAAAATATTATTAAATGAATAATAATATTAGAAAATAAATAAAATATTATTAAATGAATAATAATATTAGAAAATAAATAAAATATTATTAAATGAATAATAATATTAGAAAATAAATAAAATATCATTTAAGGATTAATAATATTAAGAAATGAATAAAATATTATTAACTGAATAATAATATTAGAAAATGAATAAAATATTATTAAATGATTAATAATATTATAAGATTAATAAAATATTTTTAAATGATTAATAATATTATATAGAAGATAAAACTATATTAAATGATTAATATATGTTTTACGTAGTTAAAATATTATCAATTAATGATAATATTTCCAGAATGTTTAATATACCTTAATTATATATTTATGTGATTAAGTGTTAGTAAATTAAGATGTACAATGATTATTAAATATGATACTAATTAAAAGATCAACTTGATTAATTGATTAGATCTATTCAAATGATATTAAATTGTATTGGTTAGCTGTAATCAGCAATTGAGGCAAATTTCTTATACCTAAACTTGTATTTATTTTGCAAGAGCTTTAAGTGGTTTAATTATTTAAAATTAATCCACATCCATATTGTTTATGTATTCACACTTTGTGCATTTAAAGCTTTATAGTTCTTGATTCATGAACTGTTTAAGAATGTCTAAGCAAATTGTTTCGGCTAGACCTTGCATGTATAAATTCATTAACTTTGATATTTTTAAAAGTTTATCCAAACCATTGATTGGTGCAGATTCTTATTGTAAGACTGAGAACAAACAACCCTAAATAAGGGGATTATATTCGGGAAACCGACCTTTGCACAAAATGTTTGAATGCTATGCATATATATAAGGTACAAAAGGTTGATCCCCTTGAATACCAAAAGCACTAAAAAGGTCAGACACATATCTAATTTAGCTTAAGTATTAGTTCATAGTCATTAGAAGCCACTCAGCAGTAAAGACTCAATCATTTCTTTTAAATTGAAATTTGAATCTTGTTCTTTCACAATTATTATATTTTGTTGAAATCTCTGAAGTCATTTCCCATTCATTCATGATATATCTTTTATTATTGTTATTAAGCTTGCTGAGCAAGCTAGTTGCTCACCCTTACTATATCATGAATCATTTTTCAGCTAAGCCCGAATGCTCCAAGAAGGACAAGGGCAAAGGAAAAGTCAAGGCTTAGATTAGTACATGTTAGATAGATTATTTGTTTAATATGTAATTTCAGTTGTAAATCTTTTGTAATTCCTTAAGATATGTTCTGTTTATATTAAGGTTAGTAGACCTTGGGATTTTAGTCCTTTTATTAAGGAACATTTATGTATTATTCCGCGAAGTTTAAATGAAGACAATGTATTTAGTTGTTATTATGTTTTGGATTATGAACACTAAACACGAGGTTATAGAACCTGAATTTTGGGGTGCCACAATAATGGGTTTCTTCATTTTAATTATTATGTGTCATAGAATACAAGATAAGAACATGACTGAGCCCTATAGGTATAGTTTAATTTTTTAGGGAGCAAATTACATAACTATCACCTCATGTTTATACTTAAATGTATTATGGACGTTAATATTTTAATTTTTGCAATTTCATAGCTAACATTTTAATTTTTTTGCAAAATCGTTTCCTCTGACCAATTTTGGTCAAAATAAATGAATCATGTGCGTAACATATGAGTTTTTAAAAGGTAAAATAGTCTATTCACACACTAAAAAATATGAGTTTTTAAAGGGTAAAGTATTTATTATCTTAGTATAAGTATTTATTTTAAGTATATTTAACAAATAAAATATGAAACTAATATTGGTAGCTTTGTATATGCAATGTTTATAAACTTCGGCCGGGACTTTATTTTGGGTAACAATTTCGTTTGAACAGTGTGTATTTTGAATGTTTGTGACTGACTTATTATAAATGAATAAATACTTGGAATACAATATAAATAAATTTTAGTACCCAAAAAAACTATAAGTGAATTTTGATATGGATCAGACATCAGAACATGGGTTATTCATTAAATTACAATCTAGTTGCTTTTCAATAAATAGACAAGGAATAGAAAGAAAAAAGATTTTAGTAAATAATGAATAGATAGATAAACACTTTCGTTATGTGAGAGAGATAGACGTGAGTTCATTATAAGAGGGAATAATATTTTATTATTGTGTTTTTTATTTTACCCCTCAAATTGGAAGGAACATTTTTTAGTACGTAAACAGACCATTTTACCCTTTAAAATTTCGCATATTGTGTACATGATTCATTTATTTTGAACAAAATTGATCAGAGGGGACAACTTTGCAAAAATTTGAAACGTTAGCTATGAGATTGTAAAAAATTGAAACATTAACGTCTATGTTGCATTTGAGTGTAAAAATAAAGTGACGGTTTTGCAATTTGCTCATTTTCTAGGTTAGGATGTAAACTTCATTTATAATATTCTTACCAAACAAGAACATTTTGGGCTTTGGATTCATAAATCATTGGTGAAACTATTTGCAGCTTTTTCCTGATATGTATGCATGAAGGTTGTATGAATTCATTTTTGCAATTTGCTCCATCCCTATAACTCCTTGGGAATCTTAAAGTTCTTTCATGGGGTACTCAACCATTTGTAAAGAGATATCTTCCATGTGAGATTGGTACCATAATACCCTATGTGAGCAAGGAACTGTTTGTAAGGCTTCAACCCTATATCAAGCATACCAACAATGATAACCTTTTGGGTCAGACTTTAGTGGGCCAAGATGAGTCAAGTCGATGTTCTTGGGACAATTAATGACCTTGATCCGAGCTCAAGTCTAGCCACATAGTTATAGCTACCATAAGTGACAATATTCAAGTTACTAGTGGCATTAGTGGTTCCTTCTCTTAATAGACACCTTGTCATTATTGTTTAGTCATTAAGCAAGTATAAACAATGTTAATCCATATTTTGGTAGCTTATTACAATATTTCTCAATCATTAAGCAAGAATTAAACAAAGTTAATCCATATTGAAAGAAATGATGTTTGTATATACTTTATAAGTTATATTTCGTGTAATATTGATTTGCAAGAAAGAAAAAATATAAACTGGTACAAACCCTTCTTTCATATGTCACTAGAAAAAGATTTCTCTTGCAAGGCTTTCTAAAAAATAATAGTTTCAGATCAGCCTAAAATGACAATAAAATGTAAGGCCGCGAGATATACGTGTTCAAGCAGAAGAAATTTTCATGTTTAGGATAAAATAGAATGGTCTGTAAATTTTCATAATATTTTGGAAATGCCAAAAAAAACTTCATCAGAACATTGGAAAATCAATACAACTTTCAATAGCATGGATTTATTGAATTTTTAGTATTAAGATCTAAGCTTCCATATCACCAAAAGAGTTCAAACTTTCTGAACTCTCCTATATTTTTATGTTCTTTTCATTTGTACGGTTGATTTTTTTAATTTGATCCTTATTAAACATAAAATTTTCTTCTGCTTGAGCACGTAAGTTGCGTGGTAAGTCATATATCTCCGATTTTCACATAAAATGTTGGACACTTTATCTCATCAAGCTCTTTACTGATGTGACCAAACAAATGGAATTTACTTTATGTATTAGGTTATCAATAAAGATATTCAAGTGCGAACCAAGTGGAGTTCAGTTTTTAGTAGAAACTTCATAATAGAATTATACTTACTCTTTTGACTCTGTAGCAAAGTTACATCATTTATTATATAAGCTTCAAACATTTGGCACTTCTAAAGCTCAATTAGGTCTATTTTAAAGTATATCTTGATGCTTCTTTGTTAAATATATATGACATTTTACAGCATAAATGAAATCAGGACCACAGAGACGCATTCTTAGAGTTTATAAATGACTTAATAGCTGACGCTTACTAAATACATGACTTGATTTGTCAACTTGTTAGAATTTAAGATCGAATAATAACATAATCACGTAAGAACAAAAAATTAAGAACATGTGATATACCCAGGTTCACCAATTTGACTAGTCCTGCTTGTCAGATGTATTCATTAGATGTCTCACACACTCTATAATGATTCATACATCAAACAATTATTTTCATAATAACTAGAAAATCCTAGCTGCTATAACATGGGTCATTAATCGAACCCGCAGAAGTATGAGTCAATCCCAACATTTTCCCACTTGGTGAATAATTTTGATACCCATCTCATATGTACACTACTCGAACTTTTCCAAAGTAACTACTTTAGTCAAGAAGTCTGCGATGTTCTCAGCTATGTTAACCTTCTCCAAGAAAATTAGTTTCTCATCAACCTTCTCTCTAATGAAGTGATACTGATTATTAATATGCTTTGACCATGAGTGAAATGTAGGATTCTTCGCTAAGTGAATTGTGACGCCCCCAAATCCGAGTCCCTTAAACCACGGGTTCGGTGTTCACGTTACTATTCTACCCTGTCATCACATCCATTTATTTAGAATAATAGTAAAACTTAATTTACATTCATACATAACTATCCCAGGTCTACATACCTTTATATATACACATCCGTACATGACATATTACAAAAAAATATATATTTACATATACAATAATTCTCTAGCTAAGCCTTCACTGTTTGCTAGTTTTTTCCTTTCTCTTATCTATTCCTGACCCCTCGACCTATCCAGGTTTAGCTAAAATATCATGTTTAAAAGTAAGGGTGAGCATAAAATAGCTCAGCAAGTATATAAGAAAATGATGACATGATGTTTCAGAATGAAGAATGAAAATCATATACAATGAAGCTGAACCATTTACAATAGTTTAAATCAATTTCAATAAGCTGAGTCATATACAATGAGCTGGATCATTTGCAATAACAGTTCAATAAATGAACATAAGAAATATAACATAGACTTTACATGATTAACTAAAAACATGAAACTTGTTTGTTGTATGTGTTAGAGTTTATGCCCTAGAGGCCAATTATTTGATGTAATTGCTTAACTTTTCTCGATATTATATTTGATTGAATAAATGATATTATTTTATTATGTTTTTATTTACTGCGTTATATAAATGTTAACATAATAAAAGTCCTTAGAATAGTGATATAAATTATATAGCTTCAAGTATGTAACTTGAACATGAGATCATATAATTAAAGTTAGTATCATTACTCTTAAATGTCCCTAGTCGAGTGTCATTGTTAATGGGACAACAATGATGCATTGAGACTAGTATGTAGATTAACTGATGGCCAAATCTCATTGGTCATAAATATATGAGATATTGAGTCAATGCATAGGTACGTGTTAGAGAACAATGTACTGGACAGACCCACCATGAGAATTGTACATGGAGCATTATGCAAAGTGTCATAAGAAATTCTTATAGTGACAATGATGTAATGATCCTCCGACCTGAAGTCACTATATTATTACACGAGAATTTGTGTACTTTGATATCATCAAATGTCACCTTTAAGATGGTGGACAATAAATGTGATTATTGGGTACATCATGAATCGTGTGAGGAATATGAGTGATCTAGATGGAATTTAACCCTCCTATAAATTAGGGAGTGATATCCATAGGCCTCTTGATTGAGTAGGACTATGAAATGCATGGCCATGCTCAAATATTGATTTGTTTCATATAGTCTACTCATTGATCAAGAAAACTAAGATTAAATTATGAAGAATATGACACATTCCATGCCTCGAGTTTAATCTAGGATATAAGGTTACAAGGATTAAATTACATTGAAACATTGGTCGCGAAAAGGTTGTATCGAATCATCGATCTTATTATTATTTGGGTAACAGTGATGCATTACTAGATGCCGCTCACTGTTTATAATTTTATAATATGATTTTAAAATTATTGCCAATATAATAATAACCTATAGGGTTACACACTTAGAACGTATTTAAAAGGAAATTAATTTAAATTGTAAGTATTTTAAATATGTCAATATGATTGATAGTATTTAAAAAAATACGAATTTAAATTAATAGGATAATTTGTATATATGTATATTAATTAAGTAAGACTTAATTAAAATATAATATGTATAAATTCGAATTTTATTTTTCTATTTATTTTAGGCTTTGGTTAATTCCTATTAACTGCTATATATACATGATATATCAGTAGTTTTAAAACTAAAACCCTAGCCGCTTTCAAAAAGAGGCTAGAGAGGAAAAATAGTTCAGAAATTCTAATCTTGGTGGCTAATACCGCAGATCCCTTTTGCTGCAGATCGTGTGACGGTTCACGGAGCGTTCGTGTGGATACTGTAGAGATGCAGTCGCTGGATTGCGTTGAAGATTCAAAGTCGTTCCAGAATTCCATCGTCTCCTGTCCATCTCAAATAATCGGTAAAATAATCTAAACCTCTAAATTGATATGGTTTTGCATGGATCCTGTTTTAGGGTTTCAAAAAAAAATTTAAATTCCGCTACTTTCTCTGTGTCGAAACCCTAACAGTATGGTCACAAGACCAAAAACTCGTTAAGAACAGTACCAATCATCAAGACTAATAATGCCCCAAATTAGTCATACGACTGCTATTTAAATTAGATGTGTACTCTGGGTGATGAGTCAATCATACCTGTATATTGTGCACAATATAAACATCTAGCATTGCAACCATGCCATAAAAATTACATTTACTTTATCCTTTACTCCCCTTTATCAGGGTTGTTCTGTTACAGCATATCATAGAGTCCGCACCACAACAATGTGAATTGGAGCACAGAACAATAAACATCTGAATACAACATGTATCATCATATGTGTCTAGTCAGAATCAAGATTGACATCGACCTTATACGAAGCATTTCAATGGTAAATGAACTTTACATAATCATATAAATGCATAACATGAATAGTTGTTCAATGAACTACAAAATGGAAGTTCAGTTAAAAGACTTGCCTTTGTCCTTATCTACCTCAACTAGTAAAATATTATCTCGTTTATGTCCTACATAACCATAATATTGGTTCATGCATTAGTTACATACACATGCATGCTATAACTTGTTATTCAAGCTACCATTTACCTTTACATAACCCTTAATATATAACACATTGTTCATTTATCCTTAGCATCTACCATATTGATTATTTTTATCAATTTATGGCTTACAACACATAAATTTATCATTTGGTATCAAAACATTTTATTTTGGAATAAAAATAATTTATTTTTAAAAAATCAGAACACTGCGCCCCGGCTCAGTGTTTTCTTCTCTGAACCTCGTCGGCCGCAAAAAGCTTGCAGTTTCACTGTGCCCTGGCGAGCTCTGATGCCGCCCCCAGTGAATTCCTCTCAGTCCCACTGCGCCCTGACACCATCTCCAGTACAAAACTCCTCGCCCTAGCACAGTGTTGTTGTGACAAAAAAAAAATTCTTTCTAAAACTCTTGCTATTTTTGGCCCTAAGTTGAATTTCTTAATTCCAACATTTCACATAGAACATATAACATGTATTTGACTTTCATAAGCCTTCAAAACATTTAAAAATCTTAAAATGACCTTATTTTTTCAAAGATTTCGTTTAGATCGTCGGCGAATGCTTTAAAACGTTTAAAATGGATATTTATCCATAGACGCCAAATGACTTCCAATTCAATTCTAACGTGTGTATTTACATCAAACATAGCCATTGGGTTTGATTTCACCTTCATTTACATGAAATGGCCAAAAATCACATATTGGTATATTTTTGCCAACTTTTCAAAACTCAACACTTGAACACTATTTGAATTCTTGTACACCATGTACATATATCTTAACATATGCTCAATTAGAAACTTTGTATACTTGTGTAACTTCGCCATACACCTTCCAAAATATTTTACAGATTATGATTTGGTTTACATGCAAATCATAGCCTAATATTGTATTTTCCTTAAACAAGTCTTGTTCCTCAACCTTTAAAGAACATATTATGCTTTCTAACATGGAATTCTACATGCTTCTTATATGGTCATCACTTTCATCTAGGTTTTCAACAAAACTACCAACATATAGCACATGATCATCCAATAAATCATGGTTTTTAGCTTTAAATCATACATGAATAGTGCACCACCTTTGTTATACTACTTCATTACCTAGGGTTTCTTCATGTATCACATATATAGCACATATACACACATAATTCATGCATCTAACCATGTGAACATGCATGGCTCCACATACAATACAACTTTAAGCACATAGAACACATAGATGAAGGTTTTAAAGATAAAGGAACTTTTAAACCTTCTTGTAGCTCTTCTTCTCCTTGCAATAAACCTAGCTTGAGATAAATTCTCCACTTTGATGGCTTGCTATCCTTTCTCTTGGACAATTTTCTTGCAATCCTTGAACTTCCAAGCCAAACCCTAGCTTTCTTCTTTCTTTTCCCTCTTGAGCTCTCTTTTGCTGATAACTTGGATGATATACACTTAATGCTCGCAAAAGATATACACTTATATGTTTATATCTCATGCTCTAACAATTAACCATCTTTAGTTAACTTAACCATGCATGGTCAAGGCTATTTAAGTCATTTCACATTACTAATCAAGGTTAGAATGGACATTGAACCAACTTAGGACACTTATGTCATTCCATAAGTTATCAAGGGCTTTTTGAACTTTTATCCAAAAATCTAGAGAAATAAATTCCCATTTAATTCATACTTACATATTTTCAATCCATTTCAAGTCCATTTTGATGTAAATTTGTTCCATTAAGCTTGAATTTTATTCCACAATCCATTAATCCATAATTGGCTTATCCCATAACACTTGTCACATTCAAAAATTTAATTTTCATTAATTAATTATAATAATTGCAAAATTCTAAGTTGCATACCATTACATAAATAGCACTCTAACTATCACACTTTAAATTCATTGTCATATGCTTAAAACTAAGCTCGCCATACAACCTGCGAATCCATATTACTTCCTTACATGCATGAGAAAGTGCCATGCATTCTGCCTCAATAGACGAAAAAGCAACAACACTCTACTCCTTACTCATCTAACTCACAGGACCACCAAACAAGTTGAATACATAACCACTTGTTGATTTCCTGCTAACAGCATCTCCACCCCAATCAGCATCTACTGATCCTACCACCTCAATGTTCCTCTCATCTCTCTAACCCCCAAAATGCAATACAAAATTAGAAGTACCACAAAGATACCTGAAAACTCTTTCGATGGTAGTCCAATGCTCCTTCTCGGGATTAGATATGTACCTGCTCAATACTCCCACTACTTAAGTAATATCTAGCCTCATACAAACCATTATATACATTAAGCTTCCAACCGTGCTTGCATATAGAACCTGAGCCATCTCATATTTTTTCTCCTTGGTCTTAGGACACTGATCTGCTGACAATTTTGTTCCTATAGCCATTGGGATTCCAACTGGTTTACAGTTAATCATGTTGAATTTCTTCAACACCCCTTCAATGTATTTCTTTTGCTCTAAAACCAATTTTTGATTCATATGATCCCCATGTAGGTGCATACCCAAGATGAAATTTGATGGCCCAAGATCCTTCATATCAAACTGTTATGCCAACAATCCTTTCACGGACTTGATTATTTTCTTGTTATTTCCAATCAACAACATATGATATCAACATACAAGATTAGAATAACAAAATTGTCATCTAACCTTTTCACATAAACACAATGACCAACTTAACACCATGTGAATCCAAGCTATAAAACGTAATAATCAAACTTTTAATACCACATTCTAGGATATTGCTTAAGCCCATACAAGGACTTTTCAATTTATATACCAAATCCTCTTTGCCTTTGATTTTAAAACCATCTGGTTGTTTCATGTAAATTTCCTGACGTCTAGTTTTTCAAACTCTAGATCATAAACAGATGTTGCAGATAAAACTGTTCGGATGGATGTCAACTTTGTTATTGGAGAAAATATCTCATCATAGTCAATTCCCTCTATTTGAGAATACCCTTTCACCACCAGCTGTGTTATGTACTTTTTTACCTTTTCATCCGCATTTGTCTTCTTTTTGAACACCCATTTGTACCCAATTGCCTTTCTATCCTTAGGAAATTTAACAAGACTCCATGTTTAATTCTTATCAAGTGATTGTATTTTCTCATTCATAGCAAGATCTCATTGATTTGACTCCCCCGAGGCCCTCGCCTCCTTTACTGTGTATGGTTCATCATTAGTGACATGTAAAGCATGACATGCACTAAGTGAATAACTCCTCAATGTAGGTTCAGCTTCTTGCTTAACTTCAGCCTCTTTTTCAATATCAGAATCATCACCATCTTTCTCATCATGTTCAGCTTGAACTAGTTCATCATCTACAAAATCTATAGCCAACTATGAATTTCAGCCTCCACTTGCATTTTCATGCTCACATCAATCTGCACATAATCAGGTTCTTTAGAAGACTTATCCACAACTGGCTCATTTGGTATTTCTCTAAACAGCACATCCCTGATGTATACAACTATTCTAGTCTCTTGATTCCATAATTTGTATCCCTTTACACCTTTCTCGTAACCAGTAAGCTTGCACTTCTCAGACTTGAAGTTAAGTTTATTCCTTTTTCTCTTTTGGCACATGCACATATGCATCATAACCAAACACTCGAACGTGAGACATACTGGGCTTCCTTCTGAATAGTACCTCAAAAGGAGTTTGATCCTTTAATGTAGATGTAGGTGTCCGGTTCTTTAATCAACATGTTGTAGCAACTACCTCAATCCAGAATTCAGGCTCCAAGCCTGCCCAACTCCGCATACACCTCACCTTTCTCCATAAGTGTCTAATTTAATCTCTCAGCCACGCCATTCTGTTGAGGTGTCATCCGAATTATATTCTGTTTGGCAATCCCCTGCTCAGCACAAAACTGATAAACTGGAAAGCACTCTTTACCATTATCAGTTTGAAGAACCATTATATTCCTATTAAATTGATTCTTAACTAGTGCCTTAAATTCTCGAAATTTATCAAGTGTTTCAGACTTTCTTCTAATAAAATAAACACAAATATACCTTAAAAAATCATCTACAAAAGAAACATAGTACTTGATTTTTTGAGAGATACTTCAAGAGTTTTCCCAAGCAAATCGTTGTGTATCAAATCCAGCACTTCAGCCACTCTAGTGGTAGTGGATTTAAACTTGACTCTATTCTGCTTTCCGTACAAGCAATGCTCACAAAATTCGAATCCCGTAGAACAATTTGGAACCCCTTCCACCAGCTTCTTTTATGCTATAGTGGTTAGTCCATTCTCACTTATTTGCCTCAGTCATTGATGTCATAACATGGATGAACCATTCTTAGCACTTTCTTCCTTCTCGAAAACAAAAGAACCATCAAATTGCCCCTTAATGGTACTTCCCAGCATCTTGTATAAAGTACCACACCTTGTTCCACGTGCAATTATCATTGAGCCACGAGTCATCTTACATGATTTTTTGTCACAACAGAAGTTAACTCCACCATCTGTCATTGAGCTAGCAGATATCAAATTCTAGCTAAGATCAAGAATGTACATAACCCCCGGAAGTGTCTGACAGTGTCATCATGCATCCTGAGTTTCACATTCCCATGACCAACAATCTTCACTGACGTGTCATTGCCCATCATGACATTACCTCCGCTGAAAGTTTCATACTAACAGAACCAATCCCTATGAGGTGTCATGTAATCATCATTTGGACTACACAAGCTACTGTTATGTACAAGTCTCTAGTGGCTTCACCCTTATTACTCGAATCATTTTTCTCATTCATAGGTTTACCGCCCTTATTCTTACAGTCCTTCTTCATATTCTCAAAACCATTACACTTTCAACATTTAATTTTTGATCTATCTATACTCTTAGATCTCCCTCTTGACTGTGACTTGTTTCCAGACCTCTTTGAATTCCTATCTTGATTTCACCCTCTGACAAATAGAGCCTCCTTGGTTGAACTTTTCATACTCTGTCATCGCATATCTTCTGATAATAAAGCTGAAACAATCCTCTAAAACAAAAATTCTGTAGCACCACTACCAATCGTAATAATCATATTATCCCACGAATCAGGCAATGAATAGAGTAAGGTAATAGCTTTATCACCAACACTAATATCACAACTAACTGATGATAACTGACTAATTAATGTATTAAATTCATATAGGTGTACAGAAAACAAACTTCTATCAACCATCTGAAGTTTGTACAGTTTCTTCTTAAGAAACAGTTTATTAACTAAGGACTTACTTTGATATAGGGTTTCCAATTTCGTCCAGAGATCCTTTGTAGTCTTCTCCTCAAAAACATTAACCAGGACGTTGTCAGCATGGCATAGTCGAATTAGGCCACGAGCCTTCCGATCTAACTTCTCTCATTCAGTAATTTTCTCCTTCAACTCCATTTCAGTCGAAGACGTCCTCTCCTTCTGAGCAGTAACACTCGGCTTTAGATCTTCAATTACTGTCCAGAAATCCCTATCCACGAGCATATCATCCATCTTCAATTTTTAGAGTTCAAAACTCTTCCTGTTGAATTTATCAATCTCGATCTGTGATGACCCTGTATTCATCATCTTAAATTCGTCAATCCCAGATCCCTCAAACCGAAGCTCTGACACCAAATGTTAGAATTTAAGATCAAATAATAACACAATCACGCAAAAACAGAAAAGTCAGAACACACGATATATCCAGGTTCACTAATTTGGCTAGTACTGCTTGTCTGATGTATTCATTAGATGTCTCACATGCTCTATAATGATTCACACACCAAATAATTATTTTCATAGTAACTAGAAAACCCTAATTGCTATAACATGAGCCAAAATTCAATACATTAGTAAACCAAAGACTGAACTACTAATTAAATCTCTGAGCCCAATCACGCCTTGCACTTGGCTTTCAAGAGGCGCTACCCCCTTACAACTCTCACCAGCTCACCGGCAAGCTAGGCAGTCGCTCGTTTACCGGTAAGCAAGACCCCCAACTACCCTGTCGTAGTTGTCATTAGTCGAACCCGCAAAAGTATGAGTCAATCCTAACACAACTCTTTTTAATTACAATTCTTGGTGGAGGTAGCCCTTTTCTGGGTACTAAATTACTATCTTTTGTTTCAAGCGTGAACCCTTTCTTTGGATTGTACTGATCAAGAAAACTTGTCAGATTGCAAGATTATGTATGCCTGGCAATTGAGAAGATGGCTGCTTTCCCTGAAATTTGTTCCCTAGCTTGGTTTTTATTTATTTATATTTTGTTATTTTTATTTTAATGAGTTGATAGGCATGACCTCTGTTTTGACATTCTCATAATTTGCTACAAACGCAATATTTCCTATAATTTTTCATCAGGAAGAGGCTTAAGGAATTGGCTTGTACGATTTCTCTTTCCATTCGGGGCCAATGATACTTTTGCTGGGTGCATCTTCTAATTGTGATATACTTGTTTATCATTGCAAGTTTTTCTCTACTCAAGCTAACTCCTTATTTGACTTACCTGGCTATCTTTCCAGAGGTTAAGATGAGGAAATGGCTAGAATATAACCCGGAATCATCCAATAATGATAACCCCGTAGTTTTTGACACCTCCGTTATTCCTTGGTGGGTTTGGATGAAAAGGTTCCATCTTCCTGAAGCTGAATTACTCAAAGGTTTGTCCAGAATTCTTTCTTTTTACTTTGAAATTTTAAACAGCTCAAATTTGGCTTATGCTAACATAATGTATGGTGCTTTGCAATTATTTTTGCGGGTCGTGCTGCAATGATAGGTTTCTTCATGGCTTATTTTGTGGATAGCTTGACTGGGGTAGGTCTCGTCAACCAAACGGGCAACTTCTTCTGCAAAACTCTACTATTTGTAGCTGTAGCGGGTGTGCTTTTGATCTGAAGGAATGAAGATATTGATAACCTGAAAATGTTAATCGAAGAGACAACATTTTATGACAAGCAGCGGCAAGCAACATGGCATGATTCCCCCGTAATTGAAAAAAAGATTAGTCACGCTCGGTTTATAAGTACGTTCTTTTGAGGTCAGGATGATGTGTTTTTTTGGAACATTGTATTGCATTACTTCCTCATTGTTAGTACAGAGTTGATAAATTGAATTTTTATCCTTATGTTCTAAAGATCGAACACATCTTTTATCTTTTTTCTGATGTATTAGAAAACTGTTTAGGTGGTGTTCTAGTAGTCTATAAGTTTCATTTGTTCTTTGACAATGGATGTTGAATCTGAAAAGATAACAGATGGATGTTTAAGATCATCTTTTATGGGGCATAATTTAATGGAAAAAGATATGAATAATAATGTTTTGCAATGATCCATGCAATGACCTTTATAAAAAATAGTGGGACCCACTATGTAAGTGGTGGGTCCCATCATTTTTTGCAAATGTCATTGTATGGATAAGTGACAAAATCATTACACATAGCAAAGCTGTAATTTAATATTCTTACTTCTCAAATATGTTGCGGATAGTTTCTAAAATGTTTAAATCCGAGTTGTTGCCTACTATTTTGAAGGCGTATGTTTACTTATTCTTTATACCTCATCCTTGCTTTACTGCTTTGAACTTCACATGTGATCAAAAGAACAGGATGTTAAAACAGAGAAAAGGAACTTGGGAATTAGACTAAACCTTCGTTAACAGAAGTATCAAAAGAATTCCAATTTCTTTGAGGATATGTTTGTCAACTCAATTCCAAATTTTGGAATTGAATTTGAAATTTGGAAATGGATTTCAAAGCACATTTCTAATTTCAAGATTCGAAATTGATTTGCCAAACAGTGTCAGTGAGAAATGAAAATACCGTAACTGGATTGAAAAGAGAAACCAAAATAATAAGAATCCTAGTTTTTTAAGCTTTAGAAGTGAGCACTTTGGACAAAGGTGTAGAGGATGAGCTGAAGGCCAGTTCAAAGTTCTCATTGTTGAAATGGCCAAGCCAGAGTTCTTGTTTGAGCAGCGCTTTTAATCCGGACGAGACACAAATTGTATCATGTAATTTTTTTCAACGTCGTGGACTTTTATCACATGTGACTTGCCTTTATGCCCCGTAGGCATACAAAACATTTTTCTTGTAACAAGAAAAATGTTTTGTATGCCTACAAAGCATAAAGATGAGCCAATCAGACCTGTTATTAATATGGGTATCTCCGTTTCCAAAGTGAGATCTACTAGCAGGATTATCGAACATTCTAGGGTTTTTTGAAAAGCTGGATTGCGTGATTAGCTTGCATAGTCTGATCGTCAGATGGCCAGCGGGGGATGGGGGATTCGGTATAGCAGCTCACGTACTCGTTTGCGCTGGACGTGATAAAGAAAGAAATAATTACAAAGTATCATTTGTATCTAATGTAAATAAATAAATAAAAACCAACCTGTTCAAACAAGAACTTCTCTAACTTTTACTACATGTGTTGACTAGCCTTTAGGCCTTTAAAAGACATGTAAAGGCTAAGAAAATACAGAAGGGATCACAATTAACACAAATCTTAGTGAGAAAATTATCATTATCACAATGAAATACATGTACCAACTTTTTGAGGCCAACATGCTTAGCAGCCTAGCAAATGCTTATTATGATTTATTACACAAAAAACCCGATGAACGATCGATAACCTTCCACGTAACTACTGTTTAAACCACGTAATAGTGATTCAATGGTATCCCCATGAATATATAGGGAAGGAGAACCTGCACCACCTGCAGCAAACATTACCTTCAGCACTCTTTTTTCCTGCAATTTTCTGCTAGTATGACCTTTTTGGTGGGATGCTTCCTTCCTTGTCAGACTTTCCCAAAGGGGAATGTTATGATAACATTGTCTATATATTTTTGTAAGAAAAAAGAAAAGAAAAGGCTTCTTTATCATTTCATTTGTTTTATTTCTCAGTTCTGTTTACTTTCTCTAAAGTTATCACTAGTGGGCATTAAGCTGCCACAAACTTCCCATCAAATACTTATCTTCTTGGAGATCATATTCTTCTTGATTACCTTAATTAATCGGATTCTAAAAAAATTGCTTCGCTTCTGACTCATAATGCCTCAGAAATCAAAATTCTGGTTATTTTTGTCCTAATATTGAATGTTGAATTAAAAAAAATGGCTTAGGAAGTATAAGCATGAACATGGAGCAATATTTTGCAGGGGGAGACTGCACTAGGAGCAAATAGTGGGAATGTTCACCAACTCTTAATTAATTGATAATCATTAATCAGTTAATAATTGTTAATTATGTAGAGCACTTGCGCGAACTTTTACTAGATTGATATCCTGATTCCTTAATATGAATTACAAGGATACTAATGAAGAGATTAAATAATCTAAGAATATTTTGCAGTGATACATATGTAAAAGAAGAAAATATAAACTCCCTGTTTAGTTTAGATGGAATTGTAATGAAAACACTCGAAAAAAGACTAAACATGAACTAAAGGAAGACTTGTGAAACTCTGGCTTTAAGACTTGATAATTTGACTTCTACTAATGTGAAATAACTTTATATAATGAAGCTTTTGAGTTTATTTATTTAAATATGAATCATGTGATACAAGAAATTACCCTTAAGTATCAGTTCCAACTCCACTCTTCAAAAGTTTGCAAAATCACATCTACATTGTTCATTAAATTGAGAAAAATGATATATATTGCAACTTTATATAGTTGACTTTTTTGTTGTCAGTTACGTGAATAACTATTAATGGTAACTTTGTTAAAGAGATATATCATATTGTGGGTCGCCTTTATAATTTTATATAATCTCATGTATTGGTATATGTCACAACTGTCATGGTAACTCTGTTAAAGAGATATCATATTGTGGTTCGCCTTTATAATTTTATATAATCTCATGTATTGGTATATGTCACAACTGTAATTCGGCAGAAAACTTTAGCAATACATAACAGGATTCTTAAATTAGTCCAAGTTAGTTTACAATATGCACAGCCCTGAATCTATTACAAGCCTTTATGTTACTTCAGCTACAGCTACTTTATCTTTATAGTAAACTTCAATCAGAAGATATGGAGGCCAAATGCGCCGATAAGATGTGGATAATGTTTGTGTGTCAAGTCATGGTGGCTGCATTTCACTCATAAGATTCCCGAAAGACAGGTCCTGTTGGGATCAATATCCTTCATCAATAAATCAGCGGCTAGGGAGATGATATGCCATGCTATCGAATTGATGTCTTATTACCTACATGTCAGTTACAGATATCAAGTCAGCATTTGTCCTATCTAGATAATGACAATTCATACAAGATATAGGATAAACACATGAACTGCTAAGAGGGTTCCAGTTCATTGACAGCAACTTGTGCCATAAGGGTGTTAGCTAGCAGTTAGCTTAGGTTTTGGGAGAAGTAGACTGGATAAAGGCCTAACCATTAAAGTTATCAGTGTTTTACAAGTCGCTACACTGAGCTAGGCAAAGGAGGGAACGCCTAGTGCCTAGGCCGGTGCCTACGTGTTTTCCTAGGAAAACTAGGTATTTTATTAGGGGGTCTCAATTTATTTATTTTTCTATTATATATACTTATTATATTATAGAAAGCATATAGTAGATATAATTTTTTTTTAGTTTGCATGAAACACTACCAAAAAGAAAATCTTTTTAGCCTTAAGAAATTCATTTCCCGTATTGTAAATTTTCAAAGTAGAAGTCCGGCTCTGCCAAGACGGAGGCCTAGGCGCGTAGCCAAATTGAGGCGGTAGAGGACCGCCTAGTTCCTTTCCAGGGATTAAATTATGGGAGGATTTTTAGAACATTGAAAGTTATTCCCAATTTGACCAAGTGATGCTTAGATTCAACATTTTAATTAGTGCGTACCCTTGATTGAGAAAAAGCTTGATGATTTGTATATTAATTAGGCTAATAACATTTGCAAAGGATGTTGGATATGCACATCTTACCTTAAAAGTTGCCAACTCATGGACAAAGACTTTTGCCATTACCATAAAGTCCATTGCTAGATTGGTTTCGCGATAAATGAAGGGGTGAGAGGGGAAGAGAAAGCGGTTTACAGACCTTATCATTGGCAGTATGATCGGCACAAATGGCTGCTCTAGATTGAGATTACAACTTTTGCATTTTACCAAATGGGAAAATAAAGCCCGTCCAACTCATATGAAAGTAGAAAGCTCCACTCCTGTCAGTATTCATCCAAAGGAAAATAGTACCACGAAAAATTAATCCAAGAGAGTAAAGTTCGGTTAAAGGAGCCAATCAAAGTGGATTTCAACTTTAATTATGGTGGATGGACGGCGAAAATACCCACCTGCTGATGTTGATTGATTGCTTTGTCTGTTTTCTTATTTCAAGCCCCCTCCCAAATTAATTCTCTTTCAGAGCTTGTAATTGCAAGTATTTTGTGATTTTATAGACCCTCTTTTGGCTTCTGTATTTCTCTGTTATAAGTTTAGGTGTCCTGTGCTCAGTGCAATGTTTATGTAATGCAGTAGGACTTCATTTTAACTAGGAAAATGATTTATATGTCGATTAATTTTATGTTGAATGCAGATTGCGACTAATGTGACACTGTAATCTATAAAATTGAATAATTATATGTGGGTCATTTCTTTATACCCTCCTATTCCTTGTATCCATCCATATACACCGATATTTAATAACGATGTGAATTTGTCGTCGCGTAGAACAACACGTTATATTTAAAGGAAGACTCTGACTATATAATTTATAGAAATTAGAGACTTAGTAACAAGTACCAGAACAAAATCAGTTACAAGGAACGCTACTTATTGGTGGAAAACAAAAGTTATCAACGTTTCTATATCACAATTAAGAACGTGGAACGATAGTTCCTGATTCTCAAATCTCATTACGATAGGGTTCTCTGGTGTACTAATTCTCAAAAGAGTATCGAAAATTTTGTCTTTCTTCACTGTGAATGTTGGTTGCCAGATCACATTAATCTCTTGCTTAAAATGTGTGTTTGGTTGTTTTTGTTTGATATGCATCATAAATTTCCTATAATCTTGTTGTCACACAACACTTTTCAGCATATTGGTCGGTTGAATTAATTGTTAAAAACAAGATATTGCCTAATACAGTGAACAGAACACACAAAATCCACTTGTTTATGTTTCTTTCTCATGCATGAAATGCAAATAGATCACTTTTGATTGGTACTGAAGCGCACAAGGCAAAGAAATTATGATTTACTTGTCTGTGGGTCAGCTCAACGCTACTTTTTCGATTTCTTTGTTGTTTCTTATCAGAAATGACAAGTTCCTTTACATCGATGGCAGACCAGCTTAGTTGATTGGATTTTCTTGATCTTTCACTATTGTGATGAATCAAAAGCAATTCGTAAGCATTAATGAACCGTATTTTTGACTAGTAAGTTCTCTTTTCGTCTCGTTTCGATTCAAGTACGGGTCACATTTCTTAGATTTATGTGGTGTTTATATCATAACTACTTTCTTTTTCTGTTGAGCTAAATAATTCTTTAAAAAACACACGCACAAATGCAACGTATAGGAAAAAGTTGAATCTGTTAACACTTGTTTTTGTTTCAATAGTTGCCATATTTTCCTAAGAAAAGGCTGCATTTGTGTTATTTTAAGATTTCTTCATGTGCCTATAGCTTCACCCTTTGTTAATGTTTCACGTATCGTGAAATGATATCGGATGCAGTGACACCATGAACTATATATAGTAAATTCAAGGTAACGAACATGAACGTTACAATAAACTATGGCAAACACATAAATTAAAAAAGAAAATTAAAAACAAGATCGAATATAAGACTTGTACAAAAAACTTCATCGAGGACAAAACACGGACAAGAGGCAAAAAATATTATTATATCATAATGTGAAAAATATAAGTTGTGAATCTCTAATTGAAAACGGCTAAAATTAAAAAAGAAAAGAATACCGAAACTCTAGTTAAAATAACATATATATAACCAATTTTAAAATATAATGGATCCAAATAATATAAAAAGTTTATTCAGCGTCTTTCTTTTCCTCTAGGTAGCCGTACAAAATAATTAGAATAGAGTCAAAAGTCGGATTCCAAATAAAAATTTGAGACACATAACATGAATCTTTCTTACCATGATGACTTGAAAGCTTAAGCTCTGCTTTCAGTTATAGTATTCACTTCACTTTGTATTCCTTCATTATTTTAAATTTTAACTTCTTAAAAGATGCAAGAAACTCATTGTATTCTCTAGGGTGCTGGTGGCCAGAAGGCCTTCTTCCTACTGGATCCTTTTTGCCAAGAAATCCTGTTCTATAATGTTCACTTTTTGTCTCCTTTTTTTTTCACTATTTACATCTCTTTCAGCTTCTAATGCGAAGCAAATATACAAAATCAGAAAATCTGCAATATAAAGTACCACGATTTATCGGCTCGGTGAGTAAAAAAAAATAGCAGCCTAGCCAGCCTACACTCTTATAAATGGAGTGTAGGAGCTAGGATAATAATTAAATCACAACAACTTTACTTCTTTTTCGATTTTTAATTCATAGAAGCACAACAAATGTTTATCTACTAAAATACTGAAGAAGCCCATTGTTTTGTTTTGTTTTTTTGTTTTTTTTTTTAAAAAAAAAAAAGTGGTGAGATATATGGAGATCTTACAGTTCAAAATGGATTATTCATTTGGGTTGTTTATAAAAACAAATTGCGCTTTATATAGCAAAAAGTTGCATATCAGATTACCTTTGTAGGTATTATGCAGTTGTAACTCTTAATTATATAAAATGTAACTTATTTTTATAGTCTGTCCTAATATATTTGTCCGATTTAAATTGTCTGAATCAGGATCCGAGATACGTAGCAAATGGATGTGTGAATCTTTGAGTTTAACTTTTAAACCATTTCCCACCCATGAATAATGGCTTTTGCCTATTCAAAAAAAGGATTGTATGAGCAATGAAGTCATGATTATTTTTTAACTAATGCAGTCATTTTCCTCCGATATAGGATTGCAACATGAGCGTCAAGAATCATGTGGGTGCCTTATTAAACTAAACCACACTTAATAAGGCTGGAGGCCATTATGGGTTTGGCTTGGTTGCATATGGGTCCAAGGATAGGAGGGTCATTTTACCTTGAAGGGGGGAGGCCTAGCCTCTGGATATTAAAGCCTAATCTGATTATTAGCAATAAGCATATACAATGATTTCATCATGGACTACGTTAATGAGAAGGTTGAATGACAGAATCCATGCCACTGGTGCCATGCAATCAGTAGGGAAGAAATTTTGCTATTTAGCATGCCTTTTCTCATTGGGAAAACTTGAATGATCAACGTAAGTATAAGCATGATGATTTTTATTATGAAAAAATAGAGAATTTTCATAATGACATAGTGTGCGTGATTAAGCACTAAAAGTACATTTTTATAGGTAATATATCCTAGCATATAAAAGACATTGTGTTGGAACATCTAAGAAAATAAACCCTAAATCGAACAAAACAATGTTCTTTCCTCAAGACAACATTTTTCACCTATTACTTTTTTAGTTTTGAGGCTATGTTTGTCTCCAGTTCTGCTTGGGGTTGAATTATTTATACTAATTTAATTCCTTTAGGCACTTTTTTGTTCTTGAATTAGTTCAATGATGGAAATCTCATAAACCATATTTTAATTTCTTTGGTCATAACTATATAATCCTAAGAATGAAGATGAGATTATATAGTATGGCCATACGAGTACAAATATAGTCTATGCATTGTCATCTTAGGATTAATCTATTGATAAAAAAAAAAGGGAAGTGATATTTTCACAGGGTTTTTTGATATTTTTACATGTAAATTGTTACTATAGACCTATAGCGACGATCCGTTATAAACCTATAGCGACATTTTTCATGTGAAAATATCAGTTTTCTAAAAAAAATACTTAAAAGTATTAAACTAGTATAAATAAGTAGAAATGGTCAAATCTCAAACAACATACTCCCTATGTCTCATAATAATTGGCCCAAAAAAGAGAATAAAAAAAAAGTAGACACTTCGAAAATTTCAACAAGGAACTGGAAAACTCTCAATAGATTATATCATTATAGTACATTTTTTCTTTTATTTGACAAATTGGACTTCATGCTTCAAGGCATCCATTCCCAAAATTTGAATATAATATGTTGAAGTAAGACTCAAACAATTCTAGTAACCCTGCTAATATTCTTAAAAAAACATTGTAAATATGGATTATCCACAGATTCCTACCCCAAAAAGGCATTTTGTTCCTCAACAGGTGACTATATTCTATTCCTTTTTCTCTACTTTCTATTGACATATGGCTCTTACAATGGATAGAAACAGAGCACTTTACACATGAGAATACTTAAATGAGTGCTCATTTGGTATTAGTGAATACTCCTTTTTTCACAAAAAAATGACTGAAATACAAAAATTATTTCTCATAAGAGATATTTAAAGTACACAATTTTTATGTAAAAAGTTATACAAAGTCCATTTTACCCCAAAAGGTATTTAGTATGGTCCTTTATTTTTTATAAAAGGGCAATACCTTGGAGTGCACTTACGTGGGTTCCATTACGGGTAAAATGGGAAGTTATTTAAACTCTACTTCATTTTTGTTTTTCTTAAATTGTGTGAAAATTTTATTTAACACATTTTTTATGGGACGGAAGGAGTACAATCTCTAGGATGAGAAGGGAAGTGAGTGGCCAAAGGGTTGGTTCAGTGGTAAGTTAGACACATGACATCTGTTTAGTTAACGGGTTCTAGCCTCTACCGTGACTTTTGGGTGGTGAACATATAGGGCTACTCCCGTGCGTTCTGTCTTGTTGTAGGGCAGCCTACTCCTGCAGCCAAATTTTATTGTACCAAAAAAAAAGAAGGGAGGCAAGTAATAAGGTCAAATGGAAATTTGGGTGCCCCACTTAGAAATTTAAGCAAAAGGCTACCACTCCTTCCTAATATCCTCCAGAGTGCAGCTTAGCTACCAATAAAATTGAAAAGATCACACAAAAATATTCCACTCCCCGTGGGAATATCACACAAAAATATTCCACTCCCCTTATTCTTTCCTATATTAAACTTAACTGATGAATATGCTTACTACTATATGATTATATTATAGTATCTTTTAATAATCCAATCTTAATGGCTCCAAATATGTCCTGTCTTAGTCGTAGTTTGTTCATCATGTAATATATGACTCTAGCTTTTACTTTGTAGTAAAAAATAAGTACAAAATTATCAAAATAAATCAAATATGAATTTGTATTTCTTTGATGCAGGGGGGCAGAGTCAGGATTCAAGTAAGAACAGAAATCAATCAATCAATACAAACTTTTGATTATTTTTAATTTTTGTTATATATTTATTTTAATAATTAATTAGCTAGAAATTGTTATAGAATATACCCTTTTAAGAGTATTCTTTTGATAATTATTATAAGTATTATTCTATTTTTTCAAACTTTGTAATCTTCTCGTGTTTCAAGAATTTATTTATCATCACGTTAGTATAAGTTAAATTAACCATCGTAATAATGAATCTATTCTTGACAATAGATTGTCACAAACTATGGCAAGTTGCACAAACTATTTCTCATCTACTTTGCTAATAATATCCTGTTAGAACCATGATTATCTTGTAGATTTCCATTAACACAAGCTTGGAAAAACTTCAAACCCTCATGATCATGTGCTCTTTCCTAGAACTCCATCATGTAGACATCATTTTATCTGCTGACAGAAACTTGACCCTTTGATTGACAAGACAGTAAAGTTTCCCATCGCGACCCGTAGGGACTAAAAGAAGCAAGGACCACTAAATCTCAGCCTTATATTCTCTGGCAATTGGCTCATGCCTTTACAATTCACCAAGTGATGACTTTGAGTTGATGATTGTGAGAATGACATGGAATATTTGTAAATTACACTACTGATGAGGTTGAGGCCTCGTTTTTGTTCTTTATCTCTGTTAGGCTACTCCATATAGATTTGATTCGTACAAAAGAATGCCTTTTAGACTTTATGAAGAAAAGAAAATAAAGAAATGATGTTGGTCTAAGATAAGCTAATAGCGCTTGGTGATGATGTTGTACCATCCATCATTTGTCACAATTTATTTATTTTTAAAGAAAAATTAATGCAAATTTTGAAGAAGTCATGTACTGTTACAAAAAAACCATGGCAAAGATATAAATCTACAAAAAAAAAAATTAAGGATAAGAACATAACATTTACATGAAAAATTCAAATCCGAAAAAATTATGAGCGAGAGAAAAAATATATTACTTTATCAAAGTGTGAAGAATACAAATTGTGAATCTCTCTCCAAAATTGTTTAAAATTGATAAGAAAAATTGTTGGGACATTTTGCATGAATCTCACATTAGGTGAATTCAAGAGTATAGATGAATTAATAAGTATGGTGGAGACTCCATTTAAAATAATAACCTTTTAGGTAGGAAGGTGGTCCAACATGTTTATTGACCCAATCTACCTACATAGGTGTGCATTGCATTGATAATGAATTGTTGTGGGGTGTATAGTTTAATTCCGCTACAAATGGTATCAGAGCCCATAGTTCGATGGGTCTAAGTATCAATCAGCTTGGTAGGCGTGGTGGAGTAGTATTAGAGTTGTTTTCAATGGGTAACTACTCTAGTATACTACTTGTGATGGACACTATTCTAGCAAACTATCCATTCATTAATTTAACAAACCAAATTGATGAAGATAAATTGCCTACCGTTACTAAGAATGGCGCTAGTTAATTAAATAAATACAAATGGCTCGTATAAAGACTAATTTAGCTCCACATAATAATTAAATAAAGACATACCCAAGTGATACGTATAAACAAATGACGTTTAACAGTAATGTTTAACCTTTCCCCATTACTAAGACTGACTGACAAAGGGAAAGACCAAGCCTAACGAAGATGAGGATAAAGGATATGAGAACTAGAATGTAGAAGAAAATGGAGCACAGTATAAAACCAACTTAGGATTGCAAGTTTTTGTAGAACTCTGCAACTCCAAGAAAGCTTGGCTCTTGCAAGTCAAAAAATGTAATTTTTTTAAATTGCATCATATTGCACTTAGTAAGTATAGATACCACTCGCAAAACAAACATTTATATGTATTACATTGTTATAGGTAAACGATAAAAAGCAATAATGGTTGATTCCACTTCAAAGTTGAGTGTCATTAATTGATCATGGTTAACGCCTACTGGTGCTTTTTGGCATCCCATGATTATGGCTTTCTGTCGGGCTCTAAATGTTGTCGTTTCTACATGCCGCTTGTCTTAACAACTCTTTATTTAATTATTTTGTGGGGCTAAATTGGTCTTTACACGAGCCCTTACAAAGAAATTAACTGACGCTACTCGTAGTAGTAGCAGACAATTTATCCTCGTCAATTTAGTTTGTTAGGTCAATGAATGGATGGTCTAAGATGCGTTTACTAGAATAGTATTCATAGAAAACATTTACTATGGATCACTACCCATATATATATTGTCAGGCTAAATAAAGGAACTGATATTTTTGCATTAAAAAATGATACTTCCACATGATCGATTTCACATGAGTAGTGAGTGGATCCCAAAAAAAACCATGTAGAAATATAATTATTCCATGTGAAAATATCAATTTCCTAATTATTTAATGGTCCCGGACATAATGTATTTTGGCCCAAGTACTCTGCTACCACCACTTAACCTCATTCCTTCTACTTCCACATATAGGAACCCTATAGCTTAATGGTAGCAAAACTTTAATGAATCGAAGTAGAAGAATTTATCTACATTGCAAAGAATAATGAAACAGGTATATGCCCTATAGGCTGCTATAGAGCTATGATTTACTAGACCGGAAAAGGGTACATTTCTAGTAGATCAGGCCTGCATAAAGTTAAGAGCAGATACTTGATTAGATCTTGATGAATAATATAAATTGCAGATTTTTTAAACAAATTAGTTACCACTTGCATCTGCAAGTTGGTTTTATTCTGATATATTTCCAGAAATAAACACTGTAACAAAGCTTTGAATAACTTTTTTGGGTTGAACTCTAGATAGAATTCCCAATTTACATGTAATGGCTTAGGTAGCTGAGTTTCGATAGTGACAAAGAAAATTATTATTTGCATTCTTTTCTTTATTGACACAAAATGTATACTACGGATTGCAAATTACAATAAAAAGTTGAAACGTTAGAAAACAATGTAGTGAAAATCGGACGAAAAATAATCACGCAAGATACAAAAATCGCCCAAAGGTTGGTTACATTTGAGGTCAGCCGCAAATCAATCTCATCTTCTCAAAAAATCATGCATCATACAATATAGAATCCTTCCTTATGTAATGCAATGCAAGAACCATAATTCACACCGAAAGTAGAAAACTATTCCCATTCCCGTTTGGATAATTTTCCAATCATCTCTAAATCAAAGTCGGATCAGGCAATAAAAACTAACTGTGATGGACTTCAAGCTCTACATGATGCATATATATTTCATTTGGTCATATATACAAATGCTATAATATCAGTTCTTTGTGAAAACATAGTTCAGCCCACAAGTAAGCCACAATCTAGATGCATATTATCTTCTTCTATTGGGCAATTAGTGTAAGATAATGCTTCTGAAGATTCTTACTTTGTTATTATACATCCTACTTGTTATACACATAACACAAGCTTGTTGAGCATTAATTTTTAAGTGCCCACTTGCTCTAGATATAATGAACTCTCATATGTAGTATTAAAACGAAATAATTAATGCAACCTAGACCATAGTGTTTTTATTAAGTCGAAAGGATGCATGTATCATACTTGACAAAATTACACAAGACAATTTACACGCGTAAAATGAACAGTAAAGGTAAGATAACTAGAACCAATGGGCATTGATTATTTGCCATACCTTCGAAGCAAACAATCTGTAATCTCAAAAATACTTGCGCCAATGCCAACTCCAAACTAAACTTTAAGGGATAGTGTCTCGATTGCAAAAGTAACTTGGTTTGGATAGACATAGGCCTTAACCTCTCCCCTTGGATAGCTAATTTTTCAAGAAAGAAGTTTGTATCATTGATAGCTTGCTTTTTTCAATTCCAATTTTGAGTTGCCAAACATAGCTTTTGAAAATGCAAATCTCGAGAAAGAAAACTAATATTTCCAAATTTTAAGTTGCCAAATATAGCCTTTGAAAATGTTCAATTCCAATTTTGAGTTGCCAAACGTAGCTTTTGAAAATGTAAATCTCGAAAAAGGAAAGTTGCCAAACATAGCCTTTGAAAATGCAAAACACTTTGAAAAAGTAAACTAATGTTTTCACATGGAAAAAATAAAATTTCTACACGAGTATCTCACACATATATGTGGAACCTATTCACTATTCAAGTGAGACTCCAGACTCGGAAAAGGAAACTAATCTTTCCAAATTTTAAGTTTCCAAACATGGACTATGAAAATGCAAAACACTTTGAAAAAGAAAAATGATATTTCTGCGTGGGTTTCCCTCACATGAATAGTGACATGAATGTGAGACGCACTAACTATTCATGTAAGAGAAATCACGTTGAAATATCATTTTTCCAAATGAAAATATTATCTTTGACAGACTAACTACTAAAAGCAATATCATTAGTTATATATTCTTCTACCTTAGTTACACTTCTTATATTATTCTTCAGAATATGATATTGTAGGAAGCATGCATAACATACTATATGTCACTTTGTTTAGGAATCAAGTCAATTATTCTTAATATATGAGAAAGAAATATTTAGTAGCTTTAACAAAGTGTATATAGGATGCTTGTCACATCTTTTCAAAGTTTTAGATGAGGAAATTAATTCCAAAATATTAGGTCAAAGTCCCCTCTTCACTTTGTGATTCATCATCCAACCTCCTTTCAAAATGAACTTGCCTTTTCCCCACCTTTTCTTGCATGCTTCTCTAATAGACGAACCTCTTTAAAATCTTGAGGCTCTCAAAAGATGAGGGAAAGAGAGTCTCAAAAGGCATAATGAGCAGTTATAGAACCAAAGGACATTCTAGTAATTCAGAAAATCAAAGGACATCAACTAAGGAATCTAGTACTCCCTCCATTCCACAAACAAAGTCCCAGTTACAAAATTAGCAAATATTATGAATGTATATATTTTTGTTCCAAATCTACCCTTAATTAAGAATAATATGTTGTTAGTTTAGTAAAAATGGGTATGATATTAAGATTTTGATGGCAAACTCGAGGACACTATATATGATTGCCGAACAAAAAAAATTTGGCAAAAGGGACTCTTTTTTAGAAAAGAGGAAGGATGATAAACATTGTGGAACAAAAATATTTGACAAACGGAACTTTTTTGTGGAACAAAGCCATAATGGGCAGTTATAAAACCAAAGGACAATCTAGTAATTCAGAAAATCTAAGGGACATCAACTACGGAACCTAGAACTCCCAATGTCACACAAAAAAGTTCCATTTAGAAAATTAGCAAATATATGGATGCATTTTTATTCCAAGTTTACCCCAAAAAGTAATGTCATTAGTTTAGTAGTGCTGACAGGGGTGTTCAACCAGTTCAATTTTTTACCGAACCGATCGGTATCAGTAGAAGCGGTACCGGTTTTTTTCGATACCGGTATTTTTGGTACTGGTTTTTGGGTATTTTTACAATTTTCGATACTGGTAACGGTATGAAAAAATCCGAATTCGGTAAATACCAAAATTAATAATATAATAATAATATAAATAATTAAATATATAAAAAATAAGTTTTTTATAAAAAAAAATTGTAAATATATAATTTTTCTTTTATTCAATTATTATTTATAATTATATATATTATCATTCGGTACGAACCCAAAAACCGGTATTTATAATGTATCAAACCGGTGCCGAAACTAGTAATTCGGTAATACCGTTTTGGTTCTTGATTTTTAGGTAATTTGAAATCGATACCGATTCGATTTTTTTGTTACCGGATCGATTTTTTACCAATAAACACCCCTAGTACTACTGACATGATATAGGAATTATGATGAAAAGCTCGAGGACACTGTGTCATCGTGGAACAAAAAAGTTGACAAACGGAACTCCTTTTGAGGGGTAGAGGAGGGAGTGATTATTCTCCCAAGTCCAATTGCATATAAAAGACCTTGATGCAAGCCAAAGAAACACACTGATTCTCAAAAATGGAAGGCATTAATCAACTACCAGCAACTCCCATAAACACTTCTTTCTCCACTTACCTTCATTCCCTCTCAAGAACACCTCACAGGCTTAGGAACAGAATGTTATCTACATGGACACCAGACCAAGAGCTTAACCAAATGAGGCTAAGGTCTGGTGCAAACATGAAGAAAAAACTCATGTGGTATGATTTGGTAGCCCTTGGTGTTGGAGGTATGCTTGGTGCTGGAGTTTTTGTCACAACTGGTCAAGTGGCCCGGTTTCATTCCGGGCCTTCTGTTTTCTTATCATATATCATTGCCGGTATATCAGCTCTCCTTTCTTCTCTGTGTTATACAGAATTCTCTGTTCAGATTCCAGTTGCCGGTGGCGCCTTTAGTTATCTAAGGGTGACCTTTGGTATGAACATCACTGCTAAAACTCCTTGATTACTATATCTGGTCAAATTGCAAAACTCTCACTCCAAGTTGCAAGCCAATGTTAGTTTGGCCCTTTAGGTTACAAATATCTCAATTGAGTTCTTCAAGTGGCCAGTTTGATTTAATTGACTCCTGTTGTGTTCGACTCAATTGAGATTTTGCTAGAACGAACTCAATTGAATCAAATTGACCACTCGAAAAACTAGATTTAAATTTTTGCAACTTAAAAGGTCTAAATTAAAATTGGGTGACAAATTAGGAGGTGAGTTTTGTAATTTGGCCACAATTTCATAACCCCTACTCCCAAAAAAGAGTCTCATTTGACATTTCGTGAATATAGTATTGAATGACAATATCCTAAGTTCACAGTCATAGTTTCATTTCATGATCATGTCGTTGGTGCAAAACTGAAAATTCAATTACCGGTACACATGGAACAAAAATATATCCAAATTTGCAAATTTTGTAAATGAAACTTGTTTTTGTGGGACAGAGAGTGTATATATTATGTGTAGGTATGCACTCCTTTATATAGTTCTGTTTTTTGAAACAGGAGAGTTTGTTGGATATTTTGCTGGGGCAAATATATTAATGGAGTATGTGCTTTCGAATGCTGCTGTTTCAAGAAGTTTTACAGAATATCTGTGCTGTGTTTTTGGAGCAAATGATCCGAATTCATGGAGAGTTGAGGTGGATGGATTGGTGAAGGGTTACAACATGTTGGATTTCCCTGCTGTTGCTTTAATTGCTTTTCTCACTCTTTGCCTATGCCATAGGTTTGATTTCTCTAAAGAACTAGTTATTATGATTATTTAGGTTTATTGATGTATATACTTCTGATATATATACATTTGTTGCTTCTTATATAAATCATAGTATGAGAATGTATCTAAACTTTCTACCTTTATATCCTCTGAATGTGTGACAAGGACTAATACTAATTTTGTGAGAATTATAATGTTTAGTGTTTCAAGTATATATTAATTTGTTTTTTACTGTCTTTTCATAATTGTAATCACCATGCCACTATTAGTTACACCTGTCATTATTTTTAACTAGACTAAAAAGTAATGGATTTTTTGTAGTGGCTTTTGAAAGTGATGGATGTTTCTTTATTTTAATTGCAGCACCAAAGAAAGCTCCATATTGAACCTTATAATGACAGTATTCCATGTGATCTTTTTTGGGTTTATTATAATTGCTGGTTTCTGGAATGGGAATTCTGAGAACTTAGTAAAGCCTGGAGGCCTTGCTCCTTTTGGTGTTAAAGGTGTCCTTGATGGAGCCGCAATAGTTTACATCGGCTATATTGGTTATGATTCGGTTTCAACCATGGCAGAAGAGATTAAGAACCCTTCAAGGAGTCTCCCGGTGGGCATCGTGGGCTCAGTTGTCATTGTTTCTGCTCTTTATTGCCTTATGGCTTTGGCATTGTGTGTGATGGTTCCTTATGACAAGGTCAGTTATCTAATGCTTTTGCTGAATTACACGTTTGTCTCTCTAAGTTGCCAACCAATTTCAAAGTAGCGTCGCAATTGACATAATACTTTCATCCCATAGTTGGCACTTATGCTCGATTCTGTTCCTTGAGCTAACTTTCCCCCAGTTTCAAGTCATTTGTTCGTCACGTGCATTTTAATGAGAGTATAATTGTTTTTTTAACTGTATAAAATTGAAGCCTCGAAGAAATCTTGTCATCTGGTCCAAGGAACAGAATTGAGCACAAGGGCCAACTAGGGATGAAAATGCTCATTTCACCAATTGAGGGGTTAATATGAAACTGGCTAGCAATTTTGAGGGACAAATGTGTAATTCAGGCTAATGCTCTTAACGATGTTTTATGAAAAATTATTAATTAAAAAAAATTGTTTTGATCTATTTTAAAGTGCAATTAGTGAATTTTTCCTTATAAATAGGCATTCTTCAAATGATTCATAGATATCAGATGGTGCATCATTTTCGATTGCCTTCCAAAGGATGGGTTGGAAATGGGCAGGCAATGTTGTTGGAGCCGGTGCAAGCCTGGGAATTGTGGCTTCTCTTTTGGTTGCTATGCTTGGCCAAGCTAGGTATATTTGTGTTATGGGAAGGGCAAGGCTTGTGCCATCCTGGTTAGCCAAGGTGCATCCTTCAACTGGTACCCCGTTGAATGCAACTATCTTCTTGGGTGAGTAATTTCCGAAAATATTTATATTTATTTATTCCGGAAGTTGTCCTCCCAAATGACAATTTATCAGTTCTAAATAAATGAGCTGCATTTGTATGGTAAGATAGTTGAATTTTTTTTTTTTTTTTGGCTAAATAAGATGGTTGAATTTGACTGGTCTTTGAACTGTACAAATGCGACTCCTTTATGTGAAATTTACAGATGGTCAGTTGGAGGACAACTTCACCAAGTCCAAAACCTACAAAACCAGAAACAAAAAAATTAAAAATTAAAAGTGAAAATGGAAAAACTCAGTAGTCCTTTATAATTTCATGGTAAACAGGAGTATGCCAAGCATCTATTGCACTCTTCACAGAACTCAACATTGTGATCGAAATGATCTCCATCGGCACACTCCTGGTGTTCTACTTAGTAGCAAATGCACTTATCTACCACCGCTGTGTGATTGCTAATAACAATCCTCCATTGCACACTCTCCTCTTCCTCTTCATCCTCTCATGCAGCTCACTTGGCTTCTCCTTATCATGGAAACTCAAGCAACTGTGGTGGGGTTTGCCACTATGTGGCGCTTCTATGGTCATATTCACTGCATTTTTCCAGTACATGGTCCCTTGCATTCGACAAAATACCGAATGGTCAGTTCCCTTCATGCCATGGCCTGCAGCTGCATCAATCTTTCTTAATGTTTTCCTAATGACTACGCTACCAAAACTTTCCTATCCAAGGTTTGGCATATGGGCTTGTCTTATTACTTTGTTTTATGTACTGTATGGGGTTCACTCAACATATCAAGGAGAAGTAATGGAGGCTACTGTTGATGGTGTGAGCAACTCAAACTCATCTACCCATCAAGCAAAACTTGATATCCAAGTGCTTTAACAAAATGACTAGCGTTTGTCTTTTTTCCATCCTTTTTTTTTTTTTGCCTTTAATTTCTTTTTGACCTGTCCCTTCTTTGCTTTAGGGGGTTGTTACTGTGTAGGCTTCATGGAATTCTGAATAAGCGTAAAGGAATTCCCATTGATTCAAGTACTACAAGACGAGAGAGAGAAAGTAATCATGTACTTGTTTTCTTTTTCAGTTTTTCGGTGCTTTTTTTTCCTGTTTTATTTCTCCTGTCATGGTGATATTTTTCATCATTACATGCAGCTGGATATTATCCAAGAACCAATTCTTGGATAATGAATAATGATGTATGACTGGGATGTGGTATAAAGCAAATACAGTTTTCTTGTGAAAATGCCTTCATATTGTGCAATCAAAAAATCTTGGAAGACCAGTTTTTGAGATCGGAAATTGAAATTGTTATCGGTCTAATTTATTTATTTTATTTTATTTTATTAATTTTTAAAATATTTATAATTTTTATCCTGATAAATTTTTTTCTAAGAATAAAAAATATTATTATTTACATTCATCTCAGTTACTTTCGGTCCCAAAAATCGATCCCACTAGAATCACCCATTGTGCAATTGAAGAATTATAATGGCAGTAAATTATACTCCTTACATTCGGGAATATAATACAACATATCTTATTATAATTAATAGTTATTTTTATATAATAGCAGATATTCTTTTAAATATAATACAATATATCTTGTAATTAATAATTCTTTTTATATAGTAGTGGATATTCTTCCAAATGAACTACGTAAAGACTAGATGGAGCTTGAAGAAGAAAAGAAAGTAGGGCCAAATTCTGACTCTTTCTTTCAGCATTGCATGAAACTTTATAGTCCCGGTTTCAAATCACAAACAATTTAAGTTCGAGATTCCAATTGTCTGGGTTTACATTAAACAAGAATGCCAAAGTTTTTCAAATGTTATACAAGGATTTCAAGCATTCAAAGCTCTAAGCATTCTGAAGAGGACCACTTTATCTGCACTTTAGCCTTCTATCTTTGCAAGAAGGACAAAAAACATAAAACAAAATAAAAAATAAAAAAACAAGAAAAGCACACAAAATGGCATACGACACAGATCAAAACAAGACTTAAAAATCGCAATAGTGCGTCAAAACCGGGCATGAAAGTCTCATTATTCAATCAAACAAAACTTAAAAATCGCAATAATGCATCCAACACCAGGCATGAAAGTCTCACTTTTCAATCGAACACGTGAAAATTACAAAGAAAATGCCATTTGCCTCGACAGAAAATACAGCAGAACTCAGTTTTCAACTCAAGAACCTGCAACAAAATTGCAAACATGAACCAATTTTAAGAGAACCTCTGCAAATGAATTGCAATATATGGGCTCATTATAAGACCTGATGAGACATTATATTCAGCAACTATATCTATATTCTTAATCAATGCTTTTGCTCAACAATTTCTGGTTCACTCACAACCACACAGAACACACGCACACGCACACGCACATGCACACGCACCATAATCCCAAACAGAATGTTTCAAGCCGAAGCTGCAGTTAAGAGAGTAACTGAGACATAGGCGAATGAGATGTTCACACTTCTGCTGAATATGAAACATGACCAGCTTAGTATGGTATCCCCGCAAGCAAGTAAAATGACCCAACCCAGAATTTTAAGTCATTGTGCTCTCTAGTCTCTAACACTTCAGCCACAAATTTGCAGAAATTGAAGCAAACCCAAAACTAATAACATAAACGCATCACGAATAATTGATTGACAAAAACATTGAGCACAGATAATATATTCCTTAAAAAACAAAACCACAACCAAAAACCTTCACCTCCATGGCTCAAATTGCACACTCTAAAAGCATCATATAAAACAACTCTACATTGTAGAAACAGATACATTTTACAGCTCAAGTCATTCTAAAACCCAATTATATTTGAAACTACAGTTGGTTAGAACATCGAAACAAATAATTATCAGACCTACACTATCTTACCAGCATGAAGATCATATATCACTAGTTGATCTGCTCATATACAAGTATTAAAAATCTACCTAACCCGACCCAACATTAGAAAGAAAATCAAAATGATAAAAATAGCAATTTATCCTACTATTACAACTATGAATCAGGGGATACCTTCGTCTTTATCTTCTTCCTTTTCAATAAACCCTTCACAAAAGCATCTACAATCTGTTTTTGCGACTCTGAGTAACAACTCATTCCGCTTCATCTCCGTCTCCATCTCCATTCACATTTTATCAATCTCTTTAGCCATCTCCATCTTCACAAACCCTTCGCCCAAAAACTTAATGGATATGCAACCATATCTTCTACTGCATTTCTTCCTCTCTTAAATCCGCCACTCTTCTTCTCAAAACCTGGCCTTGCTTGAGTAGGAAACCCCTTCAAAACCCTGGGATCAAAGTTGGGATTTGAATTCCTATCAGTCTTGCCATTGAATTTTCCTCTAGTCCCTGTAGGAACTGAATTTCTAACCCTAGGTACTTTCATCCAATAATCACCATCAGCATCAACTGCATCATAATCACCATCATCACTATCAAAATCAGGGTCCAGCTTCACATCAATCTTGCCAAACTTTCTACTTCTAAAATCTGGCATTATTGACTGATCAATTGGCGTTTTAATCCGTATCCCATTACCAAATTTCGGCCCACCTCCACTTTGGCTACCATTGTCTTCTTCATCCGAACCACCATCAAAATAGGAAGTATAACCATTTGAAACCCTATGCCCCAAATTAAGATTAAATTTCTTGTTATAGAGTTTTTTAAACTAAACCCTAAAGGGACTGAATTCTGATTGTTTACACATTTAGGCTGAAACCCACTTTCAGAATCAACACCAAGTTTAGGGTTAGAGAAATCCCCATAAATTTTTTTAGGGTTCTTCAAATTAAACACTAAAGCTCCAGAATTCTGATCAATTAGGGTATGTTGATCGGATCCAGGGGTAGATCCATTTTCCATGGCATCCATACTGTCGAAGTAGAACCAGGAGGAGAAAAAGCGTGAGTTTAAAATATGATCTGGGTCTTTCAGATCACATGTAATTTTGATCTGATCTGATCCGATCTACAAAACAAAATACAAAATAATGGTATTGTGATAATGGAAATAGATATACAAGGGCCGTGGTGGAGGGGGGTGTAGGTTAATGGTAGATGGTGAAGGATTGGCGGAGAGAGAGGGCGCAGGGTAGAAGGAAGGTGGAGCTGGTGGAGTTGTTCATTCGGTTCAAATTGGACCGATATTGAACTGAATCAATATAGAAATTATATAATTTCTTATACAGGAATCAGAACCAATTGTCCGGACGCAGCATACCAGTAAATCGGTTCGATTATTATTATTATTATTATTAAAAATAATAAAAAAATTGATACGTACTGAATTGAAAAATGACGAATCAGAACCGAACATATACCGAATTGATTCATTTAATACCGAACCGACCGGTTCGAATCGATCCGATTCACTAAAAATCAAAAAAACCAAAAAATTTGGCCATCCCTAGAGTTATTGATAAGATGGTAATGGGAAGCATTGAATGTGTTAATACTCCTCTCGCCCTATCCTATGTAGTAAAAGAGGAAAGAGAAAATGAATGTTGATTAATGACGGTAAGTGAAAGTGTTTGCAACAAAGATATATGGGTGGGACTAGTCCACTATCCTACCACCGCACCAGAAAAAATTATTCCATACTCTTAGAGCATGGTGAATAGTATAGTTCTCATCTCTATGTATGTGTGGCTTTAGTGATGGAGTCCATAGGGGACTCACATGCATGTAAAGGGAAGAGCAAACTATTTATCATGCTCTAAGACATCCTTAAAGACTTATTTATTCGAGTAACAAATGCCACAAATTTTGACTAAGTCAAATTATTTTAACACCATATATTTTTTCAATTCAAATATTATCTAATATTCTCCCAAACTTATATAAAAGCCTAAACTTAGCACGAAATGATGTTCAAATAAAAATTTAAATTTTCAATGGTAATCCTGACAAACGTCTAACATAATAAGTTCTCTAAATAACAATTAATCAAACAACATGGTATGTGCTCATAAATGCAAAAGAATCATGAATATCACAAAATCAACTCAAATGTCAAAATATAAACACCATATGTTCATCAATTTCCTTTAAATAACAGTAAATAATCAAAATCGTATCATCGGCCTTATCCTAATTCACAAGATTAATTACTCAAGTAACTACTACTAACACAAAAATGAAAAAACGAACTAACTACTAATTTTCATAGGAAATACGGTTACACTTAGCACGTGCAACAAACCTTTAAACCCCAAGGTTATCCCAAGTGGACGAGTTTTGTCTCGTGACAGTTTGTAGCGAATTTACACCCACAAAATTCAAAAGTTAAGTATAAAAATGCAAAGAAAACCTAAATCACTTCCCCCACACTTAAAACTTACATTATCCCTAATGTAAAGAAAATGCACATATAAATAAATATAAAAAGGAAAAGGAAAAGAAAAGAAAATCTGATTTCTTAGGTTGTCTCCCAAGCAGCGCCTTTGTTTAACGTCACTGACTCGTCTCAGTCCTTCCTTCTTAATCCAAGTAAATTAGATATGTCAACTCCACAACTTCAACATTCTCGACTTGAAAATCTTCATGAAAATGTTTAAGTCGATTCTCATTCGCCTTGAAGACTTTTCCTATTTTTGGGCTTTGAAGCTCAACTGCACCATAAATAAAGACATTAGTAATAACAAAAGGACCAACCCAACGAGAATGCAACATACCAAAAAATAACTTAAGACGTGAGTGATAAAGTAAAAGTTTTTTGTCCAACAACAAAAATTTTCCTAAAAATTCTCTTGTCATGAAAGGTCTCTGTCTTTTCCTTGTATATTTTAGAGCTCTTATATGCCTCGTTTCTCAATTCCTCTAGCTCTTGTAATTGCAACTTCCAACGTCCTCCCGCTTCTTTCATGTCCAAGTTACATTGTTCAATTGCCCAAAAACCTTGTGCTCCAATTCCACAAGTAAGTGACAAGGCTTTCCAAATATCATCCTATAAGGTGACATACCTGTAGGAGTTTTGAATGTTGTCCTATAGGCCCATAATGCATCCTCTAGCCTTAGACTCCAATTCCTTCTGCTTGGTTTGACTACTTTCTCTAAGATGGACTTAACCTCGCGATTTGAAACCTCTGCTTGGCCATTTCTTTGTGGATGATAGGCTGTAGAAACTCTGTATACGACATTGTATCTCTTAAATAGTGCATCTAGCATCCTATTGCAAAAATGTGTTCCTTTATCACTGATAATGGCTTTTGGAATTCCAAACCTAGCAAAGTGTTAACTTTGATATAATCTGCAACAACTTTAGAGTCATCAGTCCTTGTGGCTTTTGTTTCCACCCAGGTAAAAACATAATCAATGGCCAAAAGAATATAAATATTACAAAAAGAAACAGAAAATGGTCCCATAAAATCAATACCCTAAACATCAAATATTTCAACAATTAGAATAGGGATTTGTGACATTTGATTCCTACTTGATATATTACCTGTTCTTTGACAATTTTTACATGACTTGCAAAATAAATAAAAGTTTTTAAAAATAGTTAACCAATAGAAACCACATTCCAAAATCTTGTAAGTTGTTCTTTTTAGTCCAAAATATCCTCCACAAGCATAAGAGTGACAGAAAGTTAGAATAGACAAAAACTTATTATTAGGCACACATCATCTAAACTATCTGGTCAGCACAAAATTTTCACAGATATAGGTCATCCCATATATAATATTTGACCTCACTCTTAGGCTTTTCTTTTTGAAATTTAAAAAATCCGCTTGGTAAATAGGCACTACTAAATAATTCACAATATTAGCATAACATGGTGTAGCTTTATCAATTAGAAATAAATGCCCATCTGGAAAAAATCTTGCAATGGTAGTGCTTCCTCATCTTTAATCAGCCTACTCAAGTGATCCGCTAATAAGTTGTCCACTCCTTTCTTATCTCTAATTTTCAAATTGAATTCTTGTAAAAGCATAATCCACCTTATGATCCTAGTTTTAGATTCCTTCTTGGTGAACAAATACTTGAGAGCAGTATGGTTATAATAAACTACAACTTTAGTACCAAGTAAATACGATTTAAACTTGTCTAAAGCAAAAACAACAGATAGTAATTCTTTTTCAGTGGTAGAGTAGTTAATCTGAGCAGCATTCAAAGTTCTGGACACATAGTATATGGCATGAACAGCTTTGTCAACTCTTTGGTCCAAGACAGCCCCTACTGCATAGTTGATTACATTACACATGATTTCAAAAGGCAAGTTTCAATTTGGTGGTTGAATGACTGACGCTAAGGTCAATAGCTTCAATTTGTCGAATGCCACCTTGTACTCATCATCAAAATGAAATTCCACATCTTTTTGTAGAAACTTACATAATGGCAATGCTATCTGTGAGAAGTCCTTGATAAATCTGTGATAGAAACCTGCATGATCAAGAAAAAAATGAATCTCCCACACACTTGTGGGGTAAGGTAAAGCAGTAACAATTTCGATCTTAGCTTTATTTACTTTAATCCTCTAGCTGAAACTACATGTCCAAGCATTATACCTTGCTCTACCATAAAATGACACTTTTTTTTAATTTATAACGAGGTTAGTTTCTATGCATCTATCTAACACACGTGTCAAATTATTTAAGCATGCCTCGAAAGTATCACCATGAATTATGAAATCGTTCATAAATACCTTAATACAGTTCTCAAGAAGATCGGAAAATATACTTATTATGCATCTCTGAAAAGTACCGGGTGCATTGCAGAGTCCGAAAGACATTCTACGAAATACAAATGTACCAAATGGACATGTAAAAGTGATCTTTTCCTAATCCTTCAGTTCAATCACAATCTAGTTGTAACCTGAAAAATCATCTACAAAATAATAATAAGTATAGACGGCTAGTCATTCTATCATTTAATCAATAAAAGGGAAAAAGAAATGATCTTTTCAAGTTATAGCATTTAATTTTCTGTAATTAATACACACTCTCCATCATGTCTGCATACGCGTAGGCACTAACTCATTGTTATCATTTTCAATTACAGTTATACCAGATTTCTTTTGAACTACCTGCACTGGGCTTACCCATTGACTGTATAAGATTGGATAGATTATACCTGCATTGAGCAATTTTATAATCTCTTTTTTCACTACCTCCATCATGGGTGGATTCGATCTTCTTTGGACTTCTCTAGTTGGTTTAGCTCCTTCTTCTAAAAGAATTCGATGCGTGCACACAGCCAGACTTATACCATTAATATCTATAATTGTCTAACCAAAGACTGTAATGTGGTCCCTCAAAACTCTAAGTAGTTTGTCCTCTTGAGCTTTAGTAAGATTGTTGGCAATAATTACTGATAGTGTGTCCTGCTTTCCTAAATATGTATACTTCAGGTGGGTTAGAAATGACTTCAATTCCAAAGTGGGAGTCTGCACAATAGAAGGTAACGATTTTTGATGAGTCACATGTAATTGAATAAACAAAACTACATACTTATCAGAAATATTAGGTAAAGAATGTAATGCAGCTATTGTATCCTTTAATTCTAAAGTCTGTTCCATTTTTTCTTCCTTTTCTAGCTCCAAGCTATTCATGATGGCATTCTCCAGCGTTTCCTTATACACTTGATCAAAGGATTTCTGCACCAAAGAGTTAATGACAGTAACAGCTAAAATATGATTAATATCGCTAGGGTACCTCATGGCTTCACAAATATTGAACTGAATATTTTAGCCATCAAACTCCATGGTCAAGGTACCATTGTGCACATCAATCATTATTCTTACCATCTTCAAGAACGACCTTTTTAACAAAATGTGAGCTAGATTTGGAGACGTATCATCATCCATGTCCACAATGTAAAAATCTGCAGGAAATAGTAGCTCATTCACCCACACCAATAAATCTTTAATTATCCTTTCAGGGTAAGTACTAGTACGATCAGCCAATTGGATAATAACACCAGTATTTTTCAAAGGGTCTAGATTCAAAGAAGCATAAATAGATAATGGCATGGCATTAATTGATACTCCTAAATCTAGCACAACTTTCTCAAACCTGGTATTACCTATCTTGCATGGAATGGTGAATATACCTGGATCTTTATATTTTGGGGGCATTTTTCTTTAAAGAATAACATACCCATTCTCTCCAATTGTCACTTTTTTATCATCTTTTAATTTTCTTTTATTAGTGCATATTTTTAAAAAAAAATCTGCATACCTTGGCACTTGTTTGATGGCATCTAGTAAGAGAATGTTCACCTCTACCTTCCTAAAAGTCTCCAGAATCTCCTTATCTTGCTCATCCTTTTTTAAAGATCTAATATTCTTGGAAGGAAAAGGTAAAGGGTTAGTCTTAAGCTGAGTAGGAGGGTTAAGAGTTAACCTTGAAGTTTCTGCCTCCTCCTTAGCTTCATCCTCATCAAATTCCATTGTAGTTCTTGGTGTATCCAACTGCTTCCCACTCCTTAATGGGATAGCACAAGCATTCTCTCATGGGGTTGACAACTGTTTATGAGGGTAGCTTCCTTGAGCCTTGAGAATCTAATTGACTTACTATTGTAGCCAACTGACTAATTTGATTTCTAGACGGTGAATGGTAATCATTGTATCTTATTGGAACTGTTGGGTCTGATTCATGAAGGATGTCGTTTGGTTCATAAAGGCTTTAAACATATCCTCAAGAAATGTCCTAGAATTGGCAGGTACTGTTTGTCGAGGTGGGTACTACTGTTCAGGCTGTTGGAATACTTGCTGCCTGTTTGGAAAAGTATTTTATGGTAGTAGGGGCCTATTTCCTCCATAGCTCAGATTGAGATGATCCCTTCATCATAGATTGTAAGTGTTGGAGTATAGATCATATCTACGTCGGGGTTGTCCTTAAAAGTTTCCCATTGTGTTGGTTTGTTGTGTGATGTCGTCTTCTTGTAATGTGGGGAAAGCATCTATAGTATGATCTGACAATAAATAAATCCCACACGTCTTTGTAACTGGTATGTTCCCTACAGACAATTGACGAAATATAGCAGTTAAATCTAAAATTTGTCATTCCATACCATATGAGCTAACTTCATTCACCCTTTTGGGTGTATGGTTTCGTATTGTTGTGAATTGGCCATCATGTTTGCAATTAAATTCTTTGCAGCCTCCGTATACTAGTGCTCCTCCACTTGCATCATTGATCATATTCTTATCCATTGGTAGCAATCCCTCATAGAAGTACTGGATCAGGTGTTGATCGTTAATTTAGTGTGGTGGACAGCTTAAGCACAACTTCTTGAATCTTTTCCAATACTCGTAAAGAGTTTCTCTACTAAACTGTCTAATGGCGCATATCTCTTTCCTTATGTTGGCGACTCTTAAAGCAGGGAAATACTTCTCCAAGAATAGCATTTTCATGTCATTCCACGATTGTATCGAACTGGAGGGAAGATAATACAATTAATCCTTTGTCAAGTCTGCCAATGAGAAGGGAAAAGATCTTAGCTTAATCTTCTCTTTAGTAACTCCTTGTGGGTTCATGGTGGAACACACCACATAGAACTCCTTTAGATGCTTGTATGGATCTTCACTTATAAGACCACGAAAAGTAGGCAAAAGATGAATTAGTCCTGATTTTAATTCAAAAGCAGCATCTAAAGTAGGATATTCTATGCATAATGGTCGATGGTATAAATTAGGAGTTTTTAACTCCCTCATAGTCCTATTATTGTTGTTTACAACCATCTCTTTTTCTAGATCACTGGATGAATTGTTTGACAGTAACTCGAGTGTTAAGTTAAGGCCTGGCGATGGAACAAAAGTTTCTTCAAAATCTGTGGCTGCGCATCTGGATTGACGAGTTTCCTTCTCTAACCTTATTGCAGTCTTCTTTATTTCTGGATCAAAATTCAATTTATCAGATTGAGAGGATCGAGTCATAAACTACAAATAATTTAAACAAAGAATAAATTAAAACAAACACCCCGCGGTAATGACGCCAAAATTTGGTAAATGGTCGTTACACTACCAAAATTAAAATCTTACTTATACTCTATGAACACAAAATTCAGTATAGTGACAAGTAAGGGTCGATTCCAAAGAGAGTAGTATTGTTTTCAATTTATCCTAAAGTTTCTAGTAATAGATAAAGACAGATAATAAATAAGGAGTTTTGAATTACTGTAATTAACTAAATAAAAAATAATTTAATAAGTTTAACCAATAAATTAAAGATTTTAGTCCTTCGGGTCAATCTCACCTTTATAATTAATAAATCAATTAATCAGAATATACTTCTATCATTTTATAAAACTAATAATCCTAGGCTACAACAAGCTCTGCTACCTGAAATTTTCCTTAATTTTAATCTAACAAAACAAGCTCTTCATTAGATTCTAACCATTATACAACCTAGAACAAGCTCTCTAAATTTAATATAATGACAGCATTAATAACAAGAAAATTAGATTATTCTAAGAAATAATCTCATAAGCTCGGACTGTTTAACTTATGTCATGATAATCATAGCAATAAAGAGAAGTTTGACCACAATCATCTATCACTATTCACTACCAAGGATTAGGAACAATATCAATTACACATAATAGAATCCCTAAATCTAGCAATTGATAATAACTTAATCAATCCAACGAGCTCTAACCAAACCAATCAAGATTAACATCAAATAACAATTAAAACAGATTATCATGATTAATTTCATATAAGAAGAAATAAATAATATTACTGAATTCATTTAACTATTAATTGTAACTGGGTTTGAAATTCCCTAAAACTGAATTGAAAACTTAGCCTGACATGCTCTCAATCTTACCTCCAAATCTTGATTAATGAATGAATGAGAGTCCCTCAATTACAAAGCTCTAATGTCTATTTATACTACTCTACGAAATTCTACTTCTACAATTGATAGGAGAATTAATTACAATGTAAATTTAAGCAACTATGGAAATAAAATCCTAATTTGAATCAAAGTTGCTCAAAATCGCGTGGTCGAACCTGACCTGTGTTGACTTTTTTTGAAATCATCACACTGCACCAGGGCACAGTCTTTTATATTGAACATCACGCCGGGGCGTAGTCACTCGACTGTGGTGCCTTCTGAACTCGTCATTCATGTATTCGTCTTGGTTACATCACGCCGGAGCGCTATCTTTCTTCACAAAAACTGCGTTAGGGAGCAGTCATTATTCCCTAGTTTACTTTTGTTAATTTTTTCCCATTTTTCTTATTTCTCCATTTTTCCTACAAAATTTATTTAGAATAATTAATCATTGTAATTAAACATAAAGAAATTGTCAAAACTAAGAATTAAAGGATAAAAACATAATAAAATTCATTCATATCACCTTGTACATTAATTTCATTATTAAGGATTATACAAAAGTTACACTTTACAAATATACATTATCAATCGTATCAATACTAAGTCTTAGTACAATATGATCTTTTATAAGGACAGTACAATTTCCTAAACATAAATAATTTACAGTTTAAGCACTGAACTATACAAACGCCATTTAACAATACGATCAACATTATCATCTTTAATTGTACAATCATCATCAACTAAGTATTCAAACATGTATATAAACAAATACTAGTAGTTAAATAGCAATATACAAATTTATACAGTGAGAGGCTATATAATTAAATAACCTTCCTTTATTTAATTTCACAAGGATTACATTATTCTTCATTTCTCCCCCTATGTTAAAACTATTAATAGTCAATTTTATTTTTCTCCCCCTCAGTCCTAACCCTAGTCCTTGTTCTTCATATTTCTTATCCCCCTTTCTATTAGGATCATCTAGATTTGGGTCTTCAACTGAGTTTGTTGAAGACCTGAATTCCGGTAACGTAAAAGGTTAGATTTAGGAGAAGTGAGACTTCAACATACACCTCTTTCTCTCTCTCGGCCCTCCCCCTCAGTGACTGGACTTGTTATGAGCGTTGAAGCCCTTCCAGTCTCGCTAATTGCACCATCATCAGATGCATTAGCATGGGGGAATACTACTTTTTTGTGATGAGGAAACTTGATGCGAGAAGTATGAACTATATAGCACAATTCGAAGATGACAATGAAATGACATCTGAATTTCACTATTGTGAAATCGGATTTAGCATGTTAAGATCGATGCCATAATCCTTTTTCTAGATTATGTCCTGATTCACAGTGTGTGATCAGTACTTTGATGCTTCTAACTTTTCTTCTAGGGGTTTGATCGATTTTCTCTTCAGTAGCAGTACGAGGCCCAATCGTAAGACAATATTAGAAAAGATTTAGGGAATGGACATAGGTTTCTATCAGATTTGAATAAACTGAGAAGAATTTTTTATAAGGTTTCGACACATAAATGCAGCGGAATTTTTAAAAAATTTTGAAACCTTAAAACAGGATTCATGCAGAAACATAGAAATTCAGAGGTTTAGGTATATTTTTACCGATTACCCGAGCTTGAATGGAGACGATGGAATTCTGGAACGGCTTCGAATCTTCAACGCAATCTAACAAAACTGCGTCTCTACGGTATCCACACGAACGCCTCCGCGAATCGTCCCACGATCTGCAGCAAAGAGAATCGCGGTACTAGCCGCCAAGATCTGGATTTGGATTTTCTGAATTTTTCTCTCTAGCCTCTTTCTGAAAGCGGCTAGGGTTTTGGTTTTTAGTTTCATGTACTTAAAACAGCTGCTATATCATATATATATATATATATATATATATATATATATATATATATATATATAGATGTTAAAAGAATTAACCAAAAACTAATTAGAAAAAATAAATCTGAATTTATATATATTATATTTTAATTAAGTCTTAATTAATATACATATATACAAGTTATCCTATTAATTTAAATTCGTTATTTAAATAATATCAATCATATTGACATATTTAAATCCTAACAATTTAAATTAATTCTCTTTTAATTACATTCTAAGTGTGTGACCTTATAGATTATTATTATATTGGCAATAATTTTAAAATCATATTATAAAATTATAAACAGTGAGCGACATCTAGTAATACATCACTTCTACCCAAATAATAATAAGATTGATGATTTGATGCAACCTTTTTGTGACCAATGTTTTAATGTAATTTAATCCTTTTAACCTTGACATCCTAGATTAAACTCGAGGCATGGAATGTGTCATACTCTTCATAATTTAATCTGAGTTTTCTTGATCAATGAGTAGACTATATGAAACAAATCACTATTTGAGCATGGTCATGCATTCATAGTCCTACTCAATCAAGAGGCCTATGGATATCACCCATAATATATAGGAAGGTTAAATTTCATCTAGATCACTCATATTCCTCACACGATTCATGATGTACCCAATAATCACCTTTATTGTCCACCCTATTAAAGGTGACTTTTGATGATATCAAAATACATAAATTATCGTGTAATAATATAGTGATTTCAGGTCGAATGATCATTACATCATTGTCACTATGAGAATTTCTTATGACACTTTGCATAATGTTCCACGTAGAATTCTCATGGTGGGTCAGTCCAGTACATTGTTCTCTAACATGTACCTATGCATTGACTCAATATCTCATATATTTATGACTAATGAGATTTGACCATTAGTCAATCTACATACTAGTCTCAATGCATCATTGTTATCCATTAACAATGATACTCGACTAGGGACATTTAAGAGCAATGATACTAATTGCAATTATATAATCTCATGTTCAAGTCACATACTTGAAGTTATATAATTCGTATCACTATTCTAAGTACTTTTATTATGCTAACATTTATATAATGCAGTAAATAAAATCATAATAAAATAATTCATTTATTCAATCAAATATAATATAAAAAAATGTTAAGCAATTACATCAAATAATTGGCCTCTAGGGCATGAACTCTGACATTTTTTGGTATCTTTGAGTAGATACACATTTGTTATATATAGGATGTGCCAGCTGAAAGGTTAATCGAGATTTAATGAACAAAAATGAAAAAGGCAAGATTATATTCCCAATACTAGATCATGTTTCAGAAGTTCAAGAGGTTTGAATCAAGAGATTTGTAGCAATTTCCATTTACATGTAACCTCATGCAGTTAATCTAGGAGTTGAAAAGACTTTTTGCCGAATATAAAGATCATTTAAAAAATGTGTTTTGTTATAGTTTTTGGTTTTATTTAATGCCTCTATTTGAGGGTCGGCCATCAATTTACTAAGGGTCAAATTTCCTTTTACTTACTAAGTCAGCGTAGCTATGACTTTTTAAATAGCCTTTACATAATATTGGTTTTATTTCATATCTTAAACACGTGTCATGCTTTCACTTAAAATATTCTATTATCGTAAAAAGTGCAAACAATTTCCCTTTTTAGTCTATGTTCGTTCATTTCAACTTAACAAATTGTTAAGACTTTACGATCGTCCTTGTTGATGAATGTTCCATTGTTCTACGATTAGCATGAGTTGACATTTTAAGCATCGTAAAATTAACTTATTTTACCAACCTTGAGATTACATTATCAGATCAATTATGTGCATGGATATTACCTAACACATGCAAATTATCATTCAGTTCATAATGATGTTATCTGTTTATATGTTAAGTTCAAGAATGCATCTTATAGCAATCATAGAAGTAATCATGACGACATAGAGACTAGACAAACCCATGATCTGTTGATTGAAATTTTCATGGCATTTTAGCGCTGTATTGCTCCGCATTAGTGTAACCAACATATGTAGTTGATCTTGGCATTCTTGCTTTTTGTTGCTTACTTATCCATCTTACATTTTACAAAGTTAGTATCTAGATATACATACTCCAAAGTATTTAATTTAGGATGTACTGAGAGTGTTTCTTTTTAACAAATGATAAGTAAGATCATTTGTGGTATAAGGAAGATGTAATGACCACGAATTTCATTAGTCATTGTAATTATAATTAATAAATAATTAGCAATGAATTTAAAAAATTTTGTACTAATTAATTGTGCAATAGATAATTAAATAAATGTACTTATGTATGAGTATATTTATTTAAAGAATTAAAGCAAGGTGTCTAATTAATTAAAACAAATCTAATTGGATTATATTTTAAATCCAAGTGAGTTGTTAAACTAGGTCAATTAAATTTACCTAGTAGCCCATGTAATTAATTTAATTACTAGTCCATGTAATTAATTAAACAAGCCCAATGCTTGATTTAATTAAATGTAACCTAGAATAATTAATGTAAGTCCAATGTGTTATTTAAATTAAGCCCAAATCAATTCAATGGATGAGCCTAATATATTTAATCCTAGGGTCCAACATGGAGCCCATAAGAAGTCAACATTGATATATATATATATATAAATGTATATATATATAATTAAAACATTAAAAATAAATCAAAAATGGGTGATTAAATCCCATTTTTGCTGAGATTTTAGGGGGGCCACTTGGGGTTGCTTGATTTTGCAAATTGATTCATTCACACACTAGATCAAAGTGGTTCACCAACTCATGTCACTCAACTTGTCATTCACCTAGTCAATCCAATAAATACTAATCCAACTTAAGCCTTAATTTAACTATGTTGGTGAATTAAGAGATGTTAATGAAGGATTAGCAATTGGCTATAAATAAGATGCTCCACACTTGTGCCAAGCTTGTTGGTTCATTTACTAGAACATAAGAGAGAAAAGAGATAGAGCATTTCCTAGAGAAATAAAAAATACACTTGGGGGTTGTGTGAAAAAGCTAGAGGAATGTCTTTGTGAATGTCCACAAGTTTCACAACATATTTTGGTCGGAGAAGAAGAAGAGCCTTCAAGACCACAAGGTTTAAAAGTGCTTTAACTTCTCTTTATTTCATTTTTATGGTCTAGAACAATTTTGAACGGTTAAAATCTATTTTTAACCGATCAAAACTTGTTTTGATGGTCTAGAAGTATTTAACTATGTAATGTATGTATATTCATAGCTTGATGTGGTTATATCATGTTTTGGTAAGTGTAGATTGCATAAAACTGCAAGAAATGCTCATATTGATTTTTACCAGTAAAACTTAACTAAGCATGTTGTGTTTAATATTGTATTTTGAAATGTACAAGTTGGAAATTAGATTTTTATGGCTAAAAAGTTAGATATATGAGTTTTAAAGAAAAACCCAACTTTAAGCTTTTAAAAATATTGAATAACAAAGAAGTTATAGTTTTTACTGTAAAGGATGTCGTTTTTAAATCCTAGATGGTTCGATCTTTAAATTTTGTGTAAAACATTTTCAAAAATGTGATTGAATCATGGATTATTGTAAAACATGAAGTAATAAGGTTAACAAAACTGAGTTTGTGTCATTTGGACATATAGATCTCATTTTATTCAAGTTTGAACCAATAAAACCAAAGATTTGTTAAGTTAGTTTTCACTCTGTCATTGTGAGCCGTTTTGAGTTATGTTCTGTTTGTAATTTGGATTAGTGATCTAAAGAGAAATTGTAGAGAGGGAAATTCTGATGAGAATGGACTCAAGAATCACCCCAAAATATTTTAAAATAAAGAAGTTATGACTATCGGAACGTCGGAGAGTCGAGCGGTCCAAAAATTGATTTTTCAAAAGTAGGTCAAGCGCCTACCAAGCGCCTAGGCGCTTGAACCCACTGTTCCTGAGAGCAGATTCGGTCCGGGTCGGGTCGGGTCGGTCCAGATCGGGGTTTTTTATGAACATTTAAGTTGAAATAAGTATAAAATGAATGTGTTTAAATATTAAACCAATACATGGAGTTTATTAGTAACTAATTAGTAGCTAAATGTTTAAAATTAAGACTAATGTTAACACAATTAAAAAGTTAACTATTGGTATTGTTTATAAGAAAATATTATTAAGAGGTTAATAATATTAATATGTGATTAGAAGGTTATTGAATGATTATAACATTTGTAAATGATTAAATTATTATTAAATGGATAATAATATTAATAAGTCAATAAAATATTATTAAATAAATAATAATATTAGATAATAAATAAAATATTATTAAATAAATAATAATATTAGATAATGAATAAAATATTATAAAATAATTAATGATATTAGCTAATGAATAAAATATTATTAAATAATTAATAATATTAGACAGTGAATAAAATATTATTAAATGATTAATAATATTAGATAATGATTAAAATATTATTAAATGATTAATAATATTAATAAGATAATAAAATATTATTAAATGATTAATAATATTAGATATTAAATAAAATATTATTAAATGATTAATAATATTAGATAATGAATAAAATATTATTAAATAATTAATAATATTAATAATGTGATTAATGTATTATTAAATGGTTAATAATATTAAAAGATTAATAAAATATTATTAAGGGATTAATAATATTAGAAGGATAATAGAATATTATTAAATGATTAATAATATTATAAGACTAATGGAATATTATTAATTGTTAATAATGTTAGATAAGAATGTGAACTATATTAAGTAATTAATATAGGTTTTATGTGATTGAAATATTATCAAGTAATGACAATATTTCTTAAGTGTTTAATATACCCTTAATTATTTAATTATGTGGTTAGGTATAACATGTATAGATGTTATCATATAAATGCATATATGATATTAATTCAAAGATCAACTTGATTAATTATTAGGTCTATCTAAAGAGAATTAAATTGAATTGGTTAGCAGTAGACCACGCACAAGGCAAGTTTCTTCTTAACTCTAACTTGTATTTATTGTTGCAAGTATTCTTCAACCTTATTGAGCAATTCAATTATTGTTGAGCAAGTATCTACACTCGTAGTTATTTGACAGAACTTTGAGTGAATTAATTATCGAAAATTACTTCATATCATTATTGTATTGTATTCGCACATAGTGCCTTTGCAAATGTTATAGTTTAGTAATTTACGAACTGTTTAAAAATGTCTAAGCTAATTGTTTCGGCTAGAAAAATGCATGTTTAAATTCATCTAATTGAATATTTTAAAAGCTTATTCAAATCATTGGCTGGTGCGGATTCTTATAGTGAGACTGAGAAAGAACAACCCTAGTTAAAGAGGATTTTTATATTGTCGGGTAACCGAATTTGCGCAAGAAAACTAAATGTTATGCATATACATAGGACACAAGAGGATTGATCCCCTCAAGTGTCCCGTTATTTTTAATAAGGTGTCAGATATTGTATGTCTGTTCTACCTTAGTATAATTGTTACATGATAGATTCGTAGAATGTCTTTTTACACAACCATAGTGTTATTGTCACACTATTAGTACAGTGATTTATCCTTTATGCCTATATGATTTTGACACCATTGTTAATCTTCGCATGTATGAACACTTGATTTTCTAGACTCATTCAATCTTTAGTCGTACATACTAATTTCTTTAAAGTTCTTTTGGAGGGAGAGTTTGTTACACGATCGTCATTTAGTTTAATTGACTTTATGTTCTTATTTGACTCAATCGTGTCATGCTATTACAGATAAAAGTTTACACATATATTAGAGATGACCTTTATATATGCATGTTTTAGAGTTTGGGTTTACCTCTGTGAAGCAACTTGAGGAGTAATAATTTTTTTTCCTTTCTTGTTCACCTTCCTTCAACATTTGATCATTCTTCAGAAGGTCTTATGATATTGCATTTATCGAGCTTGTTTGATAGTAGAGAGAACCATTAAGTTTGTTTGATATTCTGCATTTAAAATCTCAATGATTTATGAACTGAATTGTTCTTGAATCGTAGAGTTATGAAGGTTTGCTTGCATCCTAGGGCTTTAGAGATCAACGATCGAAAGATGTTAGAGTAGCCTTTTGAATCCGATTTGCACTTGTTCCATTGGTTTCACCTTTACAGTTTCTCTTTTGATTATCATTCCTTTTGGATCTCCTTGTTTCCCTCTGATTTGAGATCTTTCTTTACTTTTGATTTGATTCTAACATGGCTCATTTTTCAATGAAATAATTGTTGAGTGAGATTTCTGTAGCCTTGATAATAGCATCTTTAGTATTTTTACTTAAGTGTATGGCTTATGTGGTTTCTTTCATTTGACCGAGTCAACCTAGTTATAGTCTTTTGGGAGAAGACCATTGAATCTCTCATAATTGAAATTATTTCACTTTGATGACACCAAAGAGATTTCTTTCTTTGAGTGACATCTTCATCTTATTCCTAAGCAGGCGCGCAAGACTTCTTAGTGACCACATCTTTGACTAGTCAAATCTTCGGACCTATGAGTGATGTTATTAGTGCTAGTCTAATGTGACCAAATGAGTCCTCTAACATCTTTTAAAACTTACATACATAACTGCAGTTAACTAATCATTTTAGTAAGCACTTTAACAATGTTAAAAAGACTTTCATTAATAATCTTCAAAGCTGATTTTTGAAGTGTGCCATAGGATCTACTCAAGTTGTTAAGTTTTGATTAGGAGAACCTGCTCTTATACCAATTATTGGTTCCCTGAGGGCACAAGAGTGATATAAAGGGGCGGGGGTTAAATAGATCACCTTTCTTTTCTAAACTTCTTTCAAAGAGTTTTATCAAAATATTTACTTTGTAATATGCAGCGGAATAGTTATTAGATAAAAACCCCTTTTAAATCAAAGATCATACAAGGTCAACTCTATTTAAATTAGGCTACTGAAATGTATATTGAAAATGATAAGGCAGCTAAATACAATTAGAGTAATTAATGCAGTTATAATATAAGACAATAAAGAACATACGAAAGGACACAGGAATTTTAAGTGGTTCGGAATCAAAAGATCTCCTATTCCACTTTTCTACACTTCTGGCAGTAAATCCACTAAGGACATTTTTGTTCAATACAGTTAGATTACTAAGATATGTCACACCTAAACCACTAAAGTTCCTTTTGAGTCACTAAGTCTCGACTTTTTGGTCACAAACACCTGATACATTAAGAACCATTACACTTGGACACTAAGTCCATCCTATACAGAGTATGATTCACTAAAAATCAGGCGAGTCACTAAGTCTCCTCTTTTCCATTCCATACAGGGTTTGATTGACTTAAAATCAGGCGAGTCACTCAGTATTGTCTTTTTCATCTCACACATGGTTTGATTCACTTGGAATCAGGTGAGTCACTAAGTCTCATCTTTTCCATGTTATTGATGAAGATGGTTGAGGTGTTGCAAAGTTAACATTAAGTTCTTTTACTCTGATAGAACTTAACAGTTGAGTGATCCCTTCTTGACTTTGATTTTTGGAGTCTTTTGATCTATCTTCTTCCCATCTGCTCGGATTTATGGAAATTACTCTTGATTGATCCTCCAAAACATGTATAACTTTGGGTTGATGATACGTGTGTGTCTGGCAGATAAATTTTCTTCTCTTTTCTTTTTTCATTTTAACATTACAATTCTGAGTTTTAGTTCCTTCTCTCTTTTCTTGCTCCCATCTCCCTCACTTTAAATTCAAATGAAAGTTTATATTTATAGAGAGATGACAACTAAAATGTCCATTGGAAAATAGTTGTTGCTTTGATCTCTGAGTCAATCCTTAAAGATCTCTGATCTTGACACTTTATGGTAAATATCAGTTTGCTTTCAACTCGTCTTCATTTGCAGCATACTAAAAAATGGTAATCACGTGGATGACATCATGCCTTATACCTTCTCTTGATAAGCATCCAACGGTCAACTGATATTTTCAAGATTAAACTAGCCAGTAGACACTATTACGCTTTGATTCTCAAATTTTAACTTTAATTGAGAAAGATTGCATCAGAATCTTCATTCTCGTGTCATGCCCACTTTAAGTGGTCTGTTAGCTTTCATCTTCAGAAATGAACCAATTGCATAATGGAGATAATACAATCAGAGCTTTAATACGATTGCATTCCTATTAATCATGTCTTCATAACAAGAACTGAGCTTTTCCATATGACCTTGTACAATTTTATCTTCAAAAGATGAACTAAATCCTTCCATATGATATGATCTTGCAATACGAGATTGTCTTTACAATACAAACTGAATTCTTCCAACGAGCTGTTCTTACAATTCAATCTGATCATGAAATACAAATTAGTTTGCACTATGATCTGTTCTTTTAATACGATTATGATTTTATTGTATGATCTGACCTTTCAATACGATTCAGCTGTACGATCTAGTCTTTCAATACGATTCAGCTTTTATTGTATGATCTGGCCTTTCAAAACGATTAAGCTTTTACTGTATGATCTAGTATTTCAATACGATTCAACTTTTATTGTACGATCTGGCCTATCAATACGATTCAGCTTTTACTGTACGATCTAGTATTTTAATACGATTCACCTCCTGTTGTATGATCTCAAACACATAAATACCAAATCTTCTTTTCATGTGATAGAACTAGTCTTATATTTTGGGATCAGCTTTATAGATTTTAAGCCTTGACTGCTTTTCAATCTGTACTTTTCTTTACCATCTTAGAGTAGTGTGCTCCTAGAACTTTATCACAATCTGTGAGCTTTGCACCTTTTCATCCTTGCTTCCTCTATCTGATGTTATTAAATCTTCTCTTCCCTTGAGTGATTTATGCAGTTTATAGTGTTATGTGATCATTATTTTGAGTTGTTTTGCAATCCTAGAACTTCTTCATTGAGCTCTTTAGTTTGCTATACTCTTTTTATTTTCTCTTCTCTTGATCAATTCCTCATGATTTGCAGCCTTCTCATGACTTCTCGTTTAGTGTCCTTCATATTCTGATTTTCATTATGCTCATTTGTTGCTTCAGTTGGCTTCAGACTTCTATGTTAGAAAGTCCGTTAGTAATTAAATCACATGTCATGATCTCTTGATAGTGTAAAGATAGCTTAAGACTATCTTACTATCTTCTTATATCCTTCTTTCTTCCAATATTTGTAGTTGTACTTCGGTCTTCACAGTTGTTAATTTGCTTTTTCTTCTTAGAAGTGTCTGATATAGTCAGATTCGTGTCTCATCATTGATCTGTTCACTGTTCAGCATTTGATCTGTTGCCATTCTTCTTTGTATCCTTCGTGATTTTGTTGAAAAATCTTTAGTTTGCTTCTTTTTCAACAATCTTCAGATTTTCTTTAAGCTTTTTCAATCATGTTCTGCTTTACAAATATGTTTATTCTTCACTTGATGAATCTGCCATATTAAGCTTAGCCTTCTGTCTTGATAATTTGACTATTTTGGCTTGTTCTTCAGAGTATGTTGTATTTTAGGTTGAATCTATCGACTCAATGATCAGATTCTCAAGTTCTGCTTCTACGATCTTCCTTGTTGTTGTACATTTTGTCTTCACCAATTTAGAATGAATCATGTATTCCAAAGTGAGTTTTGGCAACCTGCTCTATGGATTATTCTGACTAATTTTGCTATGTGAGATGAATTCTTATCTTGATGATCTGTTCTTTGTTCTATAAAACTATCTGTTTACTGCCTTACGATTTTGAGTTAACATTACAATCAGATCTTCATTATACAAACCGACTTTGTCATATGATCTTGAACTTGATTGGAACATCTATACGATCATCCTTTCTTGTACACTTTTTGAATTACTCTGCGAATTGTTCTTCACCATGTGATTCAGAATAAATTTTGTGAAGTCACTTTAAACTGCCTTTATGCATCTATGATCAGCGATACAATTTTTTGACTATACAAATTTCTCATTCTGCAATCTCATTCTTGATCATGTCTTGCCTTACGGTCTCGAACTTTCTATACGATTCTACTATTGATCTTGTTATCATACGTTCTTGATTTAGCAATACGATTCTGAATTGACTCCACAATCTGATCTTCCTTCAATAAGATTTGATGTTGTTATACGATCTCCTAAGTTCTATACAACATTGTTTTCTCTGCAGATCAACCTAAGAAGTTTGATCTTTTTCTACACTAAGTCTTTGTATATTAATTTCATTATTAAGGACTATACAAAAGTTACACTTTACAAATATACATTATCAATCGTATCGATTCTAAGTTCTTGTACAATATGATTTTTTATAAGGACTGTACAATTTTCTAAACAATAAATAATTTATAGTTTAAACACTGAACTATACGAATGTTATTTGTCAATACAATCAACATTATAATAATCTTTAACTATACAATCATCATCAAATCATTTAACTATACGCACTAACAGTTAGTATTATATGCACTAACAGTTAGTATTTAATTTTTAATTATTTTATTTTAGTTATTGTTTTTATTTGAATTGATTAGTTAGTTTTAATTATTTAACTTGAATTTTATATTTTGTTTTATTTAGTTAATAAGACTAATTATTTTATTTTATTTTATTACTATGATAAATTATTTTATTTGAATTAATTAGTGAGTTTTAATTATTTAACTTGAATTATTTTATTTACTTGATTTAGTTAATAATTTTTAATTATTTAATTTGAATTATTTAGTGTGATAAATTATTTTATTAGAATTAATTAGTGAGTTTTAATTAATTAACTTGAATTGTTTTATTTATTTGATTTAGTTAATACTTTTTAAATATTTTATTTGAATTAATAAGTTTTATAAATTATTTTATTAGAATTAATTAGTGAGTTTTAATTATTTAACTTGAATTATTTTATTTAATTAATAATTTTTAATTATTTTATTAAAGTTAATTAGTGTGATAAATTATTTTATTTGAATTAATTAGTGATTTTTAATTATTTAACTTGACTTATTTTATTTATTTGATTTAGATAATAATTTTTAGTTATTTTATTTGATTTGATTAGGTTGAGAAATTATTTTATTTGAATTAATTAGTGAGTTTTAATTATTTAACTTGAATTATTTTATTTATTTGATTTAGTTAATGATTTTTAATTATTTTATTTCAATTTAGTTAGTATTTGAGTTGTATTTGATAATTAATTATATAGTCAATATTTATTATATGATTTTTATGCTATCAACCCGTATATTACTTCACATGATTAGATTTGCTCGTATTTTGGCCAAAATTTTGACCAGATGCTCATTTTTGCCGACTTAAGTGTACTTGATGGTTATTTTTATAAATTTCGGTAGATGAGGGTCACTTGTCTAAGAGAGATCATACTTGGAGGGACAGAAGTATATTTAACGCTAATTAAAATATATAAATTTGGTTTGATTTCATCAAATTTTAATTATTTGTATTAGCATAAATACTATCCAAAATTGTATTAATCAAACACTATCTAAATTTTAAAATATTTTCATTGCTAATAAGAATAGAATAAAAGAAAATCTTTTTTTTTTCTATTCAAATTAGTATAAGTACTATAAAATTTTATAATAATTAAATATATATTATCCAAATTTGTAAAGTATTCAGAAGAAACTAGTCAATCTCTAATAGAAAAAGTACTTTTTTTAAAAAATTATTTTTAATTTTACCAATTTAATTATAATTTTTGTTATTATTTTATATAATTAATTAAGATAATATAACACATTATAATATATAATACCTAAATTTATTAAAATTTAAAATTATACCAAATCACACGATTAAATTATATTAATAATGTTGTTTCTTAGAGGCACTTGCATATGATCTAGAAGGGGGGTTGAATAGATCATTATACATTGATGTATAACTTTTCTTCTTTAAAAATATTTACCAAATAATTAGGCAATTATATGCACTGCGGAATAAGTTTATTTAGTAATTCCCTTATTTGATCATTATACACAATACACAGTTCTGTACATAAATTTGCTAATGGAAAGATATCTTTATTAAGAAATATCATCCATACATCGCATAAACATGAAAGATAAAAAAGGGGTAAAAAGACATTGAGAACACAGAGAATTTTAAGAGTTTCGGAGCCCGAACTACTCATACTCCTCTCTTTCACTCTGTTGAGCAAGGATATTTCACTAAGGATAAATGGACACTAAGTCCTTATAATTTGGACACTAAGTCCTCTCTAATAGACACTAAGTCCTCTCACTAAGAGTCTGATTCACTAAGAATCAAGCGGGTCACTAAGTCCCGTCTTATCTCTTTAGGACACTAAGTCTCGTGTTATTTCCTTAGGACACTAAATCATCTTCACATATTGGGGCAGATTCCTCTGAATCCGGCGGGTCACTAAGTCCCGACTTTGCTATTGTTGGAGATAGTATGGGCAGTGCTGCCAAGTTAGCTTTAAGCTCTCTTTTGAAAAACTTGGCAGTAAAGGGATAATTCTAAGAGCCTTCAAAATATTTTCTTTTAGCTCCTACTCTGGAATCATTCTAGATTGATCCTCCAAAGGGTAGAGCGACTTTGAGTTAAGGATAGCTATATTCAGTTGATTAATCTCTTCTACTGTCTCTAGTAGATTAGTCTTTTCTTCCTTATACTCCTTTAGTGTGTAGACCAATCTTATTTATTTGGCTATGACCGTTTCTTCTTCGACCTGATTGGCTTCTTGCTGGTCGAAATCGGAACCCTTTTATTTATATTTTATTTTACTAGTTAGGTTCCGATCTCGAATTCATTTGAATGAATAGCGTGCAAGCATACACGGTCAACAAGTAATAAAGTGATAAGAAAAAGTCGATCCCACGAGGAATTAGTTCTAACGTTTTCCAACACCGATTCGTTCAAGTCGATCTCATTTAAACGATTATCAATATTGGCAATAGAAAAGTAAATGCATAAATTAACATCTACACTAGAAAGCAAAAAAGATATGTGAATCTGAGAATGCAATTTCTCCCAATAGCTCATTTAAATATCCTAACTCTCTCTTCAATTATACGGACACAACGAATTATTAACCGAGAATTCATTAAAGTATTTAAATGTCTCTGTCGAAACATATAAACAAATCCACCCAAATCTGACACAAACGCAACAGAAACGGGAAGGAACATCCTAATCAGGAAACTCACTATATCTCTATGAAAGTTTAACCTAAAAAGGATTTCAAGCACAGATTCTCCAATTGGCTACACGGGACACATAGGTATATTTCTATCTTACATACAAATCATGCATTCCATCCTAAGATCAAACAGCATAACACGTGTCATTGTACTCAGGTCCAAACTTATAGTCCATTGTTCGATTTTATATAAGTTACCACATAAATTACTTAGGCCAAACAGATATTACAATTAACACAACATATGAAAACCCATTCACATGGTCGTAACCGATGAATGGTCAACCGAGAACTCGTAAGTACTCACACGCCTCTTTCGAGGTCACATAAGCCTATCCTGTCTAAGAAACCCGCTATATTTTTATGAGGATTAACACTAAACAAGGATGATGAAGCCTAGGTTCTCAAATTGGTTGCACATGGCACTAGGTATATGCCTATCCTAGCCACAAATCATGCATTCCATCTATGTAGAATAACACAATCACATGTTAACATATATGGGTCTAAACACTATAATCCCTTTGTCAAGTTCATATAAGTTACTAAATAATCGCTCGACCAAAGCATTATAAAGCACAAACACAATGTAGCAACTCCTATGGCCATCCAAGAGACAAAAACCCAAGCAACGAAGCACAAACATATGCGAAATACAAAACAAGCTTCTCTTGGACATTTCATCGAACACTTGGCGTGCACAATGAATTTGTTCAATACTAAACAACTACACATATGCAACAACAACCCAAGAGAAGAGTAAAATGATTATAACAACCTATTAGGCTCCCAAGCATTCAAAGATTCCATGTCAATCCAACATAATCGGAGAAAACAATATCCAACAAGAACAAACTAACCATTCAAGCTAAACATGTAAAACACCAATCATTATGAACAAAACATGCATTGGATTCAATACAATACATAGACATTACATCCATAGATTAAAAATCATCCAAGTTCATCAATATCAAAAGATAAAGATTGTTTTCCAAAAATTCATCATTCAATATAATACACAAAATAGAGAGAGAATGAAAACATAAAACTCCCTCAATCAAGGCATCCGATTGATGAAGAACCACCAAGCTCATCCTTAGAAGCACCACCAAGCACTCCCAAATCGCCCATGGTCGCCTCCTCCAAGAGGAGAAGAAGTTATATTAATTAGGGCTTCAAAATTGACTTAAAAACTGAAATCTGCGCGCATGAACAGTGCACCGCCGCGGTGGTCAAACTTTCTGGTAAAATCTGGGTTTGTACCATCGTTGCGGCGGTGGAAACCATCGTTGCGGCGCTAGTACAAAATGCCCAGAAATGTTCCTTTTTTTACTGTCGCAACCTCCTTCAGTGTTTTGGTCATAACTCTCTCATCCGACCTCCGATTGAGTTGATTTAAGATGTTTTGGAAAGCTGAGAAGTATATTTACAATTTTCATGTTGGATGAATTGAGAGATAATGATAGGATCACGGTCCAAATTGAGCTTCAAGTGACTATTGCGTAAACAGAGCGCAGAAAATGTGAACCGGACAATTCTAAGCCTTGATCCACCAAGCCCTTATTATAATTCCTACAAAATGAAATAGAAACACATAAAAATAATATAACACCACATCCTATACAATGTGGTATAAAAACACATACAACTAAACAAACACTTAACATATATAATACGAATAAATTACACAAAAACGACATAGATTACATAAAATACTTAAAAATAATATAATACACCATATTATACAATAACATAAAAACACATAAAATCACATAAAACACTTAAAGAACCACAAATTATCAAGCTTAAATGTATTCAATTCGTAGGTATAAAACTCACTCATCACTTCTGTTGGTCGACTAAGTCCTTCCCCCATTTTGTCTCTTCGACGTAATGTCAACATTGGTCAATCTATCTTTTTTAGACCTGTTATATTCGTTGATCTCTCATTTTTCTTTTTCTTTTTTCTTCTTCTCTTGCTTTGTCTGTTTATGAAGATATGTCTGTTGATATGCCCATTGGAAAATAGTCGTTGATTTATTTAATGTGTTGATCCTTGAAGATTTTTAATCTTGATATTTAGAAGCAAATATTAGTTTGTTTTCGGCTCTGTCACCTTTTTCAGTAAGGTAAAAACGAAAATCACGTGACTAATGCCATACTGTCAAATTAGTTGTTAGACACATCTTCTTCTGCCTTTTAGTTGAAGGATCTAACGGTAAGCTAATTTCTTGAGATTCTCAATATTTAAGACTTTCCATTGCCAGCTTCATGTCACATCTGATTAAACATACATGGATCTCCCGTTCATATGGTTCCTTGGGAATTATGATGCTTGACTTAGCTAACTTTACGATCTACAGTTCTTCGATCAACTCTGCTATCTGATAGCTTTACGATTTGTAAACTTTACGATCAACTTTATAATCTTACAGTCCTTTAGCAGACTCTACAATTCTATTTTGACTTACAATCCTTGTAAATTTGACTTGCATTACCCGAGTTACATTACTTCTACGATCTTATCTTACTTTATGAACTCAGAGCTATCTTCGTTAATCCTTTTTTCTGAAATAACTTTTTGAACTGTGAGCTCTATAATATTCCATTCTTACTGTAATATCCTGAATATTTATAGCACTTATAAATATGATATTAAATGACTAAAGTAATTGTAAAGTTAATTTCAAGGACGAAATTCCTGTAAGTTGGGTTGAATGTAATATCCCAAATATTTTCCAAAGTGATCTAACAAGATTAAAGCAAAGGTTGTCAATTCAAAACTTAAGATCGATTTCTCAAGCATACCTTGAGCTATCTGAAAGAATATATACGACTCGAATCTACGCTCGTATACACCTAAAAGGTTAAAAATCTTTAACCTAATTTGTGTTATGTGATTAGTAAAGCTTGAATTGAGCTTTTAAATGTGTTGTATGAATTATCTATGTGTAGGATTTTGTGTTTTGGTTCAAGTAGTTAACCTTAACACTTATTAAAAATCAGAAGTCAATTTAGGGCAAAATCCTAAATTGGAAAGAGAGTTAAAACCTAAACCCTAACCCTAGGGTCTAAACCCTAGAAAATAACCTAGGCCCTTGAGCAAAATGTGAAGGTCAAATTGACATTCCGTTTCAAGATTCAACCTTCCCACTATTTGAAAACACGTAACAGTCAATAAAAGTTTTTCTTGAAAAACGTGTACAAGCACTATTCACGAGGTGACTTTTTCATTCGTTTGACTGTTTCTTTCATCTGTAGGACTTCTTACATTTCACAACATAGTGATAATATGAGGTTTAGATGCCAGGGAATCAATAAAAATTTCTTGGGAAAAAGACGAAAAAGACACGATTTACGAGAAAACATGTCATCTTTTTGAACGTTCTTTTCGACGTTTGGACTTTTTCCATTTCACGATATAGCATTTATACGGGGAATAGATACCAGGGAGCCACTGATATTTTTCCCAAAATAAAATGTAAAACGCTCTTCAAATGAAAACGCTTTCCGTTTTTGATCAAACCGTTGATGGATACAGTGTTTGTATGCAACACCGGTGCGTAATAAGCAATAAAAGATTTTTCTCGAAAAGTGTGTCGGGAATAAGACGAAATAGGGAAAAGACAAAAATAAATATTATTTTTGATTTTTTGATCATTTAAGCATATTCTGAGAAATGGTAGTCAAAAATACTATTCACCGAAAAACGTGCCAAGTCTTTTGGACTTTTCACTTTACAGAAAAGTGTTCATTCGGAACAAAACTCAGTAATATCAAATTTTTAAATCAGTATAAGTTAACCATTTAGTTGGAATCAGACTGTTATATTAATTAACTGCTAATTCATCCGTGTTGTTTTCTTCAAACGGATCTTGAGATAGGTTAACATTAAATTTGAATAAACAAATTTATCAGATTAATACCTAATTATATTATTCCATCATAATTAGTGTCTAGAGTGAAAGAAATTTATCAATCGCGTCGCCCAGTAAGTATATTTGAGAAAAATATACGGAAGATTATCCGAGATTAATTCAAGAAAAACTTTGAGGGTCAGACGAGACATCATATTAATACTGTATGATGTATTTTATGAATAAAATATGTATAACTAATTAAAACTTAAATTACTAATGCGAAATATTTTAAATTAATCGCACGGGATTTATCCGATATACAGAAGTCGGAAGAAAGAGCTCACCAAGCTTGCTTTGGAAGCTAAAAGAAGTGTGTTGGAGAAGCTTTGTTAAGCTTGTTCAAGAAGCTTGGTCCTAATGACCAAAATACCCTAACTTTGAAAGTCCTATAAATAGAAGGCTTAAGTTCATTAGTTCTTTACCATTTTGAAAGCTAAAGAGCAAATATAGAGAGAGTTCTTGTGAGACAAGAATCGATTGCAAAGAAATAGTTAAAGCTTGCAATAATAAAAGGTACGATTCTTAATCGTTATTATGCTTAAAGTTTTATTTTATCGATGAGGCTCAAGAACATAAGTCGTAGCCATGTACGATTTTTCGTTCTCCGTGTTCCTTATGACTTGAGCAAGTCGTTGTTATGTCAAATTTCATTTCATAGTTTAAAGTTCAAGAACATACGTTGTATCCATGTACGGTTTATCCGTTCTCCGTGTTCTTCGTATGTTCTGGAGTATTATTATAAATTGTTATAATTAAGTAAACACGTCGTTATAATGACCAAATTTTGTCAATTATAAAGTGTTATAATTACATATGTAAGCAGTTATAATGCTCAAATTATTTCAAGTATGAAATCCAAAAGCTCAAGAACATAAGTCGTTACCATGTACGATTTTTCGTTCTTCGTGTTCTTCGTGTGTTCTTGAGCAAAAGTCATAATTTCTACATAAGTAGGTTTATGATTTGGTAATTTAGTGTTATGGGATGATGAAACATGATGGCCTTGCTAAATAATGCTTGTGGCATCAAGTTTTAGTAGTCGAAACGAAGGACGATGAAACTTTGTTCTTCGTGTTCTTCGTGTTCTTCGATTCGTTCTTCGTGTTCTTGAGAAAAAGTCATGAAATCTTATATAAGTAGGTTTATGATTTTGTTATTTTTATGTTATGAAGTGATACGAAGTGTTAGAACATGTTATCTTAGCAAATTAATGCTTGAGGTATCATGTTTTACCAATCGGATCAAAGAAAGTTAAGTCTAATATACTAGCAGAATATTTTTGGTAATTTTCGAAAATTTAATTTCTGAATCTGCCTTAGACACCTAAATGAAAGTTGTAGATCATGAAATTCTAAGCAATTTAGACTCAAGAATCACTCAAAAATATTTCTATATGACAAAGTTATGGCTGTCGTAATAAAATAGGTCGAAGCTGAATTTTTTAAAGGACCATTCGGATCCTAGCACAAAAAAAAAAAAAAAAATTTGAGTTTGCCACTTAACGAAATGATTCCACCTATGGAAATAGTCTAGTTAAGTTATTCTAAGACTTATTCAAAAGGAAAATTTGATAAACTAACGTCCGGGGTCGCGTAACCCTTTTTGTAGGCGTTTAACGATTTCCCAGGAAACCCTAACATGGTTTTAAGGCAAGTCTTCTAACTCTTGCTATGTGCTACTTGTTTAGTATTGTTAAAATGATAAATGAGATGTATAATGTCATGTTATTATGCAATAGATAATATGTGAAGTCTTTAACTGATGTTTACAAGCCTTCTAACTGTTATGCGTTATGTTTATGATGTATGAACATGATTTATACACTTTGTGTGTCAATGTGATATAAATTATTGGAACGTGAGTTATATGTGATATTAAATGGAGAATTATGTTCAGTCAATGCATGTTAAAGTTTATATGAAAGCATAAACTGCGTATGTACTGTATGTTAGACTTGCTGAGCCGTCGTGCTCATTCTTGCGAATAAAACTTTATTTGCAGATTAAAGATGAACGTTAAGAAAATCATGAACATAAAGATGAAGCGTAGATTAGGTTTTCATGTTTATTACTTGTATTTGTATAAATCATAACGACTGTTGTAATACGAACAAATAAACATGTAACCGAATATTGAATGAATGATATAAATTATTATCATCAGAATGTTGTTATGTCTTTATTTTGATATAACCTAGAATTGTTAAGACTTAACATAGTATTGATAATGATCTAGTTATCTGGATGAGGATCGGTAAATAACTTGTGAGTGTTGTACATTCGAGACAGGACTAAGCGATGTTGACTGGTCAAATCCATCGTTAAGGTTCCTCGGACCCGGGTATAACTCGTTATTACTATTCTGAATACCATATAAGTAGGATTATTGATATGAAGAGATATCACTATAAACAAATATGTTTTGAATGAGGGTTTTAACTAGTTGGGTAATGTTCTGTACGGAAAGAGAATTTTGCACCGAACAAAGATACAACCATTTGTAACGGATAAAGATGCAAATATTTATCACGGGTGGAGATACAAACATTCACCGCGGGATTCTCTGTTCCCAAGAGTCGTCCTAATGATTTAATACCGTGGATGTTGGAACATGTAAAGTTATAGAATATTTAAATTCTAAGGTTAAAATTAGACAGTTATATATGGTTTTATCCATTTATACGGATGAAATACAAGTTGATACTTGTATACTTATGAGACTGATCAAGTTAAGATCCAGGGATAAAGTTAAGAGAAATTTTAATGTATAGTCTAAAATAAGACTAATTCAACCAATATGATTATGGGATCATTGGTTAAGTCGATAGATGTACGAAATTAACGCACAAGGTCCGCCGCATCGAAAGCGCGGGGATTTTGGGGGCGTTACACTTACTTTCTTTGCCTGTAGTCATTTGATAATCTTCTTGTTAAGCTTAGTTCACTTCCTAAGAACTAAGACTTTTTCTCCTTCGAACTTGATCTTCTATCTCTCTCCACTTCATTCTTCTTCTTCCTGATTATCTCCCCCTTAATTGGTCATTTGATGTCTTTAGGATTATTGGCTCCGCTTCTTCTTCATCTTGATCAACTCCCCCTTACTTGAACACTTGATATTGCATGTCTTCTTCTAATGAACCAGCCTCTTATAAGCAGTTCTTCGTTTTTTTATCTTCTTTGGCTGATTTTTCTCAGATTTTATCTTGATGGCGAATTTCTAATAGGGATATCCCAAACATGTCATAGAAAATCTGCCTCTCAGTGTTGTTGGCATTATGTTCTCTGATAGTTATAGCATTGAGGCAACTTATCAATAATGTAACTCTACGTTCTGAAGTGACTCAACGAAATTTGTAGCTCAACAATCTAAGGATATTTAGTTTAGCTTCATTCTGTGATCATGAGTACTTTAACTTGTTTAGCATCTGTGAGCTTCACCTTTACTCCTTTAGCTAAAGTTTTTTTATCTTTGTTATGTTGTGACAAGTCTGCTTGACAAAACTCTATGAACTCTTTCTTTGTGTTGATCTTGTGGGATGATTTCTATTTCTTCGAAATTTGATTTCTCCAATTTAGATTTCTCCAATCAGTACTTTAGTATTTTGCTTAGCACATTACTTCTTCAAATTTTCTCATAATTGTTCAGTTTATATTGTTAGTGGCTTTATCTGTTTTGTTGATAATTCTTCTTGATTTTGTTCAACGATCTTGAAATCTGCTCTGAACTCTACGAACATGTCCTTACTTAGTGATCTGAGAGTTATAAGTTGTAGGGTTGAGTTCGTAGTATCTTACTCAACGACTCTAGCTTCCTTCGTGATTTTTTTTATCATAGAACATATGATAATCGTTATGTGTGTTTTTGATGGTTTGGAAAAATAATACATACATACAATCTAATTTATGCAAAACAATGAAAGCAGACATAAATCATATTTTAAAAAAATTTACAAACCAAATTTTAGTATTTTTCTTATGCGATACTTATTAATTAAGAAATGATAAAAGATTATACATTTGTAGATTCAACTTCTTGAACAACTAGGAGTTCACCTCCTAAATCATTTGCTTTTCTTGAATGGAATCCACGGATTAATGTTAGCTACCCAAGCGTGCAACCTCTAGAGGTGAGCAACCAAGAGAATATTAATTCAAGATGTAGATTTAGGTTTCTCCAAACCTTAGGTAGGTAGTCCTAACTCTCCCCCCCCCCCCCCCCCCCCTTCCCCTCTCTAACTCCTTAGATGTAGAGAATAATATGAAGTATTCTCCAATACTTACAATTGTGTCAGTAACCCCAATTTATAATAAAACCCCTCTTATTTATAGATTTGTTTAACCTTCCAAAACTCTTTGGGAGTATGATTTTAATTTAACTACTAATTTAATTAGGAAATTGATTATTTATAATACTACTACTTATTAATTAATTCCTAAATAATTTAGGAACTAAATAATAATAATAATAATAATAATAACGACGACGACGACGACGACAACAACAACAACAACAACAAGAATAATAATAATAATAATAATAATAATAATTCTCTTATTAATTTATAATTAATATTTCTAAAATATTTAACTATAAATATTAAGCTATTTAATTTATTCTATCACTATAGCATAAATTAAATATACTTCATTTATTATTACAATTATACCATCTACTTCTAAAATAAATATTTCTCTTTTATAGTGTGATCATTTAGGTTCACAATTAAGTCGGTAGTAGAATAAATAAATTAGAATAATTTTAATATTATTTATAATAAATTAAACTCCTTTAATTTATTTATAAATTAATACTTATTTATTCTACATCATGAGGGATACCTCCCAGCATATCATGACCATCTGAATAATATGAATTTCAATGTTTGATCACTAAGAATCTATTCCGCAAATAGTTACCACATAATTCAATTTTTCTACCACACAATGTTCCAATCAAATATAAGACATGAAATTACTGTCAAATCTTATTTAATTTGGTCATATGCATTTCGATTCTCAAATAAACAACTCTAATTAATGTAAATTAGAAACTCATTTCTAATTTCCGTTCTGCCTTGGCCAAGGATTACTGAGTCGTCATTTATCGAATCACATAGAACATTATCTTCCTTCACTGAAAGTGGTAGATCCTTTGTTGATCATTCACCTATCTTCATGTACAACATATTAGACTTGAGCATATCTTTTGTTATATCCAAATAGTCTTAAGGAATATGACAAAATATAACTCATCATACACAAGATATTGTGATGATCTTAAGTTCAAAGATTACTTGTGCTACTATCACATTAGAAACTCCTATAGACGGCATGTATAACTCCATTAGGTGTTCATTAAGCGAGTCACGTTTAGTGAACTTATTCTCTAATAAGCACATACATACTTGCTTTAATGGCGCACACAAATGATTATGAGATCAATCATCACCTTCTAATAAGAAAGCATAGTATGCACTAATTGTTAACTTGGCCATACTTCGTTATTTGGTTTTGATAATTATTTTATCTTTGTACTAAAATCTTAAAATTATATGATAAGATATATGTAACAAGATAAAATGAGCAATGCAGCATCCTGGACAAAAAATTGAATTGGATGGTGAATGAAGTGATTCGGCTCTGCTCCTGCAGAAGCCAACATATTTGTTATGATTGAATGCAGTAAGCTGGATTAATAAGTGGATTAAAATTGGTGATATATTCGTGAAGCTGTTGGACAGAAATTAAAGATCTAACATTGGGCTTCTAGGATTTCATGTAAGATCTTAGCATAGATTTAAATTTCAATCAAAACTCATAGGATTGCATGACATATTAAATATGGAAAATTAAAATCAAGTTTTTTACAGGTAATTAAAAACAATAATCATGCTTAATGAAAAATTGATTTTTTGTCACCTTGATATTTTAAAAAGGGATTTAATAAAATCCACAGTTTTTAGAAATGTTATAAATTAATTATATCATCCTTATTTTGGAAATAAGAGATTAAGTTATAATGGAGTAATTGATTGATTGATAATCTTAATTGATTAATTGATTGATATTAAATCTAGATTACCATAATTGATTGATTGATCTTAAATTTAGATTATCATAATTAATCGATTGATTGATAATCTTAATTGATTAATTGATTAATATTAAATCTAGATTACCATGATTGATTGATTGATTGATATTAAATCTAGATTAATTTATTGATTGGTTTTAAAACTAGATAATCTTAATTGAGCTTTCCAAAAATTCATAATTGACTGAGCTAATAATTATAGATATTTATCAAATCATTTATATCAGCTTTTATGGAGATTGATCTTAACATGTTAAACAAAATCTGTTAACCAAGATTTAATGGATTGATTGATATTCATTGAGCTTTTCATAAATTCATAATTGATTGAGCTAATTAATGTAGATATCTTTCAAATCAATTATGTTGAATAAAATGAAATTTATTTATGGAAACAAGATTTGTGGGTTATTTATTATTAATTTAAGCTTTCCATAATATCTTACTTGATTGAGTTTTTCATAAATTATTTAATTGATTAAACAAATCAATTTTCATATTTTCATAATTGATTGGGATAATTAATATATATATATATCTATCAAATTAATTTTGAAAAATTAATTAATTAATTCTTCTCCATAATAAGAGGAGTTAATTTGAAAATAGTTTTAATAAATACTTTTTAAATAAAATATATTACCATAAAATTTGGATTTAAGATTTCTATTGATTTGACTTTTCATAATTGTCTTGATTAACTGAGCTAATCTATTTTCATATCATTATATCAATTAATCATAATGATTGTTTTTTCAATAATTATGGAAGTAATTAATTAATTATAAAAATAATTAATTGGGTTTCAAAATTAATATGACAATATTTTTAAACGTTGAATATTAATTGTTCCTAAATTAATTCCATGTAGCTCACGAATTGGTTAAATGAAATTAATAATTAATACACCTCCTTTCATAATGAATCTGTTTATTATTTATAAATATCTTTCGGGTTCACCTAGTTCCATAATGAACTGTTAATTGAATCTGCTAGTATCTAAATTAATGGACCTACTTTATGGAGCATGATTAACGTGATTGGTTAAAAGAAATTAATAAATGATTCATTTTCCTATTAATGTACTTATTATTTAGATAAGTGAAACTTGCTTGGAAACACCTTATCAGCATGATTCCATGTTGGTTAAAAGTTAGTTTGATTGAAGCATAACGTCTCTTTTATCAATTGACAAATTGATTGCCTAACATGCTCCTTAATTGATTAACTCTCCAACGGCTATAATTATTTTTTAATAAACTAAGTCCATTAGCCGAGCATGAGTACGTGTGGATTGACATTGAATATACTCCGAGCATAAACAATAGATATTTAACATACTGAGTATGCATATTATATACACTGAACAGAGTTCAGAGAGAGAGATAGCATATTGAGTATATACAGTGATCATTCTAAAATCTTTATTATACTCATTATCTCGACGAGTTCCATTTCAAGTGAAGCATAAATTACAAGCTGCGTTTTTCATGTTCAATCAATTCATTAATAACTTTGAAACTCTGAGCTATAAATCGATGATATCCTATCTTTCTTAAGTTGATCATTACTTATAGAATTGAGTTTTGTATCGAAATATATCATCTTGCTTTGATCATAGTTCTTGGGGTAAGTTTTTATATCATTGCTAAAATATTTGTTATCTAAACCGATTTGGATTAGGAGGTTTTACAATCAAGTTCTAAGTGAGCTTAAGAGCTCGGTGAGTAGAGATATTCAAGGGATACATAGGCTTGCACAAGGTGACCAAATGTGATCGTGGAGGATTGGTCCTCAAAGGTTTTGGGAACTTAAGTTGTAAAGTAGTTTATTTGTAAACCAAGTAAATTAATAAAGGAGTCTCCAATATTAATTAGTATTAGACGTGGACTAGGCCACTAGAGTAGATAATAGGGGTCAAACAACGTAAAAATCTCTTGTGTTCATGTGGTTAATTGTTTGGCTTTATTCATTCATTGCATGCTTCAAGTTTGAATAGTAGTACACATTCTGAATACTTTGACATATATATATTTCATGAAAAATTATTTATTTTAACTCAGATCTTTATTTAATACAAGCAAATTAAATTTCAAAAGCACAGCAGTAAAATAATTTTTGTCTGGGTAATCCGACAAGCTGAATTCAAAATACAGTAGATAGCATTCTTAATAGTTTTTTTAAATTGCAAAATTTTGATATATTTTGTTCTCACACTTATTCAACTCCCCTTCTAAGTGTGCTTACTTGAATTTCACTAATTTAACCGGATTCATTAATCTCCATTTTATTGATCTTACGATTATGAATATTTTAGTTTTGAACTATTTTGAATTTAGATCTCGTTAGTATAATCAACATTATTATTCTAAAAGCATTGCTCCAAAATTATGAGTTTATTCATTTAATCAATTCAACTAATTAATCATGAATAAAGAAAATGTCTTTAAATAAATTTTTTATTAATAAATGAATAAGATTACAAAGTATATGCTTATCACATTAACATGTGATTGCGTTGTGAACATATTACTTTCAATCTTTTCTTATAATCCTCAAGCATATTCTACAATATTTCCTTCAGCTCTTCTTACTCGAGGATTCTGATCGATATGTTCTTCTTCTTCTTCTCAGATTTTTGTGTCATAGAGTGTATCGTAGAGTTTGCTTACTTTACGATTTCTGCAGTTTTGTTCTTTTGCTCTACGATCTTTGTATTATTTTGTTCTGATTCTTTTTCTGAGTTGTGCAAGTTTTTAACTTAATCTATTATATTTTGAATAATGCTCTATATCTGGATTTAACCTAACATATTTGATCCCTAGCGTCCTTTTACATTGTATAATTCTTTTGAGGACGATACATAGTTTATCTTTTGGATCAACCTAACAAGTTTAATCTTCTAACTAATAAAACTTTTTCAATTTCTAATCAACCTAACAAATTTGTTCCTTAAATCCTTTTATAATGATTGTTCTTTTATAAGGACTATACAAAAAGCAAACAAATGTTTATATATTCACATTTGTTTTCACATAATTGATTTTCTTTTGTTTTCTTATACAAATATAACTCATGAAAAATATAGTATCACATAGCACGTATACAAAATAAGTATTACTTTAATGTTTTTACGATGCAAACTTACACATAACTCTACGAAAAATATGGTATCATTTAATCACATAGCACATTTTCAAAATAAATATTACTTTAGTGTTTTTATTATGTATACTTACTTTACGAAACAGATTAACACTTAACAGAAATCAGATACTGTTTTGTAATCATTAAATCCAAATAGGTTTATACATAAATTTGCTAACAAATAATATATATGTTTTTTTTTAAATATAATAACTGTAAAATTAGTTCAAAATTTATACTTAATTCATTACTAATTAATTGTCATACCTAAATAAATATTTATTAGAGTTTGAGCTTCATAATTTTATTCGAATTAGAATTTCAAGTAAATTTTGTCAATATAAAAACTTACAAAGAATTCCATAACAAAGATAAATAAAATTAAAATAATTATTTTCTCATAATCATAACTAAATAAATATGCACGACATTCATATATTTAGTTTGATAATTGATCGAAATAGCCTATAATATATAATTCAATATTTATTATTTAACTAAATATTTAATAATGTAATAGCTATAATTATTTTTTCAAAATCCTAATTAATATTTTTGTATTTAATAATATAATTTGTTGCTCTCTCTTTTATTTATCTTGATTGACTACAAAATTTAGTAGTAGTGCTGCCCATCCATAAAACTCTTAGTTAGGGTTTAGTTTGTCGAATAGTATTTTGATCTAATGTAATAGTAACAGCTTATTATAACATAGTTATGTGATTCATATTTGATATTCATGTAAAAATTTTGATGTTATTAGTTTTATATTTAAAATTATGTGTGATTTATTAAATATATGATTGTGTATAACGAATAAAATAAATTTTAAGTTAATACTTCTTACATTCTAAATTATAAATTAATATTAACTTTTGAAAAGTTAATTTCAACTAATTTTAAAAAACTTAAAATTGACGTGAACTCAATTAATTTATGTCAATGTAGTTATGAATATTATAAATTACCTAAAAAGTACTACTAGTTATAAGATTTATTATCTTCAAACTTAAATAAATCATTTTTATTTAAAATTTAAAAATATCTTAATTTAACTTTTAAAAAATTAATAATAATCTTATAAATTGATTTATTTATTTTTTTTATATCAAATCAATTCTTCTATGAGCTATAAAATTATGATTGTAATGAACTCATTGAGAGACGTAATGAAAAACATCCAATTAATGGAATGGTAATACATCTGTGATGATTGATGAACTAATATATATATATATATAATTAAGGAACCAAATAAAAAATTTGTCACATTAATATATTTCTTCTATTTTAAAATTAAATAAATAATTTAATTTTTAAAATCAAAAGACAACATATTAAACTTCAAATTGCTATAAATTTATTTAATTTTAGTTGATGCAATTATTATAATTGTATAGTATATAACAAAAACAATTAATTACAGAATTTATTTCATTCTAATCTCTTATGAGTTATACCAATTTTAAAGTTAAATATGCCGTCATTTAATCTAAAAAATCAAATTATAATAATTTATTACATTATAAAATTATTATATTAATTTAACGGAAATTATATACTGCATTACAAAATAGTGTATCAAACTATTATTAAATAATGATCCACCATGCATAATCAAACACCACATTATAAAATAATACTCCATCCGTCTCAAGTCTCAAGTCTCTATTGATTTTTATGGTTAAATTGACTATTTTTAAAATAAATAATTAAACATATATATTTAAATTTTTTTAAAAAATAAATATTGAAATTAATACTAAAAAAATTTAATAGTATGGATAAAAAAAGATTTGTCCACTCCAAATACATGCTCCGTAGTTTAATACTGCACAATGTTTACCATATATATAAAGTTTAGTGTTTGGACATGCTTCAAAAGATAATGAAAACCTTTTAATGCCATTTATCTATAATGACATGTACAGAGCCAAGCTTGCTATCAAAAGTGATAATATTATACGTTCCTTCTGGGGTGGTGAGCATCCTCCTCTGTATCTGGCTGCCCACTTCCTCAATCCATCATACAGATATCGTCCAGATTTTGTTCCGGTAAAACCAATTAATTTGTTGTTTGATCCTTTTTCTTATCACCCTCTCTAATCAAACCTCATATGTGCAGTAAATGCATGCATTGTTCGACTGGAGCCGGACAATGGGAGAAGAATTTTTATTAAACAGATCGAGGAGATGTCTCCTAAGAACAATGTTGGCAGGATTCCAATTCGAGCAAATCTGCCCTCTTTGACATACCATCTGGTTTTCATAAATCAAACACAAAAACCAATATTAACTCATTTGGACAAATATAATAAGATTCAATACAACCCACTTTATTTTTTCTCTTGAGAAATCAAAATCAAAACTCACGATTGTTTCTCTCTCTAAAACTCCAAACCCAGAAGAAAAAAGAGATGAACAAGATGAAGACGTAATATTTCTCTCGCCATGATGCCGCTGCCCTGTTCTCTAATTCCTAAACAAATTAAATGTTTCCTAGAAAAATCAAATGAATTCTCAAACACCAATATGTGCACAAATATTATAATAATTTTTCTTTTCTCATCTTCCCCGTGTTCCATTATGGAATCCAAAAAATTCAAAATGTAAGGACCCCAAATTAATTCACATGCCCGATCAAAATTCAAATTAAAAATTTTCTAATCAGAAATTGAATGGAGTTTTAGATGTTCTCTCTCTCTCTCTCTCTCTCTATATATATATATATATATATATATACACACAGAGAGAGAGAGAGAGAGAGAGAGAGAGAGAGAGAGGGGCAGGATGAGAGGAAGAAGTGGAAGAGAGAAAGAGAGGAAGAGGGGAATGAGAGAGAAAGAGGAAGGGCAATGAGAATTTCGTCAGAGATAAATATGTCTTAGCGCGAGTATTGCAGGAAACTGCAGAGCCTGTATTCTGAATGAGGGAGTATTTTGGATAATTTTTTCGTTCGCAGAATTAAACTGTTAAATCCCCCAATCAAACTGTGGATGAAAGTGATACTAATGATTCAATTCGCAGATTAGAGTTGAGATGTGTTATAAAATTGACCGCCTTTTTACAACATTATCAATAAATCAGTCCCTTATATAATAGGGTTATGCACAAATATAACAACAAATAACAACCATTGACATTGTTTACCATCCACTTCTGACTTTTAGTATCCTTTATCAATGCACTTTTGAATTTGAACATAACTGTTAAGTCCCATTTAAATAATAGGGTTACGATAATTGCACTAAAGTTTCATAAATATCAGCCATTGAACATAACATAATTATGGCATTGAGCATAAAAATTAAACAAAGGGTGGGAACTTTTACGGTGATACAATGATGAATCGAGAAAATGAGATCCAATTTTGTACTCTAAAGTTGCATGGAATCAAATACAAATAAAAAAAATAAATACAAAAATTGGAAAGGCATTCTACAACATATGGAATTCTCAGTCTTACAGTGGCATGGCCGCAAGTGGATGGTTAATTTAGGCCACTGTTGCTCAGAATGATTAAGCTGGAACACTAAATAAGTCCTACAGCAGGGTTGGATACTTGGCATCAAGAAAGTCCCTCAGAGTCTTAGCAGCTTTCTGACCACCCATCAGTTCAACTAACCTCTCTACAGGAAGAATAGCAAGTTCTGCCAAGCTCATACACCCATCCATTATAGCCCTGTAGTTAGAATCTGTCACACCTGGGAGCCGTCTCAAGAACTCCACAGCAGATGTGTTGTAATTCTCTGCTCTGCAATGGAAATAATTACAAACTGTTTGTTTAAAATTCTAAACTCCGAATCAAAAAGGAACAAGGGGAAAAAGGAAGGAAATGGACAGGTATATCTTCATACAATATATACATTTTTTTTTCAAAAATGGAACATTTATTCTTCTAGAAGGAAGGCATTATGCAAATTCTGGAACAGTGTTTACCTAGAACGCCGTTCGTTTCAATTCACGAAACCGATATAAGTACACAATACACTATATTAGCTAAAATGCAGTATTCTAGGGGAATCCATGCGTAACATAACTCAGTTTGATATAATATTTTTAATTGAATCAAATATTCCACAGATAATTTAGTACAAATGTGATATTTGAACATCTAATACTAAGTTAGAATATTGATATTTGTGCAACTATAGGTAAAATCTAGAGCATCATGACCAAGTCGAAGAATCACAAATACTAGAAATATTATCATGTTTGAGGGGCCTAGACCGTCTCCTCTGTTCCAGATTCTACATAGGGTTGCATCAACCTTTTCAGCTCCACATGGCACAACATTTTCCACAAGTAAATACTGAAAACCAAGCTTCCGATAAACTTTGATTTTTGGCTAGCCCAACACTAACTCTTCGATATATCTCCTGCTGGAAGTTCCCCTGACCCTATTGATAATGGGTAGGCCCAAAAAATTTGATCGGGGTAGTTGCTTTGAAAGTAATGTGAAACAATTGAACTTTTAAGCCTTGAAGGATATAAAAAGGACTTACCTCACATCATCTTCCACAATACCATCTTCAGAGGGTACTCCAACTCTAATTGCCTTGGCCTCATCAGGTTCATCCTGATTTGCTTTGAGGGAAGCAAATATTTCAGCGGTAGCATGCAAACTGCGGGACCAGACGATGCGCAGACGAGGGAAATGTAGAGCGAGCAAGGACAGCTTAGACACAATATTATTTGGTGTGACGTCATCACCAATATCACTAGTGGACTGCAAGATTTACTGGTTAAACACAAATTAAAACCTACCTTATGGCCTCCTGAACAAGTATAACGAGGTAAAATACCTGAAACGAAAAGCTTTTGTCTTGCGAAAACTCGATGAGAAGAACAGGTATCCGATAATAACGAAGCATCATTTCCGCTTGGTGATAAAGGCGACCTGATGCAAAACTACCAAATAAATCTTGTATACTTTTCCTCTCCACGCATATTAATGGTGATAGTATGTAATCTCCAACTTCCAATGTCACTGGAATTATACGCATGCCCTTCTGATGAAGTACATTTGGGAGGCTGCTCATGAACTCCCTCATGTCCACTATGACCTGAGAAAGAAAAAATAAGAGAGCACGGATATTTTGAGTTTATATTCTGTATAGGTTTAAGGGTATTAACACAAGGAATAAAATTACATACTTGCATTTCTTTCTCAGTTTCCTTTCTTCCACCTGCCTTTCTAGTTATCAAATTTTGGGAAGTCACAGACTGTGGCTCAGTGGGGGGATTCAGCCCCGGAAAACACCCATCCTGATTATATTCCAATCAAAATATATTACAATGCAAAGGAATATGAGTATTAACGCTGTAGTTAGGAGGGAAATAATTTGCAGAACACTGCTGATTCTAGCCTTGTGCTACAGAAACTATGCTAATTTTTTGGGTGTCAAGGTGAATCACCATTGTTGTTAATACAATGGAAAAATAATCAACCAATTAACCTGAGAAGGAGCTTCAATAGATCAAAGGAAAAAGACAGCCAACCTGATCAGCTGGGAGCATCATCATCGATTTCTGCCTAATCAATGACTCAAATGCTCCATTTTCCCGCCGTATACTGGCCTCAAACTTCTGCACCTCAGTAGAATCTTCATAGAAAAGAAAATATACTTTCAATTTTTTTGAGGGATTTTCAGCTTTATAGATTTCAATTTCCCTGACAAAAGCCACATCAGGATGGTAAACAACAACTGCAGAGGGCTTTAAAATGTCAAGTATATGCCTATCACTTTCCATGGCATAAAAGTGCACTGGTGGGAGCCGCTTAGTATTTTCTGTTGGCCCAGTATTAACGTCTTGCACATGCTTCCGAATAACCCCTTTGTCGGCAGATATACCTTCAACTGTGTTTTTAGGAACACCACCACCAACAGCTGGATTTATTTCATTTCTATGGCCGTCATTTTCAGAAGAAAGTACCTTAGAATTTTCATCCATTGCCGTGTCATTTATACTTTGACCATCTCGATTCAAAGGAGGCTGAATATTTGTCAAGGCCTTTTTGCTCTTTCCTTTTCTACATCCTGCAATGTCCAAGGAGGATTTAGCATTATCTTTGACATCAATAGCTTTTCTGGCCTGTTTACTTAATTCTGAGGCTGCTGCCAGCAGTGCATCATTTTCCTGCTTGCTGATGCTACTTACTTCTGCTTTCTGTCCAGATGTTGTTTGAATCACCCCATTAAGAACCCCAAAACCTTTAGGGTCCTTGGGTTTCTTTCTATTATTACGTTTTGGCAGGCTATGCAGCTCTACTTTGCTCAGCAAATACTTCTCCCACTCATCCTGCATGACCTTCATAAGAGATTACACGAAACATTTAACAAGTTTGAATTTGTAATCTATAATATAAAAAGAGCGTCTCAAATCCCAATACTTCAACATCCAACGGCCTCAAATCAATTTAGGCTTCAACATCCAATAATCTAAAATCATTTGAGGATTCAACATCTAACGGTCACTAATCTATCTCTCATTTCTTCCACAATTCAACATCTTTTTTTCAAAAATCTATCAACTCATATTTTCCGCCCAAATCAAATTAATAATAATAATTATTATTATTATTATAATTATAAAAAAAAAAATTGCATGTATACAACATGGGTCACCCTTTTAGCATTGATGTCCTTTTCATTTTTTTCGGATATTGCGATCGTTATGTTTCCACACGCAAATTAATTTGGGCGGAAAATCACAAGGACGGTTCAGATTCATTCTAATTGCTTTATAAATTATTTTAGGTTACAAAGAGTATTTAGGTAATAGAGCATTTTTGAAATTTTAATCTATGTCAGGCACGGACAATTACGTGTCATTTCTTAAGTGTTTTTGCGGGCTATATCGAGAGCAACTATTGTAGTAGGCTCTGACTCATGGTATGAAAAAATATAGAGAAAGAAAATATTATGGTGATGCGATTTAGTTGATGTTATGACAATACTTTTTTTGTTTAGACTTAGATGACTTATTTTATACGCAAAAGCCTTTTTTTTAATAATTTTTACATCTTTTTTTTTCCCTCATTGGATCCTACCAAATGGCTTGCAGTACTACCATTTTTTTTTACAGGAAATACTATTAAGATCATATTGATCGATGGTTAGAGCTACTGGAGGCGTGTTAGATATTCGAAAATACTATATTACATAAATTTGAGCCAGTTATCGTCAATCAATTAATTGCTCAAACCTGTCAAGAATTAATTTTAAATTGAGAATGAGTAGCACACTAATGTTTATCTCAAAAAAATTATGATTGGATTAAATATCAATTTTTTTATATTAATGGTTAAACTCTCAGTTCTATTATGGAACTGAGAGTTCACAACAGTTTTAGATTTTTCAATATAAAAATATTAGATATAATACTCAACTGTTATATTAGTTGCACCGTGTCTTCAGACAAGGGTTATCCTTAGTTACATAAACAAACACAAACTACACTTACCTCTTAACAAAATGACATGGGATGCATGACCTAACCTTTCAACCGAATATATAGGGAGAATATAGAATCAATGAATTACAGCTATACTACATGCAAACTATATCACTAACCTAGGGAAAATATCAAGGGAACAAACTGTTTTATTTTTGAGTTTCTGGAGAAGTCAATTATCAGAAACTCCGTTAGCATTCAAACCGCCTTGCAAAGTTGTCCAACTTATTTTCACATGTAATCAGTTCGTCAGATTTCATTTAAATTGGACTGGCAAACACTATAACTAAAGGACTTTTAAGTATGTTATTGAGGAACCAAAAAAGTATTGCAGCTATAGTAAACTGAGTATTTTTTTTCAAAATTCTCAAACAAATCACAGGTATAAACTTGTGCAGCGGAGAAGAACAAGCTGCAAGTACTTGGGATTGGTGGCTTAAGGGGTCGTCCTGGTGGTCTGCCTAGAACTCCCCAAAGAGAGGATAAACGAAAAAAAAAATAAGGAGCACATATAACTTAAATATATTTTGTGACAAAGTGCAAAACCTTATGTGGGCCGTTGGTAATGCAATCTTCAAGCTGCATGCATGAGTGTTCATCTTTGCAAGCCACTAAAACAATGCCATTATCATTCACTTCATCTCCAAACACAAATTCTTCTGTTGGCAAAGCTTGCTTCAGTCTTTCCTCCTCTATCTCTTCAAGAATTTCCTGAATTAAAAATAAAAAGTCAAAATTGTAAGTAGTTGGCTTGATCTTCTCTGAAACTTAAAAGTATTTCTAGATATCATCACATTTTAAATTAAGCTCAATTAAAGTAGTGGGAGGGCAATGGCCAAATTCAAAATAGATTCCTTCTGGCAAACAAAAATCAAATAAAATTATAGTCTGGCATGAACTATATTGATAAGATTCATCAAACTTTCAGACTAAAAGTAACATAACATTAACAATTTCAAAGAAAAATGGAACTCACTCACTCACAAGCAACACCTTCCATTTTGGTGCCACCTCCAAGACTTCCTTCAAAACTACTCTACTAGTAATTGCTGAGAGAGAATCTACAATCGAACATAAACAAAGTAAAAGTTACTATAACTAATTTTTTAAACAATAAATTACAAAAGCCACTTCCAACAAAATCAGGGACTTTTTCCCCCCTTCCAGAAAACACACTAATAAGCCTAAAAGACTAAAATATGCCTGATGGCTTATTGTATATAATTTGGCATAAAATACCTGATAATAGGGAGAATAATATTCACTGACATGGAAATTGTTTTCTACATGCAAGATTATATTTATAAGTTAAAGAACATTAGATACAAAGCCTCACCTTCTTTATCCTTGCTGCAATCATTCAATTTTCTCTTTTTACCAGTCGCAGTCTTGCTCTGCCCGACCATTTTACCAACATCCAACCTCCCACAATAGTAAACTCGCTTTTTTGCATACTCAAAAATCTTAAAGCTCGACTCTGCAAATATCCAAACAGAACGAAAACTCTCTGATGCTCTCAAAGAATCCAAATACTTCAAATAAGTCACCGCATCATACCTACCCAAAATAAACTATCAAAATCCATACCAAAATCACAATTCTTCCATAAGCAGAAGAAAATTATCACGTCATCTCATACAAAAATCCAGTAGAAATTTTAAAATTGCCAAAGCAAAATTCAACATAAAAAAATCTTCTTTATTTTAAAGGATAAAGGATAAAGAAAGTTATTCAAAGTTCATACCAGCAACAAATTCCTAACCAATTTTAAGCTGCATCTTGTCAATGTATCATACTTCTACCTCAGAGATGAAACTATAATACAACATATGTTCAGACACTTTCCTGCCATATATATGCTTAAAACCATCCAAATTCACACAACAAAGTGTAAAAGATCTTTCTTCTTTCCGTGTTGAAATTAGCAACGCCATTAAACAATTTATTCTCCTAATGCCTTAAAACTACAAAAAAAACTGACCAATAAAGTAGCAAACGTAACTTATTAAAAGCATTTGCAGGTGAGACTAACAAATTAATAATACTACTATCTATCAATATAGAGTTTTGACTGAAATCGGCAAATACCTAACGAGATAATCCAACAACTTTCTCAAGGTCTTCAAATCCGAAACAATCTGCTTGGTCTTTCTCCCCAAAGTATGCCAAATGGGATCCAACTGGCGCCTAATAATCTCATCAAAAGACTTAAACAAGCCACTCTCCACAGTCAAATCCTCCACATCAACCTTATTAGTCTTCCGCATCTCCTTCAAACAAGCATCCATAACCTCAATCACCGCTTTCTGAATCCCGACCATGTAATTCGTCATCGGAACCCTAACATCCACTACCTCCGGTGGCTCCCTCTCCAAATCCTGCGACACATACACATGAAACCTCGGCCAAAGGTGCAATTTTCTCAAGTAGAGACATTTTAGGGTTTTCTCCGCCTTGGCAAAGCCCGACACCATGGACTGCGGGTTATCGGAGAACGCACGGACATATAGGGAGGAATTAGATGACCGGAGAATTCGAATAATGAAGGCTTCGGTGGAGATGGAAGAGAGAGAGTGGGCGTTGAGGAGAATAACGCCGGCGACGGCGGAGGGGTGGAGGCGGGAGGAGAGGAGATCGACGATGAGGATTCTGGCGGTTATGAAGCAGACATTGCCGGATTTGTAGAGGGAAAGGCGGTGGTGCGATGGGAGATCGGAGGTGATCTCGGAGATGGGGACGCCGCCTCCTACGGCGTCGTTTTGGATGGAGAGTTTTTGGGAAGGGGAGGAAGAGAGGAGGAGAAGGGCGCCTTGGGAAGGGTGGTGGAGGGCGAGGAGAGAGGAGATTAGTTTGTGGAAGGCCATGCCGGCGGAGAGTATTACAAGGCCGCCGGTTGGGTCTTCTAGAAGGTCTGTAATTATGTATTCATGGAACTGTACCATTTTTTTAGAACGGAAGGAAAGAAGTTTTGGGGGAGTTAAAACTTGGAAGGGATTATATATTAGGGAGTCCAGGGTTAGTTTGGACTTCATATATTTATTAGTCGTTCAAAATTCAATTATTTTTCTTTTTCTTCTTAAGAGAAAATGAGATAATTCAATTTGAAATTCAAACTTTAAATTATGTTTATTTATAAAAAAAATATATTTGAAATTAAACTATTTATATTAATTAACATTTTTTTGAACTATTTTATTTTATGATGGAGGATTAATAGTCATTTAAATAGATAAACTATTTTTTTTATTATTATTAAAAATATTTATGAGAAATTATATAATCTCATGATGAATTTGAGATTAATAGTCTCCCTTATTTTAAGCTATTAAATGACTTAATAGTCTAATATTAATAGACTAATAATCTCTTATCATGAAATAAAATAGTTCAAAATAGTATTAAATTAATATAAATAATCTAATGTCATGTATTTTCTTTACAAACAAACATACCCCTAATGTATTGAGTTTATATATATATATATATATATATATATATATATATATATATATATATATATATATATAACTTGGTTCAGTGACATACTCTCTTAAAGGGCATACCAAGCTCATCCCCTTTAGCGACGGATCCGGCGACGGTTTGGTCCGTCGTCATAGATTCGTCCCTCGCTAAATGTTTTAACGACGAACAACATATCGCGACACACAAACATTTAGCGACGGACGAACTTATGGCGACGGACCAAATCGTCGCTGGGTTCGTCGCTAAAGAGGGTAAGTTTGGTATGCCCTTTAAGAGGGTATGTCATTGAACCTCTCTCTCTCTCTCTCTCTCTCTATATATATATATATATATATATTATTAATTTGTTTCAAAATTAAAAATACATTTCATATGTTTTTAGTTTGTTATTATTTTTTTATTATCATTTTCAATATCAAACTAATACAGCTAAATTTTTAACTAATATTAAGGCTATATTTGAAAATATAAAATTATCTTAGCTAATATTAAAGCAATATTTGATAATATAAAATTATCCTTAAAAGTCGTCATTTTACAAATGTATTTATTGACATGCGAATCTTTCTTCCACCGAAATCACCCAATAGGGAGATTCCTGTACTCAGAAGAATCTGTTAACATCCCACAGATCAAGTCACGGCTTGGGTCATTTGGGGAAACTCCGGTGTAAGACCCTGAATTTTATGAAATATAAAATTTAATTTTTCTTCATATATTTTTTTTTCCTGAAACAGTAAGTGGTTAAATTGATAAAGTTAAAAGTTAAGGATGTTATGTGTAAATTATTTTATGTCGGACAATATTCTTTTGGTCGGGGAATATTCGTTCTGTCGGGGAATATTCGTACGACGACGTCGTACGAACCAATCATTGGTGGACCCCATAAAGAATAATTGTCGAATATAGAAAATGACATAAACAATTTTTAATTGGTCAATGGTGCTATCACTTTTAATTGTTAAAATATCCGGTGGTAAAAGAATAGTAACATACGGTATTGCACAGTAGCACACGGTATTGCACAGTAGCACACGACATTACACAGTGTTTCGTATTATTGAACTGATAAAGTAGTTATCGTACAATATTTGACTTTATTGTCACATCCACAATAATTCATGTTATTAAATTGATAATTGTCACAGTAGAATATGCACAGTAATTCACATTATTGGATCAATAATTGTCATGACACAATAACGTATTCATTCTTTTACATGCTTTCTGCATTATTGTTCTCTCTATTATGATGTTATTTAAACAGTTGTATTTTATTAATTAATTGACTTGATATCTAACTCAGAGAGTCAACTACACTGTATTTATAACAATTAGTCATAATAATGAATAAGTGTGAATTATTGTTGAATAATTGAATTGATAAAGTTATTTGTTTATAATATAAAGTTAGGTGATGTAAAATGAATGGTATAGATTAAAGATAATATAGAATTTGAAATGGATGATGTAGATTAAAAGATGATATTTAAATGAATGATTTAGATAAAATGAATGGTATAGATTAAAGATAATATATAATTTGAAATGAATGGTGTAGTTTAAAGATGCTCTTTAAATGAATGGTTTAAATTAAAGAAATCTTAAAAGATGAAATGAATGGTATGGATTAAACATTATCTTGAAATGAATGGTTTGGATTAAATTAGGAAATTTTGGTTATGATAAGATTTTTGGCTATAAATAGATGACTTAACTTAAGAAATTTTTCATAACATTCTTACATACATTTTCTTCCACTCTCTAAATACTTCTTTGTGTAAGTTCTCTCTAAGTGTTCTTAAGTCATTCTTAGTTTTGAAATCTTTTGCATTCTTATTTGAATTCCCGAGTGGAATTTTCTTATGTACAGTAACTCTTTCGAAAAATCATAGTAAATTCATTATTTGTCAGAATTTAATGAATTAAAAGTCTGTCTCTTCAGTTTTTCGTTCTCTACAACTTTGTAGAAGGAAGAAAAGTCATCTGAAGTCGTCTTCATGCCTTAAAATACTAAAAACCGTAACCTATTCTGATTTTCGTCACTATTTTCAGTCTTAGTTTTGAAAATTCATAACTCATTCATATTAACTCCGAATTGAGTGATTCTTGAGTCTATGCCGTCTATCTTTCCGAGAGTAACATTATTTTAAAAATATAAAGAGATTTTAAAAACTCTAGAAGACTCAAAAGTCAGATTCTTTACTGCTACAAACAAGGAGGGACTTGTTCGGCTATAAACTTATTTCACAATATCAAGGTAAGGAATATCATCTTCTTTCATATTCTATTATTTAAACTTACTACGGTAAGGGATTATCATTATTTGATTCTCGAAAATAATATCGTTTCTTTCTTACTCATAAGATGTGCTATTTATTTCCATGTATTTAATTTGTGGAATAACCTTACGGCGCGGATTATCGCCTGTTGGTGAATAACCTTTCGTATTCATTCCTTATTAATATCTGAGAATAACCCTACTGTGCGGATTACCGCCTGTTTGGTGAATAACTCTTCGTATTCATTTTTATTAAATTGTGGGAATAACCTTACGGTGCGGATTACCGCCTGTTGGTGAATAACCTTTCGTATTCATTCCTTATTAATCTCTGAGAATAACCTGACTACGCGGATTACCGCATGTTTGGTGAATTACTCTTTGTATTCATTTCTTATCTGTCTCTTGTGGAAATAATTTGTTTACACGAATTATCACATGACACTTTTATTGCATATTCGTTTATAATATCATTTTCTTTCATATTCGTAAGTGATATTATTTTCCTTTATACTCATAAGGGATACCATCTTTTTCATCTTCCATTATTCAAACTTATTATGGTAAGGGATATTAATTTCCTTCACCTTTTGTTAATCAAACCTGCTACGGTAAGGGATATTATTTTCTTTCATACACCTAAATCGAGACTTATTATGGAACTATTGCTTCTATAATTCCTGAAAATATTATATGTTCCATAATAGTTGCACTTCATCATTTCAATTGAACCATCCTATTTACGTGAACCTTTCTATTGAACTGTAACCGTTATTCTGAACTGTAGATCTTGAATATCATTTTTAAATTTCACTACACATCATGTTGACAATTTGGACATTATTTGAATCTGTGCAAAGTAAACTTCTGATACTTATTGTTTATCCTGTTTCTTCTGTTCATCATTTATATCATTCTAATCATCCAAAATCAAGTTGTTGTGAATATCTGTGGCCGGGGGCACAGATGCGATATAATTGTTGAACAAATGATAGGTTAAAGGCGATATAATAAGTTAAAGGCGATACATCTGTTCGGTGTCTTTTATGGCACGTGGTGAATGTTCTCTTTGGCCCGTAGTGCAAAGATGAACTGTTGTTTGGTATGATTATGACCAAAGGCTGAATCTGGTATAATCATGACCGTTGGTGTTATATTGAATGTCTTTGGCCCGTAGTACAAAGATGAACTGTTGATCTGCATGATTATGATCAAGAACTGTGAATTGTATTATCTTGACTAAAGGTATTTCAGATGATAAAAGTTGATGATGTTTTTCCTAAAAAGAGAACCGAGTGGACATTATAGTCTGCATTATTCTTCTAATAGATTGCTCATTCCGCTGCTATTATTGATCTGAACATTATTTAAGAATTTAACTGCAGTTTTTGATATAAACCTTGTAGTCTATTGTATTCTATCAAGAACTCAACTATTGAAGGCTAATGATAATTTATTCCTCATTATCTTAGTCATGATATTCTTTACTAGGCTATTTGAGCTCACCCTTTCTTTTGTTCCATTATTTTTCAACAGGAGATGGAAACGTAACTGGGTCTAGCCGGGGAATAGAGTGAGAGTCTGAGGAATAGCTATCGTAGTCTTCACGCGTTGTAAAATAGTGTGATAATAATAGTGAAGACTTAGTTGTGTATTATGATACACTGTATTATTGAACATTGTTCTACCTTATAATAATTTTGTTGTAGTCTTTTGATGACTCAAGTTTGGGCTGTATGAGCCCAGATTTGGGGGCGTTCCGGTGTAAGAGTAAGTATATGTGATAAATGTCACAATGGAGAGCCAAAATAATACTGGAATAGATATAAGATATTTGATATCTCAGTTTACATGTAAAACATTACATGGTTCACTTGTTGATGTTTTTATGTATATACTCTTACTACCACTACTTGGAGTCCCATCAACTTTTATCAAATAGCAAAATAATATTTTCTCTTATTAATCCAAACCGCCTTAAAGATAAGAATACCTGAATGGGTTGACCCACGGTCCAGGGCCATCATAGCATGTAAAAATAGTCCAACCCAACTCCAACTATAAATATAATCGTTGGCCCATATTAAAATATGGGGTCTAATAAATTATGTCTTAACATTGTCCTCAAACCTCATATTTTTACACTTTAAAATATGAGAGTATTTCAATTACCAACTAATTAGCATGTTGCCAAATAAACTGCCCACTATAGTGAAACCACTCCAAGCATCACGTCAACGCCCATGCACTCCTCATTAAATGTTACCTCCTTCGATTACTATGCTAGTTATTACTATCCTCGAAAATTACCCGCCCACTTCACTTTTTACTTCTAAACTTTTTGCTTTCCCTCCATTCGTTCTCTCTATAAAAGAATTCCCGGCTAAAAACTTCCATCGTTTTCGGTAAATACTCATCAGTCTTCAAACGCCATAGTCTAATACCCAAATTCTCCACCTTTTATTGATAGCCTCGTCACTAGTTTGATCACTAAAGACCCCATAAGTCCCATCCTTACCGAAGCTAAGAAAGCGAAAAATGCCAATCGAGATCGGTACAGTTTCACCAAGGCATTTGAACATGCCAACACCGTCTCCAATATCAAACCCACCAACCTGGAATCCATCCGAAACGAGTTCAAGATCCCTATGCAATACGAGCTCATGACCCCTGACCACGACGACAAGATGTTCCACCGGGCAAACATGAAATGCATCGTCATCCATACCCAAGTCCTAAAGTACGGGCTTCGATTTTCCCTTCATGACTTCATCAACGCATTTCTTACACTCACCAACATAGCTCTATCCCAACTTCTTCCTAACTCCTACATTCATCTTATTTGTTTTAGCGCCTTCTGCCCATAAATTGGGGTCGAACCTTTTACCGATTTCTTTTTTTCAATATTCACCTTGAAAAGAGCCAAAATCCCTGGGTTTTGGTACCTGAGAAAAATCCCAGGTCGCTGAGCCTGGATGCAACCCCCGTTAACCAACAAAGGGTGGCACGCCCAATGGTTCTACCTTTACAGTTCTGAGGTAGACCAACTTTAGAGCTGGAGCGAGCCACAAAAATTCAACCTGGGTTATGAGCACATGCCCACCAAGCGTTAGAAGGAGTTTTTTGAATTCTACAAGAAGGTGCCATTTACGCCATGGAGTTTGAGCCTCTTATCCGACGAGGATTGGCTATTCATGTAACGCCCCCAAAATTCCCGCGCTTTCGATGCAGCGGACCTTGTGCGTTCACTCCATACATCTATCGACTTAACCAATGATCCCATAATCATATTGGTTGAATTAGTCTTTTTTTAGATTATACATTAAAAATTATCATAACTTTGTCTCTGGATCTTAACTTGATCTTAGTCTCATAAGTATACAAGTATCAACTTGTATTTCATTTGTATAAATGGATAACACCATATATAACGGTCCAATTTTAACCTTAAGATTTAAATATTCTATAACTTTACATGTTCCAATATCTACGGTATTAAATCATTAGGACGGCTCTTGGGAACAGAGAATCTCGCGGTGAATGTTTGTATCTTCACCCGTGATAAATGTTTGTATCTTTATCCGTGACAAATGGTTGTATCTTTGTCCGGTACAAAATTCTTTTTCCGTACAGAACATTACCCAACTAATTAAAACCCTCATTCGAAACATATTTGTTTATAGTGATATCTCTTCATATCAATAATCCTACTTATATGGTATTCAGAATAGTAATAACGAGTTATACCTGGGTCCGAGGAACCTTAACGATGGATTTGACCAGTCAACATCGCTTAGTCCTGTCTCGGATGTACAACACTCACAAGTTATTTACCGATCCTCATCCAGATAAGTAGGTCATTATCAATACTATGTTAAGTCTTAACAATTCTAGGTTATATCAAAATAAAGACATAATAACATTTTGATGATAATAATTTATATCATTCATTCAATATTCGGTTACATGTTTATTTGTTCGTATTACAACAGTCGTTATGACTTATACAAATACAAGTAATAAACATGAAAACCTAATCTACGCTTCATCTTTACGTTCATGATCTTCTTAACGTTCATCTTTAATCTGCAAATAAGGTTTTATTCGCAAGAATGAGTACGACGGCTCAGCAAGTCTAACATACAACACATACGCAGTTTATGCTTTCATATAAACTTTAACATACATTGACTGAACATAATTCTCCATTTAATATCACATATAACTCACGTTCCAACAATTTATATCACATTGACATACAAAGTATATAAATCATAAACATAACGTATAACAGTTAGAAGGCTTCTAAACATCAGTTAAAGACTTCACATATCATCTATTGCATAATAACATGACATTACACATCTCATTTATCATTTTAACAATAATACACAAATAGCACATAGCAAGAGTTGGAAGACTTGCCTTAAAACCATGTTAGGGTTTTCCCCGGAAATCGTTAAACGCCTACAAAAAGGGTTACGCAACCCCGAACGTTAGTTTATCAAATTTTCCTTTTGAATAAGTCTTAGAATAACTTAAATAGACTATTTTCACTGGTGGAATCATTTCGTTAAGTGGCGAACTCAAAATCTTATTTTTTAGTGCTAGGATCCGAATGGTCCTTAAAAAAATTCACCTTCGACCTATTTTATTGTGACAACTATAACTTTGTCCTACGGAAACATTTTGAAGTGATTCTTGAGTCAAAATTGCTTATAATTTCATGATCTATAACTTTCCTTTAGGTTACTAAGGCAGATTCAGACTTTAAATTTTCGGAAATTTGCAAAAATATTCTGCGAGTATATTAGTCTTAACTTTCTTTGATCCGGTTGGTAAAACATGATACCTCAAGCATTAATTTGCTAAGATAATATGTTCTAACACTCCATATCACTTCATAACATAAAAATAACAAAATCATAAACCTACTTATATAAGATTTCATGACTTTTTCTCAAGAACACGAAGAACGAATCGAAGAACACGAAGAACAAAGTTTCATCGTTCTTCGTTTCGACTACTAAAACTTGATACCACAAGCATTATTTAGCAAGGTAATCATGTTTCATCATCTCATAACACTAAATTACAAAATCATAAACTTACTTATGTAGGAATTATGACTTTTGCTCAAGAACACACGAAGGACACGGAGAACGAAAAATTGTACATGGTAATGACTTATGTTCTTGAGCTTTTGGATTTCATACTGGAAATAATTTGAGCATTATAATTGCTTACATATGTGATTATAACACTTTATAATTGATAAAATTTAGTCATTATAACGACTTGTTTACTTAATTGTAATAATTTATAATAATGTTCCAGAACATACGAAGAACACGGAGAACGGATAAACCGTACATGACTACGACGTATGTTCTTAAGCTTTAAATAATGAAATGAAATTTGACATAACAACGACTTGCTCAAGTCATAAGGAACACGGAGAACGAAAAATCGTACATGACTACGACTTATGTTCTTGAGCCTCATCGATAAAATAAAACTTTAAGCATAATAACGATTAAGAATCGTACAATTTATTATTGCAAGCTTTAACTATTTTTTTGCAATCTCTTGATTATAGGAATTTTTGTTTGAAAATTATTGAGAATAATGAAGAGGTTAGCTCTCTATTTATAGGAAAACCAAGGGTCGGGGTAGTTTGGTCATTAGTTTAAAAGCCAAGGGTATTTTAGTCTTTTTGCACATTATTTAATTAATAAAACTAAAATAATATCTATATATTTTTCAAGCCAAAACCACCCACTAGCTTCTAGAAGCTTCCCGAGCTGTTTTGTCATTATATCTTCCGATTTCGGTATATCGGATAAATTGCGTGCGATTAATTTAAAATATTTCGCATTAGTAATATAAGTTTTAATTTCTTATACGTATTTTAATAACAAAATACATCATACAGTATTAATATGATGTCTCATCTGACCCTCGAAGTTTTCCTTGAATTAATCTCGGATAATCTTCTGTGTATTTTTCTCAAATATACCTACCAGACGACGCGATTGATAAATTTCTTTCATTCTAAACACAACTTATGATTGAATAATATAATTAGATATTAATCTGATAAATTTGATTATTCAAATTTAATGTTAACCTATCTCGTGTTTCGTTTGATGAAAACAATACGGATGAATTAGCAGTTAATTATATAACAGTCTGATTCCAACTAAATGGTTAACTTCTACTGATTTAAAAATTTGATATAACTGAGTTTTTATGACGCCCGGGATCCCACCTTCACTAATTCTGTCCGATTGTCTCTGGATAACATAACCATTAACTTTAAATCCATATTAACCGGAATCTCGTGCGTCAAAACTTAACCTTTAACCTTTAATCTTTAAAACAATTCAGTTTGACCATAATGCGGTCCATATATATATATATATATATATATATATATATATATATATATATATATATATGTTACTTTAAAACCAACTTTCAATACTTGCCTAAAATATTCATATATATGACCCTATCTAAATATACCTGTTATGTACCTGATCACATTCATATATACCTGTTTACATACATCAATATCATACATAACCCAATTCATAACTCTGTGCTATACCTGCGAGTTCTATAATAGATTAGACTCGGCTTACAATAATATCATACCCATACATCATCACGATCTTACTCTGATTAATACATACATACATATTCAATACTATAAATTTACAAATCATATAACCCTTATTACACTTGTAGGTTTACATTTATTGGACTTATTTGCACATTACACAAATAAACATAACAAATGTCCTCATGTTGATCCATTTATTCACCTTCTTTTATCTTAGCTGCACCGGAACCTCCGGCCTTCTTGTATCTTACCTGAAATGTTAGTTTATAGCAAGAATGAGCATAAAGCTCAGCAAGTTAATCAGCTAACACCTTACATGCTCACAATCTATAATATGCGTCATGCTACTTTTTACCTTATCATACTATGTTTAATGTCACATAATTCATTTAGCAAGTAAACCACATAGTTGCACATAGACACATTTCGATTAATTTCTATCATGTAGTTCACGTAGAATATCTATTACACTCAGGTCTGAAGAACTTGCCTGGAATGCTCTTATATACTTAACCTTGGTTGCCTCGCTTGGCTTTGTTATCCGTCATTTTGTTGGTTTGCTACTTCGAGCGCTATCTGTAAACATACCATCTAAATATATCATTATAGGATCATAAAATCATATGACTTATCAAACTTAGATCATAATTGCTTGACCATTAATCTCTAATTACATTACATTTGATGTATTACACCTTATGTAGGTTAGTAATACATCCCACATTATTCCCCGACCTTTTCATAACTTAAATCATGCTTTGGATTAACTTTAGGCATGTTACACTATGCCATTTATTGTTTCATTATACCTCGACATACTTTAAATAGCCCATTCTTATCAATTTAGGGTTTGTGTAACCCATTCTTATCATTCCATATCAAAATATAGCTTTTTGAAAGCTTAAATTTTTTTCAAAAACAGAGCAACTTCGCCCCAGCGCCGCCAAAGCTCGCTGGCCGCGAAATTGGCTCGGTTGTGAACAGTACATTTGACCCCCAACGCAATGTTTAGTACAAAACATGGTGCCGGGGCACAGTGTTCAAATTCTAAAATTTGATTTTTGCACTACCTTTGTTGATTTTTAATTCTTTCATCTTAATTCCAATTGAGCTGAAATTTGGACCACTTCCAGACCTTACTACCTAGTATTTTACAAAAATACTACTTGACTCATTTGGCTTCTTAAAAGTAGAGATACACTAGCCCTTAGGAGGGCTGTTCAACACGTTTCAACACTTAGAAAAATTTTAAGAATTTTAAAACTTGAATTTTCAACTTTGTTATTTTTGGCCATTTGCTTCCAAATTTCATTTCAACACTTGGCATAGCTCACATAACCTATATGTGACATGTTCAAACTTTCGAAACCATAAAACTTCGCACGAGGCGACTTTTGTCCGTTAAAATCCATTTCGAATCGAAACTGTCGATTTCGGTCGTTCGAATCGCTCTTTCAATCAAACTTAAATTCGTTGATTACCAAATCAACTCTAACACGTGTATTAACATAAACATGAGTAATTTAACTTCATTTCAACTCTAATTCTTCAAAATTGCCAAAAATCACATATTAGTTGCATTTTCATCAAAACTTCCAAACTTTTCATGAATTTCTCATTTCCAAATCTTAGGCTATTCTTGGCCCCTTAATGCAAAACTTGATTCTAACTTAACACATAACACATATAGCATACAATTGACTTGCATGGGCCTTTCAAACGTTTAAAACGTTTCAAATAACTTCATTTTTTCCAAATGACTCTTTTTAGTCGTCGGCGAACATTTTTAAACGTTTAAAATCCATAATTGTCGCCATAGACTTCAAATGACTTCCAATTCAACTTGAACGTATGTCTTTATACAAAACTTAAATTTTTAGCATCTTTGACCTTTAATTACACAAAATTGCCAAAATTCACATATTGATGGCATATTCTCAACTTTTCAATTTCAAGCTTAAACTTAACTTAACATCTTAAATCCAACACACCACATAAGCTATCACATATACATTTAACAACTTGGTACATTCTCACAACTTCCATATGTATCTTCCAATACACTTTACAGATTATTACATTGTCTACACAAAAAGTATAGCCTAATATTTGCAATTTCTTTACATAAATCATACATTTCAAGCTTTTAGGTATCTAGCTTGCCATTTAGCACAAAATTTTACTTGCATCAAACATAATCAACCTTTCAAATTAGGTTTTCATCACTTCTAAATACAAACAACACATGATTCTCCATGAATCATAACTTATAACCTTGAAAACATGCATAATTGTTCACCACCTTTGCCTTGCAACCTTAGAGTTTAGGGTTTCATGATTTTCCAAACATATAACATGCAATACACATGATCTCTTCATAATCAACTCTTTATAGTCAAAGATTCATGCATGACTATACTTAAACTAACATTTAAACTCATGAACATTAAGTTTCAAAACAAAAACATAGTTATACCTTCTTTAGCTCTTCTTCCTTCTTGATATAAAGCTTCATAGAGATGGAAACCTCACTTTGATGGCTTGTCTTCCTTCTCTTGATCCTTTTCTAGCATAATTCTTGAGCTAACATGGAAACCCTAGCTTTACTTTCTCTTTTCTCTCCTAGATTTGGACTTGGCTGGAAAATGAATACAACCTAGCTTAATACATACATATATTACATCCATGTTACTTTAAAGCTTAACCACTTAAGGTTAATTTAACTCAAGCAAGGTTAGGGGCATTAATGTCAATTCACAACTCCAAACAAGGATGGTTTAGTCATTATACCATCTTAGGACACAAAAGTCATTTCTCAACATGTCAAGGACATTTTGGTCTTTTGTTCCAAAATCTATAGAATTTTCAATCCTTTTAATTCAAAATTATTCATTTTTGCACCAATTCAATTCCATTTTGATCCAAACTTGTTTCATTATACTTGCATTTTATTCCACCATCAAATACACCATAATTGGCTTGTCCCAAATCTCTTGTCACAATTTGAACATTGAATTTCCTTAATTAATAATAATTCACAAAATTACCAAATTCCATGTTATTCCTTAAATTCCAATTTCTATGAACCTTTTGATTTCACAATAAATAAATTCCAATTTTTAACATTTTAAGTAGTCGTTTACTCACATTTTTCCATAAGCCGCTTCCACGAGAAGTGAACCTCGATCGAATTACCAAAATTCATCGTCATTTTAACCTTATAAACTCATATAATCATTTTTATAATCCTTACATCCTTTCACTTACTTACATGACACACGTAATGCCAATTCTTATATTATCGCCTCTTCAGGCCTATTCATTAAACTCTTATCAATTTCCATAACTAAAACATCAATTCACACACTCACTTCTTATTCCAATATTTCCTTAAACTTTAAATCATTCTATCTTTACGAAATCGAATACACACATATACATTTTCATATATCCAAGCTATCACCTGCTGACACAACAGTGTCCTACACTGATTCCTTTCAAATTGTCTTACTGTAGGCAACACCATAAATCGTTCATCCTAAATCCGTTATATTAGCATTAAATCCTCCAAGTTCATTTTTATTATAATTCCTTCATAATACAAATCCCTTAGGCATCGTAAACAGCTAACTGCTCCATAACATTTTATCATTCAGCTAGGTTTTATCTCATAACCTTTAATTAATTATTCAAAATCCTCATTTAGAAATTCTGTAAAATTCTGGATTGTCACATTCACCCCTCTTTAAAAAAATTTCGTCCTCGGAATTTGTTGTGTACTCGTTCCTTATTCATTTGCAACATACATATTTTTTTTTTGCCTTCATTTCATTTCAACTAGGTTTTCACTAACCTTTATATTCTCTCCTCTCTCTACCTGTCTTACCCCTTTCTAACTTTCATTCCAGAAGATTGGAATGTCTTTCAGGAATCTTCACAATTATTCAATAACTGTAAAGCAGTATGAATAAATAAGAATAGCTTTTCCATAAAAAAAAAATTCATAAAACTTTTGCTTTCAAAACATAAATTTTGTTTTTGCTAAGGGGTCGTAAAGACCAATGAACACGTTAAGAATATTAACAGTCACAAAGACTGCAATACCTAAGGGTCATTTAACCATGAAAACGTTAAGAATATTAACAGTCACTAGGACTGAAATATCCAAAGGTCATAAGACCATATATTCGTTAAGAATATGAGCAACCACAAAGATTGCCATATCCAACTGGTACGCTAGGTGATCAGCCTATTGTATCATTTTTGTTGTACACAACATTTTTCCTTTTCCTTTGGGTTGAACCGTGTTAACCAACCCCTGTACCATATCCCCTTTTCAGGGTTGTTCACCTCAGCCTTTCAAAACATGTTGCTTTATCCATTATCTGGATTCCAAAAATATTTACTCATTTCATAAACAGAATGGTATAGCTGAAACAAATGGCATAGACTCACATCATTAAATTGTTCGTATATTGAAAACTTAGAACTTTTCAAAAATTCATTTTTACCATGACTGCATCACATTGCAATATGTAACGATGTATCAGTGGTTAAACTCCCACTTCTATACTTTTGTTACCATACTCTGCGAATGCCATCATTGGCTCAAAACTTGTACCAAAGAAAATACATTTTGAAATTTCAAATAACTTGGTCTAGCCGAATTCAATTGGCATAGACCCATGAATCACGGAATCTTAAAAATCACTTTTCGATACTTGAACAAAACATTTTGCTGCACCAATGTGTAAAAATAAGCACATTTTAAAAACATGAATAGTCTAGCATAGCTAGAAGAGTGAATTGCCTACCCGATCTTAATAATCTCTTCTTTACTTCCTTTCTTAACTAATATAATCATTTCCTTATATTTCTATTTCTTCATATATCATTAATCTTAGCCAATATCTGAGAACTATATCTCTTAACTTATGGTTCTCTACTCTAAACCCAACCCTGCTCATCAAACTTGCCACGCATTTGGGCTCAGGAACTCATCAAACTTACCACGCATTTGGGCTCAGGAACTTATCATAATCCTATTGTTTAAGGAGCTTGTCCTAGTCAGGCTATAGTCGCCCATTCGCTGAGGGGCTCCACCACATAATCATGAGTCATGAACTTACTATACGCTTGAGTTTTCGGAACACGCAACTAATCTTAGTCCTCACATAATCTTTCTTACTTCCTATGTATCAGGTACATGTAGAAGAAAAGAATTACCTTCTCAACATACATGACCGATATCGTGACACTGGATCTCCACTGATTATCACAATAGGAAGCTAAGCAAGTACAAATCCCCGTCCCATACCGAGGAAGTGCACACTCAGCCACTACCATGAGTCCTGAATGAAAAATCCCACATACCCTAAGCTTTTCCTCAACTTTCCTTTTCCTTTACCTTTCCTTTACCATTCCTGATATGAATTTTATCAAATCATATCTTACTTCTCACAACTCATTAAGAGTCCATTTTCATAACATTGATCGTTTTTTATCCTTTATCATTTCTCATTATCTTATCTTAAGATATCCTTATCATTTCTTGATCTTGAATTCCCAAAATTCATTTCTAACTGACACATCTCATCTAGAGTCTCTTACTTTACTATTCCTTCTTTCACACACAAAGATCATAGCCTAAGGTACTATTACCTAAGGTCTATAATCCAACAGCTCTGATACCACCTGTGACGCCCCGGGATTCCACCTTCACTAATTCTATTCGATTGTCTCTGGATAACATAACCATTAACTTTAAATCCATATTAACCGGAATCTCGTGCATCAAAACTTAACCTTTAATCTTTAAAACCATTCAGTTTGACCATAATGTGGTCCATATATATATATTTTTCTTTTACTTTAAAACCAACTTTCAATACCTGCCTCAGGATCACAACGTTCATTTTACTATTCATTAGAACTTAGGTCAAACATTAATAAAATGAATTGTAAAATGAACGTTGTGATCCTGAGGCAGGTATTGAAAGTTGGTTTTAAAGTAAATATATATATATATATATATATATATATATATATATATATATATATATATGGACCGCATTATGGTCAAACTGAATGGTTTTAAAGATTAAAGGTTAAGTTTTAACGCACGAGATTCCGGTTAATATGGATTTAAAGTTAATGGTTATGTTATCCAGAGACAATCGGATAGAATTAGTGAAGGTGGGATCCCGGGGAGTCATAGTTTTGTTCTGAATGAACACTTTTCTGTAAAGTGAAAAGTCCAAAAGACTTGGCACATTTTTCGGTAAATAGTGTTTTTGGTGACCGTTTCTTAGAAAATGGTTAGACGACCAAATGTAAAAAAAAAATATTTTCGTCTTTTCCCTATTTTGTCTTATTCTTGACGCGTTTTTCGAGAAAAACTTTTATTGCTTATTATGCGTCGCTGTTGCATACAAACACTATATCCTTCAGCGGAACGTTCAAAAATAGAAAATGTTTCCGTTTGAAGAGCGTTTTGCATTTTATTTTGGGAAAAATATCAGTAGCTCCCTAGTATCTATTCCCCATATAAATGCTATATCGTGAAATGGAAAAAGTCCAAACGTGGAAAAGAACGTTAAAAAAGACAACAAACGTTTTCTCGTAAATCGTGTCTTTTTTCGTCTTTTTCTCCGAAAAATTTTATTGGTTCCCTGACATCTAAACCTCATATTAACACTATATCATGAAATATAAGAAGTCCTACAGATGAAAGAAACGATCAAACGAATGAAAAACGTTTCTACATGAATAGTACTTTTACACGTTTTTCGAGAAAAAAACTTTTACTGACTGTTACGTGTTTTCAAATCGTGGGAAGGTTGAATCCTTAAATGGAATGTCAATTTGACCTTCACATTTTGCTCAAGGGCCTAGGTTATTTCCTAGGGTTTAGACCCTAGGGTTAGGATTTAGGTTTTAACTCTTTTTCCAATTTAGGTTTTTGCCTTAAATTGGCTTCTAATTTTTAATAAGTGTTAAGGTTAACTACTCAAACCAAAATACAAAATCCTACACATAAATAATTCGCATAGCACATTTAAAAGCTCAATTCAAGCTTTACTAATCATATAACACATAGTTTAGGTTAAAGATTTTAACCTCTTAGTTGTATACGATCGTAGATTCAAGTCGTATATATTCTTTCAGATAGCTCAAGGTATGCTTGAGCAATACTTCTTTAGGTTTTGAATTGACAACCTTGCTTAGATCTTATTAGATCACTTTTGAAATATTTGGGATATTACAATTCAAGCACAGATGTAAGTTTCCGTCATTTACTCAAATTTTCTTATATGTACATTCTTGATACCGTCCTAACTTCTTATTTTTTCAATTTTCCCTTCAGTAGTGATGACCAAACCAGAAAGTCGAGCACCTACTCCACTACCGTCCAGTCTTCCACTCTTCACCGAAGAGTTCAATGTTGAGGTGCCCCCTAATCCTAACACCAAGCCACCAATCTCAGTCTAACCTATTCAATCCATCCCAATTTCTAAAAATTCACCCTATAATACTACTTCCAACCCTTCTGCTCAAACATCCGCCCTTAACCAAATAACCACACGCACAAAGAAGAATGTCCACAAACGAACAAAAGAAGCTCAAGCTGCCCGAGGCCGTCTAAACCCAAAAAAGAGATATTTCCTAACTGGCCGAGGCAAACAAATTAAACATTACCACAAAACGTCGTTGACTTGTAAAGGCTCACAGTAAACCTCCTGCCCCAGTTTCCACAATCCCACCTTAACCACAAGCAACAAAACAAACAACAGCTACCTCCATTCAACCGAAGTCAATAGAACAAACAACAACTGCCTTTACTCATACCCCGGTTGACATAGCAGAACCTCAACCGACCTCACCCCCCAGAGCAATAACCATCAACCCTCCCTTAACGCATACTGTTCTTGAAACATCAACCTGAGCTGACCCTCAACCCTCCAGCTCCCGCTACAACCCTTTCACTAACCCAAAACTAGAGTAATAATTTTTGACGTCTAGTTTCTGGCCTTCCGACCAAGACTTCATCATCCCTGCTTAATACTTCGAGGCTTTTAATTTTCCCTCTGATGACACCGCCCTCGACAAACTCTCGAACGAAGACTTGATCTTAGGCTCCATGATCCATCAAGGTCAAGTAAGTTCTTACTTTTGCCATTTCACTTCATGCTATTTCATTGCATTCTATCCTCACCTTATTGACACCTCCTCTTCTTCTGCAGTTCCTAGCCGTGTACAGTAGACTTCTTAGAAAAGAAAAGACAAGAGCTGGATCTGCCTAGTAGGGTTGCACAATGGTGGGTTTGGTTGAAAAAAAATAACTAAACCATTTAAGTCAATTACAAAAAATTAAAAATCAAAATCACCCAAATTTTTAATCTGTAATCGATTATTGGTTTATTCGGTTATTGGTTAAATCGATCGATTTAGTCGTTATAAAACTTAAGCATAAGGGATTAGGGATAGAGTTATGAATTCATCCGATCTAAATAAAATTAAAGTACTAGAATACCATCCTAATTCATTTTTAAACTCTCACTTCAATATTAATTCATTTCAATATCATAGTATGTTATCTCAGTTTTTTTTATATAATATTAATACCATGTGAAGCTTTTTATGTTCTTGAAAATATGTGTGATATTATTGATAATTGATAATTTGATATTCATCATATTTCCAATTTGCCATAATAATTAATAAATCACTAACTCAGTAACTACTAACTAGGATAGAAGTTCTCTAAATCCATCACAGGAAAATAAAAATCACCTAACTAATTGATTGGGATAAAAGTTTAGCAAATTTGTCACAATAAAGGCATATAATAAATATATAATTATATAAAGTAAATATTTCTTAGAAAATTATATTGTTTGGTTAGTTTCGATTTTTTGAGAAGCCATACCAAATCGATCGACAGTGTTCGTTTTTTTTTTGGTTTTATACTTTTCGGTTTGAAATAGTAATGGTTCAGTTCGGTTTTAAATAGTAATGGTTCAATTCGGTTTGGCCCAGTCGGTTTTTGGGTTTTGTGTGCACCCTTATCATCCAAATCATAGCCAAACTTAAAGCCGAGCTGAAGAACTCCCAAAAAGACGGGGATCATTCTTGAACGATAGTACAATGAGCATAAAGAATACGTGAATATCGTGATTAACGACTGTGTTTAACTACGCAGGGAGGTTAACAACCTCACAATTCAAAATCAAAACCTCTCATTTGCCAATCAAAATAATCCCGAGCTCGTCCAAACACCAAACCATCTGAAGAACTTCAACACCAAAATAAAACTCTCGAAGAAAAGAACGAAGAATATTTTACCGACCTCCTTAAACTACATGAAGCCATGTCTTCGCCCAAGACTCCCTTCAATAGTTCACCGAAGCCAATCGAGCAATCCACGCCCAACTCGAACAACAATCCGAGCTCCCTAAACATAATGAGGACCTTTGTCAATAACTCCTAAACACCCATCGCCAAATTGACACCCTTGAAAAAAACCTCCGTACGGACCAGGCCAAGCACACCAAAACAGAAGAACAACACTAAACGAAACTCACTTAACTATGCCAACAAAATGACTAACTCCAACACAAACTCCAACAGAGAAATGACTTGTATGCCTAACTCACCGAGGTCAATAAAAAAGGTTTCGCCTAGTATGTAGAACTCCTAAAGTTTGCAAAAGCTCTTAAAAAAGCCTACGTCGACCTCCAAAATAATGCCAAAGAAATCTCCACTACCCAACAACAGATAATCGCAGAATACAAAGCCTCCCCCGAGCTAATGGAAGAGATAGCCCTAGAGTTTGGTAAAGGCTACAGAGCTATTTTGTTAAAAATCCAAGCAGCCGGTAAGGACCCCAAATCAGTAGGCTTCTTTGATGATGACCTGCTCTAGCTCGAAGATGACCCCACTGACGAACTAGATGACGAACTAGATAGCAACCTCCTAACTGACCCTCCGAACCCCTAATTACCTTGTATTTACTTTTTCTTTTTCTTTGAATAGTTTGTAAATTGGTTTATCATATGTAAATAATTTAGACAAGTCCATAAATAAAATGAAATCTTTTTTCAATGAGCTCTATTTAAATTGTCACAATTGAATAATCCCCTATTTTCTTCGAACAATTATAATATATATTCCAAGAACTTTATATGTAACTAACCAAACAAGTCAATAAATAAAATGTATTATTCTTTCATTGAAACTTGTTTAAGATCATTATAACTGAATAATCCTTCCAACTATATTATATGACTGTTAAAATAAAAGAGCAACAAAAAACTTCCTAGTATTGATAGTACCTTCTTAGCTGATCAGTATGCCAAGTATTTTTCAACTCGATCCCATTCATATTTCTTAACCGATAAGTACCATCCTTTATTACCTCAATAACTTCATAAGGGTCCTTCTAATTAGGTATTAACTTGCCTGTATTCTATGGAGTCGAGGCCCCGGCCTCCAGAAGCACAAGATCTCCCACCTTAAACCTTCTGACTTGAACTCTGCGGTTATAATACTTAGTCGTCCTCTGTTGATAAGTTGTCAACCTTAAAACTGCAGCATCCCGAGCTTTATCTAACAAATCCAAGTTAAGTCGAAGTCCCTCTTCATTATATAACTCCTTGAAATTAGACAATTTGAATGAGGTAGACCCAATCTCAACTAAAATCAATGCATCTGTGCCGTATGCTAATCTAAAAGGTGAATCCCAGTAGTCATCCGTAGAGTTGTTCGATAAGTCCATAGGACACTCTACAACTCCTCCGGCCACCTCCCCTTAACATCATCTAGTCGCTTCTTAATTTCGTTAAGCAAAGTTTGATTAGTAACCTCAACTTGACCATTGGATTGTGGATGTGCTACCGAAGTCCTCTAATGTTGAATCCCCAAATAGGATAAGAACTGTTCAAACTTATCCCCCACAAACTATGAACCATTGTCCGAGATGAGCACCATTGGAATGCCAAATTGAAATACAACTGACTTTTTAAATTTTTTTAAATAATCCTCCTCAATAATATGACGAAGCGGTTTAGCCTCTACCCATTTAGTTATTTAATCGATAACCACCACCACATACTAGAGCTATCATTTTGTCTTTGGCAGTGACCCCGATAAATTTATCCCCCAAATAGCAAACGGGATGGGAGATAACACTGATGACAATTCTTTTGGAGGCTGGTACAGAACTAAGTTGTTAAGTTGACACTTCAGACATTTCTACCCATACCCCTTAGCTGCTTGGAACATAGTCGATCAATAGTGCCCCTTCTAGACCAACTTGTATACCAACGCCTTAGCCCCCATATGATCCCCACAAATCCCTTCATAAACATCCTTGAGTGTATACGACATTTCTGATGGAATCAAACACTTCAACAATGGTGATGAATATGACCTTTTATACAAATCTCCATTAATTAAACAAAAATATGAGTTCTAATACTTGTTCCTTTTCACCATAACCTTATCCGTTAGAAGCTTCCTATCTGCTAAGTAATCAATGTATGGAGTCATCCAACTGTTAGACCTCTCGATGCATAAAAGCTCCTTTCTATTAATGTTGGGTTCACTCAAAATCTCTAAGTACACCAAGCCTCCAAAATCTTCCACCTGCGCAACAGCCAACTTTGACTAAGCATCCATAATAGAATTACCTTATCTCTCAATCCCATTAAGAGCATAAGATTCAAATCTCTGTAACAACATCTTCACCTCGAATAAGTATCTGGTCATCCGAGCTTCATACTCTCCCTGAATTTGGTTCACTACCAACTGGAATCACTAAAAATGAGCAGATGCCGACCTTCCAAACTTTTAGCTAGCCGCTACTCTGCTAATACTACCTCATATTTTGCTTCGTTATTAGTAGTTCAAAACTTAGATCAAATTTCATGTTGCACCTCAAATCCCTCTGGGTTAGTCAGGATAACCCCGACTCCATTAGCCTCTGCATTAACTGACCCATCAACATACAAAATCCAAGAAATAGTAAGTACCGGCTACCCCTAACTAAAATAGCAACCTCCGCGGCTACATGACCGACTCAATAATCGTCTAGAAAAGTAGACTCAATCATTAAATCCATTAAATCCTGACCCTTGATAGCTGTATGAGGACGGTATTCTAAATTATATTGACTTAGCTCCACAGCCCACATCACCATCCTTCCTGAAGCATCCGACTTATGTAAGACTTTTTTCAACGGTTGATTAGTGTAGATTATGATAAACTAACCTTGAAAATAATGTCTAAGCTTTCTACTTGCTGTCACTAAAGCATATGCACACTTTTCCATATATTATCATCCACATACACTTCCATGTTCCTTCCAATCTGCTTTCGAAAGACATTATTCATCATTTTCTTCTATGTGACTCCAACATTTATTAGCCCAAATGTCATTCTATTGTAAGCATAAATAGCCCTATGGGTAATAAACGCCATCTTTGGAATGTCTTCTTTTGCCATGAAAATTTGGTGGTACAGTGAGAAAGCATCCAAGAAACTCAAAACTATAATTCCTGAGGCCACATCAATGAGTTGATCAATATGCCAAAGTGGATAAAAGTCTTTTGGGCACGCCTTATTCAAATTCGTGTAATCTATGTAGGCCTCCACTTCCTATTTTTCTTTCAGACCAAAACCATATTAGTTAACCATTTTGGTGATGAGGGCATGTTTAGCTTGGATGAGACTCAAGGAGTCAAAACGTGGGGAGATCCAATTTAAGTTCCAGTTGGACCGGTTACGAGAGCACGAGATAAACGATTCAAGGAAGGACTTATTAGATTAATTCATGAAGAATGGACTAATCAAATTGCAAGATATTCAACTAGGAATGAAGATTTAAAATTAGTTCATTGGTTGCAAGTAAGCACAAGCCAAGATGAGAAAAGTCAACAAAAGTCAACTTTGGGAAAACTAGCAATGCGCCCCAACAGAGGTTTTGCAAAGGAAGACTATGCTCCGGTGCTATACGACAGAGAAGAATTAGCTGGGGGCGAATTCAGAGCGCGCCCCAGCGGAGTACCGAGCCCCGACGCCATGTTTAGCTTATAACACTATGCCCCAGCCCAATCCTTCGGCTTTTATAGTAAAACACTCAAACTCTTATAATGGGGCAACCGAGGGAGTATTGAAAAAAAAAATTAAAATACAATATTTTGTCCAAAAATTAGGACATTTTTGGGGTTTCCAGGATATTTAGGTGCATATTAGATCTTTTATACTTGACTTGCCTAGATTGAATGAGTATGTATACCCTGTTGAAACTTATATGAGTGAGTTTATGTTAAATTTTTTAAAATATTTTTTTGTAGGGTTATTATGGATCATGTAACAATTGATTGATAGATGGAGAAGTTGAAAACTCGGATAATTTGACACAACCAATTGACGGTTCAAAGAAAAAACGTGTGAAAAAGGAAGAAAGTAAAATTTGGGAACACTTTGAAAAAAAGGTAGATCCAATAACCAAAGAATTGAGAGCATATTGTAAAACATGCACAAAAAGTTATATTATTGGACTAAAAATTTGCGCATACATCAAAAGTCATGTCTCGGTGTAATTAACCAAAATGTAACTCAAATGCATCTAGATTATGAAGGAAAAATGCATAATAGAAAATTTAGTCAGCCTATTTATAGGGATAAAATGTCTGAAGTAATCATGATGTATAATTATCCCTTCCTGAATGTTGAACATGAAGGATTATGAAGAGTGCATAACTATTTGAGTCTGAATGTGAAACCGTATACTAGAAACACTGCCAAAACAGATTGCATTAAAATTTATAAGCTTGAGAAAATGAAATTAAAACGTGCATTTGAGAACATCCACGGTAGAATTTGTCTCACTTTCGATTTGTAGTCATCTGGTACTAGTGAGGGCTATATTTTTTTAACCGCTCACTTTATTGATTATGATTTTTTGTTGCACAGTAGAATTATAAATTTCTGTCATTTTCCCCCACCACAAAACAGTACTCTTTTATCATTTTTTTATTTATAGTTTTTGAAGGATTGGGGAATTGAAAAGAAGATCTTTTCTCTCATTTTAGATAATGCAACAAACAATTACAACATGCAAAATTTCTTGAAAGCTCATTTAAAAGGAAACTTGCTTTGCAATGGTAGTTTTTTCCATGTTCGATGTTCTGCTCATATATTAAATCTCATTGCTCAAGATGGTTTGAAAATTGCAAGTGAACCTTTACGCAAGATTAGAGAGTGTTAAATATATTAAGGGGTCTGAAAGTAAACAATTAAAGTTTGCTACGTGTTGTGAACAATTGTATGTGTCGGTACAATTGGGTTTGTGTTTGGATTATGTTACTAGATGGAATTTTAGATGGGAGATGCTTGATTGTGTTCTAAAATTTAAAGATGCATTCTTTCAATAAGCCGTGGTTGAATCAACTTACACAACTTGTCTATCGAATGATGAGTGAGAAATAGCACAAGCTATCACTACCTTTTTAAAGCCATTTTTGGAAAATTACAGAATTCTTTTCGGGTACGACTTATCCAACATCAATTTTGTATTTCTTTCATGTTTTGAGGATAAAAGAACTTTTGATGTTAAATAAGTTTTGTGAGATTGAGGTAATTAGAAACATGGCAACTAAGATGTTGCCGAAGTTTAAAAAAATATTGAAACGACTATGTTGTTATCTTGTCCATAGCTACTATTCTTGACGCAAGGTATAAGGTGCAATTTGTAAAATTTAAATTGAAAAAAGTTGAGACGGATAAGGATGTGGTAAATAGAAAAGTGGACAAAATTGTGAATGTAATGAAATCTTTGTTAATGAAATATGTAACAGAGTATTCAAAAGATGGTTCACAACAAGGTCAAGACGGTGTAGGGACTTCAACTATTTTCACCACTAACACAAACGAATATAGTGATGATGAGTTTGATGTAAGTAAAGTTTTTATGTATTATAAAGGTTTTAATTTTTTTGCATATTTATCTATATTACATATTTATGTTGATGTAATTTTGTTTAAAATTTTAAATAGGAGTTTGAAAGGGAAGTGCAAGGTACTACGTCAACAAGAATGGAATTGGAACAATACTTGGAGGAGAAAATGGTCACTAAAAAAAGTTCTTTTAATATTCTTGAAAAGTAAAAAAAAAACTTTCTGAGAGGTACAAAATTCTTATTTTTAATTCTAGTTTTATACTTTAATTTTATGCATGATTAATGACTACTTGGTACTTTCAAATATTATGTTATTATAGATATCCAATACTTGCTAAGATGATATATACTGTAGTTCTCACAAAATACCGTAGTTCACTTTTATCGGATAATGCATAAGCGTTAATTTGTGGACGTAATTGGATTTGTGGATATGAAATACAAGGTTTGTTTTAGTTGTAATTTTTTTTATTACTTTAATTGTAGTTTTTTAGTTTAATTTTTGGTATTGATATTTTAAAATTTAAATTGATATTTTTAATATAGATGATGGGTCAATGGATGATCAACTTTTGGTGCCGTTAGCTGCAAATCAAGAATCAAAGGGTTCTAACGTGGCCGAAATTTCAAGTGTTAGGAGTGACTAGACATTACTCACTAGTAAGTACGTCATAGGAGTGACTATCTATATTATTCTGTTTAGGTCTTTATATAACTTTAGCAGCACCATTGTGAAATGAAAGGAGTTTGAGATTTTGCATGCATTGTGTACCATTATGTTTAGATTTTTTTCCTTGCCACTGTAACAGCCTTTGAAACACCTTGTGAATTTAAGAGAACTAATGCCCATGGACTTATCTTCACCATGTTGTTTAGAGATTTTGCATGCATTTTTTAGGTCTTTATATCACTTTAGTAGCACCATTCTGTTTAGAGATTTTGCACGCATCGTGTACATGAGAAAGTTGTTTAGTTTTATATTGCTCTATATGCCTTACTATAAGGCTTTGGAAATTTTGACGCCCCCAAATTCGGGTCCCTTGAACCTTGGGTTCAGTGATCACGGTGCATCATGCACAACACATTTATCTACATTTTCATTATTAAGTACATCATCTCTTACATTATTTTTAATATGAAACAAATTACTATCCCAGGTTTAGCTAACCTTTAATACAAAACGTAATATTCCAAAAGGGTTTAAAATCATAAAGTAAACTAAATAAAATATAAACTAAGCTACTCCTTACCTTTTTCTTTACCTATGTCTTCCTTGGATCTTTCCGCTGACTCGGGCTTAAATGAAAATGTTAGTTTATGCAAGGGTGAGCAACTACAATGCTCAACAAGTTTTTAAAACAATTTATCAATAATATTTGAATCAAGAATAGTCTTTGTAGAAATGCTTCCACAATTGAATAATAACTGTGAAATATTTTGAATAATAGACATTTCGTCAAATCGAATATTATCTTAAATTTTCATGCTGAGTGGTCACTATGGACCCTGAACCTCTAGAAGGATGATCAATTATTCATTGAATGTGACGCCCCCAAATCTGGGCTTACATAGCCCAATTTGAGACATCATAAAATACAAGATAACTAAAACAAACAGTACATAGAACAGAAATACAAAACTCAATAATATACAACTAAGTCTTCACTATTACTGTCACATTATATACAATATGTGAAGACTACTAGAGCTATCTCTCAGACCTTTACCCCATTCCCCTGCTAGACCCAGCTATTCTCTCATTTCTTAAAGAAAATGGAACAAAAAAGAAATGGTGAGCTCAAATAGTTCAGTAAGAAATATCATGATTAAGATAACAATGAATAAATTATCATTAGCCTTCAACAGTTGAGTTCTTGATAGAATATAATAAACAACAAGTTTTAGATCAATAATAGCAGCGGAATGAGTAATCCATTAGAAGAATCATGTAGACTATGATGTCCACTAACTTCTCTTTTTAAGAAAAAATATCATCAACTTTTATCATCTTAATCACTACTAGTCATGATGATATAAATTCACAGTTTCTGATCATAATCATGCAAGTCAAAAGTTTATTTTTGCACTACAGGCCAAAGATATTCAAATATAACACCAATGGTCATGAGTATACCAGTCTTCAGCCTTTGGTCATAATCATACCAAACAACAGTTCTTCTTTGCCCCAAGCTAAAGAGAACATTCACAACGTGCCCTAAAAGACACAACAATTATATCACCTTTATCCTATTATCTATACCTCAGGCCACAGATATTCACAATAACATGATTCTTGATGATTAGAATAACAACAGTGATATGATGAACAGAAGAAACAAGATGATTAATAAATATCAAAAGTTTATGATTTTACTTTGTGTAGATTTAAATAATGTCTAAATTGTCAACACGACGTTGACTCATATTCAAGAACGATATTCAAGATCCACAATTCAAAATAACGGTTAAAGTTCAATAGAAAGATTTATAAAAATAGGAATGTTCAATTGAAATGGTATTAGATGAAGTGCAAACTATTAAGGAACATATAATCATTTCAGAAAACTTTACCAAATAGTACTTATCATAGTAAGTTAAGAATATAAAAAGAATGATACCACTTACCTTAACACGTGATTGGATATGAAGTTGATCAACCTATATATTTATAATTTAATTAGTAACTACCACATATAATTTCATGGTGTATACCAATTCGTATGAAATCATCAAAAGTGATTTGATAGAATAAAGTAGAATAACTTCAATATAGTTTTTGAAAGAAAATAATATTTTAAAATAAATCTTTCAAATGAAGCTTTTCAAAATAAATCTTCTAAAGGAACAACCTTCTAAAGGAAGATTTATAAACACCATGTGACGTGTGTGGTTGCTTATATAATTTTTATAAAAACATTTACTTGAACAGTACTCATACACTTACAGATCTTCAAAAATACTCAAGATGACTTTAGCACACTCAAAGAGAACTTACACAAAGTAATATTTAGGGAGTAAAAGAAAGAATAAGCAAGAAAGTTTTCTATTTATAGCAAAAAATCTTATCATAAACCAAGATTTTCTAATTTAATCCAAATCGTATATTTTAAGATAATGTGTAATCTATACCACCCATTTTATCTTTTAAGATTTTTTTAATCTAAACCATTCATTTAAAGATCATCTTTAATCTACACTGTTCATTTCAAATTCTATAATCATTAAATTATATTTAATCTTTACCATTCATTTCAGATCTCCTTTAATCTATTCCATTTAATTAACTTTATATATAAGGTAACTAACTTTATATAAATCAATTAACTTTATATATAAAAATAAATAACCTTATATAATTTATCATAATAAAATAATTTACTTAAATAATTTATATAAAGTAAATAACTTTATATAAATTATTATAATAAAAACGAATAACTTTATATAATTTATTATAATAAAAATAAATAACTTTATTAATTCAATTATTTAACAATAATTCATAATTATTCATTATTATTATGACTAATTATTATATAAGCAGTGTAGTTGACTTTTTGAGTTAGATAAGTAGAAAAATTAACTAATAATGGAATACAACAGTTTAATCAACATAATAAAATAGATAACAATAATGCTGAAAATAAATAAGAAAATAACACGTTACTGTGTAATGTGAATTACTGTGCATATGCTATTGTGGCAATTATCAGCTTAATAATATGAATTATTATGCATGTGATAATTGTTGGTTCAATAAATTCAATATAGTACAATAGCCACTTTATCAATTCAATAATATGAAACACTGTGCAATACCGTGTACTACTGTGCAATACTGTGTGCTACTATGCAATACCACATATTACTATTCCTTTACCACCGGGTATTTTAACAGTTAAAAGTGATTGTACCATTGACTATATTTATTTAGACAGGTTACGTATGTCGCTTTCTATATCCGACAATATTTCGTTGTGGGGGTCCACCAATATTTGGTTATTTCGACGCCGTTGTACGAATCGAATATTCCCCGACAGAACGAATATTCTCCGATAAGATAAAATTTGTACAAGCATTTCTTAAATTTCACTTTTGTCAATTTATTCATTTACCGTTTTCAAACAAAAATATATAAAGAAAATTTAAATTTTTATTTCATAAAAGTCAGGGTCTTACAACCTCCCCTACTTATGAAATTTTATCCCCAAAATTGACGTACCTAATACTTCGAAAAGATAATGATACTTAGATTTCATTTTAGATTCTAGCTCCCAGGTCATTTCCTCAGTATCTTAGTTTCTCCATAAAACCTTGACTTGAGGTATAACCTTTGAGCGTAGGATCTGCTCTTTGTTATCTAAGATCATGATAGGTACCTCTTTGTACGTTAAATCCTCTACTATAACGTCTGGCTCTAACTCAATGATGTGATTCGAATCTTTCACATATTTACATAGCATGGATATGTGAAAAACGTTATGAATGCGAGACTTGCTTGGTGGTAAGGCTAGTATGTAGGCCACGGATCCTACTCAGTCTAGAATTTCAAATGGGCCAATAAATTGAGGGTTGAGCTTTCCTCTCCTTCCGAATCTCGTAACTCCTTTCCATGGAGAAACACGTAAGAATACATGGTCTTTAGAACATTAAAACTTTCATCCCTTCGATATAGATCAACATAACTCTTTTGTCGTTCTTGTGCGGTTCGTATTCGTTGTCGAATTATTTGGATCTTTTCTGTTGTTAAACGTACCAACTCAGGTCCCAAAAGTTTTGCTTCTCCTACCTTATTCCAGCATACTGGAGAGCGACACTTTCGTCTATACAAGGCCTCAAATGGAGCCATGCCTATCCTTGCTTGATAACTGTTGTTGTAGGAGAATTCAACTAATGGCAAGTACTTGTCCTAACTTTCCTTGAAGTATAGTACGCAAAGTCTCAAAAGATTTTCAAGAGTCTGAATTGTCCTTTCAGATTGTCCGTCTGTTTGAGGATGGTATGCAGAACTAAATCGTAGCTCGGTGCCCATAGCTTTTTGTAGACTGATCCAAAAGCGTGAAGTAAATCTAGGATCTCAATCAAAAACTATGGAAACTGACATGCCATGCAATCTTACAATATCATTTACGTACATACCGACCAGACACTTGCGTGAAAAGTTTTCTCTTATAGGCAAGAAATGAGCGGACTTGGTCAATCTATCTATGATGACCCCAAATCGTATTAAAGCCTTGAGAAACTTTGGGAAGACCCGTCACGAAGTCCATAGTGATGTGTCCCCACATTCATTCTGGAATTTTGAGTGATTGCAATAGACCTTTAGGCACTTGATACTCTGCCTTGACACGTTGACAAGTTAAGCACCTTAAGATAAATTCTGCAATCTCCCTCTTCATATTTTCCCACCAAAATATATATAGAAGGTCACGATACATTTTGGTACTTCCCGGGTATGTGACTCTATCATAATTTTATGCTTCAATTCAGGGTCGTTAGGAACACAAATTTGAGAGTTGACTCGAAGTATTCATTTCTCGTCGATTCTTGCTTCTGGAATAACACCTTCTTGTACTTTCTTCATCATATTCATCATTTTTGGATCAGTAGCTTGAGCAGCTTTAATTTTATCGATTAAAGCTAGTTCTAAATGTACGTGCGCAATCTTCATGTGAGTCCCTGGTGGTTTTAACTCTATCTCCATCTTTTGTACGTCGTACAAAATACATTTTTGCATAGTTAGCATTGCACTTTTACTCGCATAAGATCTTCTGCTTAATGCATCAGCTACAATGTTTGCTTTTCCTGGGTGATATTGGATGGTGTGGTAGTAATCTTTTAACAGCTCAAGCCAACGTCGTTGCCACATGTTAAGTTCCTTCTGGGTGAAGAAATACTTGAGGCTTTTGTGATCCATAAAGATTTTCACTTTCTCCCCGTACAAGTAGTGCCTCCAGATCTTCAATGCGAAAACGACCGCTGCCAACTCTAAATTATGAGTAGGATAATTTTTCTTATAATCTTTGAGTTGTCAAGAGATATAGGCTATAACTTTTCCATGTTGCATAAGTATACAGCCTAGACCTTTGTCTGAAGCATCGTTGTAGATAAGAAATTCTCCTGATCCTGATGATATGGTTAGAACAGGAACTGAAATAAGCCTCTTCTTAGTTCTTAAAAACTTTTCTCACATTCCTCGTTCCATATGATTTTTGTGCTTTTCTGAGTCAGCTGAGTTAATGGAGTGGCGGTTCGAGAAAATCCTTCTACAAATCTCCGATAATAACCAGTTAAGCTCAAAAAACTTCGGACTTCAGTTACTAACCGAGGTTGCTCCCAATTTACTATTGCTTCAATCTTTACAGGATCAACTGATATTTCCTGACTGAAAATCATATGCCCAAGGAACGTGACTTCCTCAAGCCAAAACTCACACTTTTTCAGCTTGGCATACAACTTGTTCTCACGTAGGCTTTGGAGTATTAATCTCAGGTGTTGTTCATGATCCTCACGACTCTTGGAGTATATGAGAATGTCATCAATAAAGAAAACCACAAAATGATTAAAATATTCTTTGAATATCCGGTTCATCATGTCCATAAAAGCTACAGGAGCATTTGTTAGTCTAAAAGGCATGACTAAGAACTCATAATGCCTGTAGAGGGTTCTGAAAGTTGTCTTTGGAATGTCATCAGCTTTAACTTTTAACTGATGATATCCAGAGCGAAGATCAATCTTTGAGAAATGTTGAGCCCTCTGCAATTGATCAAACATGTCATCAATTCGAGGTAGCGGGTACCTATTTTTGATGATAACATGATTCAACTCTCGATATTTAATGCACAATCTCATACTCCCGTCCTTCATCTTGACCAAAAGTCCAGGGGCACCCTAAGGCGATGCACTCGGACAAATGAAACCAGTATCTAAAAATTCCTGTACTTGGACCTTTAGCTCTTGAAGTTCAATATGAGCTATTCGGTATGGGGCTTTGAAAATAGGCTTAGTACCGGGTTCAAGATCAATATAGAATTTAATTTTCCGGTTTAGAGGTAAACTAGGAAGTTCATCGGGAAAAACATCAGAAAACTCATTAACAATAGGAATATCATTCAAGTTTGACATATCTTTGTTCTAGTCCGTGACATGAGATAAAAAGGCTTGACATCCGTTTTTCAATAAACGAGTGGTTTTATGGCTAGAAATGATAGTTATAGATTTCAATGGTTTAATTGTTTGAATTTGCATAACAGGTTGATTAGAAATATGAAAACTAATTATCTTTTGAAAGCAATCAATTTTAGCATGATAATTGGTCAACCAATCAATTCCTAAAATCACATCAAATTCATGTATTTCCAAAGAAATAAGGTCAACGGGTAATATAAAGCTGTTGACTTGAACTAAGCAAGATTTATATACTGTAGATGTAATGGCTATTGCTCCTAATGGGGTTTCAACTAATAAGTCAAAGTCCAAATTTTCAGGAGTTAAGTTTAATCGTTGAGCACACGTAGGTGAGATAAAAAAATGGGTAGAACCAGTATCTAATAGGGCATAGACTTTACAAGAATTTATGAATAACTTACCGGTTATCACCTCAATCGGGTCTCGTATCATTTAGGATGTCATAACAAAAGCTCTCCCTTGAACCACATATTTTTCCTTATCCGCGCTAGCTTTTAGTACCATCATTGCAGTTGGACTTGATTTTGTAACAGGACAAAATCGACCAACATCACCTTCCTTTTCGCAACTATAGCATAACTTAGACCACCGAGTACAATTTGGGCTGATATGACCTTCCTGACCACACCTGTAGCATCTTACCAGTGATTGATCTCCTCCCCTTAAAATTGGTGCCGGTGCTGGTACTGGTGCCCTTCCATAATCATTATGGGATCTCCTCAACTTGAAATTATTCCAACTGGATTCTCCTATTCTGTTATTCGATGCTGGATTACCACCGAAGTGTTGGTTACCTCCTCTAGGGTTCTCGTTCATGTGGTTGTTGTCATTTCTTTCCCTATGCTGATCATTGACTCTTGGCTGCATTATTTCATCTGTTCTCTACCCTTTGAGCCTTATCCACAACATCTGAATACACACTAAATTTATGAGAGCTAAGTTATTAATGAATTTTGAATCTCAAACCTCTTAGGAACATCCGACTCATTCGTGCTTCGTCATCGACTAGATGGGTGGCAAAACGAGATAACTCGACAAACTTAGCTTCATATTATGAGACTCTCATATTTCCCTGCTCTAGCTTTATGAACTCCACCTCCTTTATATAGCGGATGCTTTCTGGAAAGTACTTTTCGTTGAATAGCTCTTGAAATTCCAGCCAAGACATTTCGAGAGCCGAATGATGGATACGTTTTACCACCTTCCACCAATGGTCTGCCTCACCTCGTAACATAAAAGTGGCAAGTGGAACCTTCTGATCATCTGCACATCGCATGACATCAAGTACTTTTGTCATCTTCTTCAACCACGCCTCCGCTTTGAGTGGGTCGGGCTTCCCAAAAAATTCAAGTGATCCCAAGTCTTTAAATTACTTAACGATGACATTCCTTAAATTATTAGCGTTTCCACCGGTAGGACCTCCCCTCGCCTGATTTTGGTTACATTACATGAAGTTTGTAACGACCTCGAAATTCGACCCATATTCTTCTTTTAAATTCTGTATTTATTATTCATTATTTCCTTAACGTCCAAATTTCGGTCCGTTAATAAATCCTTAATCACCTTCATTAATCCCTTCAATGATTTATAAATCATCAATTACCAAATATTTGGTGTAATTTTTTCTTTTTCTCAATTCAATTAATGTATTAAAAAATTTGGATATTAAAAATCTTTACATCTAGATCCTAGTCCCTGGATCGCAACCTTAACCCTCATCTTTCTATACCATTATCTTAAATCTCATCATTCAAAATTTACTGTTATTTATTTTCATACAATTATTCCTTATTGCGTCATTCGTAATCAAACATATAATAATTTCTATCGTAACAATTAATTTAAACATTCACGGTTCACAATTTAACTCTATTCATCCTATACGGATCCAACGTATATAAATATAAAAAATGTCAAAATAACTTTGCAATTTATTATATTGAATATAACTATTTCATTTACAACCTTCTTGGTTGATCCATCTCTAATAAAATCCGATATTTCTGAAATTCATTTCTTAACCTGCAAAAATTTAATTTAAGCAAGTAATGAACACAACGGCTCAGCAAGTTCAACAGTTATACTTCACATAGCACATCCCTTATCATGCTTGGTGTGTGTCATACATCATGTGCTTGTGCTTCTACTATAGCAATATATCTCATATATATTCATATTGTTGCACAAAATACACATTGTGGTCATATTAATCACGTATCACGTAATACATAATTTGTATGTAGTTAAAACAAGAATTACATATCATAACAGTCCAACATTTAACATAAAAGGGACTGAAGAACTTGTCTGGCGTCCAATTAATAGCTCAAAACCTTAACTCGATCAACCTATGATCATAAAATAATCAAATAATAATTATTTATCTCTTTATGATATTAATTTAATTAATTAATATCATCCCTAATGTAATTAACCCTACCTGACAATTTATTTTAGGGTACCGGGTTAATTATTAACTAATAAGGTTAATTATATTAACCTCATTCCTTAAAATATTCATTTAACTTAATATCAAATACATTCACTACGGACAACCCAGCTCATCGGGTAAATTTTAGTATATTCGGTTGTCCGAATTTTCAGTTATTCATTTTCTAACCTATAAACTCATTAGATTAATATTTAAATATTAATCTTCAATATTTAATATTTTTACAAAAATATTAAATTCAATGCCCAAACAGCATTTCTATATCTTTAGTATTTTTCTATAATTTTCTATGATTTTTAAACAATTTTTAAACATTTATTTCATTAAAAATCACTTCTAGGGGCATTTTGGTAATTTTCGCTGCATTAGGGACACATTCGGTATTTTCCGGAAAGCCCAGGGGCATTTTCGTCATTTCAGCGCCCCTATGGACAAATTCGGTATTTTCCAGAAAGAACGAGGGCATTTCTGTAATTATCGCGCGTCTAGGACACAGCCGGCATTTCTGGAAAAGAGCGGGAGTAAAAACGTAATTTTGCTGCTCAAAACTCGGCCGCGCATGGCGCGCGACCCCTTTCCCCGGCTCCGCCTCGCCAAACGACGTCGTTTAGCGTGGCAAAAATTCTTCTTCCGCGCATTGCGCGGCCTGCCTTCCTTCAGCGCCCAAAACGGCACCGTTTCATACCGCACCTGGCAAAAAAAATGGCTGCCGCGCATTGCGCGGTAGCCTTTTTATTTCTTCCTCCAGATTCCTTCCGGTAACAGTACAAACCATGCAAAATTTATCATTTTTGTTCCAATTTTTCACCACAAAATCATTCCAAAAATTACATAATTCATAACTATACATGCAAAAATTATTTAGAATAATTATTCTACTTATTTACTAATTTTCCATAAAATTAATTTACCACCATAAATATAGAAATAAATCAAATAAATTTATTTTATACCTTCTAATGCTTTCCTTTGAAGTTTTTCTTCCTCTTGATAGCGTCACTAATTCTCTCCTTAGTGGCGTAAGGTGGCGGTGATGGATGATCATGGTGGCTCTCGGTGAAAGAGAAGAGAGAGATATGTTTATGTTTTGCTTTCTTTTTTCTTATTCTTCTTTATCTTTTTCATTTCCCTTTCTTTCCTTTTTATATTCCATGCAACTTAACCAATTTTTATAAAAAAATCAGTTCCACCGCCTCTCTCACGCGACCAAACTTGGAAGATTCCGGATTTTCCAAAAATCATGCAATAATGTAATATTTTTATACATTACGTAATTATAACGTGTAATAAATATTTTATATAACATATATAAAATATTTATTTTAATTCACTAAAAATCATAACATGATTTATGAGTAATATTAATACCTTTTTCGGTATTTTACTTGACAAATTTTGTACACGCATAATGACATGCATGTAGTTATCTGAAGTAATTTATACTTCCAAAAATCATAAAATAATTCATATAATTTATAAAAATTATTTTTCATAATTTTTCACTTCATTACTTGGACATCATGTTACATTAACATGTTCCCGTTTTCGAAATATTATCCTTCATAAAAGTCATAATAATTACATTATACATAAATATAATTTTTAATAACTTAAAACATTAATTTTTCTTATTTATTATTCAATTTCTTTAATATTTACAATAATTTCTTTATATATGTAAATTATATATAACTTAATATTATATAATTTATATATTTACATTCTCCTTTCTTAAATAATTTCTTAATTTCCTTATTCCATTTAATCACCTTATATAAATTACATAATTATTCTTATATAATTTATATAATTATTATTTTCTTCATACCTTATTTTAATTTCCTTATATAAATTATATAATTTATTATTATATAATTTATATAATTACCTTTCCTTCTCAATTAATTTCTAAACTTCTTCCAAAATTCTTGATAAAATCTAAAATTAATAATTACAATTTTATTAACTTCCTCATTCGCTTTTCATTTAAAATTGGATTAATTTAATTATTAATCCCTTAATTTTCATAATTAATAGCATTTATAATTATCAATTAAATATATCAATTAAATATGCACACTTATATATATATACAAACGTATATATATATATATATATATATATATATATATATATATATATATATATATATATATATATATATATATATATATATATATATATATATATACACACACATCTAATTCACATATCTCACATTACCATTTAACATTATTTAAATAATAATTTTCGTATTTCTATAATAATTTTATTGTACTTTTACAAGAAATTTCTCTTATTCTTCATAAATTGTTTTTAAACAATTTATTTACTTTTTAATTATTTTAAATTAACACAATTCGTCATGATCTCTGTACAGATTTAATTTACTAATTAAATCTCATCATATACCTTAATCACATAAAATAATAATTAATTTGAACAATCTTGATAATTTAATCAATTAAATTCTCATTTGATATTATTAAAGAAATTTTGAAAATTCGGATCCTCACAAAGTTTCTAAAGAAACCATCCTGATTTGCATGATCACCAGCATTATTTTCTGAAGTTGTAGGAGGATTGTTTGTAGTTTCCTGGTTCTCAGCTACATTCGCATCGGGCAGTGGATAGTTTATTCCCTGATTTTTAGAAGTCATTCTTAACCACTGTCATAAGATAAAAGTTAGTTAAACAAACTGACTCGTCACTTCTTATCCTCACATTCAAGACAGCTCATTAGATAACAAAATTCAATTTATGTAGGACACACTAGTGACGCAATATATTCATCTCTCTAATCCTATTTCTACCCCATATCTCCATTAAAGATCATATCCCTAAGCACTGATACCAAATGTGACGCCCCCAAATCTGGGCCTATATAGCTCAATTTGAGGCGCCATAAAATACACAGTAACTAAAACAAATAGTATATATAACAGAAATACAGAACTCAATAATATACAACCAAAACTTCACTATTATTGTCACACTATATAAAATATGTGAAGACTACTACAACTATTTCTCGGACCTTTACTCCATTCCCCGCCTAGACCAAACTATTCTCTCATTTCTTAAAGAACAATGGAACAAAAAAGAAAGGGTGAGCTCAAATAGCCCAATAAAAAATATCATGACTAAGATAATAATGAATAAATTATCATTAGTCTTCAACAGTTGAATTCTTGATAGAATATAGTAAACAACAAGTTTTATATCAATAATAGCAGCGAAATGAGCAATCCATTAGAAAAATCATGTAGACTACGATGTCCACTAGCTTTTCTTTTTAAGAAAAAATATTATCAACTTTTATCATCTTAATCACCACTAGTCATGATGATATAAATTCACAATTCCTGATCATAGTCATGCAAATCAACAGTTCATCTTTGCACTACGGGCCAAAGATATTTAAATATAACACCAATGATCATGATTATACCAGTCTTCAGCCTTTGGTCATAATCATACTAAACAACAGTTCTTTTTTGCCCTAGACCAAAGAGAACATTCACCACGTGCCCTAAAATACACACAATAATTATATCGCCTTTATCCTATCATATGTGCCCCAGACCACAGATATTCACAGCAACATGATTTTTGATGATTAGAATAACAAAAGTGATATGATGAATAGAAGAAACAAGATAATCATTAAATATTGAAAGTTTATGATTTCATTTTGTGCAGATTCAAATAATGTCCAAATTGTCAATATGATGTGGACTCAAATTTAAGAACGATATTTTAGATCCACAATTCAAAATAACGGTTAAAGTTCAACAGAAAAATTTAGAAAAATAGGAAGGTTCAATTGAAATGATATTAGATGAAGCGCAAATTATTAAGGAACATATAATCATTTCAAGAAACTTTACCATATAGTACTTACTGTAGTAAGTTAAGAGTATGAAAAGAAGGATACCCCGGACCTTAACACGTGACTGGATATGAAGTTGATCAACCTATATATTTATAATTTCATGGTGTATACCAATTCGTATGAAATCATCAAAAATGATTTGATAGAATAAAGTAGAATAACTTCAATATAGTTTTTGAAAGAAAATAATATTTTAAAATAAATATTCCAAATGAAGCTTTTCAAAATAAATCTTCTAAATGAACAGTCTTCTAAAGGAAGATTTATAAACACCATGTGACGTGTGTGGTTGCTTATATAACCTTTATAAAAACACTTACTTGAACAATACTCGTACACTTACAGATCTTCAAAAATACTCAAGATGGCTTTAGCACACTCAAAGAGAACTTACACAAAGTAATATTTAGAGAGTGAAAGAAAGAATAAGCAAGAAAGTTTTTATGAAAAATCATGAAGTTAAAGCCTTTATTTATAGCCAAAAATCTTATCATCAACCAAGATTTCTTAATTTAATCCAAATCGTATATTTCAAGATAATGTTTAATCTATACCACCCATTTTATCTTTTATGATTTTCTTAATCTAAACCATTCATTTAAAGATCATCTTTAATCTACACCGTTCATTTCGAATTCTGTAATCATTACATTATATTTAATCTATACCATTCATTTCAAATCTCCTTTAATCTCTACCATTCAATTAACTTTATATATAAAATAACTAACTTTATATAAATCAATTAACTTTATATATAAAAATAAATAACTTTATATAATTTATCATAATAAAATAATTTACTTTACATAATTTATATAAAGTAAATAACTTTATATAAATTATTATAATAAAAACGAATAACTTTATATAATTTATTATGATAAAAATAAATAACTTTATCAATTCAATTATTCAAAAATAATTCACAATTATTCATTATTATTATGACTAATTGTTATATAAGCAGTATAGTTGACTTTCTGAGTTAGATAAGTAGAAAAATCAACTAATAATAGAATACAACAGTTTAATCAACATAATAAAATAGATAACAATAATACTGAAAATAAATAAGAAAATAGCACGTTACTGTGTAATGACAATTATTAATTTAGTAATGTGAATTACTGTGCATATGCTACTGTGACAATTATCAGCTCAATAATATGAATTATTATGCATGTGACAATTATTGGTTCAATAAAGTCAATATAGTACAATAGCCACTTTATCAGTCAATAATATGAAATACTGTGCAATATCGTGTGCTACTGTACAATACCGTGTGTTACTGTGCAATACTGTGTGCTACTGTGCAATACCGTATGTTATTATTCCTTTACCAACGGGTATTTTAATATTTAAAAGTGATTGTACCGTTGACTATATTTGTTTAGAAAGGTTACGTATGTCACTTTCTATATCCGACAATAATTCATTGTGGGGGTCCACCAATACTTGTTTATTTTGGCGCCATCGTACAAATCGAATATTCTCCGACAGAACGAATATTCTCCAACAAGATAAAATTTATACAAACATTTCTTAATTTTCACTTTTGTCAATTTATTTATTTACCGTTTTCAGAAGAAAATATATAAAGAGAATTTAAATTTGTATTTCATAAAAGTTGGGGTCTTACATTGAATACCTCAAGAGTGTAGGTTAATCACAAAAACTAAATTTCACTATCTTCAAGTACTTAACGGAGGGAATAGTCATTACTTTTTTGAAATTTCTTGATTTTGCTTTTGTTGGAAAAATGCCCATAAGTTTTGACCAGTAACTCCGATTGAGATTATTCAACATGTTCCAGAAAGTTAAGATGTATCTCTACAACTTTTATGTTATAGATTTTGACAAATTCTAGCTGAAAAAAGTCTGAAATTAGCCTTTAAGTGATTGCTATATAAATGTCAAGCTGAAAACTCAAATACGACAACTCTAAGTTTTGATCTACTAAGCCTTTATTCCAATTCCTTCCTCCTTGATTTGGGCTTGTTGAAGATGTTGGGTTTAGCCATTCCACATCATATAGCTCAGCCTTCCCTTATTTGATACCAAATTGGACTTGAATTGGGTTTGAATCGATTTTCATTTTAAGCATCATTGAACAAACCCCAACCCATTCGCTTGAAATGCATCCAATAATATTTTTCTTGAACACTTTAGCCCATATGATTATATCAATTTGAATTGAATCCTTCTCGTTTGATATAGCCCTGGTCAGGATCGTATCATCCTCTCTAGAGCTCATAACTTTTTCTTTCTATCCTCACTCTATAACTTTCTATCTTTTTAACATATGACCAACCAACTTAGCAAAGGAGATAGGTGGGGTTATTTATAACTCTAGCTCTCTTTCTATACATATATGTGCATATATGATATCTATGAGGGTTGTTCATCTCAATCTCATTATAGAATCCACACCAACTATTTAGTTTGGATAAGCTTTCAAAGAATTTATGAATTTAACATCATACTTTAATAACTTGTCTAGCTGAAACAATATAGAATAAACTTTTATTAAAAATGCAGTTCATGCAAGAATAGAACTATAAGAAGCTCAAATGGTTCAAATAATGAAAAATTTCTTAAATGCACCTAAATGCGATCATGGCATACAACTACAATGTATAGAATTACAAGAAATAGTTGAAAGTAGAATGCCCTCAAGTCAGTCATATATTTATATGATAATCATATACTTTGTAATATTATTCAATTATTAATAAAAGAATTATTTGTTTAAAGTAGTTTTTTTATTCATGTTTGATTGGTTGAATTAATTAAATGGATAAACCTATAGTTTTGGAGCAATGTTTTTAGAATCATAGTTTTGATTATGTTGACTTGGTCACACTCCATCCTTGTGTTTTGATGATGACTTTATATGAATACTAAGTTCTTGTATTATATACTAATCATGCAACAGGCTATATAGTATCCTGAATGTGAAATCAGTAATATGCATCAATACAGCAAGCTGTGAACTGAACTGGATCAATACATCATGCTGCAAACTGGACTGAATTGTGATAGACAGAAACTTTCATACAATAGGCTACATAACCATGCTGGATCGAGTCTGCAGAATTATTAAAGATGGACATATTTCAAATCGAGACTCTTAGGAATCAATGTAAGACCTTAGCTAGAGTTTTAAATTCAATCAAAGCTCTTAGATTACATTGCATACATGGAAACCTATTTTGCATTTTCAATATATATATATATATATATATATCATCCTTCTCCCTTACCAAAAAGATACACTGAATAGAGATAAGATACAATAAATACAAGTGTTTCTATTGAGCTTTATACTTCATCCTCTCGGCTTAAATTGTTATTCTCTAGGGTAAAGTCTTGCACTGCTGAAAATATTAAAATCAAAGCAACTAAATTCAGTTTTTGGCATCCTTATATTGTGAGATTTATTGGTGATATCTCTTACTCTCATAGTTGAACATTACATATAGAATTTAAGCCTTGAATTGATTTATCTTTCTTTGCTTTGATCATAGTTATTGTGTTACCCATTTATATTTTGTGTTTTCTAAATCGATTGTGTTAGGTGAATTTACAATTAAATTCTAAGGGAGCTTATAAGCTCGGTGAGTAAGTGTACTCAAATAGTGCATTGGTTTCCACAAGTGTGCATAAGTGCTCAAGGAGGATAGGCCCTCAAATTTTGGGAATTTGAATTGTAAAACTGTATTTGAAAATATTTATAAATATAAGAAGTCTCCGATATCAATTGATATTAGACATGGAGTAGGCCACTAGAATAGACGTTAGGGGCCGAACTACGTAAAAAATCGTGGTGTTCATGTGATTGCTTGATATTTATCATGTTGCGAGTTTTAAGTTTTTAATAGACATTAACATATTCTAAATGGTTCATTGTATCAAATATATAACAAATTAAATCTTTAATACAGTAGACTGTTTTTATATACAGCAAGTTAAAGTTCTTTTACAGGAAACTGTTTCTATTTTCAGCAGACTAAATCCACGATACAGTTAGCTGTTTGCTTATTCAGCAGACTAAAAATTCTATCCGACAGATCGACTAATTCTCAGACTCAGTAAACTATTTTCACAATCTAGCATACTGCATTACAAACTGTTTTAGTAATTAGCAAAAATTGGATACTGTTTACTCACACATTTATTCAACCCCCCTTCTAAGTGTGCTTACACATATTTCAGATTATGCTAATGAGATCTAAATTCAAGATAACTCAAAACTAAAATATTCCTAATCGTGCGATCACTAAAATGAGGATTATTGAATCCAGATAGATTAATACATACTATGTTTGCTCTTTCAAAAATGATGATTGATCACATAAATCATTTGTGTAGAGGCACTAAAGCAAATATGTAGGTGCTTATTAGAGAATAAGTTCACTGAACGTGACTTACTTAAAGAATACCTAATGAAGTTTTATTTACCTGTCAATAGGAGTTCCTAATGTGATAGTAGTACAAGTAATCCTCGAACTTGAGATCATCATAGTATCTTATGTATGATGAGTTATACTTTGGCATATTTCGTAAGACTATATAGGTATATTAAAGGATATATTCGTGAATAATAAATTGTAAATGGAGGTAGGTGAATGACCAACAAAGGATCTACTACTTCTAGTAAAGGGAGAGAATGTTCTATGTGATTCGATAAATGACAATTCAGTAATCCTTTGGCCATGGCAGAATGGAAATTAGAAAAGAGTTTCTAATTTACATTAATTGGAGTTATGCATTTAAGAATCGAAATACATATGATCAAATTAAATAACACTTGATAGTAATTTCATTTCTTATATTTGATTGAGACATTGTGTGGTAGAATGATTGAATTGTACAGTAACTATTCGTGAAATAGGTTCTTTATAGTCAAATGTTGAAATTCATATTATCCGGAAAGTCGTGAACTACTAAGGGGGCTTACCCTTATTGTGGAATAAATAAGTATTTATTTATAAATAAATTAAAGGAGTTTAATTTATTATTATAAATAATATTAGAATGTTTCTAATTTATTTATTTTACAACCGGTTTAATATTGAACCTAAAGGGTCACACCGTAAAAAGAATAATATTTATTTTAGAAGTTAGTAGAGTAATGATAATAATAAATAAAGTGTATTTAATTTATACTATTATGGTAATAAATTAAATAGCTTAATATTTATAATTATGTATTTTAGCAATACTAATTATAAATTAATAAGAGGAGTCTTATTATTATTATTATTATTATTATTATTATTATTATTATTATTATTATTATTATTATTATTATTATTATTATTGTTATTATTATTATTTAGTTCCTAAATATTTTAGAAATTAATTAATAAGAAGTACTCTCATTATAAATAATTAAGTTCCCAATTAGATTATGAGTTAAATTAAAACCTTATTTCTAAAGAGTTTAGAAGGGTTGAATAAATCTATAAATAAGAGGAGTCTTATTATGGATTTTGGGGGGGGGGGGGGGGGGGGGGGTGGGGGGGGGGGGGGTTACATAGACACTTTTCAAGTGTTGGAGAATACTTCTAATAATTTTAAACATTTAAGAGTTAGAGAGAGAAGGAGAGAGAATTAGGGTTAGCCACCTAAGATATTATTGAATCTAAATTACTTCTTCAATCAATATTATTCTTGGTGGTCACCTTTAGAGGCTACATATTTGGGTAGCTAACGTTGATCTGAAGATTCTAATCGATGGAATTGAAAAAATATGCGAAGGATTTAGAGGTGAACCAGTAGCTGTTCAAAGTAATTGAATCTACAAAGGTATAACCCATTATCCTTCCTTAATTAATAAGATTCGCATAAGAATGATCTTCGTTTTGGTTTGTAGAAAAATTTTAAATTTGATTTATTGCATTCTCCGTTGCATTATACAATACAAACCAATAATAGTTTAGATTGAACACTTACCTCATTCATCGGATTGAACACTTTGGCGAATAAGCTTTTGCAACCATTTTCCTTTAGGGTTTTTACAAAACATACATAGTTCACGCCAAAAATTCATTTGAGCTCATGTAGGCTCTTCTTTTCATTTATTCAAAATAGTTTGTTTACAAAGCTTGTAGATCTATGATATACATCAATGGATCTATAAAACATTTAACCAAATCTAGGTTTTTTTTTTATAAAAACATTAACAATCCAACTACAGTTAAAGCTCATAACTTTTTCTCTCTATCACTAACTCTCTAACTTTCTATCTTCTTAACAAATGACCAACCAACTTAGCAAATGAGATGGATGGGGTTATTTATAGCCTTAGCCATCACCCTACTTTACACAACTTACACACATCACCAATAAGTCTTTACTTCTACCCATGCTTCTTAGCTTCCAAGAGGAGCTTTAAAGCCACAAAAGTCCTCCTTCTTTCCACACACATGCTTAGCCAAATTTAGGGCCCCACATGGTCCCAAAATCCCTCTTATTTTCCCTTTTCTTTAGTTACATAATATATATATATATATATATATATATATATATATATATATACACACCATATTTACCAACAATTGGGCTAGGGTTTGGACTTAAATAATTAAATCTTTGGGCTTGGTATTAATTCCCATCATTGGGATTTTCTACACTTCTCAGTGGGCCTCTAATAAAATTAGGTTAGGCTAATTAACACATTCTCTACTAATTTAGCTCTAACAATTAATTTAATAAAGGTTGGGTCAATTTAACTTTACAAATCTTAAATCACCAATCAAGTTGGACTTGGATCATTAATTAGGGTTTAGGTAACTTAGTTAGGGTTTGGTTCTTAGTTAAGTTAACCTAGTTAGGTTTTTAATTGAACCAAATAGTAAATAGGGTTTTCTTTTCTAGTCACAAACCAACCGACTTAGTTAGGTATTTATTCAATTTTTGATTCACATATCTTTGAATAGTAAATATGCTCTTATACGCCATATAAACGCTGTTCCTGAATTTGAAATTTTAAAAAAATGAAAAACACTTTATACGTGAATAGTATTTTTCTGCGTTGTTTTTTTTTGAAGAAAATATTATTCTTTCACAATTCATTAATACATATATTGCATAACATAACACATTAATTAGATAATATGAATCAATCTTTATTAATCTATTCAGATCATATTACAAGTATTAGAGAAGTTTCAGATCATTACAGAAATGAAAGGTGTTTATTTTATACAAAGAAAATACTGATTTAGCTTGATTATATACTGCTCTAGATGCCTTGCTATGTGGATGCATTGGGTTTTATTACTCTTTTTATACAAACAACATGTTGATTTAGCTTGATTTAGTTCTATAAATTCCATATAAAGAAGTTGTCGATTTTAAACATGTGTATTCTTTTTAAGTCGCTATATTATTAAAATTGATGTGGTCTAGAAAAACATCAGTTACATTCATCATAGAAGGCAAAAGCTCATGTTTGTGACTGCTATAAAAGAAATGAAACTTGAACTATTGTAGTTGTTTGATAAAACTTGAAACTTGAACTATCACAGTTGTTTGATGTAATTATTAATTAACATCATTTAATCATGTATTTTTTTTCCTTTAGTTACAGACATATAGTTTGACTACATAAGCATTGTAAGATGTGATCTAGCTAAATAAGATAACATTTTAGATTTTATTAGTGTGCCTCACAAAAAAGGGGGGGAAAAAAGCCTGCAAGCAGGGCCAGCTCGGCCCAACCCTGGCCACGGACCACCTATTTCTAGTCCACAAAAAGCTGGGCCATTTTGGTTCATCCCAAAATTTGCCCAGCCCGCCTCGTTTGCCAGGTCTATCTTCGACTATCAATAAGAGTACCATCACATAAAACCATAAAAAAATCAGCTTTTTATATCAAACAGTTACATAATCCCAAAAAAAAATAAAATCCCATCAAAATAAACCTAGATCATTGCATCATTTAAATAAAAATATCAAAAGCATTAAACTCAATAACTCAAATAAGTTGATGAATATTGTAGTTCACCTCACCAAATTTTTGCCCGCAAGCCTCTCGATTCCCATAAAACACCCATGAATCACACAAGCAAGGCCCATCATTCCCACTACATAATTTTATACAAGCCTAACAACACTCCTCCAAGAAATTAAATTTAAAATTCGTACCCCATTTAATAACAGGCCCCTATAGCTCTAAATTCTCGATCCCTCTACAACAACCACCACCACCACCATTCTCTTCCCTCAATTCAACCTTCTCCAATTCCAAATATTCAAATTTTGAAATTGCAAAATTCTTAGTGGGCCTTAAGGTGTAACGACTAAGCTGAATAAACTAAAATTAATTGAAATCATATAACAAAGGAAATAACAGAAAATTGCATAAATTTTTCCATCGATAAATTATAGCATGGAAGAGCTGATATAACCTCAGCTATTCAACCAACTTCTAACGTTCGCCAATAAACTAAACCACTAAGAACAATACACGTGTCCACTAACATAACAACTTATTAAGCTAAACGCAACATCTAGTAACCAATGATGTTGTTAATCAAACGATGCGTTTTGTCAAGTGACACTATTAACCAAACGATGCGTTTCATCTTGAACTGAATATGGTAACGACTCTTTCCTTTCTTTCCTTGCCTTTTAGTATTGATAATTCCCCATTGCTTGAAAAGATCTTTGTCCCCAATGATCAAAATCTGGATACTGTTCACTGAGTTTGCCTCATTCCTCCATGTCACGTCCTCTGGAATGCTATGTGACCACTGCACTAGGACCATGGTTACTGGCCACTACCCTTTCTTTACCAGTCTCCTGTCCAAAACAGGTATAGGTGTGGATCTTAATTCTCCTACAATATTGGTTTGTGGTAGCTCAGTTGGAACCACTTTAGGTTTTCCAATTTTCTTCTTAAGCTGTGAGACATGAAAGACATTGTGTATTTTAGTACTTGGAGGCAGCTACAATTTGTATGCTACTTTTCCAATTCTTTGAATTGCAATATATGGCCCATAATATTTTTTAGATAATTTGAAATTCTTTCTTTGTGAAACTGTCATCTGACGATATGGCTGTAATTTTAGATAGACTTCATCTCTTTCTTGAAATTCCCTTTCAGTTCTCTTTTTATCTGCATAGAGCTTCATTATTTCCTGTGATTTCTATAAATTTTCCTTTAGTATTTGTTGTGTTACCTTCTTGTCTTTCACAAACTCAGTTATTAAGGGGTTATTGCTAGTGTCACCTTGATGGTATTGACCATGGGAGGATTAATACCATAAAGGGCTTTATAGGGGGTCATTCATGTTGCTGTATGAAATAAAGTTTTATACTAGCACTCAGCCATAGGCAACCATTTACTCAGTTTATGGTTGGCCATACATCTTAGGTACATTTTAATACACTGATTAACCCTCTCAAATTGGCCATCTGTTTGGGGATGATAGACTGTACTTAGTTTTATTTGAGTTCCCATTGCTCTAAATAGTTCTTTCCAGAAAGTGCTTGCAAAATTTTTGCTTTTATCAAAGATGATAATTTTCGGAGGTCCATGCAATTTTACAATTGAATCCGGTACCAGTTGGTTTTCTTGAGTTGCTATGTAGGGATGAGAAAGAGCCATAAGATGACATCCTTTAATGAGCTTATCAACCACCACTAGAATGACATCTTTACCATCAGATTTGGGTAATCCCTCCACAAAGTCCATAATTTTAATTTCCCATGCTTGACTAGGAATAGGAATAGGTTGTAAGAGACCAGGTACTGGAACATGCTCTCCTTTACTTCTCTGGTAAACCTCACATCTTGTAATCATCATTGTTAAGTCTTTTCTCATTATAGGCCAATAAAATAACAGCTCAGCCCTCCTCAGGGATGTTGTCACTCCTTAATGCCCTCATTTAGGACTGTAATGTATTTGTTCCATTACTTTATATCTAAGATCTCTACTGTTGCCCAAGTAAATTCTGTCATCTCTCCTTAGGACTCCTTCTTATACCTTGAAGCTAGGATAAATAGTGTGGTTTATCAGATCATGAGCTAATAATTCATGTGCATCCTTATCCCCTTCCATGCTGCCAGAAATTTCAGTAACCCACCTAGGAGTGACTGATTGTATGACTGCACAACTACCTTTTAACTCCTATTTTCTGGACAGTGCATCTACTACTAGATTATCTTTGCCTCTCTTGTACTATATATCATAATCAAATACCAACATCTTTGATATCCACTTTTTTTATATCAGGGTTGTTAACTTATGTTCCATGAAGTGTTTTAATGCTTCATGATCAATTTTAATTATAAATTGCTACCTAAGTAAGTAGGTTCTCCCCTTCTAAACTGCTATAATGATTGCTAATAGATCTTTTTCATAAGTTGATAGGCCTAGATGTTTTGCAGATAGAGCTTTACTTAAAAAATCTAATGGCCTTCCTTCCTGAATTAAAACAGCCCCCACACATGCGTTGTAAGCATCTATTTCAGCCATAAATGCTTTAGAGAAATTGGGCATTACCAGAACTGGAGTATTCGATAAAACTGATTTGAGTTTTTGAAAGGCTTGCTCAGTCTACTCATTCCAGTTGAATGCTCTATGCCTTAACAAATTAATCAATGGTTTGTTGATAATCCCACAATGGTGTACAAATATCCTATAATAGCTTGTGAGACCTAAAAATCCTCTTAGGGACCTTAAGGATTTAGGACTTGGCCATTGCATCATAGCCTTCACCTTATCCTTGTTAGCAGCCACACCAAGTTCACTGATCATATGCCCTAGGTACTCTACTTGCAATTGAGCAAAGGTGCATTTTATTCTCTCGACATATAATTTTTTATTCTTTAAAACATCAAACACTTGCTGCAAAATGTTGTTTATGACTCTCTAATGTAGGGCTATATATTAAAATATCATCAAAGAAGACCAACATAAATTTTCTTAGATATGGGGAAAATACCTCATTCATTAAACATTTGAAGGTGGCATGTGCATTGGTTAATCCAAAAGACATGACCAGAAATTCATAATGTCCTTGATGAGTCTTAAAGGCTGTTTTTTCTGTCTTCAGCTTGGACACTAATTTGGTGGTAACCACTCCATAGGCCCAACTTGGTATAGAACCTACTTCCATTTAATTCATCCAGTAATTCTTATATAATAGGAATAAGAAACTCGTTCTTGATGGTTATGTTGTTCAAAACCCTGTAATCAACACAAAATCCCATGTATTGTCCTTTTTTTTTACCAACAGGACTGGAGAAATATGGAGAAGTGCTATGCCTAATAACCATTTTTTCAATTTCAGCCTTCTGTATGTATGGGTACTGATGGGGATTTGAGTTGACAAGGTTGCAACCAAGCATAATTGGTATGTAGTGGTCTTGTAACCTTGGATGATGTAATCTTTTTGGCTCTTAGAAGATATCATCATAATCTGTCACCAACTGTTTTATAATTTTTGGTACTTCATCCACTGATTCTAGGGTGTTTTCAATTGTTGTCTACACTAGAAAATATGTTTCTTCCTTGGGTTTCTAGTGGAATTTGTCTATAAAATGCTCTCAATGAAACTACTTGTGGTCTCATTGATCCCCAAATGTTACCTTTTCCCCTTTCTAGTGAATGACGACTTCTCTTTTATCAAAATCAAGATAGATAGGGCTGACATATTGCATCCATTATACCCCCAAAACTGCATCATACCCTTCTAAGGGAATGACATACATGGATGTTTGGAACTCTGCGTGAGGTAAATTCCATTTGAACTGAGCAATTCTTCTATAACACCTTATGGCTTCCCCATTAGCAACAGTGACCTTCATTGGAGTGCAAGGCTCAGTAGGTAGTTGGAGGCTTCTTACTAGGGTATGTGATATGAAATTATGAGTAGATCCACTATCCAATAGCATGTTAATGGATTTGTTTTTGACCTGCCCTTATATTTTGATATTATGAAACCCATGAGTCCTAGTTATAGCACGAAGTGAAATCCCACAATTTTCTTCAATTTGCAGTAGTTCTCCCTCATCTCCTTGCAAAATAATTGCTAATTCATGTTCTTATTCTTCTGTAGTTACTCTTTCCTCTTCTTAAGTTATCACTATGTATATGTGTTTCTGTTTACACTTATGCCCTTGTGTGTACACCTCATCATAATGATAACATAACCTTTTCTCCCTTCTTTATGCCATTTCAGCCGTAATCAGTCTTTTTATTGGAAAGTATCTCTGCCCTGCTCCCATTTTGGTTAATTGAAGTGTCTCTTTATTAGTAGCAAGGTTTGGTTTGATCTTCTGTAGTTGGTTTCCTCCTATAATTTTGGTGGAGGTCTGTGATCTCTTGTCCAATGATTCTAGGTAAACTTCATGTCATCTGGCTTGGTAAATGGTCTCTCTCAAGGTCTCGGGTTTAATTATGTATAAGGCATTAGCAATTTCTTCCTTCAAGTCACTAAGGATACTTTATATATAGTACTCTTCAGTACATCCCTTGTTCTGGGTCATATAAAGCTACCAAAATCTTTGAGCTTTGGTGGTAGCTTCTTTTGAAAAATTGCACTGCATTCCTCTATAAATGCAACTGTTTCAAAGTCATCTAGCTTCTTTTTATTAGACAAAATCTTCCCCATAAACTTCACATAGCTAGGCATTTGTTCTAAGGCATCTGTGAACTGGATGTTGATATAAAGCTTTTTAAATATCTCCAAAAATTTTAAAAATTGCTTTATCAAGTTTTGATTTCGGAAGTCATTACGAAAATGGCACGGGTGGCACAATCTGATTCTGATTAGAATTCAGTGCTAGATTCTTTGTTGTCTTGTCCTTATTCTCATACATGCCTTTTTTCTTTTCAACAACACTATCATCATCTTCCATGTCTAGATTTTCCCTTTTAGGATTTTCTCTATCAACTTCATGTAATTCCTTACCACTTCTAAGTGTGATGGCTTTACATTGTTCTTTGCCTTCTCTTCTTTGATTTACCTCTATATCACTTGGCAAAACACCTTGACGTCGACTATTCATAGCATGAGCAATCTGCCCCATTTAGTTCTCAAGGTTGCGAATTGACACTGCCTAACTTCTTAAGTTCATATCAACTTGAGTCATGAAATTGCCAACACATCCTTCAAATTTAATTGCTTCTTCTGTTGTGGCGGAGGTTGATTCAGAAATTCGAGTTGATAAGAATGTCTTAGAGCAAGATATTGTGATTGATTATTGCTCCATAACTGATTTTGATGATAATAACTCAGATTATTGGGCTGCTGATGATTGTAACCTACCACATACTGGACCAATTCTGAACTGATAGGAAATTGATCAGCTAAATGATTCCCCACATGTAAGTCACAAATCATTGCCACGGGTTGAATAGCTTGCACAATTTTCGCAAGTGTTTCCACAATTTTTATAAGTGATGCCACCTGTGCAGCCAAGGCAAAACTATATCTATCTCATATATCCTAGCTGCCCTTGGTTGATTCATCCTTGCAGAAGGCCACTGGTAATTGTTTGCAGCCATGGTCTCAAACATGTTATAGGACTCATCGAAATTCTTCGCCATCAAAGCACCACCCGTAGCTGCATCAATACTCGTCCTTATAGAACTGAATAATCCATTATAGAATATCTGAACTTGCAACCACTTAGGTATGGCATGATGTGGGCATCTCCGCAATAAATCTTTGAAGCGCTCTCATACCTCATACAAAGATTTAGAATCATGCTGCATGAATGAAGTGATCTCATTCCTCATTTTTGCAGTCTTCGCTGATGGACAGAACTTCTATAGGAACTTTTGAGCTAAGTCATTCTATGTGGTTATAGAACCCGGTGGCAATGAGTGTAGCCAACTTGTCACATATCTCTAAGAAGTTCACCAATTGTTCGTTTGGATCGTTATTAAGAAAACTCCTAAACTGCACTGAATTCTAAATCTTTTGAATTGTGCCCGATTTGATCTCAAAATGGGTAGCATGAATTGGTGGCCTTTGGATGCTTGATTAGATCTCTGTGGCTTACAACATTCCATAATCTCACGGCGATTTGTGATCTCAATTCTCCATGGTACCTTGATTAATCTCATGATAGTACTTCCTTAGTTCTCAAAACATTCTTTCAATTTTGTCTTCATAGGGAAGTGTTTCTTGCCTTTTAGATCGCGTTTGCATACACTATCAAGTGTACCTGAAAAATGAAGTAAAAATAAAATAAAATAAAAACGTTTAAATTAAAACTAATTTGATTGAAATTAATATTAGCAAAACTTACTAAATTAATTCCCTGATAACGGCGCCAAAAAACTTATTTTCCTATTTTTAACTTAGAAATTTTCACACGCAAGTATACTCGATCATATAGCACTATAGTGGCAAGCAAAGTATCATTCCCACAGAGAATTAAAAATAATTAGTAACAATTACTAATTTTATATCAAATTAATTTTATTTAAATAATTGCAATAAACTAACAAATAAAACTAATGACAAAGATTAAATTAAATTAAAAATACTTAAGACCGATCACAATTTCTCCCAATGCTTTATTTAGATCATTTCACTCCCTTTCTAATTAATTAATTGTATAGAATTGTTAATCGAGAATTCTTTATAGTATTTATATGTTTTTTTTGATAGTCATATAAACAAATCATCCTAAATCTGACCATAATGCAACAGAATTAGCAAGGAACATCCAATGCTAAATAAATCACTATATTCCTATGTGAATTAAATTAACAAGAATTTAAGATCAGATTCTCCTTAAGGTTGCATAAGATATATAGATATATTCTTATACTATATACTATCTCACATCATAATCATATATTTTATCCCATGCAAAATAATGAATTTATGATATCATATTCAAATCTAAATATATAATCCATCTTTCAATTTTATATAGATTATCCCACTAATTATATACCTCTAAGTAATATATGAATGCATAAAATATGATAAGCGATTCATATATAATCATCAATAATTAGAAAGGAATCAAATTAATAAAAAACTTCATATTGGATTCCATTGCAATCTTAATATAAAATTAGCCCATAACTAAAGAAGAAAACACATTCATGATATTAGATATCAACATCCCAAGAATTACCATAATTAAAATAAAAGAGTTAGAGAGAAAATATTTTATTCTTGAAGTGTGATCTCTAATTCTTCTTTCAATCTTAAATCCTTGTACAAATCCTTCTTTAGATATTGATAAAAATCTTGATTCTAATTGATATCTACTTTTAATCTAGCATAACTATGTTAAATTTATGTTAGTTCTAATGCTAACCTCCCCAAAAATATGTGTTTTAACATGTCTTTATATGTTACATATCAAATCCCTAACATATATGGAGAAACCAATCTAATTCAAAGTTAAAAATATCAACAAAAAAAAAAAATAAAAAAAACAAAAAAACTAGTCCAATTCATGTTTTGGCCGATCACTAGCGCCCCAGCGCTCCTATCCTTCATGTTTGGAGCACTAGGGTGCTGAATTCTCTGCCCACCAGTGCCTAGTGCTGAAAATACACTAGAATTGGGCGCCTCAACGCTTAACCATCTTCTGCTCTGATATCTTTTGGGAAAATAACCATATCTTTCTCATACGAACTCCGATTTAGATGATTTAATATGTTCCAAAAAACTTAGAAGTAGATCTACAAATTTTTTATTTTAGGATTTGAAAAATTCTGGGTGGATAAAGATTGAAATTAAGACTCAAATGACTACTATGTAAATCATAAGTTGAAAAATCAAACATTGTAACTCCAAACATTGATCCAACTAGCTCTTATTCCAATTCCTACAAAATATCATCAAAACACATAAAAAACTTAAAATTAATATAAAACACAAAGAGTTCATAAATTATTAAGCTAAAAGATAATCAATACATATGTATAAAACCTAGTTATCATATACCTTTCAATTGGATACATCCACATATAGCATATATGGCCCATAAATATTAATTCTTATGGTTAATGAATAGCCAAGTCAACATAAATATCAATGAAGGTCAGCGGGTAAATCCTCTCAATCTTGCATAAAATAATTACAATATCTTTCGCCATTTTCCTTAAGTCATCCACTTTGAGTGTCCTACAATATAGATTCTTGAATAATGCACCCAACTCAGTTAATGTTGTTGTCACATCGTCATTAAGATTCCCTCACACTCTAGCATGGATTAATTGTTGTAAAAGAACATGGCAATGATGCATCTTGTATCCCAACATGCTACTATCACTTGTATTTACGCATCTAACAATATTTGATCCATATCCATCTAGGAATTTGACCGACCGTATAAAGGACAAGAAATGGTCTTTCTCTTTCTTGGAAAAGGAAAAGACTGGTTGTGGCTTGTTAAACCTATCTCCCTATGGTCTCAAGTGCAACTCTTTACTTATATTCATATCCTTCAAATCTTGTCGTGCCTTCTACGTATCCTTGTTTTTACCTTCAATCTTTAGTAATGTCCCAAGTATGTTATCAGAAATATTCTTCTCGATGTGCATTACATCAAGCTTATGCCTCACCTTCAAATCTTTCTAATATGGTAACTTGAAAAAAATACGTTTCTCCATCCAATTAGAGTTGGACGGAGTTGTTGTCCTCTTTTGTTTTCTTTCTCTATTACTACTTACATTATCAGGATACTTGCCAAAATCCCCGAAATTTATTGATTCTACATGTTGTAGCATTTTTCTGTGACATCCCAGATTTTTGACAAGATTTCTAAATAAGGATCTTGGCTAAGTAAATAAAAGTTAGAAGTTAAAACCTAGATTGGAAGGACAAAAAGTGTAAATAAGTGATTAAATTTAATTTATTATTTAATCAATGTGTTAAGAATGACTTGTACGATTAAAATTGTAAAGGGAGACTCTTGATATAGCAAGGGCTCTATAGAGGTTATGAGGATCAGTCACTAATTTAAGGTACATTAGTGGCTTGATATATGATGAAATTATAATAAATATAATTTACTGTAATTAAATGAAAATAAAATGGATTTAATATGCAAATGACATAAAAGAGTAACTACAATTAGGTAGTCAGAAAAGAATTACTGTAAAATACTGTATTATGTCAGAATGTGATAGATTAAATGCATGTGTGTATCTAAATATATTTAATCTAATAAGTGAAAGAAAATATAAATTTAGCTTTAGTTATGAACAGTAATAATTAACTTGATGAATAGGCCTTGAGAGGCTAGTTTAAGAGGATGACAAGGTAAGGTACGACATAATATGTATAATTGATAGAATAATTTAACCTAGTCTGTATATTAGGAATTAACTAAATAATAAGGATTATAAGATTTAAATATCTGAAAGTGATTAAGGAATCAATATTAATTAATTGAAATGAACTGAGTATTTATACTACGTACAAATACAAAAGGTAATACTATTGAAATGAGTAGAAGGAATATAAAATGCATGTATGATGCAAATTGTCATATATGTATTAAGTAAACGAACGAAAGGACATAAAAGTCGTAAAATGATAATATGAGCGTAAAATGATAAAAGATGATGGGTTTTGATAATTTGGCCAGGGTTCGCTTTTCTAAAAAAGCGGTTTAATGGAAAAAGTGCGCATTTTGACTATTTGAAGTGACGAGAATGTAAATTGATTAAATGTGAAACCGAGAAGGTTCGTAGGAAGCTAGATACACAATTTTAGTTAAGAAAAGTTATTTAGTCAGTTTGCAATTAAATGACTAATTAAGATGTAAAATGAGACTACGTGAAGGTAGCACATTGGGAAACGAATGACCTAGTTGTTCGATTGAAAGAAAAAAATTAATTTAAATGAGCATGAAATGAATTAATGAGAACACAGTATAAAATTTCTTTATATGAAAAAGTTAGAAAATTCCTAAAAAGGAAACTTTCCCAAAATGGCAAGTCTAGACTTTTGGACAAATGACAAAAATTTCCTTGACAATTGATTTAATGGCCTTTGTGTCCCGAGAGGTGAAATGGTTAAAATGCCCTTGACTAATTATGTAAAATGACCAAAATGCCATTGGGTTGAGTTAACTATGATTATGTGGAATTAACCCAATTTGGGTTAATTCTCTACAAAACCTAACGAAGCATAAGCTCTTCTTCATTTTCATTTACTGAAATTAGAGAGCCCTAAGAGAGAGAAAGAGAGAGGAAGCCATAGAAGAGTAGAGAGAGAAAGTTTAATCAAGAAAGCTAGGATGCTTGGATGGTCATGGAGTAAGAAGAAAAGATAATGTTCTCATCACGATGAAACTTTCAATGTAAAAGATTGATCATCTATAAAGGTTTAAAAGATTTTCAAACTTAAAACTTGGATTTATGTATGTTTAAGCATGTATGTATAGTTAAAGTTATGAATTATGGAAGAATATGTGTCTAGAGTAAGAAGTTTATAGTGAAACTTTAAGCTATAAGGTTGAACATGAGGATACGAAGGGTATTTCCATGAAAGATAACATGATAAATACTTATAAGTATAGAAAGTATTAATTTGAATGCTAAAACTAACTATGATAGTAAGATGTTCATGTAAACATAATTTAAAGGTAAATGAATTTTGAACAATTCATATTTATGTGGTATAATACTACAAAGGTTGAAAATGAACTCTTTAATGAGTTTATAAGAAGTGGAGTCTAAGAATTGAGAAGTTAATTTTATGAAAAGTTATGTTAAGTTGATAAAAATCCAACTTAAAGGTGATTTTTGGCAATTTTGAATAATTAATGGTGAATTAAAGTTAAATGAATTAATTTTATGAAAGTACATGTGTCTACGTTAATTTGGTAGTTAACAGATAGAAGCTAGATCAAAAATGCGTTTCGAGTGATCTATTGAAAACGATCATTTTGACCTAAAACGAATTTTAACGGATAAATCTCGTCTCGTGCAAAACTAAGTTATTTTAAAGGTTTAGACATGTCTTATATGATATATAGAGAATATATTAAGTGTTGTAATGAACTTTAGAAGTGAATGGACAAAAATCACTAATTGACGGTAAAGTGTAAAAATGAGTTTGAACGCCCTTTTTCAGGCTAATGTTTCGATAATTTTAAGAAGTCAAATGAGCTAAGTTGTATTTTTGTAAAATACTATTTAGTAGTGTCTAACTATGGTTTAAATTTGAAATTAATTTAATGTAAAATGAAGGAGTTAAAAATCAGTAAAGTGACTATAAAAATCAGGGAAACTGATTTTTGCAGACTGCACTGGGGTGCAGTGTTTTGTACTAAACAATGCGCCGGGACAGAATGTGACTGCAAGGAATTCGTTGGGGATTTAATTGTCTGAAAAACTATTTTTTGATGTGGGATGATAAAGATAGGTTATGTAAACCCTAGATTGATAAAAAAAAGATGGTCAATATTTTGGGTATTAAAGTATAAAATAACAATAAACGGTATAATTTAACATACCTAAAGCTAAGTGAAAACATGTTGATGTTTGTGTAAAGTGGTCGATAATGAGTTAGAATGTGTTATTAACATATGTAAGGTGTAATACATCAAATGTGTAATGAATAGAGACTAATAGTCTAGTGATTATGGTTTAAGTTTGAAGAAGATAAGAAATGTGATATAACCTTATAATGATATATAGGTTCAATGTTGACAGATAGAGCTTGAATTAGTAAACCTATAGACGAACATGAAAGACGTTCAAGGAGCGTAAAGGTTAAGTTTAGTGATGGTTAACAAACAAGTTTTTCAGAGCTAGTTGAAATGTAATAATTGTTCTATGTGAATTATTTGGCAAACTTTGTGACCTTAAATGTTTTGAAATGTGTACTTTGTGTAACTATATATTTTAACTTTTAAATGTAATATGTGACATTTATCTCTTGAAAATGCACAACATTGTAAAGTAAGGAATGCATGTCGCATGTATATGAACTACAAGCATGAAATGTGTTATCTATTAGACTTGCTGAGCCTTTGTGCTCATTTTTGCTTTAAACTGACATTTTCAGCTAAATACAAGATGGCCGGAGGTTCCAGTAAAGCTAAAGGGTAAGAAATAGTAAATGTTTAGAAGAACATGAAGGAGTTGTTATATGTAATCGTGTAATGTAACAAGATAATAGATGAATGTAAATTTGTACAAGTATAAGTTAATTGACGTAATCGTTTTAGGATATTAAACTTTATCGTTAACAAAGAAATGTATGATTTGTAAATCCATTGTGAATGAGATGTATGTAAGTTTTATTCAGAGAAATATTATAATGATGTAAGATTAATGTATTATTATAAGTCGAGTATTATATGTAATAAAATCGCATGTATGGAACAGATATGTGTAAACAGGATTATGTATGGATAGTCATGTATGGTGATGGTATTCACAGGTTAAGTTAAATAAAAACATAAGATATATGACTTTGAACTGTAATAGACTATCTGAGTTCTAGTATAAAGAATGTGAAGGTTAAGATTCTGAGACAGGTTATGGATATAAGTTCAATAAACAGGTATATAAACAGTATTATGATTGAATGATGTGGTTTTAAAGATAAATGTTATGTTTTAACGCACAAGATTGCCATTAGAAAATGATGGGGTTTTGGGAGCGTAACATTTTCTCCCACTTAAGATCGTAAGTGGTCTATAGAGTTCCTCCTGTCCATCATAGTTTAAACACTTTCTCCATCTATAAAGGCAAAAAAAAAGCATATGAAGTAAATTATTTAAAAAAATGAGGATGAAATTAAATTAATTTAATTTGTAAAAAATGAGCTGAATATTATTAATACCTATGATTAGGATCGAGAAATGCACGATTCCCCCCGTAATAGATTTTACTCCTCAACCTAGTCGAGCGTGTATTTACATTGAAGGTTGGACAAGCCATGTTCCCTTTGGTACTCCATCTAGAAAGATTTGTCAGTGTAAGAAAATCGTTAATGGTCCATAAAAAAGAAGCATGAACGTAGAACTTTCACCTGGTATAAGAGTCATATGTTTGAATTTCTTGTTCCCACAAATCAACAAGATCATTTATTAATGGATGTAAATAAACATCGATTTCATTACTTGATGCTTTTGGTCCAGGAATCAAAAGTGACACCGGCCATAAGCTGTATAAACAACTCATATTTCCAAATAGATTGAATCCATCCACGGCTAGGCCGAGACAAATGTTTCTTAGATCATTGGAAAACCATTTGTACTTTCTATCAAACTCTTTCCATGATATAGAATCTACATGATGCCTGAATTCACCTTCAATTGAAATAAGTTTTTCCTTGTGCCACTGTATGTCTTTCACATTTTTTTGGTGACATAAATAGTCTTTGCAGCCGCGATTTTATAGGAAAGTATCTCAAAATATTGTATGGGATTTCCTTCCCCTTCACATCATTAAGTTTCCATCTTGATTCCTGACATACTGGATACTTTTCTAAATCCTTATTTTATTACAAAAAAGGGCAAAATCATACCTTCAACAAAAAGGAGAAAGATTAACTATTTATATAAAATTGTTATGCTAAGGAATTATTGATATGTGATTGAACTTACCTACATGCGTCAATTGTAAGGTATCCAAGGCCTATTTCACATAGCATTGTCTTTACCTCGTATTATGATTTTGGCAAATTCACACCATCAGGAAGAACATCTTTCATTCGCTCTAGCAACATATCTATACACTTATTTGTTTAATGGTTGAAAGCCTTCAAATGCAGCAATTTTATAACAAATGACAAATGGAATACTTTTTGCATCCCGAATATAACTCTTTATCTAACATATGAACCATTTTTTCAAATCCGGTATGTTTTTGATTTTGGAAGGTATCTTCCTCATTCCCATAAACAGTAAAGGTTCCTATATTAATATCTTCCATTAGTGTTTCAAATTCATCCTTATCACCATCTAAATCATAGTCCATATACTCCTCATTTTGAGAGTGAATATACTGACCATAAATATGCAGACACCTAGTGTACATGTTCATACACTTAATACAAGGACATCTAATGTCAACGGTTAGGCCCATTGTTGCACGAATATGATCAATGAAGCTTTTGACCCCATTGCGGTAAGTCGCAGATATATGCTCATGATGAGTCTAGCTCATATCCATGAAATTACAATCTTGAACTATATGTAATATACTGATGTTTGTGAAATGAAACAAAAATCATACAAAATAATATAATAAAATAAGAGACTTCTCGTAATTATAACAGTAAAATTATGACTCATGTCTTCTTGCTAAAATGTTTCGTCAAATTCTTGAAATTAAAATCTAAAATAACTGAATAATAGAGAAAATAATCGTTACCATTGTCACCAATGAGGAGTTTAATGAGGTAAACAAAAATCAACTCGAGCTTTTGTAGGTGCAGCAGCTATATCTATTATTTCTCAAATTATAAAGCCCTAGAAATCCTTCTCTATGTAGAAATGTTATCTATTTATTCTGGTCGGTGGGGTTTTCTTCTAATCAGTGGCTTTTGGTTAATGGTGGAAATAACATATGTTTGCCTGGGGTTAAAGTCGATAACAATATATATTAGGATGATGATGGTAATGGTGGGATAATTGATCGAAGATGGTACTGATTCGGACTACCAAGTACAATAGTGATGCTTAGGATTTGTGGTGATGATAATGAAGATGAGAATGGAAGAGATGATGAATTAGGATTATGTTTGGATGAAGTTTAGGGTTATTGTTTCATTTTGGGGGTCAATGACTTAATTTAGAATTTACCATTTTTCATTACAATTTTTTTATGTTTATAATTTTGTTAACTTGTTATTTATTGTAAAATATGATAAAAATGGAAGGGGAATGAACTAGAAATAAATACTTATGCATGATTTATAAAGATACATGTATTAGAAATGTACATTGGATATTCACAAATGTATAAATTCATCACAAGGAAAGATAAAAATGAAATATATGTATATGTGTGTTTCATCTTGAGAGAGAGAGAGAGCTGATGGAGTCCCTTTATAGGGCTAAAGCAGGCTAAGTAAACTTAGGTGCCCAAGTTACTTAGTACATAACACTCCCTTGAATATCTATTGTACTAAGAATATGCCTCATTAAAACTTTAGTAGGAAAAACCATTTGGGAAAAACCCTAGTGAAGAAAAAAGAGCACATAATTCTTTTCAATAATATGCTTTGGATACTGCCTCATTAAAACATTACCAATAGAAACATAGTGAAAAAACCTTAACGAATGAAAATAGTACAATACGTATTTTACTCCCCCTGATGATAGCATCCTTTGAGATCTTTAAAATGCCACATTCCAATCTTTTTTACAAGCTTTTAAAATGTTGTAGTATGAAGGGATTTGGTGAACAACTCTACAGGATCGTCACTCGAACGAATTTGTTGAACACTAATGTCGCCCTTTTCTTGGAGATCATGAGTGAAGAAGAATTTAGGCAAAATATATTTTGTCCTATCGCCTTTAATGTATCATTCCTTTAACTGAGCTATACAAACATCATTATCCTCGTATAATGTTGTTGGGATTTCCGTATTAGTTGGGAAGCTACACATTTCTCAAATATATTGAGTCATTGATCTTAACCAGACACATTCAAGACTTGCCTCATGAATTGCTAAAATTTCTGCATGGTTAAAAGAGGTAGCAACTAAAGTTTGCTTTACAGAACTCCATAAAATAGCAGTACCTCTATATGTGAATAGATAACTTTTTTTGGGATTGAGCTTTACGCGGATCAAATAAATTTCCTACATCTACATATCCAATTGGATCTAATTTGGATAAATTTTAATAATATAAGCCCATATCCATTATCCCTCGAAGGTATAGAAAAATATGTTTAATTCCATTCCAATATCTTCGAGTTGGAGAAGAACTATGTTAGTATCTGCATGATTAAATTTGATGATGACATAATGATATGATAAATACTTAATTTATATTTGTAAAGATAACTTTTGTAAAGTCCTTATTTAATTTATAATGTACAAGGACTTAGTTTAAAAAAGGTCAAATTTGTTAAGTTGATCTTCTGAGAAAAAATGTTATATATAAATTTAAGATTTGAATATCGATAGAAGATAAGACATCAGAATCGCATTACAAGTTCAAAATTGTATTGCTACATCAAAATCACATTACAAGTTCAAAATTATATTGCTACATTAGAATCGCATTACATAAACTAAATCGTATTGCAAAGTCAAGATCGTGTAGGAGAAGCTGATTCGAATAGAGATATTAATTACACTACATGATACATTTAGTTCGTAGAGTAATAGCTGTCAGAATACTAATAGTAAAAATATCATGGGTTGAAGGGATTGATGCAAATTTTATGAAGTCAGAGTTAAAATCAAAAGTTCAAAAACGCTGTATCTACTGGCTAGTTGACGTAAAAAGGCTAGTCAAAGAATTACCATATTTGAAAATTTGATAAGAAGACACAACTGAAAGACATCTTGCCTATTATCAAAATGCTCATGACTGAGATATCTGGAATCGAGACAATAAATGAGCAACAACTAGTTTCCAATGGGAAGGTTTCAAGAGGTTTATTAAAAGAAGAGCAAAATCCAAAAAGATGACAAGGAATGAGATACTGATCTGAAATTAAAAAATCTATAACGCTCAAAAATGTACTCTACAAAAAAGCTGAACATCTCATTCAAGCTGCTAAGTACTTGAGAAAAGAATCGTATTGCCAACTTAGCAATAACTCACAACTCCATCATTAACAATAGCTAAAAGACAAGACTTAGTGGCTCGCCTGATTCTGAGGGAATCAGACCCTGCGTGGGAAGGAATTAGTGTCCGAGAGTGGTGGTTCTTAGTGGACCAGGTCTTAGTGACCAAAATACTGAGAATGAGTGACTCGAAGGGACTTAGTGTCCAAGAGATTTCAAGACTGTGTGACTTGAAAGAACCTTAGTGGTTCAGTTGTAGCTGATCTTAGTGATCGATATCCTTAGTGGATTTCCTACTCGTGGAGTAGAAGAGTGAAGTAAGAGTTATTACGTCTCCGAACCACTTAAAACTTGTTGTGTCATTTGCTTTCAATCATTTATTTTTTGCTTGAAATTACTTGTGGATGTGATTGCTTATTGCTAGTTTCAAGTACCAAACTTCAGAAATACTCACTAAAGTCTTATAGTAAAAGGGGAGTTCTCAAAAATATATTCCGCTGTACTTAACTGAATTTAAATCTGTAATTGAATTTTTTTTATATAGGGAAATCATGAAGTTTCTAAAAAGACCTATTAAGCCCCCTTCTAGATCTTTTATGTGCCTATGGGAAAAAACAACTATTATCAGAGATTTTGGTTCTCTTCGATACATAGCTTAACAGCTTGAGTAGATCTATGGCACTTAACAAAACTAGTTTTGAGCTTGGAGGTGGAAATAAGCCACCAATTTTTAGTAAAGATAAGTTTTATTAACTGAAAAGTCCGTGTGCAGGCTTACATGGATGTAATTGATGATGAATTGGTTCAGTACTGTTGAAAATAGTCCCTATGTACCCATCAAGCTATCTCCAACTCCTGAAGATCCAGATAAAATTATAATTAAGCATAGAATATAATGGACTAAAAATGAGAAGAAGCTGGTGCAGCTGGATAAAAGGGCTAAGAACATTCTGTTCATGCCTCTTAAGGATGAACTCTTTAAAAATTTAGTAAACATCACTACAGCAAAAGAAGTATAGGAAGCTCTGTTAGTGTTGCATGATGGTACTAATGATGTAAGGAAAAATAAGCAATCGTTGATGAATCAACAATATAAAATGTTCAATCATGTACTTAGAGAAAACATCACAGTAACCTCTGAAAGTTTTAATATTCTTATCAACAGTCTAAGAGCTTATGGTAAGGTCTATCCCAACAAAGACCTTAGCATAAAAATTTTGAGATCACTACCAAGCAAATGGGATGCAAAAATAAAAACAATCATAGAATCCAAGAATCTACATGAGATAATTGTTCAGAAGCTCTATGGAAATTTACTTACTTATGAGCTAGAGCTGAATCAAAGAACCGAAATGATCTTTGATGGAAGGAAGAAAGATAAAGGTGCAACTCTTAAAGTCACAGAAGCTTCATCCAAAATTATAGCTGAAGTAGAATTTATGGTAGAAGGTCCATGAAGTGATTATGAACATGACACCAGTTCAGAATCTAGTGATGATAAAAAACCTCAAGTAGCCAATCTATGTCTAATGGTTATAGACGAAAGCTCCATTAGACCTGCCGATCGTAGAAGGGTAGACACCAATGAGGTATTTGATTTCAACTCTCCTAATGTAGTTATTAATGATCGGAGAACTACATTGCATGATATAACATCTGATTTGCATCAATACATGAAGTGGTTTAGGGTTATATTAAAAGATTATTCTCTCATTCAAAAAGAAAAAGATAAAGTGCAAGAAGAGTTGGAAGCAGCTCTACGAAGCACTGACTCATTATCTAAGCTTGAAGTTGAGAATAATAAACTGAGACAAATAACTGACACCAATACACACACAGAGTCCATCTTAGTCTCTAAAATTAAAGAATTAGAAAAAAAAAATATTTATGTCGAATAGATCCACTTCATCCATAGATAGTCTGATCACTAGTCAAAAAGTTGTCTCTGATAGATCTGGATTAGGATTTGATGACTCAACCTCACCTCCTAATGTGGTAAATAATAATTCATCCTTTCTTAATAAGAAAATCATGTTTGTAAAATCCACAGAAAAAGCTTAATCCACCAATATTAGTTGTTCATTTTCTGTAGATCAAATGGTTATTCAAAAGAATAACAGATCACGGGCTGGTCTAGAATTTATAAAATTGCATAAGAAAGCAAAGTCTATGTTCGTACCTCGAAGGATTGTAAAGTTAGGGAAAACTAACTTTACGAACCAACTAGGTTCAAATCGTAGAGTTAGTTTTTACTCTACGAAATTTTAAAAACATAGAACAGTATGGAAACAAAGTAAGGATCAATCAAGAAAAGAATATAACTCATATGTGTTTCAAGTGAAAAGATATTCACACACACAGACACACTTACATGCAGCATCTTAAGTGTTATAGTCATTATGAAATTAAGCATAAAACTGCATCTAGTTCTGTGTATCATCTACCCAAAGTCAGAAATATTTGGGTTCCCAAGGAAACTAACAAAGATGAATCCAAACAAGTATGGGTACTAAAATGAATAATAATTATTTTTATAGGATTCGAGATCCACTAAATCAATATGGTATCTAGACAGTAGATGTTCAAGGCATATGACTAGTAACAAAGCTCTACTATCTAATTTCAAAGTTAAAGATGGGTCAACAGTAATATTTGGTGATAATAATTCTGGAAAAACCATAAGGTATGGATCAGTTAGAAATGGTGCCATGTCTTTCAGTGAAGTGACATATGTCGAAGGACTGAATAACAATCTGCTAAGTATAAGTCAACTATGTGATAAGGGTTATCCAATTCTATTTCTCAACAATCAATGTTAGGTTCGAGACATGGAGACAAATTCTTTGAAGTTAACTGGATCAATGGAAAGAAATGTATAATGGAATCAATCTTTCAAAGCTTAATTCCTCAGCTGCAGCTTATTTTGTCACTAAAGCTTTAAAAGATGTCAGTCAGCTATGGCACAGAAGGCTATCCCATTTAAACTTCAAGAACATATCAAAATTGGTTTCCAAAGATGTAGTGAAAGGATTGCCTAAACTAGAATTTGATAAAGAAAGGCCATGCAAAGCTTGTCAGCTTGGGAAACAAACCAGAAGTTCGTTCAAAAGCAAATAGGTCAATTCAAATGAAAAGCCCTTACATTTTTTGCATATAGATTTGTTTAGACTAGTACCAATAGTAAGTCTTGAAGGAAAGAAGTATGCACTAGTAATAGTAGATGATCACACCAGATTTACTTGGATTTTCTTTCTAAGCTTAAAAGATGAAACTAGTTCATAGCTTATAAGCCTTTTCAAACAAATCATGAATGAAAAGAATGAGAAGATCAAGTTAATAAGAAGTGATCGTGGTCGATAATTTGATTGCTCTGAGATGAATAAGTTCTATGAAGAAAATGGAATCAAGCACAATTTCTCAGCTCTAAGAACTCAATAACAGAATGGAGTAGCAAAAAGAAGAAATAGAACACTGATTGAAGCAGGGAGAACTCTTCTTACAACAACACGTCATCCTAAATACTCCTGAGCTGAAGAAGTCAACACTGCTTACTATACACAAAATAGATCTTTGATCCATCCTTTATACAAGAAGACACCCTATGAGCTATAGAAATGAAGAAAGTCAAATATAAGTTACTTTCATGCATTTAGTTGCACATGTTACATTCCACATAATGGCAAGAAGTACCTAACCAAGTTTCAACCTAAAGCAGATGAAAGAATCTTCCTTGGATATTCTATAAAAAGTAAGGCTTACAGAGTATTTAATAAGAATTCATTAACTTGTGAAGTTTCTATTCATGTCACATTTGATGAAAACAATCAATATGAATCAAGTGAAGCTATTTAACCTGAAAAGTTCATAGAAAGTAATCCTTAGATCGTATAACAGGAAAGTCACACAATCGCAGATGATGACTTTGGACAACCAGACCCTTTGATCATGATGCAAGACATGGAGATCGTAGAAACACCTGAAGCATAAATCTTACAAACAAATAAGGATAATAATCAATAACCTAATTTCAAAGAACTTAGACAAGAAGGCACAAAGACTGACATACCTATAGGAAGAAGATGGACAAAAAATCACGCTCAAGATCTAATCATTGGTGATCCAAATGCTAGAGTTAGTACAAGATCAGGTACTCAAAATGAATGCCTCTATCTCAACTTTCTATCTCAAATAGATCCTAAGAAGATTAAAGAAGCCCTAGAAGATTCAAGTTGGATTGAAGCTATGTAAGAAGAACTGAACTCGTTTGAAAGAAATATAGTATGGAGATTAGTTCCAAGACAAGAAAATCTTCCAATTATTGGCACGAAATGGGTATTCAGAAACAAAATGGATGAAGCTGGAATAGTAACAAGAACCAAGACTAGGCTGGTTGCAAAAGGATAGTCTCAAGAAGAAAGAATCGATTATGATGAAACATTTGCATCAGTTGCAAGATTAGAGACAATCAAAATGCTTCTGGCATATGGAGCTCACATGAATTTTAAAGTAGATCAAATGAATGTCAAGAGTGCATTTCTAAATGGAGAATTACAAGAGGAAGTCTTTGTGGAACAACCCTCAGGTTTTCTCATTCCAACTCTATTAAATCATGTTTATAAATTGGATAGAGCACTGTATGGTTTAAAACAAGCTTTTAGAGCATGGTATAAGACATTCACTGCCTTTTTAATTGAAAATTGATTCACTAGAGGTAGGGTAGACATAACTCTATTCCTTAGAAGGCATAAAATTAAAACCTTATTAGTTCAAATTTATGTATATGGCATTATCTTTGGTTATACTGATAAAAAATTATGTAAGAGATTTGCCAAGTTGATGAAGAGTAAATATGAGATGAGTATGATGGGATAACTGAATTTCTTCCTTAGATTTCAAGTCAAACAAACTGAGGAAAGGAACTTCATAAGTCAAGCCAAGTACATCAAGGATTTACTAAAAAAATATAGTTTAAAATCATCTACTCCCATAAGAACTCCTAAGACTTCTGCAACCAATCTTGATAAGGATGAACAAGGTAAAAGTATTGATGCTACTCAATACAGGGGTATGATTGAATCTCTCTTGTACTTAACCGCAAGTAGGCCAGGTATATTATTCTTTACTGGAATTTGTGATAGATTTCAATCTAACCCTAAGGAATCTCACTTAAATTCCATCAAAAGAATTTTCAGATATCTCAAGGGTACTCTTTATTTGGGATTATGGTATCCCAAGGAGTTTCCCTTTGATCTACTTAGTTATTCAGATGTTGATTTTACAAGATGTAAGATTAACAAGAAAAGCACAAGTGGACATGTCATATTATTGGAAACAAACTTGTTTCCTAGTTCAGCAAAAAGCAAAATTTTGTATCCACTTCAACTGCAGAGGTTGAGTACATTACTACTGGTAGCTGTTGTGCTCAAATTATGTGGATGAATAATTAATTAGCTGACTAGGGACTTGAATTCAAATATGTCCCTATATTATGTAATAATACTAGTGCTATTTCAATTATGCATAATCTTGTCATACATTCTACAATGAAGCACATAGACATCAAATTTCATTTTATAAGAGATCATGTGCAAAATGGGAACATGTCTTTACACTTTATACCCACTGAAAATCAACTTGCAGATATGTTCACTAAACCCTCAGATGAATTCAGATTTAATAAATTGATCAATGAATTAGGCATGTTAAATCTACAAGCCTAGATTCTATACTCTAGAAATCACTAACAGTGCAAGAAGCTCTATATTGTTGAAGGGTTATGAAGCAAAAGTAAATCGTATAATGGATTGTATGGTGAACCACGAATTACTGAAAGCTCTAACAATTGTGAAGTACACTCACTATGTAAAGCAATATTCGAAACTCTTAAATCGCATAGTAACCTGTAAAGATTTACTATACGACTAAGAGAAAGTAAAACATACATAACTGATTATCACGATAGGAAGCTAGTAAGTACAAATCACCGTCCCATACCAAGGAAGTGCACACTCAGCCACTACCATGAGTCCTCAATGAAAATCCCACCAACCTCAAACTTCTTCTTAACTTGATATGAATTTTCTCAATTCATACCTTATCACATACAACGCTTCACGAGTTCATCTTTTACTATTTCAAAATATCTTCCTTCTTATAGCATCATCTTATCTATACATCCTCATAATCATTTAACAGACCATCTGTCATTCCATGATTTTACTCTGATCACCATGATCTTATTTTATAATTGATTTCACTTTATAATTTCTCGTTTATTCTAGGATCGTTTAATTCTACCATATTCTCATTCGTCTTTACTCATTTTACTTTACGATCCTTCTTTTTAAATTCTTAAATCAAGTGTTCCTTGATTCTTTTTCATTCATTTTGAATACGTCCATGAAGATCATCCTTTGAATCTCCTCAAATATACCTTGTTTTCTTCTTTATGAATTTCATATATTCAACTCTTATTGCTTAAAATCCAAATAAGTTTATCCTTTCACTACCTTTCAATATATTTCCACGATTATATCCTAAGGTACTGCTACCTAAGAACTATAACCTATCAGCTCTGATACCAACTGTAACACCCCGGAAATCCACGTGCTGACCACGCAAGACCCCGTGCGTTAAACGTACAACCTTGTACTTAAATCCACAATATATCTCAATAATATAATTGATGAAACTAGTTTATTTTAGAACTATTACAATCTCATTCTATTCCAGAATCGCAATCTTTAAACATTTTTATTTCACTTTCTGATCATATTAATAATGACCTAACATATCAACCTGTCACCCCTATACATAAAGAACAACATCTGAAAATGATTTAAAATAATCCATACATGTTTTCCCAACATTTAAGTTTGTTAATCTATAGCACAATCAAGACATAAATATCTTCACAAGTAATATCCACAGAGATAATTTATTTTATCGCAGGGTTTTACTATAAAAGCACCTACGTTTCTATCTCGTTGACTCGTTAGCCAATCTTCATCTTCGCCTCTACCAGAGTAATCAGCTTCCTCAAGCTTTTCTGTAATGTTTTGTTTTAAGCAAGAGTGAGCGCGACGGTTCAGCAAGTCTAACAGTTTCACATAACACATAAACATAGTTCATCATGCTTCATGCATCTCATGCTTTGCAATGACTACGTATCTCATGCATATCATGTTTTGCATTTACTCTATGATTCATGCTATTCATGCATGTCATTTACAATTTCTACAGTTCAATATAGAACAATCAACTTAATCAGCTACTGCATATCAACAATTTATTTCAACTTGTATCCCAAAGGCACATTAACACATTATTGCACATAATAACATATGCACACATAATAATTTTACAATATTCTAAATCATGCACATAATGCAACACGTTCTGAAAAACTTATCTGGACTTGTATAACCAGCTTACGCTAATCTTTCACGTTCCTTGCACCACCTACATGGTATGTGAGATTAACGGTGCACAATATCAGTCAAAGTTTGACTCAATACTAAATCTTATTTTAAAGATATTTATTTCTTCTTATCTTTCCCTTTATTTAATAGGATTAATTTCATATTTTAGTCTCTCTTTGACTTGACTCAGTGTTTCATATTCAACACCATAAATCTTTTGTTCGAAACTATACAGTTCTGACATTTATTAATGTCACTGCATTAATGCCTGGACCTTATTTCTATTTAGGTCGAACAACTAATTAGTCACTAATGGACCATACCCTTTGTTTAACTTAATCACATAATTTAACTCGACAACTTATCATAATATTATCAATCTCGAAAAATATTTTAAATCTTACTATCAATTAGTAATAACTTATAATGTTATTTAATTGTTAAATAACACATTAAATAATCATTACTATTATTAATTCCTTTTTAATAATAGTTTACCTTAATCATTATTATCAATCTTTTAGTAATAATTTAATTGCATGCTAGTATTATTACCCTTTAACAATATTTTAATTGACTTCTTATTATTATTAATTATTTTAATAATAATTTAATTGTTCATCAATATTATTAATCACTTAATTATATTTGAAATCCTCGTGTATCATTAGTAATTATTTAATAATGATTCAACCCTTAACTATTTTTATTCAATAGTTAATTACTTATTAAACAATATTATTAATTATTTAATAATATTTTAAATCTTTATTTATCATTATTATTTATTTAATAATGGTTTAACTCTTAACTATTATTATTTAATAGTTAATTAAAAGCAAAACAATATTATTAATCTTTTAATAATATTTTAAATTAATTTCATATCATTATTAATTATTGAATAATGATTTAATTCTTAACTATTAATAGTTAATCAATAATATTATCAATATATTTTAATTACTTAATAATCTTCTTTCGATTAAGTAATAATTTATTCCACTTAATTACCATTTAATTATTATTTAATATGAATTAAATAATAATTAATTAATTAATTATCCGTACTCATTATTTAATATTAATTAAATAATAAACACTTATATTATTAACTCCAACATTCTTTGATTACTATTTAATATTGTAAATAGTAAGCAATTAACCCTCTTTAATTATGATTCAATGTTAATTAATTATTTTATTAATTATCTTTATTTATTATTTACTCTTATTTACTCTTAACTAAATAATAAATAATTAGTTTAAACACTTTCTCATAATTTAATTACTATTTAATATCAATTAAATAATAATTACATAGTTACTTCCTTTATTTACTATTTAATTATCAATTAAATAATAAATAATTATTTTCCTTCATTAATTAATATGATATAATTTAAATATCACATTTATTATTTAATAACAATTCAAGAATAATTTTCTTCAATTATTAGTTAATTAACATCCAACTAGTGTACATTATAACCTCAAAAAGTATTAAAAATACTTTCTCTTTTATTTAACCTTCCTTACTATTTAATACAACTTGCATAATAAGTAAGTAGGGTGATTAATATTTTTTCTAGAATTTAAAAATACTTTTAACAATTTTTTATGTAATTAGTTACCTTTAATCATTTAATAATTATAAAAATTACCAAATGACATACAATTTCAGATTTAAATTTTTTATAATATTCTTTATAAAATTACAAGAATTTTCTCTTTTGGAACCAACTCAAGAACCGGCCTAAAAATACCCGAACCGGCCCGAACTAGAAATTATGAAAAACCGGAAAAAACTGAACCGGCCGGTTTTTTCTCAAAAATAGGCAGATTGTTTTTCTGATTTTCCAGCCTTGGGGTCTCTAGCTAAAACTTGAATAAAATGAAATCTACAAGTTCGATGGAGCTCTACTTTATATTTTTACGTTCGTATCTTCTCGAACTATAATTTTCTATTATCAAACATCAAATTTGGATTTGTTTTGCTTACTGAAATTGGCTCCAAACCGGACTGTTGTGCACAACCCTAAAAACAGTGAGGTGTTTTGGTAGAAAATTCATATCTTGCTCATTTTAAATCGGATTTTAGTCATTCAACTTGGAGAATCTTCATATTTTATGTATCTATCACCCAAAATTGACGGATCATGAATCCGAGTTACGAATCGTGCACAGTAATTCCGGTAAGGGGCTGCTACGTTTTATGTTACGTTGTTTTCGTCGGTAAAAATTATTTTGAAAACTTTGGCCAAATTCTTTGTCATAGATGCATAAAAATACTTGATCGAACCACATGAAACCCTATATACACATGTCTAGCATATGTCTATACATTAAAATCTTGAAACTTTGGTTTCCTCCATAAAAATTACATAAAGTACAAAAGGAGTTCCAAAACTAGGGTTTTAGGACGTTTTATACCTCTTGCTCTTGGATGCTCGATTTATTTGCTTTCCGAAGTGATTTATGAAGCTAGATGGCATCCATACCTTCCCTTGATGCTGCCGTAAGCCTCTAGTATGGGGGTTCTTGGTTTGTTTTGGTTGGTAGCTCACAAGAATAGAAGGGAATGGAAGTATACTTGCACTTTTCTTTCTACACTTATGAACTCTCAAAATGACCAACTCTAGCTATCTTGGTGAATGGTCTTATTTATAGGGAAATGGTAAGTGAGCTTAGACCCATTAATCAACCAACACATAGTTGATTAAGTCACTAATTAAGTCTAGAACAAGATCCACATTTTAGGGGATTGGATGGGTGCTTGGGAGAGATTTATGGGATGTTGTTCTCAATGTACTTGGAGCTTTGAACCAACTTTGGAATACTCCCCCCATTTTAGCCAGCAACTCCATCCATTTCCCTTCCAATTTACTTTTATTCAATTGTCCACTTGTTTATTATACATACATGTATATATATACACCTATATACATATTATGGGTCATCCTTTGGGCCACTAATTTAATCCATTTGGGCTCCCAATACACTTTACATTGGACTAGGAAAATAAATAAATTGGACTCCCAATTGGGCTCCCTTTAATTAATTTATTGGGTTAATTTATTTAATTAACCACACTAAAATCACAAATTCTTAATTAAACAATTAATCAGACTCGTTAAATATTTAATTGAGTTAGTCCACTAATTATTTATTTTAATTGAATTATTAATTTGGGACTTCAAATATTATTCCCACTACACATTAATTAATAATCACATTAATTAATTTACCCATTTTGTTATCAAAACTTTATTCAAATTTAATTGAATAATTAATTAATTTCCTCACTTATAAATTTCTTGATATTAAATATATCTCTAGGTTAGTACACTAATTATCGAAATATTTTGGACTTATTAAATAATATATTAAATGTCCTACGCAAGTTTTATTAATGACTAATTATATTAATTAGTTTACTTGATTCATAATCACTTGCAATGTTCAAAATTAACTGAACATTTTTATCAATGAACTTACGTAACGATTTCTCGACATATTTCTTCTTTTAGAAATATTTTCTAATCAAATTTTATTCTTTTCATATACATTGTAATATCCCAGATATTTTCAAGATTTTATATAAGATCTTAATGGATTTAATTAAAGGTTAATGTTTAAAACCTAGAATTTGAGAAGTAAGATGTGTAGAAAATGGGTAAACATTTTTTTTTAACATAATTGATTTGTTAGAAATTAAATGTAAGAATATTTTTAATGATGCATGTAGAGAATTTATTAAGGAAATAAATTCAATTGAGAAGTGAAGGTGATTATATGAATACATATATATACCTAAAGTGTGCTTGTTAGCCAAATAAAAAGATGAGTAATTAATACTCAACAAAACTAATAAAGTAATTAGTTTTAATATAAAGTAAGAAGGAATGTTGTAAAATATAATTAATTAGGTTAATTATATTAGTTATGAGTCCAAGTAATTTAATTACTACTAGTGGACTAGCCCAAAAGGATTATATGTGTTAGCCCAATATGGGAATACTTGCATGAAGGGGGTATTTAAATAAGAGAGCCCAATGAAAGGTAAGCTATGTAGCCCAAACTTTTAAAAGTCCAATGTTGGTCAAAGTGTGGGAAAATACAATTGAGTGTAGAGAATTAACTAATGTAGGGTTAATTGAATAACCCTAGTTGGTAGACAAGAGAGAGAATTAACCAAACATTGGTTAATTGATAGAGAAAGGAAGGTAGAGTTGAGAATTAACCATGTATTAGTTAATTGTGTAACCCAATGTAGGAATAACTATATGGGTATGGGTAATTATATTATAAACCCAAGTTAATGCTAAAAGGTAGTTAATGAATTAAATTTAATCAAGTCAAAGTACTTGTATTAATGTGTATTAAAATCAACACTACCGCCGCAGTGGTAGGTTTCACCGCCGCAGTGGTGAAACTCTCTGGATTATGAAAAATAGAACTACCGCCGCAGCGGTAGGTTTCACCGCCGCAACGGTGAAACTTTCTGGAATATAAACTTAGAACTACCGCCGCAGCGGTGGTAACCACCGCCGCAGCGGTGGTAACCACCGCCGCAGCGGTGGTATAGACTGTTTGAAAATTAACTTTGAATAAGTTAATTTAGCAACCCAATGTGGTAGATTAATGTAATGCAAGTTTAATTGGAGTATGTTATAAGTCCAAGTGATGTTTTAATCTAGGTCAAATAAATTTACCTAGTAGTCCATGTAATATTTGAACAAGCCCAATGCTTGTTTTAATTAAATGTATCATAGGGTATGTAATGTTAGCCCAATGTAATAATTAAATTGAGCCCAAACAAATTAAATGAATGAGCCCAACTTATTTAATTCCTAAGTCCAAAGTGGAGCCCAATAGGAAGTTAAAATGTTGGTCAATGGTTATATATATAAGTATATATATATATAGATGTATAAATGTATATTTAAGCTATAAAAATAAAGCAAAAATGGGGGATTAAATCCCATTTTGCTGAGATTTAGTGGTCCCCACAAGGGGGTGGCTTGATTTGCTTGGTTGCTTCACTTGTACACAATGTCAAAGTGGTTCACCAACCCTAGTCAATCACCTAGTCATTCAAGTGGTCAATCAATCTAATAGTAAACATAATTAACTCCTAATTTGACTATGTTAGTTGATTAGTAGGAGTTGATGGTGATTAAGGGAGTGCTATATATAGAGAAGAGGGAAAGAGCTAGCAAAGGTTAGTCATTTGCTAGCTAGTTCAAGTGTTGTAGAGAGAGAAGCTCTAGAGAAAAATAAGAGCTACTTTGTGAGATTGATGATCCACCATGGAAAAATGTTGGAGGATGATCAAAGTGGAGTCACAAGCCAAGATCATAGTCAAGTGATGAAGAACATCCAAGATCAAGAGGTTCAAAAGTGATTTAACCTTCACCTATTTCATTTTTATAGTCTATATAAGTTTTAATCGGTCAAAATATATTTTTAACCGATCAAAAGTTATTTTGATGCTTTAGAAGTCTAAATCTATGATATATAGGTAGATTCATGGTTTATCATATTTAAAAGAAGTATTGGTATGTGTGGTATGCAAATAAATGGAAGAAAATTCCATATTGCGATTTACCGGTAAAACCCTAAGGGGTTCGATCTTTAAATTTCGTGTCAAACGTTTTTAAAAATGTGATCAAACCATGAAATATTGTAAAACAAGAAGTTAGAAAGACAACAACACTAAGTTGGTGTCATTTGGATGTGTAGAGTTTATTTTATTCAAGTTTGAACAATTAAAACCAAGGATTTGTGATTTTAATTTTCACTTTGTCCTTGTGAGCAGTTTTTAGTCCAGTTCCGTTCGGAATTTGGATTTGTGATCTAAAGAGAAATTGTAGAGGGGGAAATTATGATGAGAATGGACTCAAGAATCACCCCAAAATATTTTAAAATGAAGAAGTTATGGCTGTCGGAGCGTCGGAGGGTCCGGCAGTCCCCAAATTAGGTTTTCAGAAATTTGTACTACCGCCGCAGCGGTGGAAACCACCGCCGCAGCGGTCAAACATTCTTCCAGTAACATGTTTTAGCCGTCCGGGTCGGGTTGGGTCGGTCCGGGTCGGGTCGGGTCAGTCCGGGTCGAGTTTTTAGTAGAAATTTAAGTTAAAATACATGTAAAATGAATGTATTTGAATACCAAACCTATTTATGTAGAGTTTATTAGTAACTTCATGGTATCCGAATGTATAAAATAAAGACTAAAGTTAACACAATTAAAAAGTTAACTATTGGTAATATTTGAAGAATATTAAAATATTATTAAATGATGAATAATATTAGTATAAGATTAAAAGGTTATTAAATGTGTAATAACATTTGTATATGATGAAAATGTTCTTAAATAATTAATGACATTATTAAATAAGTAAAATATTATTAAATGGTTAATAATATTAATAAGTGATTAAAATATTATTAAATGGTTAATAATATTAAGAAGTGATTAAAATATTATTAAATGGTTAATAATATTAATAAGTGAGTAAAATATTATTAAATGGTTAATAATATTAAGAAGTGATTAAAATATTATTAAATGGTTAATAATATTAATAAGTGATTAAAATATTATTAAATGGTTAATAACATTAAGAAGTAATTAAAATATTATTAAATGGTTAATAATATTAATAAGTGATTAAAATATTATTAAAAGGTTAATAATATTAATAAGTGATTAAAATATTATTAAATGGTTAATAATATTAATAAGTGATTAAAATATTATTAAATGGTTAATAATATTAAGAAGTGATTAAAATATTATTAAATGGTTAATAATATTTAAACGTAGTTGTATATTATCAAAGATAGATAATATTTCGAGGTATTTGGTACATTATTAAATGTCCAAATCATTAAGTTATTTAAAAGAAGAAAGTTTAATTGAATTAAACCAATGTAAATAGTCCCTTTGTGACTAATTTAAACAACTTATTGAAAGTGGGATGTACGATGAACGTATAGTGAATGCGTAAATTGGTTAAGTGTACCCGGCCTGTCCAAACTGTATTTGGACTAGGGTTTTGTCCGGAACTTAAGGGTTCGTTTGACGGACATCTTAAGAGTTAATAATTTGAAGTTAAGGTCTTAAGTTAAGACTAATTAAAAGTCCTGGTAGCTAATGATTATATCAATTTGTATATAAATTGTAGGTTGATCAAATGACGCAAATAAGCGTAAATGGTAGAAGCGACCAGGCAAGTTTTTCAGAACTTGCTCCTATGTGCCTTAACATGCTATGATGTGATATTAAATTGTTAATAGAAAGATATTGATGATAATTGTGATATGCATGAGGTATGATTACATGTAGATTATGTATAAATATGAAGCATGAATTGCTAGATGTTATATGAGCAGTATGATATAAACTGAAATGCATGAAAAGCGTGATGTAAGTATAAATTGCAGAGTATATGTGAAGCATGTAATGTGTTATGTGTAACTGTTAAACTTGTTGAGCCGTCGTGTTCACTCTTGCTTAAACCAACATTTTCAGATAGTACAAGTATTTGAAGTCTTGATAAGGATCAAGAAACAGGAATGCTTATTATATTCACTGAAGGTCTAGCACGACCACTGTAGATATCAGTCCGAATTAGACAGGTAAATGATTATGTAGTATAAGACTTTAGTTGGTATGTATTATGAGTCTTAGATACTCAAATTGATTGTAATAGAATGTCGTATCATGTATGATATTGAGACATACTAGGAATGTATAAAGATTTCGATTCTGGAATAGAAAGAGATGTTGTAAAATTGCAAATAAATGATTATTTAGCAATTATAATATTGTTGTAATTCATGAACAATAAGGAAAAGGTAGTACTCGTGTTGAACCGGATCCGAGGTTCAAGGAACCCGGATTTGGGGTCGTCACATACATCATAGGACCTTATTCCTAAAAGTCCATGTCACACTTATTGAACCTTATTGGTTCTTGCTAGCTCATAGATTAAACAAATAAAATTTTAATTTAATCCAGTTTTCACAATTCTAATCTCCACAACTAGGTTTTCAAACTCTAACATTTATTAACTATTAGAAATCTTATTTCTAATTCTTTCAAATATCTGGGATATTACAGAAAGACTCTAAATCAAGCGCTCATTGGGAGGCAACCTAACCATAGTTTATTGTATTATGCATTTTATTTTTATTTTTAGGCTCTTTTGTTTAATTTATTCAATTTATAGGAATTAATAAATTTCTAGCTTAGGAAGGAAGTTCTTATATTAGCTTCACTAATTCTTGTGAATTTTACCTCTTTACAGCTTTGAAAGATGATTATGGAGCTCAAAATTTAAAAAGTTACAGCAAAAATATTTTTCAGAAAACTGCGGCCCGATGAGAAGTTTTAAAGGCACAATTGCACCCCAGCGCAGTACTGCACCTCAGCGACATCAGACTTTGCCCCCGGCGAAAAGCTCACAGTTTGACTTCGCCCCGGCGAGATCTGATTTCGCCCTCGGCGAATTTGCCTCAGTCCAACTACGCCCCGACAAAATGTGCAAGCTATTTAACTGCACCCCAGCAAAATGTCTGATTTTCAATTTGTAAAAACACCTTTAACGCCCGATCAGATTTTACACTTTAGACACCCTCACATAACCTAAACTCGAACTCTTTCTCTCTCTCTCAGAACCCCGTTTGCTCTTTTCCCTTGTTTTTAAACCCTAATCCTCACACCCAATATACTAACCATCTTCCATCTCCTTTCAATACTCAACATCACAAGAACCATTTAATCTTAATCCATCCAAGTAGCTTCTTTGAGGGTTGTTTGATCGGTGTTCACGGTCTTTAAACACAAATTGGGGGGTTTGGTTTGGTGCAGTGCTCCGTTGGATCTTTAATCATCAAAAATTGAGGTAATAATTAGTGTAATTTTAGCCTTCATTCATTAAGTTCATTAATGTTTCATTAGTTTTTATTGTCAAGTCTCAGTGCATTGTATTGGGTTTCGTCTTGTTGGTTTGTGTTGGCCACTAGAGGAACAATGGGGGTTTAGGTGGTGTGATTGAAACTAGGTTAGTATTGTGCAAGTGTCAGTCGACGGGGGTCAATTTTAACTGAGAATTAGACTTGAGTTTGGGGGAAACAAAGTTGCACAACACGTGTTTGATTATTTGCCGCAAAGAGGAATTTCTTCAGTTTGAGTTAAATAGGGATATTTTAAGCATCGATTTTGGAGTTTTAAAATATTAGTAGAGCTTTGAGACTGATATTGTGCATTTATGGCTCTGAAACGCCAACAGGGAGAAGGTTCGTCAACTATACCTCGGTCGTTTAATCGAAAAAAATTTATTAGTTCAAAGGTAGAGGATAAGTTTAATCATGTATTAGCTAGAAAGGCGTTGATTCTAGAACGGGGGCTTAAACCTAACCAATTAGAGGATGGTGAAATGCGTGAGTTGATTATGGGGAGTGGTTGCCAAACATTTATAGATCACCCGGATCCGACAGCTACGACTATAGTTAAGGAATTTTATGTCAATGTTTTAGATACACCAGACTGTGAGGTGATGGTACGAGGTCAGATGGTGTCATTCAGCAGGGGGGCGAGTAATGAGTATTACAATTTACGGGGGCTTGATAATTGTCAATATGTTGTGATGGGGACCCCAAACTATGGACAAACTATCCGTGATCTTTGTCGGTCGGGGACGAAATGGAAAATCAATAACTATACTAGAAAATTGACGTCGTTTTCATTCAAGGCCTTGAGTAGATATGACAAGATTTGGTACACGTTCTTTTATGCCAAAATAATGTCGTCTATGCATGTGAGTGACGTGATGCGTGATCAAGTCATTCGTTTATATTCTATTGATAGAGTTAAATTATACGATATTTTTATTCTCTAATACTTAGTTTTTATATTTATTGTATGCTTAAATGTTTAATTATTTAGCTTATTTTGATTTTAATAGGTTTTCTAGGATTTTAGTTAATTTATGTTAATTTAGGTAATTTTATAGTATTTTTATATTTCTTTTTATTTATGTGTTTTTATTTATTTTAGGTGTTTTATTTATTATTATGTGTTTTTAGGATTTTTAGTATTTTTATATTATTTTTATTTATTTTTAATTAATTTATATTTATTTTTGTAGGAAAATTAAAGCTTGGATGGCAAAATGGTAAATATCAAACTGCTAGGGGCAAATCCGTAAATTCCGGAAAATCGGCGGCGCGCATGGCGCGGGGAAGAAATTTCAGCGCGGAAGAAAACGACGCCGTTTTGTGTACGGGTGAGGAAGCGTCCGCGCAATGCGCGAAGTGATGCAGAAACGGCGGAACAGCAGAAAACGACGTCGTTTCGGTAATGGAAGGTACCGCGCAATGCGCGGGCTGGGCGGCAGACCGGTACTGTAGCGAAGGCCTTGTTTGTTTGCGCGGAAATTGGCCAAAACGAGATTATTTCGGGATTTTGCTACTTTTTGATTCCAAATTGGATTTTAATTCCAACTAGGGTTAGAATAATAATTATTTTTCTTTTTCTTTTATTTTTATTTGTATTTTAAATCCTATTAGGGTTTGGAAAGATTAATTCCAACTAGGTTTAGGAGGATTTTGGAGCCTATAAATAGAGGGCTTGACACACAATGTAAAACACAACTTTTCTAAGAATAAAAATTCTCTCTTCTATTCTTTAGTGTTCTCTACAATTATGAGTAGCTAAATTCTTTTTCTTGGTTTAAGTGATTGAAGCCATCAAGATTTATACACTGTGAGATCTAATTTTTTTTAATTGTTCGATTTATATTTTGATTATTGAATATTCTTCTATGCTTAATTTTATGATTAATTTGTTTAATTGCTAGGAGACCTACTAGCTTATTATTCATATTAATCTACTGCTATTTGTGAAGCAACTAAGTTTAATAATTGTTTTGCAGATCAAAAGATTATTTTATCTTAGGAAGAATATTCATCTAAATTAAATGCAAACACGTGGCTTGTGTTGTTTAGTTCAACGATCTCTCTAATTCTTTATGCTACTATTAAAATTAAATCTTTAGCACGTGCCGGAGGTTGTTTAATAGTAAGGGTATTTAGACCACGTGGCTCTATTTATCTAAAATTAAGGAGAGAGGAGAAAAATTATTCCACCTGCGAGTAGTTCTTTCTACGGTGAATCTTCAAAATATTAATTGATTTATTTTTGCATCAGTGATCAGTTGTAAATTCTTGATGGTGGATATTAACTTAAACCAAGGTTTTTTCTTCTCATTTACTTTATTAAATTATTTGCTTAATTATTTTAGTTAATTTTAATTTTATTATTTTTTTAATTAAAAACCTCCCAATTCTTGTTTGCAAAAACATAAAATTAAATAATCATTCTCTGTGGGATCGACTCTTACTTGCACTACTACATATTTATTTTTCCAAAGTAAGATTTTATTTTTGGGTGCTTGCGACATCACACCAAATTTTGGGTCACCGATTTGTCGATTGATGTAAGGAATGTTATTATAGCATCAATAAAGAAGCATTTGAAGGGGACGATGTTAGGAGGATTACCACACCCGTCCCTCGTTACTGTATTATATCAACGAACTGGAGTACGGTAGGGGGCGGCTGAACCAGTGCAGCCACCTACGACTCTCCTAGACCACAATTTAATTGAGTGCTATAAGGTTTAGGAAAAAGGAGAGTCACACCCTAGTGGTTTGGGTTTTATTTTGCCGCCTCAATCACCTCGTCAGGCCGATGAAGATCCAGTAGTCCCGAACATGATGTCACAGAGCCAGGGTCAAGGAGAGCAATACGAAGGTTACAAAGGAGAATGGATCTCCAGTTTGATGAGGTGTTTCGCATGAATGAGAGACTCGTTGCGCATCAGGACGCTATGCATGCTTACACCTTTACTTGCACCTCTACCTTGGCAATGATGTTAGCTCAGCTGAACCCGACTACTCCTCAACATCAGATTCCACCTCCACCATTGTTGCCAGAGTATCCACCACCGGAGTCGGATGACGATAATGCTATAGAGAATGCTGATCACGATGAGGTGGAGTCTGACGCTTGACTAATTAGGGAAGTTCTCTCGTTCTCTAGTCTTTATTTCCTTATCTAATAAGGACATTGCATCCTTCAAGTTTGGGGGTGGCATACACTACAAACAATGCATGTATATAAATTTGCATAATTCAGCATTTGCACGTTTATTTAGGTATTTGCATATCCAATTAAAAAACAAAAAAAAATTAAAAACTTAAAATCACAAAAATATTTGTGTATAAGATCATATATTATTGTATTTAGGAACACTTGAGCTTTGAATTAATGTATGAAATTTAATAAAGGTCACTGATAAAAACGTGATACATTATATAATAATTTTTGCAAGATGGATAAGGTTCATTAAGTTCAAAATTTTAATTATTTATTGATTTTGTTAAGCTTGGGACCCTTGGATCTTAATTGCACATATTCAATGTATTAAGTCAGTTGGGTTTTGATTCAATTTTGTGAAGTAGGTGCTCGTTAAGGATTTAGATAACCTCTACCACTTGTTGGAACATAAATCATATAAAGGGAATTAAGGAATTGCTTCAATGTCTGTCATAATTAAATAAAAAGAATAATAAAATGAAGAATAGATAGATATGAGCAAAACTTAGCTAGTCTATTTTTGTGGCCTCTATTGCTCGAACAAGTAAGCCCTTAGCAGTGTCTCTACACTTAGTGCCCTAAAGCCATCTGGTTTGGGAGTCACTGGTGAAAAGTTCGCTACATAAATAATTTTGAAAAGCCTAAGGAAAATGGACATTACACATGTTGAGTTAATCATATACGAGATGGAGCGTAAGACACACTTGTTAAATAAAGATAATGAATAGAAAAATATGAAACCAAGTGTATAGAGGGGTAAAAAACGCTATATGATTAAATATATTTTATTGAGCACTGGTATTCATGAGTTATATTAGAATAATGACTGGTTTGATTTGTTGAGCTCACACACACGCGAAAGGGTCAAGGGTGAAATAAAATTGGTGATATATTAGATTTTTGACTAAGCGTGAATTTGCAGTTTGGCTGAGTTATTACTTAAGATCTTCGAGGCCTGATGTTTATGGATTATGTTGATTTGTTGCTCGAGATATTAGTTGTCATGCATTTGCATTTATATAGGTTAGTATAACTAGTTATGTTTATTTTTATTTTGGTGTTTTTGATTGAGGACAAGCAAAGTCTTGAGTTTAGGGGTATTTGATGAGTGTATTTTATAGCTACGAAATAGATACTTTTAGGCTTAATTATTTGCTATCTTTAAGTGTTTTTAGTTTTATTTTACTTGTTTATATGTTCATTTTGCAGAAAACGGCTTTGGGAGGTCAAAACGGGAAAAGAGCTAATTTAGTGGCATTTTTATAATTTTCTGGACCACTGCGCCTGGGTGCAATGTTACTACATGCAGACTGTGTTGGGGCACAGTCCGACAAAATCAGTTGGCCCAATTTGCCGCGTTGAGGAATTCGAGCCCAGTTAGGAGTTATCATGCTTTGTTGTTTTAAGAGGGATTCTAGGGTTATTAGAGGATATATACAGAGACAGAAGGGAAAGATTGTGGAAGATTTGGAGCTATCTTTTGGAGACTTGAAGATTGATCAGGAAGAATATAAAAGCTAAAAGTAAAGGCTAGGGAAACGAATAGAATTTGACAGAGTTTATTCTAATCCCTTTACTCTATCTTTTGAATGTTTTTCTATATTCATATGATGATAGTTTTCAAGATGATGTGTAACTAAATTTCTATTTAAGATTGCAATGGAACCGTTGTTTGAACTTTAATTAATTCATCTAAATTACAATTATTTAATCAGGTTTTGGATTGGTTGTTATATCTTGTGCATAATTTATAATTGTCTGATCAATAATTATTTGATTTCTTAGATGGAGTTGAAAGAGGAAGTCTAAGAATAGATCTAGATATAATAACGTGTGACTTTGTTTATTCTTTCTAGGAAGAGTATCATGATAGTGTATAGGATGAAAATACCTAGATGCCACACGTAGCATATTGAGAGTTAAATCTTAATAAGTCTGCTTCATGTTATTCTGCATAGAATTATAGCATTATAAATTGGAATATATCTTTTTATTAATTATTAAAATAGGTAAATAAATAGATAGGTGATCTCAGTTAACAATCCATATGATTAATTAATTAGAATTAAGATGATGACATTTTTGTGATGCAATTGGGGAAATAGTAATCTTAAATCCTTTTATTATCTGGTAATCCACTATTGTTAATTAGCTTAGATTCAAATTCAATTTAAATATTTCATAATCCAAATTTGCTATAGTTCAAATTTTTTTAGGTTATGCTAAATGTTTCTATGACACTGCCACAGTTTCCTATAAGTAATTAATTTGCTTGGTTCCTTATTTGAAGTTGCTTGGAAATATTTCAGGTAATTTCTTGCAATAGCAACGATATAATCTTTGGCTTTATTTGAAGACTGCACATGCTGTATTTGTTGAACTTCAATTTTTTTAGAATTTCACTTTTGAATCTAGCTTGATGGGTTTTGAGTCTTTTAACTTGGGCCTTTATTATATATGTGTTGGGGGTGTGTGAGTATAAGAGTGTGTGTGTGTGTGTGTGTCACATACTTATGAACTATTCATACATTAGAAATCTACAACTAGGAGTATAAAAATGGTACTTACCATATATACCATATCCAAGTCCAACCCACAAACTTGATTAAGATAATACATCAATTTGTGCAGTTTGACTGCAAATTAAATCTAATTTATGTAGCTTGTTTGCAAATATAAAGTCAAGACACTTAATAAGTTCCACGACATGTTTGCATGAAATGGTCGTTGCTTGGATCGTTTCTAGCAAAGTCGTATTAATGGAACACGTACGACAGCTCAACCATTCGCTTATATGGAAGCGAGAACCTTGGTACAATTGCTTGTGCAATGAATCTTGGGTTATATGGAAACTTCAACCCTTTTTCTTTAAAGAGACAAGAACTTTGGTATATGTGGAAAACGCCACACCCAACTATGGATTATTGAATGATATGACAAATTAAATTTTAAAGAATACTAAGAATAGCTGAGGAATTCTTAAAGAACCAAAAGATGCGAAAAAAATCACAAGTATTTGATTAACTAAATAAATTGTTTAATGAATACATCAGCCTTAATCCCTATTTATACTAATTACAAGCAACCCTAATCCTTACAATAAAATGAACTAAAATTACATAACAATTCTAATTAAAATAAAAGTAAAACCCTAAGTAATTATATTCATGCCCTTAAATTAAAAATTCCTGCACATGCTGTGAAAGTAGCCCTCAAATCAATCACATTTGATGTGATAATATATACTTTGTAGTCTTATTCATTTAATTAATAAAAAAGTTTAATTTATTTAAAAATATTTATTTATCCATATTTAATTAGTTGAATTAATTAATGGGATAAACCCATATATAGTTTTGGAACAATGCTTTTAGAATCATGATAATGAGATCTAAAATCTAGATGACTCAAAAATCAAATGTTCGTAATCATAAGATCACTAATGTAAGGTTAGTGGATCTGGATAGATTACATGTTATGATTGCTCTTTTGAAGATGATGATTGATATCATAATCATTTGTGTTGAGACACTATAGCAAGTATGTAGGTGCTTATTGGATAATAAGTTCACTAAATATGACTGGTTTAAAGGAACACCTAATAGAGTTTTACTTGTCTGTCAATAGGAGTTCCTATAGTGATAGTAGTACAAGTGATCCTTAGACTTGAGATCATCATAGTACCTTGTGTATTATGAGTTATACTTTGTCATATTTCTTATGACTCTTTAGGTATAATAAAGGGTATATTCGGGTATAATCAAGTGTATATGGAAGTAGGTGAATGATCAACAATTAATCTATCACTTTCAGTAAAAGGGGAGAATGTCATATGTAATTCAATAAATGACAACTCATAAATCATTGGCCAATGTGGAATGAAAATTAGGAAGAAACTTCTAATTTACATTAATTAGAGTTATGCATTTGGGAATTGAAATGCACATGATCAAATAAATAAGACTTGACAAAAACTTCAAGTCTTATATTTGATTGAGACTTGTATAGTAGAATGATAGAATAGTACGATAACTACTTGTTGAACAGGTTCTTTGTAATTAAACGTTGATTTCATATTATCCGAATAGTCATAATATGTTAAGATATGTCACACATGATGTAGAATAAATATATTTATTTATTTTAAATTAAATGAGTTTAATTCATAATAAATAATATTAGAATTGTTCTAATTTATTTATTCTACTACTGGCATAATATTGAACCTAAAGGGTCACATCATAAAAGAGAAATATTTATTTTAGAAGTAATTGGCTTAATAATAATAAATTAAGTATATTTAATTTATACCATGGTGAAATAAATTAAATAGCTTAGTATTTATAATTATGTAATTTAGAAATACTAATTATAAATTAATAATTCCTAAATATTTTAGGAATTATTATTATTATTATTATAAATAATTTAGTTCCTAATTAGATTGAAAATAAAATTAAAACTTTATTCCTAAAGAGTTTAGGAGAGAGGAGCAAGTTTATAAATAAGAGGGGGTCTTATTATATATTAAGGTTACACAATTTGAAGTATTGTTGAATACTTATAATTCTTTAAAATCTAAGGAGTTAGAGAGAGAAAATTAGAGCTAGCCACCCAATATCTAAAATAACTTAAATCTATTTCTTCAAATTAATATTCTCTTGGAATATCACCTTTAGAGCGCTACCCACACTGAGTAGCTTATGTTTAATCAGTTGATAAGTTGATTATATATCAATTTATTAGGTATTTTATACTTAATTATTTGTGAGTTTTTAAGCATTTTTGAGTGTTTTAGGTAATTTATTTAATTTTATGCATTTTTATTATTTTTATTTATTTTTAATTAATTTATATTTTATTTTGTAGGAAAAATAAGCTTGGAGGCAAATATGTAAATTCTGCAAAGAATCTGATGGCAAAATGGTAATTAAACCAACACTGATGGCAAAAGTGTAAATAAGGAGAAGTGGCTGTGTGGGGGCATGAATGTAATTTTCAGAACTCACGCCCGCACAATGCGCGCAGGAATCTGCTGCACGAAGAGGGAACGACGCCGTTTGGCGTGCGTAGCAACGAAAAAGGGTCGCGCAATGCGCGAAGGCCAGTTTAGCAGTCCAAGCGACGTCATTTGGAGGTCCGGGCTAAGGAGTTAGAAGCAACCGCGCAATGCGCGCGGCGGTTATGCTGACGTCATCCGAGCGCGTTGACCGGGTCAACTACTGTGACACCCAGGAATTTTGAAATAATTTTAAATAAGGATTATGATAAATTAAGTAAATGTTAGTGTTTAAAACCTAGTGTTGAATGATAGAAGTATTAAGGAAGGATCTATGGAATGTGAAGAAGATTTATATGAATTAAGAAAAGAATGATGAATATGTAGAATGTAAATGATGTGCAATAAAGAGTAAGCAATAAGTTGATTGAGTAAAGGTAAGTGTATGATTAAAGAAAAGAAAATTTTTAGAGAATGAGAAATTATCTTGATAAGTGTATCAAGAAATGAGTTAAAGTTTTATGAATAAAATTTTTAGAGAAATATAAAATATTATATTGAGTTAAGAATTGAATATTCTGACAGTTATGATTTTTATTGGAATTATCTATGTAGGTTATGAATTTAAAGAAGTAAAATATGATTTATCAAGATAAAAGTATAGCAAGGTGCTATAAATGAAATACGTATGATTATTACGGTAATTATGATTCCGATGACGGAATCCTGTTAAGGGGAGAAGAATGTGAAGGTCCGAATTTTCAAAATTTCTTTAATAAAATTAAATAAGAATTTAATTGATAAAATTATCAAGGTTGTTAAATTAATTATTATTTTACGTGATTTAAGGTATGTGATGAGATTTAATTAGTAAATTAAATCTATGCAGAGATTATGATAAATTGTGTGGAGTTAAAATAATTGAAAAGTAAATAAATTGTTTAAAAACAATTTATGAAGAATAAGAGAAATTATATGTAAATGTACAATATATTGTACAATAAAATTATTATGGAAGTACATAAATTATTATTTAAATGATGTTATGTGGAAATATGAGAAATATGAATTAGATGTGTATATATATATACATTTGTATATATATAAATGTGCATGCTTAATTGATAATTATAAATTTCATTAATTATGGAAATTAAGGGATTATTAATTGAATTAATCCAATTTTAAATAAAAAGCGAATGGGGAAGTTAATAAAATTGTAATTATTGATTTTAGATTTAATTAAGAATTATGGTGAAAATTTAGAAATTGATTGAGAAGAAATGTAATTATATAAATTATATAATAATAAATTATATAATTTATATAAGAAAATTAAAGTGATGTATAAAGAAAATTATAATTATATAAATTATATAAGGATAATTATATAATTTATATAAGAGTATTAAAATAATGAGAGAGTTAATGAATGTATAATTATTGATTATATAATTAATTAATAATTATGGAGAAATTTAAGAAATTATTTAAAAGGAGAATGTAATTATATAAATTATATAATATTAAATTATATAATTTATATATAAAGAAATTAATGTGAAATGTAAAGAAATGAAATTAAATGAGGAAAAATGAATGTTTTAATTCATTAAAAATTATGTTTATGCATAATTGAATCGTTATGACTTTTCTGAAGGATAATATTTCAGAAACGTGAATATGTTAGTGTAACATGATGTCCAAGTAACGAAATGAAAAATTATGAAAAAATTATTTTTATATGTTATATGAATTATTTTATGATTTTTGGAGGTATAAATTACCTCATATAGTTACATGCATGACATTATGCGTATACAAAATTTGTCAAGTAAAGTACCCAAAAGAGGTATTAATATTATTTATAAATCAATTTATGATTTTTAGTGAATTAAAATAAATATTTTATATACATGATATAAAATATTTTTTACACGAAATAAATACGTAATGTATTAAAATTATTAATGAAGCATGAAATTTTGTGGCTATCCGAATTTGATAAAGTCGGTTGCATGGATAAAAGGGGGTGGAATTATTATGGGCTTCCAAATTGGTTAAGTGTTTTGGCTATAAAAGAAAAAGAATTAAAAGGGAAAGAAGGAATACAAAAAGAAAGGAAAAGAAAAATAATACAAACTTCCTTTCTCTTTTCTTCCACCGAAAGCCACCACCCCCGAACCGTGACCACCATAGCCACCACCAAGAAGGAGATTTTGGGCACCATTAAAGTCTTAAACAAGCTTCAAGAAAGGTATAAATTAATTTATTTTGATTTATTTTGGTATTTTTGGTATTAATTAAATTGTGTGGAAAATTAGTAAATAAATAGAATAATTATTCTATATAATTTTTGGATGTATATTTATGAATTATATAATTTTTGGGATGATTATGTTGTGAAAATTGTGAAAAAAATGGAAGAAATTGTGCAAAGTTGGCTACTGTTTACGGCTGGGAAAGAAAGAAGAAGGAAGGGACGGTCCGCGCATTGCGCGGGCCATTATTTTTTTTTCAGACGCGCGCAATGAAACGGCGTCGTTTCTGGGGGCTGAAGGGGGGGTCGCGCCATGCGCGACGAAAGTTTTCGGAAATAGGGGCCGAACGACGTCGTTTTGGGATGTTCGGGGGTCGGCCCGCGCAATGCGCGGCCGACGCACGGGGTGAAATGAAAGTTGTGCCCCTGCTCTTTTCATGAAATACCGAACGTGTCCCTTAGCCTAGGAAATTACGGTTTTGCCCCCTGTCTTTCCGAAAATTACCAAACATGTCCCTAACGTTGCTAAAATTACGGAAATGCCCCTGGACTTTTCGGAAAATTTCGGTTATGTCCTTAAGGGCGCGGAAATTACCAAAAATGCCCTCATAAGTGATTTTTAGTTGAAATAAAGGTTTAAAAATTGTTTAAAAATCATAAAAAATTATAGAAAAATACTAAAAATATAGAAATGATGTTTGGACATTAAATTTAATATTTTTGTAAAAATATTAAATATTGGAGATTAATATTTAAATGTTTAAATATTAATCCAATAAGGTTAAAGTTTAGAAAAATGAGTAAATAAATTTTTCGGACAACAAAATATGTTAAATTTCATCCGATGAACCGGATTGTCCATAGTGAAGGCATTGGTTATTAAGATAAATTAATTTATTAAGGAACGAGGTTAATATAATTAACCATATTATTAAATAATTGGTCAGAAATAGTATTAATTAATTAAATTAATATCATAAGAGATGAATAATTATTATTTCATTATTTTATGATCATAGGTTGTACGAGGAGCAATATAAAAGGGTATTTATTATTTAATTCTGCAATCCATGCAAGTTCTTCAGTCCCTTAATGTTAAATGATGTCTGTTATGATATGTTATTCTTTACTTAAATGCATAAAAAATATGTGTTATGTGATCTGTGGCTAATATGACAACTATGTGTACTTTGTGCAATAATTTGAGAGATATGTCTGTAGTAGAAGCACAAGCACATGATATATGACACACACCGAGCATATTAAGGTATGTGCTATGTGACGCATAAACTGTTGAACTTGCTGAGCCGTTGTGCTCATTACTTGTTTAAAATAAACTTTTACAGGGTAAAGAAATAAGTTTCAGGAATATCGGATTAAGTTTGAGATGAATTGCCTAGAAGGTTGGAAACGTACTTGTTATATTTTCAACATCATAATCAATGTGAATATATTTGTTAAGTTTATATTGATATTTTGTATGTACATATATGTTGGATCCGGATAGGACGAATAGTGTTAAATTATGAACTATAATTGTTCAAGATGATTATTATGATAGAGACGATTATATATATCTATGTTTAAATGATGAATCATGAAACAAAGAATATTGAATGGATATAAACAACATTGAATTTGAAAGTTGAGCTTTATTAAGTTTCACGATAATGATGATAGAAAGAAAAAGTAAAGGTTGCGATCCAGGGACTAGATGCGAAATGTAAAGATTTTTAATATCCAAATATGTTAATACAATAAGTGAATTGAGAAAAAAAAAATTCTACTGAAAAATTTGGTAATTGAAGATCGTAAAGTTAATTATTGGATTAAAGAAGTGATTAAAGATTTATTAACGGACCGAAATTTGGACGTAAGGCAAATGATGTTTAATAAACATGAAATTTAAGGTAATAAAGTGGATTGAATTTCGGGGTCGTTACAACTGCGGCGTTAGGGGCTGTTTGGCTTACGCAGAAATTGCTAGGAATGTAATTTTTCGGGATTATTGCATTAATTTGATTTCAAATTGGATTTTAATTCCAATTAGGGTTAGGATAATAATTTATTTATTTATTTATTATTTTTAATTGTAAATCCTATTAGGGTTTGGACAAGTTAGGAGGATTATGGAGCCTATAAATAGAGGGCTTAAGACATAATGTAATATACAACTTTTCTATTAGAAAAATTCTCTCTTCTATTCTTTCGTGTTCTCTAAAATTATGAGTAGCTAAATTATTTTTCTTGGTTTAAGTGATTGAAGCCATCAAGGTTTATACACTGTGAGATCTAATTTATTTTAATTGTTCAATTTATATTTTGAGTATTGAATATTTTTCTGCGTTTAATTTTATAATTGATCTGTTTGGTTTCTAGGGTGCACACTAGTTTATTATTCGTTGAAATCTACTATTAAATTAAATATCAAATCCGTAATTATTTGGTCACTTTAATTTGCGAATCAACTAAGATTAATAATTATTTTGCATATCAAACGATTGTTATATCTTAGGGAAAATATTCATCTAAATTAAATGCAGACGCTTGGATTGTGTTGTTTAGTTCAACGATTTCTCTATTTCTTTATGCTGCTACTAGGTTAAATCTTTAACGCTTGTCTGAGATTATTTAGTAGTAAAGGTTATTTAGATCGCTTGTTTTTACTTAACTAAAATTAAGGAGAGCTAGGAAAATTATTCGAATGGAAGTAATTATTCCACGTTGAATATTTAAAATATGAATTGAGTTATTCTTGTGTCAGTGATTAGTTATAAATTCTTGATGGTGGATGTTGACTTAAACCAAGGCTTTTTCTTCTCATTTATTTCATTAAATTACTTGCATATTTATTTTAGTTAATTTTATTTAAACTAATTCTTTAATTAAAAATCCCCCAATTTTAATTTACAAAACATAAAATTAAATAATCATTCTCCGTGGGATCGACTTGGTGTGATGTCGCAAGTACCCAAAAATAAAATCTTACTTTGAAAAAAATATTAATGTAGTAGTGTAAGCAAGAGTCGATCCAGCAGAGAATGATTATTTAATTTTATGTTTTTGCAAACAAGAATTGGGGGGGGGGGTTGAATTAAAGAAATAATTTAAATAAAATTAACTAAAATAAATATGCAAGAAATAAATAAGAAGAAAAAGCCTTGGTTTAAGTCAACATCCATAATCAAGAATTTACAACTGATCACTGATGCAAAAATAAATCAATTTATATTTTAAATATTCAACGTGGAATAATTACTCCCATTCGAATAATTTTCCTATCTCTCCTTAATTTTAGTTAAGTAGAAACAAGCGATTTAAATAACCCTTACTACTAAATAATCTCAGACAAGCGCTAAAGATTTAACCTAGTAGCAGCATAAAGAAATAGAGAGATCGTTGAACTAAACAACACAATCCAAGCGTCTGCATTTAATTTAGATGAATATTCTTCCTAAGATAAAATAATATTTTGATAAGCAAAATAATTATTAAACTTAGTTGCTTCGCAAATTAAAGTGACCAAACAATTACGGATTTGATATTTAATTTAGTAATAGATTTCAACGAATAATAAACTAGTATGCATCATAGCAATTAAACGAATTAATCATAAAATTAAACACAGAAAAATATCCAATACTTAAAATATAAATTGAACAATTAAAATAAATTAGATCTCACAGTGTATAAATCTTGATGGCTTTAATAACTTAAATCAAGAAAAATAAATTAAGTACTCATAATAATAGAGAGCATCAAAGAATAGAAGAAAGAATTTTTATTATTAGAAAAGTTGTATCTTACAATGTGTCTCAAGCCCTCTATTTATAGGCTCTAAAATCCTCCTAAACCTAGTTGGAATTACTCTTTCCAAACCCTAATAGGATTTAAAATACAAATAAAAATAAAAGAAAAAGAAAAATAATTATTATCCTAGCCCTAGTTGGAATTAAAATCCAATTTGGAATCAAAAAGTAGCAAAAATCCCGAAAAATCCCGTTCTGCAGCAATTCCCTCGTTGCCAAACGCGTCCTAAGCCAGCTTTGACCGGTCAACACGCCTCCGCTGACGTCAGCATTGCGCCAGCACAATCCACCCGCACGCATGGCGCGGTTCTTTACTGTTTCAGCCTTCCGCGCAATGCGCGGTGTCTGCTTTACTGCTTCAACAAAACGGCGTCGTTTGCTCCGTATGTTGCCCCTTCCTTCCCTTGCGCGCATGGCGCGGTTCCGGCTTGCTGCTTTAATTACGAAATTGCCATCAGAGCTTGCTGAAATTATAATTTTGTCCCTAGATCTTTGCAGAATTTATAGATTTGCCCCCAAGCTTATTTTTCCTACAAAATAAAATATAAAATAATTAAAAATAAATAAAAATAATATAAAAATACTAGAAAATCCTAAAAAGATATAATAATAAATAAAACACCTAAAATACTAAAAATAAATAGAAACACATAAATAAAAAGAAATATAAAAATACTATAAAATTACCTAAATTAACATAAATTAACTAAAATCCTATAAAACATATTAAAACCAAAATAAACTAAATAATTAAATATTTAAGCATAATAAATATAAAAACTAAGTATTGGGGAATAAAAATATCGTATAAATTAACCCTGTCACGACTCTTGCTTACACTACTACATTAATATTTTTCCAAAGTAAGATTTTATTTTTGGGTGCTTGCGATATCACACCAAATTTTGGCGCCGTTGCTGGGAAATGATTTTATTTATTTTTGTGCTTTTGTAAATTTTATTTTAATTTAGTAATTTATTCTTAGTTTATTTATTTATTTCTAGTTTTCACATTTTATTTGAGTTGTGCAAGTTAAAGATGAAAATCATGGCTAGAAATCAAACTTTGGAAAAGCTTGCGGCCCCTAATTTAAATCAACAACCTTTAAGCATAATTTTTCCTAATTTAGATGCTAACACTTCATTTGAATTAAAATCTGGTGTAATACATTTATTACCAAATTTTCATGGGCTTGCAGGTGAAGATCCTCACAAACATTTAAAAAAATTTCATATGGTGTGCACAAGTCTGAAACCTTCTGGAGTGACTGAAGAGCAAATCAATTTAAGAGTTTTTCCATTTTCTTTGAAAGACTTGGCTAAGGATTGGCTCTACTATCTACCATCCGGAAGCATCACCACATGGGAAGAGATGAAAAGACTATTATTGAAAAAATATTTTTCCGCTTCACGGGCAGCCAATATCAGAAAAGACATTTGTGGTGTGAGGCATAACTATGGAGAATCCATATACACGTATTGGGAACGTTTCAAGAAATTATGTGCAAGCTGCCCCCACCATCAAATTAGCGAGCAACTCCTCATCCAATACTTTTATGAAGGACTCATGTCTACTGATAGGAGCATGATCGATGCTGCTAGTGGAGGAGCTTTAGTGGACAAAACGCCCGAAGCTGCAAGGAACTTGATTGTAAACATGGCGGCTAATTCCCAACAATTTGGCACTAGGCTTGATTTTTCATCCAAGAATGTTAATGAGGTAAATATTTTTTCACTTGAGCAACAAATTGATAGTCTAACCTCCTTTGTTCGTTAAATGGTTGTAGGTAATACACAACAAGTGAAAGCTTGTGGGATTTGTGCGGTATTAGAACATCCAACGAATATGTGCCCCACTCTTCAAGAGGAGTCCCATGAACAAGTGAATGCAGCAGGTGGTTTCCCTGATCAACCACAAAGGAGATATGATCCTTACGCGAACACGTACAACTCAGGTTGGAGAGATCATCCTAATTTTGGCTATGGAAATCACCAAGGGAATCCGTCGGCAACTCAAAACTTCTCAAGCTACCAACAATACAAGCAGTCATATCCCAACAAGTGAGAATTTAAAAAGAAGGATCGTAAAGTAAAATGAGTAAAAATAATTGAGAAGATGGTAGAATTAAACGATCCTAGAATAAACGAGAAATTGTAAAGTGAAATCAATTGTGATAAAAGATCACGGTGATCATAGTAAAATCATAGAATGACAGATGGTTTGTGAAATGATTAAGAGGTTGTGTTGATAGCATGGTGCTATAACAATGAAAATACTGTGAAATAGTAATAAGTGAACTCTTGAAGTGTTGAGTGTGATAAGGTATGAATTGACAAAATTCATATCAAGTTAAGAGAAGTTAGAGGTTTGTGTGTTTTTAATTGAGGACTCATGTTAGTGGCTGAGTTGTACAATTCCTTGTATGAGCGGAGAATTTGTGCTTGATTTTAGAACCGCTTAGCTTCTTATATTGATATAGTGGTTTAGTTGAACAGTCCTTTGTATGGGTAGGGGATTTGTTCTTGGTTTAACGACTACTTAACTTCCTATATTGATTAGTGGCTGAGTTGACCAATTTCTTGTATGGGCAGGAGATTGTGTTTGGTTTAACGACCACTCGGCTTCCTATAGTGATAATCAATTGAAACCTGGTGTTGCGCTATTCGCTATATTTATGTTGAGAATGTGATTATTTTGTCTTGTGTATAACGGATAGGTGGAGGATGTTAAGATAAGTTCGTGTTATGAGAACCGACACGTATGGTAAGTTCGTGACTCATAGTCATGTGGTGGAGCCGCTCAGCGAATGGGCGACTTTGGCCTAACTAGGACAAGCTCCTCAAACTATACGAGTGTGGTAAGTTCATGAGCCCAAATACGTGGTAAGTTTAATGAACAGTGAGTGTGGGTAGAGTTAAGTAGCAAGATTTAAGCTATACTAGATATAGTTATTAAGCTGGAAAAGATGAGGAAAAATTTGAGGTATTTTGAGGTTTAAGGATATTCCAAATCTTCTAGCTATGTTAGACCTTGAAATTCTTAAAATCGTGCTAAATTCGCACTTTTATGCTTTTGAAAATATCAAAATGTGTTTTAGAAATCATTAATGCATTTAGCGCAGAGATGATAAATGATGGAGTCATCAATGCAGAGTAGCCTAGTGTTGGATGTAATATAAGTCCACTATGTTATGATGTAGTATGACAAAGTCACAAAATGACGAAATCCTCAACGTACTGTCGAGACAGTGCGGTATCATGACGTCATAAAATAATTTTCAATATTTTGAAAACGTTTAAAGAGGAGTCTATGCTATTTATTTCGGCTAGACCATAATGATTTGAAGACATCAAAATGTATTTCTAAAAGCGTCAACACACCATGTGGTGTGGATATGATAATGACTGAATCCTCAACGTATTTTCTGTGAAGGTACGGTATCATGATATCATAAATTAATTTGCACCATAATGATGGCGTCAAAATTACTATTGATAGAATCCTCAACATATTGTGCCAAAAATGCGGTATCATGAAGTCATAAAATGATTTTTCATTTTCACTTAAAATGGTTTAAAAAGTTCACGAGTTCATGGTTCATGAACAATTTATTATGGTAGTCTCGACCATTTAATTCGGCTAGACAACTTTTAATTTGAAGTGATGAACTTCAAAATTCTATTGCACGTCTGTGCTCTTGAAGAGTTTTAAAGTTCCGATTGATATCCGAACTATTATTAGTCTAAGTTAATTGATTCGGCTAGACAAAGGTTGAGGTATATTTACAAAATTTAAATATTTTTGAAAATTATGCCAAACCAAATTATTTTGGTGCGAAATTTTGTAGTAAGTCTGAGGTGAACAATAGCATAAGCAGATATATTTTGTCGGCATATAGCTCCGACTTCACTCGCAAAGATTAAACGTTATGCATGACGTATGGTACAATAGGGTGATTCCTAGCGTAGTATCTTTGGGGTGAAATTGTGTTTATAGTCTTATGACTATTAAGGGTTACAGTAGAAATACTTACTAACTCAATACACAGTTCATGGTCTTTATGACCCCTCAGTCATATTTAAAATTGTTTTTAAAGGAATTCTTTTGCTTCCTGATTATTCAAATTAATTCACAGTTATTGATCAATTGTGAAGACTCCCGAGAGATGTTCCAATGTTCTGGACATCGAATGGGTAAAGGGGTACGTGTGCTGAAATTTCGAGGATGAAATTTTTATAAGGAGGGGTGAATGTAATAACCCGAATATTTAACAATATTTCTTTTAATGAAAATATTGAGGAGATTAATAAAGGTGGTAAAATTTAAAAAAATCTAGTTCTGTGAGAAGGGTGAAAATAGATGGATAATTTTTTTCCCTATGTGTTAGTAAGAACCTAGGAGGTTCAAGTGTTGTAGAACCCTGAAAATTTTCTCTTGGAGCAGAGATGCCTTAGAGGGGCGAGTAAATCAGTCATTAACTCGGGATGCGATTAGTGACTCGATAGATAATGGAATTATAATAAAGATAATTCGTTAGGGTAAAACAAGGTAGTATGATACCTTTAAAAATTCGATGAATTATTTGATGGATAAGATAAGCTAGGTTGTTGCGGTAATTCGATTTAAGCCAACCTAGTTGAAATGAACCTAAAAATTTAATAATGTTATAAATAAAATTTAAAATTTAAAATTTAAAATTAGTGAATTAATGAAGGGTGATCATTGCAAACCCTAGGAAAGGGTATTATGAATATTTAAATATTCGAGGATTTATTTTAAGGTTGTTCAATCAAAGAGCTTATTAAACTAACGAACAAACTTAGGAAATTAATACCGAGCGAGTGGTATGTTGAGAAACTCAAATTAAGATTCAATTAGGCTTAATTAAGGCAAGTCTAATTGGGTTATGTAAATTAATTAATATAATTATTAATTAATAATAACTATGTGAAATATTAATAATATTAATTAATAGTCCAACTAGTAGTTAAATACTAGTAGGCTAGCTCATATATTATTTTTAAACAAGTCCACTTAATTAATTAAGTATGGATTTGTATGTTGGCTGTATTAATTTAATTAGGTAAGCCCAATGATTTATTTAAATTGGGAGACTAATAAATTAATGTTTGAGCCCAATATTGGTAAATTAATTTGGTATTATAGTAGCCCAACCAAGATGAATAGTAAGCCCAAACAATTAAATTGAAAGCCCAATTTTTGATCCAAATTAAAAGCTTCTAGAAGAAATTTTATTTTGCAAGTTAACTAATAAAAATAAATCAAAAATTGGGGCAATATTGAGAAAAAGTGCGGAATACTCAACCTCTTTTGGCTAGAATTTGTAGAATGCTTGAAGTCTAATTTATATGCTTACAAGGTGTGTATGTATAGGTTGGATCCATTATAAATAAATCACTTGGTTCATTGGCTAAGAGTTTACAAAGTTGCAAAAGAGAGCTTTTATATTGGTGCTAGTGAGTTGGGGTGAGTTCCAAGTAAGTAGAGTGAAATAGTGAATAAACTAATGAGTTAACTCAACCGATTCGAGCCGAGTCAAGCCAACTCAACCCATTCTTAACCAAGAGAAGAGCTTGGAGGTTCATCTACTATTTTGGAAGGAGGAGAAGGCAAGCACACAAAACAAAAAGGTTTGAAAACCCTAAAAACTCTAGTTATGCTTGTTATGTGATTAAAATAAGAAATAAATGGTAAAAATACCATCTTTATGTTCTTTAAGTTTAGATCCATGCTAGATATGTTAAATAAGTGTTTCATGGATTTTTGGTATGGATCCATAAGTATTTATGTGGAAAAAGTTAGCCAAAATATGTAAAATCATGTTTTTCGGAAAAGTTAGAAACTGAATAGTACATTGCCGAAATTAGTGTTCACGATCGGAAAATTGGATTCTCGATCCGTTAATTTTGTTGGGTAGATCTTGAAGTTATGTAGATTCTGAAACTTGAATGTCTAAAATCCGAGTTAAAATGAATTAGTTATGATTTTTCTAGCAAAACACTCCACTGTCGGAAGTTTTGCGTGAACAGTCCGGTACCAGGCTGTTTTCGGAGGTCAAATCTTGTCCAAAAAATTAATTCGATAGTGGAAAATTGTAGTTCGGGAAGTAACGATTCCAACAATATAAAGTAGAGCTTAATCGGAGTTATAGAACTCAAGTTATTAAAGTTTGAGTAAAGGACCCCAAAATTGGACATAATTAAAAGGCCACTGCCGGTTTTTTTTTCTTGAACCGACCGGAACATTCCGGCGACCGGTTCACCACTTTTCCGGTCGGTTCCGGCGAAGGCCCGAACTGGAAAGTTGCTTGGAATTTTATGTACTATTTTATAAAATTTAGTTTGTATTTTTAATATGTAATTTGATAATTTCTATAATTATTAAATTATTAAAGCTAACTAATTACATGAAAAATTGTTAAAAGTATTTTTAAATGCTGAAAAAATATTAATCACCCTACTTACTTATTATTCAAGTTGTATTAAATAGTAAGTAAGGTTAAATGAAGAAAAAAGTATTTTTTAATACTTTTTGAGGTGATAATGTACACTAGCTGAATGTTAATTAACTAATAATTGAAGAAAATTGTTATTAAATTATTATTAAATAATAAATGTGATATTTAAACTATATCATATTATTTAATGAAGAAAAATAATTATTTATTATTTAATTGATAATTAAATAGTAAATAAAGGAAGTAACTAAGTAATTATTATTTAATTGACATTAAATAGTAATTAAATTATGAGAAAGTGTTTAAACTAATTATTTATTATTTAGTTAAGAGTAAATAATGAATAAAGATAATTAATTAATTATTATTTAATTAACATTAAATAATAATTAAAGAGAGTTAATTGCTTACTATTTAATATATTAACTACTGATCAAAGGATGTTAGAGTAAATAGTATAACTATTTATTATTTAATTAAGATTAAATAATGAGTACGAATAATTAATTAATTAATTATTATTTAATTCATATTAAATAATAATTAAGTGGAATAAATTATTACTTAATCGGAAGAAGATTATTAAGTAATTAAAATATATTGCTAATATTAATGATTAACTATTAAATGATAATATTTAAGAATTAAATCATTATTCAATAATTTATAATGATATGTAATTAATTTAAAATATTATTAAAGGATTAATAATATTGTTTAGCATTTAATTAACTATTAAATAATAATAGTTAAGAGTTAAATCATTATTAAATAAATAATAATGATAAATAAAGATTTAAAATATTATTAAAGAATTAATAATATTGTTTAACAAGTAATTAACTATTGAATAATAATAGTTAAGGGTTGAATCATTATTAAATAAATACTAATGATACGTGAGGATTTCAAATATTATTAAACGGTTAATAATATTAATGAACAATTAAATTATTATTAAAATCATTAATAATAATGAAAAGTCAATTAAAATATTATTAAAGGATAATAATACTAGCAAGCAATTAAATTATTATTAAAATATAAATAATAATGATTAAGGTAAACTATTATTAAAAAGGAATTAATAATAGTAATGATTATTTATAGTGTTGTTTAACAATTAAATAGCATTACAAGTTATTACTAATTAATAGTAAGAGTTTAAAATATTATCCAAGGCAGGTAATATTATGATAAATTATCAGTTAAATGATGTGATTAAGTTAAACCAAGGGTATGGTCCATTAGTGACTAATTAGTTATTCGATCTAAACAGAAATAAGGTCCAGGTATTAATGCAGTGACATTAATAAATGTCAGAACTGCATAGTTTTGTACAAAAGATTTACGGTGTTGAATATGAAACACTGAGTCAAGTCAACGAGAGACTAAAATATGAAATTAACCCTATAGATTTAAAAGGGGATGATAAGAAGAAATAAATATCTTTAAAGATTTAGTATTGAGTCAAACTGTGACTGATATTGTGCACCGTTGATCTCACGTACTGTATAGGTGATGCAAGGAACGTGAAAGATTAGCGTAAGCTGGTTATACAAGTTCAGGCAAGTTTTTCAGAACGTGTTGCATTATGTGCCTGATTTAGAATATTATAAAATTATTATGTGTGCATATGTTATTATGTACAATAATGTGGTAATGTGCTTTTGTGATACAAGTTGAAATAAACTGTTAATATGCAGTAGATGATTAAGTTGATTGCTCTATATATATTGAACTGTATGAAATTGTAAATGACATACATGAATAGTATGAATTATAGAGTAAATGCAAAGCATGATATGCATAAGATATGTAGTCATTGCAAAGTATGAGATGCATGAGGCATGATGAAATATGTTTATATGTTATGTGAAACTGTTAGACTTGCTGAGCCGACGTGCTCACCCTTGCTTAAAACAAAACATTACAGAAAAGCTTGAGGAAGATGATTACTCTGGTAGAAGCGAAAATTAAGATTGACTAACAAGTCATCAAGATTGAAGTGTATGTGTTTTATAGTAAAACTCTGCGATAGAATAAATTATCTTCGTGGGTATTATTTGCGAAAAAATTTATGTCTTAAATGTGCTATAGATTAGCAAACTGAAATGTTAAGAGAACATATATAGATTATTTTAAATCATTTTCAGATGTTGTCCTTTATGTATAAGGGTGACAGGTTAGTATGCTAAATCATTATTCATATGATTAGAAAGTGTAATAAAAATATTTAAAGATTGTGATTCTGGAATAGTATGAAGTTGGATGTTGTATCCATTTAAGGTTTATATTTGGTGTATAGTAATAATTGTATTGCTTATTGTTTATAAGTTTAATATAATTAGTTTAAACTCGGGATTGAGGTTACATTTAACAAACCAGATCCGGGGTTAAGGGAGCCCGAATTTGGGGACGTTACAGCCAATCATCTGATTCTCATATATCTTTGGAGGATATAGTTAAACAACTTAGCACTAACACTTTACAATTTCAACAGAAAACGAAGGCAAATATGCAGAATTTAAATACACAGATGGGACAAATGACAACTGTAATCAGTAGATTGGAGGCACAAAATTTGAAACATTACCCTCTCAAACAATGATGAATCCAAAAGCAAATGTTAGTGCAAACACGTTGAGAAGTGGTAAAGAGATACAAACTCCAAAAAAGACATATTCTGCACCAACAGAGCAAAGCAAAGCAGAAATGGACACCAAGGAAGAAGGCGACAGTAAAAAGGACGACAATGTTCTAGGCAAAAATGGTACCCATAAGCATAAATTTTCACCTCTCTCTGATTATAAACCGGTACCTCCTTTTCCTCTTGCTCTAACAGAAAAAAGAAAATATGAAAAAGATTCAGTTTTGTATGAAACTTTTCATCAATGCGAGGTAAAAATTCCATTGTTAGATGTTATTGAACAAGTACCTCGTTTTGCTAAATTTCTGAAAGAATTGTGTACACACAAGAGAAAACAAACACTTAAAAGATATGAAAATGTACAAGTAGGAAAGAATGTGTCTGCCGTAATTCAAAGAAAACTCCCTACAAAGTGTCAAGATCCAGGAATGTTTACTATCCCTTGCAAGATAGGTGACACGAGATTTGAACATGTCATGTTAGACTTAGAAGCATCTATTAGTGTCATGCCATATTCTATATATGCTTATTTGAAACTTGAACATTTGAATAGAACTAGTACTGTGATTCAGTTGGCTGATAGGTCTAACACTTATCCTAAGGGTATAGTAGAGGATGTTCTTATGTAAGTAGATAATTTGATTTTTCTTGCTGATTTTTATGTACTTGATATGGAGAACGGTGATCAAAATGCTCCTATTTTGTTAAGAAGACCTTTCTTAAAGACGTCCACGACTAAGATCGATGTTCATAGTGGTACACTGACAATGGAATTTGATGGCGAAATTGTTAAGTTTAATATTTTTGATGCCATAAAATGTCATAATCCTGTTTACTCTGTTGATGTGATTGATTCTTTAGCAGAAAAAGTTTCTAAAACTAATGAAAATGGTGAATTGAAAACGACATGCATTCAGAATCCTAGAAAAGAGAATGAGGAGTTAAATAAAACTGTTGCGGCTGTGAATGGTTCTCCGAAAACAGGCAATGATCCATATTTTGACTTACTAATTCCTAACAAGAAATCTTTACCTTTTGTTTTGCAGGATTACATTCCAGATTTGAAGTCTCTCCCTAATCGTCTCAAATATATGTTCATTGAAGAGGGAGTAGAACATTTATATCCATTGCAAGGGAGTTTGAACAAGTCTATGATAAATGGAGTAAAGATGGATGAGATTGTCAAAATTCAAGATGAAGGAGTGACGTAGTGTTGAGGCATGCTGTCAAGCCAATGACGATAAACAAAGGCGCTGCTTGGGAGACAACCCAATGGGAGTATAATTTTCTTTCCTTTTAATTTTCGTGTTTATAGTTTAGTTATTTTTGCCTTTTTCTTTGTATTTTACTTTACATTGGGGACAATGTAAATTTTTAAGTGTGGGGGAAGGGATTTAGGTTTTTTGTTATTTTTAGGTCATATTTTAAAATTTTTAGGGAATTTTGAAAAAAAAATTGAAAATTTGAATTTTGTGGATAAATTCACTACAAACCCTCACGAGACAAAACTCGTCCACTTGGGGTAACCTTGGGGTTTAAAGGCTTGTTACACATGCTAAGTGTAACCGTGTTTCCTACGAAAATAGGGTGATTTTTATTTTATTTTTAGGATGTGTTACTTGAGCAATGAGTTAATTGAATTTTAATTTTTAGCCAATGATATAATTTTGATTTTTATTTAATAACTCTTGTAAAAATAATAAATTTTTTCTTAGTCTGAATTTTGACCTATTGTTAGTATTTACTATATTTGAGACTTTTTAAATTTTTATGCACATATCCATATATATTGAGCTAGTTTTAACTTGGAGAAAGTTTAAATAATTAAATGCTTATGGAAGATATTTTTGAGCTCTATATCTTATTTGATCATTATTTGAAGTGAAATATAAGATAAAATATGATTCGGAGGAGATGATTTAGGTAATTTTTCTAGGATTGTTAAAAAGAAAAATTATGTGGTGGGTTGAGATGGAGCGTAAAAAACACTCACTCATAAATACATGAAAAGCAAGAGGGAGAATAAAACGCACTCGCTGGTGAGATAGAGCATAAAATGCACTCACTGAAGAATAAAAAAAGAAAGAAAATGGGATGGAGCATAAAATGCACCCATTCAAAGGGAAAAATTTGAAAAAATATTTGAAAAATTAATATTAATAATCCTAGTGTGCCTAATTGTTTAAAACTTTTTGATCTTCTGGTATATATTTGTCTGTATTAACTGAAACAGTAATGTGAAAAATAAGTATATAGAGCTTTGTTGTATGTCTTTTATAAGGTAATTAATAACCTAGACTTATCTGAGTTTTAATTAGTTTGATACATGTGGATTCACACACGCACAAAAGGTCTAGAGTAGAGTAAGATTGATAAATATGTCGAAGTTCTATATTTTGCATAGTTTTAAAATTTTCTTTGAGTAATCATTTAAAAAAATCTTTGAGGCTAATGTTAAAATTTATATTAATCTGTTGCTCGAGTAAGTTGTTTGGTTATTATTTTTAGTTTTTATTCTTGTTTTGCTTGAGGACAAACAAAGAGTTAACTGTGGGGGTATTTGATAAATCGATTTTATATCAATTTATTAGGTATTTTATATTTAATTATTTATGAGTTTTTAAGTATTTTTGAGTGTTTTAGGTAATTTATTTAATTTTATGCATTTTTATTATTTTTAGTATTTTTATATTATTTTTATTTATTTTTAATTAATTTATATTTTATTTTGTAGGAAAATTAAGCTTGGGGGCAAATCTGTAAATTCTGCAAAGAATCTGATGGCAAAATGGTAATTAAACCAGCACTGATGGCAAAAGTGTAAATAAGGAGAAGTAGTTGCGCGGGGGCATTAATGTAATTTTTGAAACTCACGTCTGCACAATGCACGCAAGAATCTGCCGCACGAAGAGGGAACGACGTCGTTTGGCGTGCGTAACAACGGAAAGGGGTGGCGTAATGCGCGAAGGCCAATTTAGCAGTCTGAGCGACATCGTTTGGAGGTCCGGGCTGAGGAGTTAGAAGCAGTCGCGCAATGTGCGCGGCGGTCATGCTGACGTCATCCGAGCGCATTGACCAGGTCAACTGCCGCGTTAGGGGCTGTTTGGCTTGCGCAGAAATTGCTGGGAACGTGATTTTTTGGGATTATTGCATTAATTTGATTCCAAATTCGATTTTAATTCCAATTAAGGTTAGAATAATAATTGTTTTATTTTTTTAATATTTTTAATTGTAAATTCTTTTAGGGTTTGGACAAGTTAAGAGGATTATGAAGCCTATAAATAGAGGGCTTAAGACACAATGTAATATACAACTTTTCTATTATAAAAATTCTCTCTTCTATTCTTTCGTCTTCTCTACAATTATGAGTAGCTAAATTATTTTTCTTGGTTTAAGTGATTGAAGCCATCAAGGTTTATACACTGTGAGATTTAATTTATTTTAATTGTTCAATTTATATTTTGAGTATTGAATATTTTTCTGCGTTTAATTTTATGATTGATCCGTTTGGTTTCTAAGGTGCACACTAGTTTATTATTCGTTGAAATCTACTACTAAATTAAATATCAAATCCGTAATTCTTTGGTCACTTTAATTTGCGAAGCAACTAAGATTAATAATTATTTTGCATATCAAACGATTGTTATATCTTAGGAAAAATATTCATCTAAATTAAATGCAGACTCTTGGATTGTGTTGTTTAGTTCAACGATTTCTCTATTTCTTTATGCTGCTACTGGGTTAAATCTTTAGTGTTTGTCTGAGATTATTTAGTAGTAAAGGTTATTTAAATCGTTTGTTTTTACTTAACTAAAATTAAGGAGAGATAGAAAAATTATTCGAATGAGAGTAATTATTCCACGTTAAATATTTAAAATATGAATTGAGTTATTCTTGCGTCAGTGATCAGTTGTAAATTCTTGATGGTGGATGTTAACTTAAACCAAGGCTTTTTCTTCTCATTTATTTCATTAAATTACTTGCATATTTATTTTAGTTAATTTTATTTAAAATAATTCTTTAATTAAAAATCCCCCAATTTTGGTTTACAAAACATAAAATTAAATAATTATTCTCTGTGGGATCAACTCTTGCTTACACTACTACATTAATATTTTTTCAAAGTAAGATTTTATTTTTGGGTGCTTGCGACATCACACCATCAGTGGATTTGAAGGATCGTGAAGGAACGAGGGCTTGGTGCTTGTAGATTAGTTCATGGTTTCGGATTGACTTCAAGAGGTATATGCTTTCATCTTTCCTCAATTAATAATATTGCATAAAGGTAGATCCTGGGATTTGGATTGCAAATTTTTTTTAAATATGATTTATGCTTAGCTTCCACTGTTACTTCTGATTGTATGTATGTGAGATTTCTACAAACTAATATGTTGCTGCTTGAACTACGCATGGACCAGCATTGTAGCTCCTTGTTCCAACGCTGCGGTGCTTTAAGGATTCTTGGTTTCTCTATGTTAGGCGTTGCGGCGCTCTAGCTCTTTACTGAGTTTTGATTGTTTCCTTCTAACTTTATCGCTGATTTTAGACTGCTTGGACTACCTATGTGTTTTGCCCTTTGGTCTTACCGCATATTCTAAAAACCTTATGCCACAAAATTGGTGCAGAACCTGTCCTGCTCTAATTGGAATTGGCCACTGATTATGGCCTCTAATCATCGAGCCTGGTGATTCCTTCTTTGCTAAGAATTCCTTGTTGCCATTGCCGCAAAACTTTAGAATTAAAAGCTCATATGAGTTTTTGAATTTAGATGAATTGATCCATACATCTTGCTGATGTTAGGAGAGTTGTTCATACATTTTGTCGAGGCTTAATCCTTTCCCTCACACGTTTTAGCTTTACCGAGGTTGTAATTGAAGGACATAGTCTGTCGAGGTTGAGCCAAGTCTTGTGTGCGGTTGAGGTTGGTTGAGGTTGGTTGAGGCTATAAATGAATTGGGCTTGGTCCAAATGCTTGAACCAAGTTAATAAGCTTAGGATCAACCCTTATGATACATTTCCTTGAATTATTTTTATCCCAAATTATTTGGATTAGTTCATTAAGCCCTTTCTTGAATCCTTTTAGCTCTAATCCTTGAAACTAGTCCAATTGAAATTGAATTGAATTGAATTATTTGAATCAGCCTTACTTGATGCAGTCCTGAACAAGATTACATCATTCCCCTCCTTTGGAAAATGATTTTTCCTCAAATCTGGTCCTACATCAAAATGGACTAAGTTAGCAACATTAAATATGACACAATGAAAATTCTCACTTGGCAAAATAAACAAATTGAAATTATTAGCAATGCTAGAAAGAATTTAAAAAGTCTCATCTCCTCCTGGATCAAATCTCAGTATGTGGAACTCTTCATGATGCATATACACCCATTTATGAATTCCTGGATCAAAAAACAATATGATGATCTCGTCCATTCGCAAATACTATGACAACCCAAAATTTTGATATATTTTAATTAATATTTAAATAAGAATTTAATATATATGATTCTTATTATGAAACAAAACGGGTCGAATGAATAGAAATGTATAATATTTAAATAAGAATTAATATATAAAATTCTCATTGTGAAACGATATATATATATATATATATATATATATATATATATATATATATATATATATATATATATATATATATATTGTAATATGTGATTATGTGGAGATGTGTTGTTGTAAATATATTTGTAAGTGAAAATGAATTTTATAGTTAATTTAATTATTAAGTTTATAATTTGTATTAACTAATGATAAAATATGAAGCGACAAAAAGTAATTAATTTATATTAATTAATTGAGTTTGAGTGAAATATTATATTATGAAATAATATAATTTGAATATTATGTCTTGAATGGCAATTTCATAAATGTGTAATTAATTCTCTCAAATAAAATAGTGAATTAGTTTATGTATTTTTATGAGAAAGTTAATAAAACACATTATTTTAAATATTTATGAGAAAGTTAATAAAACACATTATTTTTATATATTATATTATGCCGAACGGAAATAATTGAATATGAAGTGAGAAAATTAAGTCACTAATTTTATTAGTATGGTAATATGTTGTTTTTGAATCAAGAAAGTTAATTTCTTTTATTTTAGTTAACGATGAGGATTATGTTATACTAATTAAAATTGTAACATGAATAAGATATAATATTTAATATTATATCAAATAAATGTGAATTTAAAATTATGAGGTAAGGGACCAATATATAATATATAAATATTGGATGGTAAGTTAGTAAATTAAATTAATATTTAATTTATGATTAAATGTATTACATTAATAAATTTAATAGTTTAAATAAATTGTTTAAATCATTGATGAAAAGAATGAAATATTTTAATGGTACAATATAAATTGTATAAATTAAGTGAGTTAATTAAAATAATTAATGGAAGGAATATTAATGATTTAAATAGGTGATTCGTTATACAAAGAAAGTGTTAAATTTAATTTTAGATTAATTTCATAATTAGTGGAATGATTTTTATACAGACTATAAATGTATAATTATCAAATTGTGATAATTAATTCGTGTGATGAGTTAAGTAAATATGATATATGAAGTAAATAATTTCATTAGGTGTATTAATTATAATGTATGTATTTGTATAAATATTAAGCATATATGTATGTAGTAGTAATGTATATTATATATATGATCTATGCATGCTTAGTTGCTGAATGTTTTTATTTTTATTTTATATACATGTGCTAGCTCATTAGACTAAGTGTGACGCTCCCAAATTCGGGTTCCATAATCTCGAGTTTAGTGCTCACAATCTAATACATAAAAAATAATTAAATACATAGTTTTCATTAATTTTAGCGGAATAATACATAAATGTTCCTTACAAACGGTAATACAATCCCAAAGTCTTTTAACCTTAATAATACATATCTTAAGGGTTCATAAAAGATTCACAATATTTAAATAAATATTAAACAATACTACTAGCATGAAATTTCTACTCTTTGGATTTTCCCTTGCCCTTGTCTTTTTTGGAGTACTCGAGCTTAGCTGAAAAATAGTTCATGATATAGCAAGGGTGAGTAACTAGTTTGCTCAGCAAGTTTAAGAACAATTGATACAAGAATGATATATCATGATTAAATAGAAATAACTTCAGAATTTTTAACAATATATAATAATTGTGAAGGAACGAGAGTCAAGTTTCAATTAAAAAAAAATGATTGAGTCTTTACTACTGAGTGACCACTAAGGACCATGAACTAATACTTAAGGTAAATCAGATATGTATCTGACCCTTTATTATTTTGGTATTCCAGGGGATCAACCTCTTGTACCTTATGTATATACATAACATTTAGACATCTTGTGCAAAGATCGATTTTTCGAATATAATCCCCTTGTTTAGGGTTCGTTCTCAGTCTTACTATAAGAATCTGCACCAACCAATGGTTTGGATAAACTTTTAAAATTATTCAAGTTAATGAATTTATATATGCGGTGTCTAGCCGAAAGAATTAGTTTAGACATTCTTAAACAGTTCATGAATCAAACGAACTATAAAATTTCAAATGCACTATGTGCGAATACATAAACAACATTTATGTGGATTAATTTTTTATAATTAAACTACTTAAAGCTCTTGCAAAAATAAATACAAGTTTAAGTATATGAAACTTGCATTGATTATTGATTACAGCTAACAAATACAATTTAATGTCCTTTGAAAAGACCTAACATTATCAAAATTAATCTCTCAATTAGAATCACATATAGGTTTATTTTAATAACCCTTATACATTTTAATTCACTAACACTTCATCAGATAAATAAATATTTAATGGTATATTAAACACTTAGAAATATTATCATCAGTTGATAATATTTTACTCACATAAAATCTCTATTAATAATTTAATATAGTTTAAGCTTCTATCGAATATTATTAATCAAATAATAATATTTAAGTCCTTTAATAATATTACGAATAATTAAATAATATTTTATTTATTTTCTAATATTATTAATCTTTTAATAATATTTTATTCACTTACTAATATTATTAGTTATTTTAATAATATTTTATTAATTTTTTAATATTATTAATCATTTTATAATATTTTATTTATTTTCTAATAGTATTATTCATTTAATAATATTTTATTGAGTTTCAAATATTATTAATCATTTAATAATATTTTATTGAGTTTATAATATTAATAATTATATAATAATATTTTATTGAGTTTCTGATATTAATAATTATTTAATAATATTTTATACATTTACTAATATTATTATTCATTTAATAATATTTTAATTATTTTATTCTTGTCATATATTACTATTACATAAAATTATATTTTCTAACCAATTTAATTCTCAAAAGATTCGATGTGAGGATCCGAATTTTCAGAATTTCTTTAATAATATCAAATGAGAATTAATTGATTAAATTATCAAGGTTGTTAAATTAATTATTATATTATGTGATTTAAGGTATGTGATATGATTTAATTGATAAATTAAATTTGTACAGAGATTGTGATGATTTGTGTTAGTTTAGAAAAATTGAAAAGTAAATAAGTTGTTTAAAAATAATTTATGAAGGATAAGAAAAATGTCAGGTAAATATACAATAAATTGTACAATTAAATGAAAATGCAGAAATTATGATTTAATTGAGGTTACGTGGTAATGTGAAATATATTAAATTTGATATGTATATTTATATATGTGAATGTTTAATTGATAATTATAAATTTCATTAATTATGAGAAATAAGGGATTAATAATTAAATTAATCCAAAGTAAGATAAAAGTTAATGAGGAAACTAAGAAAAGTTGAAATTATTGAATTTTAGATTTTATCAAGAATTTTGGAAGAAATTTAGAAATTAATTGAGAAGGAAAGGTAATTATATAAATTATATAATAATAATTATATAATTTATATAAGGAAATTAAAATAAGGTATGAAGAAAATAATAATTATATAAATTGTATAAGAATAATTATGTAATTTATATAAGGTGATTAAATGGAATAAAGTTGGAGGAAATTAAGAAATTATTTAAAAGGAGAATGTAATTATATAAATTATATAATATTAAATTATATAATTTATACATAAAGAAATTAATATGAATATTAAAGAAATTGAATAATAAATAAGAAAAAGGAATGTTTTAAGTTATAAAAAATTATATTTATGTATAATGAAATTATTATGACTTTTATGAAAGATAATATTTCGGAAACGTGAACATGGTAATGTAACATGTTGTGTGACACCCAGGATTTTTTTGAAATAATTTTAAATAAGGATTCTGATAAATTAAGTAAAGATTAGTACTTAAAACCTAGTGTTGAAAGATAGAGGTGTTAAGAAATGAATTATGAAATGTGAAGAAGATTAATATGAATTAAGAAGAAGAGGATGAAGGTGCAAAGTATGAAATAAGTAGATTAAGTAAGGTTACGTATGATTAAAGAAATGACATTTTTCTGAGAATGAAAAACAATCTTGATAAGTATATCAAGAAATAAATTAAGGTATTATTAATAAAATTTTAGAGAATTGTGAAATGCAATATTACAAAGGAATTATGAATTGAAATAAGAATGGAATATTCTGACAATTATGGTACTATTCCTGTAAGTTACGGATATTAAAGAAGTAAAATATGATTATTATGGAATTAATTGTTATTCATCAAGATAAAGGTATTACAAGATGCTATAAATAAAATACATATAAATATTACGGTAATTATGATTCCGAGGACGGAATCCTGTTAAGGGGGGAAGAATGTGAGGATCCGAATTTCAGGATTCCTTTAATAATATTGAATAAGAATTAATTGATAAAAAAATATCAAGGTTGTTTAAGTTAATTATTATTTTAAGTAATTTAAAGTGTTTGAAGGGATTTAATTAGTAAATTAAATTTATACAGAAATGGTGATGAATTATGTGAATTTAAAATAATTGAAAAGTAAATAAATTGTGTAAATACAATTTATGAAGAATAAAAGAAATTTCAGGTAAATGTATAATAAATTGTACAATTTAATTATTGTGGAAGTACAGAAATTATGATTTTAAAGGAGGTTATGTGATAATGTAAATGCATGAATTAAATATGTATATATTTATATATATACATTTGTATATATATGTGTGTTATGTTTAATTGATAATTATAAATGTTATTAATTATGGAAAATAAAGGGATTAATAATTAAATTAATCCAATTTTTAAATGGAAAATTAATGAGGGAGTTGTAATAATATAATTATGGATTTTAGATTTTATTAAGAATGGTGGAGAAAGTTTAGAATTTATAAAGAAGAGATGTAATTATATAGATTATATAATAATAATTATATAATTTATATAAGGAAATTAAAGTGAAATATGAGAAAAATAATAATTATATAAATTATATAAGAATAATTATGTAATTTATATAAGGTAATTATATGGAATAAAGTTAGAGGAAATTAAGAAATTATTTCAAAGGAGAATGTAATTATATAAATTATATAATATTAAATTATATAATTTATATATATAAAGAAGTTAATGTGAATATTAAAGAAATTGAATAATAAATAAGAAAAAGGAATGTTTTAAGTTAATAAAAATTATGGTTATGTATAATGGAATTATTATGACTTTTATGAAAGATAATATTTCGGAAACGTGAACATGTTAATGTAACATGTTGTCCAAGTAACGAAGTGAAAAATTATGAAAAATAATTTGTATATGTCCTATGAATTATTTTATGATTTTTGGAGGTATAAATTACCTCATATAATTACATGCATGTAATTATGCGTGTACAAAAAAATTGTCAAGTAAATTACTGAAAAAGGTATTAATATTACTCATAAATCATAATATGAATTTTAGTGAATTAAAATAAATATTTTATATTTATTATATAAAGTATTTATTACACGATGTAATTACGTAATGTGTTTAAAATATTTTTATGCGTCATTTTGCCAAATCCGGAAACTTCAAGAAAGTCTAAAGGCGGTGGAAATTTTATGCCAACGTGGTGGTTAGTGTTGTATTTAAAAGAAGAAGAAACAAAGAGGAAGAAAAAAGGAACAAAAACAAAAAATATATATATTCTTCTCTATTTCTCCTATCCGGCAAAACCACCACCATCCGCCACCTTACACCACCACTAGCAAGAGGGAGAAAATATTTGGCACTAACAAAGATGAACAACAAGCTTCAAGGAAGAAGTTTTGAGGTTGATCGAATAAAAGGTTTGAGCTACCAATTTAATAAGTTGGATTTCCAGGCAAGTTCTTCAGTCCCTTTTTATGTTAAATGTTGAATTATTATGATATGCAATTCTTGATTTAAATGCATACAAATTATGTGCTATATGATACGTGTTTAATATGACTACAATGTGTTCTTTGTGCAACGATATGAGATATATTGCTATATTTGAAGCACAAGCACATAATATATGACACACACTAAGCATATTAAGGTATGTGTTACGTGAAATTTAAACTGTTGAACTTGCTGAGCCGTTGTGCTCATTACTTGCTTAATAAACATTTTTGCAGGAAAGAAATGAAATTCAAGAATATCGGATTAATTGTTAAAGATGAATAGTCTAGAAGGTGGGAAACGTTTTGTTATATTTTCCATTCAATGTGGATACATGTGTTAAGTTTATAATGATGTTTCATATGTACATATATGTCGAACCCAGACAGGATAAGAAAAGTTAAATTTTGAACTGTGATTGTACTAGAGAGATGTTACGATAGAAATTATTATATGTTTGATTATGAATGACGCAATAAGGAATATTTTTATGAAATTAAATGACTGTAAATTTTAAATCAATGAATAGTTATACGGATATGAAAGGATATTAAATTTAGAATGATGAGATTTAAGATATTGGTACAAAGAAAGAGAAAGAAAAAGTAAAGGTTGCGATCCATGGGACTAGGATCGGAATGTAAGGATTTTAAATATCCAAATGTTTTAAATACAACGATTGAATTGAGAAAAAGAAAAATTTATACCGAAAATTTAGTAATTGATGATACTGAAATTAAATAATGGATCAAATTAGGTGATGAAAGATTTATTAACGGACCGAAATTTGGACGTAAGAAAGATAATGTTTCATAAATATGAAAATTAAGATAACAAATTGGGTCGAATTTCGGGGTCGTTACAGTTGGTATAAGAGCCAGAGGTTATAAACCTTAGGTAAATGATACCTTAGGCTATAACATTAGTTAGAAAGAGTACGGTTAGTTGAGTGTTCTGAAAACTCAAGCGTATGGTAAACTCGTGACTCATGATTATATGGTGGAGCCCCTTTAGCGAATGGGCGACTATGGCCTGACTAGGACAAGCTCCTTAACCATATGATTATGGTAAGTTCCTGAGTCCAAATACGTGATAAGTTTGATGAACATGGGGGCGGGGGGGGATTAGAATTGAAAGATGTAAGTTGAGAAAGATAGTTCTCATATATTGGTTAAAGTAAAGGAAATATGAAAGATTGCAAGGAAGAGATAAGATTATAAGGAAGAGATAAAGATGTTAAGAAAGATTTGAATGAAAGTAACGAATTGAGAAAATTTCTAAGTTCAATCTGAAAGAATATTTGAATGGATTTAAAGATGAATCTCAAAGATAATCAGGGGACACCTGATTTAAGCAATAAAGATGACAAGGTAATCTAAAAAAAAAAAAACGTATAGGAAGAGATCATAATAATATGATCAAGAACAGCGAGAGGATCGTACTACGATACGATCATGAGATAAGGGAAACGAGTAAGGAATGGATTGTAAAGCAAGGTTATGATGGGATCAAGTGAGAATATGAAATAATAGAAAGACCTATTAATGGTCAACAAGGTATAGCTTGATGCTATAAAGAGATATGGTACTATGAAATAGTACAAGAAGAATTCAGGGAATGATGAGACAAGAATAACAGAAATGAAAGGTTATAATAAGGGGATAGAAAGCTTGGGTACGAAATTTCAATTGAGGACTCATGTGGTGACTGAATTGCACAATCCTTTGTATGGGCGGAGGATTTGTGTTTACGTAGTTACTGTGTAATAATCATTGAAATGTTGGAGTAGCGCTAGCAGGTTTGATAGATATATAATATTAAGTTAGGCACGAGTTCTTAAAACTCATGCATATGGTAAGTCCATGACTCATAATCGTATGGTATGTTTTGAGCCCCTCAGTATATGGATAGTCTTTGATTTGTTCTTAGACTACATATTGCTAGGACAAGCTTCTAAACTCATATTCTTGTGGTAAGTTCCTGGACTCATAATGTGTGGTAAGTTTGATGAACTATACGGGGGTATAGAAAAGTTGGAGTAGATAGAAATTTTAATGTGATAAATAAAAATAGTCCTAGCAATAAATTTAATATTTAAGTAAAGAAACTGAAAGTGAATGTTAGGGAATTTAGGATATTCCCACTCTTCTAGCTTTGTTAGATTTCGAAAATTTTGGCCTCAAGTTGATTTGGCACGTGTGTGCTTTGAGAAATATAATTGAAAATTTTTAAGCAATTTAAAAAGTGTCTATGCTACTTGTCTCGGCTAGACAAAAATGTTTTTACATCAAAATATATTTTAAAAGAATCACACGCACCTTTTAGCCCGGTGCAGATGTGATGAATGACGGAATGCTCAACGTGTTGTTGAGACGGTGCGGCACTATTTCGTCATAAGATGATTCAACACCATAAAGTATGGTGTAGGAATTATTAACGACGGAATTCTCAACGGACTGTCAAAATGATGCGGTAACATGAAGTCATAAATAATTTTGATTTATGAAGGTATGTCAGAACTATAAGTCAATGCCATTTGACTCGGCTCGATATTTTGAACAGTTTTGACATGATGAAGGTTTTAAAAATTTCTGCGAATTATAAATTATTAAAAGTAAGTCTATGCTAATTGATCTGGCTAGACAAACGTTGAAGAAATAAAAGTCTGAGCTATTGATTCAGCTAGACGAATTTTGAAATATATTGAATTCACATTCTTTGAAAGTTAAAAACTAAACAAATTTCTTTTGAACGAATTCTAAGGCTGAGATGAACCAAAAAGATTAAGAATATTGCAGGTTGATCGAATGGTCACCTGGCATAACAAGACACAGGCATTGCAGACTGATCATCTGGCGTGCCAATGTATGGTGAAACATCCATCACTTTAATGACAGATTGATCCACTGTCAGGGTTTGCAGTATGAAGTACTCGGGGAGCGAAGTACTGTTAAACCGGGATAAGTGTTCATTCAGCAAAATATGAAAGTTTCCAAAATAAAATTTTTGAATTCCTCTACTCTTATAAAGATTGGATGGTAGGATGGGGTAGTATTGTTCTTAATGTGAACGATAATGAAAGTAATAATTGTAAAGTAAAGAAATTATGAAATATGAAGGATTAGAAAATTGAAATGGGCAATGATCACGAGAAAGGAAGGAAAGAAAGATATGTGGAATGATTAAAAAGAATTGTGTATGTTGCAAATGAATAAAATATGAGTACATAGAAATTTCGAGGACGAAATTTTATGAAGGAGGGGTGAATGTGACACCCAGGATTTTTTTGAAATAATTTTAAATAAGGATTCTGATAAATTAAGTAAGGATTAGTACTTAAAACCTAGTGTTGAAAGATAGAGGTGTTAAGAAATGAATTATGAAATGTGAAGAAGATTAATATGAATTAAGAAGAAGAGGATGAAGGTGCAAAGTATGAAATAAGTAGATTAAGTAAGGTTACGTATGATTAAAGAAATGACATTTTTCTGAGAATGAAAAACAATCTTGATAAGTATATCAAGAAATAAATTAAGGTATTATTAATAAAATTTTAGAGAATTGTGAAATGCAATATTACAAAGGAATTATGAATTGAAATAAGAATGGAATATTCTGACAATTATGGTACTATTCCTGTAAGTTACGGATATTAAAGAAGTAAAATATGATTATTATGGAATTAATTGTTATTCATCAAGATAAAGGTATTACAAGATGCTATAAATAAAATACATATAAATATTACGGTAATTATGATTCCGAGGACGGAATCCTGTTAAGGGGGGAAGAATGTGAGGATCCGAATTTCAGGATTCCTTTAATAATATTGAATAAGAATTAATTGATAAAAAAATATCAAGGTTGTTTAAGTTAATTATTATTTTAAGTAATTTAAAGTGTTTGAAGGGATTTAATTAGTAAATTAAATTTGTACAGAAATGGTGATGAATTATGTGAATTTAAAATAATTGAAAAGTAAATAAATTGTGTAAATACAATTTATGAAGAATAAAAGAAATTTCAGGTAAATGTATAATAAATTGTACAATTTAATTATTGTGGAAGTACAGAAATTATGATTTTAAAGGAGGTTATGTGATAATGTAAATGCATGAATTAAATATGTATATATTTATATATATACATTTGTATATATATGTGTGTTATGTTTAATTGATAATTATAAATGTTATTAATTATGGAAAATAAAGGGATTAATAATTAAATTAATCCAATTTTTAAATGGAAAATTAATGAGGGAGTTGTAATAATATAATTATGGATTTTAGATTTTATTAAGAATGGTGGAGAAAGTTTAGAATTTATAAAGAAGAGATGTAATTATATAGATTATATAATAATAATTATATAATTTATATAAGGAAATTAAAGTGAAATATGAGAAAAATAATAATTATATAAATTATATAAGAATAATTATGTAATTTATATAAGGTAATTATATGGAATAAAGTTAGAGGAAATTAAGAAATTATTTCAAAGGAGAATGTAATTATATAAATTATATAATATTAAATTATATAATTTATATATATAAAGAAGTTAATGTGAATATTAAAGAAATTGAATAATAAATAAGAAAAAGGAATGTTTTAAGTTAATAAAAATTATGGTTATGTATAATGGAATTATTATGACTTTTATGAAAGATAATATTTCGGAAACGTGAACATGTTAATGTAACATGTTGTCCAAGTAACGAAGTGAAAAATTATAAAAAATAATTTGTATATGTCCTATGAATTATTTTATGTTTTTTGGAGGTATAAATTACCTCATATAATTACATGCATGTCATTATGCGTGTACAAAAAAATTGTCAAGTAAATTACTGAAAAAGGTATTAATATTACTCATAAATCATAATATGAATTTTAGTGAATTAAAATAAATATTTTATATTTATTATATAAAGTATTTATTACACGATGTAATTACGTAATGTGTTTAAAATATTTTTATGCGTCATTTTGCCAAATCCGAAAACTTCAAGAAAGTCTAAAGGGGGTGGAAATTTTATGCCAACGTGGTGGTTAGTGTTGTATTTAAAAGAAGAAGAAACAAAGAGGAAGAAAAAAGGAACAAAAACAAAAAATATATATATTCTTCTCTATTTCTCCTATCCGGCAAAACCACCACCATCCGCCACCTTACACCACCACTAGCAAGAGGGAGAAAATATTTGGCACTAACAAAGATGAACAACAAGCTTCAAGGAAGAAGTTTTGAGGTTGATCGAATAAAAGGTTTGAACTACCAATTTAATAAGTTGGATTTCCAGGCAAGTTCTTCAGTCCCTTTTTATGTTAAATGTTGAATTATTATGATATGCAATTCTTGATTTAAATGCATACAAATTATGTGCTATATGATACGTGTTTAATATGACTACAATGTGTTCTTTGTGCAACGATATGAGACATATTGCTATATTTGAAGCACAAACACATGATATATGACACACACTAAGCATATTAAGGTATGTGTTATGTGACGCCCCCCAAATCTGGGCCCACACTGCCCAAACTTGAGTCGTCAAAAGACTACAACAAAATTATTATAACAAAGCACAACGTACAACAATACAGTGTATAATAATACACAACTAAGTCTTCACTATTATTGCCACACTATTTTACAACATGTGTAACGACCCCGAAATTCGACCCATTTTATTCCCTTAAATCTTGTATTTAATAAACATTATTTTATTACGTCCAAATTTCGGTCCGTTAATAAATCTTTCATTACCTAAATTGATCCATTATTTGATTTTAAAATTATCAATTACCAAAATTCTCATATAAATTTTTCTTTTTCTTGATTCAATCGTTGTATTGAAAGATTTGGATGTTTAACATCTTTACATATGGATCCTAGTCCCTGGATCGCAACCTTAACTTTTTCTTTCTTTTATACGTATCACAAAACTTACCTTCAAAATCTAATATGATTTATTTTCATACAAATATTCCTTCTTGCATCATTTATAATAAAACATATAATACCTTCTATCGTAATAATTATCTTGAACATTCACAGTTCACCATTTAATTCTGCTCATCCTATCCAGATCTAATACATGAAATATCAACGTAAAACTAGCAAATGTAGTCACCTTGAATCATAATATAAACATATAACGTTCACAACCTCTTAGGAAAATCCGTCTCTACAAAATCTGATATTCTTGAAATTTATTTCTTTCCTGCAAAAATATTATTTAAGCAAGTAATGAGCACAACGGCTCAGCAAGTTCAACAGTTTATGTGTCACATAGCACATACCTTAATATGCTTGGTGTGTGTCAAACATCATGTGCTTGTGCTTCTACTTGAACAATATATCTCATATATATTCATATCGTTGCACAAAGAACACATTGTAGTCATATTAATCACGTATCGCATAACACATAATTTGTATGCATTTAAACAAGTAATTACATATCATAACAGTCCAATATTTAATATAGAAGAGACTGAAGAACTTGCCTGGCGTCCAATTATTTAAATTGATAGCTTAAACCCTCAACTTGATCAACCTATGATCATAAATAATCAAATAATAATTATTTAACTCCTTATGATATTAATTTAATTAATTAATATCATTTCTAGGCCAATTATTAATTTATATGGTTAATTATATTAACCTCGTTCCTTAATAAATTAATTTAACTTGATATCCAATACCTTCATTACGGACAACCCGGCTCATCGGATAAAATTTAACATATTTGGTTGTCCGAAAAAATTTATTGAATCATTTTCTAATCATTAAACTCATTAGATTAATATTTAAAATATTTAAATATTAATCTCCCGTATTTAATATTTTTACAAAAATATTAAATTTAAAGCCCAAACATCATTTCTATATTTTCAGTATTTTTCTATAATTTTCTATGATTTTTAAACAATTTTTAAACATTTATTTCAATTAAAATTAATTTCTGGGGGCAATATGGTAATTTCCGCGCCTTTGGGACATAATTGGCATTTTCGGGAAAGCTCAGGGGCGTTTCCGTAAATTTCGCGACGTTAGGGACATAACCGGAATTTTCCGGAAAGCCCAGGGCAAATCTGTAATTTTGGCAGCTTTAGGGACTCAACCGGCATTAAAGGAAAAGGTCAGGGGCATTTTCGTAACTTCCGGAAATTGATCTGCCGCGCATTGCGCGGCCTCTCTCCCTTGCCAGCCAAACGACGTCGTTTGGGCTGGCGTCAGCACATAACTCAGCCGCGCATTGCGCGGCTTCCCTTCCACCCCTCAAAACGACGCCGTTTCATCCGGGCCGGAAGAAAAACTGACCGCGCCATGCGCGGTCGGCCCTTAACAGTTCCCTCCTTCTCCTGCCGTTAACAGTGTACCAACTTCCAATAATTTCACCATTTTAGCTCCAAAAATTCCCAATAAACTACTCCAAAAATCACATAATTCATACATATACCTCTATAACTTATTTAGAATAATTATTCCAATTATTTTCTAATTTTCTACACAATTTATTTTACCACAAAAATACATAAATAATTCAAATAAAAAATATTTATACCTTCCTTGGCTTTCTCTACACCCATGTTGGCACCCATCTTTTCTCTTCTTCTCGGTGGTCATGGCTGCTACGGTGGTGGAGAGTGGCGGCGATGGTGGTTCGGATGGTGGAAGAAATGGAGGAGAGTTGGTCATTTTTTTATTTTTTTCTTGCTTTCTATTTCTTTCTCCCTTTTCCTTTTCTTGTTCTTTATATATATATAACAATTATATGAGTAACTTTTTAATCATTCTCACAAGTCCACCGCCTAAGCAAATTATCTCGAACGTTCCACTCTCAGATAAATTCCAAATTTTTGCATGCAAATTTATTTAATTAAATACATTATGTAATTATTACGTGTAATAAATATTTTATATAATATATATAAAATATTTATTTTAATTCACTAAAAATCATAACATGATTTATGAGTAATATTAATACCTTTTTCGGTATTATATTTGACAAATTTTGTACACGCATAACGACATGCATGTAATTATATGAGGTAATTTACACCTCTAAAAATCATAAAATAATACATAAAACATATAAAAATTATTTTTCATAATTTTTCACTCCGTTACTTGGACAACATGTTACACTAACATGTACACATTTCTGAAATATTATCTTTCATAAACGTCATAATAATTTAATTATGCATAACATAATTTTTAATAACTTAAAACATTCATTTTTCTTATTTATTATTCAATTTCTTTAATATTCATATTAATTTCTTTGTATATAAATTATATAATTTAACATTATATAATTTATATAATTAAATTCTCCTTTTAAATAATTTCTTAATTTCCTCCAACTTTATTCCATTTAATTGCCTTATATGAATTACATAATTATTCTTATATAATTTATATAATTATTATTTTCTTCATACCTTATTTTAATTTCCTTATATAAATTATATAATTTATTATTATATAATTTATATAATTACCTTTCCTTCTCAGTTAATTTCTAAATCTCCACCATAAATCTTAATTAAATTTAAAATCCATAATTACAACTTTATTAACTTCCCCATTCGCTTTTCATTTAAAATTGGATTAATTTAATTCTTAATCCCTTAATTTTCATAATTAATAACATTTATAATTATCACCTAAACATATATATTTATATATATACAAATGTATATATATATACATATCTAATTTAATATATTTCACAATACCACGTAACCTCAATTAAATCATAATTTCTGCATTTTCATAATAATTTAATTGTACAATTTATTGTACAATTACCTAAAATTCTTTTATTCTTCATAAATTGTATTTACACAATTTATTTACTTTTCAATTATTTTAAATTCACATAATTCATCATCATCTCTGTACAAATTTAATTTACTAATTAAATCTCATCACATACCTTAATTTACATAAAATAATAATTAATTTGAACAATCTTGATAATTTAATCAATTAAATTCTCATTTGATATTATTAAAGAAATTCTGAAAATTCGGATCCTCACAACATGTGAAGACTATGATAGCTAATCCTCGGACCCTCACTCCATTCCCCGGCTAGACCCCGTTACGTTTTCATCTCCTGTTGAAAAATAATGGAACAAAAGAAAGGGTGAGCTCAAATAGCCCAGTAAGAAATATCATGACTAAGATAATGACGAATAAATTATCATTAGCCTTCAACAGTTGAGTTCTTGATAGAATACAATAGACTACAAGGTTTATATCAAAAACTGCAGTTAAATTCTTAAACAACGTTCAGATCAATAATAGCAGCGGAATGAGCAATCTTTTAGAAGAATAATGCAGACTATAATGTCCACTCGGTTCTCTTTTTAGGAAAAACATCATCAACTTTTATCATCTGAAATACCATTAGTCAAGATAATACAATTCACAGTTCCTGATCATAATCATGCAGATCAACAGTTCATCTTTGCACTACGGGCCAAAGACATTCAATATAACACCAACGGTCATGATTATACCAGATTCAGCCTTTGGTCATAATCATACCGACCAACAGTTCATCTTTGCACTATGGGCCAAAGAGAACTTTCACCACGTGCCATAAAAGACACCGAACAGATGTATCGCCTTTAACCTAGTATATCACCTTTAACCTATCATCTGTTCAACAATTATATCACATATGTGCCCCCGGCCACAGATATTCACAACAGCTTGATTCTTGATGATTAATACAAATAACAGTGATACAAATGATGAACAGAAGAACAGGATAAACAATAAGTATCAGAAGTTTACTTTGTGCAGATTCAAATAATGTCCAAATTGCCAACATGATGTGGAGTGAAAAAAAATGATATTCAAGATCCACAGTTCAGAATAACGGTTACAGTTCAATAGAAAGGTTCACGTAAAATAGGAAGGTTCAGTTGAAATAATGAAGTTCATCTATTATGGAACATACAATATTTTCAGGAATTATAGAAGCAATAGTTCCATAATAAATTTCGATTTATGAGTATGAAAGAAAATAATATCCCTTACCGTAGCAGGTTTGATTAACAAAAGGTGAAGGAAATTAATACAAAGGGTTATTCACCAACAGGCGTTAATCCGCACCGTAAGGTTATTCTCACAATTTAATAGAAATTGAATACGAAGAGTCATTCACCAAACATGCGTTAATCCGCACCGTAAGGTTATTCTCAGAGATTAATAAGGAATGAATACGAAAGGTTATTCACCAACAGGCGATAATCCGCGCCGTAAGGTTATTCCCATAAATTAATACATGGAAATAAATAGCACATCTTATGAGTAAGAAAGAAACGATATTATTTTCGAGAATACAATAATGATAATCCCTTACCGTAGTAAGTTTAAATAATAGAATATGAAAGAAGATGATATTCCTTACATTAATACGTGACTGAATGAGGTTGATTAACTTGAACAGTACACGTACACTTATAGATCTTCACAAATACTCAAGATGACTTAAGTACACTTAGAGAGAACTTTCACAAGAAGTATTTAGAGAGAGAAAGAAAGAACAAGTAAGAAAGTTTATGAAAAATCCTTAAGTTAAGGCTTCTATTTATAGCCAAAAATCTTATCATATCCAAGATTTTCCAATTTAATCCAAACCGTTCATTTCATATCACCTAACTTTATATTATAAACAAATAACTTATTAATTCAATTATTCAACAATAATTCACACTTTAATCTATACCATTCATTTCATATCACCTAACTTTATATTATAAACAAATTATTCAACAATAATTCCCACTTTAATCTACACCATACATTTCATATCACCTAACTTTATATTATAAACAAATTATTCAACAATAATTTACACTTTAATCTACACCATTCATTTCATATCACCTAACTTTATATTATAAACAAATTATTCAACAATAATTTCCACTTTAATCTACACCATTCATTTCATATCACCTAACTTTATATTATAAACAAATTATTCAACAATAATTTACACTTTAATCTACACCATTCATTTCATATCACCTAACTTTATATTATAAATAAATAACTTTATCAATTCAATTATTCAACAATAATTCTCACTTATTCATTATTATGACTAATTGTTATAAATACAGTATAGTTAGCTTTCTGTGTTAGATATCAAGTCAATTAATTAATGAAATACAACTGTTTAAATAACACCGTAATAGAGATAACAATAATGCAGAAAGTATGTAAAAGAAAAATACGTTACTGTGGCATGACAATTATTGATTCAATAATGTGAATTACTGTGCATATGTTACTGTGACAATTATTAGGTTCAATAATTTAAAAAAAAACAGTGCAGCAACAATTATTGAATTGATAATATAAAATATTATGCAGTGACAATTATCGATGAAATGATGCGTAGCAGTTACGGTGTCAATTATCAGACCAATAATATGAGACACTATGCAATACCGTGTGTTACTGTAGAGTACCGTGTGCTACAGAAAATACCATAAACTACCGTATGCTACTATTCTTTTATCACTGGTATTTTAACAATTCCGTTGACTATTTTTATTTAAAAAGGTTATTTCTGTCGTTTTCTATATCCGACAAATATTCCGTTGTGGGGTCCACCAATAATTTATTATTTCGGCGCCGTTGTACGGCACGAATATTCCCCGACCAAACGAATATTCCCCGACAAAGTGAATATTGTCTGACAAAATATAATTTGCACATAACATCCTTAACTTTTAACTTTATCAATTTAACTACTTACTGTTTCAGAAGAAAAATTAAATATATGAAGAAAAATTAAATTTTGTATTTCATAAAATTCGGGGTCTTACAACCTCCCCTCCTTATGAAATTTCGTCCCCGAAATTGACGTACCTGGCATATCGAAGAGATAAGGATACTTAGATTTCATCTCAGATTTCATCTCAGATTCTAGCTCCCAGGTCATTTCCTCAGTATCTTGATTCCTCCATAAAACCTTAACTTGAGGTATAACCTTTGAGCGTAGGATCTGCTCCTTCTTATCCAGGATCTTAACAGGTACCTCCTCATATGTTAAATCCTCTGCTATAACGTCTGGTTCTAAATCAATGACGTGGTTCGGGTCCTTCACATATTTACGTAACATAGATATGTGAAAAACGTTATGGATGCGAGACATACTGGGTGGTAGGGCTAGTCTATAGGCTACGGTTCCTATTCGATCGAGGATTTCAAATGGGCCAATAAATCGAGGGTTGAGCTTTCCTCTCTTTCCGAATCTCGTAACCCCTTTCCATGGAGAAACACGTAAGAATACATGATCTCCGACGTTGAAACTTTCGTCTCTCCGATGAAGATCAACATAACTCTTTTGTCGTTCTTGTGCTGTCTGTATTCGTTGTCGGATCATTTGGATCTTTTCGGTCGTTAAGCGTACCAACTCGGGTCCCAACAATTTTGCTTCGCCTACCTCATTCCAACATATTGGAGAGCGACACTTCCTCCCATACAAAGTCTCGAATGGAGCCATGCCTATACTTGCTTGGTAACTGTTGTTGTAAGAAAATTCCACCAATGACAAGTATTTATCCCAACTTCCTTTGAAGTCTAATACACAAAGTCTCAAAAGATCTTCGAGGGTCTGGATCGTCCTTTCTGATTGTCCGTCCGTTTGAGGATGGTATGCAGAACTAAAACGTAGTTCAGTGCCCATAGCTTTTTGTAAACTGATCCAAAAGCGTGAAGTGAATCTAGGATCTCGATCAGAAACTATGGAAACTGGCATGCCATGCAATCTCACGATCTCATTTACGTACATACCGGCAAGACGTTCAAGTGAAAAGTTTTCTCGTATAGGCAAGAAATGAGCGGATTTGGTCAATCTATCTACGATGACCCAAATTGCATCTAAGCCTTGAGAAACTTTGGGAAGACCCGTCACGAAATCCATATTGATGTGTTCCCACTTCCATTCGGGAACCTCAAGTGGTTGTAATGGACCCTTAGGTACTTGATGCTCTGCCTTGACACGTTGACAAGTTAGACACCTTGAGATAAACTCTGCAATCTCCCTTTTCATATTGTTCCACCAAAATGTATGTCAAAGATCTCGATACATCTTGGTACCTCCTGGGTGGATTGCAAACGGCGTGTTGTGTGCCTCCATCATGATTTTATGCTTCAATTCAGGATCGTTAGGAACACAGAGTCGAGAGTTAACTCGAAGTATTCCTTTCTCGTCGATTCTTGCTTTGGGAATGACACCTTCTTGTACTTTCTTTATCATGTTTATCAGTTCCGGATCGGTATCTTGAGCAGCTTTAATTTTATCGATTAAAGTTGGTTCTACTCGCACATGAGCAATCTTCGAGTGGGTCCCTGGTGTCTTTAGCTCTATCTCCATCTTTTGTAAGTCGTACAAAATACACTTTTGTGTTGTCAGCAGTGCACTTGTATTCGCATAAGATCTTCTGCTCAAAGCGTCAGCTACAACGTTCGCCTTTCCCGGGTGATACTGGATTGTGTGGTCGTAATCCTTCAACAGCTCAAGCCAACGTCGTTGTCGCATGTTGAGTTCCTTCTGGGTGAAGAAATATTTGAGACTTTTATGATCTGTATAGATATCCACTTTTTCCCCGTACAAGTAGTGTCTCCAGATCTTCAACGCGAAAACAACTGCTGCCAACTCTAGATCATGAGTAGGATAATTTTTCTCATAATCCTTGAGTTGTCGAGAGGCATAGGCTATAACCTTTCCATGTTGCATAAGGACACAGCCTAGACCTTTGCCTGAAGCATCGCTGTAGATAACAAATTCTCCTGATCCTGATGGTATGGTTAGAACAGGAGCTGAAACTAGTCTCTTCTTGAGTTCTTGGAAACTTTTCTCGCATTCTTCGTTCCATATGAATTTTGTGCTTTTCCGAGTAAGCTGAGTTAATGGAGTGGCGATTCGAGAAAATCCTTCTACGAATCTCCGATAATAACCAGCTAAACCCAAAAAACTTCGGACTTCGGTTACTGTCTTGGGTTGTTCCCAATTTAGTACCGTTTCAATCTTCGCAGGATCGACTGATATTCCTTGACTAGAAATTACATGCCCAAGAAATGCGACCTCCTCAAGCCAGAACTCACATTTCTTCAACTTGGCATATAATTTGTTTTCACGGAGCTTTTGGAGTATCAATCTCAGGTGTTGTTCATGATCCTCGCGACTCTTGGAGTATATGAGGATGTCATCAATAAAGACAACCACAAAATGATCCAAATGTTCCTTGAATATCCGGTTCATCATGTCCATGAAAGCTGCAGGAGCATTAGTTAGTCCAAAAGGCATGACTAAGAACTCATAATGCCCATAGCGAGTTCTGAAAGCAGTCTTTGGAATGTCCTCAGCTTTAACCTTTAACTGATGATATCCAGAACGGAGATCAATCTTTGAGAAATGTTGAGCGCCTTGTAATTGATCAAACATGTCATCAATCCGAGGTAACGGGTACCTGTTTTTGATGGTGACATGGTTCAATTCTCGGTAGTCAATGCACAATCTCATACTCCCATCTTTCTTCTTCACAAATAGAACAGGAGCACCCCAAGGTGATGCACTCGGACGAATGAAACCAGAATCCAACAATTCCTGTAGTTGGACTTTTAACTCTTGAAGTTCAATGGGAGCCATTCGATACGGAGTTTTGGAAATGGGCTTGGTACCGGGTTCAAGATCAATATAAAATTCAATTTCACGGTTTGGGGGTAAGCCAGGAAGTTCTTCAGGAAAAACGTCAGGAAACTCATTAACAATGGGAATATCATTCAAGTTTGACGTATTTTTGTTCAAATCAGTGACATGAGCTAAAAAGGCTTGACATCCGTTTTTCAATAAACGAATGGCTTTATGGCTAGAAATAGCAGTTATAGATTTCAATGGTTTAGTTGCTTGAATTTGCATGACAGGTTGATTAGGAATATGAAAACTAATAATCTTATGAAAACAATCAATTTTAGCATGATGGGTAGTCAACCAATCAATTCCTAAAATCACATCAAATTCATGCATCTCCAAAGAAATAAGGTCAACAGGTAATGTGAGGTTGTTGATTTGAACTTGGCAAGATTTATAGACAGTAGATGTAATGGTCTTTTCTCCTAATGGGGTTTCAACTGATAAGTCAAAGTCCAAATTTTCAGGAGTTAAGTTTAAACGCTGAGCACATGTAGGTGAGATAAAAGAATGGGTAGAGCCAGTATCTAACAAAGCGTAGACTTCACGAGAATTTATGAATAGCTTACCGGTTATCACCTCGTTCGAGTTTCGCGCCATTTGGGACGTCACAACAAAAGCTCTTCCTTGAACTACAGATTTTCCCTTATCCGTGCTAGCTTTTGGTATCATCATTGCAGCTGGACTTGATTTTGTGGCAGGACAAAACCGCGCAAGATGACCCTCTTTTCCACAACTGTAGCACTTTTTGGACTGCTGTGTACAGTTTGGGCTGATGTGACCTTCCTGACCACACCTATAGCATCTCACTGGTGGTCGATCTTCTCCCCTTGAAACTGGGGTCGGTGCTGGTGCTGGTACTGGTGTTGGTGCCCTTCCATAATTATTATGGAATCTCTTTCTTTTGAAATTGTTTCCACTGGATTCTCCTCTTCTGTTATTTGATGTGGAATTACCACCGAAGTGTTGGTTACCTCCTCGATGGTTCTCGATCCTGTGGTTGTTGTCATTCCTTTCTCTATGCTGATCATTAACTCTTGGCTGTAATGTTTCATCTGTTTGCTCCACCCTTTGAGCCCTATCCACAACATCTGAATACAAACTAAATTTATGAGAGCTAAGTTGTTGACGAATTTTGAATCTCAAACCTCTTAGGAACATCCGACTCATTCGTGCTTCGTCATCCACAAGATGGGTGGCAAAGCGAGATAACTCGGCAAACTTAGCTTCATATTGGGAGACTGTCATGTTTCCCTGCTCCAGCTTAATGAATTCCACCTCTTTCATATGGAGGATGCTTTCTGGGAAATATTTCTCGTTAAACAGTTCTTCGAATTCTGTCCAAGACATTTCGAGTGCCGAAGGTTGGATACGTTTTACCGCTTCCCACCAATGGTCCGCCTCACCTCGTAACATAAAAGTGGCAAATGGCACCTTCTGATCATCAGCGCATTGTAAGACATCAAGTATTTTTGTCGTCTGCTTCAGCCATGCCTCCGCTTTGAGTGGGTCAGGCTTCCCGTGGAATTCAGGTGGTCCCAATTCTTTAAATTGCTTGACAGTGACCATCCTCAAATTACCAGCGTTTCTACCGTTATTATTGACTGGATTTCCTCTTGCTTGATTCTGTATGAACTGCATGAAATTCCTAAAGAATCCATCGTTCATCATGTTATCAGGAACATTATTTCCTGAGTTAGCAGGAAGATTGTTTGGGGCCTCTTGATTCTCGGCTACATTCGCTTCAGGCATTCCATAGTTAACCTCTTGATTTCCAGATGCCATACTAAACTGTTGCCACAAAATAATTGTTAGTTCAAACAAATTGACTCATCTCTTCATGTTCCGACATTCAAATCGATTCATTAGAAGAAAAAAAAATCTAATTTAGGTATGACACACTAGTGATTGATTCTATTCGTCTCTCCCCTCCTAGTTCTAACCCCAGATCTCCATTAAAGATCATATCCCTAAGCTCTGATGCCAACTGTGACGCCCCCCAAATCTGGGCCCACACAGCCCAAACTTGAGTCGTCAAAAGACTACAACAAAATTATTATAACAAAGCACAACGTACAACAATACAGTGTATAATAATACACAACTAAGTCTTCACTATTATTGCCACACTATTTTACAACATGTGAAGACTATGATAGCTAATCCTCGGACCCTCACTCCATTCCCCGGCTAGACCCCGTTACGTTTTCATCTCCTGTTGAAAAACAATGGAACAAAAGAAAGGGTGAGCTCAAATAGCCCAGTAAGAAATATCATGACTAAGATAATGACGAATAAATTATCATTAGCCTTCAACAGTTGAGTTCTTGATAGAATACAATAGACTACAAGGTTTATATCAAAAACTGCAGTTAAATTCTTAAACAACGTTCAGATCAATAATAGCAGCGGAATGAGCAATCTTTTAGAAGAATAATGCAGACTATAATGTCCACTCGGTTCTCTTTTTAGGAAAAACATCATCAACTTTTATCATCTGAAATACCATTAGTCAAGATAATACAATTCACAGTTCCTGATCATAATCATGCAGATCAACAGTTCATCTTTGCATTACGGGCCAAAGACATTCAATATAACACCAACGGTCATGATTATACCAGATTCAGCCTTTGGTCATAATCATACCGACCAACAGTTCATCTTTGCACTATGGGCCAAATAGAACTTTCACCACGTGCCATAAAAGACACCGAACAGATGTATCGCCTTTAACCTAGTATATCGTCTTTAACCTATCATCTGTTCAACAATTATATCACATATGTGCCCCCGGCCACAGATATTCACAACAGCTTGATTCTTGATGATTAATACAAATAACAGTGATACAAATGATGAACAGAAGAACAGGATAAACAATAAGTATCAGAAGTTTACTTTGTGCAGATTCAAATAATGTCCAAATTGCCAACATGATGTGGAGTGAAAAAAAATGATATTCAAGATCCACAGTTCAGAATAACGGTTACAGTTCAATAGAAAGGTTCACGTAAAATAGGAAGGTTTAGTTGAAATAATGAAGTTCATCTATTATGGAACATACAATATTTTCAGGAATTATAGAAGCAATAGTACCATAATAAATTTCGATTTATGAGTATGAAAGAAAATAATATCTCTTACCGTAGCAGGTTTAATTAACAAAAGGTGAAGGAAATTAATACAAAGGGTTATTCACCAACAGGCGTTAATCCGCACCGTAAGGTTATTCTCAGAGATTAATAAGGAATGAATACGAAAGGTTATTCACCAACAGGCGATAATCCGCGCCGTAAGGTTATTCCCATAAATTAATACATGGAAATAAATAGCACATCTTATGAGTAAGAAAGAAACGATATTATTTTCGAGAATACAATAATGATAATCCCTTACCGTAGTAAGTTTAAATAATAGAATATGAAAGAAGATGATATTCCTTACATTAATACGTGACTGAATGAGGTTGATTAACTTGAACAGTACACGTACACTTATAGATCTTCACAAATACTCAAGATGACTTAAGTACACTTAGAGAGAACTTTCACAAGAAGTATTTAGAGAGAGAAAGAAAGAACAAGTAAGAAAGTTTATGAAAAATCCTTAAGTTAAGGCTTCTATTTATAGCCAAAAATCTTATCATATCCAAGATTTTCCAATTTAATCCAAACCGTTCATTTCATATCACCTAACTTTATATTATAAACAAATAACTTATTAATTCAATTATTCAACAATAATTCACACTTTAATCTATACCATTCATTTCATATCACCTAACTTTATATTATAAACAAATTATTCAACAATAATTCCCACTTTAATCTACACCATACATTTCATATCACCTAACTTTATATTATAAACAAATTATTCAACAATAATTTACACTTTAATCTACACCATTCATTTCATATCACCTAACTTTATATTATAAACAAATTATTCAACAATAATTTACACTTTAATCTACACCATTCATTTCATATCACCTAACTTTATATTATAAACAAATTATTCAACAATAATTTACACTTTAATCTACACCATTCATTTCATATCACCTAACTTTATATTATAAACAAATTATTCAACAATAATTTACACTTTAATCTACACCATTCATTTCATATCACCTAACTTTATATTATAAATAAATAACTTTATCAATTCAATTATTCAACAATAATTCTCACTTATTCATTATTATGACTAATTGTTATAAATACAGTATAGTTAGCTTTCTGTGTTAGATATCAAGTCAATTAATTAATGAAATACAACTGTTTAAATAACACCGTAATAGAGATAACAATAATGCAGAAAGTATGTAAAAGAAAAATACGTTACTGTGGCATGACAATTATTGATTCAATAATGTGAATTACTGTGCATATGTTACTGTGACAATTATTAGGTTCAATAATTTAAAAAAAAACAGTGCAGCAACAATTATTGAATTGATAATATAAAATATTATGCAGTGACAATTATCGATGAAATGATGCGTAGCAGTTACGGTGTCAATTATCAGACCAATAATATGAGACACTATGCAATACCGTGTGTTACTGTAGAGTACCGTGTGCTACAGAAAATACCATAAACTACCGTATGCTACTATTCTTTTATCACTGGTATTTTAACAATTCCGTTGACTATTTTTATTTAAAAAGGTTATTTCTGTCGTTTTCTATGTCCGACAAATATTCCGTTGTGGGGTCCACCAATAATTTATTATTTCGGCGCCGTCGTACGGCACGAATATTCCCCGACCAAACGAATATTCCCCGACAAAGTGAATATTGTCTGACAAAATATAATTTGCACATAACATCCTTAACTTTTAACTTTATCAATTTAACTACTTACTGTTTCAGAAGAAAAATTAAATATATGAAGAAAAATTAAATTTTGTATTTCATAAAATTCGGGGTCTTACAACCTCCCCTCCTTATGAAATTTCGTCCCCGAAATTGACGTACCTGGCATATCGAAGAGATAAGGATACTTAGATTTCATCTCAGATTCTAGCTCCCAGGTCATTTCCTCAGTATCTTGATTCCTCCATAAAACCTTAAATTGAGGTATAACCTTTGAGCGTAGGATCTGCTCCTTCTTATCCAGGATCTTAACAGGTATCTCCTCGTATGTTAAATCCCCTGCTATAACGTCTGGTTCTAAATCAATGGCGTGGTTCGGGTCCTTCACATATTTACGTAACATAGATATGTGAAAAACGTTATGGATGCGAGACATACTGGGTGGTAGGGCTAGTCTATAGGCTACGGTTCCTATTCGATCGAGGATTTCAAATGGGCCAATAAATCGAGGGTTGAGCTTTCCTCTCTTTCCGAATCTCGTAACCCCTTTCTATGGAGAAACACGTAAGAATACATGATCTCCGACGTTGAAACTTTCGTCTCTCCGATGAAGATCAACATAACTCTTTTGTCGTTCTTGTGCTATCTGTATTCGTTGTCGGATCATTTGGATCTTTTCGGTCGTTAAGCGTACCAACTCGGGGTCGTTACATGTTGTCCAAGTAACGGAGTGAAAAATTATGAAAAATAATTTTTATAAGTTATATGAATTATTTTATGATTTTTGGAGGTATAAATTACCTCATATAATTACATGCATGGCGTTATGCGTGTACAAAATTTGTCAAGAAAAATACCGAAAAAGGTATTAATATTACTTATAAATCATGTTATGATTTTTGATAAATTAAAATAAATATTTTATAGACATTATATAAAATATTTATTACACGTAATAATTACGTAATGTATTAAATTAATTGATTACGCAAGAATTATGCATGCGAATAATCTCGAGAATTCTGGTTGCGTGAGAGAGATGGGAGAGAGTCGGTGGGAATTTTTTTAATGCAAAAATGACTATGTGGGTTGCTTATAAAAAAGAAAGGAAAGGAAATAAAAACAAAAGGAAAGGAAAAAAATAGACACAACATAATTCTATCTCTCCTCTCTTCTTCACCATAAACACCATCACCGCCACTTGCCGCCACCAAGCAACCACCATGGTTACCAACAAGAGGGAGAAGAAGAGAATTTTGGTGCCTATAGGGTAATCACCAAGTTTCAAAGAAGGTATAATCATTTTTTTTTGTGATTTATTTTGGTGTGAAAATAATTGTGTGAAAAATCTGTGAATAATTATAATAATTATTCTAAATAATTATGGGATGTATATGTGTGAATTATATAATTTTTGAGGTATTTATATTGTAAAAATAAGGAACAAAAATGGATAATTATGATGCATGTTGGCTACTGCCGTGGAGAGAGAAAGAAGAAGGGAAAAAAAAATTTGGTACAGGGACGGCCGCGCCTTGCGCGCCGTCCATTTTTTTCGTGCGCCAGAACAAAACGGCGTCGTTTTGGGCGCAACTGGGGGACGTCCGCGCAATGCGTGGCGATGAAATAAGAGGACCGAACGACGTCGTTCGGAAGGGCGGAAGTTTCCGGAAACAGGCGCCGAACGACGTCGTTTTGGGAAATCGGAGGGTTAGTCCACGCAATGCCCGGCCGACAAATTCCTTTATAATTACGGTTGTGCCCCCGACCTTTTACGAAAATTCCGAACGTGTCCCCCTGGCCTCGAAAATTACAGAAAGGGCCCTGGAGTTTCTGGGAAATTCCAATTTTGTCCCTGAAGGTGCCAAAATTACGGAAATGACCCTAGACTTTCCGAAAAATTCCGGTTATGTCCCTAAGGGCGCAGAAATGACAAAAATACCCCCAGAATCAGTTTTTAATTAAATAAATGTTTAAAAATTATAGAAAATTATAGAAAAATACTAAAAATATAGAAATGATGTTTGGGCATTAAATTTAATATTTTTGTAAAAATATTAAATATTGGGGGTTAATATTTAAATGTTTAAATATTAATCTAATAAGGTTATAATTTAGAAAATGTTTAAATAAAATTTTCGGACAACCAAATATGTTAAATTTTATCCGAGGAGCCGGGTTGTCCGTAGTGAAGGCATTATATTAAGTTATGTTAATATTTTAAAGGACGAGGTTAATATAATTAACCATATAAATTAGTAATTGGTCCAGAGATGATATTAATTAAAATTAATATCATAAAGAGATAAATAATTATTATTTAATTATTTTAGGATCATAGGTTGATCGAGTTAAGGGTTTGAGCTATCAATTTAACTAACTGGACACCAGAAAAGTTCTTCAGTCCCTTTTATATTAAATGTTGGACTATTATAATATGTAATTTTTGTTTTAACTGCATACAAATTATGTGTTACGTGATACGTGATTAATATGATCACAATGTATATTTTGTGCAACAATATGAATATATAGGAGATATATTGCTATAGTAGAAGCACAAGCACATGATGTATGACACACATCGAGTATGTTAAGGTATGTGCTATGTGAAGTATAACTGTTGAACTTGTTGAGCCGTTGTGCTCATTACTTGCTTAAATTAAACTTTTGCAAGTTAATAAATGAATTTCAAAAATATCGGATTTTATTAGAGATGGATCAACCAAGAAGGTTGTGAATGAAATAGTTATATTCAATATAGTAAATTGCAAAGTTATTTTGACATTTTGTATATTCATATACGTTGGATCCGTAAAGGATGAATAAAGTTAAATTGTGAACCGTGAATGTTTAAATTAATTGTTACAATAAAAATTATTATACGTTTGATTATGAACGATGCAACACGGAATATTTGTATGAAAATAAAAGACTGTAAATTTCGAATAATGGTCATAATGATACTTGTGAGAAAACGAAAAAGTAAAGGTTGTGATCCAGGGACGAGGATCGAGATACAAAGTTTTAGATATCCAAATATTGAATCGAGAAAAAGAAAAGAAAAATTTATATCGAAAAATTCGGTAATTGATAACTTAAAGTCAATTTAATGGATTTAAGAAGGTGATCAAAGATTTATTAACGGATCGAAATTTGGACGTAAGGAAGATAATGTATGACAAATACAGAATTTAAGGGAATAAAGTGGGTCGAATTTCGGGGTCGTTACATTCAACCCGACCCATTTTCTATGGTCCAACCCCACTCGGTTCATAAAAGTTAATTGTTCAAAAATTTTAGACAACCGTTGCTGCGGCAGGGCCCTGCAGATTGTTTCACCACTGCGGCGGTGAAACCTATCGTTGCAGCGGTAGTTCTGTTTTCTTAAACCCTAATGTTTTTACTTTTGATTTCTTTGATTCAATCTTTTATAAAATAAAACATACACGTCCAAAAGACACCAAAACAGATTTTTTATCTTCTTAACTTCTTGTTCTTTAATATTTCTTAGATCGATCATATTTTTGAAAACATTTTTGACATAAAATTTATGATCGGTCGATTAGGGTTGCAAAAACGACACATTTTGCGATAAATACCATAACTTACACATTTCACTATATTTTTCAAATATTCAAGTTGGGTTATTCTTATAACTTCTAAAGCTATTTTTTCAGCCGTAGAACTCATAAAAATAACATCCACAACTTATTTTACAACACATCAAACCACATAACCAGCTAGGATTTTTACCGATAACATGTTTTCATGCATTTTTTTCTACCACTTTTCATACCAAACATGTTAAGACATCTATTAAACATATTAAACTATGAATTTACATATATATCTTAGATCTATTATTGTAGAGCATCAAAATAGATTTTAAATTATTAAAAATACATTTTGACCATATAAACTATATATTGACCATAGAAAATACATTTTGACGATGGAAAATACATTTAGCATACATAAACACATTTTCGCCATAAAAAATTCATCCTTATATCTTTAAGCTCACCATAGTTCCATCATACATAAATTTCTCCCACAACCAACCATGGCAAAGACATCAACTATAAGGATTAACCATATAAATGAAAATACTAAAGGTTTAGAAAACTTTTAAACCTTATAGTTTTGGATGCTCTCTTCCTCTTTCTTCCAAAGCTCCTTACTACTAACACAAGAAACACTCGAAAACCTTTCTTAAGTGGTTTCTTTCCATTCTCTCTAGAATTCTCTACAAGCTCTCTCTTTTGATCTTAGTAAAATGAAGCAAGCAAACTCTAGCAATCCTTTCCTCTCTTCTATTTAAAGACGAAAGCTATCATCCAAAATGTATAAATACACACACTATAAGCCTACACAATCACCCAATATCATCTTATCTTTTATCTTTTTAAGCTCATCCAAGCCAAAAATCTAGGAATTTTCTTACATTAAGGACTAGGGTTGATAGGAGTTGCTCAATAACTAAGTTATTTCCAAAATTTTGGAAGCAAAAACAAAGCTACACTGGAACCCCAATGGAGCCCCACATGTGCTGGACAAGTGCCCATTTTTGCTCCCATTTTTGATTTATTTTCTTGCATAATTATACATATATACTCTTATATATGTATATATATATATATATTGAACAACTTTTGACTTTGCTTTAGGCTCCACTTTGGGTCAATCAATTTAATTAATTCTATTGGCCTCATTCATTTAATTTGTTTGGGCTCAATTAATTCATTTCATTGAGGTAACATTAACTAACACATGATACTTGAAATTAAATTAAGCATTGAGCTAGTTTAAACATAACATGGACCAACCATTAATTATGTTCATGGACTACTAGATTAATTTCATTGGACCTAGTTTAATAATTTCTTTGGGCTTAATACATAATCCAATTAAACTTGCCTTATTAATTCCTTTGGGCTACTAGGTTAGGCTAGTTTATAATATACCAACATATAAATCACATACAAGGCTTGAGCTTGTTAAATTCAACTCATGGGCTTGTCCACTAGTAAAATTTAACTACTTGAACTCTTCTTGAATTAATTTAATTAATTCTATTACCTTGATACATTATTAGATTAATAAATATACATACACGTACATATATTCCTTCAATCATGTAAATGCACAATTAATTAATACAAAAACTTACTTCATTGATAATTATTTAGTATTTAAAATTACAATGTAACTTAGAATTCATGGCTATTACAGTAAGTAGATGACATATAACATATGTATTGGAGTGGTTTTACACATAGCTGCTTAGATGGTTTTGTGAGTGGATTTGTCTCAGCAAACGTCACTTCCTCCTTAAGCATTTTGAGCCTCTAAGTTCTAAATAATAAGTTTAGTAGAATTCATGCATACTCTCTTTGTGTTCATGAGTTTCTAAGGCTAGAACACCAAAATTCTTCACAAATTACACCAATCTTCCATCTAAATTGAATCAAGGCTAGTAAAGGATTAAGCTATAATATGATTTAAGGATGATGTGGGAACAAAATTCTGTTAAAGAAATATCAAATTCATCTACAATCAAAATACATGCAAGGAAAAGGTAAAATGTTTCTTTCTCTTTTTATAGAAGAATTGATTAATTTCAAATTACTGTAATTGTTGTGGAAGGATTGGAATTATGGTTTTCCATGAAGGGTTCAGGGGTTATTAGGCTGAAGTTTATGAATGGAGGTGTGTTTGTATTTCACATTCATGTGAGAATCAAGTTTTTCAAGCATGCATGCAAACCTTTTTGATTAAATTCCTTAATGAGGATATTTTCCAAAGTATGAGAAAATTGTAGTTATTAAAGTTTGGTTATGTATTTAATCAATTTAGAAGTATTTTAGACTTAGAATTATAAGTTATTGCAACTAGAATGGCTTAAGGTTTCGAATTCAGTAGAAAAAATTCTACAAAATCTGGTGCAGACAGATTACGCTGGGGCGCTTTGTTAAGGGAGGATAACCGCGCCGAGGTGCAATTCTAAAAAAGGGAGACAGTGCTTGGGTGCTGTTATCTAGAAATCTATTTTAAGCCAGTTTTGATTTTTGAGCAGTTTTCTTTAGCTATTATGCAGTCTTAATGTGCAATCAAAGTTATATAAACCTAATTGCATATTAATTAACTAACAAAAGTTGTGTTAAAGAGGGTTAATAATAAGTTAAAGGTCTTTTATATTAAACTTGTACATGGTATGTTTAAAAAGAAATAGGGAGTTAAAGTTACAAGATTATTGTAACAAAGCTTGTATATATATATAAATAAACTATAATGGTTAAAATTATGGACATATAAGCTAACTAGTTTGGTATGCGCTAATGTGTGCATATGTATTAAATACCCAATTTATATGTTAAAATTAGGACAAGATATACTTAAAATGAAAAGTATAATGGAATCTTGAATGTATTTAATTAGTTTATCGACCTTATTAAATGTAGGTTGTATAAAGAACATGAGTGATTTGTGTAAGTTATTTGAGCATAACAGGCAAGTACTTTCAGTTGTAGTTGATTTAAGTGTGAATGTGCTATATGTGAACTATGTGTTCAAATATGTGAAATGTATCTGTATTATGTGAAATATTTGGAAGCCTGAAATATGGGGCATGCTTAGAACATGATGCATGAATATAGATAGCATATGACGCGTGAGTAAATTGCACGGCATAAGATACACGAAACATGAATACAATGCATAACCTGTATAATATATGAAGCATGAAATGTGTTAACTGTTAGACTTGTTGAGCTGTTGCACTCATTCTTGCAATTAATTTTGTAGTTACATGAAGAGTTAGTTGATGAACCTGATCGTAGAGTCTTGAAGTTGTTTGGAAAGCGAGCATATGTTGTTTTCCTTAGTTGTTTGAGTTTTTTAAGTCATAATGACTTCTTGTAACAAATTTGGATGTTCCGAATAAAAATAAATATTCGTTTTATTATTGAGTTATGTACTCTAGAATACATTTATAAGGTAAGTGTATAGGACTGAATCTTAAAGATAGAGTTATATATTGTATGTAATAAGAAATCAAATAGATCAATGAGTCTTGTATTAAATGTTAGGTCTTTATATTCATAAATGATGATTTGTAATGAATTATAATATGTATGTTCTTATGAAATATAAAATGAAAAATAAAGGTTGCGATTTTGGTACCAAAGATTTATAAAGTTTTGATTAACTAAGTTGTAATATATATATATTATTGAATGTGTTGTAAAAAGTTTTTAAAAATTCACAAAATTTATCAATTATACTATTGAATGATGACGTGGAGTTAGAATGAGGTCGGATTGTGAGCACCAAACCCAAGGTTCAAGAGACCTGGATTGGGGGGGGGGGGGGCATAAATACAACCTCTTCAATTGCTTGTAAGTTTCACAATCCAAGGCCTTTAATCAAGTTGCAATTCGTGGATTCAAAGGCTGTTGAAGATCATCCAAAGCTAAAAAATTTCACTAGCCTAACAAGTTTTCCTAAAAATTTAAAGGAATACAAGAAGTAAAGCCAAAAAAATTCGCTAGCCTAATAAGCTTTCCCAAAAATTTAAAGGCGTGTAAGGGTCAATCAATGAGGATCAATCCAAATCATCCATTGGAAAATCCGAAGATTACAATTGGAAACTTATGAGCCTTGTTGGTATTTGATTCATATCTTGCTATATTTTTATTCTTGATAAGTTCCTGTTGAATTGATCTAGAAACTTTGACTTTGTTTGGTGAATTCAAAAAGAACCTATAAAAGGGAATAACTGAGAGGAAAAAGGCACGAGTGGTGAGATCATTAAAGGGTAAAAGCCAACATTGAGTGTTTACACGAGTGATTCATTATTTGAGTAAAACACATAAGGGAGTGGTTAGAAAAAAATTTATGTACTAACCCTTATTTTTCAGCAAATATGTTTGGTTACAAGAATAATAGTTCCTTCGAAGACATATCATGGAATACAAATTCAAATTTTTATAGGAACTCTTTTCAAGGTAAGAATGATCCTGAAGCATATTTGACATGGGAAAAAAAGATGGAGTGGGAGTTTGATTGTCATGACTATTCCGAACTTAAGAAAGTCAAGCTTGTAACCATGGAGTTCTCTAACTATGCAGCTATTTGGTGGGATCAATTTATGATCAGCAGGAGGAGGTGTTGAGAGCGTTTGATCGAGACATGGGAGGAGTTGAAAACCATGATAAGAAAGTGATTTTTTCCGGTCCACAAGTTCCAAGACCTAAATAGGAGAAAAGAGCTCACATCCATAAGACGGTTGGTGCAACCTCCAAGGCGATCAATATTGGATGACGAGGAGGAAGTTCATAGGCGGGTAGACAAGTTGGAGTCACGTTGGAGACAACCATAAAACACTCCTAAGGCATATAAGGAATGAGTACAATCGAGGGAGGTAGAAGTTGAAGAAGATCATGCAGTCCATGAAGAGTAATGGGATAGAAGAAAAAGTTCAAGTGTGCAAGATAGAGACGAGGACAAAATACAACAAATGATCATTTTTCACATATTTTATATTAGGTTCCAAGTCCAAGACAAAGAATGTATTGTGAAAGTTGATGGTGATAGTTGTACTAATATTGCTAGCACTGTTATGGTGGAGAAAATAGGACTATCTACAGTTGCACATCATCGGACTTATAAATTGTAAGGAGTTGATGGTATTGAAGAGGTAGTGGTGAGTAGACAAGTGTTAGTTTCCTTCAAACTTGAAAAATATGTAAATGAGGTACTATGTGATGTAGTTCTGATGAGTATTTGTCAGTTGTTACTTAGGAGACAATGACACATCGATAGACATTTGAAGCATGATGGCTCCATCGATAGATATTCACTTGTGCATGATCAAAGAAAAGTTCCTCTAGTTCCTATGACATTCAAGCAGGTGTATGAAAGCCTAGTGCACTTAAATAAGCAAAGTATTAAAATGAAAGAGAGTGCACAAAGGAAAAAGTGTGAGTATAAGATTGAGAGAGAAAGAAAAAGCCAAAAAGAGTGAGGATGAAAAGAAAAGTGAGAAAAAAGAGATTGAAAAGCGTGAGAATGAAAATAATAGAGAGATTGAAAAAAATAAGAGATTGATAAAAGTGAGGTTAAGAGAAAGAAAAAAAAGAAGAGAAGAATAAGTGACTACTAAAAAAAGAGTGAAAGAGCGTTGTTTTCTAAATAGTTGATGACTATACTTTTGTACAAAGATGTTGAACACTAACCAATCTAACTCTTCTTTGTCTAGTTCTATAGTTTCTCTATTTTCGGTTGATTGCGTGCCCAGTGCTATTATTCTGTACCGACCAACTTACAGGTTCGATTGGGAGGAGTCAAAGGAGTCAAAAAGCATGCTGTGGAGTTGATAAAAGAGGGGTTCGCGAAGGAAAATATAAGTTCTTGTGTTGTTCATGAGATCTTAGTACCTATGAAGCATGGATCGTCGAGCATGTGCATTGATTTTCAATTGGTAAACAAGTATCAACATTCTTTTCTTTACCTAGATAATATACTAGATGAATTGAATAGTACTTGTGTTTTGTCTAAATTTGATTTGGAATCTTGGTCATCATCAAATTAGCATGAGAGAGTGTGATGAATGAAAATTTGTTTTAACATGTGACTTGTATAAATGGTTTGTTATTTCGGTTAGATTAAATAATGCATCTAGTATTTTTATGAGTTTATTAAAATATGTTTTACATGATTCCATTGATAAATTTGTTTTTAGCTATTTTGATGGTATAGTCATTTTCATCATAAACTATGGAGGGTATTTGATATATTTTGAGCTAGTTTATGATCACGATGTTCATTCTTATTCTTGTTCTCCATATTCTTGTTTTCATAGTAGTCATTCTAATTTTCTTTATAAATATTCTTGTTTTTATACTATTCAATCTGTACATGAGTTTTCATCGTTAGAAAGTGGTTGTGATCATTTCTTTCCATTGGACTTAACGTAATTATTTATTTCTAACCGTTTTAACTTAAATGGAATGAAAGAGATTGTTTGTGTTGTGCAAATTCAGGATGCGATGAGACTCAACGCGAAGAATAAAGTAGATAAATATACGAACCAAATTGGTCAATGTGTAGCGTACATAAAGGGTAGTATCTTAATTTTTGACCTTACATGTAAACTTGTGATTATTGGTTAATGATGTGATCCTATCTAAGAGTACGTCAAGTGAGGTTGATTCAAACAATTCAATTCAATTCCAGTTGGACAAGTTTCAAGGATTAGAGCTAAAAGGATTCAAGAAAGGGCTTAATGGACTAATCCAAAGAATTCAGGCTATAAATAATTCAAGGGAAATTATTATAGGGGCTGATCCTAAGCTTATTAACTTGGTTCAAGCATTTGGGCCAAGCCCAATTCACTTATAGCCTAAACCAACCTTAACCCGTGTGCAAGACTAGGCCTAATTTTGGTAGACCATGTCCTTCAATTGCAACCTCGGTAAAATGTGTGAGAGAAAGGATTAAGCCTTGGCAAAACGTGTGAACTACTCTCTTAACATCGGCAAAGCGTGTGGATCAATTTTTCTAACTTTCGCAACTCATGTGAACTTTTAATCCTAAAGTTTTAGGGCAATGGTAGCGAGGAATTCTCGACAAAGAAGGAGGCTTGATGATTAGAGGCCATAATCAACAGCAATTCAAGGAACCATCCACACCAATTTTTCATCATAAGGTTTTCAGAATACACGGTAAGACCAAAAGCTAAAACACAGAGGTAGTCCCAGCAGTTTTTAATTTGCGGTAAAGCTATAAGGAAACAATCAAAACTCGACAAAGAGCTAGAGCGTCGCAGCGCCCAAATTGAGCATTGCAGCACCCAACATACAGAAACTAAAAATCCTTGAAGTGCCGTAGTGCTAAAACAAGGAGCAGCAACGCTAGTCGTTTGGACTGAGGGAATGGAATGAAAGAAGTAATGTAATAAAAAAATAGTGTACTAGATGATCATGTTTGAAGATAAACCATTCTAGTGGATGGAATGAATCATTCTATCCCTTTGATTTTTATTTCATGTGAGAGGTGGTGGAATAAAATTCATTCTAATGGAATTGATATGTATGATAATTTTACCATCATATTAGACCACTCACTCCCACTAACAATTAAGCATATACTTGAAATACCTTAAAATTATTTCATTCCTTCCTCCATTCCATTCCTTCAATCAAAACGTAACATTAGGGTTTTACTTCTATTTTAATTAGGATTGTTATGTAATTTTAGTTCCTTTTGTTTTAAGGATTAGGGTTACTTATAATTAGTATAAATAGGGATTAAGCTGATATATTCATTAAATAAAATTTTCATTCAATAGATTACTTGTGAGGTTTTTTCTCATCTTTTGGTTCTTTAAGAATTCCTAAGATGTTCTTAGTATTCTTTGAGATTCAACTTGACTTATCATTCAACAATCCATAGTTGAGTATGGTGTCTTCTACCTATACCAAGGTTCTTGTCTCTTTATAAACAAAGGCTTAAAATTCCATATAACGCAAGCTTCACTGTACAAGTGATTGTACCAAGGTTCTAGCTTCCATATAAGCGAAAGGTTGAGGTGTCGTACGTGTTCCATCAATACGACTTTGCTATAAACGATTCGGGCAGCGACCACTTCACGCAAGCGTGTTGTGGAGCTTATCAACACTCTAATTAAAGAAGAAAAAAAGGAAATGAAAATGAGATCAAGATGTTGATGCGTTAAATCAACCCTTTTGAATTTGGGATTATCTTTGAATCATTTGTATTTGTTGTTAATTTCGCAAAATGAAATGAAATTACTCGAGAATGAATGTATCTCTGAGATGGAAGCAGAATCTGAAAATGTTAACACTAATGAAAAAGGGAGATTGTGACTTAAGTGTTGGGAAAGAAGGCAGGGAGATTGCTTGGTTTTAGATTTGGTTTTCGAGCAAAGAAGTCTTCATTTAGCAAGAAAGAAAAAGCATTGGCAGTAGAGTTGGAAGCGTCTCGTTCTAAGAATGAAGAACTTCAATCAACCATTCAGGCACAAGACAAACAGATTGACAATCTTAAGAATATAATAAACAATTTGGCCAATAATCCAAAATTCCTGCGGTTGATTCAAAATAGCCCCAGCTCAGAGACAGAAAGAGCTGAAAAGAATTGTTGATCATTATTTATGGACATTCAAAACTTTTGAACTTTCGTTATAGTCATATTTAAAATTTTGGATATTTTGTTTAGAATGTTAGACTTGGTAAATTAGTAATGTAAAGTACAATGGGTGATATTTTGAAGGGTCTTAATTATTCTACTGTTTTGATGATAACAAAATAAGAATTAAAGGTTTTTAGAAAAACTAGGATAAAATCCTCTTTATAGGATTTTATATTGCATGGTACATTATTTATATATATTTTTTACTTTCTTAATTTCCTAAAACTCAAATTCTTTAATTAGAATATCTTCGTCTCATGTAAAACAACAAGTTATTCAAAAAGAAATAAAATAAATAATAATTTAAAAATACAAAACGATTTGTTTTGGAAAAAAAGAAGAAGGTGAAATGTGTTTTACAAAAAAAAGTGAAATATGTTTATTGGGGTTATCTTAATTTTAAGGTAACATTTTAATAGTCTTTGTAAAAAATTGTATAAAATATGCAACGAAAGAAAAATTGTTGACAATGAATGTGGTCCATATTAGGCTATGAAATATAATAACAAAAAAAAATTTGTTGCCCACGATGAGGATAAATCAATTAGCGGGAGACGAATCTTTACCGCCAACATATCGGCAACAAAAAACTAAATAAGCGGGAATTATTTTTTCCACCAACGAATTGGCAAAGAAATTTTGCAACGACGTATGAATTTCATTACAAAAAATGAAAACCTTTCACAAACCAAAACAAATTATAAATTTCATTGCTAAACATGTAATTTTGGCAACGACTTTATAGGTTGTTGCCTAAAAAATCGTTGTCGATTGTCCATTTTTTTGTAGTGGATATTTGTCTCTTTAGCCATTGTGCCTGGGATAACACCGATTAGTTTCCTATATCCAACTCGAAACCTCTCTCCATTCTGAGATAATACCACCAACTTTTGTATCCCCACCTACGACAACCTGATCAGATGAGTCGAACAAAACTTTCGAGAGTTGGGTTTTATACTATATGTAACAACCCGAATCAGATCTTAAGTGTGGAATAAATCTGGGGTCAAATTTTAAGTCCAAATCAAATCTAATTCATCTAAACAAAGACTTAAAGCACTAGCCCAATAATAAATTTTTGGGTCATTTTAACCCACCACAAGCCCATCCAAAAGATCATGACTAAATGTATTATTATTAGTAACTTAATTACTTAAGTATAGACAAATTATTCTCGCATGTTTCGATGTGGGATTAAAGTGTTACAAATTCTCCTACTTAAATTTTTGACATCCTCATCAGAATAGATTACACACAGCTCACAGATATTTGGTTGTCTAACCATTATGTGATAACACCGGTTGACATTGTCTCCCAAACTCCATACCTCTCTACTGTGAGATAATACTAACCAACCCTCGTGTCCACACGACAACTCGACTGGAGTTTTCGAGAGGCGGCTATAATACCATATGTAATATCTCGAGGTAAATTTCGAGTTCAGAACAAATTTTGGGTCAAATTTTAAATCCAAATCAAATCAAATCCATCCAAACTAGGGGTGAGCAAATAACTGAATTACCCCCGAAATCACACCAAAAACCGCACAAACCACACCAATTAAAACTGCACCAACGTTACCGACGTATGTGACGGTTTTAGTTAGGTTGAAAAATTGTAAAAGCGGTTTAGGTTTGGTTTCTAGGCAAAATCGCATGCAATAAACTGCACAGCACCATGCACTGTCAAAATGGAGCATATCAAGAAGCATTATTATAATGTACAAATATTTGAAATTATCTCAAATTGTAATTTTCTTTGTTTAGAATTTTCATGTATAAGTAGATAACATCATTCATGTTTTCAGGTTCTATTTTGCTTTTGTTTAAACAAAACATTGTCATTATAAGTAAAGTTGTGTGTGATTGTGTGTTATTAAAGTGGTATTTAATATTGTGTGATGCTAAATTGTTAATTTAAATTACATAAAATTTAATTATTTCAATTAATTTTGAAACCGAAACCGCACCGCACCAATCACAAGCGGTATCATGTGCAATTTTGAACTTGTCAAACCGCACCTAAGCGATTTCATGTGCAGTTTGGACTTCAAACCGCACCATGCTCACTCCTAATCCAAACAATACTTTAAACTATTAGCCCAACAGTATCTTTTTAGGTCATCTTAGTTCACTATAACTAACCCAAAAAGGACGTGACTGAAAGTAGTATTGTCACTAACTTAATTTCTTATATGCAAACAAATTTTTTCTACATATTTTAATGTGAGACTTAGGTGATACAGAAAATATTTTGAATTTTCAATTAGGGTTCGTTGTACTTGACTAAACATTGGGGAAGGAGATGAGAGAATTTAAACTTTGCGGTGCCAATAATAATAAAGTTTATACTTTAAAATCAAATATGTAGTTAATCTTTTATACTATTACTCCAAAAAAAATTATTTAAATTATTAATACAATCTAGACCTTAATATATAATTCTATTATTTGCCTAAATGAAAAGTTCGTAATATTATGATCATTTTCTGATGATCTTGAATGCACTACATCAGTATCAGGCGGCCTGTCGAAAGCCCCGTCATTATTCATTTGTATCAACCTCAATTTCGACATTATTTAATTAGTTTTACTGACGTGGAAAGTATGTGTATAGGATGGTGGATATTGATGAAAGGGAATATATATATATAAACATGAAAATGACAGCCAGGCCGTTAATAGGGAAGGTTTTCTAGCCAACGGGGTTCTGACGAGGATTACAAAATTGGATTAAGACGCCTCTATTATATTTATTTTTTAATTTTTTTCGATATATATCTTACGATAAAAATATTATATTTAATAATAAAATAAATTTTATTTTAAATAATTAACAATATAATAAAATTTATTATAAATAATTATGTCACTAAAAATATCATTAAATATAATATTTATGGCGTTAAATATATATTAAAAAAATTAAAAAATAAATATAATGAAGTAAATTTTAATCCAATACGTATAATGTAGATATTATCTTATAATAAGGAATATAAAAAATATGGAAAAGTTGACAAATACTTGTGTGTTTTTGAGTTTTATACTAGTGTGTTTTTTAGTTTTATTTAGTAGAGAAGGAGACTAAAACTCCTTCCATTGTACTTATTTTATATTTTTTTTAAATTTAAATTTAATGACACATATATTATATTTAACGACACAATAAAATTTATCACAAATAATATGACAAAAATTGTGACTCTAGCACCGTCATTAAAAATAATTTTTATATTGTTAAATGTTAGAAGAAAATTGAAGGATATATATAATAAAAGAATCCTAATCCGTAGTGCAAGTGAAAAATTAAATAAATAAATAAACAGATAATTTTCAACTTTTTCTTTCATTTCCTTCTCATTTCCTCGTAAATAAAACTCACAAAGCTAAGTCAAAACTGTAGACCATAAGAATTATACTACTTCGCCCGCAAGCAATATATTGACCAAACATTAGCTACTCCTATCAGTAGCGTGTGATTTTATTTTATTTTATTGACGAAGCTCCAAGAGTATTTTTCAAGAAGCATTTTAGCTTTTAAAAAATATATATTTATAAAACTTGTTGGTAAAGTGAATTTAATATTGAAGCTATTAAAAATAAATTTATTTTTATACACTTAATTTATTATTCAAATTTCTCATAAGACAAATTCCATGACACTAATACTGCAATTATGGTGTATTTGTCAATTTTATATTAGGAAACGGAAGAGAAGGGAATTAAAAATTAAAGTTTTTTTAATTAAAAAAGAAAAAGAGTCTAAATCTCCTTTCCATTTTCCTTTCTTTCTTGTTACCATGAAATAAAACTTAAAAGCACACTATTAATTAGTTGACGGATATATTGATATTTGGTGAAATTGAAAATTTATTTTTTGTGTTTGTGCCCATGTTATATTTTAGTCCTTGATCAATTTATCCGTTCCGTACAATTATTAGTGTAAAATTATATATACCATTTAAGGTATAATTAGAAGTTTAAAATTGACCCAAAACATATAGCCTTGACAATAATTGTACCCCAAAGTATCGATTTTCTATATTATAAAGTCACGTATTATATATACACAAAGTCAAACTCAAAGTATAATTTTACATTTTAGTCACTATATTTTGGAACGAAAAGATTATTCCATATTTTATTTTTAAAACTTTCGGTTAATTAGGTAGCTTCATTGAAGGATCCTAGTGACTTGTAAAAAACAACTTTGGTTTCATTTTGGACAACCTATTTTCAACTTTCTGATTCATTTCCTTCACTTTTCCTCACAAATAAAACTCACGAAGCTAAGTTATTGGCACGCAAGCAATATTGACCAAAAGTTAGTTACTGCCCTATGTGTTATTTTATTTTATTGACAAAGCTCTAGTAATATTTTTCAAGAAGCATTTTTTTTAAAAATTATTTATAAAACTTGTTGGCAAAGTGAATTTAATATTGAAGCTATTGAAAATAAATTTATTGTTATAAACTTAATTTATTATTCAAATTTCTCATAAGACAAATTCCGCGACACTAATACTTCAATTATGGTGTATTTGTCAATTTTATATTTAGGAAATGGAAGAGAAGGGAAGGAAAAATTAAACTTTTTTTAATTAAAAAAAAGTCTAAATCTCATTTTCTTTTTTCATTCCTTCTTGTTACCATAAAATAAAACTGAAAAGCACACTGTTAGCTGACGGATATATTTATATTTGGTGAAAATGGAAAATTATTTTTTGTGTGTGCTTATGTTATATTTTAGTCCAGTTTGCCCGTTTCAAAATCCCCTTTAACCATATAACTATTATTGTAAAATTATATATACTATTTAAGGTATAATTAGAAGTATAAAATTGATCCAAAACATATAGTTTTGACAATAATTGTATTCCAAAATACCAATTTGCTATATTATAAAATCACATACTATATATATACAAAGTCAAACCCAAAATACAATTTTGCATTTTAGTTATTATATTTTGAAACGAAAAGAATATATTATTCCATATTTTATTTTCAAATTTTTCACCGGCGATCGACCGACCACTAAAGCTACGTATTACATCATTGGTTACGTATTACACCATCGGTTAATTAGGAAACTTCATTGGAAGGATCCTAGCTAGTGACTCGTAAAAAACAACTATGGTAACCTAATTTATTCACGGCACCCAAACAGCTATAAAATATATATAACTTCTCCTTTGTCCTTCCCATATATACTCATTTTGATCCAATTAAGTTCTCAATCAATTAATCAAAAACATGAATTACTTCGACATAGATTTGAGATTCATAGCTCCACCATTTGTTAACATCCTTTTGTACCTACTTCTATCAAATCAAAATTATGAAGAAAATTCTTGGGACTCCATTCATACTATGTTAAAGCTAAGCCTAATGTTCTTTGCCTCATTCCTCTTATTCCTTGTAGTCTCGATCAGGTTTCGCTTCTCTCTTTCGGTCTCTGCAGAGCCCATTCGGTTGCGATTTGGCGATTTTTATTTCTCCGGGCTACTTGCCGTTACATTATTGGCCTCAATTCTTTTTCCACCAACTGTTTTTTGGTATGCTTACCTTATTTGTATAATTATCTCTCCATGGTCTAATTCACTCTTCAAAATTCTCAATAAATTTTTACAGGCTATTCCCACCTTTATAATCACATGCACTACCAGCTTTCGGGAGGAGGAAAGAGCCCAGGAAACAGAATCTCCTGCTTTTGAACATCAGCCGGTTAGTCCAAGAGATGACTACTTTGTGAGCGCGCAACAAAGAGAACAACGGGAATATCTGGAGTTGATTTATGGACATGCCTAGTTCTAGACATGATCTTTTGTTACGCAAGTTAAAAAATGAAAGCCTAGCCACTCATATTAGGCCCTCCAACTTGTCAACCCGTTTCAAAATAGCCCTCATTCGGTAGAGTGAACATTTTCATCCATATATTTATATTTATGCTCAATTTTGTTCCTTGATCTGATTTTTTTTCTAATTTCGAGTCTGAGTTATCTTTTGACTATATAAAATTGAAGTCTTGAGCACTCGAGACCACTCCGCGGCCTTATACAACCTTATGGGAAATTTTATATAGGCAAACAACAATTATACCATTATTAAAATGCATATGACGACTCAAAATTAGAAAAAATCAACTTAATCAATAGAATTGAATAGAACAGTCATAGGATGAAAATGTTCACTTATCTATTAAGGGGTTACTTTGAAACGATTGGCAATTTAATGGAGCAAACGTGTAATTTAGCCATTTTTTCGTTTTATGTACTTGTGACTTAGGGGGAGTTTTATAAAAACTGAATGAAATAGTTCTAAATATTTAAGTAATCTGAATGAGTTGAATGAAATAGATTTTTGAATACTGAATGAAAAAAGTTATTTGATAAGTGACATGTCTGAAATATTTGAATAACATATTTTTACTATTTTACCGCTCTGAAAAAATTCAAAATTATTGTAAATTTATTTAATATTACTTAATATAATATTTAATTTTTTTATTTTTTATTTTTTTTACTTTATTCAATCGGGACTTAACCATTCAGCAAAAAAAAAGAAAATAGACTTAGCTATTCAACCCAAAATCTGACCGATTCAACCATTCAAACCTAAACCGATTTCATACATGAGTAGAACTTTCAGGGATATCAGAATGGGGAGAAGTGACTGGAGGATCAAGAAGTGTTTAAAGTGGGTCATATAGTGGAATAGTATAATTCTCATCAGTCCAAGATAAAACACCATCAGCATTGACTTGTAGTTTTGAGTTCAAGAAAACAACTTCATCAATGGCCTCAGTTAATTGAACTACTTCTTCATTCTCAAAAGATATCACAATATGTGCAAGAATTTTAGTGGTAAAGCTCCCGTACGAAAAAACACTTGGTTACATTTTTTAAACAACTCTCTATATGTTTGATTATGACTAAAGCAAGGTTAAATGTTGTGCCTAACAAAATCAATGTTAATAATATTAAATCTTGATAGTTTATGTCAGACCTACAACCAATGCAAGGTATTAAATTTGCTTTAATTAACTTATGAACGACACTATTCAGGGGAGTAGTTTCTGAAAGTAGTATGCACACAAACCAATCGTATTTGATGTGATAGAGCATATACTTTGTAATCTTATTCATTTATTAATAAAAGAATTCATTTATTCAAAGGCAATTATTTTATCCATATTTAATTGTTGAATTAATTGTGATAAATTTATAGTTTTAAGCAATGTTTTTAGAATCATGATGATGATCATGCTAATGAGATCTAAATTCTAGATAGCTTAAAACTAAAATTATTCCAAATCATGGGATCACTAAAATAGGGATTAGTTAATCTGGATAGATTAGTACATATTATGCTTATTCTTGTGAAAAGGATGATTGATCTCATAATCATTATATAGAAACATTAAAGCAAGTATGTAGGTGCTTATTAGAGAATAAGTTCACTAAACGTGACTCTCTAAATGAACACCTAATTGAGTTTTACTTACTTGTTGATGGGAGTTCCTTATGTGATAGTAGTGCAAATGATCCTTTGACTTAAGATCATCATAGTATCTTGTGTATGATGAGTTATGATTTAACATATTCCTTAAGACCTTTAGGATATATCAAAGGGTATGCTCGGGTTTAATAAATTGTATATAGATATAGGTGAATGATCAACAAAGAATTTACCATTTCTATTAAAAGAAGAGAATGTCCTATGTGATTTGATAAAGAACAACTCAGTAGTTCTTGGCCAATGCATATTGAAATTATAAAGAAGTTTCTAATTTACATTATTTAAAGTTGTGCATTTGAGAATCGAAATGCATATAATCATATAAAACAAGACTTTACAGTAATTTCATGTCTTATATTTGATTGAGATATTATATGATAAAATGATTGAATTGTACAATAACTATTCGCGGAATATGTTTTTTTTTGATCAAATGTTAAAATATATATTATCTAGAAAGTCGTTGATCACTAAGGGGGCTTACCCTTATTGTGAAATAAATATTATTTATTTAAAATAAATTAAATAGTTTAATTTATTTATATAAACAAGATTAGAATAGTTCTAATTAATTTATTCTGCAACCTGTTTAATATGAATAACCTAAAGGGTTACACTGCAAAAGAAAAATATTTATTTAAGAAGTTAATGGCATAATCGTAATAATAAATTAAGTATATTTAATTTATACTATGGTGATAGAATAAATTAAATAGCTTAATATTTATAATTTACTATTTTGAAAAATACAAATTATAAATTAATAAGAGAAGTCTTATTATTATTATTATTATTATTATTATTATTATTATTATTATTATTATTATTATTATTATTATTATTATTATTATTATTATTTAGTTCCAAAATAGTTTAGAAATTAATTAATAAGAGTGCTCTCATAATAAATAATTAAGTTCCTAAATGGTTTAGAAATTATAATTATTATATAAAATTAATTTAGTTCCTAATTAGATTAGGACTTAAATTAAAACCTTATTTCTAAACAGTTTAGGATGGTCATTGGATAAATCTATAAATAAGAGGAGTCTTATTATGGATTAAGGTTACTCACATAATTTTCTACATCTAAGGAATTAGAAAAGAGAGAAAACTAGGGTTTGCGACCACCCACTTCTTAAATTCATATTTTTCTTGGTGGATCACCTCTAGAGGCTACACATTTGGGTAGCTAACATTGATCTAAGAAATTTAATCGGTTGATTTGGAAAAGAACACGAAGGAATTGGAGGTGAACTCGTAATTATGGAAACTTAGTGTCTACAAGGGTATAACTCTCTAACTCCTTCTTGTTTGATTAATAATTGCGCATAAAGGTCGATCCTGGCTATGGTTCATAAAATTTTAAAATATGATTTACCATGCTTCCGCTCTTTTATGCAATTTGATTGTATGTCTATGGATTTAAAAAACCAACAGTGGTATCAAAGTCAAACTAAATGTGGCTTATTAATTGTTTTGATTCCATATATGTATGGGTATGTGTTTAGAACAATTTATTGTGCATAATTTGTTTAATAAAATCATGGGTTTTGAAAAACAATTGCAAAACATCATGTTTTTATGAAAAATCCATAAACAGGAGAAGAACACGAAGGAATTGGAGGTGAACTCGTAATTGTGGAAACTTATTGTCTACAAGGGTATAACTCTCTAACTCATTCTTGTTTAATGTTGATCTTGGTTATAGTTTGTAAAATTTTAAAATATGATTTACCATGCTTCCGCTCTTTTATGCAATTTGATTGTATGTCTATGGATTTTAAAAACCAACAGTGGTATCAGAGTCAAACTATATGTGACTTATTAATTGTTTTGATTCTGTATATATATATATATATATATATATATATATATATATATATATATATATATATCTGTGTGTGTGTGTGTGTGTGTGTGTGTGTGTGTGTGTGTGTTTAGAATAATTTATTGAGCAAAATTTGTTTAATAAAATCATGGGTTTTGAAAAACAATTGCAAAAAATCATGTTTTTATGAAAAATCATAAAACAGGAAAACACTACAGCACGTCGCATTGTCGTAGTGCTGGCATGGTTTCGTGCAAGGGTAGTTTTGTATTTTTTATGCAAATTTTCAAAGGTTTTAAAATAAAGGATTATTTTACATGATTTTATTATTAAAATAAAAAGTTTATTTTAAACTTGAAATTAAATTTCAAATTTAAATTGCTAATTAAATAATATCGATATATTTGTGGAATGATTTTAATTCATGAGATGAATATGTTGTATTGATGCATATGATGATATGTATAATAATATAACGAGATTAATTATGAACTGTTGACCAATGAAATTGGATTTATTTTATGTGGATATATGAATGAATGGATTTTTAATAAATGGGGTCTGCATACCTCGTATTTCTAAATTTTTCTATTATAAATTATATCTCCCTCCTATGTACTCCCCCTAGATTGTTGATCAAGATTTCTATTTTATAAAAATATATTGTAATAGGATTAATTAGAATTATTTTGAAGAATTAGAGTCGAAGAGCAAGGAGCATTTGAAGACCCATTTGTAATGGAGCCCGTGTTTTAAATGTAATAGCTACATTTATATATGTGAGGATCTGAATTTCTAGAATTTCTTTAATAATATTAAATGAGAATTTAATTGATAAAATTATCAAGATTGTTAAATTAATTATTATTTTATGTGATTTAAGGTATGTGATAAGTTTTAATTAGTAAATTAAATCTGTGCAGAAATTTTGATAAATGGTATTGAATTTAAGTAATTGAAAAGTAAATAAATAGTTTAAAGACAATTTATTAAGAATAAGAGAAATTTCAGGTAAATGTACAATAAATTGTACAATTAAATTGTTATGGAAGTGCATAAATTATATTTAAATGAGATTATATGAAAATGTGAGGAATATAAATATATATGTTTAAGTGATAATTATAAATGTTATTAATTATGGAAATTAAGGAATTAATAATGAAATTAATCCAATTTTTAATGAAAAGCGAATGAGGAAGTTAATAAAATTGTAATTATTAATTTTAGATTTATGGTGAAAATTTAGGAATTGATTGAGAAGAAATGTAATTATATAAGTTATATAATAATAAATTATATAATTTATATAAGAAAATTAAAGTGATGTATGAAGAAAATTATAATTATATAAATTATATAATTATAAATTATATAAGGATAATTATATAATTTATATAAGAGTATTAAAATAATGAGAGAATTAATGAATGTATAATTATTTGTTATATAATTAATTAATAATTATGGAGGAATTTAAGAAATTATTTAAAAGGAGAATGTAATTATATAAATTATATAATATTAAATTATATAATTTATATATAAAAAAAATTATGTGAAATGTAAAGAAATGAAATTAAATGAGGAAAAATGAATGTTTTAATTCATTAAAAATTATGTTTATGCATAATTGAATTGTTATGACTTTTATGAAGGATAATATTTTAAAAACGTGAACATGTTAGTGAAATATGTTGTCCAAGTAATGAAGTGAAAAATTATGAAAAATAAATTTTATATGTTATATGAATTATTTTATGATTTTTGGAGGTATAAATTACCTCATATAATTACATGCATGTCATTATGCGTGTACAAAATTTGTCAAATAAAGTACCCGAAAAAGTTATAAATATTAATAATAAATCATGTTCTTTTGGTGAATTAAAATAAATATTTTATATACATTATATAAAATATTTATTACACGATATAATTACGTAATGTATTAAATTAAAATTATGATGCGTAATTTGGAACTTTCGAGAGATGGCTGGGTCGGTTGCATGCATAAGGCGGTGGTAATTTTTTATTTCAAAAATTTGTTAGACTTGTGGGTTTATAAAGGATAAAAGGAGAAAAGAAATAAAAGATAAAAAATAAAAGCAACAAACATAAACCATATCTCTCTTGCTCTCCTTCTACCCGACCACCACCAACTGAACCACCGGAAAATCTCCATAGCCACTGAGAGGGAGAAATATTTGGTGCTTTCAAGGAAAGATTTACAATGCTTTGAAGGTATAAAAATGAAATTATTTGATTATTTTTGGTATTTATGGTATTAAATTATTATTGTGAAAAATTGGTAAATAATTAAAATAATTATTCTAAATAATTTATGGAAGTATATTTATAAATTTTATCATGTTTGGTGTAATTATATTGTGAAAAAGTAGAACAAAAATGGTGTAAAAATGGAGGATTTAATTCTTGGTTGGCTACTGTTACGAACAGGAAGAAGAAGGAAAAAAAAATGGCCGCCCGCGCATTGCGTGGCGGCCAATTTTTTTTCTGTTGCTGGGAATTAAACGACGTCGTTTTGAGGCGCAGAGTTTCGGTCGTCCACGCAATGCGCTGAAGGAAAATTTCACCACGCCAAACGACGTCGTTTGGGGTAGGCGGAGTCGGGGAAAGGGACGTCGCGCCATGCGCGGCCGAGCCTTTTGCCGAAATGACTGTTTTGCCCCTGAACTGTTTACATAATACCCATCGTATCCCTTGACGCGCCGAAATTACAGATATGCCCCTTACCTTTCCCAGAAATACCGAATGAGTCCTTGGAAGCGCGGTAATTACAAAAATGCCCCTGGACTTTCCAGAAAATTCCGGTTATGTCCCTGAAGCCGCGGAAATTACCAAAATGCCCCCAGAACTAGTTTTGAATGAAATAAATGTTTAAAAATTATTTACAAATCATAGAAAATTATAAAAAATACTAAAAATATAGAAATGCTGTTTGGGCATTAAATTTATTATTTTTGTAAAAATATTAAATATTAGAGATTAATATTTAGATTTTTTAAATATTAATCTAACGAGTTTAATGATTAGAAATTGATTGAATAAAATTTTTGGGACAACCAGATATGTTAAAATTTGTCCGATGAGCCAGGTTGTCCGAAGTGAAGGAGTTGATATTAAGTTATATTAATATTTAAGGGACGAGATTAATATAATTACCCATATAAATTAAATAATTGGCCAGAAATGGTATTAATTAATTAAATTAATATCATAAGAGGATAAATAATTATTATTTGATTATTTTATGATCATAAGTTGATCGAGTTAAGGGTTTGAGCTATCCATTTAAATAATTGGACTACAGGCAAGTTCTTCAGTCCTTTAATGTTAATTGTTGTCTGTTATGATATGTAAATACTTGTTTAAATGCATATAAATTATGTGTTATGTGATATGTGGTTAACATGACAACTACGTGTACTTTGTGCAATGATGTGGGATATACTGCTATAATAGAAGCACAAGCACATGAAGTATGACACACACTGAGTATATTAAGGTATGTGCTACGTGAAATATAAACTGTTGAACTTGCTGAGCCGTTGTGCTCATTACTTGCTTAAAATAAACTTTTGTAGGTTAAGAAATGAATTTCAGAAATATCGGATTATATTAGAGATGGATCAATCTAGAAGATTGTAAATGAAATGGTTATATTCAATATGGTAAATTGCAAAGTTTATTTTGACGTTTTTGTATATTCATATACGTTGGATCCGTATAGGATGAATAGAGTTAAATTCTGAACCGTGAATGTTCAAATTAATTGTTACGATATAAATTATTATACGTTTGATTATGAACGATGCAACAAGGAATATTTGTATGAAAATAAATGACTGTAAATTTTGAATGATGAGCATTATGATATTGGTTACAGAAAGAAAAAGTAAAGGTTGCGATCTAGGGACTAGGATTGAGATGTAAGTATTTTAAATATCCAAATATTTTAATACAACGATTGAATCGAGAAAAAAAAATTTATACCAAATTTTTTTTTTGGTAATTGTTGATTTTAAAATCAACTATTGGATTAAAGAAGGAATTAAAGATTTATTAACAGACCGAAATTTGGACGTAAAGAAAGATAATGTATAATAAATTCAAAATTTAAGGTAAGAGTATGGGTCGAATTTCGGGGTCGTTACAGTATGTATTTGTTCTTGTACCATAGGTTTGACCTTTTTGGTTCACTGGTTGTCTAGTGAACTAAAATAGAATAAAAGTCCATAATCAATCCAAGTAACATATAGTATTTTATATGTGCATGCTAATTATGTATATATTATTTATTATGAAACATGTTTTGCATGTTAAATAATATGACATGCACTTTATATGTGTGTGTGTGTGTGTGTGTGTGTGTGTGTGTGTGTGTGTGTGTGTGTGTGTGTGCGTGTGGGTGTGGGTGCGCGCGCCCGCATGCGTGCTAAACAAGATGAGACAATTAATAACAAACCCTTCAAAAGAATATATATTAAATTGTAACGTTCAAAGATATTCGGAACATCAAACATGACCTTTTAGCATGATAAAAGAATATAACATTAAATAATCAATATACGTTTGTTGTGTCACACATGACTTTTATTAATTATTTGAGATGTTATTTTATTACATAGTTGATGTTTATAAATGAATTGAACAATATTGTTTTATTGTGTCACACAAGGACATTATTTTTCTCTTCACTTAAATGAAAATGCTATGTCGGACTTAACTTAAATAATTTTGATTCGGATGTGCACAGACATGATCATTATAATCTAAGAGACAAAATACAAGGAGTTACATGATGATGTAATTGACAAGAGTTGTTTATCTATTTATTTATATATAGTTTGTTGTGTCACATAAGTCTATATATATTTTAAATAGGATCCTTATTCTCACTAGCAAATCTTTAATTAGATTTGTCGAACTATATATTAAGGGTAATATAGTGTTGATGAAAATAGTGAGAGAATACAAATTTAAATAACGATCTAATTTATTTTAGTAATTAATAAAATAAATGTATGCTAAAATGTTATCTATTTCACATACAAAATTTTACATATGTCAAAGTCACTATCAATGCGTAGCATACTTGATGCTAACAAGCTGACCGGACCAAATTATATGGACTAGTTAAGGAATTTGAGAATTGTTCTCACTGCTAAAAAGATTTCTTATGTCCTAAATTTGTCGGTCCTTGCAAATATTGCAAATACAACATTTGAAGAGATTGTTACTTTTAAGAAGTGGCAAGATGACGCAATCGTGGCTCAATGCATCATGTTCGCATCCATATGTAACAAGTTTCAGTGTCAGCACAAGAAAATAGATGCTCCTACTATACTACTGCATCTTAAAAATCTTTATGGTGAGCAAAGTATGACTGTTAGATATCAGAGATCTAAGGAGCTCTTCCGATCTCGAAAAACCGAGTGCACTACCGTTGAGACTCATGTCCTAAAGACGATCAATTTGATTGAATAGCTTGGACAGTTAAGGTTCATAATGGATTAAGAGTTAAACTAAGATTTGATCTTGCAGTCACTCCCGGACACCTTCTCACAATTTCTTGTGAACTTTCACATGAATAAATTGGACGTCAGCTTGCCTGAGTTACTTAACATGTTGAATACTATGGAGGGTCACTTCACATCCAAGAAGGACCAAGTCTTGTTGGTGGATGATTCTTCCAAGAAGAGAAAGAGGCCCAAGGGTTCTCCTAAAAAGAAGAAAAAGAATAAGGGTAAGGGTAAGGAGAAAGCTAAGGATAATAAGAAGACTGATCCTGATAGAAAAAGAATATGCTTCCATTGCAATAAGTCGGGTCAACGGAAAAAGAAACTGCAAGGAGTATCTTGTAGAGTCAAAGCAGAAGAAGTTAGGAGAAGCTTCAACTTCAAAGAAAGGTTTGTTTATGATTGAAATAAATCTTTCTATAAGTCAAAGTTCTACTTGGGTATTAGATACCGGCTATGGTTCTCATATATGTAATATTATACAGGGACTAAGCAGAAATAGAAAGCTGAACAAAGGAGAAGTCGTCCTACACATGGGGAATAGAGCAAAGGTTGTTGCATTAGCCGTATGAACTTTTTGTTTAGCACTGCCTACGAGCAAGTCCATAAGTTTGAATATTTGTTATTATATTCAAATACAGATTAGAAACATTATTTCGACTATTATGTTAGAAAAAGATTATTTTAATATTATAATAAAGAACAACAGTTATTTTATTTATAATGATAATGTTTTCTATGGTACTAGCAAATTGTGTAATGAACTTTACTTACTTGACTTGTATGAAAATATTTTTCAAATTGAATAAACTAAGAAAAGAAAATGAGATAATATAAATTATACCTTTATGTGACACTATAGACTCGGTTATATTAATTAAACAAGTTGTATAAAGATGGACTTTTAGAGCTATCAGATTGTGAATCATATTCAACGTATGAATCTTGTCTCTTGAAAAAAATGACCAAATCTCCTTTTAGTGAAAAAGGAGAAAGAGTTACAAAGTTGTTAGAGTTGGTACACACAGATATATGTACACCTATGACAACATATACATGATGAGGGTATTCATATTTTATTACATTCACTAATAATCATTCTAGATTTGGATATGTGTATTGAATGAAATATAAGTCTGAATCGTTTGAAAAGTTCAAAGAATTCAGAAGTGAAGTGGAAAAACTAACTAATAAAAGTATTAAAATTCTTCGATCGGATTGAGGAGGTGAATACTTAAGCAATGACTTCCTCGATTCTCTCAAAGAAAACGGTATAATCTTATAATAGACTCCACCAGGCATGCCACAATTGAATGGTATATCTGAAAGAAAAAATTGAACCTTGTTTTCGTTCCAAAATGAGTTTTACCGATCTTTTAATTTTTTTTCTAGGGTTATTGTTGGTTTGTAATATCCATGAACATGCAATCAAATGACATATAAGTAGTAGAAGCATAGTAAATGTGACGACCCCAAATTCGGGTTCCATAACATCGGGTTTGGTTCTCACTATTACTAAACATAATAACAACTAAATACATAGTTTTCATTAATCTACTGAAAAATGCATACTGTTCTTTACACAAAGGTAATACAATTTCAAGGTCTTTAACCTTAACATTTAACAAATCTATCTTAAGGGATTCACAAAAGAGTTACGACATCCATTACATCTTTAAGCAAATAAAACATCTATTGTACATAATCTAAGCTTTAACTTTTCCATTGCCTTTGTCCTTTTTAGAGCATTCGGGCTTAACTGAAAAATAAGTCATGATATAGCAAGGGTGAGCAACTAGTTTGCTCAACAAGTTTAAGAATAGATAATACAATATATATCATGATTGATTGGGGATTAGCATCAAGAGTTTCAACAATATATATTAATTGTGAAAGAACAAGAATTCAATTTTCAATGAAAAAGTAATGATCGAGTCTTTACTATTGAGTGGCCTCTAAGGATCATGAACTACTGCTTAAGGAAAATCAGACATATATTTGACACCTTGATAGTTTGGTACTCGAGGGGATCAACCTCTTGTACTCTATGTATATGCATAACATTCAAACATTTTGCGCAAAGGTCGATTTTTCGAATATAATCCCCTTATCTAGGGTTGTTCGTTATCAGTCTTACTATAAGAATCTGTACCAACCAATGGTTTGGATGAGCTCATAAAAATTATTCAAGTTGATGAATTTATACATGTAGTGTCTAGCCGAAAAAAATAACTTAGACGTTCTTAACAGTTCTTGAATTAAAGAATTATAATTTTTGCACATGCACTATGTGCGAATACAATAACAATATTGATGTGGAATAATTTTAAATAATTAAACCACGTAAAGCTCTTGCAAAATTAAATACAAGTTTAAGTGGAGGAAACTTGCTCAATAATAATTTGAGTAGGGTTAGAGAACTTACTTCGTTTGTTAATTATTACTAACTAATTCAAGTTAATATCATTTGAAAAAACCTAACAATTAATTATGTTGATCTTTCAATTAATATCATATCTAGGTTCATATAATGACATTTGTACAACTTAATTTGCTAACACTTAATCACATAATTAAATACTTTAGGTATATCAAACACTTAAGAAATATTGTGACGCCCCCAAATTACTATACTTACTATAGCTGACTTGGTGCTCACTATAAATGTTAAATCATTAGGTTTACAGATGATTTCCTTTATTCATAAACAAAGTTCTCATCTTAATTCTCAAAGATCTTTCATTATTTCATATCAAGTCAATGTAATCGATACAAGAGACTTAATACTCAATCATAACATTTTGTATCCTTAATATTTAAATATTCTATAACTTTACACGTTCCAATATCCACGACATTAAATCATTAGAACGACTCTTAGGAACAGAGAATCTCGTGGTGAATGTTTGTATCTTCACCCGTGATAAATGTTTGCATCTTTATCCGTGATAAATGGTTATATCTTTATCCACTACAAAATTCTCTTTCCATACAGAACATTAACCAACTAATTAAAATCCTCATTCGAAATATATTTGGTTATAGTGATATCTCTTGATATCAATGATCCTATTTATCTGACATTTAGAATAGTACTAACGAGTTATATCTTGGTCCGAGAAACCTTAACGATGGATTTGACTAGTCAACATCGCTTAGTCCTATCTCGGATGTACAACACTCATAAGTTATTTATTGATCTTCATCCAGATAAATAGATCATTATTAATACTATGTTAAGTTTTAACAATTCTAGGTTTAATCAAAGTAAAGATGTAACAAGATAATGTGATAACACTTGATAATATTTATATAATATTCTATTACATATGTAGAGTTTGTTTTTATTACAAAATGTCATTATAACAACAGTTAAGAAAAATTAAGGAAAGCAATAAACTAATCTACGCATTTCTTCTTTCCTTTCTTCTTTGAGCCGGAGCTCTCGGGTTTGTCTGTAAATTAGGTTTATTTGCAAGGGTGAGCTAAGATGCTCATCAAGTCTTAAACACATTGCATATAAGTAAATTCACACCGATATGGATTATAAAGATTCATGGCACAATAATTCATATACAAAATATTTGAACATAGCAAGACTGAGTGGTAGTTAAACCTTAAATTGTTCTTTGTCTTTTAACTTAGAACCATTTATAGTGAATATAGAAATGGGATCAACCTAACGATATCCTTGTTAGAGTTTCGACACAGTGAAAGCAGCGGAATTTAAAAAATTTTCCGAAACCCTAAGACAGGATCCATGCGAAAACAGATTAATCAGAGGTTTAGATTATTTTACCGATTATCTGAGATGTTGAGAAGACGATGGAATTCTGGAATGGCTTCGAATCTTCAACGCAATCCAGCGACTGCGTCTCTACAGTATCCACACGAACGCTCCGCGAATCGTCCCACGATCTGCAGCAAAAGGAATCTGCGGTACTAGCCACCAAGATCAGGATTTCTAACCTATTTTTCTCTCTAGCCTCTTTCTGAAAGCGGCTAGGGTTTTAGTTTTTCCTTACGTAACTTTTAGACTACTGATATATCATATATATAGTAGTTAATAGGAATTAACTAAAACCTAAAATAAATAGAAAAATAAAATCCGAATTTATATATATTATATTTAATTAAGTCTTACTTAATTAATATACATATATACAAATTATCCTATTAATTTAAATTCGTAATTTTTAAATACTATCAATCATATTGACATATTTAAAATACTTACAATTTAAATTAATTCCCTTTTAATTACGTTCTAAGTGTGTGACCCTATAGGTTATTATTATGTTGGCAATAATTTTAAAATCATATTATAAAATTATAAACAGTGAGCGGCATCTAGTAATGCATCACTGCTACCCAAATAATAATAAGATCGGTGATTCGATACAACCTTTTCGTGACCAATGTTTCAATGTAATTTAATCCTTTTAACCTTATATCCTAGATTAAACTCGAGGCATGGAATGTGTCATACTCTTCATAATTTAATCTGAGTTTTCTTGATCAATGAGTAGACTATATGAAACAAATCAATATTTGAGCATGGCCATGCATTTCATAGTCCTGCTCAATCAAGAGGCCTATGGATATCACCCATAATATATAGGAGGGTTAAATTCCATCTAGATCACTCATATTCCTCACACGATTCATGATGTACCCAATAATCACCTTTATTGTCCACCATATTAAAGGTGACATTTGATGATATCAAAGTACACAAATTCTCGTGTAATAATATAGTGACTTCAGGTCGGAGGATCATTACATCATTGTCACTATAAGAATTTCTTATGACACTTTGCATAATGCTCCATGTAGAATTCTCATGGTGGGTCAGTCCAGTACATTGTTCTCTAACATGTACCTATGCATTGACTCAAATATCTCATATATTTATGACCAATGAGATTTGGCCATCAGTTAATCCACATACTAGTCTCAATGCATCATTGTTGTCCCATTAACAATGATACTCGACTAGGGACATTTAAGAACAATGATACTAATTATAATTATATAATCTCATGTTCAAGTCACATACTTAAAGCTATATAATTCGTATCATTATTGTAAGGGCTTTTATTATGTTAACATTTATATAACGCAGTAAATGAAATCATAATAAAATAATCCATTTATTCAATCAAATATAATATCAAAAATGTTAAGCAATTACATCAAATAATTAGCCTCTAGGGCATAAACTCTAACAATCTCCCACTTGCACTAGAGCCAATCACTCATGTATCTAATACCCATGGAACTAGTGTGACCTTCGTGCTTCTGCTGCGACAAAGCCTTGGTCAGTGGATCTGCAACGTTATTATCTGTTGGCACTCTGCATATATGTACATCTCCTCTATTAATGATTTCACGGATGAGATGGTACCGCCTAAGTATATGCTTGGATCGTTGGTGAGATCTGGGTTCCTTAGCCTGTGCAATGGCTCCATCATTATCACAGTATAACTCAACTGGATCAACAATGGTTGGAACAACACCAAGTTCAGTGACGAACTTTTTAATCCATACAGCCTCCTTGGCTGCACTAGAAGCAGCAATATACTCAGCCTCTGTTGTAGAATCGGCTACTGTCTCTTGCTTCGAACTTTTCCAGCTAACAGCACCACCATTAATGCAAAACACAAAACCTGACTGAGACTTATAGTCATCACTGTCAGTCTGGAAACTAGCACCTGTGTAACCCTTTACTGCCAGTTTATCTTCACCTCCATATACCAAGAATGAATCCTTAGTCCTTTTCAGGTACTTGAGGATATTCTTGACTGCTGTCCAGTGACCTTCACCTGGATTCGACTGGTATCTGCTCATCATGCTCAAAGCATACGAAACATCCGGACGAGTACATATCATTGCGTACATGATAGATCCAATTGCCGAAGCATAAGGGATCTTTCTCATACGCTCCTCATCATCTTGTGATTTAGGACATTGGGCCTTAGAGATCTTTACACCATGAGTCATGGGTAAGTGTCCTCTTTTTGCCTCTTGCATGCTGAACCGTTTCAGCACTTTATCAATATATGTACTTTGACTTAGGCCGAGCATTTTTCTCAATCTATCTCGATAGATCTTGATACCTAAAATGTAGGTTGCATCGCCCAAATCTTTCATGGAGAAACATTTTCCTAACCATGTTTTTACAGCCTGTAAGGAAGGAACGTCATTCCCAATAATTAATATGTCGTCTACATATAATACCAGGAATACAATCTGACTCCCACTAACCTTCTTATATACACAAGGTTCATCTTCATTTTTTATAAAGCCAAACTCTTTGACTGCTTCATCAAATCGAAGATTCCAACTCCGAGAGGCTTGCTTCAATCCATAAATGGATCGCTGCAGCTTACATACCTTTCTAGCATCCTTTGAAGTGACAAAACCCTCAGGTATGTACACATCCTCAAGGAGATTTCCATTAAGGAAAGCAGTTTTGACATCCATCTGCCAGATTTCGTAATCATAAAAGGCTGCAATAGCAAGTAAGATCCTGATGGATTTAACCATTGCCACTGGAGAGAAGGTTTCATCATAGTCAACACCTTGAACTTGTTTGAAACCTTTTGCTACCAGTCGGCCTTTATAGATTTGTACATTACCATCCATGTCGGTTTTCTTCTTGAAAACCCATTTGCACCCGATTGGTTTTACCCCTTCGGGTGGATCAACCAAAGTCCATACTTGGTTAGTATACATGGAGTCCATCTCAGATTTCATGGCTTCAAGCCATCTCTCAGAATCTGGTCCATTCATAGCTTCTTGGTAGGAAGCAGGCTCATCCTGATCTATGAGCATCACATCGCCGTTTTGAGTCACAAGAAATCCATAATATCTCTCAGGCTCTTGGCGTGTCCTACTAGATCTACAAATGGCTTGTGTAATTTGAGCAGGTTCACTTTCCACAATATCTTGTGGTTCCTGCTCATGTTCCAACTCAGGTTCAATGATATTTTGTGGTTCACGAATTTCTTCGAGTTCTACTTTCCTCCCACTGTTTCCTTTAGAGACAAATTCTCTTTCTAGAAAAATACCAGTTCGAGCAACAACCACTTTGTTCTCAGAAGGTTTGTAGAAATAATACCCTTTTGTTTCCTTAGGGTATCCCACAAAATTACATTTGTCAGATTTGGGTCCGAGCTTATCAGAAGCCAGACGTTTTACAAACGCCTCGCAACCCCAAATCTTCATGAACGACATACTAGGACGTTTCCCAGTCCACATCTCATATGGTGTCTTTTGAACCGTCTTTGTAGGAACACGGTTAAGTGTGAATGCAGCTGTCTCTAGGGCATGACCCCAGAAGCTTATTGGAAGATATGCATGACTCATCATTGATCGTACCATGTCCAACAAGGTGCGATTTCTCCTCTCAGACACACCATTCCATTGTGGTGTTCCAGGTGGAGTGAGTTGTGATATAATACCACACTTCTTTAGAAGGTCATCAAAATCTTGGCTTAAGTATTCACCACCTCGATCGGATCGAAGGGCTTTTATGCTTTTGCCAAATTGGTTTTGAACTTCATTCTTGAATTCCTTGAACTTTTCTAAGGATTCGGATTTGTGTCTCATAAGATACACATATCCATATCTACTAAAGTCATCAGTAAATGTAATGAAGTAATAGAACCTACCTCTTGCTAATGAACTCATGGGTCCACATACATCACTATGTATAAGTCCCAATATATCACTAGCCCGTTCACTGTGACCAGTGAAAGGGGCTTTAGTCATCTTACCTAATAAACAAGATTCGCATTTCTCATATGATTCAAAATCAAATGAATCCAAAAACCCATCTTTATGGAGTTTGGATATGCGTTTCTCATTTATATGGCCTAAACGACAGTGCCAGAGATATGTCGGATTTGAATCATTTGATTTAAATCGTTTTGTATTTATGTTATAGATAGGCATCTCTAAAGCAAGAATATAAAGACCATTAAACAATTGTGCAACACCATAACATATTTCATTTAAGTAAAACGAACAACTGTTGTTCTTTATTAAAAACGAAAAACCTTTCTTGTCCAAACAAGAAACAGAAATAATGTTTTTGCTCATAGCAGGCACAAAATAACAATCCTCTAATTCTAATACTAGCCCAGTGGGCAAAGATAAATGATAAGTTCCTACGGCTAGTGCAGCAACTTTTGCTCCATTCCCAACTCGTAGGTCAACCTCTCCTTTCGCCAAAGTCCTACTCCTTCGGAGTTCCTGCACATTAACACAAATGTGAGAACCACATCCAGTATCTAATACCCATGATGTAGAAGTAGACAAATTGACTTCTATAACATATATACCTGAATCAGAAGTCGTACTTCCTTTCTTTTTCTTCAGTTCTTCCAGATATGCATGACAATTCCTTTTCCAGTGTCCAGGTTTTCCACAAAAGTGACAATCACCTTCTTTAGCTACCCCACCTTTAGGTTTTAAAGCCTGTTTGTTTTTGAAATTGGGTTTGGCACCAGATTTAGATCCTATCTTCTTCTTGCCTTTCCCTTTTCCCTTAGCATTCCCCTTTTGTACCATCATTATGGGATCGGGTCCTGCCTTTTTCATGTTGTTCTCGGCAGTTCTTAACATGCTCAACAACTCAGTAAGTGGTTTCGTAATTTCATTCATGAGGTAATTCATGACAAATTGCGAGTAGCTGTTGTTCAAAGATTGTAAAACTAGATCAGTTTAGGCTTCCGCAGTAATCGGAAAACCCAACCTAGCAAGGTACTCAATATACCCAATCATTTTCAGAACATGTGGACCAACTGGATCACGTTCACCCATCTTGCAGTGATACAACGCCTTGCTTGTATCATACCTCTCCTGTCGAGCATGCCCTGCGAACAATTTCTTGAGATGCTCGATCATCTCATAAGCATCCATTAACTCATGTTGCTTCTGAAGCTCAGAGTTCATAGTTGCTAGCATGAGACAACTCACGTCTAGAGCATCATCTTGATGCTTCTTGTAAGCATTATGCTCTGCACGTGGTGCAGTGTTAGCTGGTGCTGCAGGAATGGGCCCATCAAGGACATAGAGCTTGCGCTCTTGTTTGAGGACAATCCTCAAGTTCCTATGCCGGTCTAGGAAATTAATTCCACTCAGTTTTTCCTTCTCAAGGACTGATCGTAGTGAAAGACTATTTGCGTTGTTGGTTGCCATTGATATCTACAATTTATAAGTGCAAAAATAATAAGTCAAATTGCAGAGTTTTGATATTATGTAATTGATAATAGTACATTCCAAATATACTTCCCACTATTTTAATCAAATTAATAGGCCTCACCATTAATTCGGAAAGCATTTTTTTTTTATTAAATCTTTCTAGTGAGCTAAGATCCATATTTTATTACGCCTTAAGTTAGCTTTGGCTAATCTCTTAAAACATAATTATTTAGGTAGACAACCATTTGTCAATTATATCATATATAATTCTTAGATAGTTTGGTGAACAACATTTGTTCTAGTCCATCTAATGGTACCTGCAAACTCTATGCCTCTAAGTCCACAATCTTATTGAGATAACTTAGTTAAGTCGAGCCCAATGCTTTTAACATTTTGGATCTCACAATTATCCTATCGCATCTTACCAAGATAAATGGGGTACTTTGCTTTGGCAAACCTACATTCATTGATCAAGGTCTTGATGAGTGTCATTCATTGGAAGGCATCTGATTTAGACTTAATAATTTTATGAGGGATTTTATTAATTAATTTAGATCTCACCAATTTTAATCTTATTAAGCATGCACGTTATTTATCATAGCATATCGTATACAAGCATAAATAAAGTGCAAAAATTAAACGTGTCACAATTATGGCCCAACCCTATGTCAATCCTTTCAAGCTAATGAAAAGATTGAAGGTCAGTCTATGGTGGTAAAAGGTCTTCAAAATAGTAGCTTCGTTGGACCTTCCTCGTTCACGTGTGTCTCCTCTCCATCGTCATCTTATCTTCTTGATTACACTTGTACATTACATGTTATAAAGAAACCTCGAGTTACATTCGAGGGGATTTAGATGAGAAGAGAATATTACATCAGAATATAGAAAGGTACGACATGCAAGCCGTATTTTAAAAAACCAAAACCCACTAATCCTATGGGTCAAAAGAGCCATAACTGTGCACCATGCATATCACAATAAGCACATAACATAATTTATATCATTTAAAGAATATTATACAAAATATTTTGGGGTCACGACCATCGTGCGCTACGGCGGGGGGGTCCAAGGGGGGGACTCCCCCCTGGCGGTGGTCTCCCTGGAAATTTTTTCCAAACTACAATCTGAATTGTAGAATTCCTAAACTGCAGATTGTATACGAATCTCGGAACCAATTCCAAAATCATATATAATCTGCCATGCAAATTGTATATGAATCTCTGAAACAATTCCAGAATCATATACAATCTGTCATATTAAACAATATACCCAGAACAATACACCCAGAACATATCATATATGTCCAGTTTCGTTTAATCATATTAAACCGAATCTTCATACTTCTAATCCAATTAGAAAAGAAGTTGTATTGTTCTTCCACCTTATAGAATACGATTAACAGAAACCATATACATGCATATATTTCAGATTTCCAGAATACGCATACATGTAAAATATCATATATTTAAACTCAGATCGGTAAACATGCATCATCATATATCATATATATCGAGTACAATTAAATCACGTAATCTGAATTAATCGTTTCGCAAGTAGCTCTGATACCACTGTTAGAGTTTCGACACAGTGAAAGCAGCGGAATTTAAAAAAAATTCCGAAACCCTAAGACAGGATCCATGCGAAAACAGATTAATCAGAGGTTTAGATTATTTTACCGATTATCTGAGATGTTGAGAAGACGATGGAATTCTGGAATGGCTTCGAATCTTCAACGCAATCCAGCGACTGCGTCTCTACAGTATCCACATGAACGCTCCGCGAATCGTCCCACGATCTGCAGCAAAAGGAATCTGCGGTACTAGCCACCAAGATCAGGATTTCTAACCTATTTTTCTCTCTAGCCTCTTTCTGAAAGCGGCTAGGGTTTTAGTTTTTCCTTACGTAACTTTTAGACTACTGATATATCATATATATAGTAGTTAATAGGAATTAACTAAAACCTAAAATAAATAGAAAAATAAAATCCGAATTTATATATATTATATTTAATTAAGTCTTACTTAATTAATATACATATATACAAATTATCCTATTAATTTAAATTCGTAATTTTTAAATACTATCAATCATATTGACATATTTAAAATACTTACAATTTAAATTAATTCCCTTTTAATTACGTTCTAAGTGTGTGACCCTATAGGTTATTATTATGTTGGCAATAATTTTAAAATCATATTATAAAATTATAAACAGTGAGCGGCATCTAGTAATGCATCACTGCTACCCAAATAATAATAAGATCGGTGATTCGATACAACCTTTTCGTGACCAATGTTTCAATGTAATTTAATCCTTTTAACCTTATATCCTAGATTAAACTCGAGGCATGGAATGTGTCATACTCTTCATAATTTAATCTGAGTTTTCTTGATCAATGAGTAGACTATATGAAACAAATCAATATTTGAGCATGGCCATGCATTTCATAGTCCTGCTCAATCAAGAGGCCTATGGATATCACCCATAATATATAGGAGGGTTAAATTCCATCTAGATCACTCATATTCCTCACACGATTCATGATGTACCCAATAATCACCTTTATTGTCCACCATATTAAAGGTGACATTTGATGATATCAAAGTACACAAATTCTCGTGTAATAATATAGTGACTTCAGGTCGGAGGATCATTACATCATTGTCACTATAAGAATTTCTTATGACACTTTGCATAATGCTCCATGTAGAATTCTCATGGTGGGTCAGTCCAGTACATTGTTCTCTAACATGTACCTATGCATTGACTCAAATATCTCATATATTTATGACCAATGAGATTTGGCCATCAGTTAATCCACATACTAGTCTCAATGCATCATTGTTGTCCCATTAACAATGATACTCGACTAGGGACATTTAAGAACAATGATACTAATTATAATTATATAATCTCATGTTCAAGTCACATATTTAAAGCTATATAATTCGTATCATTATTGTAAGGGCTTTTATTATGTTAACATTTATATAACGCAGTAAATGAAATCATAATAAAATAATCCATTTATTCAATCAAATATAATATCAAAAATGTTAAGCAATTACATCAAATAATTAGCCTCTAGGGCATAAACTCTAACAATCCTATGTTATGCATAACATACCATCGCCCCAAGGCAACTTGGTTTGATATAATAAAGCATGATTCGAATTATATCACGAATAAACATTTCATTTTGCAAGTTATGCCGAAACAAGAAACAATAACTCTCGTATCTACGATTTATAACACGTTGCATGTACAAAATGTATAAATCACATAAAAGCAAGTAAACAAAGGTTAAGGATAGAAAATTTATCTTAAAGCACAATTAGGGTTTCCCAGTAATCGTTTAAAGTGCCTATATAATGGGTTACGATTACCTGAATGTTAGTTCGGCAAATTTTCCTTCTTTATACGTGTTTTTATACCTAAACTAGACTATTTTCATTAGTAGAACTTTTAGGAAATTTGGCTAACTAAAAATTATTATTTTCGGTGCTTTTTAGGGTTTTCACCCGAGAGCATGTTAAAATTTTCAGCTTTGGCTTCTTTTTCGATAACTGTTATAACTTTATCATACGAAAATATTTGAAGTAATTCTTGAGTCTAAACTGCTTAGCATTTCATGATCTACAACTTTCATTTGTATTTATAAGGCAGATTCTGAATTTAAGTTTTTGGATTTTAGCAAAAACAGTCAGTAAGCCTGTTTTGATAAAAAAAAATTAGGGTTAACCATGTGAAACATGGTGCCACTTGCTTTAACACTTTAAGAAATCATCTTATAAGACTTAATAACACTTTATAACATAAAAATAATAAATCACAAACCTTCTCATAGAAAGATTCATGACTTTTAGTCAAGAACACATGAAGCACACCAAAAACGAAAAATCGTACATGGCTATGACTTATGTTCTTGAGCTTTTTGGATTTTATACTTGAAATAACTTGAACATTATAACTGCTTATATAAGTGATTATGACACTTTATAATTGACAAAATTTGGTCATTATAACGGCTTGCATAATTAATTAAAATAATTTATAATAATTGCTCAAGAACATACGAAGAACACGGAGAACGACAATCGTACATGACTACGACGTACATTCTTGAGTTTTAAACTATGAAATGAAATTCGATATTATAACTTCTGTAAAATGAAGAAAGGCTCAAGAACACGTGAATAACACAGAGAACGATAATCGTACATGGCTACGACTCGTGTTCTTGAGCTTTTGAAAATTAAAGACGAAAGAAAAATCATATATAATAACTACTAGAGATTGTACCTTTTGAATTTGCAAGCTTCAACTATTTCTTTGCAATTTTCAAGGTAGCAACTCACAAGAACTATCTCTCAATATATGTATAACTTTGAAATGCTCTAAAAAATGCTAGGAAAATGAATGGTGGAGGTGGATATTTATAGAAAAAATCAAGTTTCTTTAATTGCACTTTTAGTCCTTGAAGTTATAATTAGTTTACATAGGGACTTTGACACATATTTAAGAGCTTAGGACGCCTCGTTAAAAGCACAAAATGGCTGGTCATTTTGATCCAATGACCTAGATTTTATATTGCTTTACTTTGTTCTCATCGGTCAAAAAATAATCACATTGATAGTTAGCTTGGAATTTTGATTGGTTAACTTAATTTTACATGGATTTAGTTGATAATTAGTTAATGTAACTATTGTTTCTTTACCTAGTTTAGTTAATCTAACTTGTTTTCCTTTTCTTAACCATGATTGGTCTATTTAAGTTCACATAGATTACAATTCTCGCACGCGATTGGTCGAAAATGTTTTAGTTGGATTACTAGTTAGTATTTAGTTTCATTATAATTAATTTGTAACTAGGTTTAAGTTTATATTAGGTTTTCTAATCCATTTATCTCTAACCAAGTTTATTTTTAAGTATTCCGGTTGAATTGATCTTTACTGATTTAAAAGTCAGATACTACAGAGTTTTGTTCCGAATAAGCACTATTCTGTGAAGTGAAAAGTCCAAAAGACGTTGCACGTTTTTCAGCGAATAGTGTTTTCGACTACCGTTTCTTAGAAAATGGTTAGACAATCTAAAAGGCGGTAAAAATATTTTTCATCTTTTCCCTATTTCGTCTTATTCTCGATGTGTTTTTCGAGAAAAACTTTTATCTGCTATAACGTGTTTTCAAAGTATGAGAAAGATGAATCCTGAAATAGAATGTCATTTTAACGTACACGTTTTGCTCGGGGGCCTAGGTTAAGTTTTTTAGGGTTTAGACCCTAGGGTCTAGCGTTTAGGTATTATTCTCTTTTCGGTTTTTTGAAGAAAAAAAAATTTGTTCTCCTTTTACGTGTTAAGGTTAGATACTCGAACCGAAACACAAAAATAAGCAATAATGAAGATTCCATAACACATGTAAGATGGAATTCAATATTTATTTATTCATATAAAGTCGGATTACAACTCTCTCAAAAGTTCGGAATATTACATTCACCCCTCCTTAAAAGAATTTCGTTCCTGAAATTAACTTATACAATTAAGAAAATAAATGTGGATGTTCTATCTTTATTTTATCTTCTAACTCCCACGTTGTTTCTTCCATGGATTGATTTCTCCATATGACCTTGACTGAAGGTATGACCTTGTTTCGCAAGACTTGCTCCTTCTTTTCAACAATTTTAACAGAAATTTCCTCATAGCTTAGATCCTTCTCAATTTTGATGGGTTTTTAGCTGATGACTTGTTTGTAATCGGGTTTATAGGGATGCAATACTGAAACATAAAATACATTATGTATATGTTCCAATTCTGGAGGTAAGGCTACTTCATAAGTTACCTCACCTACTTTTCGTAATATCTTGAATGATACTTTTAGGAAAACATGACTACCGACTTCAAAGTCTCTCTTTTGTCGATGTAGATCAGCATATCTCTTCTATATTTCTTGAGCAACTCGTAACCTTAGTTGAATTGTTCGAATTACCTCTGCTATTTGTTGAACTAGTTTTGGCCCAAACATCTTCCATTCACCGGTGTTCTACACTTCCTTCCTTGCAGAGCTTCATATGGTAATATACCTATACTAGCGTGACAACTATTGTTGTAACTGAATTCCACTAGAGGTAAGTGATATTCCCAACTTCCCTTAAAATCCATCATACAAGCTCTCAGTATATCCTCCAAAGTTTGGATAGTCCTTTCACTTTGACCATCTGTTTGTGGGTGGTAAGCAGTACTCATTCTTAATTGTGTACCTAGATGTTCTTAAAGACTTTTCCAGAAGTTCGATGTGAACCTTGGGTCTTGATCAGACACAATTGAAACTGGTACGCCATGTCTAGAGATAACCTCCTTAATGTATAACTTTGCTAATCGATCCAAAGTGAACTTAACCTTGATTGGTAAAAACTGAGCTGACTTGGTTAATCTATCCACTATTACCCATATGGCACCAGGACCATTCTCTGTGGTTGGTAGGCCTACTGCAAAATCCATTATAATATTCTCTTATTTCAACTCTGGAATCTCCAATAGTTGCAACAATCCGCTGGGTCTTTGATTCTCAACTTTAACTTGCTGACATGTTAAACACCTACTATCGAATTCAGTCACCTCCATTTTCATGTTTGGCCACTAGAAATGTTAACTTATGTCTTGGTACATTTTGGTATTGCCTGTGTGTACTGAGAACTTAGTACTATGTGCTCCTGACATTATCTCTTCCTTGAGTTCTTGAACTGCAGGAATCCAAATTCTAGATTCAAATATAATGATTCCCTCCTTGTCCATCTTGTATTTGCCGTCTACAATCTCTGTTGACTTATTCAACTTCCTATAATTTCCATCCTCCTTTTGGATTTCCTTAATTTTGCTTAATAAGGTTAAGTTATCCTCTATTACGAACAATTTCCTTGTCCAGTTTGAAGGAACTCTTACCTCTATTTCGAGTCTAGAGAACTCTTTAATCAACTCCTCCCGAGTTGTTAACACATTTAACTTTTCTTGGTTCTTTCTCCTCAAAGCATCTACAATTACGTTGGTTTTTTCTGGATGATATAAGAATTCATAATCATAATCCTTAATCAATTCTAACCAATGTCTTTGCCTCATATTCAACTCTCATTGTGTAAAAATATACTTTAAACTCTTGTGATCTGTATAAATTTCACACTTCTCCCCATAAAAGTAATGCCTCCATATCTTTAAAGCAAATACTACCGCTGTTAATTCTTGATCGTGAGTAGGATACCTTAACTCATAATCCTTTAGCTGCCGCGAAGCATAAGCTATTACTTTGTCATGTTGCATTAAAACACAACCTAATCATTTATGTGAAGACCTCAACCATTATTAGGTAGTGATAATAATGGTGCCTCATTTAGTCTCTTTTTTAGCTCTTGAAAGCTCTCTTCACATTTATCGTTCCAAGTATACTTTATGGTCTTCCTAGTTAAATTGGTTAACGGGGTTGCTATCTTTGAAAAATCTTTAATGAAATGTCTATAATACCCCGCTAAACCTAAGAAACTTCTCACTTTAGTTGGGGTCTTGGGTTGTTCCCTGTTCATAACTGCTTCTATCTTTGATGGATCCACTGAAACTCCGCTCTTTTCAATCACATGACCTAAGAACTGAACTTTCTCTAGCCAAAACTCACATTTTGAAAATTTGGCATAGAGTTGTTCCTTTCGTAAGGTTTCTAGTACATTTCTCAAGTGTATAACATGTTCTTCTAGTGTTTTCGAGTATATGAGAATATCGTCGATGAACACTATAACATACTTGTCTAAGCAAGACCTAAAAATCCTATTCATCAAGTTTATGAATGTTGCCGGTGCATTCGTTAATCCAAAGGACATTACTAGAAACTCGTAATGTCCATAACGTGTTCTAAACGCTGTCTTCGGCACATCTTCCTTTCTCACCTTCAGTTGATAGTAACCTGACCGTAGATCAATCTTAGAGAAATACTCCGCTCATTTGAGTTGATCAAACAAGTCATCAATCCTAGGTAATGGATACTTATTCTTTATGGTCAATTTATTGAGTTCACGATAATCAACACATAATCTTAAAGTTCCATCATTTTTCTTGACAAACAACACTGGTGCTCCCCATAGAGAAACACTTGGTTGAATGTATTTCTTATCCAATAGTTATTATAATTGTACCATCAATTCCTTTAATTCCACAAGCGCCATTCTATATGGAGCCTTTGACACAGGTGTAGTTCTAGGAGCTAAATCAATAACGAATCAATCTATCTATCAGGTGGAATACTGGGTAGATCATCAAGAAAGATATCCCGAAACACTCTAACCACTGGAATTTGGTTTATATCTAAACCTTTTTGTTGGGTGTCTACAATATATGCCAAATAGCTCTAACATCCCTTCTGAAGTAATCCTTTTGCTTGATTTGCAGTTAGGCATCGGGATTTTCTTGGTGACTGACTTCTGTTGAAGACTATCGTTGACTTGGACGTTGTAAGAACTTTAACGTACTTTTGTTGACAATCGATCATCGCTTGGTGATTGGTCAACCAATCCATGCATAGAATTACATCAAATTCCCCTAATTGGATTAGAATAAGATCGACTCTTAGCTCATGACCCTTGATCACTATGCACCAACCTTTTATTATCTTATTAACAGGAATTTGTTCTTTATTAGCAATCTCTATTATTAAAGGATTTTCTAATAATTCTCTAGGCACGTTTAGTTTCTTACAAATTCATGGGAAATAAAAGAGCAAGTAGCACCCGAATCAAATAGCACATAAGCACTTATGGTGTTGATCGGAATGATACCTAACACTACATCCTGTGATGCTACAGCATCTCTCACGGTCATGTTGAATGTCCTTACTGTTGGACTACCTGGGTTAGCTGTTGGGGTAGATTTGTTGCTATTGTCCCCTTCGACATTTTCTCCCTTCTTGGGGCACATCTTTGCTTGATGTCTGATGGGTATATATTTTATACATTTATTTCCTTCAAAAATAGATTTATTAGTTAATTTTATATTAATTGGATTTATTTTAATGAATAGGTACTGTGACATTTAAAAGCCCAAATTATGGATTCAAGTGCAAGCCCAAGTGAAAAAAATGGAATGAAAAGAAGAAGAGTTTCAGCAAACTTGAAAAGGGAAAGAAGATAAAGCTAAAGAATAAAAAGATAAAATAAAAAAAGAGTTTGAAAGAGAAGAAATTGTTATAGCTCCAGATTATAAAAAGAAATCAAAGCAACGCATCACCAGGAGTTACAAAACAGCAAAGCACCACCATATTAAGAACCTACAAGCATCACCAAAGGCTTGCATCATCATCAGTAGTGACAACATAAAACATCATTCAACAAGGCGACTGGGAATCAAAGTAGCAGCTTGGTCGTGGCAAAGCAAAATAGAAGCAGAATTCCAACAGTGCCATAATAACATGATGGGTTGCAACTTAAACTTTGTTTTTGCTTCAGTTTTTATTATGTACTGCTAAAATTATTTCTGAGGTGTAGGATGAAATATTATTAATTATGTATTGTTTTGAAATTTATTATAAATTTTTAATGTTAATAATTCTTATTTATTTGGTTGATTTAAATTAATTTGTTTTATTCATAATATCATGTATTTTGAATAGTTTCAATTAATTTAACTTAATCCAGGTTGCGCTTTAAAATTTAAATTAAGAACTAAGATTATTTATTTTTCAAAACGATTGATACATTTAATGCTTTGGTCTTATGTATTTCAGCCTTGAAAATAAGAATTTTAAAAAAAAAGTATTTTTATGAACTTAAATGAAAAATCTTGAGAAAGTATTGAATTGATTTTTAAATTGCTACTCTGAATTAATAATAAATAGTAAGATATACATAATTAATATTGTGGATTCCGAACCTCAGAATTTTCTCTCATTTATTAAAAATTAGTTTAATTATTAGTTTTGATTTTTATTATATTTAGTTTTTAGTTTTAATTAATTCAAAAACCATCTTTAGTTAACTAGATTAGAATTGAGTATAATTTAAATTTAATTAATAATTCAATAATCCTCGTGGGATCGACCGCGTACTTTGCATTAAACTATTTTACAATATATTCGTGCGCTAGCAAGTATTTTTATAAAATTTAAGCACAACAATGTCCCATGGCTCCACAGTTAAAGTAAGAGTCTTTCTTAGGGTTAGGGCATGTTGTTCCTATGTGTCCCTCTTGTTTGCAATTGTAACAAATATTTTTCCATTTTAGACACACTCCTAAGTGTGGTTTCCCGTAGGTTTTATATAGTTCTACTATTTTTTATTATGCTCCCCTCCTTGCTGGGAGTTTCCGCAATTGAACTTTCTTTTATTATTATTATTTCCTTTCCTATTCCCTCCCTTATTATTATTCTTTTCCTTATTAAATTTTTTTATGGCTTCACTGCTGCCTTCGGCATTGATAGCCTTTTCTAAAAGATTGGCGTAACTCTCTATTTGTAAGACAACTACCTTACCATGAATCCAGGGTTTTAAACCCTCCTCAAACCTTCTTGCTTTTCGTTCCTCCGTATCTACTTGATTTGGAGCGAAACGAGCAAGTTCATTGAATTTGGAGGCATACTGGGGAACAATCATGTCCCCTTGTTTCAAATTAAGAAATTGAACCTCCATTCTATTCTTCATGCTTCGTGAAAAGTAATTTTCAAAGAATATCTCTTTGGATGCTTCCCACGCAACCACACCTTCCCCGGCACGGGATTGGTTGGCTTCCCACCAGAAGTTTGTCTCTCCCTTCATTAAGTAAGTGGCAAACTTAGTCTTCTTATCCTCAGCAACCTCTGCTAAGTCAAAGGCTTTCTCTATTTCTTTTATCCAGCACTAAGCCTCTATAGGCTCAGTGGTTCCTTTGAAATCGGGAGGACCTATATTTTTAAAGTCTTTAAATAAGACTTTTTGTGGTTGGGGTTCTGGCTGAGGTGGTGGCGGTGGTATTTGTGGTTGTGGTTATGGGGGTGGTTGTGGCACATTATTTATTGTACGACTATCTAAGGCTCCTATTAACCTATCTAGGAATTTTTGCATAGGATTGGGAGTCTGAACCTTATTCTTGTCACTAACACTTGCTGTTGTTGTTGCCCTCATTCGTGGTCTTGGTGGTGCCATTTTCTAAATAAAATGAAACAGACGTGGAAATATGAAAGCATAAAAAAATTGCAAGGCATATATCTAAACAGACTTTTTATATTAAAATTTGTACATTACATTATCCGAGTGATTTAAATCACTTAATAACTATTAGCATCCCTTATAAAAATGAGAAATGCTAAGTTAAAACATTTAAACATACTACAACTTTACACATTATTCGACTAGATCTTCCTAGCTTTCTTATTGATCTTGTGGATCATATTAATCACCACAAACCTATTAATTTCAAGCCCCAAATCTCCGGCTGGTGCAGAAAATTTAGTTATTTGCTCCTCGAGTGTGGAGTATTAGTGTCCTGATTATAAATATGGAATTCATAAGCAAGTATACGCAGTCAATCAAGTAATATAATAATAAGAAGGATGTCGAACCCACAAAGAACAAGTAATAATAACTATTTTAACTATCAACTTATATATTAATTCAATCTTATTTAAACTGAATCAAATTTGAATTATGGAATACTTAAAATTAAAACTAAAATTACGCTAAATAACAAGAATAAATTTTCAGATAATAAAAAGGGCTTCAAGATTACAACTTCCCCAATTGCATCATAATAATATCATCATCTTAATTCCAATTACTTTCCCATATGGATTGTTAACTAAGATCATTTATCTATATACTAATATCTGTCGATAATTAATAAAAAGATCCACTCCAATTTATAATGCGATAATTCTATGCAAAATACATTGAAACAGACTCGTTAAGATTAAACTCTCAATAGGTTATGTGTGACATATAGATATCTTCATCCTATACACTATCATGATATTCTTCTTAGAAAGAATAAACAAAGTCACACGTTATTATACCCAGATCTATTCCTAGATTTCTTTTTTCAATTCCATCTACGAAATCAACTAACTGCTGATCAAACAATTATAATTCACACACAAGATATAACAACCAATCCAACAACTAATCGAATAATTGAAACTAAGATGAATTAATTAAAGGTCAAACAACGGTTCCATTATAATCTCAAAGAAGAATTTAGTTACACATCATAATGGAAACTATCATCATATTAATATTGGAAAACATTCAAAGTTCAGAAAATAAAGTAAAGTAAATAGAATAAAACTCTGTAGAATCTAATCTGTCTCCTTACCCTTCACTTCTAGCTTCAATGCTCTTCCAATCAATCTTCAAGTCTCCTTACGCTAGCTCCTAATCGTGCTCTCTATTCCTCTACTTCTACCTTTCTGTCTCCTCTTAAATATCCATTGAAATCCCTCTTAAATAATCTCAGCAACAAACTTCCTAGCTGGGCTCGAATTCTGCAATGCAACAACTAGGCCAACTGAAGTCGTCGGACTGCGCCCCGGTGCAGTCTTCATATAATAACATTGCGCCCCGGCGCCGTCTACTGTTCTCTAATTACAAAATTGTCACTGCGTCTCTATTTTTCCGTTTTGACCTCCCAAAGCCGTTTTCTGCAAAATGATCAAATAAACAAGTAAAATAAAACTAAAAACACTTAAAGATGACAAATAATTAAGCCTAAAAGTACCTAATTCGTAAGTATGACACCCACTCATCAACTTATGAATATCAGTGCTCAAATAAAGATAATTATTTATATATAGCATGTTATTACCCCTTTATACACTTGTTTTTACATTTTTCTATTCATTCTTTTTATGTAATGAGTGTGTTTTACGCTCCTTCTTGTATATGACTAACTCAGCATGTGCAATTTCCATTTCCCTTAGGCTTTTCAAAATTACCCATTTAGCGAACTTTCCACCAGTGACTCCCAGACTAAATGGCTTTAGAGCACTAAATGTAGATACACTTCTAAGGGCTTACTTGTTCGAGTAATAGAAGCCACGAAAACAGACTAGCTAAGTGTTGCTCCTTGATGGGTATATATTTTATATATTTATTTCCTCTAAAAATAAATTTAATAGTTCAATTTTATATTAAATTTGATTTTAATTAAATTTATTTTGGTGAATAGGTGTTGTGAAAGTCAAAAAGTCTAAATGGTGAATTAATTGCAAGCCAAGAAGAGTTTTAGCAGCATGACGAAACAAAAGAAGACTCCAATATGTTACATGAATTGGGAGGAGAAGTTAGAATAAAAATCCAACTCTTTAACTATTGAAATTACTTGATGTATAATGGAGCTTGTGGCACATACAGGGAGGGAAGATAATAGATATACATCAGGAAGCATAAAGCTTATTGGAGGGGCACGAAAACCAAAGTAGCATTACAAAAGAAGTAACAAAGCAGTAGTCTACGTGGAGCCTAATTGGGGATATGATAGTGATACATATAATATAGCAGCAAAGCATTACAAATCAGGAGCTTCACGTCATATAACATAGCAACAACATAAGGATTATTCAAGTTGGCATGGAAACCGAGGGAGGAACCAAGCAACATCATAGGATTCAAGCTACAACACCAACCGAAGCAGCTTAACAGAGCAGAACTAAAGCAACAATCCCGTGTAGTATGATCTATTATTTAGCCTCTGTTTTTTATTTTATTATGTGTTGCTAAAATTATTTCTGAGGTGTAGGATGAAACAATATTATTTATGTATGGATTAAAATTTATTATTAATCTAATTTTATTTTTAATGGTTAATAATTCTTGTTTATTTGGTTGATTTAAATTAAATTGTTTCATTCATAATATCATGTATTTTGAATAGTTTCAATTAGTTTAATTTAATCTGGGTTGCATTTTAAAATCTAAAATAAGAACTAAGATTATTTGTTTTCCAAAACGGAGGATACATTTAATGCTTTGGTCTTAAAGATTAAGCCTTGAAAAACAAGAATTTACAAAAAGAAATATTTTTATGAACTTAAATGAAAAATCTTGAGAAAGCATTGAATTAATTTTTAAATTGTTACTCCGAATTGATGATAAATAGTAAGATATACATAATTAATATTATGGATTCCGAACCTCAGAACTTTTCTCTCATTAATTAAAAGTTAGTTATTTAATTAGTTTTATTAATTTCGTTTTATTTTCAATTATTTCAAAAATCACTTTTTGTTAACTAGATTAGAATTGAGTATAATTTATATTTAATTAATAATTCAATAATCCTCGTGGGATCGACCTCGTACTTTGCATTAAACTATTTTACAATAGATTCGTGCGTTTGCGAGTATTTTTACAAAATTGAAGCACAACAAGTTTTTGATGCCGTTGCCGGGGACTATTAGAAATATTAATTAATTTAAATTTTGTTTAATTCTTCTACTAGTTATAGTTTAGTTTATTACTTAAAAATTAATTACCGCATTCATGCATTCATTCACGTAGAGCACATCTTGCTTAGGTTTTATTTTATTTTATTTATTTATTTTTGTTAAATATAAATTATGGTGATTGTTGGAGGATTGAGGTACGTCAAATTTCTCCTTCTTTCGTAATTCACATAGTTCTAGGACATTTTATGTGTTTACTTTTTTTATTTTAATTGTGCATTTTTAATTTAATATAACATTAAGGGCAAAAATTCATAACAAGATAAGGTGGAGATTTCATCACCCTTCCTTGGCCCACAAACAACCACATTTTGCATAACTGACCAAATAAAATCAAGTAGACGTTGGCCTCTAGGACTCTCGAGCTCAATTAGGACAAGTGACTCTAAGAGGAGTCTGAATTTTAAATTAATCAAACTACTAGTGTCTAGGCAAGTGGTTCAAAAGGTAAATGTATAAAGAACGCGTGGTTATTTAATTAGTCACGTATTTATGGAGAGACTCCCCCGTTCTTACTCTTACCTGGCTAGTGGTTGATTACTTTCGAATTTGGTGGACCTTAAGGAGAAACTTGGAATAGTTAGGAGCTGTCTAGATTTTTTTTAGGTTAACCTTAGAATTAGTTTTATTTTGTTTTATTTATTTTCTCTTATTTGTCTCTGTGTGCTCATTTGCTTATTTGTTCGCATAATTAAAATTAAAATTTAAAATGGCTGATGATAATGATAACAATATAATAGTGGAGCCTTTAGCACGTGAGGAGAGATCACTTAGGGAGTACTTTTTACCCGTCACACCTAATCACCTTTCTTGCATTGTATTACCACAAACTTAAGCGACACATTTTGAGCTTAAACCAAGTGTAATACAACTCATTCCATCATTCCAAGGGCTAGATAGAGAGGACCCCTACAATCATGCCAAGGAATTTTTAGACATATGCACAACCTTTCGATTTCAAAATTTTTCAGATGAATTTGTAAGGCTTCGTCTATTTTCATTTTCTCTAAAAGATAGGGCTAAAGCATGGTTGAACTCACTTCCTTCTAATTCAATCAATAGTTGGGACCAATTAACTAGTAAATTCTTGTCAAAATTCTTCCCAATGTCTAAAACAAATGCCCTTAGAAGAGAAATTGCATATTTTCGTCAAACCGAGAGTGAGCAATTTTATTTATGTTGGGAGAGATTTAAGGACTTACTTTTAAGGTGTCCACATCATGGTTTCGAATTATGGAGACTCGTACAATATTTTTATAATGCTTTGACCATGTCAAATCGTCACATGATTGAGTCTATGAATAAAGGGGAATTCCTGAATTTAAGTAGCACTGATGCCTAGCAATTCCTTGAAACCTTGTCCGAAAATTCTCAGCAATGAGATTTTTCTAATGATATAGAGAAGCCTAGGAAAGGGGGGTTATATGAGGTAAGAGACGATTTTGATGTAAGAAATGCCTTAGGAAACCTTACTAAGAAAGTATAAGCCCTAGCCTTGAGTCAAACTATGAATTCCGCGATGAGTGCTAGGAATGAGAGGTGTGCATCGTTTGTCAATTCACCATATACTTCTCTAGAGAGTTATATTGACCAAGCAAATGCTTTAAATTCTTATGGGAGATCATTTGATAGTCCATTTTCTACCACATACTATCCTAATTGGAAGAATAACCCAAATTTTTCTTGGAGACAAAACCAGTCTCCAGTGAATAATGGAGGGTAAAAATATGCAGCCCCAAATCCATCACATCCTCCAGGTTTTCAATCATAATCTCAGTTTGTTTCCCCTCAAAGAAAACTTCCTTAGAAGACACTTTGCAATAATTTATGCAAACCACTCAGCAGACTTTTCTTGCAACCCAACAGTCTATCCTGAATCTTGAAACCCAAATGGGGCAATTAGCCACCGCCTTAGGTGAAAGAGAGAAAGGGAAATTGCCTAGTCAACCCGTTCCTAACCTCAAACGTCAGTATGAAGTTACCAATCCTGATAGGAGTTTTGAGGAGGCAAAGTCCATAACTACCCTTAGGTCTGGTCAAAAAATAGATAATCATGTGAATGGATCTAGTGATAAGGAAATAGATGAGAAACCTATTCCTAAATAATCAAAAGAGCCCGAAACACCTATTGCGCCTTATGTCCCTAAGGCCCCTTTTTCACATAGACTTGACCCAATAAAGAAAGGCACACCATACAGTGATATCTTAGAAGTGTTTAAGCAAGTTCGCATAAACATCTCATTCCTTGATGTCATTCAGCAAGTGCCCTCTTATGCTAAATTCTGAAAAGATCTATGTACACAGAAAAGAAAAACAAATGTCCTTAAAACAACATGCTTGACTGAGCAAGTTAGTTCTATAATCCAAATGAAAACTCCTATCAAGTATAAGGATCCTGGATGTCCTACCATTTCTTGTGTTATAGGTGACCATGTGATCGATAGGGCCTTACTTGATTTAGGTGCAAGTGTCAATCTATTGTCATATTTCGTGTATGCGTAATTAGGATTAGGAGAACTTAGACCCACCTTTGTGAGACTCCAGTTAGCTGATAGGTCTGTCAAAGTTCCTAGGGGCACCATAGAGGATGTATTGATTAAGGTTGATAAGTTTTACTTTCCCGTGGACTTTATTGTCATAGATACTCAACCTGTAGAGAATGTTAATGCCTAGATTCCTGTGATTTTAGGACGACCTTTCTTGGCTACCTCCAACGCGATAATCAATTGTCGCAATGGGGTTATGAAATTGTCTTTTGGAAACATGATTGTAGAACTCAATGTGTTTAGCGTTTGTCAGCAACCTCCTAATCATGACAATCTCTATGAGGTTAATTTTATTGAAAGTGTTGTCCATGATTCCTTTAGGCAGTTATCTTATGATGACCCATTAGAGAGTTGTTTAGCTCATTTTGGCATGAACTTTAATGATGATACCTCAATTAGTAAGGTGAACTCTTTGTTAGAATCTTCCCCATTAATGAATACTACCAAGTGGAAAGCAAAAATTGAACCTCTCTCATCTCCTGAATTCATACCACTTCCATCTGTTAATAAACCATTGAAGCTTGATTTGAAACCTCTTCCCGAGACACTAAAATACTCGTTTTTAGGTCAATTTGAAACCTTGCATGTTATCATGTTATCAATGCGATAATCATTAGTGTGCTTAGGGAACATAAAGAAGCTATAGGTTGGACAATTGCAGACATTAATGGTATTAGTCCATCAGTGTGCATGCATAGGATTCACTTAGAAGATAATGTCAAACCCTCTTGTGAGTCCCAAAGGAGACTCAACCATGTAATAAAAGAGGTGGTAAGAGCTGAGGTGATTAAGCTTTTAGATGTTGGAGTCATTTACCCAATCTCTGATAGTTCATGGGTTAGTCCTGTTCATGTTGTCCCTAAAAAGTCAGGAATTACGGTAGTCAAGAATGATAATAATGAGTTAGTTCCTACCCAAATGCAAACTGGTTGGCGTGTGTGCGTTGATTACCGTAAGTTGAATGCCTCAACTAGAAAATATCATTTTCCATTCCCTTTCATTGACCAGATGTTAGAAAGGTTAGCCAAACATGCTTATTATTGTTTTCTAAATGGTTATTCTGGTTAGAACCAAATTCCCATAGCACCTGAGGACCAAGAGAAAACAACATTTACTTGTCCTTTTGGTACTTTTGCCTACCGTCGTACATCCTTTGGGTTGTGTAATGCACCTGCTACATTTCAGCAATGTATGATGAGTATTTTTTCTGACATGGTAGAACGTTTTCTAGAGGTGTTGATGGATGACTTTTCTATATTTGGATCTAACTTCGATGAATGTCTACATTATTTAACCCTAGTGTTAATTAGGTGTAAAGAAAAAAATCTTGTACTTAACTGGGAAAAGTGTCACTTCATGGTTATGAAAGGGATAGTTTTAGGACATGTGGTGTCCCACGAGGGAATTGGGGTAGATAAGGCAAAATTTGATGTGATTTATAGTCTCCCACCTCCAAATACAGTTAGAGAAATAAGGTATTTCTTAGGTCATGCAGGATTTTACCGTAGGTTCATTAAGGACTTTAGTAAAATATCTAGGCCTCTGTGTAACTTGCTTGCTAAAGATGTCTCTTTCCACTTTGACAATAAATGCCTACAAGCTTTTAACAAGCTCAAAACCTTGTTGACATCTGCACCTATCATTAGACCACCCGAGTGGAGTGTTCCATTCAAGATTATGTGTGATGCTTCTGATTACGCCATAGGGGTTGTTTTAGGACAGCGTATTGATAGACTACCTCATGTCATTTATTATGCTAGTAAGACCCTTAATGATGCACAACTCAATTATTCCACCACAGAAAAAGAGTTGTTGGCCGTAGTTTTTGTGCTAGACAAGTTTAGGTCTTACTTGATTGGGTCTAGGGTTATGATCTATTCTGATCATGCTGTATTGAAATATCTCTTAAGTAAGAAAGATGCCAAACCTTGCCTCATTAGATGGATTTTGTTATTATAAGAGTTTGACCTAGAAATTAGGGACAAGAAAGGATTTGAAAATGTCATCGTTGATCATTTGTCAAGGTTAATTGTGGAGTCCATATATGAGTCATTGCCTATTAGAGAGTCTTTCCCTGATGAACAACTTATGGTTGTTTTCCAAGTACCTTGGTATGCTGATATTGTTAACTATCTTGCCATAGGAAAAATGCCCACACATTGGACTAAACAAGATCGTATTAAATTTTTATCCAGGGTTAAACATTTCTTTTGGGATGATCCTTACCTGTTCAAATATTGTCCTGACCAAATCATTAGGAGATGTATTCCTGAAAGTGAGCAAAACGATGTTATCTCTTTTTGTCATGATCATGTATGTGGAGGTCACTTTAGTTCAAAGAAAACAGTTGCAAAAATTCTTCAATGTGATTTTTATTGGCCAACTGTATTTAAAGATACACACGTGTATTGTAGTTCCTGTGAGAGATGTCAAAAATTAGGAAGTATAACTCATAGAAATATGATGCCTTTACATCATATTCTTATTGTTGAATTATTTGATGTGTGGGGTATTGATTTTATGGGTCCATTTCCTAATTCTTTTAGCAATTTGTACATCTTTGTTGCTGTAGATTATGTGTCTAAATGGGTGGAGACAATTTCCTCTAAAACTAATAATCACAAGGTAGTGGTAAAAAAATTTAAAAAATATATATTTTCTCGTTTTGGTACACCTCGTGCGATCATTAGTGATGGAGGAAAGCATTTTAGTAATAAGCCTTTTGAACAATTAATAAAAAAAATATGGTATTACACACAAATTTGCAACACCCTACCATCCACAAACAAGTGGACAAGTTGAGATTTCTAATAGAGAGATTAAAAATATTCTTCAAAAAATGGTTAACCCAACTACAAAAGATTGGTCTTTAAAACTTTGTGATGCATTATGGGCTTACCGTATTGCTTTCAAAACCCCTATTGGAATGTCTCCTTATCGACTAGTTTATGGCAAGGTTTGTCACTTACCTGTTGAGTTAGAGCATAGAGCTTTTTGGGCCATTAAAAAATTAAAATTTGACTTTGACAAAGTAGGTACTATTAGAAAATTGCAAATTAATGAGTTAGAGGAAATCAGGTATGATGCTTATGAAAGTGCTAAACGATATACGGACCAAATGAAAAAATTTCATGATAAGAATATTCTTAGAAAATCATTTACACCTGGTCAAAGGGTCTTGTTATATAATTCTCTTTTGCATTTATTTCCTAGAAAATTACGTTCTAAATGGTCAGGCCCATTCATTGTTCGTACTGTTTTTCCTCATGGGGCTGTTGAAATAGGAAATCCTGATAATGGTGATGTTTTAAAAGTCAATGGTTAAAGGTTAAAACCATTCTTAGAATTACAGAGTCAAGAGGTGGAGGAAACATTGCTAGAAGATCCTGTTTATCGGGATTAACATTGTTAGTTTAGGATCTTTTTCTTTTTAATTGTGTCTAGTGTAGATTTCTTTTATATATATATACATTTTTTTTAGTGTGTCAATCTTGCTTCATTTGTTAGGTTCATTATTCTCTTTGAGTACTAATGTTATTTTAACATGTTCATGATTTTATTTTGTTAGAGTGCAGTGCGAAACCAACCAGGTGTGATCTTTCCCTTACTTTTTAATATTGTCACTCATTTCCTTTATATGTGAATTTATATATTTGCATTTTTGGGTAGTATGAAAAGAAACATTGAGGATAATGTATAATTTAGGTATGGGAGGGAATTTTGCATTTGTGTTAGTTTTGTATTTAGATTTTTATTTATTTATTTATTTTTCATCTTTTTAAAATTTTAAAATAAAAAAAAATTGAAAAATTAAAAAAAAAATTGTTTTACTTTTTATGAGTTAAATTAATTCTAATAAGTATCCGTGGAGTAAAAACGTTGAGTAGGATTAAAAGATTTAAAACTCGTAAACCTTTAATAAGATACAAAATCCTAGTTTGGAACGCCATCTTGAATAGAATTAAAATTCATATGTATTTTTGCACTTTACGTTCACACTAATTCTTAGTTGTGGGGTATAAACTATGAGTCGAGCAATCTTAAAAAAAAGGGGGGGGGAAATAATGCAACGAGATGGAACGTAAAACGCACTCGTTATAAGATGAAATTCAATATTTATTTATTCATATAAAGTTAGATTACAACTCTCTCAGAAATTCAGAATATTACATTCACCCCTCCTTAAAAGAATTTCGTCCCTGAAATTAACTTATACAATTAAGAAAATAAATGTGGATATTCTATCTTCATTTTATCTTCTAATTCTCATGTTGCTTCTTCCATGGATTGATTTCTCCATATGACCTTAACTGAAGGTATAACCTTGTTTTGCAAGACTTGTTCCTTTCTATCAATAATTTTAACAGGAATTTCCTCGTAGCTTAGAACCTTCTCGATTTGGATGGGTTCGTAGCTGATGACATGTTTGTAATCGGGTTTATAGGGACACAATAGTGAAACAAGAAATACATTATGTATATGTTCTAGTTTTGGAGGTAAAGCTACTTTATAAGTTACATCACCTACTCTTTGTAATATCTCGAATGGTCCTATAAACCTTAGACTCGGTTTTCCTTTCTTTCTAAAACGAATCTTTCCTTTCCAGGGAGATACTTTTAGGAAAACATGACTACCGACTTCAAAGTCTCTCTTTTGTCGATGTAGATCGGTATATCTCTTCTGTCTTTCTTGAGCAGCTCGTAACCTTATTTGAATTACCTCCGCTGTTTGTTGAATTAGTTCTGGCCCAAGCATCTTTCGTTCACCGACTTCGTCCCAACATATCTATGTTCTACACTTCCTTCCATACAAAACTTCATATGGTAGCATTCCCATACTAATGTGATAACTATTGTTGTAAGCGAATTCCACTAGAGGTAAATGATCTTCCCAACTTCCCTCAAAATCCATCATACAAGCTCTCAACATATCCTCCAAAGTTTGGATAGTTCTTTCACTTTGATCATCTATTTGTAGGTGGTAAGCAGTACTCATTCTTAATTGTATACCTAGATGTTGTTAAAAACTTTTTCAGAAGTTCGATGTGAACCCTAGGTCTCGATTAGACACAATTGAAACTGGTACACCATGTCTAGAGATAACTATCTTAATATATAGCTTTGTTAATCGTTTCAAAGTGAACTTAACCTTAATTGGTAAATAGTGAGCTAACTTGGTTAGTCTATCCACTATTACCCATATGACATCATGACCATTCTGTGTGGTTGGTAGGCCTACAACAAAATCTATTGTAATATGCTCCAATTTTCACTCTGGAATCTCCAAATTTATTAATCACATAGATATATTTCCTTATTCTAATTTAGAGGTGCGAAATAATTATCAAACACATATCAAATAGGAGTTGGTATTTTGAATTCTTACACTTACAATAGTTTCATCAATATTTTACTATATATATATCATTATATATTTAATTTATTAATCATATATATGTATATCTTTGTTCTAATTCAGAGGTACAAAATAACATGTTATGAGCACGAGGCTCTAATCTTTCAAATTGTGATATCATACTAGTTTCATCTTCTCAAAACTCAAGGATCCAATTTTCAGGTAATTTTATTTTGTCAATTGATTACCTTTAGTTTTCATCATGTCAAATCTTACAAAGCTTGAGTTTATGGCTCTTGATATTACTGGCAAGAATTATCTATCATGGATATTAGATACTGAAATTCATTTAGATGCTATGAGTCTCGGAGACAATCAAAGAAAAAAATAAAACATCCCACCAGGATAAAGCAAAGGCAATGATTTTTCTTCGCCACCATCTTCATGAAGGATTAAAAATGAGTATCTCACCGTAAAAGATCCAGTTGATCTGTGAAAAAATTTGAAAGAAATATATGATCACAAAGAAAATTTGATTCTTCCTAAAGCTCGTTATGATTGGATATATCTACATTTGCAAGATTTTAAAATTGTTAGTGAGTATAACTCAACAAAATTTAGAATCAAATCTCAACTAAAATTATGTGGAGAAAGTATTACTGATGCAGTTATGTTTGAAAAAATATTCTCTACATTTCATGCCTCAAATGTGCTCTTGCAGCAGCAATTCCGTGAAAAAGGCTTTAAACAATACTTTGAATTGATTTAATGTCTTCTTGTGGCTGAGCAAAATAATGAACTATTGATGAAAAATCATGAATCCTGTCCAACTGGTTATGCTTCATTCCCTGAAGTGAATGCGGCATCATTTAATGGTCGTGGTCATGGCTTCAGTTGTCGTCACGGCTTCAGTTGTGGTCGTGGTCACCATAATAGCAATCATAGTTACAATAAGAATACAAGTAACCACCAGAAGTGGGAGAATAATAAAGAGATACAAGAAAAGGATGGTAGACAAAGTAAAAAGAATATTGAGAATATTTGCTATAGATATGGCATGAAAGACCGTCAGTTTCGTACCTGTCCTACGCCTAAACACGTCGTTGACCTTTATCAAGCATCGCTGAATGATAAAGGAAAAAGTGTTGAAATAAATTTTGCTCAAGGTGATTTTAACTATGACAAAATTGATATGACACATCTAGATGTTGCCGATTTTATTCTTCCTGAAGGAAGAATTGATGATTTGATTAATGATGAAAATATCCAAGAATGATTTTTATTATTTAGTTTGTTAGTGCATTTTTAGTGTATTTTCATTATAAAATATGTTAATGTATAATTGTAATGTTATCTTATATTATTTTGTAAGTTTCTTACTTATATGTATAATTATTGAAGAGAACATGAAAATTTATCTGGTAGTGCAAAATTAATTGAGGGTTCTGAAAGAGCCAATATTTTCCTACCTAGAGGACCAAAATTTATAACTGAAGATGCATTATTTTCTACAAAGTCTAAAAGAAATCTATTAAATTTTAAAGATATACGTCTGAGTAGATATCATATTGAGATAATGAATGAAAGATATATTGAATATTTCTACATTACATCCATTATCTCAGGTAAGAAATGTGTATTGGAAAAATTACCCAATTTATCCTCTGGATTATAAAATATTAGAATGTTTGAAACTTATACTATAGTAAACTAGAAGTTTACTAATACTTTTAATGTTTGGCATGACCGGTTGGGCTATCCCGGATCAATAATGATGCGAAAAATTATTGAAAAATCATGTGGTCATCTATTGAAAACCAGAATGTTTGGCATGACCGGTTGGGCTTCTGTCTTAGTACAGGAGAAAAGTCAAACGATGATTTAGGTTTAGATCGTAGTGTTGCTCAAAAGGTCTCTTACTGTTACTTAACTCTACGATTGTCCTTGCTTCAGTGACTGCTCAGTGATAAGACAATTTTCCACGAGAAAGTAAAGTTTTACTTTAGGGCTACTCTGTTGGTCGTAGAGTCCACTCTACGCTTGGGCTTCTTCCTTAGTCGTAGAGTTTTCTTGGAATGGGATCGTAGAGTCCATTCTACGCGCGGTCTTAGTCATCCAGTCTTCTTTGAGTGAAGTCGTAGAATCCACTCTACGAACATACCAAATCATTGAGTCTTCTCTGTGCGAAGTCGTAGAGTCTACTCTACGAACAGACTGAATTGTTGAGTCTTCTTTGCTTGGAGTCGTAGAGTCTATTCTACGATCAATTTGACTGAACAGATATAACATAAGATCAACCTAACAGAATTGATCTTTTCTAACTAAGTCCTTGTACATCATAAACAATCAAAGGACTTCACAACTCAATACATTCATATTCAAAAGATCAACCTAACAACTTTGATCTTATCTAACTAAGTCCTTGTACATTATGTGTCATCAAATGACTTTACAATCCTGCTATTGACTGCATTCATCAACTTAATCCTTATCATCAAATTAAACATGCAATGTTCAACAGAAACAACATAAAGTTACCTCCCAGAAACCCCTCAAGCTTAGAGCTGAGTTTTATTTTATTAAATAGTATGGAATATGCCTATAAGGTTGAATTCCTACTTTATTTGTCAAAAAATAATGCAAGAACACGTTACTGTAATAATTATTAATTTAATACAGTGCATGAGTTACTGTAACAATTATTGGTTCAATAATTTAAAATACAATGCAATAGCAATTATTGACTCAATGATATAAAATGCAGTGTAATGATAATTATTGGTTTAATAATGTAAAATGTTGTGTATTTACTACTGTGACAATTATTGATTCAATAATATGAAATAATGTGCAATGACAATTATTGGTTCAATAAAGTCAAATATTGTGCAATATCGTGTAATACTGTGTAATACCGTGTGCTACTGGTCTTTTATTAATAGGTATTTAAACAGTAAAAAGTGAAAATACCATTGACCCTTTTTATTTAGATGGGTTACTTGTGACACCCAAGATTTTAAAAATAATTTCAAATAAAGATTATGATAAAATTAAATAAAGGTTAGCATTTAAAACCTAGTGTTGAATGATAGAAGGTATTAAGAAATGAATTATGAAATGTGAAGAAGATTTATATGAATTAAGAAAAGAAGGACGAATGTGTAGAGTATAAATGATGTGCGATAGAGGGTATGAAATAAGCGAATGGAGTAAGGAGATGTATGATTAAAAGGAAGGAAATTTTTCAGAAAATAAGAAACTATCTTGATAAGTATATCAAGAAACGAGTTAAAGTTTTATTAATAAAAAAATTTTTAGAGAAATATGAAATGTGTGACGACCCCGAATCCGGGTCCCCCGAACCTCGAACTCGGTTCAACACGAGTACAACATTTTTCTTATTGTTCATGAATTACAACAATATTATAATTGCTAAATAATCATTTATTTACAATTTTACAACATCTCTTTCTATTCCAGAATCGAAATCTTTATACATTCCTAGTATGTCTCAATATCATACATGATACGACATTCTATTACAATCAATTTGAGTATTTAATACTCATATAACATACCAACTAAGTCTTATGCTACAGAATAATTTACCTGTCCAATTCGGACTGATATCTACAATAGATATTTAGATCTTCAATGGAAGTAATATATTTTCCTGTTCCTTGTTCTTTATCAAGAACTTCAGGTAACTAGCCTTATCTGAAAATGTTGGTTTAGGCAAGAGTGAGCACGACGGCTCAGCAAGTTCAACAGCTACACATAACACATTACATGCTTCACATAAAATTTACAATTTATACTAACATCATGTTTTTCATGCATTTCAGTTTATGACATACTGCTCATGCATATCATGCCTCGCATTTAATCTATGCTTCATGCCTAGCCTCTATCATGACATATAGTTCAATGCAGAACAATTGTCTTAAATCAACTACCGCATATCAATAGTTCAAATCAACTTATTTCACAAAAGCACATTAACACATCTTTGCACATAACCACGTATGAGCACATCACAGTTTAATAACAAACTTATAAATTATGCACATAATGCAACACGTTCTGAAAAACTTGCCTGAACTTGTATAACCAGCTTACGTTAATCTTTCACGTTCCTTGCACCACCTACACGGTATGTGAGATCAACGGTGCACAATATCAGTCAAAGTTTGACTCAATACTAAATCTTATTTTAAAGATATTTATTTCTTCTTATCATCCCCTTTATTTAATAAGGTTAATTTCATATTTTAGTCTCTCTTTGACTTGACTCAGTGTTTCATATTCAACACCATAAATCTTTTGTTCGAAACTATGCAATTCTGACATTTATTAATGTCACTGCATTAAAACTTGGACCCTATATTTATTTAGGTCGATCCACCAATTAATCACTAATGGACCATACCCTTGGTTTAACTTAATCACATCATTTATCTCGATACCTATCATAATATTACCCACCTTGGATAATATTTTAAATTTTACTATCAATTAGTAATAACTTATAATGTTATTTAATTGTTAAATAACACTTTAAATAATCATTACTATTATTAATTTATTTTTAATAATAGTTTACCTTAATCATTATTATTAATCTTTTAATAATAATTTAATTGCTTGCTAATATTATTACCCTTTAATAATATTTTAATTGACTTCTCATTATTATCAATCATTTTAATAATAATTTAATTGTTCATCAATATTATCAATCATTTAATAATATTTGAAATCCTCACGTATCATTAGTAATTATTTAATAACGATTCAACCCTTAACTATTATTACCCAATAGTTAATTACTTGTTAAACAATATTATTAATTCTTTAATAATATTCTAAATCTTTATTTATCATTATTATTTATTTAATAATGATTTAACTCTTAACTATTATTATTTAATAGTTAATTAAATGCTAAATAATATTATTAATCCTTTAATAATATTTTAAATTAATTACATATCATTATTAATTATTGAATAATGATTTAATTCTTAACTATTATCATTTAATAGTTAGTCAATAATATTATCAATATATTTTAATTACTTAATAATCTTCTTTCGATTAAGTAATAATTTATTCCACTTAATTACCATTTAATTATTATTTAATATGAATTAAATAATAATTAATTAACTAATTATCCGAACTCATTATTTAATATTAATTAAATAATAATTAATTAATTACTTAACCTTACTTATTATTTAATATTAATTAAATAATAAATAATTAGTTTATTAACCTTAATTATCCTTTAATTATTATTTAATAATAATTAATTACTTAATTAACCTTACTTATTATTTAATATTAATTAAATAATAAATAATTAGCTTTCTAACTTTAATATTCTTTAATTATTATTTAATATTAATTTAAATAATAATTAATTATTTATTTAACTTTACTTATTATTTAAGTACAATTAAATAATAAATAACTAACTTATTCATCTTAACATCCTTTAATTATTATTTAATATTCATTAAATCATAATTAATTAATTACATAACTTCATATATTATTTAATATTTATTAAATAATATTTAATTAGATTATTAGCCTATTTATACACTAATAAATAGCTAATATATAGTGAATCACTCCAATAATTTCAAATTTTATTTTATAACACTTAACTAGCATGCCAATAGGTCAAATATTATTTTTCTGAAATTAAAAATAATTTTTCCATAATTATTAGCAATTTAGTAAGCTTTAATCCACCATTAATTCTAATAAATACCAAATTACAAAAAAATTCGGATTTTAAATTTTGATAATTTTCTTTATAAAATTATAAGCATTTTCTCTTTTGGAACCAACCCAAGAACCGGCCTAAAAATGCCCGAACCGGCCCTACCTAGAAATCATGAAAAACCGAAAAAAACCGAACCGGCCGGTTTTTTTTAAAAAAATAGGCAGATTACTTTTATGCTTTTTCAGACTTGGGGTCTTCGACGGGAACTTGAATAAAATGAAATCCACAAGTCCGATTGAGGCCTATTTGGTATCGATGGATTCGTAACTTCCCGAACTACATTTTTCTGTTATCAAACATCAAATTTGGATTTGTTTTGGTCACGGAAATTGGCTCCAAACCGGACTGTTGTGCACAGCCCTAAAACAATGGGGTGTTTTGGTAGAAAATCCATATCTTGCTCATTTTAAATCGGATTTTAGTCATTCAACTTGGAGAATCTTCATATTTCATGGATCTATCATCCAAAATTGACGGATCATAAATCCGACTTACGGATTGTGAACAGTAATTCCGTGAAGGGGCTGCTACGTATTAGATTAATTTATTTTCGTCGGTAAAAATTTATTCAATGAGTTTGATGAAATTTTTCATCACAAACACATATAAAAACCCATGTTAAACCCATGTAACCCTAGATATACCAATATAGCATGGATCTATCCATTTAGAGTTTGAAAATTATATTTCTACCATAGAAATTACATAATACCCAAAGAACAATATCAAGCTAGAAGGTTTTATACCTTTTGTTGATTATCCTCTTTGTTAGAACTTTGAAAAGACTTGGATGATCAATTTTCTTACATAGATAACTTCCTCTTGAGGAGACCTCCATCTTTAAACCTTGCTCCAAGATCATCCAACCATCAATGCTCACAAGATCTAACTTTCTTTTTCTTTTTCTCTAGAGCTTTTCTCTATTTTCTTTCTCTCTAGCTTTTCTAGTAAAAAGACTAACAACCATATCACAAGTGTGGGAAGCACTCTATATATAGCCAAATGCTAATACTTTATTAACTCTCCTAATTCAACAACATAGTCAATTTAGAGCTTAATTGAGATTACTATAGCATGGATTGATTGACAACTTGATTGACATCCATCAAGGTTGCTTGTAAGCAACTTTTGGAGTGTAAAATAAGCAAAATAAAGCCACACTCAACATTTTCATGTGGGGCCCCCTCCAAAATTCAGAATTTGCCAATAAATTACACCAATTTGGCTTTATTTTTATATCCTATATCATTATATAAGTATCAATATATATATATACCAATGTATATATATTGACCATAACTTTGACTACCATTTGGGCTCCACATTGGATCAATTTAATATTTCTATTGGGCTCGTCAATTAAATTTGTTTGGGCTCAATTTAATTACTACATTGGGCTAATATTAAATACCCTATGTTACATTTAATTAAACAAGCATTGGGCTTGGTTAATTATTACATAAATCCATGTTCAAATTAAATTATATGGACTACTAGGTTAAATTAATTTGACCTAGTTTAATACCTCAATTGGACTTATAATATAATCCAATTAGATTTGCTATAATTAATTCTACCACATTGGGTTACTTAATTAACCCATCCACGGTTAATTCTTAACCCCACATTTATTTATCTAGCAATTAACCAATGATTGGTTAATGCTATCTCTCTTGTCAACCAACTAGGGTTATTCAATTAACTAGACACTAGTTAATTCTCTACACTCAATCAATACTTGAAATGCTTCTCCCAACCATTGACCATCATTTGACTTTTAATGGTTTGGGCTACATAACTTACTTTTTATTGGCTCTCTTATTTAATTACCCATTTCATGCAAATATCTCCATATTGGGCTTACATCTATAACAACTTATTAATTAAGTAAATTACTTAATTAATTAACTTCTTAATATTGTCCTTCTAGGCAATATTCCACTTCCCTACTTGTTACTCATAACCTTAATTCATAACTTATATAATTAATTCAATTAATTATATTACATGACTTTTCTTTTTTAATCCATACTAAAACTAATTAATTTATTAGTTTTATTAAGTATTTAATTTACTTCACACATCATCTTGTTTGACTAACAAACTCAACTATAGGTGTGTATATATAAATATTAATATATTCACCTTCACTTCTCAATTGAATTTCTTTCTTAAATAAATTATCTACCTGCATCATTAAAATATTCTCACATTTAATTTCTAACAAATAATTTATGTTAAAAAAAAATGTTAACCCATTTTCTACACATCTTCCTTATCACCTTCTAGGTTTAAACCTTAACCTTTAATAAAATCAATTAAGATATTATTTAAAATCTTGAAATTATCTGGGATATTACATTCACCCCTTCTTATAAGAATTTCGTCCCCGAAATTATCTCATACACAATTCTACCAATTTTCATCACTGAGAATATCTCTTTACTCATCAACTTCTATAACCACCCTTTTCTAGGAAGTTCATACTTCTAAACTCATAATTCCAGAATAATGGAATATCTTGCAGAAGAATAAATTGAAAATCAATATCTTACAGAAGAATAAATTGAAAATCAAAATATTCATTAAAACTTTCATAATATGCTGAGGGGTCATCAAGACTGTGAACATCCGAATGGAATTAACTGAATTCCGAATAAATAGTATTTATCCCTGTAAATACTTATAAACAGAGTGTTTATCAATCACAAAGACTGAAAACATTCCATAGGTGTACGCTAGGTGATCAGCCTATTGTACCATACGTCGTGCAGAACGTCTTAATTTTTAGGCGCCAGTCGGAGCTATATGCCGACAAAAATATATCTGCTTTAGCCGACAGAATATATTTGTTTTTGCACTTGTTCACCTCAGACTTACTACAAAATTCCGTTCCAAAATAATTTGGATTGGATAATAAACTTGAGTCAATTCTGACCAAAAGTGTCCAGTTAAAATAAATGACAAAGACTCCCATCATTGAACTGTTCGTATATTACGATTCAAAAATTCATTTCAGATTAGTTAAAATAACTAAAATTCATTTATAGGACTTCATGATACCGCATCATCTTGACAGTACGTTGAGGATTCCGTCATTAATTCATGACTTCATGATACCGCACATCTTGACAGTACGTTGAGGATTCCGTCCTTTTCATCCCCACACCATGGCTTTAATGGCATGTGATGATTTTATAAATACATTTTGATATTTTCAAATCAATTTGTCTAGCTGAAACAATTAGCATAGACTATTCTTTAAACGTTTTAAAATACTGAAAATCATTTTATGACTTTGTCATACTACATCATACCATAGTGGGCTTTAAACATCCAACACTAGGTTACTCTGCATTGATGACTCCATCGTTTATCATCTCTGCACTAAATGCATTAATGATTTCTAAAATACATTTGTCTTTTCAAAAGCACAAAAGTGCGAATTTAGCACGATTTTAAGAATTTCAAAGTCTAGCATAGCTAGAAGATTTGGAATGTCCTAAAACCTCAAAATACCTCAAATTTCTCCTCCGCATTCTTTTCCAGCTTAATAACTATATTTGGTAAAGCTCTAGTCTTACTACTTAACTCTACCCATACTTATTGTTCATCAAACTTACCACACATTAGGAGTTCAGGTACTTGCCACAATCATATGGGTCGGAGAACTTATCCTAATCAGACCAAAATCGTCCATTCGCTGAGGGGTTCCACCATACGATTATGAGTCACGAACTTACCATCAGTATGAGTTTTAAGAACACGTACGTATCTTAATATTCTCTACATATCCAATATATTATGAGAAAAGAATCACCTTCTCACCATATATACATCGAATAGCATGACATCAGGTTCAAATCGATTATCACTATAGGAAGCTAAGTGGTTGTCAAACCAAACGCAATCTTCTGCCCATACAAGAAATTGGTCAACTCGGCCACTAATCAATATAGAAAGTTAAGCGGTCGTTAAACCAAGAACAAATCCTCTGCCCATACAAAGAACTGTTAAACTCAACTACTATATTAATATAGGAAGCTAAGTGGTTCTAAAACCAAGCACAAATCCATACAAGGAATCGTACAACTCAGCCACTAATATGAGTTCTCAATTAAAAACCCACAAACCTTCTAATTTTCTTAACTGAATACGAATTCTCTCCATTCATATTTTAGCACATCTGTCTCATTACGAGTTCATTTCTCTAGATCATTTTATGACCTTATTAGCATTTTCTTTATGCTTCTCAAAATCTTATCATAAGATATTTTCTATCATTTCTTCAAATTAGGTACAACATGACCTTTTTCATCTCTTTTATATCTTCTTAAATCCATCTTTGGATAATCTTCTATATATGAATTTTCCAAATTCATCTTTTATAACTTAAACTCTTCCGGAGTTTATTCATTTATCATTTTACTTATCTTCTAAACGGTTATAGCCTAAGGTACTCTTACCTAAGGTTTTTAACCTATCAGCTCTGATACCAACTTGTGACGACCCCGAATCCGGGTCCCCCGAACCTCGAACTCGGTTCAACACGAGTACAACATTTTTCTTATTGTTCATGAATTACAACAATATTATAATTGCTAAATAATCATTTATTTACAATTTTACAACATCTCTTTCTATTCCAGAATCGAAATCTTTATACATTCCTAGTATGTCTCAATATCATACATGATACGACATTCTATTACAATCAATTTGAGTATTTAATACTCATATAACATACCAACTAAGTCTTATGCTACAGAATAATTTACCTGTCCAATTCGGACTGATATCTACAATAGATATTTAGATCTTCAATGGAAGTAATATATTTTCCTGTTCCTTGTTCTTTATCAAGAACTTCAGGTAACTAGCCTTATCTGAAAATGTTGGTTTAGGCAAGAGTGAGCACGACGGCTCAGCAAGTTCAACAGCTACACATAACACATTACATGCTTCACATAAAATTTACAATTTATACTAACATCATGTTTTTCATGCATTTCAGTTTATGACATACTGCTCATGCATATCATGCCTCGCATTTAATCTATGCTTCATGCCTAGCCTCTATCATGACATATAGTTCAATGCAGAACAATTGTCTTAAATCAACTACCGCATATCAATAGTTCAAATCAACTTATTTCACAAAAGCACATTAACACATCTTTGCACATAACCACGTATGAGCACATCACAGTTTAATAACAAACTTATAAATTATGCACATAATGCAACACGTTCTGAAAAACTTGCCTGAACTTGTATAACCAGCTTACGTTAATCTTTCACGTTCCTTGCACCACCTACACGGTATGTGAGATCAACGGTGCACAATATCAGTCAAAGTTTGACTCAATACTAAATCTTATTTTAAAGATATTTATTTCTTCTTATCATCCCCTTTATTTAATAAGGTTAATTTCATATTTTAGTCTCTCTTTGACTTGACTCAGTGTTTCATATTCAACACCATAAATCTTTTGTTCGAAACTATGCAATTCTGACATTTATTAATGTCACTGCATTAAAACTTGGACCCTATATTTATTTAGGTCGATCCACCAATTAATCACTAATGGACCATACCCTTGGTTTAACTTAATCACATCATTTATCTCGATACCTATCATAATATTACCCACCTTGGATAATATTTTAAATTTTACTATCAATTAGTAATAACTTATAATGTTATTTAATTGTTAAATAACACTTTAAATAATCATTACTATTATTAATTTATTTTTAATAATAGTTTACCTTAATCATTATTATTAATCTTTTAATAATAATTTAATTGCTTGCTAATATTATTACCCTTTAATAATATTTTAATTGACTTCTCATTATTATCAATCATTTTAATAATAATTTAATTGTTCATCAATATTATCAATCATTTAATAATATTTGAAATCCTCACGTATCATTAGTAATTATTTAATAACGATTCAACCCTTAACTATTATTACCCAATAGTTAATTACTTGTTAAACAATATTATTAATTCTTTAATAATATTCTAAATCTTTATTTATCATTATTATTTATTTAATAATGATTTAACTCTTAACTATTATTATTTAATAGTTAATTAAATGCTAAATAATATTATTAATCCTTTAATAATATTTTAAATTAATTACATATCATTATTAATTATTGAATAATGATTTAATTCTTAACTATTATCATTTAATAGTTAGTCAATAATATTATCAATATATTTTAATTACTTAATAATCTTCTTTCGATTAAGTAATAATTTATTCCACTTAATTACCATTTAATTATTATTTAATATGAATTAAATAATAATTAATTAACTAATTATCCGAACTCATTATTTAATATTAATTAAATAATAATTAATTAATTACTTAACCTTACTTATTATTTAATATTAATTAAATAATAAATAATTAGTTTATTAACCTTAATTATCCTTTAATTATTATTTAATAATAATTAATTACTTAATTAACCTTACTTATTATTTAATATTAATTAAATAATAAATAATTAGCTTTCTAACTTTAATATTCTTTAATTATTATTTAATATTAATTTAAATAATAATTAATTATTTATTTAACTTTACTTATTATTTAAGTACAATTAAATAATAAATAACTAACTTATTCATCTTAACATCCTTTAATTATTATTTAATATTCATTAAATCATAATTAATTAATTACATAACTTCATATATTATTTAATATTTATTAAATAATATTTAATTAGATTATTAGCCTATTTATACACTAATAAATAGCTAATATATAGTGAATCACTCCAATAATTTCAAATTTTATTTTATAACACTTAACTAGCATGCCAATAGGTCAAATATTATTTTTCTGAAATTAAAAATAATTTTTCCATAATTATTAGCAATTTAGTAAGCTTTAATCCACCATTAATTCTAATAAATACCAAATTACAAAAAAATTCGGATTTTAAATTTTGATAATTTTCTTTATAAAATTATAAGCATTTTCTCTTTTGGAACCAACCCAAGAACCGGCCTAAAAATGCCCGAACCGGCCCTACCTAGAAATCATGAAAAACCGAAAAAAACCGAACCGGCCGGTTTTTTTTAAAAAAATAGGCAGATTACTTTTATGCTTTTTCAGACTTGGGGTCTTCGACGGGAACTTGAATAAAATGAAATCCACAAGTCCGATTGAGGCCTATTTGGTATCGATGGATTCGTAACTTCCCGAACTACATTTTTCTGTTATCAAACATCAAATTTGGATTTGTTTTGGTCACGGAAATTGGCTCCAAACCGGACTGTTGTGCACAGCCCTAAAACAATGGGGTGTTTTGGTAGAAAATCCATATCTTGCTCATTTTAAATCGGATTTTAGTCATTCAACTTGGAGAATCTTCATATTTCATGGATCTATCATCCAAAATTGACGGATCATAAATCCGACTTACGGATTGTGAACAGTAATTCCGTGAAGGGGCTGCTACGTATTAGATTAATTTATTTTCGTCGGTAAAAATTTATTCAATGAGTTTGATGAAATTTTTCATCACAAACACATATAAAAACCCATGTTAAACCCATGTAACCCTAGATATACCAATATAGCATGGATCTATCCATTTAGAGTTTGAAAATTATATTTCTACCATAGAAATTACATAATACCCAAAGAACAATATCAAGCTAGAAGGTTTTATACCTTTTGTTGATTATCCTCTTTGTTAGAACTTTGAAAAGACTTGGATGATCAATTTTCTTACATAGATAACTTCCTCTTGAGGAGACCTCCATCTTTAAACCTTGCTCCAAGATCATCCAACCATCAATGCTCACAAGATCTAACTTTCTTTTTCTTTTTCTCTAGAGCTTTTCTCTATTTTCTTTCTCTCTAGCTTTTCTAGTAAAAAGACTAACAACCATATCACAAGTGTGGGAAGCACTCTATATATAGCCAAATGCTAATACTTTATTAACTCTCCTAATTCAACAACATAGTCAATTTAGAGCTTAATTGAGATTACTATAGCATGGATTGATTGACAACTTGATTGACATCCATCAAGGTTGCTTGTAAGCAACTTTTGGAGTGTAAAATAAGCAAAATAAAGCCACACTCAACATTTTCATGTGGGGCCCCCTCCAAAATTCGGAATTTGCCAATAAATTACACCAATTTGGCTTTATTTTTATATCCTATATCATTATATAAGTATCAATATATATATATACCAATGTATATATATTGACCATAACTTTGACTACCATTTGGGCTCCACATTGGATCAATTTAATATTTCTATTGGGCTCGTCAATTAAATTTGTTTGGGCTCAATTTAATTACTACATTGGGCTAATATTAAATACCCTATGTTACATTTAATTAAACAAGCATTGGGCTTGGTTAATTATTACATAAATCCATGTTCAAATTAAATTATATGGACTACTAGGTTAAATTAATTTGACCTAGTTTAATACCTCAATTGGACTTATAATATAATCCAATTAGATTTGCTATAATTAATTCTACCACATTGGGTTACTTAATTAACCCATCCACGGTTAATTCTTAACCCCACATTTATTTATCTAGCAATTAACCAATGATTGGTTAATGCTATCTCTCTTGTCAACCAACTAGGGTTATTCAATTAACTAGACACTAGTTAATTCTCTACACTCAATCAATACTTGAAATGCTTCTCCCAACCATTGACCATCATTTGACTTTTAATGGTTTGGGCTACATAACTTACTTTTTATTGGCTCTCTTATTTAATTACCCATTTCATGCAAATATCTCCATATTGGGCTTACATCTATAACAACTTATTAATTAAGTAAATTACTTAATTAATTAACTTCTTAATATTGTCCTTCTAGGCAATATTCCACTTCCCTACTTGTTACTCATAACCTTAATTCATAACTTATATAATTAATTCAATTAATTATATTACATGACTTTTCTTTTTTAATCCATACTAAAACTAATTAATTTATTAGTTTTATTAAGTATTTAATTTACTTCACACATCATCTTGTTTGACTAACAAACTCAACTATAGGTGTGTATATATAAATATTAATATATTCACCTTCACTTCTCAATTGAATTTCTTTCTTAAATAAATTATCTACCTGCATCATTAAAATATTCTCACATTTAATTTCTAACAAATAATTTATGTTAAAAAAAAATGTTAACCCATTTTCTACACATCTTCCTTATCACCTTCTAGGTTTAAACCTTAACCTTTAATAAAATCAATTAAGATATTATTTAAAATCTTGAAATTATCTGGGATATTACAAAATGTAGTATTACAAAGAAATTGTGAATTGAGTTAAGAATTTAATATCCCAACTGTTATGATCGGTATGATGTCATGGATTGGGTTTATTCAGCAATATAAAAGTATAGCAAGGTGCTATAAATGAAATACGTATGATTATTACGACAATTATGATTCCGCGGACGGAATCCTGTTAAAAGGGGAAGAATGTGAGGATCCGAATTTCCAGGATTTCTTTAATAATGTTAAATAAGAATTTAATTAATAAAATTATCAAGATTGTTTAAATTAATTATTATTTTATGTGATTTGATGTATGTAAAGGGATTTATGTGGTAAATTAAAGATGGTGATGAATTGTGTGAATTTTAAAGAATTGAAAAAGTAAATAAATTATTTGAAAACAATTTATGAAGAATAAGAGAAATTTCATGTAAATGTACAATAAATTGTACAATTAAATTATTATGGAAGTGCAGAAATTATGTTTTAAATGAGGTTATATGGAAATGTAAGAAATATGAATTAAATATGTATATATTTATATATATACATTTGTATATATATGTGTGTATTGATAATTATAAATGTTATTAATTATGGCAATTAAGGGATTAATAATTAAATTAATCCAAGTTTAAATGAAAAGGTAATGAGGAAATTAGTGAAATTGTGATTATTGATTTAATCAAGAATTATGGAGGAAATTTAGAAATTAATTGAGAAAAAATATCATTATATAAATTATATAATTTATATAAGGAAATTAAAATGTTGTATGAAGAAAATAATAATTATATAAATTATATAAGAATAATTATATAATTTATATAAGAGAATTAAATTAATGGAAGGATTAATAAATGTATAATTATTGATTATGCAATTAATTGATAATTATGGAGGAATTTAAGAATTATTTAATAAAGGAGAATGTAAATATATAAATTATATAATATTAAATTATATAATTTATATATAAAGAAGTTAGTGATAAATAGTAAAGGAATGAATAATAAATAAGAAAAAAGAATAATGTAATTATATAAATTATATAATATTAAATTATATAATTTATATAAGGAAAGTTAATGTGAAAATTAAAGAAATAGAAAAGAAATGAGAAAATGAATGTTTTAATTTAATAAAAATTATGGTTATGTATAATAGAATTATTATGACTTTTATGAAGAATAATATTTCGGAAACAGGAACATGTTAGTGTAACATGTTGTCCAAATAATGAAGTGAAAAATTATGAAAAATAATTTTTATAAGTTATAGAAATTATTTTATGATTTTTGGAAGTATAAATTACCTCAAATAAATACATTCATGTCATTATGCGTGTACAAAATTTGTCAAGTAAAATACCCAAAAAGGGTATAAATATTATTTATAAATCATGTTATGATTTTTGGTGAATTAAAATAAATATTTTATATACGTTATATAAAATATTTATTATATGACATAATTACGTAATGTATTAAAAAGTAAATTTGCATGTTAATTTGGAAAATTCCAGAAATCTCACGTTGCTTGTTAAGTCGGTGGACGTGTGTGCATAAATTAAAACCAAGTCATACATGCAAGGTTTATAAAAGGAAAAGAAAAGCAAGAAAAATGGAGGAAAGAAAAAGAAAGAAAAACCAACAAGCAAACTATTATTTCTCCTTCCTCCACCCGTAGCCGCCACCCAAGACCACCTTGCCACCACCGAAAAATTTCATAGCCATCAAGAGGAAGTTCAAGCTTCAAAGAAAGTTTTTTTAAGCTTTTGGAAGGTATTAATCCTTTTATTTAAATTATTTTATGTAAATTTTGGTGCTAAAATAATTTTGTGGAAAAATTACAAATAATTAGGATAATTATTTCAAATAATTTTTGGATGCACATATGTTGATTATATCATGTTTAGAATAATTTTGGTCAAAAAATTTGGAGCAAAAATAAATAATTTTTTGCATGTTGGGTCTGTTGTTGGAAAGAAACTAAAAGGAAAAAAAAAAGGAAAGCCGCGCGTGGCGCGGATGAGTTTTTTTTCTTCAAAACGCGGCCCGAAACGACGCCGTTTCGAGGTGTATGGGAGAAAGGTCCGCGCATTGCGCGAGGATCGAAAAACGGCCGGCAAACGACGTCGTTTTGCTGGCGTCGGCAGAAGCAGAGGTCGCGCATTGCGCGGCCGACACGCTGGAAATTACCAGCGTGCCCCTGGTCTTTTCAATTAATACCGACCGTGTCCCTTTACCGCGAAAATTACGGTTATGCCCCTGAACATTCCGAAAAATTCCGGTTATGTCCCTAAAGCTGCGGAAATTACCAAAATGCCCCCAGAAAGTGATTTTCAATTAAATAAATGTTTAAAAATTGTTAAAAAATTAAAGAAAATCATAGAAAAATACTAAAAATATAGAAATGATGTTTGGGTATTAAATTTAATATTTTTGTAGAAATATTAAATATTAGGGATTAATATTTAAATGTTTAAATATTAATCTAATAAGGTTATAATTTAGAAAATGGTTAAATAAAATTTTTGGACAACCAAATATGTTAATTTTATCCGATGAGCCGGGTTGTCCGTAGTAAAGACATTAAATATTAAGTTATGTTAATATTTTAAAGGATGAGATTAATATAATTAACCATATTATGTAATAATTGGCTCAGGGATGATATTAATTTAGTAAATTAATATCATAAATAATTATTATTTGATTATTTTATGATCATAGGTTGATCGAGAGAGGGTTTTTAAGCTATTAATTAATTAAGTGGACATACAGGCAAGTTCTTCAGTCCTTTTATGTTAAATGTTGGACTGTTATGATATGTAATTCTTGTTTTAAATGCATACAAATTATGTGCTATGTGATACGTGACTAATATGACCACAATGTGTGCTTTGTGCAACGATATGAATATTTATGAGATATATTGTTATGGTAGAAGCACAAGCACATGATGTATGACATACACCGAGCATGTTAAGGTATGTGCTATATGAAGCATAAATTGTTGAACTTGCTGAGCCGTTGTGCTCATTACTGCTTAATATACATTTTTGCAGGAAAGAAATAAATTTCAAGAATATCATATTAAATTAGAGATGAGTTGGCTAGAAGGTTGGAAACGTTATTATTATATTTTTCATTCAATGTGGATACATGTGTTACGTTTAATTGATGTTTCAGATGTACATATATGTTGAATCCAGACAGGATAAGTAAAGTTAAATTTTGAACTGTGATTGTACTAGATAGATGTATGATAGAGATTATTAAATGGTTTAATTATGACTTATGAGACCAAGAATAATTGTGGAGATACAATCAACATTAAATTTTAAATGTTGAGTTTTATGATACTTGTAAGAGAAAGAAAAAGTAAAGGTTGCGATCCAGTGACTAGGATCCAGGTGAAGGATTTTTAAATGTCCAAATGTTTTAATACAATGATTGAATTGAGAAGAAGAAAAAAAAATTATACCGAAAATTTGGTAATTGATGATTTTGAAATCAGCTAATGGATCAATTAAGGTGATTAAAGATTTATTAACGGACCGAAATTTGGACATTATGAAGATAATGTATAATAAATACAAAATTTAAAGTAATAAAGTGGGTCGAATTTCGGGGTCGTTACATTACTGTTGTCGTTTTCTATATCCGACAATATTTTATTGTACCAATGATTAGTTTTTACGACACCGTCATACGAATATTACTTGACAAATCATAATTTGTACATAACATTCTTAACTTTAATTTTTATCATCTTGATAATTAAAAAATTTATGCTTATCTTTTTCTTGGTTTGCTATTGCAATAATAGTAAATTGATGCTTTTTCTATGTTTCTTTCTTTTTTAAATTGATTTGTTATGGGAACTGAATTTTATTTGCTGAAATTGCACATTACCTATTTGATAGAATGACTCAAAAATGTTTTATATAGTCATTTTAACCTTCAATCATTCAGGTTAACATATTCTCGAGCCTATTATTAGGAGAGTTCAATTTTTTCGATCTTTTCGGTTAATCGGTCCGATACTAATTCCGGTACCGGTTCGCCATTTTAAGGTTCAGCATGTACCGATTTTCTTATTTTATTAATATTATTAATAATAAATAAATAATAATAATAATAATAATAATAATAATAATAATAATAATAATAATAATAATAATAATTTTTGATAAAATCGGAACCGAATCGATTTATTGGTATACCAAACCGTTCCAACCGATTTTGATACTTGTATGAGAATTTGGCTAATTTTGGTACCAATTCGGTTTGGTTCGGTTTTTACCGAATAAACACCCCTACCTATTATTATATACTTTATATCATTTTAAAATAACATTTATGCCAATAAAGAAACTATTCAAAATTTCACAAACTATTTTATAAATTTATCATTTACCTTATACGGGTATTGTGCTTGTACATCAAAAAAATTGTAAAGAGTCTTGGAACAAGTAATATTACAACTCTAATGTTTATCCACCAACAGTTTCTAACCATAAAAGCTATAATTTGTGGTGTTGAAACTAACACGATTATCTAGCACAATTTAAAGATTCCACAGGTGATTACAATTAAAAGCAAGCAAGTGTTGTTGAAAGCTTATGAAGGTTTTGGCCACCAAAAAATTGCTAAAATTCTATGCTTAGTTGTATTTAATGTTGATATTGATTGATGTCCAACCCTATTTGTATCTTGGCCTTTAATTTCAAATGGAAGATTGAGAATGCTCTAGAAACTCTAAAGGAATTGGATCCCCTTTTTACTGTCAAACAAGAGAGAAAATTTCATGACCTTAAAATTTAGTCAAGGTTATAAAAATAATGTTATGTTCGTAAAATACAAAAATTGCATTTAATAACCTTGTTATTTACTAACACATTTATATTTTATATAGATGAAATATATATTTTTAGAACAAGTCTACATACACAATTATTTAAATACAAAATTAAATATTACATTCATCTTAATTATTAAAAAATGGGATATGACACGGATTTCAATGTCATTCATAACTTTTTAATGATTAAGATAAATATAATGTTTGAATCTTGTGTTTAAATGTTGTGCACTTATACTTATTATACTTTTTATAGTCCTAAGAAAGGTTAGGCCATTATTAATTAACTTATGTCATGTTTGTTTGTAAAAAGTATATTTGAGATTAAACTACTTGTCTTATTTTAACACTACTTCGGACTAGTATTAGTTAAAAATTCTATATAGTGTCACTTTGAAATCTTATTTTAGTCATTATTTATTAAAATAATTAGACATATAATTTTATCCAACAATGGTATTCATATTTATTTTTAATATTTAATAAAACACATTGACTCATCAAGACCAAAAAAAAAATGAAAGAAGAATAATTAAAAGAGGATTTTAAATGAATGCATAATACATTTCAGGTTTCCTAATTGCCTATAAATTTTATTATATATCTTATGGATGAGTTGCCTACAAAAAGAGAGGGAGTCTATCAATTCTCATATATATATATACACCTTATGAGATAATACAATACAAATATAATCAAAGTAAAATTAGCAACCAATTAAATTAACAATTTAATGAGTCAATTCAGTTCAGGATTAATCAAAATATCTTAGTTAACTCATACAATATAACATTGTTTGTGCTTTTATAATAAGTAGTAGATTATATTGACTAGAATTAATAAAATTCATGTTAATTTTGAACTTAAAAATATTTTTAATTAACTTTAAAAAATCAATAATAATCTTATATTTTAAAATGAGTGAATATATAAATTTTAGGGAATATGTAAAAATAATATTTTTATATTATTTTCTCATATAAATAATAGGTGAGCTCCACATTCACGTGAACAAGACTTGTGCAAAAATAATATCAATTTTCTAAATTTTAATATGCCTAAAAACTAAAAGTTTAGGAAACTATCACTACTTGCATGTAGCGCTATTCCTAATAATGAGGGAGCAACTTATATAGTTACCAAGTATTTGAGGCACATACTGTACGTATGTAATCAAGATTTTTTTTAAATAAAAATAAATATTTGAATATGAGTTTTAAAATATGAGTGAAAATATATAGGAGAGAGTTTTAAATGTGGGAGAGAAAAATAATAATTTTAACCAAATAACCATCTTGTTTGATAGTAAAAAGATGACATAAGTTCATCAAAAAACAGTTATTTTCCCCCTAACATAGATATAGATATAAGCGATTATATTTTTAAGGTTTTCCGATTGCTTTTTATGAGCAAGGTTTATATGGCTAAGGTTTATGTGCAAGTGTTATCCACCATACCATTTATTAATTAAGGTACTTTTAAAAAATAATTTTATGTGCACATGTTATACATAAAAAGTTGTGTGTAAATTGTATAAAAAGTGTATAAGAAAAAAGGAAATGGAATTATTTAAATTTTTTACACATTTTTATTGGTATATATAGGCATCATATGAGCTCTACCATTTGTACTACTCAATAAGAGGATAATTTTAAAAAATAGTATATCATAGACTTTTTCAAAACACTTAGTTTTCAAAATCATATTTATTTTCCTTATATAAAACTTCTTTATAAATATTATGACACACAAAAGTGTGTGCAAATTTAGAAAACAAAAATAAAATAAAAAAAATAGTGGTGAATAAAATTAGAAATGATGGATAATAGGTGAAAATCAAGAGTCAAAAAAATAACTAGCTCTTTTGCACTCTCTTAATAATATAGATTTATTTCATTTCAAATGCATGAATAAAATATTTTAATTCTGACCCAAATTCAAATTAAAACTTCTCTATACATATTATGACACACACAAATGAAATTTAGTCATGAAAAAAATTAGAGAGGATGAACAATGGATGAAAATCAAGAGTTGAAAAAATAATTACCCCCCTTCTGCACTCTCTTAATGATATAGATTCATTTAATTTTGAACGTATAAATAAAATGTTTTAATTTTGTTTTGACCATAACCCGATTTCAATTTTGACAACCGTTCCATTAGAAACGTGGGCCTAGCGAAAATAAATAAGTATAAATAGTAATGGGTTGGACGATTAGTAGGTTGGGCTGGCCCGAAATATATGAGAAGAAAAAGCCCATCCTGTCACCATTAGTCCATGTCCCCATCTCGTCCAGACTCGGGCAAAATCTTTATAAAAGCCGAGTTCCCGAGTTGTCTCTTCGCCATACCCAAGTTGCTTATTACACAGAACACAGAATAAAGCTCAGAACCACAGCGATTAAAAATCAAACCTTTACAGTTACATTTTCTGTATAATTGCTCAATCGAAATGGATTCAGAACAAGAGTTAGACTTATTTGGAGAAGATGAAGAAGAAGACAACAATGATAAACAAGAGAGCCATCAATATTCTTCGTCTTCATCATCTTCTTCTTCCTCTTCTTCATCTTCATCGTCCAAGCGGAGTGGCGGAGGAGAGAGTAGCAGCGGCGGAAGTGGAAGCGGCAGCGGTAGCCGGAGCGGCAGTGGAAGTGGTAGCGGTAGTGGCAGCGAGGAGGAAGAGGATGACAATGGGGAAGTAAGATCTAATAATAATAATTACTGTCATGAGGATGATGATAAAGATCTGTTTGGCTCTGATAATGAAGATTATTGTAAAACCCTTGCTTCTAGCCCTTTTCCAGTGCCAGGTGATCACTTTTTCTTTTATGGGTATTGGTAAATTTTGTGTTTTAATGTGTTTTATGTTTGGGTTTTAGGGATTTTGTTGTTGGCTCTTCTTGTTTATGTTCTTTGATAGGCTTGCATTGTAAGTTTTGAAGCATAATTAACTTGTTTATGTTCCATGTAAATTATGAGTATTCTCTTTCTGTGTGTTGAGTTTATGTTTAAGGTGAGATGGAATGATTTAATGGGTTTATCTTGCTAATTGTAGATAGTGGGCTAAGAAGAATTGAGTTATTACTGTGGACTGCTGAGGTTACTTCTGTTGGCTTGTTTTAGTATGATTGTTTGGATACATTTTTAAGAAGAAATGAATAGAGTTGATGATATTTTATTCAAATTTGTGAATTGATTGGTTAAACTCGTAGTGAATTTAAATTTGGGGGTAACGTAAGGAAAATAAATATGAGTCAGTAAAACCATTTTTGTGCCGGGAAAAGGAAAATAAGTATGAGTCAATAAATTTGGGTATACGGGAAATGTAAGGGATGGATCAGAGATGGTAAGAACTAATAAGGTTGTTAGGAAATTATCTAGAGAGATACAAGAGAGATAGAGGAGCTCCAAAAACAAGAAGAGAACATTTCTCTGACAGAAGGCAGTTAATGGAACAGAAGTCTAATGCCCTTTGGCTTAAGTAAGGGGGCTTAAGGTCTCTCTATGATAGTGGAATTTTTTTTGATGGTTGGAGTAAGGTCCTTGGGCTTAAGTATGGGGGATTGAGACCTCCTATCAGAGCAGAGAATTTTTTAACGGAGTTTTGGGGCTTCCTATGAAGGATGACCGAGAAAGGGGGTATTGTGGGTGTCTTTGAGGGGCTGTACTCTGAGCCATTTGTTTGGAAATGCGAATGAATAACATTGAGTTTGACTTTAGAGGAGTGGCTAGATAGAACTTTATGAGAGAGGAAGTTGTGTATGTTATTTAGTCATCTAATAGAAATGAAGCTACAATCCTGAGTGGATATCACTAGTATTTTCTTTGTTGGTTGACTGTTGTTAGTCTTGATGTGATCGAAATTTTCAGCTGTTATGTGATACCGGGAGTTTGGAAAAAGTTTTACTTTTCAAGAATGCTGTTATATCATACAGGGAATTTGAAAGAAGTGTTTCTTATTAAAAAAAAATACAAAGAAAGAGAGAATTTCAAATTCTTCTTTTGTGTCATTGTTATTAAGAAGAGGCGATTTTGATTTAAAGAATTTTGGACTCTTAAGTTTAGTTGCTAGCGTCTATAAGATCATTCTGTTTGTTTGGGGAAGGTGACTAAAGGTAATAACTGCCTATCACTACTCTTTCGTTCTTAACTGATGGGGGGTTGTGCATCTAGAATACAGAGTCATATGTGAAGGTTGGTGTGTAATGGTCATTGAAAAAGCTTATAATTATGTGATTTGGGGTTCCCTATCTACTCGCTTGTGAAGATGGGACGTGTTACAGGTAGCGGAAGTCGAGTATATCCCTTTATGTATTTGGTTGGCCTCAGTGTTTTCTGCTTGTTGTGCAGCATTTAGAAATATGCTAACTATCCTTATTTTAAGGAAGAGAGAAATTCTTTCTTATAAAGTTCCTCTTTGTTCTAATATTTTTCATATGTGTAGTTTTTTTAATTGTGCTACTCTCTCTCCCTCTCTCTCTCTCTCTCCCTCCTACCATGTATCTTCATATCTCTCTCATACCTTTCATCTTTGATTTCTAGTTTTACCGCCCTTACGTACAAATAACCACACTAGAGGTGGTATGGGGCGTGGTCGTTGGCAAAATGATCGAGGAGCTGGCCTCCTTCCTCGGCCTGGACCTTATCCTCAAAGGCAGAATTACGGTTACAATCCCAGGTTCTCTAATGTCCGCAATGATGAACGTTTTGTTTCCGAACTGAAATTTTCCAAAAGTGAAGAAACATTAGCAAGGAAATGTATAGCATTTCAGGAGGTAATTTATGTATTTTATTTTAGTCTTTTTGATTATTAATTATTTTAGATTTACAAAATCCTCTTAAGATTAAATCAGTAATTGGTACTAAACTAAAGTTATGGTTATAATCTCCCCTTCTGTAAAGAAATGCACAAATACATATGCATGCAATATATTGTGCTTTCTAAAGCAATATATTTTCGATAACTATCCTTGCTCTAGCATTCTTTGCCAATGGTTAAGAGGCAAAGTGAAAATAAAAGGGAATGATATATCACAGCCCTAGTGACTTCTTATTTTAGGACAACATTTTCAAAACTTTTAAGCTTTTAGAGGACATGGTGGTTAATTGGTATTTTCACAACGTAGTCCTGTCTGTGAATCTAATCATCTTCTTAGGATATTTTATTTTGTTTATGTTGATGGCCATAATGAGAGGCCACATGAGGGACAAGTCCTTTATCTAGGTCATTGTATTTTGACTATTTTCTTCCACTAGTTTGGCATTCTTTTGATGTACATATTTGCCTCTTTTATTTGTACCTTCCTTCTTCCTAATAAACGTTCTTTTTTATCCTCAAGACAAAAAACGATGTAACTCCTAGATTGCTCCTTGGATTTTTTTTTTCCTTTTAACATGTTAACTTGTTTCAGTCATGTTATCTAATTCATTATATCGGTTAATGGTGCGAATTAGCCATGTGAGCTTGGTTGCTATAGTCGTGTAGAAGGTGGAGAGGTCTATTTTGATGATCGCGGCTTGGTGAGCCTTTTGGATCCTTTTCTCAATTTAATTTTCTCTTTTGAAGAACACAACAATGTTTTCCAATGTTTGATAACTCCATGCTTTAGCTCATTTATGTCACTCTTCATTTCACATTATCAGAGGCTTTTTAAGCGTCTTATTACAGAAGATGTGGGAGCTGATCTTAATGAAGGTTTTGATACTTTCATTGAAAAGAAAGGTATGATTATGGCTGAATATGCAAGAAATTAACATATCAATAATATAGAGCATCTTTTCTTCTGGGCTCCCTGTGCATGTTTCATATGCACCTAATCATCCTCCTCCCTTCCTGTTTCAAAACCAGATTTGGGCTCTGAAGGATTTGGCGACCTTCTTACATGCATAAGAAACAAAAACATCCCACTTCAGAATATGCATTTTGTGGTAACAGCTAGCTAAATTTGGCTTATGTTTCGATAAATATGGTTCAAGTTGTTAACTTCATTTTCTCTTCTTTGTTTTCTGTCACTGGCAGACGTATCGCAACAACCTTAATAAGGTGATTGCTGACCCCTTTTATCTGTTACTTCCTTATATTACATCTTATTTCCTAATGAAGTTAGCATTCATCTTTTTCACTGTATATCAGATTTTATGCTTGATCTGTACAATCTTTGAAGTAGTCAAGTTTTGGATTTTGAATATCCAGTTTTTTGGACTTGCTGCAAGTTGTTATGTTTGCATTCTTTATAGAATTACGTTAGAATGCAATATTTCTCACTTGTATCCTGTGGTTAGTGGAATACAAGTATAAGAATCGTGTGCTTTCATGAACCTAGCTATAAAATTTTGAGCTGGTCATCTTGGCGAATATGCAGATTCTGGCGACTGCTTATATCAGGAATGAGCCTTGGGAAATGGGAGTGCACAAAAGGAATGGTGTGGTGTATCTGGATGTACATAAACTACCGGAAAGGCCAAAAAGTGAGCTTGATCGCCGAAGGTAGTAGATTATATATACATATATATAGTATTCTCTTGTCTGAAAAATATTGGCTTCCTGATCTTATGCTTCAAAAACATATATATATATATATATATATATATATATATATATATATATATATATATATATATATATATATATATATATATACACATATATATTGGAAGATTGAAAAGATGAAAAGGATATCATTGGTACTCTCAGCTTATTGTTTGCATCTATTCTGGTTGAGCCTTTGTTTTATCAGGTTTATCTCAAATGAGCTTCCTGGAACTGGATACAGAAAAGTTTCTCTCAAATGTTTTTAAAGCTAGACCTGATCGGCCAGTTGAACCTGTTGAACGGGACCAGCTAGAAATCTGGTTTAGTTTGGACTCGAAAAACGAACATCGTTAAAGCCCATTTAAAATAACGGAAACCTGAAGAATCGGTGTCTCAACTATTGATCCACTTGAATGGGTCAGGGTTGCTACTTGCCTTGAATTGCCAGGATTTAAAAGTATTAAATAGGGACAAATTAGGACTGTTCCGGATCAATGATCCGTGTGTTTTCCTTTCACTGCTTCCTCAAAAAATGAGGTTCCACCTCTTTGCTGCTGCTTTTTTTTGAGACCTCTTTGCTTCTTCCTCATCTGTCAACTGCCGAACTAAGATGACAGAGACTGAAATTGGTGAGGCTCGAGGGGTAGGTATAGAGTGAAACTAATTTTGATAGAGGTGATAAAAAAGACATGCTATACATGAACATAACTGAGATTCACTGGATAGAACAGAGTGGAGGAAATGATTCATCTAGCTGACGCCCAATTTGTTTGGGATTAAGGCTTTATTGAATTGAGTAGTTTAGCTATACAAGATTAGTAACTACCCGAGAAATGGTAGACTGACCAGATGCTGACCAAATCTAGTCAATTCAAAAGAGAAGGAACTAGAATAAGGGAAGTAATGAAAATTCTTTGGGAAAGCTCGGTTCTCTTTGTCTTCGAGCTTTTTAATACATTTATGGAATCATATATTTGTAATCATAAAGCAATGGATTGAAAACTACGAAGCATCCAATAACTATCTAACTTTCGCTTTGTCAGAATCATATTTCGTGCTATGGTCCTTTGCAACGGGTGCCTTTGTGGGTATTTCCGTCTTATTTTGTTAGAGATTGTAAAGCTGTTCTTAATGAGTGTGCTCTCTTTAATTCCAGTTGTTTATATGGTGATTTGACTCCTTGTCATTGTTGATATAATTATAAATTCCTTGATCATTTTATTTAATCATTTTGGAATTATATCGCAGTTGTCATATGAGTTTGTTGACTTCATTTATATCTTATTGAATTAGATGTTATTGGGGATATTGTTTTGAGAGCCTTGCTACTGAAGATCCAAGAAGAGATGATGGAGGTGGTATACATCATGTTGATGCCAATGCTGAATACTGTTCTGTAATTAAAACTAAATTGGGGGCTCATCGTATTCTGATGGGTGCGGAAATGGATTGCTGTGATTCAACTGATGAAGGAAGGAGGTTTTATGTGGAGTTAAAGACTAGTCGAGAGGTTGACTTGCCTATTGGCTTCCCTTTTGTTTCTATCGTCTAGTTTGTAAATTTTGATCTCATCCTTATCTTTTTACTGCTATGCACAGTTGGATTATCACACAGAGGAAAGATATGAGAGGGAGAAGTTGCTCAAGTTCTGGGTACATATGCCTTCTAAATTAATATGAATATATATATATAGTATTCCAATTGTTTTGTTGATTTGTACTGTTTTTGACATTTAAATGTGGTAGTGCATCCCTATAGTTAACTGTTTCAAGATTTTGTCCAAAGTATGCTTGATTAGAGCCTTAGAGGAGAGCCTTAGAGGAGAATTTTCCCTTGTATGTCAGACAGGAATTGCGGTTTACAATTTTGGTCATACTCCTTGAGTTTATAACTTTATATGTTACATTTACCTACATTACATGCACGTGCTTGGAAGTAAGTGAACAATTCTGCTATGGAAAAATGCAAAGGGCAAGGTATTAATGGTTGAATGAAGAAAATCTTTCTTGTGTGAAAAGTCTGTCAATGGTAATCCATATTCTCATTCAATAGATCAAATTCCAAAATGGGAACACAATTAATTTTTTCTACTAAGGAAACCACCCTGAAGGTTATTTGATTACATGTGTTATACACATCATTTATTAAAGATCCGAAGTTGGAATTATTTACTAATTTGATTCATTAAAGATATTCATCTACTACCAAAATTCACAAGCTTTTAATGAGTGAGCAAGCCTGAAATTGTACTGATCCAAAAACATGGAGTTCTTACAGTCAACCTCTTTTCATTCCCAATTTTGTTATTCTGAACAATAAAATTTTCCTTTATCAACATGAGAAGGAGAACAGCAAACAGGTACATACGAGTTGGTATAAATTATTTGTAGTTTGCTAATTCAGCAACTAGTTGTGATCTACGCTCTTGAACGACCGGCTGGGTTGCAATCTGAATATTGTAGTTATTTCTACTATGAATATTAGTTGCCATGGTTTGGTGGATGAACCCCAAGATTGAATAGATACCTGTGTAACCGAACCAATTTTTGTGAAGAGATAGTTTGGACAAAGCTATGGCCATGTAGAAGAGCTTCTGCATTTGCAAATCTTTCATCTTGGATCCCTACATGACAGCTCTATTGCCATCTCGTATGAGTCCACCATAATCTGGGTTCCCAACAGTAGCCTTCTTCCCCTACACCTTCAAAGTCATCTTGATGTGTTGACGTGATTTTGATAAATATGTTAACTCAATGCCGTCTTTTTATCCCAAAGTAGTAGGGGTAATCTGAAAATGAATCCCACATAAAAGCATAAAAAAAACAATAAGAAGAGAAATGAAAAGATAAAATAGATAACAGTAAGTACTAATAAATCTTGTAAAAGAAAAAAAGTGAATAATAGTAATGCTTTAGCATTTCGGGAGTAGTAGTACCATAAGATGAACATCCAGAAGGTACCTGTGTAATTCCAGATTGGTCCTTTTCTTACTCCAATGCCGCTGATGTTCTTAGACTGTCGCGTGAGGATTACATGACATAGTTGTACTTCTTACCCAATTTTCAGTTACCCTTTGAAAGATCAATATGTTTTTGTACATTGGTAGGGAACTAGAGATAATTAATTGTAAATATAATTATTTTCTTTTCAAGTGTTAACATCATTCAAAAAAATTAAGAATTTATGCCAGTCAACCTTTTCTATCCTCTCATCTGTGATTGGTTAGCGGATGGGAGATTTAAATGCCATTTTATTTGAAATGTGGTAATTGTATTCCAATTGGTTAGCCTATATAAGTTCCTTATTTCTTTGTGGAGTATAATGCTATATGTTCAAAGCTTTGTGTCCTGCACTTGATATTAGCAAGCTGCAAGGATGAAAATGACATAAATGGTTTACTGATTGCAGATCCAGTCATTCCTAGCTGGTGTCCCTTATATTGTCATTGGATTTAGGTAAATGTTGTTTGCTCTTCAATCTGCCCTTTACCTCTTTTCCTTTTTTTCTTTTTAGTGGATGACTACTAATGTACTAACCTAGCCACAAGAGATCATTACAACCTTAACACCCCCCCCCCCCCCCCCCCCCCCCTCCCTCTGGTTTATAATAGAAAGAAATAAAAGATCTTTTTGCCAGTCATAAAGTTGTCCTTCACTGATGTGTCCTCTCTAACAAATGAAAATAGGTCACTTCGAAACTTAGCTATTCTCTCACTTTGAAAGTACTGCAAAATGAGTATCACTGATGACTCATGCATATTGTGTCTGCTTTCTTCATTTTAGCAAGTTGTTCTGGCACAGTTCCAAATTCAATCACTTGTTTATCCTTCAATGGCAGGAATGATGCTGGTCGACTTGTCCGTACGGAGAGATTAAGAACCAAGGATATAACACAGAGAGTTAAAATGAAGGGATATTGGCAGGTAATTCTGTTTTAGCTGCAAATTGCATGGGCTTTTATACTTTATTCTTGCACTCTATTGTTTTATTTGCAGAGGGTCATTTTATCATTTTTCATGACTACGATTAGTTGGTCCACATTTATCGAGGTGGTTACTATTTGTTATCAAACTGGCAATTTTATGAACCCCCTTGACGTACTTTGTCATCTTTTTACTATGTCTTATACATGCACGTTCCCCTCGGCACCAACTCTTGAAGAACTGAAAGGATAGTCGAGTTATTTGAATGATCCTATTGTGATGATTATGAAAAAAAGTTAGTAGATAGTTCGAAGTCCAAATTAGTTGTCTCCCAATCTCTTGTTGGTTGTACCAAAACTTTTAAGGGAGAATTTTTTGGTAGGGGTCCAATGAAGGTTATATTTGGAGCTATACACTAGTTTTCATTACTTTCTCAAAAAGCGTGAAAGTCATATGGGGATGATTTTCTGAACAAATTATAAGATGTGTGTTCGTACAAGATACAATCTAGAACCTAGACGATGCCTAGACTATCAAGTACATAATAACTCATAAAGTTTAATTTTACGTGCCTTTCATAAAGTTTGATTTTACTTGCCTTTTTTTTTTCCTGGTGGTAACGGGTTGCCACTTGGCAGGGAGGAGTATGCCTTGCATTTGCAGATGAGGTGTTGTGCTGGCTTTATGGAACAGTCAAAGAGAGTGAGATTTTGACCTTAATGCATTTTACTATTGTTAGTGATATATTGGAATGAAACCAAAATTTAATACTCCCTCCGTTCTAAAATATAGGATTAATATCGACTTTTTGAAGCTAATTTGAGATATATTCGAATTCAAAATTGATATAAACTAATTTAGTTTTACACCGTACAATTATGTAAATTGAAAAGTATTCAAATAGTACTACTAATTACAAGATTCATTAGTTTCAAAAACTAAAATGAATTATATCAAATTTGAATTTAAAAGTATGTCATATGGACTTTAAAAAGTTGAACTTAATCTTATATTTTGAAATTGAGGGAATATCTTGCAACAACTCCAATAATTGTAAGATAATATTTTATGTTTCTTTGCATCATTGTCATATCATATAAAAGCAATTATATTTCCTGATAATTAATGTATTTTAAATTATGTGACACCAGATGAAGACTATATACTGCAGTTTGCAGCTCCTTTCACCCGTTTGGAGCTGCTTCAAGCGCAAACTTGCCCGGATGCAATCGTTAGCCATGCGGAGCAATTATAACTACTCGGGAAACCCTGATAGTTATGTTTAATTTTTGATTATAAGAGAGGGAAATGGCGGTGGAGTGGTGGTTAACATGTCAAATTTAATCTTTTGGGGAGTGTAGGTTTTTGTTGTAAGTTTTATATTTAGGAGAAAAATGCTGCCATTTAGATTGGAAAAAGGGCAAGTTCCTTATTATGTTCCAATGATAGAACAATAGCTTGACAATTGTAAAACTTCATAAACAGTCGTCGTGGTGAAGGACATAGATAACTTGTGGGCAAATCCATTTATTGTCCATTGTACTCAGATTTGAAGAGTTACAAATTCACTAAATATGAATGAATGAGTTGCCTTATAATTATGCAAGTGTTACTCGAAATAGGTCAGATCTGACTCTTCGTTTGAAATTATTTACTTCCTTTTTTGAAATAAAATATCAAGTTAGACTTCAACTTTTGAAAGTAAATTTGTGTTATTTCTAAATTTAAAAATTAATTAATAGTTACTTTATATAGTTTGTAATTTTCACAGTTGTATTTTGTTTAAAATTAAATGAATTCTTTAATTTTGATATGACGTTAAAAAATTAATAATTTTATACTTTAAATAAAGGGGGTATTTCGACATTGATCTTATATTTTGGAACGAAGTAGTTAATGTCAATATTTGTTTGTATATGAGTGTAAAATTCAGATGAACAAGAAAATATTGTGAAACTAATATATTTATTTACAAAAATTAAAAAACTTAACTTCTGAATTCAAGGCCAACTGCATAACACTACGGAAAATAGATATAGAGATAATTTTTTAATATACAATAATCTCCCAAATTTATTATCTATGTTTTTTATTCATTTTTCACGTATACAAGTGATGGTCGATAATGGATATCATGACAAGTATCTCTTATGTTTTTATTTTATGAAGAGCAATCTCCCTTACTACTATTATATATCATATAAATAGATATAAATTTCATAAGACATGTAATTATCATAGTGCGCATGTTAAGTTTTATATCTCAACACACAATTTAATAATAAATAAATTTTAGAAAAATAAACATAAATCGTTGGACAAGTTATTTTGTTAAAAAAAAATTATTTGAGGACCGGGGCCCTAGGATTGTTTTCCAAAGTTAATTAATTTGGTATATTAAAAAAAAAATCATACGAAGGAGTAAAAAATATATTAAACTTAATTTACTTTTCATCCAAATATTTTTATTTCTGATAGAAAATTTTACAGGAAAATAAAAAAAAATCTACATTTTTCTTCTCTATTACGCCTTTTTAAAAATGTAATTAAAGAGTGAACTGGGGAGTTTTAATCACGTGCGCAGCACCAATCGACCGGCACTAAGCCCAGATGCCCAAATAACAAACCGACTCAAGTAAAAGAGTCATGTCAGTGACCCTCGTTCAGAGAGCAAAAAGAGAGAAAACAGATGGAGCCAACGGCGTCGTTGAAGGGAGCTATGAGCAGTGCATCAATGGAAGCGATATCGGTAAGACTATCGGAGCTTGAAAACCTATACTTCCCACGCGCCTTCCAATCCTCCGCCGTCAATCCCTACCAGCGCAAGTCCCTCCTCCTCGACCTCCTCTCTCGCGACGTCCCCGTATTCTTAGGTATTTTCTCTCTCCTCTCTCTATATGTATATGTATGTGATAACGAATAGATACAATAATCTATATATATGTATATAAATGTCTCCAATTTACTATTTTTCTTCACATATATGATTTATATATACTTAGATGCTGTGAATTATGTACAAATATATCAATATTGTCAAAATCCTCGTCTTCAACTAACTATATGTTGTGTTTGTGTGTGTGTCTATATATATATATATATTAACTGGAATTTATTTTTAATTTTTTTTAATGTTGATTTATCATTTTAGAACGCAATGTATCACAATTGACATTTGAGGAGCTTAAAGAATTTAATAAATACAATATGTATATACACTATATACGTCTCCAATTACCTAATTATCTCCTACATATGTAATTTATATGTGTATAAATGCTGTGAGTTATCTACAAATATAGCATATTTACACTGACTGGCAGGCTAGTGAAAAGCCTCGTCTTTTAACTAATTATCTGTTGTGTTTGTATATGTATGTTAACTGGAATTTATTTATTTTTAATTTTAATTTTTTAATGTTGATTTATCGTTTTAGAACGCTATGGATCACAATTGACATTTGAGGAGCTTAAAGAATTTGATATATTAAAAGAGGATTATGAAGTGAACTGGCATTTAAATCATTTGCGGAGTTTGATTAGTCCAACTGATGAGGATTTGAGGTCAAGGTCTGTAAAGGTTAAGAATAGGAGACGCGCGTATATGGATAAATTGATATATGATGGGCAGTATTTCTCGGAGGATGCAATGAGGGAAAGAGAGCCGTATTTGCACCATGAGTATGTGGGGCAGTATCAGGATCCTAGTGGGAGGAGCATGGCGAGGCCGGGGGAGAGGTGGTCCGAGACGCTACTGAGACGAGCTGAGGAGGGGATTTTGGTGGCTAAGATTAGGGGGGAGCAGCAGAGGTTGGGTGTGGCTCAGAGGGATTGGGTCGGGAATGAGATAGAAATGCAAGAAGAAGAACAAGAAGAGGAGGAGGAGGAGGAGGAGGAAGAAGAAGAAAGTGACGAAGAAGAGAAAAAAGAAAGTGAGAAGGTAGAAATGCCAGAAGAAGAGGAGGAGGAGGAAGGAGAAGAAGAAAGTGACAAAGAAGAGAAAAAAGAAAGTCAGAAGGATGGTGAGGCTAATGCGAATTTGCACCTGTCCGAGGTAAATTCTTTATTATTACAAAATGTTTGTGTGCATTGGTGAATTGATGGTCATTATTGTTTCTACAAGTATATATATGGTCATTTGATTTGTTCAACTTTTATTGTTTTGCTTTGTTTGGCTATTTGAAATATTTGCGGAGTTTTTTACTGGTTTAGTTAAAATGGTCGTCATTTTCTTAACAAAAATAAAAATAAAAGTGAAAATTGTTTTGTCATTTCATGGTTTAACTGTTTGGATGCTTATCTAGCTATTATCTATATATATATATATATATACAAACAACAAGAAAGCAGTATAATAGTTTTCATATTGATATGAACTGGGAACTTGTGACTGGAGACACCAGTATTTGTTATTTTAGCTATTGCCGTGTTTGTATTAACTGCAAGAGGTCTCTGACGCACTAGAAATCACATATTGTGATATTAGCCTAACATGGGCCTGCTGCAAGCAAGATCACGTAGTTCATAACCATTTATTTCCTTGGTTAGCACCCTCCTCTTTGATCTTCCATGCACTCCCAGTATGGAAGTCAATGATAGTAAATTTAGAAATGTATAGCACCTTAAAATATTTACTCATTTTACTTGTTTTTATCATTTTTCACAAAAGCATGGACTGTCGGTTGAGGTTCTTATTTGAGAAGACAAAAATATTTACACATTTCCCACTTCTAAGTATTTATTATGGTTAATGTTTGACTGATCCGTAGTCCATATATGTCATGCATTTTTATTAATTTTGTTATAATTATTTGTCTCACTGTTGTTTATATTCTGATTTAGACAATGTTTCTGAGCCACTAATAATATATCCACCATCAAGGACTTAGGACTGCATGTTCGAGAACCATAGTCTAAAATACTAACCCTGTAAGAGTTAGGGAGTGGAAGTGGGAACTGCACCTTATTTTATCAGGATGCATTTAGTTGATAACTCTACCCTGTTATATGTAGTAGCTACAACTAAAAAATTGAGGTTGTGCTAATACCATATGTAGTTTTCTTTACACATTATTCTCCTTGTTCATGCCGCTTTGTTCCTTGCATATGTCATAACATGTTGAATGACATTATATCTGGGGTTCTTGAATAGTTTTGTCTTATCCCTATGGTATTTCAAAACAATGAATGTGATTTTTAAAACTTTGTGCTCGTGTGGTTGCTTCTATGTGTTTATGTGTGTGCGCGCGTGCAAGTGTGTAGGCATGCATATTGGTTATTTGCACCAGTAAGGTGAACCATCATTGGCTGTATTTGAGTGCATAATGCTTTCCTGTATAGTGTTCTGATGTCCACTCTATTCAAAATATTATCCTATACTTGTTGAACCTTCAAGGTTCTTGTTTTTCTTTTAAAATCTGCAGTGGAACTAGATTACTAGCTGATACTCATACAAAGGATGTCTGTAAACTGTCCCACTAAATTATACGTGGTTTGCAGCTACTATATTGTGCAGATATATTAAGCAGCATGTGTAGGCAAATAATGGTTGGTCAAATTGTGTATCTGCTTTTAATAGTTCCCAGCATTTATGTATTCATGTTTGGGTTTGACATATATACACATTTCCTCTTCTCCATTATTGTCTGTGTAGTACACATTATGAACTGTTCCATATATTTGGTCACGTGTATCATAAATATTATTTTAATTGTGAAATTAGCCTGTTAAAAATGCGCTGTAGCTATAATTTGATGTTTTTACAATCATGTTATTTAATATAATTAGGTTCCTTCAAGAAATCACGATGCCTTCAATAACGCTCAGTCCACAACTGTAAGGCCTGATGGGGGAGTCAATTTATCAGAAGAGGAAATGCAAGATCGAATGGACCAATTTACCCACATCATGCAGCAAAAGTTTATGTCTGGGGAAGATCATCAGCATTTAGATTACTCAAAAATAGACGAGGATGAAACCTTAGACGATCACTGGAGGAGGGAGGAAAATCAAGATGCTGAAGAGAAGTACTTTGATGATGTTTAAAAGGAACGGTCAAACTAGTGACTTGGTAATATGCTACATTTGCTTGATATTCTCATAATCGTAAAAGCATCACTACTTTCATTATGTACCTCTTTTATAATTCAAAATTTCAAATAGCTGCTCAATTTGATGAAGCAGCTGTTCTTTTTGGGATGGTGGTGTATTCTCATTGGCTGGCAAACTGATTCCGATTCTGTTTGTGTTGAAATCTGCAGAGAAATGCCAAACCAAGCCGGGGAGGAAATTTATCCTAAATGGTAGTTGGATAACCTGCAAATACCACATCCAATTGCTTAGATTCCCAAGCGAATAGCACCGACATCACGCAGATGATGGCATCAATTGAATATGTGCTAGGTAGGATTAAACATATCGAGCTAGTTGCGATGTTGTCTTCATTCTTTGAACAGAGAAGATTTATTGCCTTGCATACCTATGATATATATGCTCTTAACTAACTATAGATCATACACACTGAGCTACTTGCTGCTGCACTAAGTTATCTTAATGTTTGAATCAATGATCTATAAATCTGTTACCTGTTTGCTGCTATTCTTTGCCCAACTTTTGGTTCGAAATTGGAATTTAACTACTCCTTCCGTCCCACAAAAAATGTCTAAAAGTTTATAAATATTTTGTCTAGAGTACTCGATTCAAATTTAACCCTCAAAGTAGTTAAGTAGGGTTCACTCTTTTTAGTAAAAATAATCTTTACGTACCTACCTAGGTTCGTTGTGATTAAAATTAAAAGTAATAAATACTCGGTTCATAATACTTTTTATTTTTAAAAAAGTCGTGTAAAAGATACACTTGGTATGCGGTACGGATGGAGTAGAATAATTGGATGCAGATGCCTTTTTTTGTTTCTTTTGTTGGCATGAAATGGAAACGGTGGAAGCCAATAACTGCAGTACCAAATGATAATATATTGTTTGCCACTTCACAGGACATTAGGAAACACTGTATTTTGCTTTCCAGTTGGGCCATTGTTTACAAATACATTATCCTCCGATTAATTTATTAAAAGAAATCGGTATTTTTTTCCCCCAGGTAAATCTTTTAGTTTTAAAACACAGCTACATAAGTGTGGGAGATGCCGAAAAGATTTTGTGAAACTAACAATTTTAGTTGCGAAAATAATATTTCTCTTTAAAATATTATCAGTGATATAACTCAAATTTATTACTCTCGGGATAATTTTATGATCAAATTGATTATTTTAGAAGTTAATAAATTATATTCTTTTTTTTATATATATGTAAAAAGACCATGACCATTAATGCTTGTGACTTTGAAAATCTAAATTTATATTCTTCTTATTAAATTAAAAATAATTATTTTGACAGTAAAATCCAATAAAATACATTTATCTTGAGACCATTACAGTTTATATATATATATATATATATATATATATATTTTTAATGTAATATTTTTGACAAGTACTATGTAATTAATCCAAGATACATTTGAAAGGGATACCCCATCTTTCTTTTTCCATCTTACATGTAAATGTGATAGGGGCATTCATGTACTTATCACATTTTTTATTTCTCTTGTCGGAACTATTAAAAGCAAGATTTCACATGTATTAACATATATGGTATTACGAGATGGTATTACCCGGACTTTCCATAGCAATAATTTAGTATTCAAATTCATATTACCTTGTGATAATTAATGCGGACTTATAAGTACATGATAACAGTGGTTCTATCACTTAATCTTATTGTTATGTGAAAGAGAGAATATTATTTATGACGCATATGATTTGTGGATAGGAGACATTTTGAAAAAAATAAATAAATAAAAAGATTTTTTAAACGATGATCTTGTTACTTCTCTATTGAAGTTGTTTTAGATATTCCTTCATGATTTTTCATTAGATCATTTACCGTTTCTGAAATTTCTTTGATCAATTGACGGGGATAAGGTTTTTTATTTTTTATGTAATAATTTACTAAACTAATACAAGTTTGTTTATAAGAAATCGATGTCAATCGACCGTCTTTTTAAGTCATAGAATTTGTACCGTTTTGAAATATTTTGTGTATATTACACTTTTTATTTAATTTATAAATATTGTGACGACCCCAAATCCGGGTTCCTAGAACATCGGATCCGGTTCAACACGAGTACTACATTTTCCTTATTGTTCATAAATTACAATAATATTATAATTGATAAATAACCATTTATTTACAATTTTACAACATCTCTTTCTATTCCAGAATCGAAATCTTTATACATTCCTAGTGTGTCTCAATATCAGATATGATACGACATTCTATTACAATCAATTTGAGTATCAAGACTCATAATACATACCAACCAATTCTTATACTACACAATCATTTTACCTGTCCAATTCGGACTGATATCTACAATGGTCGTGATAGACCTTCAGTGAATGTAATATCCATTCCTGTTTCTTGATCCTTATCAAGACTTCATATACTTGTACTATCTGAAAATGTTGGTTTAAACAAGAGTGAGCACGACGGCTCAACAAGTTTAACAGTTACACATAACACATTACATGCTTCACATATACTCTACAATTTATACTTACATCATGCTTTTCATGCATTTCAGTTTATGTCATACTGCTCATGCATCACATATAACATCTTACAATTCATGCTTCATATTTATACATAATCTACATGTAATCATACCTCATGCATATCACAATTATCATCAATATCTTTCTATTAACAATTTAATATCACATCATAGCATGTTAAAGCACATAGGAGCAAGTTCTGAAAAACTTGTCTGGTCGCTTCTACCATCTACGTTTATTTGCGTCATTTGCTCAACCTACAATTTATATAACAAATTGACATAATCATTAGCTACAATGACTATTAACTAGTCTTAACTTAAGACCTTAACTTCAAATTATTAACTCTTTAGTTGTCCAATAAACGAACCCTTAAGTTCCGGACAAAAACCCTAGCCCAAATACAGTTTGGATATGTCGGGTATGTTTAACCAACTTACGTGTTCACTACATGTTCTTCGTACGACTTACTTTTAATAAGTTGTCTAAATTAGCTACAAATGGTTTATTTACATTGATTTAATTCAATTAAATTTCCTCTTTTACATAACTTAATGATTCGGACGTTTAATAACATACCAAATACCTCAAAATATTATCTACCTTTGATAATATACAACTACATTCAAATATTATTAACCATTTAATAATATTTTAATCACTTATTAATATTATTAACCACTTAATAATATTTTAATCACATATTAATATTATTAACCACTTAATAATATTTTAATCACTTATTAATATTATTAACCACTTAATAATATTTTAATCACTTATTAATATTATTAACCATTTAATAATATTTTACTCACATATTAATATTATTAACTATTTAATAATATTTTAATCACTTATTAATATTATTAATCATTTAATAATATTTTAATCATTTACAAATATTATTCACTATCTGATAATATTTTAATCTCTTCTTAATATTATTAATCATTTAATAATATTTTAATCACTTACTAATATTATTAATCATTTAATAATATTTTAATTACTTACTAATATTATTCACCATTTAATAATATTTTATTCACTTCTTAATATTATTAATCATTTAATAATATTTTAACCACTTATTAATATTATTAACCATTTAATAATATTTTAATCTCTTATTAATATTATTAACCATATAATAATATTTTAAACATTTACAAATGTTATTCATCATTCAATAACTTTTTAATCATACACTAATATTATTGATCATTTAATAATATTTTAATAATCTTCAAATAATACCAATAGTTAACTTTTTAATTGTGTTAGCATTAGTCTTTATGTTGCATATTTAGCTACCAATTAATTACTAATAAACTTCATATATTGGTTTAGTATTCAAACCCATTCATTTTACACTTATTTCAACTTAAATTTTCATAAAAAACTCGACCCGGACCGACCCGACCCGACCCGAACCGAATCTGCTCCCTGAGACAGCCGGCTAGAGCGCCTAGGCGCTTGGTAGGCGCTAGGTAGGCGCTCGGCCACTTTTTTGAAATCCCTAATTTGGACTGCCCGACCTTTAGTCGCTCCGACAGCCATAACTTCTTCATTTTAAAATATTTTTGGGTGATTCTTGAGTCCATTCTCATCAGAATTTCCCCCTCTACAATTTCTCTTTAGATCACAAATCCAAATTCCAAACGGAAGTGGACTAAAAATGGCTCACAAGGATAAAATAAAAACTAAAATCACAAATCCTTGGTTTTAATTGTTCAAACTTGAATAAAATAAACTCTACACATCCAAATGACACCAACTTAGTGTTGTTGTCTTTCTAACTTCTTGTTTTACAATATTTCATGGTTCAATCATATTTTTGAAAACGTTTGACACGAAATTTAAAGATCGAACCCCTTAGGGTTTTACCGGTAATCACAATATGGAATTTTCTTCCATTTATTAGCATACAACTCATACCAATACATGATTTAAACCTATCAAACCATGAATCTACCTATATATCATAGATTTAGACTTCTAGATCATCAAAATAACTTTTGATCAGTTAAAAATATATTTTGACCGTTTAAAACTTATATAAATTATAAAAATGAACTAAGGAAGAGATAGAGCATTTTTGAACCTCTTGGACATGGATGCTCTCTTTTTCTTGATATGATCTTGCTAATGACTCCTCCTTGACTATTCTCTAGCACTTTTTCTTGGTGGAATCATCAATCTCCCAAAGTTTGCTTGTTTTTCTTTCCAAGAGCTCTCTCTTTTTTCTCTAGACTTTCTATTCAAATGACTAACAAACATAGCCAATGTGTGGAGCACTATATTTATAGCACATCCTTAATCACCATCAACTTTCCTTAATCAACTAACATTGGTCAATTAGAGGCTTAATTGAGATTACTATTGGATTGATTGACTCTTGGATTGACATGTTGATTGACCTCCATCAAGTTTGCTTACAAGTTATAGGTTGAGTAAAACAAAAGCAACTTTCTCCAACACTTAACCAAAGTGTGGTTAAGGCCTTTACTCTTGTAACCTATGATAACTCAACTATCAACCATGGTTCAAGCTCATCAATTAAACATACACACATCTTTCCACCAAATAACCCAAGTAAGGCTACTTCTCTACAATTAAGTATACATATATATCAAATATATTTATATATTTACTAACACTTAACTCTAGCATTGGTTAAGGTTTTATTTTTTTATGTCCTATATAATTATATAAGCATCTATATATATATACACCAATATATGTATATATATTCACTTATACATGCACAATACTTGTATTTTTGATATTTAAAATGTCATCCATCAACTTGACTACAAGCAACATAAATGGTGAAGTGTGAAATAAGCAACAATCACCAACACTTAACCCACATGTGGTTAACTCTCTACAACATCCAACCCATGGTTACATATAAATTATACCTTGGTGAATTATATACATACACAATTGTATCTATAATATTCTTCCTACAACTAATCCATGCATAGTTAAATCTTTAATTTATTTACTACCTAGGGTTATTCAACTAACTCATCCATAGTTAATTCTTATCATCAAATTCACCCACCTAGCATTTAACCAATGTTTGGTTAATGCTCTCTCTTATCTACCAACTAGGGTTGTTCAATTAACCCTACATTAGTTAATTCTCCATACTTAACAATACTTAAATTTATTCTCCCAACATATTGACCAATATTTGACTTTTAAATTTGAACTCAATATTTGGGCTACTAGTTTATTTTGCATTGGGCTCCCTTATTTAATTATTTGGGCTACCCACCATAACTCACACATCTTTATAACTTGGGCTAGGTAATTAATTTAATTTGACTTATATTAATTACCTCTTGGAATATAATCAACATAACATTTGGGCTTATTATTTAATTACCCACTTCATATCAATATTCTCATATTGGGCTAACATCTATAATTCTTTTGGGCTAGTCCACTAGTAGTAATTAAATTACTTGGACTCTTCATGAGACTAGATCCTTAAAGTTATTTGGACCTCTATAATTACCAGCAAGACTTTCGACCATTCAAATATTGGGCTTGCTTAAATCCATTAATGGACTCTATACAACAACTTAATAATTAAGTTAATTACTTAATTAATTTAATTTCTTAATATTGTCATTCTAGACAATCATTCTAGCCTCACAATAACTTTAAACCTTAACTAATATAATTAACTTAATTAATTATATTTTATGTCTTTCCTTCTTACTCCATTTTTAAACTAATTAATTTATTAGTTTAATTGAGTACTTAATTTACTTCACATATCATCTTGTTTGACTAACAAACTCAACTCTAGGTATATATATTAATATAATCACCTTCACTTTTCAATTGAATTTATTTTCTTAATAAATTATCTACAAACATCGTTAAAATATTTTCACATTTAATTTTCTAACAAATACCTTATGTTAAAAAAATAATGTTCACCCATTTTCTACACATATTACTTCTCAAATTCTAGATTTTAAACCTTAACCTTTAATAAAATCAATTAAGATATTATTTTAAATCTTAAAAATATCTGGGATATTACAAATATAATATTTGATGTGGCATTAAAAATCTAAAAGTATTGGAATGTATTTGAAAGTTTAATCTCACCAAATGCTATGAAAATTAATAGCAAAATAAACCCGGGTTGTAATTATCTAATAATCACCTTATAGTCAAACAAAAAGTAAATTTGTTTTGTTGCTGGTTATTATTGTTGTTGGTAAACATGCATAACTCTTTTTCAAAACGATTTTCTTTTTTAGTTTGTTTTAAAACTAGTGATAAAATTATATTTTAGTATTGATATTTTTAATTTATTATTATTTTTTAATATCAAATTATTACTACTGAATTTCTATCTAATACTAAGACCATATTTAAGAATATAAAATAATTTTTAAAAGTTATTATTTTATAAATTTATTTCTAATTTAAAATAAGAAGATTATCTTTATTTCATAAATTATTATTAGAAAAAAACTTACATAAGGCGCACAAATCATGATGGGCCATGTACACTCGTACAACATATTAAACCCCGAGCAATCACATGTTAACGCGAGCTACTTGTTCCCGCCGGTATTATCCTCCATCTCACCGGTACCGACGGTCCCTATTTAAGTACATAATCCCCAAATGTTGAATACAGAGATTTGATGGATTGGATTCCTCTTTATCTTCATTCTCGCATAAACCTTAATTTTTTCCCATCTCCTCATCCCCTAGCCGTAATTTCTCTGTGAACTACAGTTCTAATTCTCTCAAGCCCTAATTTGTGCATATGTTCTGCGAGATTTGTTGAAGCGGAGCTATTTGAAAGAGTTATTTACTTACTAGCGGAACAGAAAGGAACAGAGAGATAAATGTACAGCAAAAGAGGAGGAGGATCCAAGGCGGAGATGGGCCACGTTGATCGGAAGCGAATTAACGATGCTCTAGATAAGCATTTGGAGCGATCGTCACCGTCCACATCCCGAGGATTGAACGGAAAGGATAAGGATCGGTTCTCGATGCTAACTGGCAACGGCAAGACACCTCTTGAGCAGAGGTCTACTGGTATTCTCTCTACTTATCTCTATCTACATATATCTTATACACGCAGACGCACATATATGTGTATGTATTTGACTGAATACGAAATAGTTGATTTCTTTGTGTATATCTGACATGGGTTTCTTAGTTTCTGGTTTGACTTTAAGAAAATGAGATGATTTTGGTGTATTGATTGATTGTATCTAGCTTGAACAAAGATAAAAAATTTAGTTTGTAAACAGCAATCTGATGTTCAATAATTTCTTTAAACAAGGGTAAGCTTGAGTTTAAAGTTATACCATCAAATATTTGAGTCATCAAAACTATTCTTGTCCTCTTGAGATGAAATTTGTAAATTTTCTTTAACCTCTCAAAACTCAATAAATAATTGATAAATGTTATGGAACTTTTTAAAGTATAATTGAAGTTGAGCTCCCAGCTTTTCTCTTGATGTCGATTCAATAGCCATAAGAGTGGGATTTTTTGGGTGGTTGTTTCTAAGAATTTCGTATACCTGGGTTCCCCCTTTGGCACATTGATGATACATTGTCCTTGATACAGGATCTAGTAAGATGCTTACATTGGAATGATAACTTTTGAGGTCGCATAAAACACAAAGTGAATTAAGAAATACAATGAGTTTGCTTCTTTTCTGAATCCCTGATTCATGCATGTTGTGGGTTTGAAACCAGCTGTTCCACATAATGGGTTTAAGAGACCCTCAAAGCTATTGTCCATTGATACCAAAAAACAAATGAAATAGTAGAAGTTCTCCTTGTACTCTTAATTCTTTTAACTTACATAAAAACGTAAATATAAATGCCAAATAACTATTCTCCCTCATGAGTTGGCTTCTACGGAACCTGAACATTCACTATGCTTTATTTGCTAATATTCAATTTGGTATGAAGAAAGGGAGGAGGTGAGAGAGATATCTGTAGGGAAGGTAGGAGGTAGAAGCCACTTTACGATCCCTGGTTATGTAGTAAGAGGAGGGGGATGAAACCATTGTTTAGTAATTTTACTAATAGCCTAATGCGATTGGCTAGGATTTCAAAAACTATAAGATAACAGAAACTAGAATATGTTTCACTCGTTTTCTCCAACCAATTTTTGAGAGAAATTACTTGTTAAGTCAGAGGGATGGTGCTTCTTCCCTTCCCCAAACTTTCACTTTTCTTCTTTTCTTCTTTTACTAGCTACCAAATGAGGGAAATACCTTTTTACCTTCCCCTTTTATATTCTCCCTCAACCTCTTTTGTATACCTCTCTATGAAAAGTTGCATAATAGTGACATATAGATGATCATGAATAATAGTTCCTCATTTTAGTATTGTCCATTGTAACTAACCATTTTGAACTATTTCATCTAAGTGCAATGGTATTTTTCCTTCCTTTTTAGAGTGCTGAACTAGCTGAGGTCCCATTTATGTCTGCTCCTTATTTGCACGAGGTGAAAGTCAACTCTTATAGAATTTTCTCTGCATTAAGTTTGGCATCAATCGTCATATAGCAAAGAAGCGAGTAAGAAGAGAGATAGAATAGTGAGCAAGAAAAGAAATAGAACAATCAAGTTCTAGTCAGTTTTGATCACGTATTCCCTTCCTCTTCTAGTTGTAAGGGACTATTGATGTAGGATAAAGTGGAAAGAAGGAATAAAATACCTATTCCCACAGAGAATCAATAAAGAAACACACACGAGCACAAAACTTTAATCTCAAATCAATTCAAATTTCATAATCTAAAAAATAATGAGGTATTATTGCAATGCTTAAATAGAAAACCCAATACATGGGAATTTAAGTAAAAATCCTAATTTAAAAAGGAAACAATCTCTTAACAAAAATTTACTACTATAATAGAATTCTCCTAATTAAAATCTGTTACTATAATTAAATCTTCTAGAATGTCCTATTAAATAATTGCATTAATAATCCAATATTTATTCCTAAATAACAATACAAAATTAATAATAAATTTATTTATTCCTTTCTGCATCATTCTCTTTGCCATTGAGAAAAAGTTCGTCTAGTTTTGAAATACCGAAGAATAATAAATCATAGTCTAGGAGATACATTCCAACAAAACATGCACATCCGATGGTTCTTGAGTACAATTTTTGGGAATAACATTGATACAAGCCAGAAAATGGATGCAACTTTAGACTCGAATATAAAATTTGACAAAAGAAAGTCAACGTGTTCTACCTCAATTGTGTCTTTCTATTTGTGTTTAACTTCTTGCACTGCACTTCCTTTAATTCAAACAACCTTTGAATATTCAATCAATACAACATTGATGGGGATCAAGATCAAGTTTGTAATTATTTATTTAGAGATTTGATGTATTTAATTATTTATGTAATTGTTATAATTTTAGGAGATACTATTTTATTAGTTAGGGTATTTTAGTCTTTTAATATTTTAAGAGATAATTGGTATTTTATTTCTATTAATAAGGGTAGTTTTGTCTTTTAATATTTTTAGGATAATTAGGATTTGCGTCCTAATTAAATTAGGACTTGCGTATTATTTAAAGGACTGATGTACTATCATATTATTCAGAATATAGATTAATATTATTGATTTGAGATTGCTTTGGTTTAATTTATCGTAGATATAATTATTCATTTTCTAGGATTAATAGACGTGGAGTTGCAATCCTAGATCTAGGGCTAATAGACGCAGAGTTAAAGTCCTAAACCCTAGTGATTTACATGTAGAGCTAAATTCTAAGTTTGCTATCATATTATTCCCTATTAATTGTTCTTTCAGAATTCTGTCCTACATCAAACATACTTCAGTCACTTTTAAGATCCTCACGAGTCTCACCAACTCCTTGTATTTTATTTACGCGTTCCATGAGTACATCAACCTTTGCTTCAAGTTCTGTAATAGATGTCTGAACATATTCCGTAAGTTTTGCAATTAAATCTTCAATTCGTTTAATACGTTCATCTTGTTGTAACATATAAGCATCAAACTTGGCGTTGACTTCTTCAAAATTCTCCATGGTTCCCACAAATAATATATATATATATATATATATATATATATATATATATATATATATATATTTAAACAAGGACTAAACTGAAAATTAATAAAACTTCAAGGATTAAAATGGAAGAAAATGACAGTACAGGGACTGATGTGAAACTAATGAAACTTCAGAGCTAAAATGAAAGAAAGTGAAAGTATAGGGACTAATATGTAAAGGTTGAAAGTTTGGGGAGATTTTAAAATTTTATGAAAGTTTGGGGACTAAATTAAAAAATTGTAAAAACTTTGGGTACCTAGTTGTAATATACCAGCAGCGGACTTGCTGCAGCAGCGGAATTGTAGCAGATTTTTTTTTCAATTTTTGGATAAGTTTGAGATGACGTTGTCACTTCAGATATTGGTATCGATTCTCTAACGAATTTCGACTATTGATGAATGCTAGAAAATTATGGTAGAAATCAAAAGATATCATGAATGTTGGCTTTGATACCAAAATGATGTACGTCAAGGTAGAAAGAAGGAATAAAATTCCTATTCTCGAAAAGAATCGGTAAAGAAACACACATGAGTACAAAATTTTAATCTCAAATCAATTCATATTTCATAACCTAAAAAGTAATGAGGTATTACTACAATGCTTAATTAGAAAATCTAATACTTAAGGACTAAGTAAAAATCCTAATTTAAAAAGAAAACAATCTCCCAACTAAAATTTACTACTATAATAGAATTCTCCTGATTAAAATCTACTATTATAATTTAATCTTTTAGAATATCCTACTAAATAATTTTATTAATAATTCAATATTTATTCTTAAATAAAAATATAAAATTAATAATATATATATATATATATATATATATATATATATATATATTTTATTTTCTTCTTCCTTTCCGCATTAACTGTGGTTGGGGATATTAGTTGACCAATCCAATTGCCCCAGGAGGTTCCTTGGCCGCATGGGGAAATGGGTAACCAATTAATATTTCCACTAAAAAGCTGCTGGTCGACGATCAACTAATGGGAAATACTATATGGATAGATTCATAATTAAGGTTATTGGAGAATATAACTTGAAGTAGCTCACTATCCAAGATAATTTTCTTGCTACTTCACTATTTACTTTACTGCTCTCTATCTTTTCTATTTTTTTTTGCATGTACCTTTTTGCAAGCCTTCGTCCTATTTATAGGGTTGTTTCACCATTACTGCCATGTGTGAATATTGAATACACCTATTGCACCTTTGTAGCATTTGTTGCTTTTGAAGAGTACTCCATTTTTCAAGGAGGGAAACTTGTGTACCTAGGCAATAAATGTATATGTTGTAATACTTTCTTCGCTTTGACTGGAAAAATCCAGTGGGATTTAAATCTTAATGAAGGAAAAAAAGTATAGTCTTCCCTTAAAAAAAGGAAACCCATTATTTTCTTATGCTTTAATGTAGTAGATCGTTGAGTCGATGCGTTCCAGTTTTATGACGTAGATTTTCAAATGTTGCATTCAGTAGTGAGCGGTGACTTTGTGAATAAATTTGTTAGGTTATTGCACGATCAAATTTGTTATCCATAAATAGCACCATTTGTTTGAACTTATTTCTATTCATGAGTATAGAAGAATTTAGGTGAAATGTGATTCGTTTTATCTCCTTTAACATATCATACTCTGAGTTTGGTGATACTTGAATCCTAGGAAGCATAGACACTCCCCGGAGGCCCACTAATACGTGTAAGACACAGATATGCTTGGACACATCACGGACACGCACCCATGGACTCCTCTTTTTTTCATTTTTTTAAAAAAAATTTTTAATGCCCGGACCGGACACAAGAGGACATGCCAAGGTACATGCCGGGACATGCCTTTGGACACAGCTGTGTTTGAAATAAAAAAAAAGAAGAAAAAGTGTAGTACTTAAATTGTAATATACAAGTTAAATGAGGGTACCCATAGGCAATTAGCTCCTCTCATTTTATTTCATATTTTTTTTTCTTTTGGATGTAATATTAGTATATTACTGCCAAGTGCTAATGCTTGTAACTTGCAAGTACTAAGTATGTTTATTATTTTTATTTTGTACATTTATATTATATTATATTATATAATATAATTGAACGTATCATTTTATTTCATATTTTTTTTCTTTTGGATGTAATATTACTGCCAAGTGCTAATGCTTGTAACTTGCAAGTACTAAGTATGTTTATTATTTTTATTTTGTACATTTATATTATATTATATTATATATATATATATATATATAATATATAATTGAACGTATCCCCGACGTGTCGTGTCCGAGTCCCGAGTTATGTCTACGCTTCATAGCTTCAAGTATTACCTTCATACATATCTGTAAGAATGTCATTAATTGATGATAGACTGTATGCCTCTTGAATATACTGAAAATAATTGATTGCAACCAACACACATTCTATTTGCTTCATGAATTACGAGAATCTCATAATGATTTGAGGAAGTTATAGTTATGTTTAGCTTTGTAGTTTTTCAAGATATAGGCATACGCAGTGTGTGTATAGAATATACATAGCATCTACCATTATGGTGGTATGAGAAATGTCATTTATCCGCATATTCAATCAACTGTGATGTTGAATCTCTTGGATAGAACAACTCCAAATCTGTCCTACCACGAAGATAGTGTAACATGTGTTTAATCCCATTCGTGTGTTTTCTAGTTGGTGCAAAGTTGTAAAAGACTATAAAATGTAATATCAGGTCGTGTGCAGTTTGCAAGATTAGTTAGTTTATGGAATTTCAGGCGCAACAAAGCACAACCTCTTCGCTTTTTCTTGGGGGTCGGAATGGATTTTTATCAATTTCAAGAGATTGAACAAACAAACATCAGTGTAATCAAAGGATGAACTCGACCCATATAAAAACGACTGAGAACCTTTCCAATGTATGTGAATTGATAGAAACAAATTCGGCCGTTCGACACCCTAACAATTTATTGACAAAGTCACTACGAAGTGGGGTGAAATGCTTTTTTAGTCACTAAACTAGAGTCCAATTTACATTTCCATCACTGAACTTGATTTTCTTACAATCAACACATTGAACTATACTTTTTTTTTTTTACTAGAAAATGAAAAAGCTGCCCAACTCTGTTAAATTTTTAATGGCTAAAGACATCGGAATGTCTACGTGAACTAATCAGAATAAATTCAAACAAAAACAATACCTGACGTAGAACTAATCAGAATAAATTAAAACAAAAACAATACCCGACACTTTGTCTCAATTTAAATATCCATTTATTTGGGTATTACACAATACACACCCACAAAACATTAGCCCATCCACAAAAAATTACATCTTCATCATCAACAGGAACAACCTCCTTACACCGTCAAAGATTCAATTTTTCAATAATTTAAAAACTCGATCAGAATTCTTATGGAGCCAATTGTCTTCACGTTATTAATATCAGATACATTATTGTGATGTAGCTTTACATATTTAGCATTTCTTCTGGATTAGCATTTGAAGAGGATGCTACAAACAATCACAAGTTCTTTTCCAAGTCACATGCAGGTTTCATGTCATTGCTTACAGTATAATTAATAATCCTGTGGCACATTATGATAGTTGAACACACTTCCTGAATCAAAATCTGAATGTTAGTCAACCCCTTGTTGTAAAGTTGGAAAAGATACATGACCCACATTATTACTATAACCAACCATAGCAGTGTAACCGTACGCAGCAATTGGTAGCACAGTGAAATCATTGAAATTAGGCTGTGGATCAGCATTAGGAACTTGATTCAGCTCATCAATATCTTGTTCTGCTTTGCTTTTAGTTTTCTTCCCCGCATTCCTATTGCCAGTTTTATATATCTTGCAAGAAATTGAGTTTGATGTAAAAAGAACTAACATGTTACAATGTTTTAGTCTCGAAGTGCTTGTTGCACATGCTTGATTAATTATTGAGACTATGGAAGACCACACTTGCAGAATCTTGGAGAGAGAGGGAGAGAGAGCAAGCGTGTAATAATTTCCAAGTCCCTTACTACATTATATTATTTGGCTGTAATTGCAACTTTTCTGCAAAGGAACCGTATTGTGCAAAGTGTAAACGCATTTATGGCTGATATTTTTCTGTGGCTTCATTTCCGAGGAAGATAGTAAGGCTCTTTCTCATAAGTGCAGTATTTTATGCTGTTATGTGATGTATATTTGACACTGTTAGTCTTAGTTTTCTGCATAGGATACATTTTGTTTACTCCATTTAATAAGGTTTTCCGTAGTGTTCTGGCTAATGTTTCTCTGGGCTTTTCAACTTTCTGAAGAAGAGAGTAGAGCTCTTCTCATAAGTGCAGTATTTTCTTTGTTGTTATGTGATGTATATTTTGGTTGTCAGCCCCTCTATCTCTTGGTATTTTCCTCATTATTATTGAATTTGAGCCGTTCACATATTCGCTGACATTTTTATAATTGAATTTATAGTAGAGGAATCTGAAACCAACAGTGAGGAGTCAGACGTTAGTGGTTCAGATGGGGATGACACATCTTGGATCTCTTGGTTTTGCAATTTGCGGGGAAATGAGTTCTTCTGTGAAGTTGATGATGATTACATTCAAGATGATTTTAACCTTTGTGGGTTATGCGGCCAAGTTCCATACTATGATTATGCACTTGATTTGATTCTGGATGTTGAGTCCTCTCATGGTAACTCCTTTTTACTAATCAATATAATTGTTTTGGTGTTTTACTTCAAATTTGTTATACAAGTAGATACGTGGGTGCATTCTAACTAGGAATAATCTTAAACGGACAAGGGAAGCATCGGTGAACTTCTGTTGTATGTGTGCTTGCCAGAGGGAAACTATTGGTCTTCTTCTCATACATTGTCAGGCGGTCACAGAGCTTCCTGTTGTCCAATTTTGGCTGATGATAAAAGAAATAAACAATGTCATATTTGATGGCAAGAAAAATAGCGTGAATCAATTGAAACATTTGCTATATAGTTCACTTCATTTATATTACATGAGCCTTAGATTCAGAGTTAGCACTCATAGATGTGTCCATTTATTTTTGGGGGGTTCTTATATATATATATATATATACTAGTAATTGCCCGTGCCTGAAGGCACGGCATAATGAAAAATTAAATTAAAATTCGAAAAATAAAAATATTATTATTATCTATATTATTATTAAGGAAATTATAAAATATAAAAATTATAAATATTATTATTATCGGTATTATTCTTCTTCTTATTCTTATTCTTCTTCTTCTTCTTCTTATTATTATTAGTATTATTATTATTATCGGCATTATTATTATTATTATTATTATTATTATTATTATGGATATTATTATTATCTGTATTATTATTATTATCAGTATTATTATTATTATTATTATTATTATTATTATTATCGGTATTATTATTATTATTATTATTATTATCGGTATTATTATTATTATTATTATTATTATTATTATCTGTATTATTATTATTATCGATATTATTATTATTATTATTATTATTATTATTATTATTATTATTATGGGTATTATTATTATTATTATTATTATTATTATTATTATTATTATTATTATCGGTATTATTATTATTATTATTATTATTACTATTATTATAATTATTATTATTACTAACGGAAAATTATATTAAAATTAAATTAAAATTCGAAAAATAAAAATATTATTATTATCTGTATTATTACTAAGGAAATTATAAATATTATTATTATCAGTATTATTATTATTATTATCGGTATTATTATTATAATTATTATTGTTATTATTATTATTATTATTGTTGTTGTTGTTGTTCTTCTTCTTATTATTATTATATTAATTATTATTATTATTATTATTATTATTATTATTATTATTATTATAGTATAAGGGTGAATTTGATTTGGACGGCAAGAATTTTTTTGCGAGATGAAATGTGAGCTATTAGATTAAGTTAGAAGAATCTGAACCGTCTTTGTGCTTTTAGATTCAAAATGAATTCTATTTTATTATATAGATATACATATATGTATGCTGTGTGTGTCTGTGTTTGTGTGCGTGCTATATGTGTGTGTGTGCATGCATGTGCGAGTATTGCTGTGTTTTTTGTCTTATTGATACGAGGGGCTGGATTTTGTTGGGGCTGGGAGTGTTCTTGAATATCTTGCGCATATTCTTCTTTATCATTCCTATGCCACCTGATAGTCTGCTGTATACACCATATGCTCATGGACTCCCCTCCCTCCTCTTCTTCTGGTCTGTTTTTAGTATACTTTTTTGAATTCATATCAAAAAATAAATTTTGGTTTAATTCTTTTGCCTTCATCTAATCTCAAATTTAAAATTCTGCGTCTAAATCCTTTGACAATTGTTTTCGATATTAAAATATGAGTACTCTATTTTTAAAATTTATATTGTCTGCTCGCTTGTTGCGTTTTAAATATGCAATGCCTAAATTAAGACGGCTGTAATGTGTAAATTACGATGGGCATAGTAATGTGTAGGCGATATGTTTACAGAGGAACAGAATGAGTTAGTTGAATCAGCGGCAGAGATGCTTTACGGTCTGATCCATGTCCGATATGTATTGACAACTAAAGGACAGGCTGCTATGGTGAGCGATCGGTCTTTAATATTAAATTGGTAGAGTTGTACTTCTATTGCTTTTAATATGGGGCAGCGGCTGTCTTTTTACAGCTGGAGAAGTACAAGAATGCTGAATTTGGTAGATGCCCAAGAGTTTACTGTTGTGGACAACCCTGCCTACCTGTTGGCCAGTCAGATGTTCCTCGGCAAAGCACCGTAAAAATTTACTGTCCCAAGTGTGAAGATCTCTATACCCCTCGGTCCAGGTTTCAAGATAGTATCCTTTATTTTGGGTATTTGAATCTTAATACCAATATCTGGTAGTACCTTTACATGCACATGAAATCATTGTTTGCTAGATGCTTAATTCATATTTGCATAAAGGAGGGTGCACATGTAGAATTACTAGTAGTTTTGACCTTCCCCATTCTTCGGTGGAAAGATATAATTCTAAGTATCATGCATCCACCTTCCAGTTGACAGCTTCCATTGTCAACTTTTAGTGCTAATTTATGCAATTAAAGGATATTAGTTGCCTTAGATAAAGTCCTTTCATGCATTGTTAGTATCTTTTACTCTCTACAAGAATATTTTTTTTCTTGGTACCATATAATGTAGATACTCGAGTTTACAACCATGGATTATCTTTTCGGTTTCAAGTTTCTTTAACTGTAGCTAGACCTTGATGGAGCCCATTTCGGAACCACATTTCCTCACCTGTTCATGATGACTTATGGACACCTCAAACCACAAAAGACATCACAGAACTACGTTCCTAGAGTATTTGGTTTCAAGGTCCACAAGCCATGATGATGGAGTTGCAAGCTCCGTTGGGATGGGATTTTTTGGCTGCTGCTCAGAATGGGAGTTTCTTCCATAATACACTGTATTATTGAAAAGTGAAAACTTTCTTGCTTCTGCTACGAGGCAATGCTTTTATAAATACAGCTATAGTTCAGAGGTCCCTTAGAATACCAGATGACAAACTAGGTTCATTTTTCATAAATGATTGGTAAAATGTTTGAAGAAAGCAATTTGACATAAATTTCTAGCTAAATTTTCACTTTTAGCTCCCTTTTTTTTTTTTTTTTTTTATATATATATTTCATTTTAATTACTGATTTTGTTGTTTAATTCAGCTGCGTTTTTTAGATAGCTTCCTTGGGTGTAAATTCTCAACAACAAAAAATGTAAATAATAAAAATAAAATAAAACTAAAAGTAGCAGACACGCTCATCTGGACAAAATACCTGGGTTGCAAGTCAGATGAGAAAGAGAAACACTTGTAGGATTTTGGTCCAATGGTTATTTTCATCTATTGTTTCTCAAGAGAGTGAGAGTTCAAACTTTTACCGTGATAAAGTAATATGTGTAAATTTAAATTATGTCTTAAATTAACAACAAAAATAAAATAAAATAAATAAATAAAGTATCAATAGTTGATACATAACATCTAATGTAATTCATATCCTCATAATAAATTCACCAATTGATGAAAATTAAACCAAATCAACAACTACATACATTTAAAAGGGAAAAAGTAAAAATACTCTTTCACTAAAATATATTAACCTAAGTAGTAGAATTGACACTCGTGAGAATAGTATAACTAATGAGTCTTTCTATACTTATTCATAAAATTTATCTGCAGAAAAGATAAAGGAGTATGACCCTACTATATTTATCTTAATAATTAAAAGTGGAGTCACACTTATTTGTCCTTTCTGCGAGTAAGTACATCGAGTAAAATTTGTTGATAAGTCTCGAATTTTTCATAACTAATTGTACACTTCAAAATCATTGAAGTATCTACTCTCCACACTTTGAAGAATCATAGTTCACCTAATGGAGGAGGAGTATTTTTTTTAACCACTCTCGTGCCAAATTTTAACCACGCGGAGTTATAAGTGTGCTTTTATTTTCAATTTTAATTTAAATCATCAAATATAACGTAACTCCAAAAGGATGCTTAGATTAGGCATGAACAACAGGCCAGTTCGGCCTAGTCCAACTCGGGCTTGTCAAGCCTTAGCCCTTGACAAGGCCGAGCCAAACTTTGACTTCCCAACTGCTAGGCCAGGGCGGACCGGGCTTGGCGTGTGAAGAGGCAGCCTACTGCGGCCTGCAGGCCAGGGCGGTCCAGTCCGGTCCGGTCCAAATACTATCTTTATCTTTTATTATGTCTTGTACTCTTTTTTGCACGGCCAAATAATTTCTATAGTAAATGCATATTTTCAACGATTCCGCACTAAGTTTTCTTCTTTTTTCATCGAATACCCTATGAGATAAAGAAAAACAAGATTCCGAAGCTATGGTACTAGCTTGGATAGTTAGTACATCATGGGCCATTGTGACCAAAGGGAGTATATTAATTTTTTTTAATTCTTGGTCGGCCATAAAACTCCAAAAATCAGTACTATAATATAATTCAAGATTGTTTAAACTACTCGTGTGTGTTGAACTTTTTGATTTATTGGATAGTGATTTTAATATTGATGCATATTTAGAAGATGAAGGGGCAGGGGGTGGTGCATGTATAGATGTAGAATCTACATATTTATATTGTTTATAAAATTCATTAAATGTATTATTAAAATTTAATTTAATATAATCAATATTACTACTAGTTATAGCTTCTAAAATACTTTCTACACCTTATAATTTTATAATTGGGTTTAATGCAGCAACACAAAAAAATAACAGTTGGCATGTCTTTAAAGTATTTTTTTTTTCTTCCATTGAAAAAATAAGGTCAGAATAAAAATGATCATATTTAAAATCTTTAAACATAATTGCTATTTTTAAACTTGCAAACAGAGCATGATGAATTATAGGATAAGAAACACTACTTAATATTTTTGTGTGTTTTTAAAAACTTTAAGAATAGTTAAAAGTTGACTAAGTAGATCCAGTCTTGGTTTATTAATTCACGATTAGCTTTTGTATTATAAAACTACATAAGTATATTTTTACGTTTATAGACATCTATAAACAAATCATATGTACTATTTCACCTAGTGTTATTATAAAATTTTACTCTTTTAATTCTAATAAGGTTTATGGTTTACTTGTGTAAAGTGAATGCTGCCGAGATCGTTTTCTAGTAACAACCTAATGCCTATAAAGAGACGGGAACCTTAATTGCTTATGTAGGAGAATTGCGTTGAATGGACACCAACGATGCCTTAACCCGTTGTCTATAAAGAGATAAGAACCTTGGCAGAATCGACGATTGATACGATAGAAGTTGCCACACCCAATTATGTATTGTTGAATGATAAAACAAATTGAATCTCAAGAATATCTAATAAACACTCATAAATTCTCAAAGAACCAAAAAATGGAGAATAAATCTTCTCAAAAATATATTGAATGAATAATGATAATTGTTATAAATTACAAAGCTTTGATATCTATTTATACTAATCTATGAAATCATAATCCTACAATTGATAGGAGACTTAATTACAAATTAAATCTAATCAACTATGGACATAAAATCCTAATTTGAATCAAAATTGCTCAAAATCGCATGGTCAAGCCTACTTTGACTTTTCCTGAAATCCGCTCACTGCGCCTGGGCGCAGTGTTTTAACTGCAACATCGCGACGGGGCACAATCACTAGACCGGGACGCGCTCTGAACTCATTGTCCGCGCATTCCTCTCGGTCACATTGCGTCGAGGCGCGGTCTTCCTTCACAAACATCGCTCCAGGGCGAGGTCCCTATTTTCTGATTTGACTTTCTACAATTGGGCTTGTACTTGCTTGCAACATAGGAACCATCTTTGGGTGTTCTTCATGATTTGATTCACTTGCAATTTCTCTAGTCCATACTTCTTGAATTAATCCAACAAGCTATTTCTTGAATTGTTTTGCTCTTGCTCGCGTCACTGGTCCAATAGGAACTTGAACTGGATCTCCCCACGCTTTAAATCCTTGATTCCTATCCAAGCCAAGCATGCCTTTATTAAATTCTTTCCCCTCTTGCATGAAGAAAATGCCTAAAATTTTGAATTCTTCTATTCGAACCATAAACATAACTAATCACTCTGAACTCATTGTCCGCGCATTCCTCTCGGTCACATTGCGTCGAGGCGCGGTCTTCCTTCACAAACATCGCTCCAGGGCGCGGTCCCTATTTTCTGATTTGACTTTCTACAATTGGGCTTGTATTTGCTTGCAACATAGGAACCATCTTTGGGTGTTCTTCATGATTTGATTCACTTGCAATTTCTCTAGTCCATACTTCTTGAATTAATCCAACAAGCTATTTCTTGAATTGTTTTGCTCTTGCTCGCGTCACTGGTCCAATAGGAACTTGAACTGGATCTCCCCACGCTTTAAATCCTTGATTCCTATCCAAGCCAAGCATGCCTTTATTAAATTCTTTCCCCTCTTGCATGAAGAAAATGCCTAAAATTTTGAATTCTTCTATTCGAACCATAAACATAACTAATCATAGCCTGAATTTTATATATTGTCATTTCTAAATAATTAAATCTGGATTGAACAATAAAATTTATTATATAACAAACACATCTAGCATGAAAAAAAAAGCATCATTTACTATATGCATTAAATCATTTTTTAACATGTTAACAGAACTAGTGTTATTGTTTACATTATCTAAACTAATACTCATTATTGAGTATATATTGTTTGGCCAGTATGAGGTAATTCAAAAAATTCAAATCCTATTATTCTTTTTTGCATAATCATTTCAAAATCTATCCAATTAGCAGTAATACAAATATAGCTAACTCCAGATTGATGATTAACAAACCAAATATCAGTAATTAAACTAGTTTTACCATCAAAATTGTCAAAATATTCAATTAGTTCCTTTTTAGATTTATTATATAATTTAATTGTATTAAGTTTAACAGTCATTCTGCTTACTTGTTTATATTTTGGTTGCAATCCGGATTAAATGTAATCGATACAACGCTGATCGTCAAAAAAATTGAACGGGAGTTTTTTCTCGATCACTAATTTGACTTGCAACTCTTTTTTGTAATATTTGATCATAACTCCAATTGTGATCGGAATGATCAATTTGTGTTTGAGAAATTTCATCGATTAATTTATGATTTTTCAAACATGATTGGTATAAGGCATTAAATATTTTGCATTTGACATTTTTAACACATTCGGCAATCCACACTTCGATGAAATATTTTTAAATAGGTGCGGTACGTTTGCTTTGCTCACTGGTAGGTCATAGAAATAACTGAGTCGAACTCATTCCACTTTCAGCCATAATGATATTTGGGTCGTTTTGGATAAATTACGGCATTTGTGGTCCTTCTAGAGTGTTGGAGGAATCCATTGTATTATAATAAAATATAGTAATAAAAATATAATATTAAAATGAAGCTTTGTAGGTATTATAGAATATCATAATACTAACTAGAAAGAGGTAAAAATTATGAATCGAGAGAATACTGATAAGAGAGAAAATTGTGAAAACTTATAGAGAGAATGAATTGCATTGTGAATGATTTTTATAGAAACCGTTTGTTTATAACCGTTTGTTTGTTTGTTTTTTCTCAGTTAATATGCAGGCCTTAATTTGTCACAGCCTTTACTTTTTTTTATCTTTTTTTTTTTGTGTGCAACTTATCAGGTGGTCAAGTGGTGATGAGTTTAGTGACTGATGGGATGGGACGGCGGGGTCACGGGACAAGCAGCAACAAGCAGTCGTTAGAATTTTTTTTAATACGGTTGGGCGTTGCTAGCTTGGGCCTTGGTTGTTGAAAGTGAATGGATTAATATGCCTTAATGGATTGCTGACTAGGACCGAAGGAAGGGCTGGACCGCTAGGCTGGGCCGAGATTGGAAAGCTTGAAGGGCTGGGCCGAGATTGGAAAGCTTGAAGGGCTGGGCTGGGATGCAAGTTGGCAGGTCGGGCCAGTGCCTCAGGCCGATCTAGGCCGTAGGCCAAGCCAGACCCTTTTTTAGGAGGGCCTAGTTGGATCGGATTACCACGATAATAAAAAGGATTCTTTACATAAGTATACAACTTTTATAAAATAATTATAAGAATAGTGCACTAAACAAAATAATTACAAAAAAAGTTCAACAAGAATAAACCTATTAAATCATTATCCCTTAAATTAAGGAGAACAATAACCACCATCCTATTTAATCTTTTCTATTTAATTGCCTCAATAACCAACATCAGATATATATATATATATATATATATATATATATATATATATATATATAACAAAATAAACATGCAGCCCATTGGACGGAGCCCACCCCCACCCTACCCCTGTCCCCTCCGGCCTCTCCCATGATCTCCACCACCACTGCCATTCTCATTGTCTTCGCATCATATGTAGAACTTGGCTTTGTGTGCAAGCAACACCCGCACTGTAATGTTTCCAATTCGGTCATTGCCGGAGGACTGCTCCAACTTGGAGAAAGTCCACTACCAGAATGATTAAGCATTCTCTGGTACTGCTCTTCGCAAATCGCTGGTGAATGGCTACTGTTCCTAGAGGGATCATTTAGAATCATGGATGAATCAATATCCTTTCTTAAATATGGTAGTACAGATTTTCCGGAGGTTGAACAGTTGTCCATGTTTTGCTTACCAACCAAAACCGTAGAATCATTGTGATAATTACACTTCTCTTGTTCCAAAATTGTAATATTAGTATCTGATAAGTGTTTTTATTTTGCGTTTGTAATATTAATTTTGTGTTTGGTTACCAACAACACTATGGAAATATGCTTATGACTATTTTGGTTACCAACATAAACTAAAATGGTTACCTTTATATGAAAATTTGGCTACAAGCTACACCATATTCAAAAATAATTTTTATGAATATGGCAACTGTTATAAATTGTTTTTATGACTATTTGGTTACCCATTAAAATTAAAATGGTTACCTTTGTATGAAGGTTTGTCTACCAACTGTTCTTAATTCTTTTATAATTTATTGGTAACCCGATAAAACTGAATTGGTTACCTTTGTATGAAGATTTGGCTACCAACTGTACTATGAGAAAAAAAAAATCTATAATAGATTTTTTATAATTAATTGGTAACCTAGTAAAACTGAATTGATTACCTTTGTATGAAGGTTTGACTACCAACTGCACTATGAAAAAAAAAAACTATAATTGATTTTTTTATAATTAGTTGGTAACCCAATAAAACTGAATTTGTTACTTTTATATGAAGGTTTGACTACCAACTGCACTATGAAAAAAATAATTATATAATAATTTTTTTATAATTACTTGGTAACCCAATAAAATTGAATTGGTTACTTTTGTGTGAATGTTTGGCTACCAACTGCGGTATGAAAAAAAAAATTGTATAATAGATTTTTTTTTTATAATTAACTGGTAACCCAATAAAACTGAATTGGTTACCTTTGTATGAAAGTTTGGCCACCAACTGCACTAAGGAAAAAAAATATTCTATAATAGATTTTTTATAATTAATTGATAACTAATAAAACTAAAATGGTTACCTTTATATGAAGGTTTAGCTACCAATTGCACTATGAAAAAAAATTAATATAATAGATTTTTAATAATTGTTTGGTAACCCAATAAAACTAAAATGGTAACATTTGTATGAATGTTTGGCTACCAACTGCACTATAAAAAAAAATCTATCATATATTTTTTATAATTAATTGGTAACCCAATAAAATTGAATTGGTTACCACATTCCTTCCAAAATAAGTATATAATTCAGTTTTATTTTTCAATGCTAATTTAAGATATTTTTAAAATATAAAATTGGTGTTTATATATACATGTGTAAATTATATATATATATATATATATATATACACGATACTCCATGTATATAGATTACTCCCGTCCCTACGCCCAAAAATGTAGAAAAGTTGGCGCATGGATTGAGATGTTTTCGGCAGTTAACTGGAACATAACATGGCAAATCAAATTTAAATACAAAATGTTTAAAATTTGAATTCATTGAATATGAGCCAACAAAAGCTGGTAGAGTAATTATTCCCACAAAAATCGGTGCATATCACTTAAAAAACGGTAGAGCAATTACTAATTATGTAAATAAAATATTAAAAAGGTACTCATTCTGTAAATAAGTTTAGAATATACTTTTATTGTAATATTTTTAAAAAATGTATAAGAATATGTAAATCACCCTATTAAAAATGAGGCCTGATCAATGTCTGATAGGTCAGGTCGGATCAGTCCAAGTTTTGATCAAGTCAGACCAAGGTCGGATCAAAGTAAAATGTGCAACTCTAACACTAAAATGTCACTTTTGCTCTAAATCTATTTAGTCTTACTTAAAATAACAAAAATTGCGATCTAAACTTGTTTATAACTTGCGGTCAGAATAATTAAGATCTTTCTAAATAAGATGTAGGCAAAAGAGTTTAAAAATCGAATAACGTAGTTATAAATTGAGGCTTTGACTATATATATGAATTCGTTGACTTGATTCGGAGGTCATATGGCTTTATTGCTTGTTTTCTTTGCTTTTGACTTTTGTCTTTTAGAACTGGCATCAGGGTCATATGATTACCTACTTTAAGAGCTGTGTTTCGGTATGTGTATAATTATTTTAAATATATCGAGTTTTTCTCTTTCCAAAAGTGCTTATTTTTAATTTCTCTTGTAGTTGCTTTTACAAATATGGCTAAGCTTAATCCTACTCCCTTAGTCGAGAATTATAAAATTATTATTAATTTTCTAAACGTCAATTATAACTAACAGTATTTTTTCGATAATTTATAATTATATTAATATAAATTAAATAAATTTATGTTAATTTTAAATTTAAAAATATATATTTTTAAATTTAATATTAATCTTATAATTTAAAATAAAAAAATATTTTATTATTAAACAATGTCAACACATTATTTAAAAATACTATTAAGACACCAACTCATTGTCTTTGGTCCAAAAAATTGTACTACTAGAACCAAAACTCTTTTTATACTCTTAGAAATTAAAACTCTATCTCCACATCCTTCCGCCAATCAATTGCAAATTAAAACCCATTAATTTTCAGAACTTCACGAACAACCAAAACGTTCTAAATCACAAGAGCACCATCTTAAGCTTCAACAAATTGAATTTATACCTAGACTTTATTATCAGGAACCCATAGCCTAATGTTTTAGTCCCCGTCCAATTCGATTTCAATCTAGCATGGAACTTCCTTGATATATAATTTAGTATTAAATTGACATTGAGATGTTCAAAGAGTGCAATTAAAAACTTTGGATTCTAAATAATTTTTTTATTAAAAATATAAAAATAATATTATAACTAAATGTTAACTTGTTATTTTACAACAATTCTAGTATTTATAAAAGTCCTTTAGTTACTTAGTCATAAATTAAATTCTAATCTAAAAATCATAATTGGAATTTTACTTTTAAGTTTCAACTCAAGTTTAGACTCTAAAAAACTATATATGAAGAATATATTAAAAAAATATTATGATTAAACAATAACTTATATTAAAAAAATATTACATATATTACAAAATCTATTAATGATTAAACATTAGTTACTACTTCTATTTCATATATGATACCTTTAGTTAATTAATATTAGGAAATCAATTCTAACTTATATATCAATGATTAAAATTTAACTCATTGTTCTACAACAATCTATTATTAAATAACTATATATAAAAAGTATAGAAAAACTATTACGAATAAATAATAATAATTATTAAACAACATAACATATATTACAAAATATATTGATAATTAAATTTTAGTAATCAATTTATTTCATATAACAGACCTTTAGTTAATTATTGTTGTTAAATTAAATGGAAACTAGCACGTAATTACATGTAAACTTACATATGAATTGGTTAGTATCCACGAAGCGGAAGTTGAATCGGAATGCCAAATCTACAAGTAATGTCACGAACACAGCTACTATAATCCTTTGTACAAACGCTTCTTGGCATTATGGAGTAGTTACTAGCAACGATGCGAATGAACTCAGGTGTTCACACCAAGTACACCCAAGTCTATTGATGAAAGCATGAAAATACTAGAGAAAGAGTATTTACAGAGAAAACTGTCTGAAAAAAATAATACGTTATTTTTCCTTTGGCCCTACCCTCTGCAGGAGTCAAGTATTTAACGAAGAATCCCAATTAATATGGGATAAGTCTACGACTGACTAAATCAGGAGAGTTATCGCATATAGAGTCTTGACCATATTAAGTATTATCTAAAATACTTCCAAGTGATATGGGACTCGCCCAATCCCAATTGGGTTATCCAATATTCATACCTAAGTGGATGTCCATGATCCACGAATTCGACCTGGATCAATTACTAACATCTCCCACATAGACACTTGGTTTATAAAGTTACGTACTTATCTCAAATCAATCATCTTTAGGTTTCCTCGTACAGGTGCCTTGGCGAGAGCTCACATACTAAGTATCCATCATAACTGATATGAAGCATCTCCAAAAAAAATATTGTCATGTCCTAGACCAATCGATCACATTCTGTTGAGTATTTCAAATTCCTCATTAATTACATTTTAGAAATACACTCAACCCCATTTGCATTAGTATGCTCACTTTTAAAAAATATATATATACTTATAGTATAATATATAAAGTTTAAAATAGCTCATAGCATAACCAATGTCTGAATGTGATGCCAGACAAATGTCTTCCTTAAACTCTCACGTCAATCTTCATTAACTTTGCTGTTTTCCCAAACAAGTACCTATATAACCTCATTATGTGAACTTAGGAATACAAGCTATAGTAATAACACAAAGTCTTTGTTTCATGACATATGTTCAAGTTACTAATGATAATAGTTAATGTACACAGTGATTGGATAAAGATCCACCACATCACTCTTCTGTACTATGTCACGTATTTTGCACACGAGATACAATTCTCATGTTACCATAGAGTTCTAAAAAATAATGTTGTTCTATATGTCACGCCTCCAAATCCAGCTTCGTTTCAAACATATCTAGTGCTAACGGTACAACCTCATTCTTAAACTTTACAACATTCATTACCAATATTTATGATTAAACTCATTTATTTAAAGACTTTACAACACTTCTTTATTCTAGAATCACAATCTTTACAAATTCTATTACATCTCAAAATCATACACATAATGATTTATTCTATTACATTAACGAGTATGCAAAACTCACCATACAACACTAAATCTTCCTTCCTATACATTCTTCTACACGTATCTATCTGATACTCATAACATTAACACTCAACTGGCATAGTTAATTGCTTTACTAACTTTTTACCTTTTCTAACCTTTACTCTTTACAAAACATCACTGCCCCAAAATGGTTACATCAAAATATTTAATCATTTCTAAAACAAAGTTTGATTACTAAAAACTTAAACGTTAATCACTTTTAATCATTAACCATTCCTTTTCCTTTGCCTATTTTTAGAACCTCTGGACTTCCCGGCTTCGCTAAAAATGTTTATTTTAAACAAGGGTGAACAATTATATTGCTTAGCTAGTTTAACAGTTATCACATAACACATACTTCACGTTTCAAACATGCTTTACATTTAATACATGATTCACATTTCTCATGCTTCATATTTAATACATGCTTCACAATTCTCATGCTTCATATTCAATACATGCTTCACTTAATATATGCTTCCCATCTTCTCACATTTCATATTTCTCTTTTCATAAATATAATAGAGTTTACAATTCTCATGTTTATTGTGTTTATATAAAACAACTAATTTCAATCATCATTTGAACAATTAATTTTAGTTAAACAACGAAATATCACCAGTTTAACCTCATTGTAACACAAAATGCACATTAAACAAGTCCATAAGAATTTTATGTAACATTGAAAAACTTGTACATAAACAACAAGTTTACATCTAACAACAAATTCACATTTAACAAGAAGTTCTGAAAAAACTTGTCTGATTCGCTTATCAGACTTACGCTAATATTTCGCATTCCTAGTACGACCTATATATATTAATAGAGTCGAACTACCAATTAGACACTATTGAACTATTTATATTGGTTTAATGCACCTAAGGACCCATTTTATACATAAAATTAACTTATTTTTCTAAGAAAACTGACCAGACCTGGATCTGACCCGACCTTGAAAAATTACACAGCCAAAAACAGGGACCTAATGCAGCTGCCCTAGGCTTTAGTGTCGTGGCATTAAAGTCCAATTTTTGAACCTTTACTTTGGACTGCACAACCCTCGCGCACTAAAAAGCCCATAACTTCTTCATTTCTTAATATTTTTGAGTGATTCAAGCACTCACGTCTTCGTAACTTCCCACTCTACAACTTTTTTTTAAAATTAAAAATCCAAATTCCAACTACACCAGGCTGCACCTCGTTCAGACGAGTGTATAAAAATTAGGTTTTATATTTCATTACTTTAATAGACAAACCTTAACATCTCATGTATTATTTAACTAGTTTATCATGTTATATGACTCACTAACATTGTAATACATAACATATATCTTATAAAATTTCAAAATAACTTATACACTTGGGGTTCATGGTTTAGAAAATTGTTTTAGCATCTAAGCTTTCTTACTTTCAAAAATCATTTCCATCATCTTATTTCTCATGCATCAAAACATACTTTGACCACATAACTTCATCAATACCATCCTTATTTCTTCAGATCCACCATGATCCACCATCATAACATCAAAGTCCCACAACAACACATACAAATAACTATACTTATAAAATGAAAGTACAAGTTTTAAGGCTCAAGAACACTTTTAAACCTTTTAAGTGTTCTTCCTCTTACTAATGATTGAATGCTTGGCTTGATGATCCTTCTCCTTGATAGCTCTTTAAGCTCGAAAGCTCCTTTGTGATCTACTCACAATCTCTCATTTTCTATTTCTTCCTTCTTTCTTTTTTCTTTCTTTTTTCTCTCTTACATCTTTCTTTCTAATCTTTCCATAAATGAAAAGTAACAAAAATGCCAACTCTTGCAAGTATACAAGGCTCTCCTATTTATAACCAACCAAGACCTAGGGCAAATTGGTCATTGGCACAAAAGAAGGAAGCTTCCTAGCAATTTCCTCTAAGGGTAAAATGGTCATTGTTACAAAGTAGGAAATTTCCTTTCTTCTTACTTGTAATATATGTAAGTATACTTACATATGATATTAGGGCAAAATGGTTAAAAAGCCACCCCCAGGAAACTTCCCAGCACCTTCCTCTCAATTATTTAATATATATAGCCTATACATACATAATTATATGTATATTAACATTTCCAAATGGTCAAAAGGGCCCTCAATTCTCCACCAATCTGGTCCTACATGCTTTAAACATTTCAAGGACCCTAACTCCCTTCATCTTGCTTGATAAAAGACCTCCTCATACCTTTTCACCAAGTTTAATTCTTTTAGGACACCAATGCCCTTCCTCTTGCTTGACAAATGACTTCTTCATGCCCCTCCATGTTTTAAAAATCCAAGGACCCTAATGCCCTTCATCTTGGCTGGCAAATGCTTCCTCATGCCCCTCCAACCAAATTGGTTAGCTCAACTTTCTAGTTTGCATTCTAGTTAGCTCTCAACTAACTAGTTAGCTCTCAACTAACTAGTTAGCCTTCTAGTTCATTCCCAACTAAATTAGTTAGTCTTTAAAGTTTGACTTTGACCTTTTAACATGTTGACTTTGACTTTCTGTATTTCTACCGTATAATTCTCAATTATTTTTCGTATTATACTTGTATAATAATTCATATTATACTATTATTTTTCCCATATTCTACTCGTAACTCGTATAATAATTCATATTATACTCGTATTCTACCCCTATTTATACGTCGTATAAATACCTAGCTCATATATACGTCAAAGTATACTTATTAATTAAATTATAGGTTTTAAATCTCATAGCCCATAACTTTGTCATTCAAGGCTAATATTCAAGCTTTGTTAATTAATACCATAACTTAGATCATTCATCATATAATTAACTTAATTAATTATATCACATGACTTTTCTTTTTATTCCATATTCAAACTTATTAATTTATTAGTTTCGTTGTCTATTAATTCACTTCACTCATCTTCTTGTTTGCCTAAGAATATATCTAGCACGAACCTATATATATATATATAGACACACACACACACACACACACACACACACATACACACACACACACACACACACACACACACACACACATACACACACATCTACTTCACCGTAAACATAACTTTTCAATTGAAATTATTTCATTAATAAATGATAACACACTCAAAGATCACCATATCTCTTATATAATGCTCTCAAAAATCCCCGCATTCGCTACGGCGGACCTTGTGGATTATACTCCATACATTCTTCAAAACTTAACTAATGATCCCATAATCATATTGGTTGAATTAGTCTATTTTAGACTATACATTAAAAATTTCTCTTACTTAGTCCCGAGATATTAACTTGATCTCAATCTTATTATTTATACAAGTATCAACTTGTAGTTCATCCGTATAAATGGATAACACCATATATAACAGTCTAATTTTAACCTTAAGATTTAAATGTTATATAACTTTACATATCCAAGATTCACGGTATTAAATCATTAAGACGGTTCTTGGGAATAGAGAATCTCGCGATGAATGTTTGTATCTTCATCTGTGATAAATATTTGCATCTTTATCCATGACAAATGTTTGTATCTTTGTCTGGTGCAAAATTTCCTTTCCGTACAGAACATACCCAACTAGTTAAAACCCTCACTCAAAACACATTTGGTAATAGTGATATCTCTTCATATCAATATTCTTACTTATCTGGCATTCAGAATAGTAATAACAAGTTTGTACTTGGGTCTGAGCAACCTAACGATGAATTTGACCATTTCACATCGATTAGTCCTGTCTCAGATGCTTATAGTACTCACAAATATTATTTACCATTCTCATTCTGATAAGTAGGTCATTATTAATACCATATTAACGTTTTACTATATATTTGAAGTTCAAAATTTTGGCATAACATGATCAATCCATATGATCAATACCCTCACTCAGATTTATAGCTCTTTAACAATTCTAGGTTATAACAAAATAAATACATAACAACATTTTGATGATAATAAATAATATCATTGATTTAATATTCGGTTACATGGTTTGCTTGTTCGTATTACAACAGTCATTATGACTTTATACAAATATAAGTAATATAACATGAAACCTAGTCTACGCTTCTTTATGTTCATGACCTTCTTATCGTTCTTCTTAATCTACAAATAAGTTTTATTCGGCTTAGCAAGTCTAACATATTATCACATACACAGTTTATGCTTTCATATAAACTTTAACATGCTTTGACTAAACTTACATCTCAGTTAATAATCATATTAATTTACGCTTAACAATAAACATATTTTATGTATACTCACATGCATCATCAAATATCAATTAACATTTAACAATTAATCAAGAACTAACACTGAATCATGTTATCACATAAGATCTTCATTTATGTACTTTCACATATCAACTATCACATAATAACATGAACAATCTTATAACATGCAAATAATACATAAAGGTTTAGAACTTGTCTCGAATCGAAACTAGGGTTTCTCGGCGGAGCGTTAAAACCTTACAAAACGGGTTATGTGTACCTAAATGTTAGTTTATCGAATTTTACTTCTTGATAAGTATTTTTATAAATTAACTAGATTATTTCCATTGATAGAATATTTAAGATAAGTGGCTAACACAAAATCTCTTTTTTTAAGCATAGAAATTCGAGAGCCTCTTTAAATTTTCAGCTTCGACCTCTTTTTCGGTAACAACCATAACTATGTCATACACAAATATTTTGGGGTTATTCTTGATTCTAAATTCATTAGAATTTCATGATCTACAACTTGTATGTAGGTTTCCAAGGCAGATTCAGATTTTAAGGTTTCAAAAATTTGCAAAAATAGTCAGTGAGTATACTTTAATCAATATTTTTAAGGTTAACCATGTGAAACATGATACCGTCACTACAAGAAAAAATCTTATCTCCGACGGAAAATAAGCAACTTTCGTCGAAATTACCTTATTTTCGACAGAAAATTCGGTCGTAACTAAGCGCATCGGGATTAATTCTGTCGAAAATTCAGTCGGAAAATTAAAAGTTATTTCCGACGGAATTATTTCCGTTGGAAATTCCGTCGGAAATAACTTTTAGTTTTTTTATAAAACAAATATGCAGTGGATACCTTGCAAAAATGGGTCAGCCATCTTTGGGAACTTCCTGCGATCCATGTTGCACAAAATAAAGGAAATAGGAAAGAGAGATTGTTTTCAACACAATAAATAGAAATTAGAATTGCACAAAATAAATTTAAAGGATAATTTTCAGCAATAATATCCCAATTTCAGCAACAATATCCCAATTTCAGAACATCCATAATCCCAATTTCAGCACAATTTTTTTTTCAGAGCATCAATAATCCCAATTTTCAGAGCATCAATAATCTCAATTTCAGCAAATAATCATAATTTCAGTTACAATAATCGCAATTTCAACAACAATATATACATATATATTTAACCAAGATGCAGCAGAAGATTAATATATATATATATAGACACACACCCACAAACCTTATACACTCGGACGGGGCGGAGGAGAAGCAACGTACACCGGCGACCGGAGGAGAAGCAACATCGGCACCGGAGGTGGTGGGTCGAAGGGGAAATGAGAGAGATGAGAGAGAGAGAGAGAGAGAGAGAGAGAGAGAGAGAGAGAAAGAGAGCGCGGTGGAAGAAATTAAAGAAGAAAGAAGCAGAAATGAACTGATCGAGCTGAAGCACTGCAATTTAAAACATTATTTTCGACGGAATTCCGTCGGCAATATTCCGTCGGTTTTAATTATATGTTCGACTAAAATTCCGTCGACATTAATATTATTCCGTCGAATATAACTTTTGCGGTGGCAGGAACTTTGCCGCCAAAACATCCTGCATATTCTCGACGGAATTCGGTCGGTTATAAATTATTCCCGACGAAATTAAATTTGACAGAATATTCCGTCGAAAATAACATATTTATGACTGAATTCATTCCGTCAATCTTAATTCCATCGGGATTAAGCGCTTTTCTTGTAGTGCGTTAGCTTTAAGTACTTAAGATATCATGTTATAAGACTTAATAACACTTCATAACATAAAATTAACAAAACTATAAACCTATTTATGTACGATTTATGACTTTTACTCAAGAACACGAAGAACGAATCAAAGAACACAAAGAACCACGTTTCCTCGTTCTTGGTTTAGCTTGCTAAAATATGATACCACAAGCATAAATTTGTTAGACCATCAAGTTTTACAATTCTATAACACTAAATTATAAAATCATAAACCTACTTATGTAGAAAATTATGACTTTTGCTCAAGAACACACGAAGAAAGAAAAATCGTACATGGTAACGACTTATGTTATTGAGCTTTTGGATTTCATACTTGAAATAATATGAGTATTATAACTGCTTACATATGTGATTATGACACTTTATATTTGATAAAATTTGGTTGTTATAACAACTTGTTTACTTAATTATAACAATTTATAATTATTGGTCAAGAACACAGAGAACGAAAATCATATATGACTATGACGTACGTTCTTAAGCTTTAAACTATAATTGAAATTTGACATTATAACTATTATAAAATGAAGAAATACTCAAGAACACGTGAAGAACACGGAGAACGACAATCGTACATGGTTACGACTTGCGTTCTTGAGCTTTATTAACACTAAGGATGAAAGAAAATCAAACGTTATAACGATTAGAGATTATACCTTTTAAAATTGCAAGCTTTAACTATTTTTTTGCAATCAACTCTCAAGAACTCACTCTTATATTGAGTATAACTTTGATACTTGAATTTTTTGTTCTGAAAATGAATGATAACAATGGTGAACTAAGCTTGCTATTTATAGGAATACCAAAGCTAGGGTATTTTAGTCTTTGTTACAATACTTCATAGTTAAGTAAATGATATTTTTAGAATATTCTTTTAGGGCTTGCATCATCATTTTATCACCATTCTTCTGATTGGTCGATTCATTTTCACTTGAATTTAGTTATCAACAAATCGTGCTAGTTTTTTTTTCAGTTAGTGTAATCATGCTAATTTTTCCTAGTTTGGTCACACTAACTTAGTTACACATAACCTAGTTTGATTTTAATTAATTACCTTCAACTTAGTTCATTCTTAAGTCTTCTGATTTAATTGACCTTTATTGATTAAAAGTTTGACATTATTGAGTTTTGTTCCGTATAAACACTGTGAAAAGTCCAAAAGACTTTGGCACGTTTTTTTATGAGTAGTATTTTTAGTGACCATTTCTCAAAAAATAGTTAGACGACTAAAAAGTTAAAAAAAATATATTTTTCATTTTTTTCCTATTTCATCTTATTCCCGACAGGCTTTTAGAGAAAATCTTTTATTGATTATTACGCATCGATGTTTCATAAAAATACTATATCTTCCAAAGGAACGTTTAAAAATGGAAAGCATTTTCGTGTGAACAACATTTTTTGTTTTATTCTTGGGAAAAATAATAGTGGCTCCCTGGTATCATTCCCCATATGAATACTATCTCGTGAAATATAAAAAGTAAAAATGTTGAAAAGAACAGTAAAAAAGATGACAAATATTTTTTCGTAAATCGTGTTATTTATCTTTTTTCTAAAAACTTTTATTGGTTCCTTGACATCTAAACCTCATATTAACATTATGTTGTGAAATGTAAGAAGTCTTACAGATGAAAGAAATAGTCAAACGAATAAAAAATGTTTTCTCGTGTATAGTATTTTAACACTTTTTTTCGAGATAAAACTTTTATTGACTATTACATATTTTCAAAGCATGAGAATGATGAATCTTGAAACGGAATGTTATTTTGACGTATATTTTTTTCAAGAGCTTATGTTATTTTCTTTGGTTTAGACTCTAGGGTTTAGGGTTTAGGTTTTAACTTTTTTTTCTAATTTAGGTTTTTGTCTTAAATTGACTTCTTAATTTTATTAAGTGTTAAGGTTAACTACGAGTACCAAAACACAAAATTCTACATATAGAATAATCAAATAACACATTTAAAAACTCAATTCAAGCTTTAATAATCACGTAACACATAATTTAGGTTAAAAGTTTTAACCTACAGTCATGTACGATTGTATTTTTGAGTCGTATATATTCTTTAAGATAGCTCAGGGTAAACTCGAGCAATCGTTCTTAGGTTTTGAATTGACAACCTTAATTTGATCTTGTCAGATCATATTTGAAATATTTGTGATACTACAGTCACTCCAACTTACAGGAATTTCGTTCTCGAAATTAACTTATAACTAACTTTAGTCATTTAATATGATATTTATAAGTTTTATAAATATTCAGGATATTACATTCTCTCATTCTTATAAGAATTTCTTTCTCAAAATTAACTTAAAACTAACTTTAATCATTTAATATCATATTTATATGTTCTATAAATATTCATGATATTACATTCTCTCATTCTTATAAGAATTTCGTACTTGAAATTATTTTCAACTTACTCTTATGAATTTTCTTAATTTATCTTTCTCACATTAAATTTCTAATACCTAGATTAGGTCTGAACAGGTTTAATCTAAACCTTTTCTTATAGTAGGTTTTAAACCTTTTATCAAACTCGACTTCAGTCTTATTCTTCCTTTATTTAGGATTCTTCTAACTTATATTACGGTTAATTAAGACCTTGACCTTTTTCAAATACTATGGATACCATAAGACCTAAAATTATTTAACCATCTCTAGGATTGAAAAACACCCTTCAGTGTAACAATCAATTCAGACTGGAAACACTCATGATACTACTTCAGGTGATCAATCTGTTGTGCCATATTATCGTTTAGAGACGCGGTATGTTACATTTACCGAAATCATTCGTCTGTTACTTTATCATAACCAAATATGTCTAGCCAAAACAATTAGCATTGACTCATATTTAAACTATTTAAACTTTTGAATAGTAATCTTATGACTGTATACCGCACCTTGTAAAGTGCATTGATGACTCATCATGTATCATCTTCACACCAGGTTAAATGGGGTGTTGATGAATAAATTATATTTTTATTCTTTACACTAAATTTGTCTAGCTAAAACGATTAACATAGACATGAATAACATAGCTAACAAAATTTTATTTTGAAAATCAATTTTATGACTTTATTATACCCCACATTAGGTAAAAGTATGTTGATGACTTACGATCATAACCCCACAATTTGACTGTGTTCCTGATAAAATTCATTAAATGTAACTCTGTCTAGCTTGAAAAATTAGCATAGACACAACTAATGAAATTTATCAATTCAATGATTGAACAATTCTTTTCAATGGCACCCAAGTGTGAATGTACGTATGAAGATCTATCATAGCTAGAAGATTTTGGAATACCCTTATTTTTTCATCATTTTCTATTATTCTCTAACCATAACACAAGCTTTACAAATATATAGTAATATAATAAACTGGTTGGTTGTTTTAAACCAATAAGAACAAATATATCAGTTCCCCTTCTTATCAACACAGGATTGAAAATGTCTCAATTTATATTAGTCTATTCCAATATTCTTATTGAAATGAAATTTTCGTAGCCGCATCTCATAAGTTGGTTCGACTGACATATCATAGCCCAAGCCCATATCAAGGGTTTGTTCACACAGTAACTAATATATAAATATCTTTAAAACCATAATTTTAACGTAACAACTAATAACTAATCAATATACATATGAGAAAAGAATCACCTTTTCAGAATATATACAAAGAAATAGTTTGACACAATATTTTAATTTACTTATCAATATAGTGAACTGAGTGTTTCCTCCACCCAAGAACTAATGAATCATTTTTCCGTCTCATCCACACTATCCTCAAATGATCTCATTCAGTGTGTAATCCTCTTTGAAAACACTGAACATGAATCATTTATACCAACAATGTAGTTAGATAAGTTCTCTGAAACATATTAAACTCTTTCCTATACAAGAGAGTCGTTCTACTCAGTTTTACTAACACAAGTTTTCAATTGATATCTATACTCCTATCTCTAACTATGAATTTTTATAATTCATTCATTTATCATTTATATTTCTTTATGAGTTCACTTTTCTTACTTTGTCATGTCTTTATGTACTAATAATATAATTACACATAATAGCAAATATACCATTTTATTTTGATGAAACAATTTCACACCAAAAAACTAAGAAGATTATTTTATCTTATTGCTTGCTTTGAGAACTCTTTATGAGTCTATTTAACTTCAGATATTTTCGTAAAGAGTTTATCTTTATTTATTATATTTCTTGTACATAATATTTTATACATTAAGTTTTAATAAGATTTATGCATATCTTTTAATTATCTACGGACTCTTCATAAATCCATTTATTCTTAATCCATCAGATTATATCCTAAGGTACTCGTTATCTTAAAGTTATAATCCATAGCTCTAATGCCAACTGTAATGCCCCTAAAAATCTCCGCACTCGCTACAACGGACCTTGTGCGTTATACTCCATATATTCTTCAAAACTTAGCTAATGATCCCATAATCATATTGGTTGAATTGGTTTATTTTAGACTGCAAATTAAAATTTTCTCTTACTTAGTTCCTGGATCTTAACTTGATCTCGATCTCATTATTTATACAAGTATCAATTTGTAGTTCATCCGTATAAATGGATAACAACATATATAATGGTCAAAGATTTAAATATTCTTTAACTTTACACATTCAAGATTCACGGTGTTAAATCATTAGAATGGTTCTTGGGAATAGAGAATCTCACGATGAATGCTTGTATCTTCATTTGAGATAAATGTTTGCATCTTTATCCGTAACAAATATTTGTATCTTTGTCCGGTGCAAAATTGTCTTTCCGTACAGAATATACCCAACTAGTTAAAACCCTCACTCGAAACACATTTGGTCATAGTGATATCTCTTCATATCAATATTCTTACTTATATGACATTCAAAATAGTAATAACAAGTTTGTACTTGGGTCCGAGGAACCTAACGATGAATTTGAACATTTTACATCGATTAGTCATGTCTCGAATGCTTACAATACTCACTAATATTATTTACTATCCTCATTCTGATAAGTAATTCATTATCAATACTGTATTAGCGTTTCACTATTGATCTAAAGTTCAGAGTTTTGGCATAACATGATCATTCTATATTACTAATATCCTTACTCAGATTTATAGTTCTTTAACAATTCTAGATTATATCAAAGTAAAGATATAACAACATTTTGACGATAATAAATAATATCATTGATTTAATATTCGGTTACATGGTTTGCTTATTCGTATTACAACAGTCATTATGACTTTATACAAATATAAGTAATATAACATGAAATCTAGTCTACGCTTCTTCTTTATATTCATGACCTTCTCATCATTCTTCTTAATCTGCAAATAAGTTTTATTAGCAAGAATGAGCACAACGACTTAACAAGTCTAACATATTATCGCATACACAATTTATGCTTTTATATAAATTTTAACATGCTTTGAATGAACATACATCTCAGTTAATAATCATATTAATTTATGCTTAATAATAAACATATTTTATGTATACTCATATGCATCATCAAATATCAATTAACATTTAACAGTTAATCAAAAACTAACATTTAATCATTTTATCACATAAGACCTTCATTCATGTACTTTAACATATCAACTATCACATAATAACATTAACAATCTTAAAATATGCTAATAACACATAAAGGTTTAGAACTTAACCTCTAATCGAAACTAGGATTTCCCAGCGAAACGTTAAAACTCTACAAAATGGGTTACGTGTACCTGAATGTTAATTTATCGAATTTTACTTCTTTATAAGTGTTTTTAGAACTTAAATGTACTATTTTCATTGATAAAATATTTAGAAAAAGTGGTTAACTCAAAATCTCATTTTTAAGCATATAAATTTGAGGGTCCTTTTAAATTTTTAGCTTCGACCTCTTTTCCGGTAACAGGCATAACTTTGTCATAAGAAAATATTTTGGGGTGGTTATTGATTCTAAGTTCATTAGAATTTTATTATCTACAACTAGTATGTAGGTTTTCAAGGCAGATTCAGATTTTAAGAGTTTGTAAATTTGCAAAACCAGTCAGTGAACATACTTTGATAAATAATTTTAGGGTTAACCATGTGAAACATAGTACCACTAGCTTTAAGTATTTAAGATATCATGTTATAAGACTCAATAACACTTTATAACATAAAAATAACAAAAGTATAAACCTACTTATGTACGATTTATGATTTTTACTCAAGAACACGAAGAACGAATCGAAGAACACACAGAACTACGTTTCCTCGTTCTTGGTTTAGCTTGCTAAAACATGATGCCACAAACATAAATTTGCTAGACCATCATGTTTCACAACTCTATAACACTAAATTACAAAATCATAAACCTACTTATGTAGAAAATTATGACTTTTGCTCAAGAACACGCGAAAAATGAAAAATCGTACATGGTAACGACTTATGTTCTTGAGCTTTTGGATTTCATACTTGAAATAATATGAGCATTATAACTGCTTACATATGTGATTATGACAATTTATATTTGATAAAGTTTGGCCAATATAATGACTTGTTTACTTGATTATAACAATTTATAATTATTGTTCAAGAACACACGAAGAACATAGAGAACGACAATCATACATGGCTACGACATACATTCTTGAGCTTCTAAACTATTAATTGAAATTCGACATTATAACTATTATAAAATGAAGAAATGCTCATGAACACGTGAAGAACACAGAGATCGACAATCGTACATGGTTACAAATTGCGTTCTTGAGCTTTCTTAACACTAAGATGAAAGAAAATCAAACATTATAATGACTAGATATTATACCTTTTGAAATTGCAAGCTTTAATTATTTCTTTGCAATTAACTCTTAAGAACTTACTCTTATATCGAGTATAACTTTGAAACTTGAATTTTTTACTTTGAAAATAAATGATAACAATGGTGAACTAAGCTTGCTATTTATAGGAATACCAAAGCTAGGGTATTTTAGTCTTTGTTACAATACTTGATAGTTAAGTAAAGGATATTCTTGGAATATTCTTTTCGAGCTTGCATCATCATTGCATCACTATTCTTCTAATTGGTTGATTGGATTTAGTTCCAAAAAAATTGTACAAGTTTTTTCCTAGTTAGTGTAATCGTGCTGGTTTTTTTCTAGTTTGGTTACACTAACTTAGTTACACATAACCTAGTTTGATTTCAACTAATTACCTTCAACTTAGTTTATTATTAAGTCTTCTGGTTTAATTGACCTTTACTGATTAAAAGTCTGACATTATTGAGTTTTGTTCCGTATAAACACTATTCTATGAAGTGAAAAGTCTAAAAGACCTTTGCTGTTATTGCCCTTGTAGCCACTACCCCCATCATTTTTCTTCTTAGGACAATATTTTATCATGTGGTCAGAAGCTCCGCAGGAAAAATATATCACTTTCTTTGGGAGGGGACAATTTGGAGAAATATGTCCCACCTGACCACAATTATAGCACGTGTTCTTGCCTTTCCTACACTCCCCGAAATGATTCTTTCCACATATATTACATGTCGTCCTTTTCTGAACATTTTCTTGTTGATTCCCCGAGCTCTTGTCGTTGCTGTTGTTGTCCCATTTGTGCTTGTTATTGTTATTGTTATTATTATTGCCCCCACTGTTACTGTTCTTACTTCCCCCTTCACTCTTCTTCTTATTCCTCTCCTGATTAAATTTGGTTAAAGCATCATTTCCCCCTTCCGCAATGATTGACTTCTCCAGCAAGGTTGATAATGAGTCAATCTGCAGTATTGCTACATTGTTGAATATCTAAGGTCTCAATCCATTTTCAAACCTTCTGGCCTTACGTTCCTCCGTGTCCACCTGATGTGGAGCGAACCTGGCTAGCTCATTGAATCTTGCCGCGTACTCCGGTACCGACATGTTCTCCTGCTTCAGTTCTAGAAATTTCACTTCCATCCTACTTTTCATACTCTTCGGGAAATAATTCTCGTCGAATATTTTCTTAAATCTTGTCCATGGCACCACACCATCGCCAGCCCTATTCTGATTGGCTTCCCACCATAAATTGGCTTCTCCCTTCATCATATAGGTAGCAAAGATTGTCTTTTGCTCCTCAGCTACTCTCGCGATAACGAACGCTTTCTCTATTTCCTTTATCCATAACTGGGCTTCTATCGGGTCTGACGTTCCCCTAAACTCTGGCGGTCCCACCACTTTAAAGTCTTTGAAATTCGCCAACTGATTTGGGGTTGGTGGCGGATTTGCTACTACTGGGTGGCGGTTTTGCATTGCCTCAGCTAGCATGTCGACGAAGTTCTGCATTGGGTCTATGTTGTGTCCCCCTTCGTTGTTGTTAACTGACTCTTTTACCCCCTGGTTCCTTGGTGGTTGTCTACGTGGCGGCATTTTCTGTTATAAACAAAAATTTACATTATTATACTTGTTTCATCTTTTTCATCTCATTGTTTGTATCTTAGACAACGTTTAGCTAAAATACAAGTAATTATCTCAACACACATATAACATAAATTTGACTGCATTTATATTCATATGCTAAAACAGTAGTGCATGTCACTTTACATCGAAAACATACTGCTATAAATGCTTCTATCCCAGAGAAGCTATAAAAGATGGGATCTGACATCTCTTACAACTTCCTAGAGTTGGGATTTAGTAACATATTAACCCTCTAATAAAACAAAAGTTGGGTTCTACTGCATCTATTTACATACATAATTAGAAAACAACTAATACTACTGGCTGCACATCCCCCTACGGATCGCATCATCATACTCTTCATCCCCGATGGCCATCACCACATTCCTGTTGACGGTGTGCATAGACTGGCCCTCCTCAGCTGGGTAGTAGTGCACCCTACTCTGAAGCCTACCATATGAAGATCGGTAGACATAGCTAAGTCTATCCGTCCTCACCCGCTTCGTGCGGATCTCCTCTTCCAGTTCTATCGTCTGACCATGTGCGGCATCCCGCTGTGTCTCCATCTCCATTCTGTCCTCTATCTCCTCCTGCCAGTGTGCACGGATGACGACTTTCTCTGCCTGAATCTGCTGAACTTTCAGCTCAGCCTCGGCTAATCTAGTCTCAGCCACTGCCAACTTGGCCTGCAGCTCCACATCCTGATCTACGAGCTGATGAGTTAGCACTGCAAAGTGCTCCACCGAATCCTCGTACCCCTGTACCTGATCCTCCAGTCCTACAATCCTCTCTTTCATCTCTGTGTTCTCGCCAGAGAACTGGTAAGCTGCATCTTTGTACTGATCCTCCATATGATGGTGGGTCAGATTCTGCTCCTCTAAATGCTGGACCCTTGCCTCCAACTCCTCGTTCCTAGTGGTCAGTCCCTCTATGATGTCAGCGGCAGTAGTGCCCATGCCATCAGCTGACTCCTCCTCCTCAGACTCATCAGACTCTGCCTCATCCTCACTGTAAGGCCTCATCACACCGCCCCAAACGGGCTCCACGCGATCCCCCTCCTCGGGATCTAACTCCGGTTCCTCAACAGGTGCAGCCACCAGCGGCTGTGCAGTATCCATATGGATATCAATGTAATCCTCCTCAGTAGTGTGACTCAACTGTCTGATCTCTGCCATCCTATATCAAGAAAATAACACATGTCAGTACAACAATAAAATATATTCATTGATGAAATGAAATGATATTTTATCATGTACATCTTGGCTCGATGGATTTTCTCAATCCACCTCCAAAAATACACAATAAGATGAATCTCCTCGATTCATCTCCTAACGTACTCGATAAGAGTTTAATACTAAGGTTATAACTTAGGTTTCGCAAATCCTAACGTTTCTAACCTACAGCTCTGATACCAACCTGTGGCGACCCCAAATCCGGGTTCCATAACCTCGGGTTTGGTTCTCACTGATCAATACATTACTAGTAATTAAATACATACATTGCATTTAAACTTAGCGGAATAATATATATTGGTTCCTTACAAAAATGTTACAATACCAGGGTCTATTAACCTTAACATAAACAGTTCCTATTATAAGAAATTACAAAAGATTTATCAATAGTAAATACATATTTAAACATCTAATTAGCATGCATCAGCTAACTCAAGCTCTGACTTTTCCTTTTCCCTTATCCTTCTTTGAGCAGTCAGGTTTATCTAAAAAATGGTTCATGCTATAGCAAGAATGAGCAACTAATTTGCTCAGCAAGTTAAGAACAATCATAGAGATTTATTATATCATGAATGAATGGGAAATGTCCTCAATGGTTTCAACAATAGATATAACAATTGTGAATGAAACAAGATTCAAATTTTATTAAACAGAGTATTTGAATCTTAAAATGCTGAGTGGCCACTAAAGACCCTGAACTAACGAGGGTATAATAGAGTTTCCTCTGACCCTTTGAGTAGTTTGGTTTTCAAGGGGATCAGCCTATTCAACTCGCTGTATATGCATTACATTTAGTCAACTGGCGCCAAAGTCGGTTTCCCGACACAAAATCCCCTAATTTAGGGTTATTCAATTCTCAGACTTAATATAAGAAATCCGCACCCAACAATGGTTTAGATAAGCTTTTAAAAGTATTCAAGTTATTGAATTTAGAAACACAATGTCTAGCTGAACTATTAGCTTTAGACATTTTTAATACAGTTCATGAATCAAGAATTAATAAGCTTCAAATGCACTAAGTGCGATTTTATAAACAATATGGATGTGGGATAATTTTAAATAATTAAACCACTTCAAGCTTTGACAATAAATACAAGTATAGAAACTTGTTCAACAACAAATGAGTAGAGTTAGAGAACTTGCCTTGTTTGCGACGTACAACTAACAAATTCAACTAATTCCCTTTGAATAGACCTAACAATTTAATCACGTTGATCTTCAAATTAGTATCATATACACATAGGCATGATGGCCTTCATAACTCTTATGAACCACATAATTTAATAATTATGGGTATTTAAACACTTAGGAAATATTATTGCTTCTTGGTAATATTTCATACACAAAGAACCTATATTATCTATTTAATATAGCGCAAATCATTTATCTAATATTATTAACAATTTAATAATATTTTATTAATATTGTAGTATTATTCATCATTTAATAATACCTTATAAACTAATATTATTAATCATTTAATAATATTTTATTAAATATCTAATATTATTAATCATTTAATAATATTATATTCATTATCTAATATTATTAATCATTTAATAATATTTTATTAAGTATCTAATATTATTAATTCTTTAATAATATTTTATTTATCTTATAATATTATAAATCATTTAATAATATTTTTTTCACTTTATAATATTATTATTCATTTAATAATATTTTATTTATCTTATAATATTATTTATCATTTAATAATATTTTATTCACTTTATAATATTATTATTCATTTAATAATATCTATTAACCTTATAATATTATTAATCCTTTAATAATATTTAATTTATCTTATAATATTATTAATCATTTAATAATATTTTATTCACTTTATAATATTATTATTCACTTAATAATATTTTAATCATTATCTAATATTATTAACTATTTTAATACCATTTTATATTATAATATTATTATTCAAATAATAATATTTTATCTTTTTATTAATACAATTACTTATTTAAAAATATTTTATTGACTCCTTAATATTATTATACCTTTAATAATATTTTAATGATTTTCTAATATTATTATATTTAATAATAATATTTTATTATCTTTGATGTATTAATATTTCAATAATAATATTTATACACTTTTAAATCATTAAATCAATTATATATATATATTTAAAAATATATTTATTAAGTCAAAAAATACTAAAATGATTTTTGGAACATTTTTCATTTTCTGACCCGAACCAGACCCGACCTGACTCGGCTTACCCGGCCCGACCCGGTTCGATTTTAATTACTTTTCCGGAAACAGTAGATGGCGCCCCGGCGCAGTGTTTTGTTCTGCACACTGCGCCCCGGCGCCGACTTGCAGAAACCTCTCAACTTTTTATTTTTTTGGCAGTTTTGATACTTTTTGATCAAACATTGATAAAATGAAATCTACACATCCAAATAACACCAAATCAGTGTTGATGTGTTCCTAACTTCTTGTTTTACAATATTCCATGGTTCGATCGTCTTTTTGAAAACGTTTTACACGAAATTTGCGGATCGAACCACTTAGGGTTTAAAAACGACATCCTTTGTGGTAAAAGCTATAACTTCTTTGTTATTCAATATTTTTGAAAGGCTCAAAAAGGTTTTTCCTTTAAAACTCATAGATCTAGCTTTCTAGCCATAAAAATCAAATTTCCAATTTGTACATTTCAAAATACAACGTTAAACACAAGACGTATCGTTAGGGTTTACCGGTAAAAGGTGTTATGAACATTTCTACAACTTTTATGTATTTTTCACATACCAAATCATGTTATAAACACATAGAGCTATGAATATACATATATTACATAGTTAAATACATCTAGACCATCAAAAAGAGTTTTGATCGGTTAAAAATAGATTTTTAACCGATTAAAACACATATAAACTATAAAAATGAAATAATAAATGGTTGGAGCACTTTTAAACCTTAATGTTTTGTGTGCTCTCCTTCTTCTCCTACCAAAGTATGTGATGAGGTTGTTGGACATCCACCAAGCACTAGCTCTAGCTCTTTCTCTCAACACTTAGGTGTTTTCTCTCAAATACTCTCAGATGCTCTCTCTTTTCTCTTTAAAAATGTCTAGCAAATAAATCAACAAACATTTCAAGTATGTAGAGCACTCTATTTATAGAGTCTCTTTAATCATCATCAAGCTTTCTTAATCAACCCATGTTGGTGAAATTAGGAGTTAATTGGGTTTACTATTTCTTGGATTGACTAGGTGAAAGACTTGTTGATTGACTAGGGTGGTTCACCAACTATGACAAGGAGTAACTTTGAAGCAACAAGGCAACACAAGTCACCCCCATGTGGGGCCCCCAATGGCCGGCCAACATGGCCTATTTTGGCCATGTTTTTGATTTATTTTTCAAGCATTAATGTGCATTTATACATATATATATATATACATATATATACATGTGTTCAATTGTTGACCAATTTTAACTTCCTATTGGGCTCCATGTTAGACTTAGGAATTAAATATATTGGGCTCATCCATTGAATTGGTTTGGGCTCAATTTAATTAACACATTGAGCTATCATTTAAATAACTATGTTACCTTTAATTAAAATAAGCATTGGGCTTGTTTAATTAATTATATGGGCTAGTAATTAAATTAATTACATGGGCTACTAGGTTATTATCTTTGACCTAGTTTATCAACTTATTTGGATTAAAAATATAATTCAATTAGATTTGCTTTAATTAATTATACACATTGCTTTAATTCTTTAAATAAATATACACATACACAAGTACATTTATTTAATTATTTAAAGTACAATTTATTAGTACAAAAATTTTAAATTCATTGCTATATTATAATTACAACGTTTAATGGAATTCGTGGTCATTACATGGACTATTTATTAAATAGTTCATGAATGATAGAACTTAAATGTTTCACAGTTCATTAATGAAACGGTCTTCAATTGCATACAAGTGCGAATAATTAATAAAAATACTATCGATGTGGGTTAATTTTCAATAATTAAACCACTTAGGAATCTTGTAAAATAAATACAAATCTGGGTATAAGAAACTTGCCTGTATTATAGTCTACGGCTTACACAATTTAATTTACTTCTCTTGAAAAGACGTGATATTTAAAAAAATTAATCTTTCAATTGATATAACATATATCAATTTATAATAATAACCTCAGTACATCTTATTCTAAATTAGTTAACATTTAATCACATAATTAAACATCAAACACGTAGTAATATTATAATCATTTGATAATATTTTAATCACGTAATTAATTATCTCATGAAAATATAAACACTTAATAATATTATCACCATTGGATAATATTATTTATCAATTAATAATAGTTTATTCATTTTCTAATATTATTAATTATTTAATAATATTTTATTCATATTTTAATATTATTAATCATTTAATAATATTTTATTTATTTTTTAATATTATTAATCATATAATAATATTTGATATATTTTTTAATATTATTTATTATTTAATAATATTTTTTTTCATTTATTAATATTTAAGCACTTAAACACTTTAATTTAATTGTTTAGTTACTTATTTTATTTATTTATTATTTCATATCATCAAATAATAAATAATTACTTTATTATCTTTATTTACCTTAAATTTTATTTAATATTGATTAAATAATAATTAATTACTTTAATGGCTTCTATTTACATTATTTATTATTTAACATTCTTTAAATGATAAATAATTATTTTAATTGGATCCCAAATTAATTATATTAATTTTAAATAGTTTCACCCATTTTGACTTAAACCGATCCGACCTGTTTGAACTGGCTCGACCCGACCGATTATTAAAACATTATTTTTTTTGAATATGAACTAGGGCCCCGACTCTAGTCCTGCAGAAACACTTTCTAGGGTTTTTCAAAATTTTACATATTTTGCTACTTTGATTCAAACTTGCATAAAATAAAATATACACATTCAAATGACACCAAATTTAATTTGCTAGCTTCGTAACTTAATGTTCTTCAATATTTCATGAATCAAATAAAATTTTAAAATCATTATTAATGCAAAAATCATGATCAAACTTCATCAACATAACTAGGGTTTTAAAAATCAACTTCTTTTGGTGTAAAAATCATAACTTACTCATCTTAACATCTATTTCAATGATTCAAGTTGCATTACGATAGAAACTCATAGATCTAGCATACAAGATACATAGACCACATAAACAACTTAAATAACTTATATCACAAATCATTGAACCACACATCTAGTTAGGGTGTTTTCTACAAAACATGTTCACATGAACTTTTCTTCAATCTTTTTGCATACATGGCATGTTAATATACATATTCAGCATATTTAATCATATATCTTCATAAATATTATAGATCTTCTATCATGGAGTATAAAAAAAAATTTTGGACCATTAAAAATATATTTTTTACTACAAAATTAACTTTTGACCATAGAAATCACATTCCATGCATAGATTCACATATATACATATATTCATCTAAACATCTCCATCAAAACTCCTTCTTTATTTCTTCGAACCCTTTATGGTTCCACCACACAAGTTTTCTCCCATAACAACCAAGGCAAAAACTTAAATTATAACTTTAACTATGAAAAATAAGCAAAGTTCAAAGATAGAACACTTTTAAACCTTTTTTTTTATGCTCTCTTTCTTTTCCTTCCAAAGTATGTAGTAACACTAGATGACATTCACTATGAATTCTCCTTGCTCTACTCGAAAAATGGCTAACTTTCTATCTCTTAAGTGTTTTTGCTCTCTTTTCTCTCTACGAGCTCTTTCTAGAACTCTCTCTTAAAACTCTAGCAAAAGGGAAACAATGAAGCAAACTCTTCAAATGTTTGGTGATGCATTATATTTATAGGACAATGGTAAAAACACTTAGCCTCCTTAATTAACTAACACTTAGTTAATTAAGCCACTAAACCTAGGAAAAACAAGATCCACAAATTAAGGAGCTAGCTTGCCTTGGAGAGACTTTCCTCTTGGAGTAATTTAGGAAAGTTCTTGAGCATTGAACCCACCTTGATCCTCCCCCCCTTTTGACCGGAAGCCTCCCCCCTTTTTCCCCTCAATTTTGATTTAATTTTATTACTTTAATAATAATATATATACATATACATATATACGCCAACAAATGTAACCTTGGGAAACCTTTTGGGCTCCTATTTATTACATTTGGGCTCATTCATTCACTTTGTTTGGGCTCAACAATTAATTCTCATTTGGGCTACCAATTACATCATTTAAGTTACCATCCTTGGTTAAGTGATTGGGCTACACCACTTTAATGCAATTTAGCTAGGTTAATTCACACATGGACTAACATATTTAAATACTACTTTTAGGTTAATTAAATAATTCAATTAGACTTGTCTTTATAAAATTATTTTAAACTACCACAATTGGTTTAACTACAAACCCTAGCCCAATACAATGGCTTGGTTTGTTTAATTATTTTTTCTTGTTACATTTAATAACAATTAAAAATAGTTACACATAGTATTTCATCAATCATATAGGTGTTCAATTAATTCGTACAAAATTCACTTAATTGTTAATTAGTTATAATTCTAATTACAATGCGATTTAAAATTCATGGTCATTATAGTTAATCGCTCTCTAGCGTTTATACCTTTGAAAACATCCTTAGTTACTTCAGATAGTATCTAGTATGAATCTAATGTCTGGTAACCCTACAAACAAGGCTACACATTTTATAAGTGTTCAACATAAAATGATACCTCTTCTTGGACCCAGCCAAAGCGACTAAATTATAGTGTCTCAAAAATGGTGCCCAACCATTTAGACGATCACAAAATAGTCTCATCTCGCTCGCTATTACAAGCGTCGAGGCAAGTTATCCATATGAGTAGATCAACCTTTTTTGCCTTGTGACATTTTATATGTGTGCTTAAATATACAATAAGTTAAAACATAGAACTGAATAGAAATCAACATTGTGTAATAACTTTTATTGCATAAAAAAATAAACAATATCCAAAAGATGTCCATTATCAAATATAAAATATATCAAGGCATACGAAGTCCCTAACTCTTAACATGTGCCCGAAAAACATCCCTAGGAATGGACTTAGTAAAGGGATTAACAACCATATTGCTCGTAGAGATATGTTTAAGGACCATTTTCTTTCGTGCTACAATATCCCTAATGTAGTGAAATTTAGTCTCAATATATTTGGTCTTTCCATGGTATTTGGGATCTTTAACGTAAGACAAAGCAACCGTATTGTCACAGTGAATAGTAACAAGGTCACTCAAATGTGATCCAACACGCAAGCGCTTGAAGAATCTTCGTAACCATACTACCTCTTGTACTGTAAAACAACATGCAATATACTCTAACTCCATGGTGGATAAAGTAACACATGGTTATTTTTTACTCAACCAACTAATGGCTCCATCACTAAGCAAAAAGATATACTCAGTGGTAAACTTACACTCATCCAAATCGCTAGCTGATAGGGTTAAATTATACGATATTTTTATTCCTTAATACTTAGTTTTTATATTTATTGTGTGCTTAAATGTTTAATTATTTAGCTTATTTTGGTTTTAATAGGTTTTATAGTATTTTAGTTAATTTATGTTAATTTAGGTAATTTTATATTTCTTTTTATTTATGTGCTTTTATTTATTTTTAGTGTTTTAGGAATTTTATTTATTATTATGTGTATTTAGGATTTTTAGTATTTTTATATTATTTTTATTTATTTTTAATTATTTTATATTTTTTTTGTAGGAAAAATAAGCTTGGGGGCAAATCTGTAAATTCTGCAAAAGTTAAATGGCAATTTCGTAATTAATCAACTTCGGTGGCAAAATCATAATTATCGAAAAAACTGATCTCTGCGCAATGCGCCCGTATAGGAAATCAGCACCGCGGAATTGAAACGACGCCGTATTGAGCAACAAATCGGACAGGCGACCGCGCAATGTGCGGATGCAGCAACGCATAACAGAAATGACGTCGTTTAGCGCTTCAGACTGTGCAATGCGCGGGCTTGCCTGCGTTGATCGGTCATGGGGGCGAAGGGCGTGTTTGTTTGGCGCGTTAATTCTGGAAATGAGATTATTCGCGATTTTGAGCATTAATTTGATTTCAAATTGGATTTTAATTCCACATTAGCTTAGGATTATTATTGTACTTCTATAAATACATTAGATTACATTAAAGTAGGATTATTATCAGATTATTAGAGATAATTAGGAGCTATCTCTCTCAGGTTTTTCTTATTATTTTTATTATGTTTGGCTAATTTTATTATTCAGTTCTAGGGAATTTCAAACCCAATTATAATTAATGGTTTAATCAATTTAGTAATATTATTTATTCTTCCTCATATAAAATTATTTATGATAATATGTTTTAATTGTTTATTTGATATTAGGTTTGATTGATTTAATTTTGGCCTGTTGAGTTGATCAAATTATTATCAATTGCTAGATTTAGGAATTATATTACGTGTAATTGATATTGTTCCTAATCGTTAGTGAATAGTGATAGATGATTGTGGTCAAGCTTTTGTTTATTGCTATGGTTATCATGATGTAAGTTACACAGTCCGAGCTTATGAGATTGTTGCTTAGAATAATCTAATTTTCTTGTGATTAATGCTTCCATTATATTAAATTTAGAGAACTTGTTCTAGGTTGTATAATGGTTAGAATCTAATGAAGAACTTGTTTTGTTAGATTAAAATTAAGGGAAGTTTCGGGTAGCAGAGCTTGTTGTTGCCTAGGGTTATTAGTTTTATAGAAGAATAAAAATATATTATGATTGGTTGATCTATTAATTGTAAGGGTGAGATTGAACCGAAGAACTAAAGTCTTTAATTTATTAATTTATTAATTAATTTTATTAATTTACTTTTATTTATTTAGTTCAAAACCCCCAAATCTAGTTTACATTGCATAAAAATAAATTAATCATTCTCTGTGGGTTCGACCCTTGGTTGCTATTATACTGAGTTTGTGATTGAAAGTAAGGATTAATTTTGGAGAGCTAACGACAGCTACCAAATTTTGGCGCCGTTGCCGGGGAGTGATTTTAATTTATTTTTGTGTTTTTGTAAATTTTCTTTTAATTTAGTAATTTTTCTTATATTTTATTTTTATAGTTTTTCATAGTTTAATTGAGTCTTGCAGGTTAAGGATGGAAGACATGCCTGACTATGTTAATGAGGTAAGTATTTCTTCTCATGAGCGACAAACTAATACTCTAACTTCTTTTGTTTATCAAATCGCTGTAGGTACTTGTAGGATTTGTACGGTAATAGGACATCCAACTGATATATGCTTAATGCTTCAAGAGGAGTCATATGAACAAGTCAATGCAGCTGGTGGTTTCCTTGGGCATTTCAGCTATGAGAATTCACCAGTGAATTGACATGCAAACCAAAAATTTCCAAATAATCAACAGTACATGCAACCATATCCCCTACAACAACCTGACCAATCGTTTAGTTCTGACATATCTTTCGAAGATATGTTTAAAGCTTTCATGACTCAAGCACAACAATTCCAACAAGAGACAAAAATTTCCATATATAATTTGGAGAATCAAATGAGTCAGCTTACTACGACAATTGGTCAATTAGATTCTCAAGGGTCATTCCTTCAATCACCGATGCAAGAGGAAGCAGACAACATCAGTGCAGAAACGGACAGTATCAATGTAGACAATGATGTTCTTTGTGATGATAACATGCCTAAGGTGGAGAGAATTTTTGGGGAAATAAATAAAGAGAATTTAGAGGATGCAAGTATAAACAGTTTGAAGTTAGAGGAAGAAGAAGAAATTGAGCTAAAACACGATATGAAGGACGCTGAGGCTGCATTCAATTCTTTACCAATGATTTTAAATAGTCATGAAATTATTTCCATTTCATTACATGTTACTCACGAAAATTTTATATCTTTTGTTTTGCAGGATCCCATTCCAACTATAAAGACTCTCCCCAATCATATTAAATATCTATTCGTTGAAGAGGGAGTAAAACGTTCATGTCACGTGTTAGGGAGACTGAATTTAACGATGCAGAATGTCGTGATGGATGGGGTACTCAAAATTCATGAAGTAGGAGTGACATAGTACTTTGGCCTGCTGTCGAGCCAATGACAATAAATAAAGGCGCTGCTTGGGAGGCAACCCATGAAATCAGATTTGCATTTCTTTTTCTTTTTCTTTTTATAGTTATTTGTGTCTGTTTCTTTGCATTATAGTTTACATTGGGGACAATGTAAATTTTAAGTGTGGGGAAAAGGGATTTAGGATATTTGTTTTATTTTTAGAAAATTTTAAAAATTTGTTTTATTTTTAAAAATTTGTTTTATTTTTAGGTCAATTTTAAAATTTTTAAAATTTTGAATTTTGTGGGTAAATTCACTGCAAACTCTTACGAGACAAAACTCGTCCACTAGGGGTAACCTTGGAGTTTAAAGGCTTGTTGCACATGCTAAGTGTAACCGTATTACCTACGAAAATAGGATAATTTCTTTTTTAGGATTGAGTCAGTTGAACAATATTTTGATTTGAATTTTAATTTTTAACCGATGATAAAATTTTGATTTTTATTTAATAACTCTAGAAAAATTGATAAATTTTGCGTAATCTGAATTTCGACATTTTTGTTGGTCAGTACTTTATTTGAAATCTTTTATTTTATTATTTGCACATATCCATATGTTTGAACTAATTTTAATTTGGAGAAAATTTATTTGGTTAAAAGCTTATAAAATATGTTTTTTATTCTATATCTTATTTGAACATTACTTGAAGCGAAAATAAGGTAAATATAATGTGGAGAAATGATTAAGGTAATTTTTCTGGGATTATTAAATTGACCGTACTCGAAAGAAAAAAGAAGTGAAATAATTGTCATGTGGTGGGTTGAGATGGAGCGTAAAATGCACTCACTCATAAATACATGCAGCGAATGGAGTGTAAAACGCACTCGTTGGTGAGATGGAGCATAAAATGCACTCACCGTGAAAAAAAAATGATGGAAAAAAAAAGTGAAGAAAAAAAACAAGGAAGAAAAAAAGGTCTTGCTAGCAGATTTTAATAATAATTGGGAAGGCATATGATTAAAGTTAAATCTTAGTGCGGTTAAAATATAAAACCTTTTGATCTTCTAGTTTGTATTTATCTATATTAAATAGAAAGTGATATGAAAATAAATGTATAAAATTTTAATATATTTTGTGATGTATTTGATTAGGTGAATTGATCTAAATTTTTATTAGTTTGATATATATGGATTTTCACACACACACGAAGAATTGAAAATAAAGTGGAATTAGTAATTAAGTTAAAATTTTGGATGATGTATTATTTTAAAATTTTCTAAGAGTTGTTGATTATAATCTTTGAGGTTGATGTGAAGTTCATATTAATTTATTACTCATGCAAAAAGTCGAGTTAGTTGAGTCGCTTTAATCTGTTGGGCTAGTTAGATTTATTTTATTTTTGTTTATTTTTATTTTTCTTTTGCCCGAGGACAAGCAAAAGCTAAGTGTGGGGGTATTTGATAGGGTTAAATTATACGATATTTGTACTCCCTAATACTTAGTTTTAATATTTATTGTGTGTTTAAATGTTTAATTATTTAGCTTATTTTGGTTTTAATAGGTTTTATAGGATTTTAGTTAATTTAGGTAATTTTATTGTATTTTTATATTTCTTTTTATTTATGTGTTTTTATTTATTTTTAGTATTTTAGGAATTTTATTTATTATTATGTGTATTTAGGATTTTTAGTATTTTTATATTATTTTTAATTATTTTATATTTTTTTGTAGGAAAAATAAGTTTCGGGGCAAATCTGTAAATTCTGCAAAAGTTAAATGGCAATTTCGTAATTAATCAACTTCGGTGGCAAAATCATAATTATCAAAAAAACTGATCTCCGCGCAATGCGCGCGTATAGGAAATTAGCACTGCGGAATTGAAACGATGTCGTATTGAGCAACAAATCGAACAGGCGACCGCGCAATGCGCGGATGCAGCAGCGCATAACAGAAACGACGTCGTTTAGCGCTTCAGACCGGGTAATGCGCGGGCTTGCCTGCGTTGACCGGTCATGGGGGCGAAAGGCGTGTTTGTTTGGTGCGTTAATTCTGGAAACGAGATTATTCGCGATTTTGAGCATTAATTTGATTTCAAATTGGATTTTAATTCCACATTAGCTTAGGATTATTATTGTACTTCTATAAATACATTAGATTACATTAGAGTAGGATTATTATCAGATTATTAGAGATAATTAGGAGCTATCTCTCTCAGGTTTTTCTTATTATTTTTATTATGTTTGGCTAATTTTATTATTCAGTTCTAGGGAATTTCAAACCCAATTATAATTAATGGTTTAATCAATTTAGTAATATTATTTATTCTTCCTCGTATGAAATTATTTATGATAATCTGTTTTAATTGTTTATTTGATATTAGGTTTGATTGATTTAATTTTGGCCTGTTGAGTTGATCAAATTATTATCAATTACTAGATTTAGGAATTATATTACGTGTAATTGATATTGTTCCTAATCGTTGGTAGTGAATAGTGATAGATGATTGTGGTCAAACTTTTGTTTATTGCTATGGTTATCATGATGTAAGTTAAACAGTCCGAGCTTATGAGATTGTTGCTTAGAATAATCTAATTTCCTTGTGATTAATGCTTCCATTATATTAAATTTAGAGAACTTGTTCTAGGTTGTATAATGGTTAAAATCTAATGAAGAGCTTGTTTTGTTAGATTAAAATTAAGAGAAGTTTCGGGTAGCAGAGCTTGTTGTTGCCTAGGGTTATTAGTTTTATAGAAGAATAAAAATATATTATGATTGGTTGATCTATTAATTGTAAGGGTGAGATTGAACTGAAGAACTGAAGTCTTTAATTTATTAATTTATTAATTAATTTTATTAATTTACTTTTATTTATTTAGTTAATTATACTTAGTTCAAAACCCCCAAATCTAGTTTACATTGCATAAAAATAAATTAATCATTCTCTGTGGGTTCGACCCTTGGTTGCTATTATACTGAGTTTGTGATTGAAAGTAAGGATCAATTTTGGATTGCTAACGACAGCTACCACTAGCCCAATCTGCATCGCTGTACCCCTGTAAGCAGAGCTCACCACCTTGATGACATAGCATATAGTCCATGGTGCCTTTCAACTATCAAAATATCCTCTTAACTGCCACCCAATTAGCAAATCCAAGATTTCTTTGAAACCGACTAACCATCCCCACTACTAAACTTATGTCGGGGCATGTACACATCATTCCATACATTAACTTATCAATTGCACTTGCATAAGGAACACGAGTCATGTGCTCGTCTTCTTGAGTAGTCTTAGGGCAAAGATCCTAGCTTAGTTTATGACCCTTTTGAATGGAAGTGTCAACGGATTTAGAATTATGCATACTAAAATGCTGTAAAATAGATCTTATGTAAGTCTCTTGACTTAAACCTAAAAATCTTTTAGAACGATTCCTATGAATCTTAATTTTGAGTACAAATTCTGCCTCACCCATGTGCTTCATCTCAAAATTAGATGACAACCATTTTTTAGTGGTGACAATCAATCCCCTATCATTACCAACTATCAAGATGTCATCAACGTACAAATATAAGATCATAAAGCTTTTGTCGACTCATTTAGCATACACACAATGATCTTCCTCAATCATCATTAACCCATCAGCAATGATGGCTCAATGAAATCTAAAGTACCATTGTCTAGATGATTACTTTAAGTCATAAATGGAACATTTGAGCTTGCACACTTTACGCTCTTGTCCCTTGACCTCAAAGCCAATTGGTTAATTCCTATAGATCTCCACATCTAGTTATCCATATAGAAATGCAGTTTTTACATCCATCTAATAAAGCTCCAAATCTAAATGTGCGACAATTGCTAGAATTAGGAGAATGGAACCAATTCTCACAACTAGTGAGAATTTCTAACCATAGTCCTCCTTTTGGGTGAACCCTTTTACCACAAGACGAGCCTTATACTTGTCGATTGATCCATTCATCTTTTGTTTAATTTTGAAAACCCATTTATTTTCAATGGCCTTATGACCAGGAGGTAAATCAACTAACTCCAAAACCTGGTTCTTTCCCATGAAACTAATTTCATTCTTCATAGCATTTATCCATTCATTACGAGCAGGTGAAATGAGAGCTCCCTTATATATAACAGGCTCATTATCATCTTTTAAAGCGCATATAAGGGTATCTCCTTCAAGCATGCGAAGGGATTTCTCTTCAATTTTGAGGTACTTTTGCACATTTGTTTTGATGTGGCTCAAGATTTTTTGGATCAGGTGCCCCGTTAGGTGGTAGGTCATTCCCATTATCTTTAGCGACAAAATGATGAGAATTAAATTCCTTCTTTCGCTAGGGGTTCTTGCAACTAACTTTCCAGGCGGCGTCATTTGGCTACTGCTTTGCTGCCTTTTACGCGCAATACGATCACCAGATTTTAGGAAATTACAATTCTGCCACCATGCTCCTTATTTACAATTATGCCATTTACGAAAATTACGAAACTTCCATTCCACTTTTAATTCATACAAAATAAAATATAAAATGATTAAAAATATTATAAAAATAATGAAAACACATAAAATCAAATAACTTACCTAAAATCAATTAAAATGCATAAAAACTCACAAATAATTAAGCCAAAAAATGCTCAATAAATAGGTATAAAATCTCATTATCAAATATCCCCAAACTTAAATATTTGTTTACCCTCAAGCAAAAAAAAAAAAAAAAAACTAATACCCAAAATCACTCAAGTAATGAATCAATATGAATAAAAATATTAACCTCAAATATTTTTAAATGATAACTCAAGAAAAATTTTAAAATTATACAAAATTCAAACTTTTAACATATTTATTAATCTTACTTTACTCGATATCTTTTGTGTGTGTGTAAATCCAAATGTATCAAATTAATTTAAACTCACATAAATTTAAGTAATTAAATGCCTCATAAAAGATATTACACAATAAGAGAATTACAAAGCAAAACTCTATAACTCACTTTTCACATCACTCTTCGCTAATAAAGGAAAATATAAATTAAAGGATCAAAAGATTTTTCTTTTTTCATTACGTACACTATGATCATTCTTTTTTTCAATTCACCACTCATTTCCAAAAATATTAATATATTTTTTCTCCTCATTCATCATAGGTGAGTACATTTTATGCTCCATTTACGCCCACAAGTGTGTTTTACGCTCCATTTCGTTTTCTTCACATGTTTATGGGTGAGTGCGTTTTACGCTCTATCTCAACTCACCAAATGACTATTAATTCAACTCAGAAAAGGATCAATTCTTTAAACAGTTCTAGAATAATTTACTGTTAGAGTTGATGCCCTAGAGGCTTATTATTTGATGTAATTGCTTAACATTTTTGATATTATATTTGATTGAATAAATATATTATTTTATTATGATTTCATTTACTGTGTTATATAAATGTTAGCATAATAAAAGTCCTTAGAATAGTGATACGAATTATATAGCTTCAAGTATGTGACTTGAAGATGAGATTATATAATTACAATTAGTATCATTGCTCTTAAATGTCCCTAGTCTAGTATCATTGTTAATGGGACAACAATGATGCATTGAGACTAGTATGAGGATTGACTGATGGCCAAATCTCATTGGTCATAAATATATGAGATATTTGAGTCAATGCATAGGTACATGTTAGAGAATAATGTACTGGACTGACCGATCATGAGAATTCTACGTGGATCATTATGCAAAGTGTCATAAGAAATTCTCATAGTGACAATGATGTAATGATCCTCCGACCTGAGATCACTATATTATTACACGATAATTTATGTATTTTGATATCATCAAATGTCACCTATAATACGGTGGATAATAAAGGTGATTATTGGGTACATCATGAATCGTGTGAAGAATATGAGTGATCTAGATGGAATTTAACCCTCCTATATATTAGGGGTGATATGTTAGAGTTGATGCCCTAGAGGCTAATTATTTGATGTAATTGTTTAACATTTTTTATATTATATTTGATTGCATAAATGAATTATTTTATTATGATTTCATTTACTGCGTTATATAAATGTTGGCATAATAAAAGTCCTTAGAATAGTGATACGAATTATATAGCTTCAAGTATGTGATTTGAAGATGAGATTATATAATTACAATTAGTATCATTACTCTTAAATGTCCCTAGTCGAGAATCATTGTTAATGGGACAACAATGATGCATTGAGACTAGTATGAGGATTGACTGATGGCCAAATCTCATTGGTCATAAATATATGAGATATTTGAGTAAATGCATAGGTACATGTTAGAGAACAATGTACTGGACAGACCCACCATGAGAATTCTACATGGAGCATTATGCAAAGTGTCATAAGAAATTCTCATAGTGACAATAATGTAATGATCCTCCGACCTGAAGTCACTATATTATTACACGAGAAATTGTGTACTTTGATATCATCAAAGGTCACCTTTAATAGGGCGGACAATAAAGGTGATTATTGGGTACATCATGAATCGTGTGAGGAATATGAGTGATCTAGATGGAATTTAACCCTCCTATATATTAGGGGTGATATCCATAAGCCTCTTGATTGAGTAGGACTATGAAATGCATGACCATGCTCAAATAGTGATTTGTTTCATATAGTCTACTCATTGATCAAGAAAACTCAGATTAAATTATGAAGAGTATGACACTTTCCATGTCTCGAGTTTAATCTAGGATGAAAAGGTTAAAAGGATTAAATTACTTTGAAACATTGGTCACGAAAAGGTTGTATCGAATCACTGATCTTATTATTATTTGAGTAGCAGTGATGCATTACTAAATGCCGCTCGCTGTTTATAATTTTATAATATGATTTTAAAAATATATATGTATAATAATAACCTATTGGGTCATACACTTAGAACGTATTTAAAAGGGAATTAATTTAAATTGTAAGTATTTTAAATATGTCAATATGATTGTTAGTATTTAAAATTACGAATTTAAATTAATAGGATAATTTGTATATATGTTTATTAATTAAGTAAGACTTAATTAAAATATAATATATATATATATATATATATATATATATATATATATATATATATATATATATATAAATTCGAATTTTATTTTTCTAATTAAATTAGGTTTTGGTTAATTCCTATTAACTACTATATATATGATATATCAGTAGTCTAAATCAAGAAAGGAAAAAACTAAAAACCCTAGCCGCTTTCAGAAAGAGGCTAGAGAGAAAAATAGTTTAGAAATTCTGATCTTGGTGGCTAGTACCGCAGATCCCTTTCGCTGCAGATCGTGTGACGGTTCGCGGAGCGTTCATGTGGATACCGTAGAGACGCAGTCGCTGGATTGTGTTGAAGATTCAAAGTCATTCCAGAATTCCATCGTCTCCTGTCCATCTCGGATAATCGGTAAAATAATCTAAACCTCTGATTAATCTGTTTTCTCTTGGATCCTGTCTTAGGGTTTCAGAAAATTTTTAAATTCCGCTGCTTTCACTGTGTCGAAACCCTAACATGATATCCATAGGCCTCTTGATTGAGTAGGACTATGAAATGCATGACCATGCTCAAATAGTGATTTGTTTCATATAGTCTACTCATTGATCAAGAAAACTCAAATTAAATTATGAAGAGTGTGACACTTTCCATGCCTCGAGTTTAATGTAGGATGTCAAGGTTAAAAAGATTAAATTGTATTGAAACATTGGTCACGAAAAGGTTGCATCGAATCACCGATCTTATGATTATTTGGGTAACAATGATGCATTACTAGATGTCGCTCACTGTTTATAATTTTATAATATAATTTTAAAATTATTGCCAACATAATAATAACCTATAGGGTCACACACTTAGAACGTATTTAAAAAGGAATTAATTTAAATTGTAAGTATTTAAATATGTCAATATGATTGATAGTATTTAAAATTATGAATTTAAATTAATACGATAATTTATATATATGTATATTAATTAAGTTAGACTTAATTAAAATATAATATATATAAATTCGGATTTTATTTTTCTAATTATATTAGGTTTTGGTTAATTCCTATTAACTACTATATATATGATATATCAGTAGTCTTAATCACGTAAGGAACAAAAACCAAAAACCCTAGCCGCTTTCAGAAAGAGGCTAGAGAGAAAAATAATTTGAAAATCCTGATCTTTGTGGCTAATACCGCGGTTCCTTTTGCTGCAGATCGTGGGACGATTCGCGGAGCGTTCGTGTGTATACCATAGAGACACAGTCGTTGGATTGCGTTGAGGATTCGAGGCTGCTTCAGAATTCACCAGCGTCTCCATTCAAGCTTACATAATCGGTAAAATAAATTCTGAACCTTTGATTAATCTGTATTCGCATGGATCCTGTTTTAGGGTTTTAGAAAAAAAATTAAATTCCGCTGCTTTCACTGTGTCAAAACCCTAACATTTACCGAAATCATTTTTCCTAAATTATATTATACCTCATATTTTGCTTTAAGTTATGATCAAATAAGTTATAGAATTCACAAATATCTTTCATGAGCAATTAACCATATAAATCTTCTCTAAGTTAAAACTAACTTAACATAAATGGATATGGGTGCATAAAAATAAAGGATCTTAAATAAAATAATAACTAATAAAAAGCCAAAATTCAAACTAACAAAAATTTATCCATTTTTCAAAAGTTATTAAATAAAAATCAAAATTTTATCATCGATCATAATTTAAATTCAACTAATTCATTGCCCAAGTGACTCAACCTAAAAACTAAGTTACCCCATTTTCGTAGGAAACATAATTGCACTTAGCATGTGCAACAAGCCTTTAAACCCCATGATTACCCCCAAGTGGATGAGTTGTCTCTCGTGAGGGTTTGCGGTGAATTTACTCTCATCATTCCAAAATTTAAAATAAAATAAAAAACCTAAAAAATTTAAAAATTCTTTCAAAATTTACCCACACCCCCAAACTTAAAACAGTCATTGTCCTCAATGTATAAAATAAAGAAAATTAAGAACAAGGGACTCCCCTGAATATGTAGCATTTTTCCTCCTCATCTACTAAGTCTGAGCTCAATTGAATGAACCTAAAACAAAATAAAAATTAAATATTAAAACAAATAACTAAATAAATAAATAAAAATAAAAAACAAAATTTTACTACTAAGAAAAATCTAATTAAAAAAAACTAAAACTAAAACTTGGGTTGCCTCCAATAAGTGTTTGTTTTAAAGTCTCAGCCTGACTACTCCCTTTTTTTCAACCCGGATCGAATTTATGCTTGATGAATCATCTTGGAAGTGATGTATTGATCATTTGCTTAATTTTTTCTTGAGACTTGAGACCCCCAAACTTGCGTTCGTCCTTCTTTGTTCAATAAAATTGACCTTTCAATCCCATAACATCAACCTGAAAGCACTCTTCTTGGCGACTTGGAAATTCCATTGCATTAAACACCTTGAAGGTCGCCTCTTCATCTTGAACTCTCATAGCTAGCTTGCCTTTGTGCACATCAATCAACGCTCCCCCTGTAGCTAAAAATGGACGCCCAAGAATAATTGGTATATTTTTATCCTTCTCAAAATCTAGTGCAATAAAATCCGCGGGGATGATAAACTTATCTACTTTCACAAGAACATCTTCAACAATCCCCTTTGGATAAGTAAACGACTTATCCGCTAACTATAAGGTGACATGTGTGGGCATCGCTTCCTTCAAACCAAGCTTCTTATAAACTAATAGGGGCATTAAATTTATGCTCGCTCCCAAATCACATAAGCATCGATTAAAGAACTGGCTCCTAATGGTGCATGGAATGGTGAAACTACTCAGATCTTTCAGCTTTGGTGGTAGCTTCTTTTGCAATATGGCACTGCACTCCTCCGTTAGAGCCACTGTCTCATAGTCCCCTAGCTTCTTCTTCTTTGACAAAATCTCCTTCATGAACTTTAAGTAACTAGGCATCTGCTCTAATATGTCTACAAACGGGATATTAATGTGTAATTTCTTGAATACCTCCAAAAACATTAAAAATTATTTATCGAGCTTGTTCTTTTGAAGTCTTTGCGGGAATGGCACTGGTGGCACAATTTGATTCTGCTTCGGATTTACAACTTATTTTTCCTCTTTATGTCCATACGGCTCATTTTGATTTTTCTTCTTTTTAGATTCACTATCATCATCCACATTTGGATTTATCCTTTTAGAATTTTCTCTATCATCATCATGTAATTCCTTACCACTCCTAAGTGTGACTACATTACATTATTCATTGCCCTTCGTTCTTGGATTTATCATTGTATCACTCGGCAAAGCACCTTGAGGCCGACTATGCATGGCACTAGCAAGTTATCCCACTTGGTTCTCGATGTTCCTCACTAATGATTCTAGACTGTTCATTATAACCTCATTATGCGCTATGTATTTCGTAATAGTTTTCTCAAAATTTGATGTCTTCTTTGGCTGTGGTGGAGGTTGATTTTGAAAACCCGACTGATATAATGGTATTGGAGCAAAAGATTGTGCTTGATTGTTGTTGCTCTATGAATAATTTGGTTGATTTTTGACCCCCTGATGATAGTAGTTGCATTATTCCGTTACTGTTACTGATTGTAGTTTTCCACATATTGAACCGATTCTGCATTGATTGGGCATTGATTAACTGAATGGTTCCCAGCACATAGATCACAAGTTATTACCACAGGTGGATTAGGTTGCCCAGTCTTTGCAATAGTTTCTACCATCTTCATTAGTGTTGCCATTTGCCCATTCAATGCGGTAATTGCATCTGTCTCATGTAACCCAGCCGCCATTAGTTGATTCACTCTTACAGAAGGCCATTGGTAATCATTTCCTACCATAGTTTCCAATAGGTCATAGGCCTAATCTAAATTCTTCACCATCAAAGCACCACCTGCAGCTGCATTAATAGTAGTCCTCGTTGTACTGAATAACCAACTATAGAATGTTTAAACTTGAAGCCACTTGGGTATTCCATTATGTAAACATCTCCGTAATAAATCTTTGAAGTGCTCCCACGCCTCGTACAATAATTCTGAATCATGTTACATGAGTGAGGTGATATTATTCCTCATTTTTGCAGTCTTCGCTGGCGGAAAGAACTTTGCTAAGAACTTTTGAGCCACGTCGTTCCAAGTAGTGATAGACCCCGGTAGAAGTGAATGTAAACAATTCTTTGCCTTGTCCCTAAGTGTGAAAGGGAACAAGCGAAGTTTTAGAGCATCATCCGAAACTCCATCATACTTGAAAGTATCACATATCTCCAAAAAGCTCATGAGATGATCATTTGAATCGTCATTGGGCAAACCCACAAATTGTACGGAATTTTGGATCATCTATATCATGTCCGGCTTGATTTCAAAAAATGTGGCATTAATTACAGGCCTTTGGATGCTCGATTGGATTTCAATGACTTACAACATCACATAGTCTCGCAGCAATTTTCGATCCTCGTACTTCATTTAACCTGAAAAGGAAGTAAAAATTAAAATTAAAATAATAATAAAAAAACGTTTAAATTAAAACTAATTTGATTAAAATTAATATTGACAAATAATTATTAAATTAACTCCCCGCCAATGACGCTAAAAACTTGTTGGGTATTTTCTATATGAATATATGGCTGTAAGTATACATGGTCAATAAGTAATAAAGTGATTAAGTAGAGTGTCGAACCCACAGAAAATTAAAAATAATAATTCTGAAACACTAATTTTATATCAACTTAATTCTATTTAAACAATCGCAATTTAATAAACTAATTAAAATTACTAAATAAATTAAACTAATGAAAATGATTAAATCAGATTAAAAATAGTCAAGATCGCAATTTCTTCCAATGTTTCATTTAAACCTCTTCACTCTCTTTTTAATTAATTAATTATATTGAATTGTTAGCTGAGACTTCTTAACTATTTACTAACCTTTTTCAAGAATTGATAAAAAGATTTATTCTAATTAAGTTGCTATATTACTATGTAAAATAATTTGAAATAAACTCATCAAGATCCAAGTCTCAACAAAGTTATATGTGGCATATAGATATATTCCTTCTATACACTATTACGTTACTCTTACTAGAAAGAATAAAATTTGCATGTTATCATATCCGAATCTAAGCCTATAATCCACTTATGATTTCAAATACATTATCCCAATAATTAATCACAATTAATTAATATATTAACGGACAAATAATTAATTAGGTCTAAACAATATATTCCATTCGTCAACTTCATATAGATTACCACATTAATTAATGCAAATAATTAAATACATGAAAACACAAAATATGATAAACAATTTAATTATAATCAATTTAATTGAAAATAAAATAATTTAAGTTAAACTACATATTGGGTTCAATTGCAATCTCAAATAAAATTTAGTTCATAATTAAATAATAACTTATCCACAAATAATTCAACACCTCAAAATTATAAAAATAAAAGAGAAAGAAAAGAAATCAAATCTGCGTTGATATATCTATCGCTCGGATCACAGTGTTTAATCCCCAAGATCCGCCTTCAATTATTGAATCTCTTGCGTTGAATATTTGCTCCAAACTATACTCCTAAACTAATCTAATATAGTATTCTGCTCTAAAACTATGTTAATGTCCTAAATATAAGAGCCACATAGTATATTTATAGGAGTAGATTAATAATCCTAAGCTAATGTGGAATAGAAATCCAATTCGGAATCAAATTAATATTTAAAATCGCAAACTGCTGCAATTAACACATTGCCAAATACGGCGTTGACCGAGTCAACATCCGCTAACACATTGATAGCAAAACGCGCATTGCGTGCCTAAACCTTTCCTTCGGGCAAAACATCGTCATTCCAACGTTGCTACTCTCAACTGTCGACCGCGCATGGCGCGTGGTCCTTTTCCTTCCTTGGATCCAACGACGTCGTAACATCACTACTGGCTGCTAATTCATTACCGCGCGTAACGTGGTCGCCTGTTCTTGCAACCAACTCGCTAGGCGGCATCGTTTGGCTACTGCTTTGCTTCCTCTTACGCGCAATGCAATCACCAGCTTTTAGGAAATTACATTTCTGCCACCGTGCTGCTTATTTACAGTTATGCCATTTGCAAAAATTACGAAACTGTCATTCCACTTTTAATTCCTACAAAATAAAATATAAAATGATTAAAAATATTATAAAAATACTAAAAATAATAAAAACACATAAAATCAAATAAATTACCTAAAATCAATTAAAATGCATAAAAGCTCACAAATAATTAAACCTAAAAATACTCAATAAATATATATAAAATCTCATTATCATATTCAACCTTTCTCGTTATTTCTAATCTGTGAATTATCTTGACTAAAGTACAGATTGAACCCCAAAATTATAAAAATTTTGAGTTTTGCACCCCTAACGTTTAAAATGTATCTAAGTGCACTCTAAAATTCTTCCTGTAAGGCAAAATGCACCCTTCAAAATTTTTCGCTAGACAAAATACACCATAAAGTTCTTTCTACTAAACAAAATGTACCTTCAATTTTGGGTGCAAACTGTATTTTTTTAAGCGAAAAAAGATTTTTAGGGTGCACTTAAATACGTTTTAAACATTAGAGTATAAATCTCAAAATTCCTATAACTTTTGGATGCAGTTTGCACTTTAGTCGAATTATTTTTCAATGAATTTGACATAACATATTTTTACGTAGTTACTCATCAAAAATTGTATGATGAGACATAAATGTGAGAGAGAATTAGACTCATATAAAATTATTATATTTTTATGAAAATATATTAACTCTCTTTTTCAATGCTCCTACTATAATAAATTTTCGGATAGAAAGCTTTGGGAATATTTAGTTAGAGAAAAAAAAAGGAATATTCTCAGAATAGTATGCACTCCCGAGCCATATAGAAAAATAAACAAAAAGAAAAAGATGCACGTCTAAATAGTATCACAACTACATATAAAATGCCAAAGGAATCTTCATATCAATCAAATAAAAGAAAATGACGTATAAAGATAAGTGTTCCAATTTTTATGTGGTAATTAAATGTTTTTGAACTTTTAATTAAAAAATACAACAACTAATACGATCATGGTTAAAAAGAACAAGTTTACGTGCACAATAATATAACATCAAGTATAATATTTTAATTTTAATCATAAAAAATAAAGTTTGACATAAAAATTTATGATAAATTTTATTTTTTAATAATTAAAATATATATAATATTTAAAATAATATTTAATTATAATGTATATAAAGTTACTCTCCTAAAAATGGGTGCCTAGTTTCTACGCGGTGTGTGATATTTTTTTAAGTGGCAAAGGAGTTGTCTAGTGTTTATGTGGCGTTTAGATGTTTTTCTAAATGAATTAGATATTTTCTAGATGGCTTCATTTATTTATTTTTTTACATTATACAAAATATATAATACATGTAATTATTTAAAAAAAATCATGAAAAATTCGCAATAAAAAAATTAAAAACAGTCTTTTAAAAAAACTTAAAAAATTCATTTCAAATATTGTATAATTTTAAATTCTTAAATAAATTAATGTGTTAGAGGTTTAATACTACCTAGACAAAGACCTTAACACCCAATCATATCTAAATCGTAAAGGACTCGCGTACTAACTAGTCGGAGACTAAACGGACCAAGACAAAAAAAAATTTAGAACATTGTATGTAATAATCTAGTAAAATATAACATATCAGCTCGCTCGTGAGCTTTTCAAGTACTCCGTCTATTTAAAATATATATAAACAAAAATGATATTTTGAAGCAAAATTATAAATAAATAAATTCAACACCGCATTGTTCAAGAAGATAAATTAAAGTCTTATTACATTTTAGTAAATTATTTTTATGTGTTGAAGACAAAATAAATACGGAAGTAAACTGTATTATAAAATTATATTGTACACTCTCCGAGATAGGGCTTCAAAAGATTGACAAAAAAATTTATAATAAAAAATACGCCTAAAATACACAAGTCAACTGGATAAAATTTTATATTCACTAATTTATCCTCCATCATATTACATCTTATCCAAATATTAAATCAATCATATCATAAATAAATAACTCAAATTAATTCTCTTTTTATAAATTCAATAGTCAATTAAAATAATTATTGCACAAACTAATACGAGAGTAAAATAAAAAATAAATTCATACCCTTTTCTCCTATTAAACTATCTTAATTCGTATACAATTTATCCTTAAACCATCCTCTTGGGTACAGAGGGAGTACAAAGGAAGCGTTCAAATCCGGAAGCTTTGGAAGTCAAGCAGCAAAATATCTACGTGGCACTAGCCCACATGACGCACTTCATACATGTTTTTTTATTTTTGACTTTTTATCAAAAGCAGTTGATACACTAGGGTATAGCGTATTCTATACTTATATATTTCCTTCCATTTAAATTATATGACCACTATTATTTAAAAAAAAATTTAATTTAAGATATTTTTAAATTTGAAATTAACATAATTTAGTTGAATTTTTAAAACAATAAATCTTATGTCTAATAATACTTTTTCGATAGTTTATAATATTTATATTTGTCTCGACATAAATTAAATAAATTTATCTCAATTTTGAGTTTAAAAATATTTTAAATTAATTTTTCAAAAGTCAATATTAATTTTAAAATTTAAAACAGATGGAGTATTTTCTTTTGTACAAAATAGGTATAAAAAAAACTCAATTTTAATTATTCACTCAACAAGTTAATACAGTCGTACATAGTGTGTGTGTGTGTGTGTGTGTAGAAAATGATAATATTAGAAGTCTCAATTTTATTTTTTTAAATGAGTCTCATATGACATGGCATTAAATAGTTTAGTACTACTTATGTTTTGTATTATTTGATTATTATTGACTTTTAAAGTCAACTTAAAAAAATTAAAACTCAAAATTGATATATATTCTTTGAATTTTAATCAATACAATGAATCTTATAACTAATACTACTTTTTAAGTACTTTATAATGTTCATAATTTTCTTAACATAAAAAAAATTAATTTATCTCAATTTTGCGTTTGAATTGACTTTCAAAAGTCAGTAGTAATCTTATAATTTAAAATTGAGGGAATATACTCTTTCATACAAAATAGGTAAAAAAGACTAAATTTTAATTATTCACTCAACAAGTTAATAAATTCATATATAGTGTGTAATGATCCGGAATTTCGTAACTTTTGTAATACAATCGTTAATGATTAATAAAAAAAAATTATGTGATATAATCAATGTTTTATGTGATGATTTAATATGTGTTAATGATTTGTGAAAAAATAAAAAATTTCAAAAAAAAATAACGCAGGAAAACACTATTCGCGTGAAAAGCGTTTTTCTTTTTTTCAAAATTTCACATTCACGGATAGTGTTTATTTGGTACTTAAGAACATATTTACTATTTAAAAATACGATAATCAAAAATTGATCAAATCCTAATTAAATGGGTTAGGATGTAATTAGGAACTAAAAACCCTAATTGAACCGATTAGGTTAAGAACTAGTTAGGTTAACCTAACCTAGTTACTAAAACCCTAATTAAACCCTAACTATGATCCAAACCATAATTAATTGGTGCAAAGGATTATGGAGTGTAATTATAGCCCAATCATTTATGTATTTAATACTAGGGCCAAATTTGGTGTTAGTTAATTAGTAGCCCAACCAAATTAATGTTGTGTTGGATTTATTAGCCCAAGCAATTAATGCAAAGAGGCCCAAGGTAAATGTTAGAGAAGCCCAATGATTTATGGAATAGGAGCCCAAACCCTTGCCCAAATGTGTATGCGTTGGTATTGATATATATATAACCACATTTAAATAATAAAAAGAAAAGAAAAATTACAAGACTTTGGGGGCATGTGGACTCCCATTTTAGGTAGCAACATGGAGCATTAAGGGAGTTTATTTAGCTTCCTTTGGAAGCTTGGGTAGGAGCAAAGGAGAAGTGACATTAGTTGGCGAGGGTGTAAGAGAGGCTAGTAGGCCTATTTGATGTGTTGGTTGAATTGTATACTTACACTAGTTGTAGGTATACATTACAACTAGTAAAGTTTAATATACTTCCATCCATTTGATTAGTTCTTATTTTTCCCAAGTGTTGAGAGAAAAGTTGAGAGAAAGAAAGCAAGAAGAAGAAAGAGCGAAAGTTAGCACGAAGAAAAGTGAGAAAGAAAAAAACCCTAGATCAAAGAAGAAGATCATCTAGCTCATGAGGTGGATCATCCATTATTGTCTAGCTACCAAGCAAAGAGAAGAAGAGTCATTACGAGGTTTAAAAGTGGTTCTAAACCCTAGTTTTAATGAACTATGTATATTGTTGTATATTATGTTGGTATAAATGTTTGTTGTGGGAGGTTTTGTGTTTATGGTAGAACATGGTGGTTCTGAAGTATAAGGATGGTGGGTTGTAAGGATATTTATGTGTTTATGTGGTTAGATTTCAAGTATGGTTTTCAAAATGTAGGAAATCATAAGTTTTGGGTATTTGAAACCCTAGTTTCGAAAATGATGTTTTGTAAATGAAAAAGCTAGTTGATGGCACATATTGAAGATCTATGGATATATTCCATGGATCTACAAGATATGTTTATCATCCATGTTGGTATGTTTGAAAAAGGAGCATAATGAGCTCATAAATTTTAATATGAACTATGAAATGATTTTTAGTAAAAACCCTAGAAAAGGAACGTATGTTAAGCTTGATCAAATGGTATCTAATGGTTGATCTGAGAAAATCTATGTGTTTATATGGTTTACGAGTTATATGTGAAGGTTATGTAAATCGATCGGTAAAATGTGTTTCAAAAGTGGTGTGCTTAAATTTTGTAAAAATACTAGCAAACGCACGAATCTATTGTAAAATAGTTTTATGCAAAGTACGAGGTCGATCCCACGAGGATTATTAAAATATTAGTTAAATATAAATTATACTCAATTCTAATCTAGTTAACGAAAGATGGTTTTTGAATTAATTAAAACTAAAAACTAAATAAAATAAAAATCAAGACTAATAAAATAACTAAACTTTTAATCGATGGAAGAAAATTCTAAGGTTTGGAATCCACAATACTAATTATGTATATCTTACTATTCATTATTAATTCGGAGTAACAATTTATAAATCAATTCAATGCTTTCTCAAGATTTTTCATTTAAGTTCATAAAAATATTTCTTTTGTAAATTCTTATTTTTGAGGTTCAAATGTATAAGACCAAAGTATTAAATGTATCAACCATTTTGAAAAATAAATAATCTTAGTTCTTAATTTAGATTTTAAAATAACCCGAATTAAATTAAATTAATCGTAACTATTCAAAATATATGATATTATGAATGAAACAATTTAATTTAAATCAACCAAATAAATAAGAATTATTTACATTTAAAACCAATTTGAGAATTTATAATAAATTTTAAAACATTACATAATTAATAATGTTTCATCCTACACCTCAGAAATAATTTTAGCAATACATAATAAAAACCGAAGCTAAAACAGAGTTTAAGTTGCAACCCATCATGTTATTATGGCACTGTTGGAATTCTGCTTTTGTTATGCTTTGCCATGACCAAGCTGCTGCTTTGATTCCCAGGTGCCTTGTTGAATGATGCTTTATGTTGTCACTACTGATGATGATGCAAGCCTTTGGTGATGCTTGCAGGTTCTTAATATGGTGGTGCTTTGTACCTCCTCTCCCATGCATTGCTGCTTTGCTTTCTTTTTATAATCTTGAGTGCAACAATTTTTTTCTCTTTCAAACTCTTTTATATTTATCTTTTTAGTCTCCCATTCATAGTCATTTTCTTGTCCTTATCTTGAGCTTTAACAACAATCTCTTGTTACTAGAGTTTGGTGGAGTATGAAATCTTATTATTTTTAATATTGGGCTTTTAAATTCTCAAAACCTGCACACCAGAATAAATCCAATTAATATAAAATTAACATAAAATTAGACTCATAAATCTATTTTTGAGGGAAATAAATATATATAAAATATGCCCATAAAAAAGGATCAAAACGATCGATAAAACGTAATAACGCATTTTCGAAAAATCGAACGGGATTGAAACCCTAGATGTTTTGATAATGTTTAAAAAATGTAAAGTTTTTAATTTGATAAAATATGATCCAAAAAAGCTAAGTGATGAAAGATGTTCAAGTTTTAAAGGAACAAAAAGTTTTGCCCATGTGGTACGAGGCGCACCACTTCAATACAAATCCTTGCGCGGGGCACGCCATGTGTAACTTCCTGATTCTGTATACCCAGCACGGGGCATACCGCTCTAGGGTAAAACCTGGAGCTAGGCACATTGGGCCGGGTCATTTTGGATCGGGTTAGCCCATGTCAGGTCAGGTTAAATCCATATCGGATCGGACCAATTGGGTCAGTCCAGTCAGATCAGTTCAAACGAGTCGGTCGGGCCGAGTTAGCCAAGTCGAGTTGTCAAGATGAAAAGTTAATACTTTTAAATCCCAGATAAAATATGTAAGAGTTTTAAAGTATCCAAACTATTAAAGGACAAACCGACGTAATTATGTAACTAAGATAAAGAGTCTAAACTATTAAAGGACACACAAATGTAATTATGTGAGAAGATTATAGAAAGTCTTCAATATATTGAAGGATGTACCAATTTACTTATGTGATTAGTTAAACCAATATATGGGTCCATATGCGACTAATTGGTAGGCGAATTATTAAATGTAGGACGATCGGAGAACGATAAGCTTAAGTTAGTTGTAATCAACGAAAGAGGCAAGTATTCTAACCAAACTTGTTCTAAATTCATACTTTATAAATGAATGTCATGTTTACACGAAAGTGTTTCAAAAACAATGTTCAACTATTAAATTGTTTTTAAAAGTTAAAGTTTGTTATGCATGAACTATTTGCCATGTGAGTCTACACCATTTATTTTGGCTATACCTTTGAGATATGTATCGAAAATTATAATGATTCTTTAAAGCTAATCCAATCCAAATTGTTTAGTACTAAATCATGTGTTAAAAGCTAAGAACGGACAACCCTCATAGTAGGGATTACTAAAAGCCAGATAATCGGACATATTGATTTCGATTGACGCTTCAATTAGATATTTATGGTGTGCACAATATAGGGTATAATAGGTTGATCCCCTAAAGTACACATCTAGGGTTACTTGGTCTCATAACCTATCAAAGTTAGCAGTCTATATAATTGTTAATGTCCATCAAGAGCTCTTAGTCTTATGACAATTCTTTATGAAAGTAATAATTTTAAAATATGAAAAAATGTTATTTCTATTATTCAAATCTCTTCGTAATTATTTAATAATTGTTGAAGGTTATTCGAAAATATTTTTAAACCATGAGATATTATGTTATTAACTGTTTTATACTTGCTGAGCGATTTAAATACTCACCCTTGCTTTAAACATAATATTTCAGGTAAAAATAATACCATATTTGCACTACAGTATGGGCATACCCGCACAACTACAGTGCGGATTCAAAAGTGACCAAAATACGCTGCATGATCTGCACTTTAGTAGTGCAAACGGTGGTCACTTATTTTAAAAGTAATGACATTTTCATAATATTCTTGTCCTCACTTTTAGAAGTGCAAATTCTAGAGACAGTACTATTTAACGTAAAAATCACCCACAATGGCATTTTTGTAATATCTTCTTCCTCACTTTAGTAGTGTGGATTGTAAAGACAACTCATTTAACAGATATAACCTGTTGGCACAATGGCATTTTAAAAATATTTCAATCCGCATTTTAGTAATGCCGATTGTAGAGACTGCGCCGTTTAACATATATCACCAGTCTGCGTAATGGTATTTTTGTAATATACTCTTCCACACTACTATAGTGCGGATTATAAAGACTTGTGGATTCTTGCTGCTACGTTGATAGATTCTAGAGAGCAGAATCTGCACTTTAGTAGTGCGGATTGTAAAGACTTGCTACGGCACCATTTAATAGACCACACTTTAGTAGTGCAGATTCTTGTTATACGAATTCTTTTAGAGAGAAGAACATCTACTGAGCATACCAGATCACATTTCTTTCTTCCTTCCACACATGTTCATACCACTGAGATAGCATAACCAACTAGCATGTATATCAGGGAGACGACAATCAACCAAATTCGGTAAGCTATAATTTAATCTTTACATGTGATTTATTTATTTTTTCATGAATTTGTTTGTTGAGGAATTATTTCATTCGATATCAAGTACTAACAAATAATTACATGATAATAATAGTTGATGATAGCATTACTTATGTTGGTTATATTTTTCATACATTTGAAGATGCTGAAATTTTTTATAGAAAATATACAAAACATGTTGGATTTGAAGTACAAATAAAAACTAGCAGAAAACATATGAATTCAAAATAAAATTATTCTAGAATGTATCATTGTCGTAAACCTAGATATATGGTTGTTAAGAAAAAATGAGAGAGTCATTGATGATGAAGATAATAATAAGGGAAAGTGGAAGAGGGACTCTATTGATAGAACTAAATGTAAAGCAAAATTTTATGTTGTGCATAATAACAAGAAATATAATTGGTTTGTGTCTACCCTTAAACTGAATCACAATCATAAATTTGTCTCCCCAAGAAAAGTTTCATAGATTCAAACACGCAAGAATATATCAGGAGTTGTTATGGATTTGAATGAAACCCTTACTAAGGTTGGAATTGGGCCAAGTAGGATGACAAATGTTCTTAGCCTATTAGGAGGGATAAACAATGTTTGGTTCTTTGACATAGATGTGCGAAATTTAGTTATAGATATTCGACGTGATATGATGGATTTTATTTTAATATTAACCTAAGTTTGGAAAATTGTATTGCATGTATTATATAGGTAGATTATGAGTCAATTCTAGCCTATCATAATTTTGGTAAGGTTGTGACTTTTGATACCATATGCTGAACAAATAAATATTTCATGTAATTTGCTCTTTTCACAGGTGTAAATCATCATTATCATTCAATATTGTTTGGATTTGCACTTTTAAGCGATGAGACTGAAGATGCACTTGTATGGTTGTTTGAGCAGTGACTTGAAGTAATGAATTTCAGATATCTCAAACAATTGTCACATTTCAAGATAGTGATATGTCGAATGAGATTACTAGGGTTTTTCTTAATACCCATCATGCATTGTGTATGTGGCACATTAGCAATAAATGTCCTGAAAAACTTGATCATGTCTATTCTTTACATTCGACTTTTAAGTCAGATTTTAATTAGTGTGTCTTTAAGTCTTTGAGTATTAAAGAATTTGAGGATAGATGGAAATTGTTGATGAAAAACTACGGTCCGAATAATCATGAATGGTTGAAATCTGTGTATGAATTAAAAGAAAAATGAATTGGGGTGTATTTAAAAAAATTCTTTGAAGTAGGAATGACTACCACATCCAGGAGTAAGTGTATGAACAATTTTTTTTGACGAATATATAAATAGTACTACGGGTATAAAATTTATGGAGACTTTAAAAGCTTTGCAATTGTAATTAAATTCTAGGCCTTCATCAAAAACCATAGACGAAGAACAAAAATATAAGTTTTTGTCTTATTAAATATTTAATATCTAAGTGCCCCACGCGAAACACAAATTTATTTTTCAAATAAAATTATTTTTAATTTCTTATTTATTTTATATATATGATGATTATAAAATATATTTTTTTGAATTTAAAATTAACTTACTATTATTATTAGAATGACTTCAAATGTTGCTCAAATAAGCAATTATTAAAAATTCACAATCGATTGTTAGTAAGGCATTTTTTATTGTTATTTTTCAATTTAATATTTAGTTTTAGTTACAATCTTTTGAATTTATATATAGTTAAGAGTTCAAAAATGAGTAAAATATAAAAGCCTAAACTTAGTTTTTAATAAATTATATATTAAATAAAATTGTTATAAAATAATAAGTTACCACCATGATTTTTAGTCTTAATAGGAAACTAAATTTTAATAATTAATATATAAGTGATGAATTTTTTTTAAAATTAATTAATTAAAGATTCCCTATCTGAAATAAAATTGGTTACTAAAGTTTAATCATTATTATATTTTGTAATATGTAATATATATTATTCTTTTTAATATTAACTATTATTTTCTCATAATATTTTTTTATAGTTTTAATATATAGTTATTGAGAAATAAAACTATTGTATTTACTATTATGACTTTTACTTTAAAAAATTAAATAAATTTTAGTCACTAATAGATAAATCATAATTATTTTTAATATTAATTAACTAAATGTGAAATAAAATTAGCAATTAAGTTTATTATTAATATGTTTAATAAAATACAATGTATTTTTTTGATACTTACCATTATGTAATCATATATTTTTAATATTTAGTTATTCAGAATACAAAGTTGAGTAAAGTAAAATCCTAAAGATGTTCTTTAAGTTAAAATTTATTGTATGACTAAGTTAATAAAGAATACTTTTATAGAATAAATTTATTATAGAATAATAAGTTAACATTAGAGTTTGTAGGACCATAAAAAGAGTTTTGGTTCTACAACATTGATTAGTAATTATATTTAATAGTTAATAATTTCACAACTTAACTTACTAGTTGCATATAATTTAGTTTAGTTTATGGTTTTATAATTTATTGTTAAACCTTATGATAGTACACCATCATCATGTTTTATTGGAGCATGTATAAGAAAAAGAATCCTATTAGGTTTGGATTTTATTAAATTGCAGCTAATTGGATTGCTTTAAAATAAATAAAATTAGGGAGACTTTAAAAAGTGTTTAAGTTGTAATTAAATTCTAGGCCTATACCAAAAATGAAAGACAAAGACAAAAATACTAAGTTTTGAATTATTATATATGTATGTAGACTACCTAAGTACCCTGTGCGAAGCATAGGTTTATTTTCTTAAATATCATTATTATCAATATTTTTTTTTTTATATATGATATTTTTTTATTAAAAAAAAGTTAATTTCACAAAGTAACTTTCAGTTAGTATTAGAATAATTACAAACTTTGCCAAAAAAAATAAATAAATACAATCAACATACAATTGTCTTGCACAAAAATGAGTGTTAGTAATGTGATTTTTATTCGTTTAATTTAATATTCAGTTTTTAAAAAAAAATTAATTTTACAATTATTAGTAATTGATCCAGGTCAGACCTGTGGATCATGGATATCTACTTGGGTATGGATATTGGATAAACCAATTGGGATTGGGAGAGTGTCATATCACTTGGAAGTATTTTAGATAATACTTGATATGGTCAAAACTCTATATGAGATAACACTCATGATTTAGTCAGTTGTAGACTTATGCCATATTAATTGTGATTAATCATTAAATATTTGACTCATGTAAAGGGTAGGGACAAAGGAAAAATAACATATTATTTTTTTCGGACAATATTGTCTCTAAATACTCTCTCTAGTATTTTCATGCTTTCATCAATAGGCTTAGGTGTACTTCGTTCACATTTGTACAAAGGATCATAGTAACAACTCTATATTAATGAGAAACATTTGTACAAAGGATCATAGTAGATGTGTTCGTGGCATTCTGGTTCAACCGCTTCTGCTTTGTGGATACTAACCGATTCGTATATAAGTTTATATGTATTTACGTGTCAGTTTTCATTTAATTTAGCATTGGCATCAAAGCTGTAATGCTATGCTTAATCTCGCATAAATATTTTGCCAATTTTTTTTGTTGCTAGAAAGCTTGAAATAGACACCTGTAAAATTTTGTTGCATTCAGATTGTATTTTGTGATAAAACGCAAACCCTAATTAGCATTTATGTTTTTTCAAATAAAACCTACTTTCTATAGAGGTCAAAATTTTATTTTCTCTACATAATAAAATAGTACATGTCGCCACAATTTCAGAAATATAAAGTTTGTATTTTTTAGACATCTGTAGAATTAATTATGATTTTTTGAAAATAAAAAGTACTAAATTATAATTTTGCTTTTAGTTTGCTGAGGAATAAGATGATGATGACGTCAACATACGTTAGCATGTGTCAACACGCATAGGGGCCAACTAAATAAAATGAATGACGTAGCGCAGACGCCCAGTCACGCCTAGTAGTCCATGCGCCTAGTTCTAGCCATTTCTTGAAAATATTTTTTTTTGCAGAAAATTTTATTTTTATTTTTTGGTCACTTTAATTATTTTTCTGAATTTTTTCAGTAAAGAAAAATATTTTGAGAAATTATTTTTTAGTTATTTAAAGTGCTTTAAAAATTGTCCATAAATATTTTTTTGGCCCAAATATTTTCCTAAGAATTCAGAGGCATGCTTACAAGTTCTCCACTTAGAGGTGTTGAGAAATGGTTTCTTTTAGTGTCTTAAATTATTTTATTTTCAATTATTATTTATTTGAAAAATAATTGTATTAAATAGTAAAAATTTTTGAAAAATCCAAAAAAATCACGATATTACTTTTTTATGTATACATACTGTTAGAAAAATATTTGGTCGATTTTAAGCAACATTGAATATTTTTTCAGACTTATTACTATGTATTTATGTGTATATATTATATTTATTACGCATAGTTGTTGCATTCGTCCCAATAAGAGTTGACTAAATACATTCGACTTCCTAATGGGAGCTGTGGTGGACCCATTCATGCCCCTTATTTGTTATTGCATGGTGTTTTGAATGTACCAAAAAGGGTTGATAGTTAATTATTTTTGGAGGCGGGCTCTCACATTGTGATAGAGATTTGAGATAAAATAATTATGAGAAGACAAGTTCAGCATTCCCAATTTTATTAATAGATTGATGTAGTATAAATCTTTGATGTAAGATTTTGGTATCGATGTATTTATATCGAAGCCTTGTAAGGGAATGTAATTTTGCATTTCTTCTTCAATTAATTGATTTTACCTCACAAAGTACAATTAAATTATCAATATGTGTTTTTGTTTCATATTATAAACCCCGTCCTTATTTTTGTTGTAATGGGCCTTTTGGATTTTTTGTCATATAAAATAAAATTAATCATAATCATTTATCTTATCGCATGGAATGATGATTATCAGCTTGGCGATTTTTCAATTTCTATACATGGACTAAATAAATGTGATTAATTAGGATTTAATGACAAAATTATTATATGTGTGCTAATACCATATTGTATTGAAATGGCCTCTAAAAATGTTATTACCAGCCTCAACAAAGGTGAAAATTGAATGATAAAAATTATTACCTTTGGTCAAAGAAATTTCAATAAATGCTTAAAGAGTTAGATGTGCTAGAAACTTTATCTACCACTATGGAACCACCTGAGGAGGGCACCACTGTGCAGCACCGTCGAGAAAAACAAACCTACGATGAATGGGTCAAAAAGGATCGTTGTGCGTGTTTGACCATGTTAAGCAGCATGCACAACGACCTTATTGATGAATTTGAGTCCTGCAAAACTGCAATGGAAATGTGGCATATGCTTAAGAAGTCCTATAGTGGGACTATTGCTACTAGTTTGCCAAAGCTTAATTATAAGTTGAACCATTACAAGAAGGAGCCCAAACACACTATGGTGGAACACCCTTGAGTAATGTCGGCCATGATCTGTAAGCTTAATGCAGCTGGCACAACTCTTACTAAAAAGCAACAAATTCAAGTTATGCTCAGGTCTTTACCTGATGCCTGGGAGCCTTTCACGATGACTATGATATATAATGAAAGTATCAAAACTCTTATTGATCTGAAAAGACATCTTGAGCTTGAATATGAGTGTCGTGGTGCTAAATATGGCAGTTTTGTCTTCATGGTTCAAGCTGGTTTGCGTAATACAAAAGGCAAGCGCAAGAGATAAGCTAAAGGCAATGATCATGTTAAGGCAGGCACACCAAAACAGAAGGGTAATGCTAAGAGTCGTATGGGCAAAAGAAAAGGAAAAAAGAAGATGACTTGCTATAACTATCAGAAGGTTAGACATTTTGCTCGTGAATGCATTAAGCATAAAAAGGTACAATCCAAATTTCTTCATTGCGATACATACTTTATGTGTTCACATATTTTTTTTTGCTTAATCTGATCTTTCGTGGATTATTGACATAGGAGCAACCAAGCATATAACATTTGATAAGGAGAGATTCACTGAGTACCGACGAGTTTCCAAAGAGAGTCAAAGTTTGTTCATGGCGAATAGTTTAGAGGAGCAAGTGCTTGGTTTTGGCACTTATCACCTGACTTTGCGAAATGGCCACACACCAATCCTTAAGGATACACTTTACATACCAGGAATTCGACTAAACTTAATAACAGTTGTAGGTTTAGTTAGAGTAGGATATTATTTTTCCTTCAATAATAATAACGTATCTATTTACTTTCATAATAATTTTGTAGGACATGGTACTTTATCGGATGGTATTTATGTTTTGAGTAAAAGTGAATCCCATTTTTCTTATATTGCATCTCATGATGATACTTTTAATGAATCATTGAAATGGCATGCTAGATTAGGTCATATTTGTCAAGATAGGATAACTAGGCTAGCTCGAGAAGGCCTTTTAGGCTCACTCACTAAAGTTAACCTACCAGTATGTGAACCTTGTTTAGCAGGGAAGACCAAAAGAAAACCATTTGGGAAGGCAATAAGGTCCACTAATCCTTTAGAGCTAGTTCATTCAGACATTTATTGTCCAATGAATGTTAGAGCACGACATGGTGGTAATTATTTCATCACTTTTATAAATGATTATTCGCAATATGGATATGTCTATTTGATTTCTCATAAGTTAAAAGCATTAGACTATTTTTGACGCTTCGTTGTTAAGTTGAGAATCAAAAGGATAGATCATTAAGGTTCTTAGGACCGATCGTGGCTGCAAATATTTATTTGAGCAATTTACAGGACTCAGTGAGAAAAAAGGTATCATCAGACAGCTAACGATTCTTAGTACTCTACAACAAAATGGTGTTGTAGAAATAAGGAATCGTATGCTATTAGAGATGGATAAGTCAATAATGGTGCAAGTTGATCTCCCAAATAATTTTTCAGGTGATGCACTTATGACTACTGCCTACACCCTTAATCGCGTGCCTAGTAAGTCAGTTAATTCTACACCATATGAGTCTTGGGATGGCAGAAAACTAGCTCCAGATCATTTAAGACCATGGGGGTCAGCAGAATATATGTGCATTCCTTCTCAGCAACTTGGGAAGTTAGACTCTAGAGAAGATAAATGTATTTTTATAAGGAATCTTGAATACTCAAAAGGGTTATGTGATGATATGCAAGGAATCGGATGCAGTAATGACTAAGATTGAATCATGATATGTGGAATTTATAGTGAATGAGTTTCCAAGAAGGAGTAAAACGAGAAAGGATTTTGAGCTATATGAGATGGCCGAATTAGTAGGAGACATTTCACCATCCAGGATAGGCGACCGCATTATGTGCGGTAATGAATTAGTTGCTGGTAGTGATGTTACGACGTCGTTGGATCCAAGGAAGGAAAAGGACCACGCGCCATGCGCGGTCGGCAGTTGAGAGTAGCAACATTGGAACTGCGACGTTTTGCCTGAAGGAAAGGCTTAAGCAAACAATGCGCGCTTTGTTATCACTGTGTTAGCGGACGTTGACTAGGTCAACGCCTTGCAGCAATTCGCGATTTTAAGAATTAATTTGATAACGAATTGAATTTCTATTCCACATTAGCTTAGGATTATTAATGTACTCCTATAAATACACTATGTGGCTCTTATATTTAGGACATTAACATAATTTTAGAGCAGAATACTATATTAGAGTAGTTTAGGAGTATAGTTAGAAGCAAATATTCAACGCGAAAGATTCAATAATTAATGGCAGAACTTGGAGATTGAAGGCAGTGATCTGAGTGATAGACCGATATCAACACAGATTTGATTTCTTTTCTTTCTCTTTCTTTTTATAATTTTGAGATGTTGAATTATTTGTGGATAAGTTATTATTTAATTATGAACTAAATTTTATTTGAGATTGCAATTGAACCTAATGTGTAGTTTAACTTAAATTATTTTCTTTTCAATTAAATTGATTATAATTGAATTATTTATCATATTTTGTGTATTCAAGTATTTAATTATTTGCATTAATTAATGTGATAATCTATATGAAGTTGACGAATAGATTATAGTTTTTAGACCTAATTAATTATTTTGGGCATTAATGTATTAATTAATTGTGATTAATTATTGGGATAATCTATATGACATCAAAAGTGGATTATAGGTTTAGATTCAGCTATGATTAACGTGATTTGTTTATTCTTTCTTGGAAGAGTAGCATAATAGTGTATGGAATGTGTGTGTGTGTGTGTGTATATATATATATATATATATATATATATATATATATATATATATATGTAACTTTGTTGAGAGTTGGATCTTAATGAGTTTATTTCAAGTTATTCTGCATAGCAATATAGCAACTTAATTAGAATAAATCTTTTTATTAATTCTTGAAAAATGTTAGTGAATAGTTAAGAAGTCTCAGTTAACAATTCAATATAATTAATTAATTAAAAAGTAATTGAAGAGATTTAAATGAAGCATTGAGGGAAATTGTGATATTAACTATTCTTAATCTGATTTAATCATTTTTATTAATTTAGTTTTGTTAGTAATTTTAATTAGTTTATTAAATTGCGATTGTTTAAATAGAATTAAGTTGATATAAAATTAGTGTTTGGTAATTATTATTTTTAATTCCCTGTGGGTTCGACACTCTACTTAATCATTTTTGTATTTGTTGACCATGTATACTTACACACATATATTCATATAGAAAATACCCAACATAATACGATGGGTTCTTACTTGAAGAAAAAAAATTGTTGAATAGAAGATCCAACAAGAAAATGAAAACAGTTCTGCTATATATTATTAAATTTTTTAACTGAATTATATTTATAACATATGTTCATAAATAGGTAAGAATTAAGAATGACCTTATCCTTATTTATTCTATCTTATCACATAAATTTTTACATTGATCTCAATCTAATTTTGTCACATATTTATCGAAATATCATTTCTCCAAAAAAAAATAAAAAATGATACTCTTTCTGTTCTAAAATTAGAGATATCTTTATAAAACGATGGTTTTTAAGAATAATTTTATATTATTAAATATAACCTTGGTATTAGTTAAGAATTAAGTTGTGGTAGTATGATATGAAAAATAATAGCGAAAAAATAATGATAAATTAGGAATATCATGTCATTTTATAGTCTTAAAATAAAAAAGTATCTCTAACTTTGGAATGAATTATAAAGAAAAATATATCTCTAATTTTAAAATAAAAGGGAGTATATATTACTTTATATCGACTTTTTAATTGTCAGTTATATAGATAATTATTAATAATAACTTCAAAAGAGATATGTAATAGATGAACAACTTTTATAATTCTATTAAATCTCATGTATTAATGTGTTTTGTAATTGTAAATTTGCACAAATTATAATTCTATTAAATCTCATGTATTAATGTGTTTTGTAATTGTAAATTTGCACAAATTATAGCAATACATACATGGACTCGCAAGAAAAATAAGTCACAAGTCAGTGGGCAAATTAGGGAAAATTGAATTGAAAGGGATAATATCTTCTGATTATCTGGAAGCTGTCGTCAACACTCCAAAATTAATCCTTACTTTCACTTTATCAATGTAAAATTGGTATAATGGCAAGCAAGAGTCGAACCTACAAGAAGTGTATTATTTATGATTTATTTGATTGCTTCGAACAGTAAATAACAAATAATAATAAAAAAGGGAGTTTTGTAATTATGGTTCTAGTAGAAGACAAGAACTATTAATGAAAATTATCCAATGATTTGCAAACTTCAGTTCAGTATCATCTTTTTGTAACTATGATATAATTAAAACACCCAATATCTTTCCTTCAATGGAATTAATAACCCTAGGTAACCACAGTCCGCGTTACCCGAAATTCTCCTTAAATATTAAATCTAATGTGACAATCACCCCCAATAGACCCTTACTATCATACAATCTAGAACTATCAGTCTAGATTTAATATAACAGAAGCATTAAGAATTAGAGAATTAGATTATTCCAAGCAACAATCGTACGATCGCAGATTATTTAACTTGTCTTCTTGATGTCATAGCAATATTCAAAAGCTTGACCACAATCAAATATCACTAATCGCTACTTATGTTCAGATATAGCGTCATTTTCTTAATACTATACCTTAATCTAGCATATGATAATAATCAAATCAATTCAACGGATCCTTATCAAATTAATCAACTTAATTATCATTAAGCAATTCTAATAGATCACCAAGAATAAATTCCACAATAAAAGGAAGAAATATTGAGTACTTAATTAACTCATAATTTATAAATAAGATTCAACATCCCTTAGAACTGAAATAAAAGTACTTAGCCTGACATGCCTTCAAGTTCGCTTCAAAATCATTATCCAAAAGAGAGAGATCCCCTAGAACTTACAAGAGAAGTATTTATAAACTAACATAAACCTAACCAGCCTACATTCAGTCCTAAACCTATTAGAAATCCTTTTGTCAACCAACTTCAGCAAAATAACACGCTCAGGCAACTGAGTTCCCGCAGTGGCGTGGCCGCGCCACTTTATTCCTTACAACTGGCACGCCCCGCGCTGTCTTTCCAGAGTCTCTGCAACAGTTTTCATCCACGGCGCGCCCTGCGCTGTCTTCCTTCACAATCCTGGCGCGGCCGTGCCAGGCCTTAACCTTTGATATCCATTTGCTATCCAGTTCTTTTGCCTTTCCTGATCCACATTCCCTTTTCACAACCAACTGCAACAACCTTCAACAAAATGCAAACACATGAAAAGTAACTGAAAGACTTGAGAAATAAACAATAATTCAAGGTTAGATTCATCCAATTCGTAAGATACAAAACCTTCCCATCAAATACCCCCAAACTTGAACAATTGCTTGTCCTCAAGCAAACAAACACCAATAACAAGGAACTGAAAAGAATAACAACTACTCTAACACGTACTCAACTAAAAATGACAATCAAGCTATGTTCCAACATAATGATTGAAAACTACAGCCTCAGAGATTCGTTAGCAATAACCAAAACAAGACTTCACAAACATTTATCATCTTTATCTCAATTTCTAACTAGCATCTTAGAACTTGTGATCCCTTATGTGTGTGTGTGATTCCGCTGCATTAAACCAGTTAAAGGTCAGATATAAATTAACAAATTTCGTTACCATTAAAGACTATCATAGTCATCTATATAATTACTTTTATACATTCAAGATCCCATGTAGCTCATATTTTGTTTTCTATTTTTTTATTATTATCTTAGTATGTGTAATGTCTATCTTTCTTAGGCTTTTCAAAGTTACCCATGTAGCGAACTTTCCACCAATGACTCCCAAACTAGTTGACTTTAGGGCACTAAGTGTAAAGACACTCCTAAGGCTTACTCGTTCAAGTAACAGAGGCCACAAAGACAACTAACCAAGACTGCTCATATCCATTGTACTCACACATTATTCTTCATTCAACTACTTCGCTTCATCTTCATATATTGTTTGTTTTTTTTAAATCTTCAATTAGCTTTCCAATGTCGAAGCAATGAAAGCACAATTTTTTTTCATAGATCGAATGTGTTTAAGTAATCAACATACTTTCCTTCATCATTTAATGGCACTTCATTTTCCAATCTATCCCAACTTAAATTAATTTAACACATTGACATCGTACGCAAAAAGTGTTCAGGATTTTCAAGTTCTGCAAGTACTAATTATAGTTAAGAGTTAGACTCAAAATCATTATTCATCCTACTGAAGCTATAACTAACTCCTCGAGTTATCATCATAGGCTATTTTGACCACTCAAATCGGAACAACAGCTTGACTTAGACAAAAAATGCAATGCATGATTCCTAAAATGAAAATGCTATTTTTTTATGATATATGAACGGTAAACAAAAACAAAACAAAATGTCCAATTATGCATGATACGAACTACTTCTAAATAAAATGCAATATGATAGAAAACATAAACAAAATAAAAACAAAATAACCTATATACCCCCAAACTTATTTACGACAGTGTCCTCACTTAGTAAAGATAAACCGAATTAAAACAGAGGACTCCCCTGAGTATTATCGTCACTCTCCTCATTCGGAGAGTCTTGAGGGTAATCAGGAACAGCAAGAGGTTCCGAGAATTGAGAGCCGGAACTGGAACTAGCACCCGGGTACATGTGAGACATCATCATCATCATCACAGCATCCATCCGGGCCGCCACCGCATCGATCTTCATGTTTTGTTTGGTAATTCGACGGTTTTGGCGATCAAACTTGCGATGAAGTCCCCGTACAGCGTCTAGAATGGCAGCAAATGTGGCAGGCGCTTCAGGTACATCCATCGGTTCAGGTTCAGGCTCAGCATGAGGCGAATCAGGTTGAAGAATAAAACCTTCACCTCGAGGATGAGAAACACCACCGTCCCAGACTTTGTACTTGGAAATAGTGTTATGATCAATCACCGCCATAGGTTGTTGGAGTATTTCATCGGCACCCCACTAAACGCCAGCTCGTCGGCACAAACCCGTAATAAGCGAGCCATGAGGTAAACCGCCAGATGTCTTCCTTTTCAAAAACCTCAGAATAGACTCTTGAATAACCTTCCCCACATTAATGTCGTAAGTGTCTACTATTGCATTTAATAAAATAGCCCGATCCTTGGTCACGTCATTTTGATGCCTGGTTGGCATCAAATTAGCGCAGATAAAACTATAACAAGCCTTCCCATAGCGACTAAGAGCAGTGTGGGGGAAACTCACTTCTTCGGAAGTCCCTTGCCGCAATGTCCACTCAGTGTCCGGCTTGCATAAACTGATAAGCACAGAGGTCAGATCGAACTCACACTCGCTTAACTCATTGTCACCTTCGTGGTCAGGCAAGTTGTAATAGGAGTTGATCGATGAGCTGCTAAATGACACCGATGTTCCGCGCACCTGGACCACATAATTGATCCTATTAACAGTGTTAGCATAGAATTCCTTCACAATTGAGACCACAGCTGGCCCCGGTTGCTCAGTTAGATGCACCCAGTTTTGTTGTGCAATCATCAAGGCCATATCGCCGTCTAGTTCCTCATCGGGTCACATTCCCCGTTCCAACACAAATGTCTTCCTAACCAGCACATTGTGAAACTTATCTGAAGCGGTCTGGGTTACAAGCCGTGTGAGGTCGAAGCTCGACACAGAACGAGAACTGGAGCCACGTTGACATTTGCCAGACGTGATTGGTAAAATCCAAGGCAGCGAGCAATTCAGACAACCAGTTGGGATGCAATATCTGTTCTGGTTGGGGCAATTCCTCAAACAGTTGGTATGCACTGTCCATTGGTGTCCAAACAATATCACGACTATGTATCACTTAACCCAATCGTAGTGCAAACCAAACCCAATGAAATTTTCGTACGAATTAAAACCAAACCCAGACAAGAGTAGAACAACTCCCCCCAAACTTAATATCAAAACCCCACAGTATCGAACCAACACAATAGGCAAAATGATGCAAAGAAACGACTAAAATCCAATACTTCCAATTATATCTGGACCGAAACCAAAGGATAATGGAAGAACTTATAGGATGCAACCCAATCGTGACCCAACAGTAGTTTATGCAAGTCGAAAGTCCATGAACTATCCACTGAGTCTATCCGCGAAGGGTTGTGAGGTGTTAGTTAATAACCGAGCGTGGTGTGAAAGGAAGAATCTTAGTCAGATTTGGAAAAGGGTGTAAATGGAGTAGTCGTTGTCTGATTGATAATGAAGATTAGATAGGTTGTGTTTGGTTCGGATTAGGAATAAGGGTAGAGGTCTTGAAAAGTGGAGAGATTGGAATGAAGTTCTCAAGGAGAAAGGACTTAAATGGACAAAAACTGATCAGGCGCTTTAATTAAGGTTAAAAAAAAAAAACTGACATTGGTGCGGCCGTGCCATATCTCCTTCTTGTGGTGGCGAGCCTCGCACTGGTCGTCCAGGGATTTAAATCCTTTTAGTGGTGCGCCCCGCGTCGTGTTCCTTCTTGTGGTGGCGAGCCTCGCGCCATTTGTCTAGAACTGGGATGGTTGATTGATCATACCGACGCGCCTCACGCTGTTCCATACGTGTTGGTGGCGCGCCCCGCGCCATCTGGACTTGTTTGTGATAGGTTGACAAAACCTGAAGCAAAAAGGCAAAGTAATAAAACAAGCATGAACAAGACTTTAAGCTACTAATTAGAAAGGAAACAAAACTAAAATAGTTGAAAAATAAAAAGGAATATAAAAGATGGGTTGCCTCCCAACAAGCGCATTTGTTTAATGTCGTTTGCTCAACAGTGTTTTGGTCTTTAAACTTGATAAACGGGGTCCATCAATTCCACGAGCTCGATGTCCTCCACTTGATATCCGTCATAGAACGATTTAAGCCGATGACCATTCACTTTAAATATTCTTCCCGTGCATGGGTCGTGAATCTCTATTGCACCATGAGAGGAAATAATAACAATCACAAATGGCCCTTCCCACCGAGAACGCAACTTCCCTGGAAACAGTTTCAAGCAGGAATTGTACAAAAGGACTTTTTAACCAACCACAAACGTTTTTCGCAGAATTTGCTTGTCGTGAAACACTTTTGTCTTCTCTTTGTACAATTTCGAGCTTTCTGAAGCATCATGGCATAATTCTTCCAGATCTTGTAACTGTAACTTTCTATGTTCACCGGCGTCAGTCATGCTCAAGTTGCGTTGTTTAATGGCCCAGAAAGCCTTATGTTCTAGCTCGATGGGTAGATGAAATGGCTTTCCGAAGACGATCCGGTATGGTGACATTCCGATAGGAGTTTTGTATGCTATTCGATAGGCCCATAATGCATCTTCTAGTTTTAGACTTCAATCTTTTTTGTTACGATGAACTACTTTCTTTAGAATGTACTTGACCTCACTGTTTGAGACCTCTGCTTGGCCATTGCTCTGCGGATGATACGCTGTAGAAACTTTGCGCAGGATATTGTATTTCTTGACCAGCGCTGCTAGTGTCCTATTGCAAAAGTGCATTCCTTTATCATTAATGATAGCCCTTGGAGTCCCAAACCTGACAAATATGTTAGACTTGACAAAATCTGCAACAACTTTAGAATCGTCAGTCTTGGTGGCTTTAGCCTCCACCCATTTGGAAACATAGTCAACAGCCAGAAGAATGTAAATATTACCATAAAAAACAGGAAATGGTCCCATAAAATCAATGCCCCAAACATTGAAAATTTCAACAACCAAAATAGGGGTTTGTGGCATTTAATTCCTACTTGATATGTTTCCAGTCTTTTGACAATTGGCACATGATTTACAAAATAGATAGGAGTCTTTAAAAATACTAGGCCAAAAGAAGGCACATTCTAAAATCTTACAAGCTGTTTGTTTCGGTCCAAAATGACCTCCACATGCATAAGAATGACAGAAAGTTAGAATAGACGAAAATTCAGAGTTAGGCGCACATCTTCTAACTACCTGGTCAGCACAGAACTTCCACAAATAGGGGTCATCCCATACATACCGTTTCACATCACTGTTAAGCTTATCTTTCTGCATTTTAGAGAACTCACTAGGTTATTGAACCAAAGGGAACTTGTACATTTTTAGATTTGGGTCGGGTATGCCTCTTTCGGTTACGTGCCTTGTTAACCTGCCAAATGTTCACTTGATGTTTAACTTTGTGCATATTATAGGCCCAATCTTACAGTATAAGATAAGCAGGCCTAAATCTTTGAATTTTAATTTGAAAAGAGACACGATTCAAGGAGGTAGATTCTCAGGAATTCTAACCGGTTATCTTGGGATACAAATCACAGTAGTTAATCTAGAGAATCTTGACATATTATCTTGGGATAACGAGTGTTTTCAAATCCAAAGGCAAAATAAATGCCCAGCCTGTGGGAATTCGAATTGAACTGTAGCTCCATAGTCCATTATAAATAGAGGAAATGACCACTCTTTGCTCTCATACTTTTAGAAAGCCTGATCACATATAAAAATTAGTAACAGTCATTTACTTCCATCTTGAAGTTTTATGGTTTCATTTTCTTTCACTGTTGGTGGAGTTATAACTAAATATCTGAATGATGAAAGAGAGTATGATATTAAAGAGGTGATTCATTCTCAGTACGATCATATTGCTAAGCGAATCTCTGTAATTTCTATTCATGCCAGGGGAGTCTCTTTAATTGCTCTTCACACAAGAGGAGGGGTTCCCCTTGTTGATCTTAATCTTGGATTGTTAAAGGGATGAGATTAATCGGTCTAATCGTTGAGATTGGGCCATTTTTCCCCCATCTTCAAAGTTCTTTGAGTCGGATCAGTTTTTCTATTGCATCCAAGGATGAGCTTCTGGAGGGGTGTACTCCTCTCTTACTCTTCCCTGTCGCTCTTGAATGAGAGAGGTAAGAACTAGATTCCTTGAACTTTTCCCTTCAATAAGAAAGGATCAAGATCGCAATCGATGCCTTGCTGATGAGAAATGTAAACGAGCTTCAATGAGGGGCACCTTCCTGAAGAGATGAACTATTAAGAAGGTGTTCCAAAGGAAGATATTTGACCGAGCTTTGAATTTTTAGCCGATAGGACTCTTGTATTAGATCTGAAGAGATAGTACTCTGTAATCGATCTTGTACAAATTTTTTCAATCAATAAAATTACAAATTTGCATATTCTTGTTATCTTATTTTATTACACTTCTTCTCTTTTATCAAATCTGCTATATATTTGTGCTTTCTTTTAGATGTTGAATTAACACTTAGGCTTTCTTGCCCTTCGCAGCCTTAATTGTAAAGCTGAATATAAGGCTTAAAAAATTTCTAAGTGTGTCAAATCAATACAGAAGACAATAATGGAATAAAACGGTAATTTTATTAATTTCGAAGAAGTAACAACTTCGGTTGAAATCAACCTCAAGGACAAGTAAAGAATATGTACCAGTATTTATTGGTAGTACTTCCGAAGTTGAACTGCATACCACGTGTTAGGTGTGTCTTGGCTATCCATTGACTGAAGTTTATAAGTCCTCAACTTTATTACTTCAGTAATTTTGTAAGGACCTTCCTAAATGGGCATCAGTTTGCTAATTTCCTGAGGCGTTGAGGCTTCGGCTTCCTAGAGAACCAAATCACCCACATGAAATGTTCTGATTTTTACTTTTTTGTTGAATTGCCTAATTATGCGTTGCTGTTAGGTTTCTAGTCTGAGCACTACGTGGTCTTGACACTCTTCGAGTAAGTCAAGGTTTTGTCAAAGTCCCCTACTGTTGAGTATCTCATTGAAATTTTGAACCATTGACAATGTAGTTTCAATTTCAATTGAGATCAAAGCTTCGGTTCTACAGGTTAATTTGAAAGGGGTTTCACCTGTTGTGGTCTGAGGAGTGGTTCGGTAAGCCCATAATACGTGGAGTAATTCTTCGGGCCATTTCCTTTTTGCTTCATTGAGTCTCCTTTTAATCTTATTTAGAAGGGTCCAATTTGTGACTTCAACTTGGCCGTTAGCCTGAGCATGGGCCACAAAAATCTGACAGTACTGTATGTTCAATTATTAGAGGAAATTTTCAAACTTTCTCCTCAAACTGAGTCCCAATATCGAACACAAGGATTATCATGATGCTAAAATGATAGACTACTTGTTCTTTGAGAAACTGAAGGCAGGCCTCTTCGGTTATCCGAGCTAAAGGCTTGGCTTCCACCCACTTCGTGAAGTAATCTATTGATACCACCATGAATTTAACCTGTCCTTTCCCTTGTGGAAGGGGACCCAAGATGTCAATTCCCTATACAATGAAAGGAGTCGGAGATAAGATTGGCGTTAACTCTTCGGGAGGTTGTTGAGGTACCGAGGCAAAAGTTTGACACTTGGGACACTTTTTGACATTATCTTTGACATCTCGTAGCATTGTTGGCCAATAATAGCCTTGTCAAAGAATCTTATACGAGATTGACTTGGCACCCATATGATCTCTACAGATTCCTTCATGCGTTTCCCAAAGTATGTAGTCAGCCCTTCTGGGACCTACACAGAGGAGTAAAGGGATAAGTAAGACTTTTTATAGAGTTAATCATTGTTGATACAATACTTGGTGGAGTTATATATGATTTCCAAGACTGGTTTTTATCTTTGGGCAAGGCATCATTTCTCAGGAAATCTATTATTAGAGCCATCCAACAAATTTCCTGATCAATGTTTAGCACCTCATTGGCCAAAGTGCCTGACTATTCCAACACCTTGAGGTACACTGAACCATCTAGTGACTCTTGATTAGTGGTTACAAGTTTGGAAAGAGCATCGATCATAGTATTCTTAGTCCGCACCACACCAATCACTTGATATTTCTGAAAGCCCTTAAGTATGCTTCGAACAAATGTCAAGTAGAATTAAAAATATGGTTCTCGAGCTTCATATTCTCTAAGAACTTGTTTCACTACTAGTTGGGAGTCATTGTAGATAACTAGGTTCTGTGCTTCTAGGCTCTTCGCTAATATCACACCAGCTAGAAGAGCTTTTTATTCAGAAATGTTGTTAGTGGCCAAGAATTTAAACCAAATGGACTGCTAGATCTTGATTCCTTGGAGTGATGTGAGGATGACTCCTGCTCTACTTCTCTCTCCTTTCGAAGAACCATCGACAAATAAAATCAAAGGCGGGGCTTCAGATGAAGAACCTTCTACTTTGGGAGCAATATTTGTCTCAGCCTCTGGCTCTTATGGGAAAGAACATTCTATGATGAAAACTGCCAAAGCTTGAGCTTTTATGGCTGCACGTGGGAGAAATTCTAAGTTGAATTGACTTAGTTCCACTGCCCATGCTGGCAACTTCCCAGACAGATTAGGCCGATAAAGGGCCCTCCTAAGGGGTTGGTCGGTTAAGATAATCATCGTTCTCCCTTGAAAGAATTGTCGGAGTTTCCTGTTTGACGTCACCAGGGCATGTGCTAATTTTCAAAGTTTGGATATCGGATTTTAATGTCCCGAAGTACATGACTCACATAGTATACTAGCTTTTGTCTGTCAGCATCTTCCTTAATTAAAATAACTCTAACAATCAGCGAAATGGCAAAGACATAGATGTATAAATCTTCTTCATGCAAAGCTTTACTTAGAAGAGGGGGAAAATAGATGTACCTTTTGATTTGTTCGAATGCGGCTTGGCACTCTTCGGTCCATTAAAAGATTTTTTGATTTCTGTGCTCCTTTTAGAATGTTGAAAAAGGGTAAACACTTCTTTGCAGATCTAGACATGAATCACAGAAGTGCGACTAGCTTTCCAGTTAGCTTCTGAAATTTCTTACAATATTTTGGGAGTTGCATGTTTAATATCACCGATATCTTTTCAAGATTGGCTTCAGTCCCTCTTTGGCTCACCATGTAGCCCAAGTTTTTTCTTGATTCGAGTTCAAAGGTGAATTTGGTCGGATTTAGCCTCATACTAAACTTTCGGATGTTCTAAAAGCACTATTTAAGATCGGTTAAATGATCTACCATTTCCACGCTTTAGACTATCATGTCATTGACATAGAACTTCATGTTCTAGCTTATCTGACTCCCGAAAACTTTGTTCATCATTCATTGTTAGGTGGCCCCTGTGTTAACTAATCCAAAAGACATCACCCTGTAGGCATAAATAGCTCTGTGAGTAATGAAGGCCACCTTTGGGATGTCGTATGCCCACATTCAGATCTAGTTGTAGCCTGAGAAGGCATCAAGGAAACTCAGCATTGCATGGCCAGAGGTGGAGTCAATTAACTGATCGATATTGGGAAGGGGGTAACAATCCTTCAGACAAGCTTTGCTCAGATCAGTATAATAAACACACATCCTCCATTTTCTATTATTTTTCTTCACCAAGACGACATTGGCCAACCATTTGGGATAGTCTATTTCAAGGATAAATTCTTCCTCTATCACACTTGCTACCTTATCGTCAATTACTTTTTATCTTTCGGGAACAATGTTTCGACATTTCTGCTTGATCGGTTTGAGATGGGGAGCTACACTCAATTTATGGACAACCATTGACTCGTTAATTCTCGGCATACCAGCTGGAGTCCATGCAAAGATATCAAAGTACTCTCTCAATAAAGCAATTATGCGTCCTCTGAAATTTGTTTGTGGCCCGATCCCTATCTGAACCACCTTTTCTTAATTTTCAAAAAATAGCTTTTCCTCTTTTGTTTCCTCTGTAGGAGTCATGATTGGTTCGGGGCCATTTCTATGAAGGGTTCTAGCTGTATCATCATGGTTTGTTTCTGCTTACTCATCCCAATATAAGCCACCTATAAAGTTTGGAGGGAACACCTTCGGGATATGTCCTAATCACCAACCATTTCCCTAATCCTATTCTCTGTTGGGAATTTCATATTTAGGTGAGGGATCAAGGTAGCATCTTTCAATGTCGATAACTTTGTTCTTCCTAGAATGGCATATTATAATTGTTTTCCACGCTCACGATGAAAAATCTTATCATTACGAAGGTTTGTTTCGGTATCGTTCTGTAGGTTATAATCATTTCTGTAGTTTCATAAATGGGAACTGAGGCATTGCCGAAACCATATAACGGCGAGCCTTCGCTTAGAATCAATTTCCTGCCACCTATATCCAATCTGTTGTAGGCAAGCATGTATAATACATCCACCGAACTCCCATTATCAATGAGGATCCACCTCATATCTATAGTCGCCACCTGCACTGTTATCATGAGTGCATCATCATATGAGAGAAACATGTCAGGCCGATAGTTTTCATTTGAAAAAATGAGGGGGTCGGTTTTGAAATTCTTTTGCCGACCTAAAACTTGGGGAACTGCCCTGGTGTAAGATTTTCTCTTTTTATTAGAAAGATTTGCCATAGTCTTTTGAAGATGATATCCACCACCCCTCTCAATACCAGAACAGAAGGGGGAGGGGCGATTTTGTCAAGTGCGGATCTCCTGGGTCTCTCAGTGATGTAGTAGTCTACGTTCCCCTTTTGGATATGTTCCTTGAGGAAATCTTTCAGTTGATAATAATATTCTATGTCACGGCCTAGAGCTTCGTGATAAGTACAATACCTATCATTGTTCTCTTGTCTAGCGAACACTCGAATTTTTTAGGGTCTCCTGAAAAATGGTTAGTCTTTGATCATGTTCACTATTTAGGCTTTGCTTATGGTTAAGGGGGTGTAACCCTTGTTTTCCCTTTTCTTGGAATCCTCACTCTTAGACTGATCTTCTTTCAGATCTTTTGACTATAGTTGCTTTAGTTGAAATCCTTCTTCGTTTCGTCTCTTCAGCCATAATCCCTTTTATCGACTTTGTCGTCTCTAGGGTCCCTTCTCTGATGACTGTTGTCATCATATCTCAAGGGGCCCTAATATTGGCCAGAGCCTCTTTTATTCAAATGAACTTTTCTACGATCTTGTATGCTTCAACTGGAGTATTAGTAGCTTTCATGATGATCTTCTCTATGAGGCGGCTAGACCTTTCTATATGTAATCCCATCGTGAGGAATTGCACTGCCTGTGCTAAATCCAGGATGAGGATCTCGGCTATTGCTTCTCTGATTCTCTTCATAAACTGCTGAAGAGGTTCACTAGATTTCTGCCACACCTGCAGTAGAAAAATGATCATTTTGGCACATTTTTTATTTCCACCGAAGTGTATGTGGAACTAGTCTTGCGCCTCTTCCCATGAATCACTTGAATTGGTAGGGAGAGAGATTATCCATTCTTTTGCCATCTTTGTCAATGTTGAAATGAAGAGATGGTATATACCCACCGCATCGTATCCATGGAACTGCATTACCCGTTCAAAAAATGAGGGTCACTAATTTTGCCATACTCCTTCAGGGCCGGAACCTTAAGAGTCTGATTAACAGGTGTCTCCTCAAGCTCCTTGATGAAAGGGGATGAGAACGATTTCTTTTCAACAGCCATGGCACATCTCTCAAAAAATTTTGGACCAAAAGATTCTTTGATTTGACTATCTTGATGTTATCGTTGCTTCAGTGCACCACCTCCACGTCGTTGCGGAGTTTTAGATCGCCGCCTCCGACCCTTTGAATTTAAGGACCAAATGATAATTTCCTTATGGTTTTGTCAGGAGGGGTGTCACCCTGTCTGGGGCAAACCCAATTGTTCCCCATTCAGACTAACCTCTTTCTGATCCAAACCCTCAAACTTTTTTTCGAGCTCCTCCCGCTGGAGTTAAGGAACTCTCTTTTGGTCTCGGTCCTCCTTTAGGCAATGCTGCTTGTTTACATCATTTGGTCGATGGGACTGTGAGAGTGATTCTCTACGGAAAGGCTTGTCATTATGGGGGTGGGTAAACATTTTAGTTGATAACTGGGTCAAGAAAAATTCTATTAAACACTAGGGGCCCTCCTTCTAGCGCTTATGTTAACGATTGAATTTATCGAGACGCTTGACCACCGTTAATGACTTTGACCTGCACAATGAAACAACTGAGAGCTTGATGACTTGGACAGTCGAGGGATAACTCTAGTGTGAGAGTAAGTACGAATTTCAAGAAATGTTAACAACGGAGGTGTTTAGTGTTTAGCGGGGTGAATTGACATTAGATTATACTTGAATTGTTAACCTTCCTTTTATTGTCGTCGTCCTCTTCTAACCGTTAAGCATGTGCGACGGTTATGATCAAAGTAATGATGCACGATCCTCATCATAACCAGTAACTAATGTAACCTTTAGACTAAATGTGTAAGTGGTAACTGTTATTTAACTGCCACATTATTAAGTGGTCTGGGGCACTGAGCGTCCTAGTCCTAGCCTCTTTGGATCGAGATTTAAGCTAATTGGGCCTCAGGGATAATTAGCCCAATCATTTCGGCCCATTTACTTTAACAAAAATCCACATCCCAACCATATTAAAACTCAATTCATCAGCCTTCAGTTATATTCATTTTTCTTTTCTTGCATTCCTTTTACTATTTTTCCTCAAATCATCATTTTTTATTAGTGATAATTTTCTTTGTTTTTCTTTTGATTTCCCTCTATTTTTCAACCCTTTTTCCTCCTTCATTTCGATTACTTCTTGCCCCGTCTTTATCATCAAAACTCCTTCAAAGTTTCACCCACCAGTTATTTGGTCAATTGGGTCAAAACCCATATTAGAGAAAAGGCCGAATTTAGGGTCTTGGGTGCAAGTTCATAGTAATGGGGATGTTTATGAGGGTGATTTCTATAGAGGAAAGTATTCTGGAAGTGGGGTTTATTACTATTACATGAGTGGGAGGTATGAGGGGGATTGGATTGATGAGGTGTATGATGGTTATGGTGTTGAGACTTAGGCAAAATGGAGTCGGTTATTATGATTTTCATACATTTTCATACAGTAGCTTTAGGTTAATTAGTAGGAAGTCACAAAGAGATCTAGTAGCATGATATAATTAGCAGCAGAGGATTGGAATGTATCACATGAATTGGTCCAGAAGTAACGATCATCATTGAAGCCACTACTGACAATGCACCACTACAACTGTTAAGAGGAGTAGCGGTTAGTTTGTTAGTTATAGCCAACTAACATGTAGTTCTAACAGAAAGATAATGGATGTAATGAACAACAACTATTAGTGGTAGTTAAAGGTAATTAAGCTGATGTTAGCTTATTTCAAATTATATAGTGGAGGGAAAGTTAGTTAGTAACTTAGGATATCGGCCGAATTAGAAAGAGGGGGAAATTATGATTTTGGATGTAACAATTTTCTTCTTCATTTATAATCTCAAAGTTCTTAATACCAATTTTACCATTTTTGTCTATTATCCAACCGGTCTTTCTTTTTTTATCTGTATGTCTGTCTGTTATTTCTTTTTCTTTTAATTTCCTTTAATCTATTGAAACTATCTTCAATCATTACACTTGGTATCAGAGTCGTCCACTACCTCCTGGTTGTAATTATGCAGCGCGGGTGGTGACGTCGGTATTGTAGTATTTGTCTGCGACTAGATTAATCTAGGGCAAAGCCAACTCGTGTGGGCATTGGGGCTGCGGAACGTGGTAGAATGTTATGATCCTAATTGCAAGGTATGGGGCTTGATAGAGTTGAATTATACGATATTTTTATTCCCTAATACTTAGTTTTTATATTTATTATATGCTTAAATATTTAATTATTTAGTTTATTTTGGTTTTAATAGGTTTTATAGGGTTTTAGTTAATTTATGTTAATTTAGGTAATTTTATAGTATTTTTATATTTCTTTTTATTTATGTGTTTTATTTATTTTTAGTGTTTTAGGTGTTTTATTTATTATTATGTGTTTTTAGTATTTTTATATTATTTTTATTTATTTTTAATTAATTTATATTTATTTTTGTTGGAAAATCAAAGTTTGGGGGCAAAATTGTAAATTTCGCAAAGACCGGTGGCAATTCTGTAAAAACCGAAAAAGTTGGTGTGGGCGCATGACGCGGGTAAGGTTGCAGCAGCCGAAACAAAATGACGCCGTTTGGCGATTTTTAGAAAAGCATACCGCGCAATGCGCAGGGACCAAGTCTGTGGCAGCAGACGCGTGAGAAGCACGTGCTACCGGTAATAAGCAGGCGCGTGATCCACACGCGCTGATGCGTCAGAGAAGAGAGAGAAAGAGGCGGCTGACAGATTTTTTTTGTTCCTTTTTGTTCCTTATTTTGGATTTCCTACACTGCAATGCAACAAATCAGTAGAATAAAAATTCGATTTTAATTTGGAAAAGGAAGCAATAATTCTTTATTTTATTTTTAGTATTTTATTTAGAATTCCAATTAGGGTTAGGATAATAATTATTTTATTTTTCTTTTATTTTTAATTGTAAATCCAATTATGGTTTGGACAAGTTAGGAGGTTTATGGAGCCTATAAATAGAGGGCTTGACACACATTGTAAAAGATAACTTTCATTAGAATAAAAATTCTCTCTTCTATTCTTTAGTGTTCTCTATTATTATGAGTAGTTAATTTATTTTTCTTGGTTTAAATTATTGAAGCCATCAAGATTTATACACTGTGATAGCTAATTTATTTTAATTGTTCAATTTATATTTTGATTATTGAATATTCTTCTGTGCTTAAATTTTATGATTGGTTTGTTTAATTGCTAGGATGCCTACTAGTTTATTATTCATATTAATCTACTGCTATTTGTGAAGCAACTAAGTTTAATAATTGTTTTGTAGATCAAAAGATTATTTTATCTTAGGAAGAATATTCATCTAAATTAAATGCAAACAAGTGGCTTGTGTTGTTTAGTTCAACGATCTCTCTAATTCTTTATGTCGCTATTAAATTAAATCTTTAGCAAGTGTCGGAGGTTGTTTATTAGTAAGGGTATTTAAACCAAGTGGCTCTACTTATCTAAAATTAAGGAGAGAGGAGAAAAATTATTCCACCTACGAGTAGTTCTTTCTACGGTGAATCTTCAAAATATTAATTGATTTATTTTTGTATCAGTGATCAGTTATAAATTCTTGATGGTGGATTTTGACTTAAACCAAGGCTTTTTATTTTTATTTATTTCTTGCATAATTATTTTAATTAGTTTTATTTAAATTATTTCTTTAATCACAAACCCCCCCCCCCCCCCCCCCAACTTTTGTTTGCGAAAATATAAAATTAAATTAATCATTTTCTGTGGGATCGACTCTTGCTTACACTACTACATTAATATTTTTTCAAAGTAAGATTTTATTTTTGGGTGCTTGCGACATCACACCAGGGCTTGTGTCCCAAATCGATGGAATAGGACTTTAATGTGGGATATTTATAAATTTTGGGCTCTCTAACCTTAACAACTTAAGGTGTGACTCTCCCATGGTTTGTAACATCGGTATAGGGGGCAGTATATGCAGGGTTTAAAGCATGGATTTGGGATTTATAAGTTTTACACTGGGGATGTGTATGTTGGGGAGTGGTGTAATGGGCAGAGTCATAGGCGTGGAGCTCATACTTGCGAGGATAAGAGCTGGTATGTTGGGGAATTTAAAAGGGGTGTTAAGCATGGCCTTGGCAATGACCATTTCAGGTATAAAAATTTCATCTGATTTGTTTTTTGAATGTCCATGTTAATTGATGTTTGTTTAAGTTCATATTTTCTTTGGTATGATGTTTTGTTAAGTATTAAGATTTGTGTCGGTTATATTGTTTATCCAACTGGTTATCTATAGTGGTTTGTCTAATCGCATATTGTAAAGAACTCCCCCCTCAATTTGATTGAGCTTCACATATTGATTATAGCTCTTCTATCAAGAATCTTGTTTTTTATTTTTTCCATATCAAAGATTAAGGGGGGTGTATTCAATTAGGATTTTTAAGGACTTATAAAGAATTTTAAATATTTTAAAAGTTTGGTTGTATTCAATCAAGACATTTAAAGAGTTTATAAAAATTTATTGGTATTCAATTACAACTTTTGTAACGTCTTTAACAATTAGGTGGTATTAAATTGGGACTTTTACAAAGTCTATAAAAGTATTTTGGAATTCAAAAACTCATAATTTTTTCAGATTTCTTTCAAATGGTGGAGTTTGATAGACTTTAGAACACGAGGTATAAATACCAACTCATATCCAAAGTCTAGCCTCATGTCCAAAGACTTCCAAATATTTGAGAAAGACAGAAGATGAACAGATGTGAAAAGTGAGAAAAAAGAACGCTCCAACCTTTCACATACATAAAAGACTCCACTCCTAATATGCACTATCATCAGCTTAGTCACAATCTCGACTTGAGAATCTCACCTACATGTAAGTATTATAAGTTTTTTTTTTTGCTTGGCCTTTTTAGCCGGTTGACTATGAGGATTTGACTTTCTGGCGGTTTTGTCCCCCTAAATCTCACCTACATATATTTGTTTTTTGCCTCTCATGTTTTTTTTTTTTATGAAATTATCTATCGTGACAAAAAAAAAAAAAAAAGAATATATCTATTTGACTATAGACCATTAATTAGACTGAATTAACATCAAGATAGGGCAGAAGGCATATATTTGGTGGTGTTTTTAAAATTGATATTGAATAAAAAGAGACCATATAATTAATCTAAATTTTTTTTACTGAGTTGTCTAATTTATTGTTTAATCTCTTTTATTGGACGAGTAAGACATTTCATATGTTTTACTTCTAAGTGATCAAATTATAATAATATTTAGAATTTCTACATAATCAATCAAAATTTATCAATTTACCATGACTTACTTACTAAAATATATATTCATATTATTGAAACATGTAATTGACTCAAAATCTATCTGAATTGTGTTGAATACAAATTAAACATATAGTTTGTCTATAAATTTTATACTCAATACAAATAAATTATCAGTTAATTTATTGTTCAATCATTTTTATTGGATGTTCAAGATATTTTATAAATGTTGCTTATGAGTGGTAATATTAAAATACTATGTAGGGTTTTTACATAATCAATCAAAATGTACCAATTTATCATAAATTACTAAACTAAATGCTTATATAACAATGAATCATGTTAAGAATTACACGGTTAAGAATTAATCACAATAATACTAACTTATGAGCTTATAATTTATTTGAAGTATTCATCACATGTATCCTTTTTTTTCTCTTTAGTGTAACACGAATAATATCTATTTTGATTAATGACAATTAAAATAACAAATAAATTAACTGTAGTAAACATAACTAAATTAACGTTGTTATTGATACACTAAATTAACCATTCATAATTCAAATAATTAGAGTTTAAAAATACTTTATTTTTTAAATAAAATTAAAAAAACAAATAAAAATATAAGGATGTATAACATCTAATAGTTGACACCTTCATAATTGAAAATATACTTGGACTTATATTTAGGTATATAAAAATTTAAATATATGTATAGCGTAATATGAATTTTTTCTAATAATTTGTTTAGAATAATTAACAAGAGGTGGATGTTGTATACATGAGCTAATTAACAATTAATATAAGCTGCAAGATATATGAGAAGTATACAAAAGTCTACCAAAGTATTAGTAAAAAGTTTATAAAAGTCTGTTACTTATTTTATGGAGTTTTTAAAAATCATTTAAAAAAACTCTTTAAAATTCACAAACTCTACAAAAGTCTGTCATTTAAAAAAGGCCTAAATATAAATTAGTACCCTGAACTTTTAATGTTTTTCCACTTTGGGGATTGAATTCTTAATTTTTTCAATTAAGTGATTAAACTTTTAATTTTTTCCACTTTGGGGACTGACTTATCTGTTTTTTCAATTAGGGGATTGTCTTCTCAATTTTTTTTAATAATAATAATAGTAATAACAATAATAGTAATAATAATAATAATAATAATAGTAATAATAATAATAATAATAATAATAATAATAATAATAATAATAATAATAATAATAATAATAATAATAATAATAATAATAATAATAATAATAATAATAGTAATAACAATAATAATAATAACAATAATAATTATGATAATAGTAATAATAAAAAAAATTAATAATAATAATAATAATAGTAATTATAATAATAATTATAACAATAATAAAATAATAATAATAATAATAATAATAATAATAATAACAACAACAACAATACTACTACTACTACTACTACTAATAATAATAACAATAATAATTATAATAATAGTAATAATAATTACAATAATAATATTAATAATAATAGTAATAATGATAATAATAAAAATATTAATAGTAATAGTAATAATAACAACAATAATAATAATAATAATTATTACTATTATTATTATTATTATTATTATTATTATTATTATTATTATTATTGTTATTATTATTATTGTTATTACTATTATTATTATTATTATTATTATTATTATTATTATTATTATTATTATTATTATTATTACTATTATTGTTATTACTATTATTATTATTATTATTATTATTATTATTATTATTATTATTATTATTATTATTATTATTATTATTATTATTATTATTATTATTATTATTATTATTATTATTATTATTATTACTACTATTATTATTATTACTATATTATTATTATTATTATTATTATTATTAAAAAAAATTGAGAAGACAATCCCCAAAGTGGAAAAAATTAAAAGTTCAATCTCCTAATTGAAAAAACAGATAAGTCAATCCCCAAAGTGGAAAAAATTAAAAGTTTAATTACTTAATTGAAAAAATTGAGAGTTCAATCCCCAAAGTGGAAAAACGTTAAAAGTTCATGGTACTAATTTATATTTAGGCCTTTAAAAAAAAAAAAAAGTCTTAATTAAATACATCCCCTAAGTTATTGAATCATTACTTCAAGACTTTCCAAAAGAGTAGAAAAGTTATATATTCTATGAAAATGTTGTTGTTTTGTTTTGAGGTTTCCCAGCTGGGCCTCCCGCATCAATATCACACCTTACTTGGAAAAACTGAATTTTAGTATGAGTAGACATAACAACCTTCTTTTCCTGGATTTGTTCCGCTGAGACTTCATTAAACTCATGTAATTTGTTAGTTGACTTCTTAACTGAATTATAACACGCGTAGTTTGTGGAGGATGATAACCTGGAACCTACCGAGTGTGTTTTTATTTTCGTTGGCCTTTATCCACTTAAAATTATCTGTAATTGGCTACGAATTAAATTCACCATAGTTTGGATTGAAAAGATTTTAGTATAATGGTTTTAGTATCTTAAAAATTGTTTGCATGTATTGAAAGGACAAGATCTCGGCTTAACCTATAAATCTTTGGTAGAAGATATCTCATTCAAGGACTTCTGATGTATTGTGTACAATATCAGAGTGTTAGTTAACTAGTTGGTAAGATTGAATGCTACAAGCCCAACCCTATGTGGGCATAATTTAGATATAGTACATTGGGCATGTGCAGGGTCAGAACTAGCATTCTGCATCAGTAGGCTCATTTGAGAACTTGTGAGAATTTATGGTTGTAATTATTCAATCTAATTTCATTCACCTTTTAGCTACTTGTCAATAATCACAAAATCTATATTGTTCAGAGAATAGAAAATCAACCAGATGTTTTCAAATTATCAAGTTAGAGAACTAAACTAAAAATCTTATTAATTATACTTTTTTCATATAAATTCATCGCCATATCGTTGGGATTAATTCAGAATGAGGTAGTACGTTCTTTGTTGATTAGCAGTACTCAGAAGAACAATCAGCAGTACTTATTTTTTGGATAGGTAAATAGATCCACTACTTCAGAATTTTTGTTTGTTGTTATTATTAGGAAGGGAGTATGTTATATTGGATAAAACACTCCTACATATTTCTTGGATATGTCCTAGACGCGGGTCAACTTACATTTTCAATGATTATCGACTATTATTATGAAAGATATTTGATTTGCAGGTAAACTAATGTCATACGAAGTATAGAATGGTTTGTATGTACTAATGCCATACTAAGATTTTGCTAGATAATATCAGTTATCCTGTTTATACTTATTCATGTTACATGAAATTGGATGACAATAGGTTAGCCCTCGTGCTATTTTTTTTGGTTATTTTCCTTATTATTAAAACATAAATATGGACCAAATTTGCATCGAATTAATTAATGTGTAGGGCTTGGCCCACATACCATTTGTCATGAGACTCGTGACCTTTTGGATGAGAGTATGTGGTGGGCAAAGATGACAAAGATATTATTGAGACAGTGAGCAAAGATGACAAAGATATTATTGAGACAGTGAATAGGGCCTTGGTATGTTATGATTTGATTCGGACTCAGAATTCGACCCGAGTTATTACGTAGCAACTCTAGACTAAGGAAAGATAAATACAAAAATATAGGGTGACATAGGAGAAAGATTTGCTAGGGAGATCTGTAAGTAGTGTTACCCTAAGCTGATATTAACAAATCCCCTCGTACGCAGCAACAGTTTTTAATAAGAATTCATTAGTGAAGTAGAAACATTGATTTCTGAATCCCCATAAATTAATTACTGTGAGCACCATATAATGGACAGTTTGTTATGTTGGGTTTTTAGTATAAAAATTCTATTTATCTATTTATTTAATGTTTATTAATGTTAGACATTTATTTATTAATAAAAGTACATCATTCGTCATTCATTAAATGATCATTTATTTTGTTTATATAAATCTCCAAATTTATATATATTATGATTTATGTGTATAAATAAGTATTATATACAGAAGATATAAATCATATGTAATATATATAAATATAGATATAATATTTTATAACCTAGGAGGAGATATTATCATGTAGGTTATAGTGCTTTTATAGAGATGATTTATCTTGATCATGGAAGTTGGACTTCTAATTAAAGTACTAGTGCATTAACGGTTTGTATTAAACGGATCATGTGATAATATTTTATTTAAAAAATATTTTTACATAAATACTAACTTGTAAATGTTTCTTAATTTTGAAATAATAATGGACTTAATATTGTTATATATATTAATTTAATATTCCAACGAGTGAAATTATATTGTGTTAATTAATACCTCGGAATGTTAACTAATATATTTAATTAATACTAGGAACATTATTATTGTCAAAATATCTATTAGATTTTTTATAAGATAATTTATTATTGATCATAGTATCTTGACCAATTCTTTTAATATTTATTATTAAAATGATTGATTTAATTGTTAAATCAATTTATGATCAAATGAAGATAAATTATGGACTTATGAAATTAGTTTAAATACATTGGAATTATATTTAATTCTAAAATATTTATGTACATCTATAGATGAAATATTTATAGTTTATTAGTAAATGGTTTATTTTATTTAATTTTTGGACTGAAGTACAAGTACAATTATTTAGTGGAATTAATTGTAATTAATATTTATTTAGTATATTATAATTAGATAATAATATATGAATAAGTATTGGAGACAAAATATGAATCCCTTAGGATCTTTATCCTAGCATAATATGAATCAGTTTCATTAAAGAGATAATAATCAATAAGGATATAAATATATCATTGATCAGATACGTAAAAAATGTGATTATTCCAAATTAGAGAAAAGACCAAATAGCGTATACTCTTTCTTTTCCTAGGAAAAACACCTAAAGTATTTTTTCAGAAGGGTGCTTTGGAGACCACACTCCAGATTCAGCATAAGGTCCTAGGAACGAAGATTTTGAGGATACTTGAAGATTCAAACGTGCTAATCCAACCAAACGCTAGGTAACAATTCATACTATAGATACATGGTATATATATAATTGTTATTTTGTATAAAACTATAAAAATAATTCTATTTTATTATTTTTTAAAACTACTTTTTGAAGAATTTTCCCAACATGTTAAACTTGTCTAGCGGTTATACATAATAATGAAGTATGGGGGCATAAAAAATGTATATTTCTGCCTCCAACCATGATTTCCTGCGGAAAACCATTTGCACGTATAGGGGTTCTGTTGATGGGAAGAAATAGATAATTATGGATTTTGGCTAAAAGAAATATATACATAATTGATGGAAGAGGAGAGAGTGGAATGCACATAGGTTTATATTCTCATTGACATGATTACCGCATGCCGCTTGCATGCACAATGATTGTCGCACTAAAACTAATTTGGATGCATGTAAATAATTAGAATTGTTATACAGTCCGTAAAATTCTGATTATTTATATGTATTTAAATTACACATAAATTACTAAATTCTGTAAATATTTGAATTAAAATAAATATTATAAAAAATTTAAAAATCAAAAGAAAAAAATAAAAATAAAATAAAATTGAACCGATCGCCACAGCTGGTCCAATATCCCTAGACTTTTTGTTTATTACCAAACATAAGGAGCGCTATTACCCACCATATGCCCCCATCTGCCGTCACCTCTGCACACCATATTCATACTACGATTTGGTGGCCTACATCGAATACCTCTTCCCCACCCTCTAAAAAAAAAAAAAGGAAGAAGAAGAAGAAAAGAAGAAAGAAACCGAATTTTCCCCGAGCTTTCTGCCATTTTATTATGCAGAAATGGGGACACATACTCTGGAGAATATTTTGCAGACAAGATATATGGTTTTGGGGTTTACAGATTTGTACACGGACATCGACACACGAGGGAGCCTGGCATGAGGGAAAAAGGCAAGGATTTGGTTTGTACACTTTCAAGAATTGGGACACTCAATTAGGTCATTGGGAAAATGGAGTTGTCAATGTTTCAACCACTGCAAACAACCTTAATGGATCTCCCTTCAGTGTTTGTAACTCCAGAATTCTTAATGCAGTCCAGGTAAATGAATTATTTTCACCTGACGATATTCTTGTTCCTTCCCACTTGCCCTTTTCCCATTGTCAAGACACTCCATATGTGTACTGCCATTTGGTTAGTATGAATAATGAGCTTCTGAAAATAATCGCAAACATAGATAAAATTGGTCAAGGTTATGATAACCTATATTTGGGAATTTTGGGTTGTGTATCAACTGCAACGCCTACTACACGTTAAAATTGTGAAGTGATTTGCACATCTTGTATGCCAATTACTTTGCAAATATCTTATGAAAGCTAGTAATGAAGACTTTAGTTTCTTGGTTGAAGCATTACTGAGTATCATATTTGCACCTATTAACTTTAGCGAGTGTTCACCTTTAAATTTAACAAGAATATATTATGCTGACAGGAATTTAACTAGGGATCTTATATTTGCCTTTCTATAGATACACAGAGAGGGAAAAAGAAAAACTTTGGTTACTGTAATTGTGACAAATAGGTTGATGGTGAAAATAGACTTCCCACCCCCTAAAATGAGAAATTGCATCTTCTTTATTTATTTATTTTCCGAGTCTTTTTTTAAAATATAGTAAATTGAAGAATTCTTCATTTATGAACCTGCTAGTTAACAGGTTTCTTACTCTTTGCTTGTATCATCTGGAAGCAACGTGTGCTGCTGAGAAGCAGTTAATGTGGCAAAGGTCGAGGACAGGGTGAACAAAATTGTTGCAGGAGTTACCAGAGCAGCCAATGCAGTGAGAGTAGCAGCTGTAAAGGCAGTCCAAAACCAAATGCATCAAAACAATAAATACAGGAAATCTATCATCATCAATCATTTGATATTGCGAAACAAAGTGAGAATGATGATATTCTAAAAAATTAGAAACCCATTTTCCTTTTGTCATTGTTTTTGTTTTTCCTTTCCGGAAATTGTCAGGTTGCCCTTTTTTGGTTTTCGAACAATAAATGTCCAAGAGTTGCCGGTGATGGGAGGAACCAACTTGGAACCACAATCGGTAGAAGGGCTGATTGAGGAGCAAGATGGTAACCCCATCCTTTTTCTTCTTAGATTTAGGATTAGATCCATTGGGTGGATCAAAATCAGTGTGAGTGGAGTTGTGGAGATAGTACTGAAGTGCTTAGAGATGGCCTCCCACCCGGTATTTGCATTCCTTGCGCCACAGTGAATGGACAGTTGCGAGTGAGGGTGTAAACATGTCAAACTTATCCGCACAGAAAGTTACTTGGATTCAATTTGTAAAGTTAAATTCTTGCTCGAATTCGACTCAGATTCAAATTATATTTGAAAAACTTTACTCAGATTCGATTTGAATTTTATCCGACTCGGATCGAATTATATTCAAACTATTTGCGAACTTCAAATTCAAACTCGAATTCGAGTCTCGACATAATAACTAGCTTTATAATACATATAATTATTAATTGAACTTATTATTTTACTTAGAAATAAGAAAATATAATTATAATTTACAAGTATAAAACTATAATTAAAATAACAAATAATAATAATAATAATAATAACTAATTATTCAAAATTTGTTTAATTATGTATATATTATAAGAGAATGTATCGAGTATCTATTAGAATATGTATCAATCGATTATGTATCAAATCATGATTGAAAATTCGAATAATTTGAATTCTAAACGAGTCAAGTATAACCATACTCAGATTCTACTAGTATTTTTATTCAAACTATTTTTTGTGCTCAGATTTGGATCATACTATTAACGAATTCGAGCTTCGCTCATATTTTTTCAAATCGAGTGTAAGGACCAAGAGTTTCGATTTACATTATAAATAAAATTGGAAATTTAATTTATAATTAATTACATTATGGTGTGAATTAATTTAAACCCTAACGAGGTGATTTGATTTTGTTTGATAATATTTGGATATTAAATTAATTTAATTAAAGAAAGTCCGATGAAGGGTTATTAATTATCGGACTAACCTAAAGTTATATTTTTAGATCAAGTGATTGATATGTTATTAAACTCTAATTAAATATTCAATTAATATTGAATATGACAAGTCTAATTGGATTATGTAATTAAATCTAATTTTATTTTTAAATGGTTCAATAATAATTTAAACAAGCTCAATCAATTATTTAAGAGTTGGACTTGTGGAAATTGTTAGGTAATTGGGTATTTAATTAGTCTAGCCCAATGTTTTATTAAAATTGGAGACTAGTGAATTAACTAGTAGCCCAACATTTCAATGATCAAAGGAGCATAGATGGCGCAAATAAATTAATTGCTAGCCCAAACTTTGACCCATTAGTAAATTGGCTTCTAGAAGGTTAATTATTTAAATTGCATGAGAAAAATAATTCCAAAATGGTACAAAAAAGGGGCATGGTTGGTGGTGGAGTGTGGAAGAACTCCATGGACTTCAATTTTTATCAATTTTAATTGCTTGAGGTAGTGTGTGGATTACTCAATCTTATTGCTAGTAATTTTTGGAAAAACTTGATGTCCAATGTATACTTATATAGGTTATATGTATATATATTTCTACTACTATAAATAGAAGCTAGCTCATTTGGTGGAGAGTTTACAAAATATTGCAAGTATTCTTTATATAGTGTGTTAGTGAGTTTTAGTGAGTTAATCAGGTGAGTTAAGAAAAAAGGAAATGAGTTGTGTAGTGAGTTCAACTATGTAATTCAACTGTGCATCCGTTAGAGTTTTGCTAGCATAATATATTGCACGAAATACCTTATCCTTGCATTGGCCTAAAATCGAGTGAAATGTGAAGTCGCTAGCATCACACATAAGTTCAAATGAAAGATTCCAATTTGGCGTGACTATTACTAGAGCAGTTATCAACTTTCTCTTCAAGATCTTAATATCTTCAAAACACTCTTCATCAAATCAGAAAGGCACATCCTTCTCAAGTAAAGTGCAAAGCGACTTTGTCATCTTTGAGAAGTCCTTAATAAATCTTTGGTAGAATCCTATATGACCAAGGAAACTGCAGATTCCTTTTACAGATGTTAGAGGTGGCAAGTTTTCAATTGTCTCAATCTTCGCGTTATCCACCTCAATACCATTTGTCGAAACTCGATGACCTAGTATAATCCCCTCTTGCACCATGAAGTGACATTTTTCTTAATTGAGGACTAGATTGGTTTCTACATACCTTTTGAGCACCCGAATCAAATTGTAAAGGCATAGATCAAAGTTATCACCAAAAACTGACAAATCGTCCATGAACACCTCCAAATTATGCTCCACCATATCCGAAAAGATGACCATCATACATCTTTGGAATGCAGTCGGTGCATTACAAAGCCCAAAAGACATCATCCTAAAAGCGAAAGTACCATAGGGGCTTGCGAAGGTTGTCTTTTCTTGATCTTCGGGGCGATGGCGATTTGGTTATACCCCAAATAGCCATCCAATAAGTAGTAGAATTGATGGCTCGCAAATCTGTCTAACATCTGATCAATAAACGACAAAGGGAAGTGATCCTTGTGAGTTGCCTTATTCAATTTTCGGTAGTCTATACATACCCGCCAAACGGTCACTGTCCTCGTCGAGATTAACTCATTGTTTCGTTAGACACCACAGTCATGCCACTCTCTTCGGTATGCATTGCACCGAACTCACCCATAAACTGTCCTATATTTGGTAAATGATGCTCGTATCCAACTACTTTATGATTTCCTTTTTCACAACTTCCTTCATGATTGGATTTAGCCTTCTTTTATGTTCTATTACCGGTTTTGCAGTATCTTCTAGTAGAATTTTATGCATACAACTTAACGGACTTATTCCCTTTATATCTGCTATGGTCCAACCAATTGTAGTCTTGAACTCCCACAACACTCTCAGTAATTTATCCTCTTGTGACTCATTGAGTGATGAAGAAATAATGACTGGTATAGTAGAAGACTCACCTAAATAAGAGTACCTTAAATGATTTGGTAACTGCTTTAACTCCAAAACTGGTGGCTCCTCTATTGATGGCTTCGCTCGGGTGATTGACTTCTCTTCCAAATCTAAGGACTTATACATCTTTACAACTTGGAAGTACGGTGCTGCTATATTCAAAAACTTCAAATATTCAACAATCTAAAAAATCTGCTGCATTCGAATTAGTCAATGCCCTTTCAAATGGATCCTCCTGTAAAATGTCTTCAGAAACCTCATCCACATCTACCTCTAACTAATCAATCTTAAAGCATTCCTCAACCTCCTTTGGGAACTTCATGGCTTTGAACACGCTAAATGTTACTTCTTGATCGTGTACCTTCATAGTCAATTCTCCTTTCTGCACATCTATCAGAGTTCTACCTGCAGCCAAAAATGGACGCCCAGGGATGATTAGAATTTCTTTATCTTCTTTATAATCTAACACTATAAAATCTATCGGAAAGATGAACTTGTCGACCTTTACCAAGATGTCCTCCACTATTCCCCTCGGGTAAGTCAATGAACGATTCGCTAGTTGTAGAGTAACATCAATTAGCTTAAATTCCTTCAGACCCAACTGTTGGTAGATTGATAAGGGCATCAAGTTTATCCTCGCCCCCAAATCTCACAAAGTTCTTCCAAAGAATTTATCTCCAATGGTGCATGGTATTGTAAAGCTACCCAGGTCTCTAAGTTTGGGTAGTAGCTTTTTCTACAAGATTGCACTACATTCCTCCATGAGTGCAACTGTTTAAAAGTCCTCAAGCTTTCTTTTCCTCAATAGAATCTCCTTATTAATTTTATATAGCTTAGCATTTGAGCTAGGGTATCTGCGAACGGTATGTTGATTTGGAGCTTCTTAAACACCTCTAGGAACTTCAAAAATTGCTTATCCTCCTTTGCCTTTTGAAGTCTTTGGGGAAAGGGAACCGGTGGCACATAAGAGCTTGGTTTAACCTCGTCAGATTTCATTTCAACCTTCTTCTTCTTCTTGTCACCTTCTGAACGATCCTCCTTGACTAAATCTTTATCCATGTCAGTGTCCTCCTCTTGTGATTACTTTACTTTCTCCTCCGTTTTAGGTTGTTCCAACTCCTTTCCACTCCTCAAAGTAATCGCTTTGCAGTGATCCCTTCCAACTCTTCGTGGATTCAGCTCTGTATCACTAGGTAAGGCTCCTCGAGGCCAATTATTCAAAGCAATGGTAAATTGCCCCATCTGATTTTCCAAATTTTGAATGGCCATTAACTAACTCTTAATTTTCATATCCATCTGTAAAACGATCTTGTCTTGTGCCTGCATCCTTGATTCAGTACCTGCCATAAATTTTACCAACATCGCCTCTAAATTATTCTGCTTTTCTGCCTGAGAAGGGGGTTGATTGTGGAATCCGAGTGGATTTACTTATCTTAGAGCCTGATTATGTGCTTGATTATCCCTCCAAGAAAAGTTTGGATGATTCTTCCACCCTGAATTATAGGTATTAGAGTTGTTGTTGTATTGTTGTTGCTGCCTATTGTAGTTTCCTACAAACTGAACAGATTCAGTACTGATGCCACACTGATCTGTTGAGTGATTACCCGCACAAAGTTCACAAACCATGGCCACATTCTGAATGGGCTGCATTTCCATCGTATCAAACCTTTTCGCCAATGTAGTCACTTGTGCTGCCAAAGCTGTAATTGGACTAACCTCATGAATTGTCGTTACTCTTGGTTGATGCATCCGTGTCGTCGACCATTGATAATTGTTGGCAGCCATATTCTCAAGTAGATTATAAGCTTCCTCACAGTTCTTGCTTATCAATGCTCCACCTACAGCCGCATATATGCTTATCCTCACATGACTGAACAAACCATGTAGAAGGTCTGCACTTCTAACCACTTGGGGATCCCGTGATGGGGACATCTCCTTAATAGATCTTTAAACCTCTCCCAAGCTTCGTACATTGACTCAGAGTCCTGCTAAACAAAAGAAGTGAGATCGTTTCGCATTTTCCTTGTTTTCACCGGTGGAAAGAATTTGGCAATGAACTTTTGCTCCAAATCATTCCACGTTGTGATGGACCCCAGTGGCAATGAGTGTAACCAGCTCTTAGCTCTATCTCTCAATGTGAATGGGAAAAGCCTCAGTCTAATAGCATCCTCTGTCACCCCCATTGTATTTAAAAGTGTCATATATCCCTAAGAAGCTGACAATATGGTCGTTGGGGTCATCGTTTGGTAAACCCCCGAACTGAACTGAGTTATGTATCATCTGAATAGTTCCAGGTTTAATCTCAAAACTAGCTGCTGTGATGGCAGGCCTTATGATGCTGGTCTGAATTTTTGTAACCTGCAACATAGCGTACTCCCGCAATGATTTATGTTCCCCTTCTGCCATTGTCTCTTGGTTCTGTACCGTCTCGTGGATAAAGTTGTGAATCCTTCAAAACCTTCACTCGATCTCATCCTCGTATGGAACCAATTCAGAAACCTTTGGATCTCATGTGCATACACAAATTAGAAATACTTAGGCTTTAACTCTGGAAAAACATAGTTTTATGTACTTTAACAGAATTTTTCAGCTTTGGTGTCTACGTAATCTGTGTAAACCAAGATAGGCAGGCCAACACTTGGTGCACACGTTATGCTAAGATCACTCCTTTGCAACAACATAAGCTGACTCGAACCGATGAAAGCCTACAAAAGCAAAGAAAAACTGAAAATTAAAACACAAAAATTAAAACTAAATTGCTAAAAACTAATAATAAAATAATTATTAACACCATTCCCCGGCAACGGTGTCAAACACTTGTTGTCCGATTTATATATGGTCAATTTGCGCAAGTATACACATTCAATCAAGTAATAAAGAAGTAAGAAGGATGTCAAACCCATAGGGAATGGATAACAACTATTCTAATTATCACGCAAATAATAATTTAATCTAATTTGAACAATCATCAATTTTAATTATGAAAATATTAAGTTGAAAACTAGTTAACAAGAATTGATTATCAAATATTTGAAAGCTTAGGATTACAACTTTCACAATTAATTGCAATAATCTCTTCACCCTATTTTCAACTAATTAATTCTCATAGTTGTTAACGGAGAATTCCTATCTATTTATTGACTTTGTTCAATAATTAATAAAAAGATCTAATCCAATTACCTTACTACCATTCATGCAATATAAACTTGAACTAGACTCCTTAAGAACAAACTCTCAACCAAATTACATATAGCACATAGATATTTTCATCATATACACTATTATGCTATTCTCTTAAAAATAATCAACAATTTCATATGTTATTGTACCCAAATCTAATCCTAGATTTCCTTTTCCAATTCCATCTAAGATATCAGATTACTTGTTGCGCACACAATTAATAAATTAAGCACAAGATATAATAAACAACTCAAATAGAATCAACAATTGAAAATAAACATGAATTAATTATCGTAAATCAAAAGGTTCAATTGAAATCCTAATTAAACGTTTAGTTCATCATAATCAAATAGAAAACCATCATCATAAATATAAATAACATTCAAAGGTTCAAGATAGAGAGATAAAGAGGGGAGAAAAATAAAAACTCTATAGCCTCTTTAATCCTTGATCTTCTTGTGTTATTCAATTCACGTGCTTGGAGGGTATTTCAATTCTTCCTTATCTCTCTTTGTAAATCCCAAGTCTCCATATATATACTAGTCATCCCAAAGTAGGGTTTTAAACAACCAAAACCAATTAGGAACCCAAAATCTTCAATAACTAGCGAAATAGCCCGACTGATCTGTAGCCCAGTGCTGCTAGCTCTCACCTTAGTACTATTCCAGCGCTGCGAACTTTAGCCCGTTTCCCATAAATTACAAAATTATCATTTATGCCCCGAACATACCTGTTCTGCCCCTTCTTTCACTTTACTGTAGAAAATAAACATAAATGCGAATAAAATGTGCTAAAAAGACTTAAAGACAACAAAATAATAAGCCTAAACATATCCAAATCATAGGTATAAAACCTACTCATCAACTATTGACCAATATTGTTGGATTTATTTTATGTGGATGCATTGAATAAATAGGTTTTAATAAATGGGGTCTGCGTATCTCGTCTTTTTTTAATTTTCTATTATAAATTTTATCTCTCCTATGTACTTTTCCCTGACTATTGATCAAGGTTTCTATTTAATATAAATAGTATATAATAGGATTAGTTAGAATTATTTTGAAGAATTGGAGCCAATGAGCAAAGAGCGCATGAATACCTGTTTGTATTGGAGTCCGGGTTAAATGTAATAGTTACATGTATGTATTTATTTTTGCACCTTAGGTTTGACCACTTGGTTTATTTGGTGGCTCGAATAAACCAAACTAGACTAAAGCTCATAATCAATCCAAGTAGAATATAGTATTCTATATGTGCATGATTATTTATGTATATTATATATTATCAAACATGATTCGCATGTTAATTAATATGACGCGTATTTTATATATATATGTGTGTGCATGTGCAGTAAACAAGATGAGACAATTAATATTAATAAACCCCTGATGATGTAGAATAATATTAGTTATAAAATAAATTAAAAGGTTTAATTCATGAATTAAAGGAGTTTAATTCAACTAAATAAAATTAGAGTGGTTCTAATTTATTTATTCTACTACTCATAATATTAAGTTGTAAAGTTCAAAGATATTTATTAAAAATATCGAACGTCGCCTTCTAGCATGGTAAGACGATAGAGTATCAAATAATCATTATAAGTTTGTTGTGTCACAGAAGGCTTATATTAATTTTTTGAGATGTTGTTTTATCACACTTTATGCATATCAAAGAATTCAACAATGATGTTTTGTTGTGTCACATAAGGACAGAGTTTTTCTCTTCACTTATATGGAAGTGCTAGGTCGGACTTAACTTGGATAATTTTGATTTGGATGTGTCACACATGATCATAATAATTCAAGAAGCAAAATAAAATGAGTTACATGTTGATATAATTGACAAAGAGTTGTCTACCTATTTATTTATATATAGTTAGTTGTGTCACGAAAGGCTATATACATTTGAAATATGATCCTTATTCTCACTAGAAAATCTATAACTAGATTTGATGAACTATATATAGAGGGTAATATAATTTGATGAAAATAGTGGGAGACGCCAATTTAAATAAAGACCTAATTAACCTGGTGATTAATAAAATGAATGCATGTTAATGTTATTATTAATTCATTTAAGGATATTGCTATGTTTAATTCACTAACATTCCATAAAATATTATATGCTAACAATTTAATCGAATCGAATTGTTCGGATTGATTAAACAAATTTGAGAATAGCTCTCAATGCTAAAAAGCTAGCAAATGTCCTTAATTTGGTTATCCCTGTAAACATTACAGACCAAGTCTCTGAGAAAAAGATTGCTACTTATGAAGTAACAAGATGATGCAAAGGTGGCTCAATGCATCATACTCACATCCATAAGTATCGAGTTACAGCGTCAACACGAGAAAATGGATGCACCTACTATATTATTGCACATTTAATAGTTGTATGGTGCGCAAATTAGATTGATAAGTAACTTTTTATATCTATTTATTAGGTATTTTATGCTTAATTAATTGTGAGTTTTTAAGTATTTTTAGTGTTTTAGATAATTTATTTAATTTTATGCATTTTTATTATTTTTATGTTATTTTTATTTATTTTTAATTAATTTATATTTCATTTTGTAGGAAAATTAGAGCTGATGGCAGTTTGGCTTTTATTTCTAAGTGGCATTCCATCAGCAGATAAATTAAAGGATAATTTAGGAAATCCAATTACAATTTGGAAAAGGAAAATAAATAAGAATTTTATATTTTATTATTTTGAATTATAAATCCTATTAGGGTTTGGAAAGTGGAATTCCTATTAGGGATAGGAGGATTATGTAGCCTATAAATAGAGGGTTTGAGATACAATGTGATATACAACTTTCATTAGAAAAAAAATCTCTCTTCTATTCTTTAGTGTTCTCTACAACTATGAGTAGCTAAATTATTTTTTTTGGTTTAAGTGATTGAAGCCATCAAGATTTATACACTGTGAAATCTAATTTATTTTAATTGTTCAATTTATATTTTGAGTATTGAATATTTTTCTGTGCTTAATTTTATGATTGGTTTGTTTAATTACTATGAGGCCTACTAGTTTATTATTCACATTAATCTACTGTTATTTGTGAATCAACTAAGTTTAATAATTATTTTACAGATCAAAAGATTATTTTATCTTAGGAAAAATATTCATCTAAATTAAATGCAAACAAGTGGCTTGTGTTGTTTAGTTCAACAATCTCTCTAATTCTTAAAACTGCTATTAAATTAAATCTTTAGCAAGTGCCGAATGTTGTTTAGTAGTAAGGGTATTTAGACCAAGTGGCTCTGCTTGTCTAAAATTAAAGAAAGAGGAGAAAAATAATTCCACATGCGAGTAGTTATTTCTACGGTGAATGTTCAAAATATTAATTGATTTATTCTTACATCAATGATCAGTTGTAAATTCTTGATAGTGGATTTTGACTTAAACCAAGTTTTTTTCTTCTTATTTATTTCATTAAATTACTTGCATATTTATTTTAATTAATTTCATTGTTTCTTAAATTAAAAAACCCCCCAATTTTGGTTTACAAAACATAAAATTAAATTAATCATTCTCTGTGGGATCAACTCTTACTTGCACTACTACATTAATATTTTTCCAAAGTAAGATTTTATTATTGGGTGCTTGAGACATCACACTACAGTACAGACACATGTCCTAAAGATGTTCAATCTGATTGATCAATTAAGACAACTAGGTTTTATCAAGGATGGAGAGTTAAGTTAATATTCGATCTTGTAGTCACTTACTGACTCTTATTCACAATATGTTGTGAACTTCAAATATTAAAAAGCTAGACGTTAGTTCAACTGATTTGCTTAATATGTTGAAGATTGTTGAAAGTCATTTTCCTTCCAAGAAAAACCAAATCTTGCTCGTAAATAAATCTTTTAAACGGAAGAAGATGGCCAAAGGTATTTCTGGAGAGTCAGAAAGAATAGAAGGAAAACGAAAGGCACTAATTAAAGGACATAAATAAAAGTGATCCTAAGGGCAAAGGAGTTTGTTTTCATTGCAATAAGCTGGGACATTAGAAGATGAACTGTAAGGAGTATCTTGCAGTTGTTAAGTAGAAGAAGCTTAGTGAAGCTTTAGCTGCATGTATAGATTTGTTCATAATGAAATAAAACTTTCCATAAGTCAAGTTTTACTTAGGTATTAGATACCGGCTGGTGGTCTCACATATGCAAGCCATTGAAGAGACTAGGCAAAAGTAGAAGGCTGAACTAAAGATAAGTAATCTTGTGCATGGGGAATAGAGTAAAAGGTTGCTGCATTAACCATAGGAACTTACAGTTTAGCATTGCCTGCGGCTAAGTCTATTAAGTTAGTAAGTTGTTACTATGTTGATTACTTGATAGACTTTGTATACTTGACTTATAAGAGAAATAATTTTTCAAATTAAACAAACTAAAGGCAAAGAGATGATATAAATCATACATTCATGCAATACTGTTAACTCGGTCATGTCAATGAAACAAAACTAAACAAGTTATATAAAGATAACCTTTTAGAGCCTTTTGATTATAAATCAAATACAACTTGTGAATCTTGTATCATAAAAAATATGAATAAATCTCCATTTAATGGACATGGAGAAAGAGTTGTAGAGTTGTTAGAGTTGGTACACACAATTATGTGTGGGACCTATGACAACAAATGCAAGAGGAGTGTATTCATTCATTACTTTCACTAATAATTCTAGATTTTGATATATGTATTTGATGAAATACAAATCTAAATCGTTTGAAACGTTCAAAGAATTCAAAAGTGAAGTACAGAAATAAACAACCAAAAGTATTAAAGTTCTTCGATTAGATTGATAAGGGAATACTTAAGCAATAAGTTTTTAGATCATTTCAAAGCGAAATGGTATTCTCTCATAATGGACATGATGATGATCCATGATAAGTTTTACCAATCTTCTAGTATCATTCTAGGGTTATGCCCTAGAAATAACTGCATATCTACTAAATAAGGTACCTTCAAATTTCATCCCTAAGACTACATATGAGTTATGTATATGGAGGAAACCAAGTCTTAAGGATGTTAAGATTTGGATTGTCCAGCTTATGTCAAAAGGTTTAACATGATAAGCTTGGGACAAGATCTGATAAATGTAAACTTGTTGGATATCCTAAATAAAGTTTAGGGTATCACTTCTATAATCCGACTAATTAAAAGGTGTTTGTTGAAACACACTATTTTCTAGGAAAATAAGTTTTTCCTTAAAAGGTTAGTGGGAGTAAAATAGATCTTGAAGAAGTTCAAGAACCACAAAACATTACAGATCAAGTGAAGGAATCTGTACAAGTACATAAACCTATTGTACCACAACTAAGTCGTAAATCTGGTTTAGTACCAAAGATACCTAAGAGGTATGGATTGATCATAGATGATGATGATGATGAGGTACGCATCATAGTGGATGATGATCCAATTACGTATGATGAGGCATGAGTATTAGATACTCAAGAGAAATGGCTAATGACCATAAAATTCGAAATGGGTATTTGGAGAAAGACTAAAACAGATGACAAGACGGAGACCTATAAGACCTGACTAGTGGTGAAAAGATTTCAAACAATGTCAAGGAGTTGACTATAATGAAACTTTTCACTAGTAAAAATGCATATATCTATTCGAATTTTACTTGCAGTTACAGCTTATTATACAAAGAGGATGTATGTATGATACACCCAAGGGGATTTGTCTCCATAAAGATGGAGTAAATCAAGTATGAAAGCTACAACGGTCCAATTATGAATTGAAGAAAATTTCTCAAAGAGGGAACATCCATTTTGATGAGACAATCAAAAGAGTTTGATTTCATCAAAGATGATAATGAACCAAATGTGTACAAAGGTTAGTGGGAGCACTGTGACATTCCTAGTATTATATGTTGATATACTACCAATAAGGAATGACATACCGATGCTATAATCAGTAAAGATGTGGTTGTCTAAAACCTCTCCTTCAAGGACTTAGGAGAAGCATCCTAACATTCTATTCAAGATAAAGGTCTATAGAGATAGATCGTAAAGGATGTTTGGCTTGACCCAAGGAATGTACATTGATTTGTTGATATGTATTAGACCTGATATTTCTTATGTATGATAAGCAGATATCAGTTCAATTCTGGAAAAAAATATTAGAAAAGATTTTCTAATGATGAGTCTGATATAAAACTAAAGGGCTTAACAGACTCAAATTTTTTTAGACTAACCTAAACAACAGCATATCCATTTCAGGTTATATGATTACCTTGAATGGTGGTGCAGTGAATTGAAAAAGTTCCAAACAGCAAAGACTTGCTGATTTAGTGACAAAGACACAGTAAATACTATAAGTGAAGCTGTAAAGGTGATTGTTTGGTTCAACAAGTTCATTACAGAACTTATAATGGTTCCTAGCATTAAAGGAGTTTAATTCTCCAAGGAACCTGGGTCTCATCTAAAATCCAAACATGTGTTACAGTACTTTCATATGATTAGATGAATCATTGAAAAGGAGATGACACTATAAAGATGGCAAGCTCTTAGTACAGCATTACAGATCTATTAACTAAAGTATTTACTAAGCAATTTGTACGTTACTTAGAGAAGAATGGTATGGGGATACCAAAGGGCGAATGGCTTTAATGCAAGTGGAAAATTGAAAGTAGTATACCCTTAAGCCAATCACATTTGATGTGATATGCATATACTTTGTAATCTTATTAGTTTATTAATAAAAATATCAAGGCATTTCATTATTTATGATTAATTGACTGAATTAATTAAATGGATAAACTCATAGTTTTTTAACATTGCTTTTAGAATCGTGATAAGGATCATGTTAATAAGATCTAAATTCAAGATAGCTCAAAAATTAAAATTGTTCCTAATTGTTGGATCACTAAAAAGGGAATTAGTATATCCGGGTAGATTGGTACATACTATGATTGCTCTTACGAAGAGGATAATTGATCTCATAATCATTTGTGTAGAGACACTAAAGCAAGTATGTAGGTGCTTATTAGAGAATAAGTTCACTGAACGTGACTCGCTCAAGCAACACCTAATGGAATTTTACTAGTCTGTTAATAGGAGTTTCTTATTTGATAGTCGTACAAGTAATCATTGGACTTAATATCATCATAATATCTTGTGTGTACTAAGTTATACTTTGACATATTCCTTAAGACTTGTTGGTGTATCAAAGGATATTCTTGGGTATAATAAGGTACATATAGAGATAGGTGAATGATCAACAAATGATCTATCACTTCTAGTAAAGGGAGATAATGTCTTATGCGATTCAATAACTGACAACTCAGAAATCCCTGGCCAGGGTTGAATAGAATAAGAAATAAGTTTCTAATTTACATTAACTAGAATGGTGCATTTGTGAATTGAAATGCATATGATCAAATAAACAAGACTTGACAGAATTTCATGTCTTATATTTGATTGGGACATTGTGTGGTAGAAAGATTGAATTGTGCGATAACTATTCACTGAAAGGTTCTTTTACGATCTAATGTTGAAATCTATATTATCTGGAATATCGATTAATTGCTAAGGGGGCTTACCTTTATTGTGGAATAAATATTTATTCTGAATTAAAGAGTTAATTTTTAATTAATGAATTAGAATTGTTCTAATTTATTTATTATGCAATCGGTTTAATATGGAGAACCCACAAGGTCACACCGCAAAAGATTAATATTTATTTTAGAAGTGAACGGCATAATTATAATAATAAATTAAGTATATTTAATTTATACTATGGTGATAGAATAAATTAAATAGCTAAATATTTATAATTTAGTATTTTAGAAATAATAATTATAAATTAATAAGAGGATTGTTGTTGTTGTTGTTGTTGTTGTTGTTGTTGTTGTTGTTGTTGTTGTTGTTGTTGTTGTTGTTGTTGTTGTTGTTATTATTATTATTATTATTATTATTATTATTATTATTATTATTATTTAGTTACTAAATAGTTTAGGAATTAATTAATAAGTAGTAGTAGTATTGTAAATAATTAAGTTCCTAAATGGTTTACGAATTGTATTTATTATAATAATTAATTTAGTTCCTAAATGGTTTAGAAATTAATTAATAAGTACTCTCAATATTAATAATTAAGTTCCTAAATAGTTTAGAAATTGTAATTAATTAATTTAGTTCCTAATTAGATTATTAATTAAATTGAAACCCTAATCCTAAATAGTTTAGGAGGGTTGACTATATCTACAAATAAGATGAGTCTTATCATAGATTAAGGTTACACACTCTTTCACAAGAATAGTGAGAGTACTTTATAATTCTCTACATATAAGGAGTTAGAGAGAAAGAATTAGGGCTAGTCACTCATGGTTTGGAGAAACCAAAATTCACTTCTTTAATTAATAGATCTCTTGGTGGATCACCTCTAAAGGCTTCACACTTGGAGAACTGACATTGATATGTGGAATCTAATTGATGAATTTAAAGAAGAACGCGAAGGATTAAAGGGAGCTGAACTTGTACCTGTGAAAGCTTTGGTTCTACAGGGGTATAAATCTTTTATCATTCCTCAATTAATAATTGTCGCATAAGAAAGATCTTGGTTATTGGTTTATAGAAAAAAATTTAAATATGATTTTGCTTGCTTCCGTTGCGCTAATATAATTTGGTTATATGTATGTCATATTTTTGCAAACCAACAATTTGTGTATATGTAAATATAATGGGAGTTCTAGACGTTTGATGTAAACAATAGTCGTATGTTGTAAATCCCGGGCTTTTGTTTTATTGAGTGGGATGGATAAGTAAATATGATGTATGGTTCATGGCATATGTTTATATAACTATGTTTATAAGATGTTCCTTATGTGGATTTAATGTTTGAAATAGAATCGTAATTGCTTTATTTAAACGTTATCATAATAACACTAATGTATTTAAACAGAAAATTCCACCTCGAAGAATACCTCGAGGCCGTCCGGCACAAGAAGAATCTTTGAACAATGAAAGGGATCCGGTTGATCCACTACAAAGGATTGCAGATCTCCTAGCCAAAAACATGGAAAATAGGAACCCAAGAACTGATATCCCAAACCCTACCCCAACTCACCTAGCCAATTTCAATGACTTTAAGATGGTTGGTCCTTTGGAGTTTAAGGGGACCACAAACCTAATAGAAGCCCAAACTTAGGTAATAGAAATTGAAAAAGTGTTCGATCTTGTTTGAGCAGCGGAGGAGCAAAAGACCTATTTTGCTACCTTCATTATGAAAGGGGATGCCAGTTATTGGTGGCAAGCTAACAAAAATAGGGGAGGACAAGGAATCATCACTTGAGAAAAATTTTAGGAAATGTTTTTCGAAATATATTTCCCACAATGCATACAAGATAAGATGGAAGTTCAGTTTTTAGAACTGAAACAAGGAAATATGACTATTCCCGAATACGCGACGAAATTCAATGAGCTGGCAAGGTTTGCCCCGTACCAAGTGAGTACTAATGATCGTAAAGCGAAAAGATTCGAGCAAATATTGAAGTTGTGGATTTACAATCAGGTATCGATGTTTCAAATCAGCACATTTGCTGGAATACTAAAGAAAGCTATACTTTCAAAGGGTGGAACTGAAGTAATCAACAAGTTCAATCAGGATAAAATTAAGAAGAAAGATGAAGGAGAAAGAAAAAAGGAGGAACTAGCGGGAGCAGTAATTGTGACGCCCCTAAATTCAGGTACCATTACCTCGGATTTGGTGCTCGCACAAAAATACATCCAATCACCAATAAACAACATTTATATACTAATACGAAAATAAATAAACATACGTTGTTCATTAATATATGGTTTCACTAATCCCAACGTCTATAACCTTAAACAAAATATATCATGAATACACTATTAACACAAAAAGATTTCATTATTTACAAGACAAAATAGTAACACATAAAACTATTCCTTAAGCTTTCCCTTGCCTTTGTCATTCTTGAAGCTCTCTGGCTTAGCTGCAATTTAGTTCATGATATAGCAAGAATGAGCAACTACTTTGCTCAGCAAGTTTAAAATAAATAATGATTGTATATCATGAATGGATCAGAATAACTCAACTTTTAAGATAGTTGATGAAATAACCGATAAGATAATCAAGTTCAAAGTAGTAGAAAACAAGTATTGATTATTTACTACTAAGTGGTCCAAAATAGACCATGAACATTGACAAGGAATCAATCATTCGAATGCCCTTTTATAATTTAATTTGTACTCGAGGGGATCAACCTCTTGTACACCATATGTATGCATACAATTAATCTCTGAACGTGTCGGACCAACGACACTTATAATCCCTTATTTAGCGTTTGTTCTTTCAGTACAAGATTTTCATACCAACTACTAGTTTGGATAACTTTTAAAAATATTAACTTTATATATCTAGCCGAATCAAATGACGTGGACTATTTCTTAAACAGTTCATGTAATGAAGAACTTTAAATAATTTATAGTTCAATAATAGAACAATATTTCAAATGCACAAAGTACGGTTATTGTAATGTCCTAGAATTTCCACATCTTTATTAATTAAATTATTAATTTAATTTCCAACGAGTTATTTTTACGAGATTATTTAAATCTTTTTATGTGATTAATTAATTATGTGATTAAATAATTATGTAATTAATTACTAAAATTAATTAAAGGGGGTCACTAATATGTTATTAAATTAGTGAACAAACCCTAAAGTTTTAATATCAAAATAATTGATAAGTTTCCTATTAATTAAATATTCAATTAAATTGAATATAATGAGTGAATTAAATATAATAAATTAATTAATATGATTATTAATTAATGTAAATAATGTGAAATATTAATAATAATATTTATTAGTCCATTTAGTAATTTAATACTAATGGGTTAAAATATTTAATTATTTATTCAATCTAATTATTTATTTAATCATGGATTGAATAATTAATGTGTAAATTATTAAATTAGCCCAACATGGGTCAATTAGTAGCCCAAGTGGAGAATAATAAAATTTGACAATTTAGTAGCCCAAACAATTTAATAGAAGCCCAATTGGTATTTTAAATTAAAGCCCAATGATTGGCCCATTTGAAAAATACTTAATAAAACTATTAATTATTAAAATGTGAACTTGGGACACTCATTTTGGGACATGAAGAAAAGGCTACCAGCCGACCAAGCAAGAAGGAGAAGAGAGGGTGTATTGTTATTATTATTATTATTATTATTATTTGATTTTTCATTTAATTAATAAAAGGGTTGCTTGTTTTCTTTTTGTAGTACATGCACCATGCTTCTTTTCACCTAATGTGGTTAACTTGTGTAAGTATACTTACAAGTTAGTAGTTTTTGTAAATCATTTCTCATCTTTTATTTCCAAGTCCAAAAGAGAGAGCTAGAGAGCATTTGAGAGTGTGAGAAAATTTGAGAGCAAAATACTAAGAGAAGAGAAGGAGTCTTGGTTCATGTCATCTTCCTTCACAACTTATTTTGGAAGAAAAAGAAGAATAGCCATTAAATCAAGGTAATGGTTATTTTAAATAAAGTTTTATTTTTAAATTAAATAAATCATCATGTTAGTATAAACATGTTAATATAGTTATTAATGTGTAGAGGTAATATTTATGCCATGCTTGAGTTTGATATGCTTGGTTTGTATTTTGGTATATTTTATATGCTAAAATATGTATTTAATAGTGTGTAAACAAGTTTTGGAATTTATGTCCAAAAATATTTTTATAAAACTTAGGTTTGATGTTCTAATATTATAGAACATTAAATCATGAGAAAAACAAAGTTTGAATCACTTAAAATGGAGTTATATACAAAAAGTTATGATTTATGGTAGTTTATGTGATGTAAAATTTTTTATAAAAAAATAATGATATTAAATCATGAAAAATTATTTTTTTCATGTTATAAATTAATATAAGGTGATTGGTAATTTTTTTGGATTTTTATTGAAGAGTTAAAGATTTATTGAAGGTATATTTTTATTTAAAATGTGTATGCCGGAGCACTGTTCACTGTCTGCAAGAAGGAAAAAAATTAGGAACAGTCCGCGCAATGCGCGGAAGCTTTTGCTGGGAAAAAACGCGGAGCCAAACGACGTCGTTTGGCTTCTGCGGGAAATTCACTCCGCGCGTACGCGCGAAAGCCGTTTCCGGTTTCTCAAAAACGGCGTCGTTTTGGGCCGTAAGAATCTGTTACGCACGCCATGCGCGGTAGGAAAAATTTGGAAAAATTACAAGTTTGCCCCTCCGTGTTTTTCTTGGCAGAATTACCATTCTGCCCTCGGTTCAGTTTTCGAATTATTTACGAAACTGCCATCGGTCCGGTTTTTCAACTTATTTACGAAAATGTCATTCGGGTTAATTTTAATTAATTTAAATATTTAAAAATTAATTTAAAATTATAACAAAAATAATAATAATACAAAAATAATATTGGGGAGGATATTTTTCATTAAGTTTAATATTTAAATATTTTAAATATTAATCTAGTTAGCTAAACCATGGTTAAGTTAAATAAATTTATTATTTATTTATTATTTTAAATGTTAATAATAAATAAAGATGATAAATTAGCAATTATTATTTAATGCCTATTAAATAATATTTAAAGAGAGATAAAATTTATAAATTAATTATTTATTATTTAAATATTATTAAATAATAAATAAGGATAATTAAGTAATTAATTATTATTTAATTAACATTAAATAACGATTAATAGAAATTAAGTTATTAGAGTAATAATTTATTACTTAATTAAAATAATAAATAAGAATGATTTGATTATTATTTAACCTTAAATAATAATTAAAATTAATTAAATAATTAATTATTATTTAATTGACATTAAATAATAATTAAAGAGGATTAAGATTAGTAAACTATTATTTAATTTCCTTAATTAAATAATAAGTAAGGTTAATTACTTGGTTAATTATTGGTTGATTAACATTAAATTAAAAAAAGGTTAAAACTAAGTTAATAATTATTTATAATTTAATTATAATTAAATAATAAATAAGTACACTTAGTTATTATTTATTTTAAATAATAACTATTGTTAATCAATTAATTTCTATTTAATCAATATTAAATAGTAATTAAAAAGAGATTGAGTTAATAAAATAAATTGAATTTAATTAAACAATTATAATAAGTTGTTTAAAGGTTTAATAAGTGTCCAACACTTAAGAAAAATATTTTCTAACTTATTAAATTATTAACCTAAAATGATTAAGTGTCTATAAGGTTAATAATATTGTTTTGACTAATGTAGATTATGTGTTAGTACTTATGTGTGGTAAATAAGTTCGTTATTAAGCGTATAGTAATGCAAATACGCCGTACTAATTATTAGACCGACTTTATTAATGTTAGGTCTTTCAAAGCAAGTTAGTTAAAGCTAGCCAATTATTGTAGCTGAGCAAACAGGCAAGTTCTCTAACCCTACTCAATTATTATCGTTGAACAAGTTTCCATACTTGTATTTATTGTTAAAGCTTGAAGTGGTTTAATTATTTAAAATTATTCCACATCCATATTGTTTATACAATCGCACTTAGTGCATTTGAAGCTTGTTAGTTCTTGATTCATGAACTGTATTAAAAATGTCTGAAGCTAATAGTTCAGCTAGACATTGCGTTTCTAAATTCAATAACTTGAATACTTTTAAAAGCTTATCCAAACCATTGTTGGGTGCGGATTTCTTATATTAAGTCTGAGAATTGAACAACCCTAAATTAGGGGATTTTGTGTCGGGAAACCGACTTTGGGCGCTAGTGACTAAATGTAATGCATATACAGCGGGTTGAATAGGCTGATCCCCTTGAAAACCAAAAAAAACTCAAAGGGTCAGAGGAAACTGTAATATCCCAAATATTTCAAAAGTGATCTAACAAGATCTAAGCAAGGTTGTCAATTCAAAACCTAGGATTGATTGCTCAAGCATACCTTGAGCTATCTTAAAGAATATATACGACTCGAAACTACGATCGTATACAACTAAGAGGTTAAATTCTTTAACCTAAACTACGTGTTATGTGATTAGTAAAGCTTGAATTGAGCTTTTAAATGTGTTGTATGAAATATCTATGTGTAGGATTTTGTGTTTTGGTTTAAGTAGTTAACCTTAACACTTATTAAAAATCAGAAGTCAATAGGGCAAAAACCTAAATTGGAAAAAGAGTTAAAACCTAAACCCTAACCCTAGGGTCTAAACCCTAGAAAATAACCTAGGCCCTTGAGCAAAATGTGAAGGTTAAATTGACATTCTGTTTCAAGATTCAACCTTCCCACGCTTTAAAAACACGTAATAGTCAGTAAAAGTTTTTCTCGAAAAACGTGTAAAAAGCACTATTCACGAAGAAACGTTTTTCATTCGTTTGATCGTTTCTTTCATCTGTAGGACTTCTTGTATTTCACGACATAGTGATAATATGAGGTTTAGATGCCAGGGAATCAATAAAATTTTCTTGGGAAAAAGACGAAAAAGACACGATTTACGAGAAAACGTTTGTCGTCTTTTTGAACGTTCTTTTCAACGTTTGGACTTTTTCTATTTCACGATATAGCATTTATACGGGGAATAGATACCAGGGAACCACTGATATTTTTCCATAAATAAAACGTAAATCGCTCTTCAAACGAAAACGCTTTCCGTTTTTGATCAAACCGTTGATGGATACAGTGTTTGTATGCAACACTGGTGCGTAATAAGCAATAAAAGATTTTCTCGAAAAGTGTGTCGGGAATAAGACGAAATAGGGAAAAGACAAAAATAAATATTATTTTTGACTTTTTGGTCTTCTAACCATTTTCTGAGAAATGGTCGTCAAAAACACTATTCACCGAAAAACGTGCCAAGTCTTTTGGACTTTTCACTTTACAGAAAAGTGTTCATTCGGAACAAAACTCAGTAATATCAAATTTTTAAATCAGTAGAAGTTAACCAAATTAGTTGGAATCAGACTGTTATATAATTAACTGTTAATTCATCCGTATTGTTTTCATCAAACGGATCATGAGATAGGTTAACATTAAATTTGAATAATCAAATTTATCAGATTAATACCTAATTATATTATTCAATCATAATTAGTGTCTAGAATGAAAGAAATTTATCAATCGCGTCGCCCGGTAGGTGTATTTGAGAAAAATACACGGAAGGTTATCCGAGATTAATTCAAGGAAAACTTCGATGGTCAGACGAGACATCATATTAATACTGTATGATGTATTTTATTAATAAAATACGTATAAGTAATTAAAACTTATATTACTAATGCGAAATATTTTAAATTAATCGTACGCGATTTATCCGATATACCGAAATCGGAAGAAATAATGACAAAACAGCTCGGGAAGCTTCTAGAAGCTTGGCTTGGAAAATATCTAGATATTATTCTAGTTTTATTAATTAAATAATGTGCGAAATGACTAAAATGCCCTTAGCTTTTAAACTAATGACCAAACTACCCCGACCCTTGGTTTTCCTATAAATAGAAGGCTTAAGTTCATTAGTTCTTTACCATTTTTGAAAGCTAAAGAGCAAATATAGAGAGAGTTCTTGTGAGATAAGAATCGATTGCAAAGAAATAGTTAAAGCTTGCAATAACAAAAGGTACGATTCTTAGTTATTGTAATGTTTATTTTTATCGATGAGGCTCAAGAACATAAGTCGTAGCCATGTACGATTTTTCGTTCAGCGTGTTCCTTATGACTTGAGCAAGTCGTTATTATGTCAAATTTCATTTCATAGTTTAAAGTTCAAGAACATACGTCGTAACCATGTACGGTTTATCCGTTCTCCGTGTTCTTCGTATGTTCTGGAGTATTATTATAAATTGTTATATTTAAGTAAACAAGTCGTTATAATGACCAAATTTTGTCAATTATAAAGTGTTATAATCACATATGTAAGCAGTTATAATGCTCAAATTATTTCAAGTATGAAATCCAAAAGCTCAAGAACATAAGTCGTTACCATGTACGATTTTTCGTTCTTCGTGTTCTTCGTGTGTTCTTGAGCAAAAGTCATAATTTCTACATAAGTAGGTTTATGATTTGGTAATTTAGTGTTATGGGATGATGAAACATGATGGCCTTGCTAAATAATGCTTGTGACATCAAGTTTTAGTAGTCGAAACGAAGAACGATGAAACTTTGTTCTTCGTGTTCTTCGATTCGTTCTTCGTGTTCTTGAGAAAAAGTCATAAAATCTTATATAAGTTGGTTTATGATTTTGTTATTTTTATGTTATGAAGTGATACGGAGTGTTAGAACATGTTATCTTAGCAAATTAATGCTTGAGGTATCATGTTTTACCAATCGGATCAAAGAAAGCTAAGCTTAATATACTCGCAGAATTTTTTTTGCTAAAATCCGAAATTTTAAATTCCGAATATGCCTTAGAAACCTAAATGAAAGTTGTAGATCATGAAATTATAAGCAATTTAGACTCAAGAATCACTCAAAAATGTTTTCGTATGACAAAGTTATGGCTGTCACTGTAAAAGAGGTCAGAAATATGAATCAGTTTTAGATCAGTCCCATTACTGGCGAAATATGTGTAAATCAGTAAGGAATATCGAACTTTGGTCTGAATGAAAGTTGTAGATACGGAAGTTACAAACGCGTGAAATTTTGAACGACTCAAAAATGTTCTAAAACGAAGAAGTTGTGGCCGTTTGATCGAGCCGAGGTCTAGCAGCCATACATGCTGCCTATTTTTTAAAAATGACTTAAAAGTGAGTTTTTGAGTTGGACAATTTTCCAATTAATTCCACCAATGGAAATAGTCTTGTTAAGTTATTCTAAGACTTATTCAAAAGAAAATTTTGATAAACTAACATTCGGGGTCGCGTAACCCTTTTGTAGGCGTTTAACGATTTCCCGGGAAAACCCTAACATGGTTTTAAGGCAAGTCTTCTAACTCTTGCTATGTGCTACTTGTGTAGTATTGCTAAAATGTTAAATGAGATGTGTAATGTCATGTTATTATGCAATAGATGATATGTGAAGTCTTTAACTGATGTTTACAAGCCTTCTAACTGTTATGTTTTATGTTTACGATTTACGAACATGATTTATACACTTTGTGTGTCAATGTGATATAAATTGTTGGAACGTGAGTTATATGTGATATTAAATGGAGAATTATGTTCAGTCAATGCATGTTAAAAGTTTATATGAAAGCATAAACTGCGTATGTGCTGTATGTTAGACTTGCTGAGCCGTCGTGCTCATTCTTGCGAATAAAACCTTATTTGCAGATTAAAGATGAACGTTAAGAAGATCATGAACTTAAAGATGCAGCATAGATTAGGTTTTCATGTAAATTGATTGTATTTGTATATGTCATAATGACTATTGTAATACGAACAAACAAACATGTAACCGAATATTGAATGAATGATATAAATAATTATCATCAGAATGTTGTTATGTCTTTATTTTGATATAACCTAGAATTGTTAAAATTTAACATAGTATTGATAATGATCTATTTATCTGGATGAGGATCGGTAAATAACTTGTGAGTGCTGTACATCTGAGATAGAACTAAGCGATGTTGACTGGTCAAATCCATCGTTAAGGTTCCTCGGACCCAGGTATAACTCGTTATTACTATTCTGAATACCATATAAGTAGGATTATTGATATGAAGAGATATCTTTGTATATTGATACTTGTAGTACGAATGAGACCGTTACAAGTGGACGTATATAGAATATTTAAATCCTAAGGTTAAAATTAAACCATTATATATGGTTTTATCCATTTATACGGATGAAATACAAGTTGATACTTGTATACTTATGAGACTGAGATCAAGTTAAGATCCAGGGACAAAGTTAAGAGAAATTTTTAATGTATAGTCTAAAATAAGACTAATTCAACCAATATGATTATGGGATCATTGGTTAAGTCGATAGATGTACGAAATTAACGCACAAGGTCCGCCGCATCAAAAGCGCGGGGATTTTGGGGGCGTTACAGAAACTCTATTATACCCTTGTTAGTTCAGGGTCCTTAGTGACCACTCAACATTTTAAGATTCAAATATTCTGTTTATTAAAATTTGAATCCTGTTTCATTTACAATTGTTATATCTATTGTTGAATCATTGATGATATTTCCCATTCATTCATGATATATTAAATCTATATGATTGTTCTAAACTTGCTGAGCAAACTAGTTGTTCATTCTTGCTATATCATGAACCATTTTTCAGATAATCCTGATTGCTCAAAGAAGGATAAGGGAAAAGGAAAAGCCAGAGCTTAAGTTAGCTTATGCATGCTAATTAGATCTTTAATTATGTATTTACGGTTGTTAAACCTTTTGTAATTCCTTGTGATAGGAACTGTTATTATGTTAAGGTTGATAGACCCTGGTATTGTAACCTTTTGAAGGGAACCAATATGTATTATTCCGCGATATTTAAATGCAATGTATGTATTTAATTGTTAGTAATGTGTTGAATAGTGAGAACCAAACTCGAGGTTATGGAACCCGAATTTGGGGTCGTCACAGATATCAATAATTTGTATTTCTGTGGAGTAATTAACAATACATTAAACCACTGACATGCTATTATTAATCATTTAATAATATTTAACCCTCTACTATTATTACTAACTATTTAATAATAATTTAATCACCTACTATTATTATTAATCAATTAATAAAAATTTAGCTAATATCATTATTTAATAATATCTTAATCATTTAGTAACTTTTAAAGATCTAAACAATTTTAATGTAAATTGTTTAACCACGTTATTATTTTCTTAATTTTTTCACTTTATTTATTTAAAATTAATTAAATAAATAAATAAGTTTGATTAACCTTTACATGTTATTTATATAAACAGTTATCTTATTAACCTTATTTCCCTTTATTTATTATTTAATATCATTTAATAATAATTAATTAATTAATTATGCTCATTTATTATTTAATATTAATTAAATAATAAATAATTATCTTATTAACTTTATCTCCCTTTACTTATTATTTAATATCGTTTAAATAATAATTAATTAACTAATTATCCTAATTTATTTTTTAATATTAATTAAATAATAAATAATTATTTAATTAACTTCATATCCTCCTTTATTTATTATTTAATAATAAATAATTAGTTATTATTTTTATTTGCTTTAATTATTATTCAATATCTATTAAATAATAATTAATCATATTAATGGCTTTTATTTACTCTATTTATTATTTAATAATAAATAATTATTTAAGTTGGGTCCTAAATTAATTATATTAGTTTTAAATATTTTGATTCAAATCGCTCCGAACCGACCCGTTTGACTCGGCTCGACCAGGCCCGATCGTTAAAACCTCACTGTTTGGAATAATGAACTAGGGCCCCGACCCTAGTGCTGCAGATTTATTTTTTTGGTTTTTTCAACTTTCGCTACTTTGATTCAAACTTGAATAAAATGAAATTTACACATCCAAATGACTCCAAATTTATTTTAAAATCTTCGTAACTTAATGTTGTACAATATTCCATGGATTGATTGCATTCCTGAAAATTTTTTTGGCATAAAAATTAGGATCGATCGACTAGGGTTTCAAAAATCACACATTTTGGAAAAATGTCCATAACTTATTGATTTTATCACCTTTTTGGATGATTCAAGTTGGGGTATTTTTATAACTTGTAGAGCTATCAAACAAGCCATTGAACTCATAAAAATAACGACCAACACTTACAACATAACACATCAAACCACCAAATTAAGCTAGGGTTTTTACCGAAAAGTGTTTACATGCACTTTTCTTATACCAAATCACATAACTAACATATCAAAAGATATGTTAAGCATGTTTAACCATGGATCTTCATATATATATATATATATATATATATATATATATATACATATATTATAGATTTAACATTATAGGTTCATAAAATAAACTTTGAACCACTAGAAACCCATTTTGACCATCAAAATCACTTTAAGCATATAAGACATAAATATTAAATGAATGCTAGGATTTTGAACACTTTTAACCTCTTGATAGCTTTTCTTCTTCTTGCTAGAAATGAGAGGAGACTTGGATGATCTATCTTGATGGCTTCCTTGCTATCTTGGCTTTAAAGAATTTCTCTCTTGCTATCTTTGCTCTCTAGCTTTTTCTCTCTGTTTTGCTCTTAACTAGTGAAATGAAATGAACTAATGGAATGGATGATAGAGAGAGTATAATGTGTTGGATGATATGTATACTTACAACAATTTTAGGTATACACATCAACTCCATTACCCAAGAATAATAGGCCTACTAGACCCCCTAGTCTATCTTCTTTCTCCCAACATTATTTAGCTTCCAAGGGAAGCTAAGATAGCTCCCCATTAGCCTCCTAATTCTGCTGGCTAGAAGGTCCACAAGACTCCAAGATTGCTTCGTTTTTCCTTTCTATTTAATAGTTATAAGTTGGTAATATATGCATATATTGATATATATACATATACACCAACACCAATATGATTGGGCTAGGTTTTTGGGCTCTAGAAATTCAATTCATTGGGCTCCCAATTAAATCCACTTGGGCCTTCAATAATTAAATCAAAGGGCTAGGCAATTCCTCCAACATTGGTTTAAGCATTTAAATTGATTGGGTTATCAATTAAATCACATGTTGCTAATTACTAACATGAAATAATTCTACCACATTAGGGTGAACATTTAATAATTCATGGACTACTATTATTAAATGTCATACTTGGATTAATTATATAATCCAATTAGACTTGCCTTTAATCTATTAATTTAGTCTATCTATTAATTGGTTTAACTATAAACCCTACCACATCCAATTTGATCCATCGATTGGGGTTTCTAGCTTATCGGTCATCGATATTAAAACCTTATGTTAGTCCACTAGTTTAAATTACCACACTAAATGGACTTTCCTTTATTAAATCCTCATACATAAACATATGATCAACATAGAAACACAACATAGTTAAAAAAAAATATAATTCATTTCATTGATAAATATTTTCTAAATATATTTACAATGTGACGTAATATTCGCAGTCATTACATTCTCCCTCCCTTATAAGAATTTCATCCCCGAAATTACAAATATAAGGTTACTCAAAAAGCTTAGGATAATTCCTTCTCATCTTTTCTTCTAGTTCCCACGTAATTTCCTCAACCACGTGGTTCCTCCAAAGTACTTTAACCGAATATATAACCTTATTCCTTAGCATCTGTCCCTTCCTATCTAGTATCTGGACAGGAATTTTCTCGTATGATAAATCTTTCTCCACTTGAATCAGTTCATAGGATATCACGTGCTTGTTGTCAGGTTTATACGGCCGCAACACTGAAACATAAAACATGTTGTGAATGTGCTCCAGTTCAGGAGGTAAAGCTACCACGTATGCCACTTCACCCACTCGCTTAAAAACTTTAAATGGTCCTACGAACCTCGGATTCAGTTTTCCTTTCTTGCCAAACCTTATCTTCCCTTTCCAGGGAAATACCTTCAAAAATACAAAGCTGCCAACTTCAAAGTCTCTATTCTGACGATGTAAATCGGCATACTTCTTCTGACGATCCTGAGCTGCAACTAAACGAGCTCTTATAACTTTAATCACATCCACGGTCTGTTGTACCAATTCAGGCCCCAATAGTCCCTGTTCACCAACCTCATCCCAACATAATGGTGTGCGACATTTCCTCCCATATAATGCTTCATATGGTGGCATACCAATACTAGCATGGTAACTGTTATTGTATGTGAATTCCACCAAAGGTAGATGGTCATCCCAACTGCCTTTCAAATCCATCACGACTGCCCTAAGCATGTCTTCCAATGTCTGAATCGTTCGTTCACTATGGTCATCAATTTGAGGATGATACGCCGTACTCAACCTCAACTATGTCCCCAAACTTTCCTGTAAGCTCCTCTAGAAATTTGACGTGAAGTGCAAATCTCTGTCTGACGCGACACAATTTCCTTTATATATAACCTTGTCAACTGCTCCAGATTGTACATTATCTTGATTGATAGAAAATGTGCATATTTGGTCAAACGATCCATTATCACCCAGATTATGTCGTAACCCTTCTATGTTGGTAGAAGCCCAGTCACAAAATCCATTGTGATGTGCTCCCATTTCCACTCCGAAATCTCTAACAATTACAGCAGCCCACTCAGTTTCTAATGTTCTGTTTTAACCCTCTGATATGTTAAACATCGCCCCACACATTCCGCGACCTCCCTCTTCATGTTCGACAACCAGAAGTGCTGACGTAAATCTTGATATATCTTCATACCACCAGGGTGTACCGAATACCACTGTGAGCTTCCTGTAGAATCTCTTCTTTCAATTTCAGAACCATTGGTACCCAGATCCTCCCTTCAAATCTCAACAGCCCTGTGCCATCAACTTTATACTTTAATTCCTCTCCTTCTAAGATTCGTTTTCTTATGGTAACACATTCTTCATCCTTTTCTTGAGTCTCCTTTATCTTGTCTAATAAAGTCGGACTCGCCTCCACTGCGAATAATTTCTCATCTGCCTCTTTCGGATACTTGACCTCCAACTCTAGTCTTTCTATATCCTTGATTAATTCTTCTTGAGTTATCAACACCAACAACTTTTCCCTACCCTTTCTACTCTGAGCATCAACTACCACATTAGCTTTACCAGGATGATATAAAATCTCACAATCGTAGTCTTTGATCAACTTTAACCGTCTCCTCTATCTCAAATTTAGCTCTTTTTGAGTGAAGATATATTTCAGACTTTTGTGGTCTGTGTATATCTCGCACTTTTCTCCATACAGATAGTGCCTCCAAATTTTCAGTGCGAACACTACCACTGCTAACTCCAGGTCATTAGTTGGATACCCTTTCTCGTAGTCCTTTAGCTTCCATGAAGCGTATGCAATAACCCTACCGTGTTGCATCAGCACAAAGCCAAGTTCCTTGTGTGACGCATCACTATACAACATAAATCCTCATGTATTGTCTGGTAAGGACAACACAAGTGTTTCACTAAGTTTCTTTTTCAGTTCTAAGAAACTTGTTTCACACTTCTTCGTCCATACGTACGTAACTGTCTTCCTTGTCAAATTTGTCAACGGCGTCGCTAACTTTGAGAATTCCTGAATAAACCTTCTGTAGTAACCTGTCAATCCCAAGAAACTTCTGTCGGCGTCTTTGGTTGTTCCCAATTTATAACTGCCTCCACCTTTGTTGGATCTACGTAAACACCGTCCTTATCAATTACATGCCCCAGAAACTGCACCCTTTGTAGTCAAAATTCACACTTGGAAAACTCTGCGTACAACTTCTCTTTTCTCAGGGTCTCCAATACTACCCTCAAATGTTTGACGTGCTCCTCCTCCATTTTTAAGTAAACCAAAATGTCATCTATGAACACAACAATAACCTTGTCCAAGTACTGCTTGAATACTTTGTTCATAATGTCCATAAATGTTACTAGCGCATTCGTCAAACCAAAAGACATTACCAAAAACTCAAAGTGACCGTATCGAGTTCTGAATGTAGTCTTATGTATGTCCTCTCCTTTCACGTTCAACTGGTGATACCCCGTTCTCAAGTCAATCTTCAAAAAGTACTTCGCTCCCTTCAGTTGATAAAACAGATCGTCTATCTTGGGCAACAGGTACTTATTCTTAATCGTAACTTTGTTCAACTCCCAGTAGTCGATTCAAAGTCTTAATGACCTATCTTTCTTCTTTACAAACAACACAAACGCTCCTCATGGAGACACACTCGGTCAAATATACCCTTTCTCCAATAATTCCTGTAATTGTATCATCAATTCCTTTATTTCTACTAGAGCTATACTGTACGGTGCTTTCGATATTGATGTTATCCCCAGTACTAAGTCAATTATGAATTCCACTTCCCTATCCAGTGGTAAACCCGACAACTCATCTGGAAAAATATCTGAGAATTTCCTTACCACGGGTATCTGTCCTACTGCAACCCCTACTCTCTGAGTATCAACTACATGAACCAGATAACTTATGCAACCTTTTCTGAGCAATTTCTTTGCTTGCATCATCGTCAAACAACAAGATTGTCTCGGCGATTTACTCCCATAAAATATCACATTTGACTTATTTGGAGTCTTCAGGCTTATACTCTTCTTCTGGCAATCAATCACCACTCTGTGTTTAAATAGGTAATCCATCCTAAGGATTGCGTCAAATTTTCCTAATCGAATTGGGATTAAGTTCACACACAGTATGCATTCTCTTATTTCAACATAGCAATTCCTATTAACGTATTCTACAGGGATCACCTCTTTGTTTGCTACATCTATATTCATGGGGTGTTCTAATTTTTCACGAGGTAATTTTAACCGTTTAGCAAATTCATCCATCACAAACAAACAAGTAGCACCCAAATCAAATAATACATATGCATTAATATTATTGATTGGAATAATACCTGACACTACATCATTAGACTCCATTACATCTTGTACAATAATGTTGAAGAGGCATACCACTGGCCTGTTCTGCTATGCCGCCCCATCGATAGTTAACTTGCAGTTGTTCCCTTAATTTGCACTACCTGAATCGCTCTTCCTTTCTGGGCAATCCTTCGTCTGATGGTCGGAAGCGCCACAAGAAAAATAGTCTCCCTTCTTTGCTTTCGGGCATTGTGGAGCAAAGTGCCCCGATTGTCCACAATTAAAACGGACTCATTTTCCCCTCATGCACTCCCCAGAATGATTCTTCCCACATTTTTTGCACTTGTTTCCTTTCTTCGTTTCAACTCCTTGCTTATTCCCAGAACTCTGAATGTCGTTCCACTTTCTCTTTTGAGGATTGCTTCATCTACTATTGTTTCCTTCTTTATGCCCACCATGACTTTTCTTCTTGTTCTGGTACTGGTTGTACTCAGTTAAGGCCTCGTTTCCCCCTTCAGCAATAATGGCTTTCTCAAGTAATGAAGAAAATGTGGTAATCTATAGAACCGCGACCTTGTTACAAACCCAGGGTTTTAGTCCCTGTTTGAATCTTCTGCCTTTTCGGACTTCAGTGTCCATCTGGTTTGGTGCAAACCTTGTCAACTCATTAAATTTTGTAACGTAGTTGACGACAGACATATGCCCTTGCTTTAGCTCTAGGAATTTTACCTCCATCCTGACCTGCATGATCTCCAAAAAAATAATTTTTGAAGAACAACTCTTTCAAACGAGCCCACACTATCACACCCTCTCTAGCTCGGTTCTTTTTTGCCTTCCACCAATAGTTTGCTTTACCTTTCAGCATAACGATGGAAAATGACATCTTTTGTTCTTCGGTCGCTCGTGCGACCTCAAACACCTTCTCCATTTCCTCCACCCATGTCTGAGCTTCTATCGGATCTGTAGTTCTGCATAATTCTGTTGGCCTGACTAATTTGAAATCTTTAAAATTTGCCAGATGACTCACTGGCTATTCTATCACTGTGGATGGTCTACTCTGCATTGCTTCGACTAACATGTTGGCAAAATCCCTCATTGGGTTAACCGGACCCTCCTTGTTGTTTACCGATTCCTTAACTCTCGGGTTTCGGGGTTGTCTTCTTGGCAGCATTGTCTGCTATGAAGAAAACCTTACATTAACATTTTTGTTTTATATTTTACACCATATTTCACAAATGTTAATCTTTACCATTATAAATGCACCTTCCAAACATATGACAAACATAATAAAATAACTGCATTTATAGTCATATACCACTGTTTTAATAAATCAAGTAGCAACCCATGGTATACTGCTATAAATGCTAATACCAATTGATAGTTATTCCCTAAAGAACATAAAGTGGGGATTTATACCATTCTACCCCTATGACAAAACAAAAGTCAGGGTCTAACACTGTCCCAAGTTAAAACAAAAGCACTGGGATTTACAAAATATACCCTTCCCTAAACAAAAGTGGGAACTAACTACATCTATATGCAAGCCAAAACAGCGACATAGCTAGTGGTAGTACATCCCACGATAAACAGCCTCTGCATGCTCCTACCGAGCGATCCTGTCAACTACCCTATGGCTCACAGAGTGGCAACTCAAGTCCTCCTCTCGGGGATACCTTCGAATCCAGTTCCTCAACCTACCGAAGGTTGTATCCATCGCAAAGCCTAGGGAATCAATCCTAGATGTCCCATCTCGAACCTCTCCCTCTAGCTTGTCCACTCTCCTGGCAGCTTTCATCCAATCATCATGAATGTGAATCTTGTCTGCAATCTTAAGATCAAATTCGACCTTCATAGCCTCATGTTCTACCTGTAACTCTATCAGACTTAACTCTCCCTGATCCTTCTCTTCTTTCAGCATTGCGTTCTTGGCCACCATCTGACGTAATAAGGGCCCTAACTACTGTGTAGAGTGCTCATACCCCTGTAACTGCACCTTCAACACTCTCACCTTATCCTCTAGCTGATACACCACGTCCTTATACTGATCTTCCATCTCCTGATGGACTTGGTTATGTTCCTCTAGATGATGAACTCTATCCTCGAGATCTAAATTCCTCTCAGCTAGCTATTGTACTAGGTCATCCTCGGGATGGGGCTCCTCAGGTGACGTATTATCATAATACTACACCTCCTCCTCCTCATTAACTGTCTCATCCTCATTGTATGGCCTCATCACGTGGCCCCTAATTGGCTCCTCTGTCTCAGCCACAAGATCCTCCTCGGGATCCACCTCTGGTTCAACCATCAGCGGTTGGACCGTATCTGTAAAACCCCGAAATTTATGAAATACAAAATTTAATTTTTCTTCATATATATTTTCTCCAAAACAGTAAGTGGTTAAATTGATAAAGTTAAAAGTTAAGGATGTTATGTGCAAATTTTATTTTGTCGGATAATATTCGTTTTGTCGGGGAATATTCGGTCGTACGACGGCGCCGAAATAACTAATCATTGGTGGACCCCACAACGGAATATTTATCGGATATAGAAAACGACAGAAGTAACATTTTTAAATAAAAATAGTCAACGGTGTTATCACTTTTAAGTGTTAAAATACCGGTGATAAAAGAATAGTAACATACGGTAATTTATGGTATTTTACAGTATCACACGGTATTGTTCAGTGTCTCATATTATTGATTTGATAACGTGGTCATTGCACAGTATGTTGCATTATTGATTCAATAATTGTCATAACACTGTATTTCATATTATTGAGTCAATAATTGTTGGTGTATTGTATTTTAAAATTATTGAGCCAAATAATTGTCACAGTAGCAAATACACAGTAATTTATATTTATTAATATTGATCTGTAATGTGTTTCTTACATTACTGTTGAATTATTGTTGTAGCATTATTTTATATGTAGGACCCACAGGAAAAAAAATAAAAAAAAATAACTAATTATTATTTTATCTGAATAGTAACGTGAATAGTACGTGGACCCACTGTGGGGCCGACATGAAGTATGAAAAATGTGTTTGCTGGGAATGGGTTGGTGAAGGGCTGCGTGCTGAATTTTTCTCAGGCTGGCGTGCTGTGCCAGCCCAGCTACCATGATTAGTGCCTTATTTTCTCCTATAAATAGCTTGCTCAGCTGAATAGAAAAATCACACATAAAACATAAAAATTTTCTATAAGAATTTTATGAGTTTTCTCTGAGAATAGTAAGGTTATCTTGAGTGTTTGAAAGCCAAAAGGAGTGCAGAAATTTTTCAAGTAAGTCTTTTATTAAAGAGTAGTAGTTTCATAAATTCCTATTTTTTCACGGTATTCACAAATCTTCCTTTAGAAGACTCTTCTTTAAGAAGATTCATTTTTAAAAGCGTTCTTTGGAAGATTTATTTTGGAATATTATTTTAAAAACTATTTTAAAGTTGTTATATTATACTACAAAAATTATGTTAAATATATATAATTTTGATAGTTCATATTATACGAGTTATCATACACTTCGAAATTTATATGTGGTAATTACTAATTATATTATAAATATATAGGTTGATCTACCTCATTAAAATCAATATCCAGTCACGTGTTAAGGTAAGGGGTATCATTTTTTTTATCATCATAAATAGTATTATTTTCTTACTATGGTAAGGGATGTCATTTTCTTTCATACTCTTAAACTTACTACTGTAAGGGATTATCATTCTTTGATTCTTGAAATAATATCGTTTCTTTCTTACTCAGAAGGTGTGTCATTTATTTTCGTGTATTAAATTATGGGAATAACCTTACAGCGCGGATTACCGCCTGTTGGTGAATAACCTTTCGTATTCATTCCTTATTAATCTCTAAGAATAACCTTACTGCGCGGATTACCGCCTGTTTGGTGAATAACTCTTCGTATTCAAATTTTATTAAATTGTGGGAATAACCTTACTGCGCGGATTATCGCCTGTTGGTGAATAACCCTTTGTAAATTTCTTATTTGTCTCTTGTGGAAATAATTTGTCTACACGAATTATCACATGACACTTTTATTCCATATTCGTTTGTAATATCATTTTCTTTCATAGTCGTAAGTGATATTATTTTCCTTTTTACTCATAAGGGATACCATCTTTTTCATTTTCTATTATTTAAACTTACTATAGTAAGGGATATTATTTCTTTTATACTCTTAGCTTACTATGGTAAGTACTATTTGGTAAAGTTTTTTGAAATGATTATATGTTCCCTAATAGTTTATGCTTCATCTAATATCATTTCAATTGAACCTTCCTATTTTTCTAAACATTTCTATTGAACTATTACCGTTATTTTGAACTGTGGATCTTGAATATCATTTTTGAATTTCACTCCACATCATGTTGACAATTTGGACATTATTTGAATCTGCACAAAGTAAACCTCTGATACTTATTGTTTATCCTATTTCTTCTGTTCATCATTTGCATCACTGTTATTTGTACTAATCATCAAGAATCAAGTTGTTGTGAATATCTGTGGCTGGGGGCATAGATGCGATATAATTGTTGAACAGATGATAGGTTAAAGGCGATATAATAGGTTAAAGGCGATACATCTGTTCGGTGTCTTTTATGACACGTGGTGAAAGTTCTCTTTGGCCCGTAGTACAAAGATGAACTATTGTTTTGTATGATTATAACCAAAGGCTGAATAGTGGTATAATCATGACCGTTGGTGTTATATTGAATATCTTTGGCCCGTATTGCAAAGATGAACTGTTGATTTGCATGATTATGACCAGGAACTGTGAGTTTGTATTCTCATGGTCAGTGGTATTTCTGATGATAAAAGTTGATGATATTTTTCTGAAAAAGCTAGAGAAGCGAGTGGCCATTATAGTCTGCATTATTCTTCTAATAGATTGCTCATTCCACTGCTATTATTGATCTAAACGTTGTTCAAGAATTTAACTATAGTTTTTGATATAAACCTTGTAGTCAATTGTATTCTATCAAGAACTCAACTGTTGAAAGCTAATGATAATTTATTTGTCATTATCTTAGTCACGATATTTCTTTACTAGGCTATTTGAGCTCACCCTTTCTTTTTGTTCCATTGTTTTACAACAGTAGATGAGAACGTAATTGGGTCTAGCCGGGGGATAGAGTGAGAGTCCAAGGGATAGCTATCGTAGTCTTCACGTGTTGTAAAATAGTTTCGCAATACTAGTGAAGAGTTAGTTGTGTATAATACACTGTATTGTTAAACGTTGTACTACCTTGTAATAATTTTGTTGTAGTCTTTTGACAACTCAAGTTTGGGCTGTGTGGGCCCAGATTTGGGGGTGTCACAGTATCCACATGGATACCGATGAACTCTTCCTCCACTCTCTGACTCGACTGTCCTACCTCAGGCATCCTATAACCACAAATAAGAAAACAACAGCATATAAGTACCACAATAAAATATACTCATTGATGAAATGGAATGATATTATATTTATGCACAAAAACGGCTTGATGAATTTTCACAATCCATCCCCAAACCTAAATTGACTCAATAGATCTCCTCGATCCATCTCTTAGCGTACTCTATACGAGTTTAATTCTAAGGTTATAACCTAGGTTTCACATTCTAAAGTTTATAACCTACAACTATAATGCCAACATGTGACACTCCCAAATTAAGGTACCATTACCTCGGATTTGGTGCTTACACAAAAATTCATCCAATTACCACTAAACAACATTTATATACTAATATGAAAATAAATAAACATACGTTGTTCATTAATACATGGTTTCACTAATCCCAACGTCTATAACCTTAAACAAAATACATCATGAATGCACTATTAATACAAAAAGGTTTCATGATTTACTAGACAGAATAGTAACACATAAAACTATTCCTTAAGATTTCCCTTGCCTTTGTCCTTCTTGGAACTCTCTGGCTTAACTACAATTTAGTTCATGATATAGCAAGAATGAACAACTACTTTCCTCAGCAAGTTTAAAATAAATAATGATTGTATATCATGAATAGATCAGAATAACAATAGAATAACTCAACTTTTAAGATAGTTGATGAAATAATTGACAAGATAATCAACTTCAAAATGGAAAAGCAAGTATTGATTATTTACTACTGAGTGGTCTAAAATAGACCATGAACATTGACAAGGAATCAATCATTTGAATGACCCTTTTATAATTTAGTTTGTACTCAAGGGGATCATCAGTCTCTTGTACACCATATGTATACATACCGTTAAACTCTGAACGTGTCAAACCAACGACACTTATAATCCTTTATTTAGGATTTGTTCTCTCAGTACAAGATTTTCATACCAACTACTAGTTTGGAGAGCTTTTAAAAACATTAAATTTATATGTCTAGGCGGAACAAATGGCGTAGACTATTTCTTGAACAGTTCATGTAATGAAGAACTTTAAATAATTTATATTTCAATAATAAAATAGTATTTCAAATGCACAAAGTATGGATATCAATAATTTGCATTTCTGTGGAGTAATTAACAATACATTAAACCACTAACATGCTTGAAAATAATAATTCAAGTTTGAGTTAGCAAACTTGCCTTAGTCGTAGACTACAGCTTACACGACTTAAATTACTGTCTTTGAAAGACCTAGTATTAAATAGGTTTATCTATCAATTAGTAACGCACATAGGATTTCATATATCACTATCAAATAGACTATCACGTCAGCACATAATTTCCTATTTAGCAACACGTAGCTTACGAGAGAATATTATCACATTTGGATAATATCTTAATTATTAAACAATATTATACCACATTCAATAGTATCTACTTCACTTACCAATGTTATTAATTATTTAACAACATCCCAATTGATTACTAATATTATTAATCTTTTAATAATATCTAACCCTCTAATATTATTATTAACTATTTAATAATAATTTAATCAGCTACTATTATTATTAATCAATTAATAATAATTTAGCTAATATCATTATTTAATAATATCTTAATCATTTAGTAACTTTTAAAGATCTAAACAATTTTAATGTAAATTGTTTAACCACGTTATTATTTTCTTAATTTCTTCACTTTATTTATTTAATATTAATTAAATAAATAATTAAGTTCAATTAACCTTTAATTGTTATTTACATAAACAATTATCTTATTAACCTTATTTTTCCTTTAATTATTATTTAATATCATTTAAATAATAATTAATTAATTAACTATCCTCATTTATTATTTAATATTAATTAACTAATAAATAATTACGTTATTAACTTTATCTCCCTTTAATTATTATTTAATATCGTTTAAATAATAATTAATTAACTAATTATCCTTATTTATTTTTTAATATTAATTAAATAATAAAAAATTATTTTATTAATTTCATATCCACCTTTATTTATTATTTAATAATAAATAATTAGTTATTATTTTTATTTGCTTTAATTATCATTCAATATAAATTAAATAATAATTAATCATATTAATGGCTTTTATTTACTTTATTTATTATTTAATAATCAATAATTATTTAAGTTGGGTCCTAAATTAATTATATTAATTTTAAACATTTTGATCCATTTTAACTCAAACCGCTCCAAACCGACCCGTTTGACCCTGCCCGACCTGACCCGGTCGTTAAAACCTCACTGTTTGGAAAAATGAACTAGGGCCACGACCCTAGTTTGTAGTGTAAAAGTAGGTCCCCCGCCCTAGTGCTACAAATTCATTTTTTTGGTTTTTTCAAATTTTTCTAACTTTTGTTACTTTGATTCAAACTTGCATAAAATGAAATGTACACATCCAAATGACTCAAAATTTATTTTGAAATCTTCATAACTTAATGTTGTACAATATTCCATGGATCTATAGCATTCTTGAAAACATTTTTGACATAAAAATTAGGATCGATTGACTACGGTTTCAAAAATGACACCTTTGGGAATAATGTCCATAACTTGTTCATTTTATCACATTTTTGGATGATTCAAGTTGGGGTATTTTTATAACCTCTAGAGATATCAAACAAGTCATAGAACTCATAAAAATAATAACCAACACTTACAACATAACACATCAAACCACCAAATCAAGCTAGGGTTTTTATTGAAAAGTGTTTATATGCACGTTCCTTATACTAAATCACATAACTAACATATCAAAAGATATGTTAAGCATGTTTAACCATGAATCTTCATATACATTATAGATTTAACATTATAGGTTCATAAAACAAACTTTGAACCATTACAAACACATTTTGACCATCAAAATCACTTTTAGCATACAAGACACAAAGATTAAATGAAAGATAGGGTTTTGAACACTTTTAACCTCTTGATAGCTTTTCTTCTTCTTGCTAGAAATGAGAGGAGACTTGGATGATCTATTTAGATGACTTCCTTGCTATCTTGGCTTTCTAGAGTTTCTCTCTTGCTATCTTTACTCTCTAGCTTTTTCTCTCTATTTTGCTCTTAACTAGTGAAATGAAATAAACTAATGGAATGGATGATAGAGAGAGTATAATGTTGGTTGATATGTATACTTACAACAATTATAAGTATACACATTAAATCCATTACCCATGAATAATAGGCCTGCTAGACCCCCTAGTCTATCTTGCTTCTCCCAACATTATTTAGCTTCCAAGGGAAGCTAAGATAGCTCCCCATTAGCCACCTAATTCTGCCGGCTTGAAGGTCCACAAGACTCCAAGATTGCTTCATTTTTCCTTTTTATTATTAGCTAAAAGTTGGTAACATATGCATATATTGATACATATACATATACACCAACACCAATATGATTGAGCTAGGTTTTTGGGCTCTTGAAATTCAATTCATTGGGCTCCCAATTAAATCCACTTGGGCCTTCAATAATTAAATCAAAGGGCTAAGCAATTCCTCCAACATTGGGCTAAGCATTTAACTTGATTGGGTTATCAATTAAATCACATGTTGTTAATTACTAACATAAAATAATTCTACCACATTAGGGTTAACATTTAATAATCCATGGACTACTATTATTAAATGTCACACTTGGATTAATTATATAATCTAATTAGACTTGTCTTTAATCAATTAATTTAGTCTATCAAATAATTGGTTTAACTATAAACCCTACCACATCCAATTTGATCCATCGATTAGGGTTTTTAGCTTATCGGTCATCGATATTAAAACCTTATGTTAGTCCACTAGTTTAAATTACCACACTAAATGGACTTCCCTTTATTAAATTGTCACACATAAATATATGATCAACATAAAAATACAACATAGTTAAATAAAATATAATACATTTCATTGATAAATATTTCCTAAATATATTTACAATGTGACATAATATTCGCGATCATTATAGTAATTTCAATAAGAGAAAGTGGAACAACAACAACAACAACAAGAACAACAACAACAACAGTAATTTTAGGAGTAATCCAGGAGAAGTAAAAAAAAGGGTTGACCCATACAAGATTTGTGGAAAGGGTCATTTTGGAACTTGTTTGCAAGGGAAGATAGCGTGTTATACTTGTGGGAAAGAAGGACACATGGCTAATAATTACTCGAGTTCAAGGAATGGTGGATGTTATATGTGTGGAGCAAAGGGTCACTTAGCTCGAGATTGCCCTAAGAAGATGTTGGATGGAAGAAATGGAAATTGTGGGAGTAGTAACAACAATGGCAAGTTGGCCATCACAACACCAGTTTAGCCAAATCGACTTGCAGCCCGGACATTCAACATGATGGTGTAAGATGCGGTTCAATCAAGGGACGTGGTGTTAGGTATCATTCCGATCAATGAAATAAATGCTTATGTATTATTTGATTTGGGTGCTACTTGTTCATTTGTATTTGATTATTTTGCTAAAAGATTAAATTTTTACAACAAGAAAAGTTAGAAAACCCCTTGAACATTGAAGTTGCGAATCAGAAAGTAATTCATGTTACTCACGTGCATAAAAATTGTATTGCTGTTATGAGGGGTCATAAAATGTATATGGATTTAATTCCAATTCGACTCGGAGAGTTTGATGTTATTCTAAGAATGGATTGGTAATTTAATCATGGGACAGTGATTGATTGTCAAAAGGAGAGCATATACCTTAGGACTCCATAGAAGTCAAAAGTAGTATTTTATGGCAGTAAGTCACCTAGACAGTCATGTTGTCTGACGATAATGCAAGCCAAGAAGTTGTTAAGAAAAAGTTGTGTGGGATATCTTGCTCACATGGTAGATACACAAATGGTGGGAGCTGAGATGAACCAAATACCAGTAGTTAAGGAGTTTGCGGATGTATTTCCAAAAGAATTACCAGGGTTACCACCAGATAGACAAATTGAATTTGTGATTGACTTAGTACCCAAAACCAACCCCATATCAAAATCCCCATACCGTATGGCTCCAGTAGAACTGAAAGAATTAATGATACAACTGCAGGAATTATTGGATAAAAAGTATATTCAACCGAGTGTATCTCTATGGGGAGCACCAGTGTTATTTGTCAAGAAGAAAGATGGGTCGTTGCGACTTTGTATCGATTATCGTGAATTTAACAAAGTGACAATCAAGAATAGGTACCCATTACCAAGGATTGATGATCTGTTTGATCAATTGAAAGTAGCGAAATATTTCTCAAAGATAGATTTACTAACATGGTATCATCGGTTAAAAGTTAGAAAGGAGGATGTACCAAAGACGACGTTTAGAACCCGATACGGACATTATGAGTTCTTGGTGATGTCGTTTAGGCTGATGAATGCATTTACAGCATTTATGGACATGATGAATAGAATTTTCAAACCATACCTAGATAAATTTGTTGTGGTATTCATTAATGATATTTTGGTGTATCCCAAAACACAAGAGGAGCATGCGGAACACTTGAGAGTGGTGTTGGAAATATTGAGAAAGAATGAATTATATGCGAAGTTCTCAAAATACGAATTCTGGTATAAGAGAGTTCAATTTTTGGGACATGTGATTGACAAAGAAGGAATTTCTATAGATCCTACGAAGGTGGAGGCAGTGATAAATTGGGAACAACCAAAGACACCAACGAAGTTAAGAAGTTTTCTAAGGTTAGCGGGTTACTATCAGCGATTTATTCAAAAAAAATCAAAGTTAGCGACTCCATTGACTATTTTGACGAGAAAGAGTGTGAAGTTTATATGGTCTGAGAAGTGCAAAAAAAGTTTCAAGGAACTGAAGAAACGACTAAGAGAAGCGCCAGTCTTATCTCCACCAGATGATACGAAAAATTTTGTGGTATATAGTGACGCGTCGCACAAAGGACTAGGATGTGTGCTTATGCAGAATAGTAAGGTCATTGCGTATGCATCACAAAAACTAAAAGATTATGAGAAGGGATATCCGACCCATGACTTAAAATTGGCGACGGTAGTATTTGCCTTAAATTTTTGGAGACATTATCTTTACGGTGAGAAATGTGAGATATATACGGACCATAAAAGTCTAAAGTATATCTTCACATAGAATGAATTAAACATGCGACAAAGGAGATTGTTAGAATTGATTAAGGATTACGACTGTGAAATCTTATATCATCCAAGGTAGGCTAATGTTGTTGCAGATGCATTGAGCAGAAAGGAAATGGAAAAAATTGTCAATATTGACATCACAGGATAAGTTAGTAAGGGAAATGGCTAGAATGGAGCTAGAAGTGAAATGTCCGAAAGAATCAAAAGAGAGGTTGTGTGCGATAGAAATTCTCCCAACTCTATTGGATAAAATGAGAGAAGCTTAAGAGAAAGATGAAGAATGTGGTCAAATAAAGATTCGTATAGCAAAGAATGAAGAAGTAAAATTTGAGATGAATACTGATGGGATCCTGAGATTTGAAAAGCAAGTGTGGGTACCGTCAGTGCCAGAATTACGAGAGGATATTTTATAAGAAACCTATAATTCAAGATACTCAATTCACCCTGGGAGTACAAAAATGTATCAAGATCTTCGACAATATTTTTGGTGGCCAAATATAAAAAAGGAGGTTGCGGAGTGTATTGTTAGATGCCTAACTCGTTAGAGAGTAAAGGCTAAGCATCAGAGACTAAGTAGATTGGTACAACCCCTAAAAATACCAGAATAGAAGTGGGAGCATATCACTATGGATTTTGTAGTAGGACTTTCGACTACTCAAAAGGGTTACGAAGTAATATGGGTAATTGTGGATCAATTGACAAAATTTGCACATTTCTTATCGATTAATATCAGGTTCACTTTAACTCAGTTGGTAAAGTTGTATATCAAGGAAGTTGTTTCAAGACATGGGGTGCCGGTATCGATTGTGTCAGATCGGGATCTGCACTTCACATCAAATTTCTGGAGAAGTCTGCAAGAAAGAATAGGAACTTAGTTGAGGTTGAGTACGACATATCATCCTCAAACTGACGGTCAGAGTGAAAGGACTAATTAGACCCTAGAGGATATGTTGCGAGCATGTGTTATGGACTTTAAGGAAAGTTGGGATGATCATTTGCCTTTGGTGAAATTTGCATACAATAACAGTTATCACGCAAGTATCGGCATGCCGCCTTACGAAACCCTGTATGGAAGGAAGTGCAGAACACCACTGTGTTAGGGTGAAGTAGGCGAGCGATAACTTTTAGGACCTGAACTGGTTCAGCAAACAACGCAAATCGTCAAAGTGATAAGAGCTAGACTAGTAGCCGCACAGGACAGACAAAAGAAGTACACTGACTTGCATAGGAGAAATAGAGACTTTGAAGTAAGGAGTTACGTATTCTTGAAAGTGTCTCTGTGGAAGGGAAAGATCAGATTCGGCAAGAAAGGAAAACTAAGCCCTAGGTTTATAGGTCTATTTGAAATCTTGAAAAGAATTGGTGAAGTGGCATATGAGGTAGCTTTACCTCCAGAGTTGACCCATATTCGCAATGTATTTCACATGTCAGTACTGTGACCATACAAACCCAACTATAAACATGTGATCGCGTAGAAACCTATGCAAATCGAAAGAGACTTAACTTATAAAGAAATTCTTATTTAGATAGTCGATAGAAAAGAACAACTGTTGAGGAACAAAATGATATCTTCCGTTAAAGTAATATGGCAAAATCACAGCGTAGAGGAAGCCACATGAGAATTTGAGGAGAAAATGATGAAAAACAACCCCCATCTTTTTAATTAATCTTGTTATGGCAATTCTAAGGATAGAAATTTTATAAGAGGGGAGAATGTAATATCCGCGAATATTATAAGTTTTGTATATAAAAGTTTCATGTTATTATATGAATTTTATTTTGAAATGTGTTATGCGAATGAACAGTAATATTATATATATATATATATATATATATATATATATATATATATATATATATATGCATGTGACGTATATATTGGAAGTGGAGTTTATGGTTAGAGAAACTATTGTGGATTAATTTTTAAGTATTCGAATTTGAGCTTTAAAGCTATTTTAGCTTGGCAAACCTTGTATAGCATCGCGTTGTTATGGAATTTAAGTGTGTGGGCATTTTGATTTAATTCACTTCGTTAAATTAGTAGATACATATATTTAAATTAAATAATTAAATGAGGTAATCATTTAATAGTGGTGTTACGTTACAATAATTAGACGTAACGCGAATGGTGGCCTATATCGACTGAGAATATTTTAATTATTAAATAGGGTTTAATATGTATATTGGGACCAAGTTAATGAATTGAATTAGTATGTGAATTATGGTTATATATATTAAATAAGCATATTTAATTTATAATTTATATTGTTTAAAAATAATTTATGAAAGGAATAATATAGTTCAAATTATTTATATGATATTAATTATTTTAAATTATGGGATTCGTTACATTAAAAGAGTTGACCAATTAATTTTATAGTTGGTGAAATGAGATTATACATAATGATAAAAGTATAATTATTAAACTGGGTTATAATTAAATTACAAGAATTGGGTAATATAAGAATATATGTGATGTTTTATATATATAGTACGTTTACGTGTGTGTGTGTGTGGAATGTATATATGTATATTACTATAGGTGTGTGCATATAGGCAATTGTAATGTTGTATTTATATAATGTATATACTTGTCTTGTACATGTAATACACTAAGGTATATGTATATAATAATTACTTGTATATTAAAGTGAAGCCAAACAAAATCTTATAGTTGAGTGGTGAATGTTGTGTATTGTGCATGCAAATGCTGATTACATTTAGTGGGATATGATGAATATTTCCTTGGTGACTTAGTTGTCTAACACATGGTTATTATGGTGGTAGTGGTTTACACTTCTTATTGTAGCAAGTGTTATAGCATGTAAGAGATAGCCAAGTAGTGTAATTCTCCAGCAGTTTACATGTATTCCTTAGCCTAAATTCAGTGTAAGTTCAGCATTTCCTCTCTAAACTTTCAAGGTTATCAAATTTCATAAGCCACGAATATTAAGATTCATCATAAAGGATTTCAATTCAATTCAGATTCAAGATTGAATCAAAGCTTCTGTAACTAAAGCTCCATAAAAGGGTATACATTCTTCTCTTAATAGTTTATAGAATTTGTCTAGAATTAGTAATTAATTGTGGTTGTTTGTTTCTTGTGGGAGGTTTCTATTGGGTGAATCAAGTAGGATTTAGGTGAAATAACGTTGGGTTGAATTTGGAGTAGATTGCATGTTAAAATGATTATGAAATCTAGAAATTTCAGGCATGCGTGCTAAGTGTTTGTGTTTATGCCTCAATAGAAACTTTTTGTGTAAACATGAAAATTGATGGTTCATTATTGCAAGGTTAAGTGTATGTATAATATATAAGCTAATTTAAGCTTTATGGAAGCTTTACAAATTAGACTAAAGATGTTTTAAAGGTTTTTCTATCAACCTACTATTAATCAAAATAAGTATTGGATGTGTATTTTGGGTCATTGATTTCATGGTTTAGAGAAGTTTTCAAAACTTTAATCTTAATGAATGTTGTGCATATATGTGTGGTCTACAAAATGTCCAGGATGTTAAGTAAATTAGACTAATATTGTGTATGATGTGCTAGTTTGAAATAGTTTGTTGAAAACAGAAAGATTTGAAAATTCTGGTATAGTGGCGCGGGGCGCGCCACTACTATGTTAATTTGAATGCGGGGCGCGCTCGTCATTCGTTTTAAAACTCTATGCATAACTAGCGTGGGGTGCGCCGATCATAATTCAATCTTGGCGCGGGGCGCGCCAGCCCAGACTTTTGAAAAATATTAATTTGTTTTAATATTTTAATAAAAAAAGGGTTTTGATATAAAATATATAATTTTGATATAAAATATATTTAAAGGCACAAATTAATCTAGTTTGGTATGGTTAGTCTAATTTGATTAACTTTTGAATTTGAACAAAAGTGAATGTTAGTTTTAAATGAATTAATAATAACATTATGTGTTTAGTTGTTAACCATCGATGTATACTAGTTAGGTCGCACGGTGGATGATACAGTTAAACAATAGCGTAAACAAACGTAATTGTTGAGTGACGATAGCGAGACAAGTATTTTATCCATTTTTGATATAATTATTGAAGCATTCGTACTATTCAGTCTTGAACAACATTATGGAAATATGATTTGAACTATATTTTAAAAGTTATTCGATGATGAATGGTTATTGATAGTCTAAGCTATTTGCATCGACTAGACGAACAATGTTGTATGTTATCCAATCAATATTTTTTATTAAAGCTATGTCAAACCAAGTTGTGTTGGTGCGAATTCAAGTGATGATTATTAAATCATCTAACCTTATAAAAATGGGGGAAATTTCTGTTTATTATTTACCGTAAATGCAAAATGCGTTTCATATGGTTGTGCACAATACATAAGGTACAAAAAGGTTGATCCCATTTGCGTACACTATGATTAAGGACTTATATAGTCTAGAGGTTGCTATGATTATTCTTGTAAACCAAAAAATGATTTCAAGGTCTTGTGAACCTCATAATAGTGTTGAATTTAAAGTCAAAGAAGAATTTTGAGATAGATTTATTTAAGTTGTTTTCACAGTTATCGTTCAACTGTGGAAAGGTTTCCAAGAAGCTTACTTGCATTCAACTATTTATTATATACCAATTATACTTGCTGAGAATTTCTGTTGCTCATTCTTGCTTATATAAACATTTTCAATGAAAGGTGAAACAGTTTCTGCCAAAGGAAAGGAAAAAAGCTCACAAATAGTTTGTATATGTTAGACCTTTTATTTTGAACGTTTAAGAAAACATGTATGTATATATTTGTTTTAAGTGATGTAATAGCAAAGATTAGATAACTTGGGATTTTATGTTGTATGTTTTGAACTAATATAAATTAATGTATGTCATTTTGTATGATGGGCAGCATAGATGTATGGATGTGTTGAACAGTGAGTACCTAACCCAAGGTTCAAGGGACCCGAATTTAGGAGTGTCACAAATAGCCCAATTCCAAGTATATTTTTTTCAAACAAACATAGTCCTAGTGTTATATATTATGGCATGACTTCTTCCTTTGTCATCATGTGGCAAAAAAGATAAACACTACATAAATATGTTTTGATAGTTCAATAGCTCCAAAATGGATTGAGGCACCACCACATTCATTGCACATCAAATGGGATAGTAACAAATTGATTTAATAAGTATCAAACTTAAGTCAATTTATTAAGAAAAAAATATAATTTGTTTTACTTTTGAATTAAAATTATTGAATTTTCAAATAAGTGTCAAAAATTCTCAAAATTTGATCGCATCACATGTGGACGCCAGCAGATATCGGCTCATATGAAAAAAAAATTAGCCATTTATAATTAATTATTTGAAAATTCAATGATTTTAATGCAAAAGAAATAATGTGTTTTTTAATAACTTAACAATAGTCTAATAATTTTTTACATCAATTCATAACAAGTAATATAAAAATATGACATAATCAAACAGAAACCTACCAGTATGCCAAGCATTGAAATGGAGCATATTCCCCATAAAGATGGTCAACAACTTGTACAATTTTCTTTTTGTGAATTTGCCTTGCATGGACCTGGACAGATTATATGACGAAAGGAACAAGTAAACAAATAAAGCAAATGTAATAAGATAGGGAAAATATAAGTTGAATTACATATATGTCCTTCTAAGTTATCAGCCATTTTAAAAAAAAAAATCCTTAATTATTAACACTTACCTCATTATAGTTATTAATTACTTAGCATCAATTTTGTTACTTGGATTAACTTCTCTCCAATTTCGTAATACGTGATAGTCATGCGTCTGTATAATGAGAGTACTTTTATCGTTTAACAATGTAAAATACCCATTTCTCATTAATAATTCATAAATTGTGTACCCATTTCTCATTAATAATTCATAAATTGTGTGAAGTGAATATGTTTCATTAAATAACCGCATGACTAGCAGGTGACAAGAAATTAGGAAAAAGACAACTCAAGTAACATAGTTGACACTAAGTGACAACTATAAAAAGACATGTTGGGCATCAAGATGTCTAGGTTTACACTAGCTAGTTCTTGTGGAGTAGAAAAATTCCCCAAAGTTTCTGTCGTCACACATGATTTTTTTAGTGTCTCTTTTTCTCTTCAATCCCTTATTTTCCATTGAAATCAAGCCACTAGTTAATTCTACTTGGAGGTTACAAAGAGCTTGTGCCATCTCCACGTCCTCAAGAACCTAAGAAATCCATGAAAACAAGTCGTAAGCATATGACAATTGTAAGAAATCAAACTCATAGAAATTTGGAACAGAAAGGTTTGACACGGGGTTGTCCATGTCCTTAAGGTGTTTATTACTCTTTACCACAAAGGTTTGCTAAAAGGCTGCTGGCTATATACCTCCAGGATATATGTTAAGCCTACAAATTTCACAGTGATAGCAATTCACTTATGAAAACTCTATATATGATGCTTTGCAAAGGTTGAACGTAAGAAGATGTGGAGAGAAAAAATTGTTTGGCTTCATTACAAAATAAAATTGAAATCTGTAATATATTCAAGTATCAGTTACAGAATTAATTTAGTAACATAACTTGAATTAATCACATAAGCAATTTTACTTGGCTATTGAATTGTACATATTAATTTCCTGTAACTTAAGAAAATTAACTTTGTTTACAGTTAAATATTGAACCAGGTTATCTAAAAAGATAGGCTCATGGCTCGGGCGAGGCTCCTAGCGACGATGCGTAAGTGCGAAGTGTAAAGTGCGCCTAAAGTGTCAATGCGACTTGAACATGCACCCGCACCCGGGTCCTAGGACGCAAGCAGGTGGTGCTTTGCACCACGCCAATTTGACTAGATCCAAGTCTTCCCTTTAGTATCTCATAAGTAAATTAAATTATTTCACTCATAAAGAAAAGCTGCAATTTAACAGCGATAAGCTAATCTAATTATTTACCATTCTACTGTACAAAATTGCACCGTAAATCTTGAATGAGTCACTTTGTGTAGTACAACAGTACCTAATGATAAAACCAAAATGATTACTCTACCTCCCATTTCAAAATTAGAGATATAATTTAATTTTTAAGATCAAATGACAGTATATTAAACTTCAAATTTGTGTGAATTTATGTAATTTTAGTTGATTCAATTATTATAATTATATAGCATATAACAAAAACTATTAATTATAAAAAAAATATTATAAACTTTTATGAGTCATATCAATTTTAAAATTTAATATGTCGTCGTTTGACCTCAAAAGTCAAATTGCATCTCTAATTTTATAGTGAAGACAATGAATAATAAAAATAATACGTGATTATTACACATACTAGCCTTATGGCATGCACATGCACTGCATGAGTAATTATTTAACAAAAATATAAATTATACACGCGTATGCCACTATTATGACTTGTATATATAAAGATGGAACTTACGTGCAATTGCAAAGGAGAATAGATTTAACTGCATCTTTAAACAATGTTGGGGAACGAAAAAAATGCCCAAAACTTTTGTCCCTGGCTTCTGGGTGTACATTTTGAAACTCCTGCATGCTCATTCATCACTTCTTTCGTTGATATCCTTAACATCCTCCTTATTTGATTCTGTGACGATAAATCAAGAAGGCCAACAATATGTACTCTTAGGCTATATTTGTTTACAAAAAACATACTTGGGATTGGACTATTTGTATTAATTTAATACTATTTCGGACTATTTTATCCTATAATGAGGGATTAAATAATCCTATGGACAATTTTTTTTTAATCATTCCTAAGGCTATTTATGTGAGATTATATAATCCCATGAAAATTTTGGGATTAATAGTCCCCCTCATTTTAAGCTATTAAATGACTTTATAAGACTATTAGTCCAACATTAAAGGATTAATAATCTCTTATCAAATGATTAAATAGTGTAAAGTAATATTTAATTAACGTAAATAATTCAATCTTAAGTATATTTTTTGCAAACAAACATAGCGTTAGGCTATAATATATTTGTGAAAACACGGATGAGATGTGCCTATTTATACTATTTTATTATCAGTATAAACTATTTTATGGCATGATTAATTTTTAATTTCATTTTATGGGCTATATTTTGCTATTTCAAAGGTATTTTGGTGATACTATCAAGTGAAACTATGATATTATATAATCCCCCTTTGAAGTATCAATTGATTTTTAAAATGATTACAAATAGTTTATGAATCAAATAACAAATTTATTATAGAATAGAATAATCCGTATTGATATAGACAATCATGTCCCATTCATCATTTTTACAAACAAACATAATCGTACACTTACATATATTTTAGAGTAATAAGATTATTAATCACGTGTGAAGTATGAGTCTTGTTGTAGAATTATTACATTGTTAATATTTTTTATTAATATATTTTATTAAATATAGTATTTAATTTTTATTTTGAATTTTACAATCAAACCATATAGGGTATGGTCGTGTTGTAGTACACTTAAGTTCTTAATAATTATTATCAAATCTATATTGTAGAAGATGATTTTCGTTATAAAAAAAAATCATTTTAAAACAATATTATTTAACTAATAATAAATTTATATAATTAGTTATTAACAAATTTTAAAATTTTACAACAATAATTCATATATTTGTGTAATTAAAATGGGGAGGTATGCTTTAGCCAATCTTAACTAGAGTTACTTAATAAAATGGTATAGTTTTGTGCAAAATTTATAATATTTTTTTTTTATAAAACCCTAAAATGAAAACTTAACCCTAATGAATAAAATTACATCGTCTTATTAAGTAGTCTTGGACACGCTTAGTTAAGGCATGCATTAGATAACATTTTTTTCAATTAAAATACTAGAATATTAATTTTTTTTAACTTAACAAGTTACCTATTTTATATTCGTATATTCACTGTTGTGTACTAATACAATCTTACTTAAACTCAAAAAGTTATATAAATATTAATAACAACCGAGTTATATATATATAGACGGATCCCCATTATTATAATTATATAAAAGAAATATAATTCTGATGACTCAAATATGATTATTTTTTATTGTCATAAAATCCCTAATGTATATCAGTAGATTACATGAAAAATTAAAAGTATTCATTTAAAAGAAAAATTCATGTATTTTGCATATTTCCGCATGGTTGAAATGGCAAGTAAAATATAAAATTATTTTGTATTTAAATTAAATTTAAATAAGTTAACCGAAACCTTTTAACTTGTATATATAAGATTGACAATAAGATGGTAACTATATATTACATTCAAAGGAAAATCCCAAAAATAAAGGAGGGCCAATTAAGCTTAAGGCAGTTATAATTAATCCATGAAGTCCTGCTGGCGGAAAATGTGGTTAATTATAATTGTGTAATGTTCGACCTCCAAAAATTACCACGAAATCAAAGGACTTAATTACCGAAATTGAAAATTTACCTTCCTTTCAAGACTAAAGTTGATTTCTTTTAGGTATCTGGGGAATACAATTACATTAATGAGACTTTTTACGAGGTTTTATTGGGAGATAATTTCTCCACTTCCCTTGTCATGCATGCATATAATTACTCCACTTCCGTGTCAAAATTAATATTTACCCAAATTGAATACCAAAGGAGTGGCATGCGTAATCATCTCCTGTAAACTCAAAACTTGAACTCCTTATTAAAATAACTCTTCTCTTTAATCTTCCATATCTACCCTATTTTATTATTTTGATTGACTTCCAAAACAAAATCAATATGTTATTTTAAACTATTAAAAACTTGAATTTGAATGGCTTTTAAAATTTAAAATCTATAATACAAAACTTTTAATTAAAATTGGAAACTCTTTCAAGTTTTTAATAAAACTCTAAACCTTATTTCGAACTACATTAAATTATCATATTTTTGGAATGATTAATACTAAAGTGTGTTAGAAAAAAAATATAATAATTAATAGTTGATTTCTTCGTGTCAGATTCTTTGAATCGAAACATTCAAAACATAGTTTGGTTCAATTATCCAAAACAAGTAGCATAAATTATGCTCAAAATCTCCCTAATTACTTAATAAGATTCATTGAACTCCATTCAAGTCCCCGCGTGCACTCCTCTTCTCTGGCGGGATACCTATACCCTTTTCACACCCGGCCCTCCCTCCTTTTAACTCGATCCCATCTAAAAATATGTGCCAAAAAAATGCTTATAAATAGGTACTAATATAGTAGTACAACATAAGAAGCTTGAATAGAGAAAAAGCTTGAACAGAGAAAATGAATCTCACAAAAAGAAATTTGATTGCTTTTGTTTATTACAAAAGTGAACGACGCAGAGAAAAAAGAAGAGAGGCGCAGCGGAGGAAGCGTCGGTGTCCGCCAGCTCCACCTCCTTCCCCAGCTTCACCACCACCTCCTTCCCCAGCTTCACCACCACCTCCTCCGGCGCGGCGGTCAAAAAAACGAAAAACTGCAATCATACGTGCATATGCCTTCAATTCTAGCGATTCTGATTACTCTCCCAATACAGACTCCAACAAGTCGGATTCTGACTTTTCTACGCCACGGAAGAGGACACGAAAAAGGACAAAACTATTCAGCGAGGATGATGAGATTAAGATACTGAAGGGTCTACTTTATATGAATAAACACGACAAAAAAATGGGGGTTACTGATGAGGTGGCAGAGCACATTAACAGTTCTCTCCGCGGTAATGTTGATTTTACCAAAGCACAATTTCGGAGGAAGATTCGAGGGATGAAGGATAAGTATAACAAGAATAGAGACAAAGAAGGGAAGTTTTATAAATTATGTGCAAAAATATGGGGAGATCATAAAGAAGAACCACCGATAAATAGTTCACCTACAAGAGTTCTTTTTGAGAACGATTTGAATGTCCATGATTCGTGTGCGGCTGATACGGATGTGGTTCATTTTGCGGATGAGTCCTATTTGGACAATCTGTATGTGGAAGATTCCTATGCAGAAGATTCGGAAAATAATGATGAACATCATAATGAGGAAGAGAATGACTCGATTGCTAACAGGAGGGCGGCGATTACAAGGAAATTTAAAGAACTGGATATAATGACGCTTCAACTTTTTTTGAAACGCCTGGATTTGATGAAAGAAACTATTAGTGCTGTTTTGGAAGTAATTCAATAGGTAATTAATTACTCCTATTTATACATATATACTTGTTTAAATTTAAATTTATTTCATGGGGTGTTATATTTATTAATTTTGGGCTGAATAACTTTGTGTAGAGCATTATATGGTTTAACTTAGTAGGTTTTGCATTAGACTAGTGTTATTAAATTTGTGGAATATTTAGCTCTGATTCTTCCCCGTTTGCCAGGTTGCTGAATTGAATACAATTTTAATGAAGGGATGAGGCTGAAAATATGTCCAAGGCAAATGAAAAGAAGATTATCAAAAGTAGAGGAACCATGATCTTTTTATATTTTAAATTTATTATGCCAATATGTTCACTTTCAAGTTCAAGAGTTTGTCAAACAGTATTATGGATTGAGATTACGAATCTAAGGTGATTTATTTTGGATTGACATAAGAATTGAAGCTTACTTTTAAGCATACTTTCTGCCACCAATTTCTTATTTTTTTGTGACAATTAATAAATATTTGTCACAAATTTTCAATCCATTAATTGCAATAAACTTTGTTCTTTCAACTTCTTGGCTCAAGTTGCATTGCTTCGAATGCAGCAATGTTGAAAAAAGTTGCTCCTGTTGTAAAGATTGACCAAGCTTCCCAACAAACAATTTGCAAACGATGATTTTATTATAGGAGATCAACCATTTATATGGTTTTAAACATAACCATGGATAAACACTATATATTCAAATTAACAGCCACATTGCAGTGAGCAAGCATTTGGCCAATTCATTAGTCGTATCATTATTGAACACCACTAGCAAATACCATATCAACATAACATCACATTTATTTTCAGAACCTTAATTGACATGGACAATCAAAAGGGTCACGACTAACAACCCAAATTCCAGATCTTATTAATTTTACTCACATTCATTGGAAACAGCTTGCCCCGGCGGTGGTGGTGTCCGGTTCATGAAGTAACCGCTGGGCCGTTCTTGGTGGCCCGGGCTCATCCACTGGCCTGGTCTATCTCCTCCGCCGCCATTTTTAGAGAGAGAAAGAAAGGAAGGAGAAAAGTGCTGGGAGATTCGATTTTATATTGATGGATCTCACAGCCTGCAAGTTGGAAGAAAAGGAACCTGACTGATTGGATGACTCTAGTTGTTTTGGGTCAAGTGTAGAAGTGGTATGTTGGGTTGGGGGTAATGGTGGTTTGATGGCGGTGGACAGCAGAGAGAGGGAGGAGGTGAGGGCGGCGGAGCTAAGGAGAGGAATAGGGGGAATGGGGGGCCTGCTTCCTTACTCTGTGTATTTGTGTGTGTGAGAGAAAGAGAGAGAGAAATGGGATGGGATGAAGTGTAGAGAGAGCAAGATGTTGGAGTGCATGTAATAGAAATGACAAAAAAGAGATGAAAATAGTAGTCAGACCTATAATAGGAAGATAAAAAAAGACGAAAATCAAAACGACTTCGCATCGATAACGAGGGAGTAAAACAGATGTACTTGTAGATTTATCCAAAAGTTAAATGGTCTTGGCAAAGAAATCACAACACTTAATTATGTATAAAACTCAGAATGTAACAAAAATAGAGTAACAACCAAAATGATGAACAAGTTGAGGCAAGAGCTTACCTCGGTTTAATCTTACCATTAGACATGTTTCAGAACCATAGTTCAGTTGATACAACTTTGCAAGTTCAACAAGATAACCAGGAAGTCTAGAGTGGTCTGAGTTCTTTATCGGGTAAAGGTAGGTGGTAGGTGGTAGGTGGAAGGTGGAGCCTGCATAAGTGTAGGGGGAATTTGTCAGGTGTTTTTGGATGCTTAGAGAGATTATTGCCGCCCATCATGGTTTTCTTATGAGATAAAACCCAAGAAAACAAAGAAAGAAAACACTTCATCCGTTCTAAAATAAAAGATCACTTATAAACAAGAGAAACTCCATTATTCGCATATCAACATATAAGCACATCCATAAGAAAAGAAATTTAGAAGTCGTTCAACCAAAAAGCAAAAACAATTTAGCAACCACACATACAACTAACATAAATAATGTTGCAAGCAAACTACAGTTGACAGGCATTGACCTGCTTTGCTTATAGATTCCCTAAATGTGATTTATTATAAAATGCATCTTCATCTCAAGCTTTAATTTCTGAAATCTCAAGTTCATCAAGTTCCATAACTAATTGACACTATTGCCTCTTTATTTTGATATTGGCCAGAAAGCCAATCATGCCCGGATAAGTATAGAAAGTAGTCAAACATTTTAATTTGCAGCATATTTCACTTCAGCACGAACCAAGGTATAATTACTTACAGTAATAAAAGTTTGTGTTGAGCAAAAACTGCAAACCCACGTCAATTAAAACCAAAATTCTTTGAAATCATATAGAACTTCAGTGAATTAAAATATAAAAGACACAAAACAACCCTCCATAATCATTTAGATAAGAATTTAAAAAATTAAAATCCATTTTTGCAGCTTAGTTCAGCTCAACCGGCAGAAAATAATATAGATTAAACAAGCATAAATAACACAAAAGTTCTTGAAAAATAAACAAGAGAAAATATGACAAACAGATTATATAAACATTGATTAAAGTATTAGAACATTGGTGTAGATGAGAAAAAAATAGATGAATCAAGAGCAGTAGAAAAGTATATGAATTAGTAGAACAAGAAGATTATATAAATTATATGTGAATAGAAATATTTTTGAAAAGAGAGATCAGAGCATAAGTGGATTAGAGTAAAAATTTCCATTCAGACTACCCTATATATTCCAATTCATCATTCACAATATCTCTGTTATACAAGCTTATAATTGAAGCACAAATCTATTGAAGAAAGAGCCCCTTAGCAAGTCCCTTAAAGAATAAAAATTTAATCTTTGAACTGAGTGCCTTAAAGTTTATACTTTAATGTAACCAGTTTTCATCCTTCATGATCATAAATTTTTATATTCTCAAACGTTAACAGTTCAAAAATTAAATTTTTCACAATTTTTTAGTATATATTTATTATTAAAGATACAACGTATTATTTGTCATTAAGAATTGAGCACAAAAAAAATCTTTGGGCTAACAAATCACCAAACTTAAATTGTTGAGTTGACTCGGGACTAACTAAAATGTTGTGCAAATATGTCATATATTTAAAACTTAAATGATAAATAATTTTTAAACTTCTGTGGGTTATTAAGCTTGATTAATTTTATAATTTGACAACTTTCTGCAAACGTCAAGTTTTAATATTACAAATAATTGGCTTAGTGGAAAATTTTAATTTGTCATGATGATTAATGTATGAAACTATGAAAAATACAATATTTTTTCACGAATTATTAAGCTAATTACCTGCAAATTTAAAATTTTGTCACAAATTTGCAAACATATTGGTGACAAATTTATATTTTGTCATTATAAAATTTAGTGCCAAATTAAGCAATTAGCGAATTGGTAACAAATTTAACATTTTACCATTATATAATCAATTTCTTAAGAATTTAGTGGCAATTTTTTTTCCCATAGATTCATCGTCAATAATATTATTCATGACAAAAAATATGTTGTCGCAATTTTTTTGCTACTAATATTTATTTTTTCTTATAAAAATATATATAACGATTTTGCAACAACTCCTTGACTTGCTTTTCAATTTCTTTCTTTTGAATATAAGGCACCCTATAGGGCCCTCAGGTCCACTAGTTGGCTACCTTCTTGACTCCTAAGCGTTGTAACCATTTCAGTTCACTAAACACGTCTTGGTACCCCAGTAACACCCTCTTAACCTCAGGAATGTCTACGGGTTGACCTTTCTTGGCTCCCATAAACATTAGATATCTCTGAAGGCTCTGCTCTGCTTTGGTGAAGAGTTTATGTAATGACTTCCCATTAATCATTCTCGATGATGCTTCCTCTTTAGTACTTTCCTGCCTTATCTTTTACTTCCCTTTTCTAATGGTCAAACAAAATTTCTCAAAATCTAGTGTAACTGGATTTTGCACTTTAAGCCAGTTAACCCCCAGTACTACATCATATCCTCCATGTGGCAATACTCTCAATTGGGCATCAAAACTATGCCCTTGTATTTTCCATTGAAAATCCTTGCACACAGCATAACTAGTTATCCTATTTTCATCAACTACAATGATGGCTAAGGGGTGGGTGGATTTAGATGTGCACCCAATATGTATATGTGTCGTGATCAATAAAACTTTGGTGGAACCACTACCAATAAGAATATTGATGTGCTTCTTCTTGGTTGTCCTTATAATTCTGATAGTGTTGGTAGATGCAATGCCAGTAATTGTATTGATAACTACCCAAAACGCCCCTTCTTCTTCTCTTCATGTTTCCACCTCTTCATCGCCAGAATAATCATCACCTTCTTCTTCACCCATTATCGTGTACAACCTAGCCTTGCATATGTGACCAGGGGTGTAAGCTTCATCACAAAAGAAGTATAATCATTTTTTCCTCTTTTCCACAATTTCCTTACTGGTAAGTTTTGCCTTGTGTTGCTCTTGGGGAGCTGGAATTATGTGGGACTAAGGTTTAAGAATCTTCTGGTTGTGGGGCGAGTTATAAGTAAGTTTACTTTGGTTTTCTTGAGAGGGGTCTCATATTGGGGAGGGACTCTATATAATTTAAACTCTTTTTTCTTGGCTAGATATACTGCATCAGACAATGTGCTAGGCTTAAATATCTTTACTGTCCCTTTCATCTTATCTTTAAGTCCACCAATGAAGCTAGAAATAAAATATTGCTCGATAAACCCAACTTGCCCAAACATCAGTCGTGACCTTAACTTTTCAAATTTATTATAATACTTATTAATTGTCCCCATTTGTCTAAGTTTGTTGAATTGATCTTAAGCATCATTTTCTTATTTTTGGAACCTCAAGGCAACATCCATCCCAAAATTCCTCCAAGGAATGTATCCTCTCTATGGTTGATAATGTTCAAACCATCTACTAGCTTGTCCTATAAAATAGATTCCAGCATACCTGGCTTTTCTTGTTTCGTCCGTGGTCACAAACTCAAAAAAAAAAAAAAAAAACCATTCTCATCTTACAGCCCATCCTTTTGGGTTTATCCCATCACATTTGGGAAATTCCATCTTGAGTAAAAAGTGGGGAATGGGTGTATAAGGGTTATGTGGTGGTAGTCCATAGTTTTGGAATGGGGGAAAGTGATTGTGGGGTGTGAGATTTGAGTTTGGGTATTAAAAATATCAGTTACAGTTGAGTTTTTCGATCTTTTACTCCGACAACATCTAGGGTTTCTCGAACAATGTGATATCTCACACCAGGTAAATCCTTAACCCATCCCCCTCTTACTAAGACTATATAATGTTCTTGTGAATTATAGCTAATACTGGGTATATAAGTAGTATTTTTAAATTCAGAGGTTAATCGTACTCCTGCAACTTTAGGTAAGGCAAAATTTGAAAGTCGGTTCAAGGCACAGATCAAAGCTCTTCCTTGAGGCTAGCTCAAAGGTTCCATATGATGTCAAATTTCCTACTCGCTTTTCTTTCGCGCCTATAGCTTCTTTAGCTGCTATTAGGTGGGCTATATTTAGCCTGCCTCCCTCTTTTGTATTGCCTACTTTTGTGGTAGAAAGGAAGGAAATGAAGGTATATAGAATGGTGGCAGTGCTAAAAAGGGAAGGTAACTGGTATGGGTGGTGTGACGACCCCAAATTCGGGTTCCATAACCTCGGGTTTGGTTCTCCACTGTACAATACTTACTACCAATTAAATACATAAATTGCATTTAAACTTCGTGGAATAATACAAAATGTTCCTTATAAAAAGGCTACACTTTCCAAGGTCGATTAACCTTAACATAAACATTACATATGTTAAGAGAATATAAAAGATTTATAAAAGAAATTACTTAACAAATAATTTAACTAACATGCATTAAGCTAATCTAAGCTTTGGTTTTTCCCTTACCTTTGTCTTATTTAGAACTTTCGGGCTTAGCTGAAAATAAGTCATGATATAGCAAAAATGGGCAACTAAATGGCTCAGCAAGTTTAAGAACAAATAGCATAAGATATATCATAATGAAAGAAAAATTAACATCAGGTTTTTCAACAATAGATAACAATTGTGAAAGAAATCAAGAATCAATATATCAATATAAGAATGGATCGACTCTTTACTGTTGAGTAGTCTTTAAGGACCATGAACTGCTACTAAGGTAGAACAGACATATATATCTGACACCTCGAAAAACATGGTACGCGAGGAGATCAGCCTCTTGTACCTTATGTATATGCATAACATTCAGACATCTTGCGCAAATTCGGTTTCCCGATAGATAAAAATCCCCCTTATTTAGGGATGTTCATTCTCAGTCTTACTATAAAAGTCCGCACCAACCAATGGTTTGGATAAACTTTTAAAATATTCAATTTGATGAATTTAAACATGCATTGTCTAGCCAAAACAATTAGCTTAAATATTCTTAAACAGTTCTTGAATTAATGAACTAAAACATTTGCAAAAACATTATGTGCAAATACAATAACAATAATGATGTAGAATAATTTTAGATAACTAACTCACTTAAAGTTTTGTCAAATATTCACTTAGTCCGACTGCAGTTGGGATATTTTACATTATCAAAAAAAAAACTACGAGTGTAGATACTTGCTCAACAATAATTGAATTACTCAATGTAAATAAGGTTGAAGAAACTTGCAACAATAAATATAAGTTAGGGTTAAGGAAAACTTATCTCGTGCGTAGTCTACTGCTAACCAATTCAATTAATTCTCTTTAAATATACCTAACAATTAATTAGTTTGATCTTAAATTAGTATCATATACACATTCATATGATAACATTTATAACTCTTACTTAACCACATAATTATATAAACACTTAAGTAATATTATCACTACTTAATAATATTTCAATCACATAAAACCTATATTAATTATTTAATATAGATCACAGACTTATCTAATATTATTAACAATTTAATAACATTTTATTAAACACATAATATTATTAAGCCTTTAATAACATTTTATTAGTCTTCTAATATTATTAATCATTTAATAATATTTTATTTATTATCTAATATTATTACCCATCTAATAATATTTTATCAATTATCTAATATTAATAATCATTTAATAATATTTTAATCATTATCTAATATTATTAACTATTTAATAATATTTTATTATTTATCAAATATTATTAATTATTTAATAATATTTTTATCATTATCTAATATTATTAACTATTTATTTATATTTTACCTATTTACCAATATTATTACCCATTTAATAATTTTTTATTGACTTTATAATATTATTATACATTTAATAATATTTTAATGATTTTATAATATTATTATATTAATAATAATATTTTTTTAATTTAATTTATATTATTAAACCTTTAATAATATTTATCCTCTTTTACTTATTAAATCAACTATCTATAATTTTAAAAATACTTTTATTGAGTCCAAAAATAATAAAATATTTTTTGAAATATTTTTTATTTTTGGACTCGGACCCCGACCCGACTCGGTCCGGAATTAATTTTTTAAACTGTCCGATTCACTGCTGCGGCAGTGACTTGCAGAAACTTTCACCGCTTTGGCGGTGGCTTAATTTTTCATTACAGGGTGTTTCACCACTGCGGCGGTATCTGTGTTTTTCAAAACCTTAATTTTTCAACTTTGATTTCTTTGGTTGAAACTTACATAAAATGAAATCTACATGTCCAAAATACACCAAATCAATTTTATTATCTTTCTAATTTGTTGCTTTTCAATATTTCATGATTCGATCTCGTTTTCAAAAACGTTTTTGACATAATATTCGAGATCGATCACTCTAGGGTTTTAAAACGACATAGTTTTTTATAAAAGCCATAACTTGCTCATTTTTTCATATTTTCGAAAGCTTCAAGTTGTGTTATCTTTTTAACTCATAAATGTAACTTTATAATCATATAAATCCATTTTTCAACTTGTACATTTCAAACTACACATTAACTAGCACATGGTCAACCAGGGTTTTACCGGTAAAGTTTAATATAGACATTTCTTTCATTTTTATGCATACCACACATACCAAAACATGATTTAAACATATCAAACCATTAATCTACCTATATAACATAGTTTAAGCCTTCTAAACCATCAAAATAACTTTTGATCGATTAAAATTATATTTTAACCGTTCAAAACACATATAGACTATAAAAACGAACTTAGAAAGGGTTAAAGCACTTTAAACAATGTTGGGGAACGAAAAAGACGCCCAAAACTTTTGTCCATAGCTTCTGGGTGTACATTTTTAAACTCCTGCATACTCATTCATCTCTTCTTTTGTTGATATCCTTAACATCCTCCTTATTTGATTCCGTGACGATAAATCAAGAAGGCCAACAATATGTACTCTTAGGCTATATTTGTTTACAAAAAACATACTTGAGATTGGACTATTTGTATTAATTTAATACTATTTCGGACTATTTTATCCTATAATGGGGGATGAAATAATCATATAGACAATTTTTTTTTATCATTCCTATGGCTATTGATGTGAAATTATATAATCCCATGAAAATTTTAGGATTAATAGCCCCCTCATTTTAAGCTATTAAATAACTTTATGAGACTATTAGTCCAACACTAAAGGATTAATAATCTCTCATCAAATAATTAAATACTGTAAAGTAGTATTAAATTAACGTAAATAATTCAATCTTAAGTATGTTTTTTGCAAACAAATATAGCGTTAGGCTATAATTTACTTGTGAAAACACAGGATGAGATGTGCCTATTTATACTATTTTATTATCAGTATAAACTATTTTATGGCATGACTAATTTTTAATTTAATTTTATGGGCTATATTTTGCTATTTCAATGGTATTTTGATGATACTCTCAAGTGAAACTATGATATTATATAATCCCCCTTTGAAGTATCAATTGATTTTTAAAATGATTACAAATAGTTAATAAATCAAAGAACAGATTTATTATAGAATAGAATAATCCGTAGTGATATAGACAGTCATGTCTCATTCATCATTTTCACAAACAAACATAATCGTACATTTACATATATTTTAGAGTAATAAGATTATTAATCACTTGTGAAGTACGAGTCTTGTTGTAGAATTATTACATTGCTAATATTTTTTATTAATATATTTTATTAAATATAGTAGTTAATTTTTATTTTGAATTTTACAATCAAACCATATAGGGTATGGTCGTGTTGTAGTACACTTAAGTTCTTAATAATTATTATCAAATCTATATTGTAGAAGATGATTTTCGTTATAAAAAAAAATCTTGTTAAAACAATATTATTTAACTAATAATAAATTTATATAATTAGTTATTACCAAATTTTAAAATTTTACAACAATAATTCATATATTTGTGTAATTAAAATGGGGAGGTATGCTTTAGCCAATCTTAACTAGAGTTACTTAATAAAATGGTATAGTTTTGTGCAAAATTTATAATATTTTTTTTTTATAAAACTTAACCCTAATGAATAAAATTACATCGTCTTATTAAGTAGTCTTGGACACGCTTAGTTAAGGCATGCATTAGATAACATTTTTTTCAATTAAAATACTAGAATATTAATTTTTTTAACTTAACAAGTTACCTATTTTATATTCGTATATTCACTGTTATGTACTAATACAATCTTACTTAAACTCAAAAAGTTGTATAAATATTAATAACAACCGAGCATATATATATAGACGGATCCCCATTATTATAATTATATAAAAGAAATATAATTTTGATGACTCAAATACGATTATTTTTTATTGTCATAAAATCCCTAATGTATATCAGTAGATTACATGAAAAATTAAAAGTATTCATTTAAAAGAAAAATTCATGTATTTTGCATATTTCCGCATGGTTGAAATGACAAGTAAAATATAAAATTATTTTGTATTTAAATTAAATTTAAATAAGTTAACCGAAACCTTTTAACTTGTATATATAAGATTGACAATAAGATGGTAACTATATATTACATTCAAAGGAAAATCCCAAAAATAAAGGAGGGCCAATTAAGCTTAAGGCAGTTATAATTAATCCATGAAGTCCTGCTGGCGGAAAATGTGGTTAATTATAATCGTGTAATGTTCGACCTCCAAAAATTACCACGAAATCAAAGGACTTAATTACCGAAATTGAAAATTTACCTTCCTTTCAAGACTAAAGTTGATTTCTTTTAGGTATCTGGGGAATACAATTACATTAATGAGACTTTTTACGAGGTTTTATTGGGAGATAATTTCTCCACTTCCCTTGTCATGCACGCATATAATTACTCCACTTCCGTGTCAAAATTAATATTTACCCAAATTGAATACCAAAGGAGTGGCATGCGTAATCATCTCCTTTGACCGTGTAAACTCAAAACTTGAACTCCTTATTAAAATAACTCTTCTCCTTAATCTTCCATATCTCCCCTATTTTATTATTTTGATTGACTTCCAAAACAAAATCAATATGTTATTTTAAACTATTAAAAACTTGAATTGGAATCATGACTTTTAAAATTTAAAATCTATAATACAAAACTTTTAATTAAAATTGGAAACTCTTTCAAGTTTTTAATAAAACTCTAAACCTTATTTCGAACTACATTAAATTATCATATTTTTGGAATGATTAATACTAAAGTGTGTTAGCAAAAAAAATATAATAATTAATAGTTGATTTCTTCGTGTCAGATTCTTTGAATCGAAACATTCAAAACATAGTTTGGTTCAATTATCCAAAACAAGTAGCATAAATTATGCTCAAAATCTCCCTAATTACTTAATAAGATTCATTGAACTCCATTCAAGTCCCCGCGTGCACTCCTCTTCTCTGGCGGGATACCTATAACCTTTTCACACCCGGCCCTCCCTCCTTTTAACTCGATCCCATCTAAAAATATGTGCCAAAAAAATGCTTATAAATAGGTACTAATATAGTAGTACAACATAAGAAGCTTGAATAGAGAAAAAGCTTGAACAGAGAAAATGAACCTCACAAAAAGAAATTTGATTGCTTTTGTTTACTACAAAAGTGAACGACGCAGAGAAAAAAGAAGAGAGGCGCAGCGGAGGAAGCGTCGGTGTCCGCCAGCTCCACCTCCTTCCCCAGCTTCACCACCACCTCCTTCCCCAGCTTCACCACCACCTCCTCCGGCGCGGCGGTCAAAAAAACGAAAAACTGCAATCATACGTGCATATGCCTTCAATTCTAGCGATTCTGATTACTCTCCCAATACAGACTCCAACAAGTCGGATTCTGACTTTTCTACGCCACGGAAGAGGACACGAAAAAGGACAAAACTATTCAGCGAGGATGATGAGATTAAGATACTGAAGGGTCTACTTTATATGAATAAACACGACAAAAAAATGGGGGTTACTGATGAGGTGGCAGAGCACATTAACAGTTCTCTCCGCGGTAATGTTGATTTTACCAAAGCACAATTTCGGAGGAAGATTCGAGGGATGAAGGATAAGTATAACAAGAATAGAGACAAAGAACGGAAGTTTTATAAATTATGTGCAAAAATATGGGGAGATCATAAAGAAGAACCACCGATAAATAGTTCACCTACAAGAGTTCTTTTTGAGAACGATTCGAATGTCCATGATTCGTGTGCGGCTGATACGGATGTGGTTCATTTTGCGGATGAGTCCTATTTGGACAATCTGTATGTGGAAGATTCCTATGCAGAAGATTCGGAAAATACTTATTTGGATAGTTTGTATGTGGAAGATTCGTATGCAGAAGATTCGGAAAATAATGATGAACATCATAATGAGGAAGAGAATGACTCGATTGCTAACAGGAGGGCGGCGATTACAAGGAAATTTAAAGAACTGGATATAATGACGCTTCAACTTTTTTTGAAACGCCTGGATTTGATGAAAGAAACTATTGGTGCTGTTTTAGAAGTGATTCAATAGGTAATTAATTACTCCTATATATACATATATACTTGTTTAAATTTAAATTTATTTCATGGGGTGTTATAATTATTAATTTTGGGCTGAATAACTCTGTGTAGAGAGCATTATATGGTTTAACTTAGTAGGTTTTGCATTAGACTAGTGTTATTAAATTTGTGGAATATTTAGCTCTCTGATTCTTCCCCGTTTGCCAGGTTTCTGAATTGAATACAATTTTAATGAAGGGATGAGGCTGAAAATATGTCCAAGGCAAATGAAAAGAAGATTATCAAAAGTAGAGGAACCATGATCTTTTTATATTTTAAATTTATTATGCCAATATGTTCACTTTCAAGTTCAAGAGTTTGTCAAACAGTATTATGGATTGAGATTACGAATCTAAGGTGATTTATTTTGGATTGACATAAGAATTGAAGCTTACTTTTAAGCATACTTTTTGCCACCAATTCCTTACTTTTTTGTGACAATTAATAAATATTTGTCACAAATTTTCAATCCATTAATTGCAACAAATTTTATTTTGCTATAAAATTAGCCTTTTTTTTCCGCCATAATTTAGCCTGGTCAGTGACAAATTCTAAACGCGTTGCCACAAAAAATATAACTTATTAGTGACAATTAAATTTGTCATAGATTTTTTAGGACGATGAATCAATCACAGAAGACGATGGTATAAAAAAAAGTATGATCCTTTATATAAAAAATATATTCATTCACAATAAAAGACTCTCATTTCCAACATATGATAACAAGAATAATTACCAAAAAGAAGAAAAAATATTTAGAACATAACTATTGTAACTCTACAATTATTTCTTTTGATTTCAATTATAAATGCTAATATTAAACTTCCTAAATTAATTGTAATGAGCAGATTATTACATAAACAAACTAACATATATTGTTAAACGTAAACAATTTCCTATCCTGCTCCCCTTTCAAGCTTTAAGTTGCAACTAACTTTGTTCTTTCAACTTCTTGGCTCAAGTTGCATTGCTTCGAATGCAGCAATGTTGAAAAAAGTTGCTCCTGTTGTCAAGATTGACCAAGCTTCCCAACTAACAATTTGCAAATGATGATTTTATTATAGGAGATCAACCATTTATATGGTTTTAAACATAACCATGGATAAACACTATATATTCAAGTAATGTAAAACAATTCAGAACTGTTACAGATTAAGGATAAAACAACAAAAAGTGAAGGATAAATCTACAAGTACATCTGTTTTACTCCCTCGTTACCGATACGATAGCCAAAAGAATCGTTTAGATTTTCATCTTTTTTTTTTATAATTCCTATTACACGTCTGACCACTATTTAAATCTTATTTTTATCATTTCTATTACTAGCATTCCAACATCTGACTCTCTCTCCACTTCACTCCCAATCCAATTTCCCTCTTCCTCTTTCTCTCTCACACACAAACACATAGAATAATGCAAGCAGACTCACCATTCCCCTCCCATTTTTTTTCTCCTTCAACTCTTCTTCGCTCCCCGCCGCCCTCACCTGTTTGTGTTTCCCCTCCCATTTTTTTTCTCCTCCAACTCTTCTTAGCTCCCCACCGCCCTCACCTGTCTGCGTTTTAAGATATCTTAGATGATAAAACTGCACGCCAATATGTTAAATATAGAACTTGAGGCTTGGGAACTTTGACATCGTTAACGTCTCTGTTTTTTAAATTGTTTCTACATTTCCAGATTAGGTAGGAAGAATATCAATTCCCTTTCTAAGCACTGAAAGATGAAGGTATTATATCCAAAAAAAAATAATAAAAAATGAAGGAATCATCCAAATTCTAATTACAGTAACAAGAAGACAAATTATAAGCACAAGAACAACATTAATAAATAATTTGTAAGCTTCTCAGAAAACATTATGATGTCAAAATATCCAAATTAACAGCCATATTGCAATGAGCAAGCATTTGGCCGAATTCATTAGTCGTATCATTATTGAACACCACTAGCAAATACCATATCAACATAACATCACATTTATTTTCAGAACCTTAATTGACATGGACAATCAAAAGGGTCACGACTAACAACCCAAATTCCAGATCTTATTAATTTTACTCAGATTCATTGGAAACAGCTAGCCCCGGCGGTGGTGTCCGGTTCATGAAGTAACCGTTGGGCCGCTCTTGGTGGCCCGGGCTCATCCACTGGCTTGGTCTATCTCCTCCGCCGCCATTTTTAGAGAGAGAAAGAAAGGAAGGAGAAAAGTGCTGGGAGATTCGATTTTATATTGATGGATCTCACAGCCTGCAAGTTGGAAGAAAAGGAACCTGACTGATTGGATGACTCTTAGTTGTTTTGGGTCAAGTGTAGAAGTGGTATGTTGGGTTGGGGGTAATGGTGGTTTGATGGCGGTGGACAGCAGAGAGAGGGAGGAGGTGAGGGCGGCGGAGCTAAGGAGAGGAATAGGGGGAATGATGGGTATGCTTCCTTACTCTGTGTGTTTGTGTGTGTGAGAGAAAGAGAGAGAGAAATGGGATGGGATGAAGTGGAGAGAGAGTAAGATGTTGGAGTGCATGTAATAGAAATGACAAAAAAGAGATGAAAATAATAGTCAGACGTATAATAGGAAGATAAAAAAAGAAGAAAATCAAAACGACTCTTTTGACTGTCATATCGGTAACGAGGGAGTAAAACAAATGTACTTGTAGATTTATCCAAAAGTTAAATGGTCTTGGCAAAGAAATCACAACACTTAATTATGTATAAAACTCAGTCACTTAATTTAGGACAGAGGAAGTATTATTGACAAAGGAAATAGTATAGATAGTCTCAAAAGGTAACAAAAATAGAGTAACAACCAAAATGATGGAAGAAGTTGGGGCAAGAGCTTACCTCTGTTTAATCTTACCATTAGACATGTTTCAGAACCATAGTTCAGTTGATACAACTTTGCAAGTTCAACAAGATAACCAGGAAGTCTAGAGTGGTCTGAGTTCTTTATCGGGTAAAGGTAGGTGGTAGGTGGAAGGTGGAGCCTGCATAAGTGTAGGGGGAATTTGTCAGGTGTTTTAGGATGCTTAGAGAGATTATTGCCACCCCATCATAGTTTCCTTATGAGATAAAACCCAAGAAAACACTTCGTCCGTTCTAAAATAAAAGATCACTTATAAACAAGAGAAACTCCATTATTCGCATATCAACATATAAGCACATCCATAAGAAAAGAAATTTGGAAGTCGTTCAACCAAAAAGCAAAAACAATTTATCAACCACACATACAACTAACATAAATAATGTTGCAAGCAAACTACAGTTGACAGGCATTGACCTGCTTTGCTTATAGATTCCCTAAATGTGATTTATTATAAAATGCATCTTCATCTCAAGCTTTAATTTCTGAAATCTCAAGTTCATCAAGTTCCATAACTAATTGACACTATTGCCTCTTTATTTTGATATTGGCCAGAAAGCAGATCAAGCCCAGATAAGTATAGAAAGTAGTCAAACATTTTAATTTGCAGCATATTTCACTTCAGCACGAACCAAGGTAATAATTACTTACAGTAATAAAAGTTTGTGTTGAGCAAAAACTGCAAACCCACATCAATTAAAACCAAAATTCTTTGAAATCATATAGAACTACAGTGAATTAAAATATAAAAGACACAAAACAACCCTCCATAATCATTTAAATAAGAATTTAAAAAATTAAAATCCATTTTTGCAGCATAGTTCAGCTCAACCAGTAGAAAATAATATAGATTAAACAAGCATAAATAACACAAAAGTTCTTGAAAAATAAATGAGAGAAAATATGACAAACAGATTATATAAACATTGATTAAAGTATTAGAACATTGGTTTAGATGAGAAAAAAATAGATGAATCAAGAGCAGTAGAAAAGTATATGAATTAGTAGAACAAGAAGATTATATAAATTATATGTGAATAGAAATATTTTTGAAAAGAGAGATCAGAGCATAAGTGGATTAGAGTAAAAATTTCCATTCAGACTACCCTATATATTCCAATTCACCATTCACAATATCTCTGTTATACAAGCTTATAATTGAAGCACAAATCTATTGAAGAAAGAGCCCCTTAGCAAGTCCCTTAAAGAATAAAAATTTAATCTTTGAACTGAGTGCCTTAAAGTTTATACTTTAATGTAACCAGTTTTTATCTTTGAATATACTAAACGCTTTAATGTAGCCAGTTTTTATCTTCCTTGAAAAAAATTAAGTATAAAGCTAGAAAAAAATTAATAGAGAGAGAGAGAACCAAAGTAACGACGTTCATTAGCGACTTTGATTTGTCGAATGTCCTCCTGAAGCGTAGAAATTTGAAAAATTAGGGCTCAAATCCTTTCATTTATTTCACAATTGCTACAGGAAAACACACACATATATAAATTAAGAATTAAGGAGAGGAATGAGAAGAATATGAACGAATTACCTGATCTGAAAACTCTATTCAAAGCGGAGATTTTGAGGACAAGAGCATAGGACTCGAGATGCAGGCGTGGGGAATGCGAGGAAGTAGCAAAAACAGTTCGAACTTAACCAAATTTTAAATCAAAATATTTCGATTATTCGGATATTTTTTGTTATAACTATTTTATAATTTAATTTTTGAATTCAATTTTGAATATTAAAATTATATTGTTCGGTTAATTGATTAACTAATTTTTTTTTTTTTTTTAAATACTAATTTTAATTTTTAATTTTTAATTGTTATAAGATTAATAAGACTTTGTGAAATAATGAATTGTGTATTGTTAATTTTTGAACCATTAAATTTTGTTAAAGTCATGGATTATTATAAATAGGAGTTGAGCAAATTCTGTTAATTTTGGAGAAATTTTAATAAATCCAACTGTTAATAGTAAGGTTGGCAAGTCATTCCCAAGAGATCCAATTTCTAGACCATTAAATCTTAAACACCTTTCTTTAGACTCCCATATTTTTCTTGAGTTATATAATAATGAATTAAATACCATTTTCATGTTTAAAGAAATGTTTGAAAATAAATAATACTATGCAAAATTATTCTTATTCTATAATTAAAATGACATGTCGTAAGTTTAAGAATTATAAAAAAATAAATTATATTTGATAATAATTGATTTAGAGATCTTTAAAGTGGCTTCAATATTAGTGATTAACATATATTTGACTGTTTAAATTAAATGCAAACGACTTTTAAGCAGTTTCTAATTTATTTATATGGGCAGTAAAGAGATAAAATGTTTGATCTCTTAGTCCTTACTTTGTTCATATTGGTATGATTTAGCCTTTAATTGACAAATTTTTCCATACAAACAGAAAAATAAACACATTTTTTGTAATATATTCCATAACGGTCATATATATATAAACAATTCACCTGGTGAAACTATGCTCAAAACTAAACTTATATTTTTTCAATTTAGCAAAATTAACTATTTTGTGTTTTTTAGAAATTAACTCGAAAGGATAAGTTAATTGTTTTAATAAATTTCTTACGAATAAAATAAGAGTAATAACATCCATCTATGTACTACTGTAACAAGTATTAAGTTGCGCTTAGCTAGAGCACTTGTAACGTCCCCGAAATTCAACCCACTTTATTCCTTAAAATCTTATATTTAATAAACATTATTTTCATTACGTCCAAATTTCGGTCCGTTAATAAATCTTTCATCACCTAAATTAATCCATTATTTAATTTTAATATCATCAATTACCAAATTTTCGGTATAATTTTTTTTTTTTTTCAACTTAATCATTGTATTAAATCATTTGGATGTTTAAAATCCTTACATTTCGATCCTAGTCCCATGGATCGTAACCTTTACTTTTTCTTTTCTTTCTGTAACCTGTATCATAAAGCTTGATATTCAAAACTTAACATTGTTCATATCCATACCAATTTATTCTTGATTTCATAATCCATAATTAAGCCATTTAATAATCTCTATCACAACCTCTATCTAGTACAATCACAGTTCAAAATTTGACTTTACATATCCTGTTTGAGTTCAACATATTTGTACATACAAAATATTAATATAAACTTAACAACTGTATTCACATTAAATTATGTTATTGAAACATAACAATAACATTCACAACCTTCTGTGATTATCCATCTTTATATCATCTGACACATTTGAAATTTATTTATTTCCTGCAAAAATGTTTATTAAGCAAGTAATGAGCACAACGGCTCAGCAAGTTCAACAGTTATACTTCACGTAGCACATACCTTATCATGTTTGGTGTGTGTCATACATCACGTGTTTGTGCTTCTACTATAGCAATATATCTCATATACATTCATATCGTTGCACAAAATACACATTGTGGTCATATTAATCACGTATCACGTAACACATAATTTGTATGCAGTTATAACAAAAATTACATATTATACAGTCCAACATATAACATAAAAAGGGACTGAAGAACTTGCCTGGCATCCAGTTATTTAATTGATAACTTAAAACTCTCTCTCGATCAACCTATGATCATAAAATAATCAGATAATAATTATTTAACTCCTTATGATATTAATTTAATTAATTAATATCATCTCTAGGCCAATTATCAATTTATATGGTTAATTATATTAACCTCGTCCCGTAAATATTAGCATAACTTAATATTGAATACCTTCACTACGGACAACCCGGTCCATTGGATAAAATTTAACATATTTGGTTGTCCGAAAATTTTATTTAACCATTTTCTAACTTTTAAACTTAATAGATTAATATTTAGAATATTTAAATATTAATCTCCAATATTTAATATTTTTATAAAAATATTAAATTTAATGCCCAACATCACTTCTATATTTTTAGTATTTTTCTATAATTTTCTATGATTTTTAAACAATTTTTTAAACATTTATTTCATTAAAACTGATTCTGGGGGCAATTTGGTAATTTCCGCGGCAAAGGGACAAAATTGGCATTTTCAGAAAAGATCCGGGGCATTTTCGTAATTTCCGCGGCCTTAGGGACATAACCGGAATTTCCCGGAAAGTTCAGGGGCATTTCCGTAATTTCGGAGGCCAAGGGGACGCGTTCGGTATTAACCGAAAAGAGCAGGGGCACGCTGGTAATTTCCAGCGTTGCCGTCGGTCGCGCCATGCGCGACCCTGCCTCCGCCGACGCCATCAAAACGACGTCGTTTCCCAGCCCGTTTCTGGTCTCCGCGCAATGCGCGGCCTGCCCCCCTCTCAACGCCAAAAACGGCGTCGTTTAACGCCGCGCTTCAGAATTTTTTCAGCCGCGCCATGCGCAGCTTTCCCCTTTTTTTTCTTCCCAGTTTTCGCGCAACAGTGTATCAACTTCCCAAAAATATCATTTTTCTACCAAAATTTCTCCACAAAAATCATTCCAAAAATTCTATAAATCATACATCTACAACAAATAATTATTTAGAATAATTATTCTAATTATTTTCTATTTTTCCACAACAATAATTTAACATCATAATTACTCAAAATAATTCAAAATAAATTTGAAATATACCTTCTTTGGCTTTAAAAATCCTTCCTTTAATGGCATAAGTCTCCTTTCCCATGGTGGTGGCCATGGTGATTCGGTGGCGGTGACATGGTAGTTCGGTGATGGTTCGGATGGAAGAGAGGAACAAGAGAGAGAAAGTAAGTTTTTGTTGCCTTTTTTTTTTTTTTTTTTTCTTTCTTTTCTCTTTTATTTCTTTTCCTTTTTATAACCCACTAATCTCAACCAAAATTTAGAATTTATCAATTCCACCGCCAATCCTTCTTCCGGAATTTTCCAACAGCTACAACGCATGCATAATTATTATTTTAGTACATTACGTAATTATTTCGTGTAATAAATATTTTATATAATGTATATAAAATATTTATTTTAATTCACTAAAAATCATAATTTGATTTATGAATAATATTAACACCCTTTTTGGGTACTTTACTTGACAAATTTTATACCCGCATAACGTCATGCATATAATTATATGAGGTAATTAATACCTCCAAAAATCATAAAATAATTCATAGGATATATATAAATTATTTTTCATAATTTTTCACTCGTTACTTGTACATCATGTTACACTAACATGTTCCCGTTTCCAAAATATTATTCTTCATAAAGGTCATAATAATTTAATTATGCATAAACATAATTTTTAATAACTTAAAACATTCCTTTTTCTAATTTATTATTCAATTTCTTTAATATTCATATTAATTTCTTTATATATAAATTATATAATTTAATATTATATAATTTATATAATTACATTCTTCTTTTAAATAATTTCTTAATTTCCTCCAACTTTATTCCATTTAATCACCTTATATAAATTACATAATTATTCTTATATAATTTATATAATTATTATTTTCTTCATACCTTATTTTAATTTCCTTATATAAATTATATAATTATTATTATATAATTTATATAATTACCTTTCCTTCTTAATTAATTTCTAAACCTCCTCCAAAATTCTTGATAAAATCTAAAATCAACACATACAATTTTACCAACTCCTTCATTCACTTTTTATTTAAATTTGGATTAATTTAATTATTAATCCCTTTAATTTCCATTAATAACATTTATAATTATTAATTAAACATAACATACATATTTATATACAAATGTATATATATAAATATATACATATTTAATTCATGCATTTACACTATCACATAACCTCTTTTAAAATCATTACAATTAAATTGTACACTTTATTGTACCTTTGCTTGAAATTTCTTTTATTTTTATTTTTTTTCATAAATTGTTTTTTAAACAATTTATTTACTTTTCGATTATTTTAAATTAACACAATTCGTCATGATCTCGGTATAGATTTAATTTACTAATTAAATCTCATCAAATAAAATATCATAAATAATTTACACCATCTTGATAATTTTATCAATTAAATTCTCATTTAATATTATTAAAGAAATCCTGAAAATTCGGATCCTCACATTCTTCCCCCCTTAACAGGATTCCGTCCTCAGAATCATAATTGTCGTACTAATCATACGTATTTTATTCATAGCACATTACTATTCATTTATCTTAATAAATAACAATTTAATTCGTAATAATCATATCTTTCCTCATTAATTTTCATAGCTCACATGGATAACACCATAAAATCATAATTGTCAGAATATTCAAGTCTTAAATCACATTCACAATTTCCTTGTGACTATAAAGCTTTAGCTTTTTCCTTGATGTATTTATCAAGATATTTTCTCATTTTTCGAAAACTTTCTTTTTTCTCTAATCGTACTTATCCTTACTTAACCAACTTATTTCATACCTTCTATTATATCTCATTTAAATTCTGCACATTCCTCCTTCTCTTCTTAACTCATATTAATACACTATCTTCACATTCCATTTCACTTTATACTTTTATCATTCAACATTATGTTTTAAATACTAACATTTACTTAATTTATCATAATCCTTATTTAAAATTATTTCAAAAATCCTGGGTGTCACATTCACCCCTCCTTCATAAAATTTCGTCCTCGAAATTTCTATGTACTCGTACTTCACAATTTCTTTACATTTATTCCACATATCTTTATTTCATTCTCGTAGTCATTATACATCACAATTTTCTAATCCATCACATTTCATACTTTCTTTACTTCATCATTATTGCTTTCATTATTACTCACATTTACATAATACTACCCCATCCTACCATCCAATCTTCGTAAGAGTAGAGGAATTTCAAAATTTTTATTTTGGAAAACTTTCATGTTATGCTGAATGAACATTTATCCCGGTTTACAGTACTTCGCTCCCCGAGTACTTCATACTGCAAACCCTGACAGTAGATCAATCTGTCATTAAAGTGATGGATGTTTCACCATACATTGGCACGCCAGATGATCAGTCTGCAATGCCTGTGTCTTTCTATGCCAGGTGACCATTCGATCAACCTGCAATATTCCTAATCTTTTTGTTCATCTCAGCCTTAGAATCCATTCAAAAATAATTCGATTGATTATAACTTTCAAAGAATTATGGATTCAATAAATATTTTTCAAAATTTGTCTAGTTGAACCAAATAGCTTAGACTTGTATTTCTTCAACGCTTGTCTAGCTAGATCAATTAGCATAGACTTACTTTAATAATTTATAATTCGCAGAAATTTTTAAATTATTCATCATGTCAAAACTTTTTTAAAACGTCTAGCCGAGTCAAATGGCAAAGACTTATGGTTCTGACATATCTTCATAAATCAAAATCATTTATGACTTCATGTTACCGTGTCATTTTGACAGTCCGTTGAGAATTTCGTCGTTAATAATCCCTACACCATAAACCGTACTTTATGGTGTTGAATTATCTTATAACGAAATAGTACCGCACCGTCTCAACAACACGTTGAGCATTCCGTCATTCATCACATCTGCACCGGGCTAAAAGGTGCGTGGATGATTCTTTTGAAATACATTTTGATGTAAAAATATTTTTGTCTAGCCGAGACAAGTAGCATAGACAGTATTTAAATCGCTCAAAAATTTCATTTATAATATTTATTTTATTTTTCTTTAAAACACATTCATGCCAAATTAACTTGAGGCCAAAAATTTTGAAGTCTAGCAAAGCTAGAAGAGTGGGAATATCCTAAATTCCCTAATCATTCACCTTCAGTTTCTTCACTTAAATATTTAATTTATTGCTAGGACTATTTTCATCTATCATATTAAAATTTCTATCTACTCCAACATTTCTATACCCCCGTATAGTTCATCAAACTTGCCACACATTATGAGTCCAGGAACTTACCACAAGAATATGAGTTTTAAAGCTTGTCCTAGCAATATGTAGTCTGAGAACATATCAAAGACTGTCCATATACTGAGGGGCTCAAAACATACCATACCAATATGAGTCATGGACTTACCATATGCATGAGTTTTAAGAACTCGTGCCTAACTTTAATATTATCTATCTATCAAAAACTCTTAGCGCGACTTTAACATTTCAATGATTATCACATAGTAACTAAGTAAACACAAATCCCCCGCCCATACAAAGGATTGTGCAACTCAGTCACCACATGAGTCCTCAATTGAAATTTCGTACCCAAGCTTTCTACCCCCTTATCATAACCTTTCTGTCATTCATGTCTCATCATTTTCTGAATTCTTCTTGTACTATTTCATAGTACCATATCTCTTTATAGCATTAAACTATACCTTTTTGATCATTAACAGATCTTTCTATTATTTCATATTCTCACTTGATTCCATCATGACCTTGCTTCACAATCTACTTCTTACTCGCTTCCCTTATCTCGTGATCGTATCGTAGTACTATCTTCTTACCATTCCTGATCATGTTATTATGATCTCTTACTATGCTCTTTAGGTTTCCTTTCATCTTTATTGCTTAAATCAGGTGTCCCCTGATTTCCTTTAAGATTCATCTTTGAATCATTTCAAATATTCTCTTTCAATTATGTTCTCAATTGAACTTATAAATTTTCTCAATTCGTTTCATTCAAATCTCCTTAACATCTTTATCTCTTCCTTATACTCTTATAACTTTTATATTTTCTTCACTTTAACCCATATTAGAGAACTATATCTCATAACTTATATCTTTCTATTTTAATTTCCCCATGTTCATCAAACTTATCACGTATTTGGGCTCAGGAACTTACCATAATCATATGGTTGAGGAGCTTGTCCTAGTCAGGCCATAGTCGCTCATTCGCTAAAGGGGCTCCGCCATATAATCATGAGTCACGAGTTTACCATACGCTTGAGTTTTCAGAACACTCAACTAACCATCTCCTTTCTTACTTTCGGTTATAGCCTAAGGTATCATTTACCTAAGGTTTATAACCTCTAGCTCTGATACCAACTGTAACGTCCCCGAAATTCAACCCACTTTATTCCTTAAAATCTTATATTTAATAAACATTATTTTCATTACGTCCAAATTTCGGTCCGTTAATAAATCTTTCATCACCTAAATTAATCCATTATTTAATTTTAATATCATCAATTACCAAATTTTCGGTATAATTTTTTTTTTCTTTTCAACTTAATCATTGTATTAAATCATTTGGATGTTTAAAATCCTTACATTTCGATCCTAGTCCCATGGATCGTAACCTTTACTTTTTCTTTTCTTTCTGTAACCTGTATCATAAAGCTTGATATTCAAAACTTAACATTGTTCATATCCATACCAATTTATTCTTGATTTCATAATCCATAATTAAGCCATTTAATAATCTCTATCACAACCTCTATCTAGTACAATCACAGTTCAAAATTTGACTTTACATATCCTGTCTGAGTTCAACATATTTGTACATACAAAATATTAATATAAACTTAACAACTGTATTCACATTAAATTATGTTATTGAAACATAACAATAACATTCACAACCTTCTGTGATTATCCATCTTTATATCATCTGACACATTTGAAATTTATTTATTTCCTGCAAAAATGTTTATTAAGCAAGTAATGAGCACAACGGCTCAGCAAGTTCAACAGTTATACTTCACGTAGCACATACCTTATCATGTTTGGTGTGTGTCATACATCACGTGTTTGTGCTTCTACTATAGCAATATATCTCATATACATTCATATCGTTGCACAAAATACACATTGTGGTCATATTAATCACGTATCACGTAACACATAATTTGTATGCAGTTATAACAAAAATTACATATTATACAGTCCAACATATAACATAAAAAGGGACTGAAGAACTTGCCTGGCATCCAGTTATTTAATTGATAACTTAAAACTCTCTCTCGATCAACCTATGATCATAAAATAATCAGATAATAATTATTTAACTCCTTATGATATTAATTTAATTAATTAATATCATCTCTAGGCCAATTATCAATTTATATGGTTAATTATATTAACCTCGTCCCGTAAATATTAGCATAACTTAATATTGAATACCTTCACTACGGACAACCCGGTCCATTGGATAAAATTTAACATATTTGGTTGTCCGAAAATTTTATTTAACCATTTTCTAACTTTTAAACTTAATAGATTAATATTTAGAATATTTAAATATTAATCTCCAATATTTAATATTTTTATAAAAATATTAAATTTAATGCCCAACATCACTTCTATATTTTTAGTATTTTTCTATAATTTTCTATGATTTTTAAACAATTTTTTAAACATTTATTTCATTAAAACTGATTCTGGGGGCAATTTGGTAATTTCCGCGGCAAAGGGACAAAATTGGCATTTTCAGAAAAGATCCGGGGCATTTTCGTAATTTCCGCGGCCTTAGGGACATAACCGGAATTTCCCGGAAAGTTCAGGGGCATTTCCGTAATTTCGGAGGCCAAGGGGACGCGTTCGGTATTAACCGAAAAGAGCAGGGGCACGCTGGTAATTTCCAGCGTTGCCGTCGGTCGCGCCATGCGCGACCCTGCCTCCGCCGACGCCATCAAAACGACGTCGTTTCCCAGCCCGTTTCTGGTCTCCGCGCAATGCGCGGCCTGCCCCCCTCTCAACGCCAAAAACGGCGTCGTTTAACGCCGCGCTTCAGAATTTTTTCAGCCGCGCCATGCGCGGCTTTCCCCTTTTTTTTCTTCCCAGTTTTCGCGCAACAGTGTATCAACTTCCCAAAAATATCATTTTTCTACCAAAATTTCTCCACAAAAATCATTCCAAAAATTCTATAAATCATACATCTACAACAAATAATTATTTAGAATAATTATTCTAATTATTTTCTATTTTTCCACAACAATAATTTAACATCATAATTACTCAAAATAATTCAAAATAAATTTGAAATATACCTTCTTTGGCTTTAAAAATCCTTCCTTTAATGGCATAAGTCTCCTTTCCCATGGTGGTGGCCATGGTGATTCGGTGGCGGTGACATGGTAGTTCGGTGATGGTTCGGATGGAAGAGAGGAACAAGAGAGAGAAAGTAAGTTTTTGTTGCCTTTTTTTTTTTTTTCTTTCTTTTCTCTTTTATTTCTTTTCCTTTTTATAACCCACTAATCTCAACCAAAATTTAGAATTTATCAATTCCACCGCCAATCCTTCTTCCGGAATTTTCCAACAGCTACAACGCATGCATAATTATTATTTTAGTACATTACGTAATTATTTCGTGTAATAAATATTTTATATAATGTATATAAAATATTTATTTTAATTCACTAAAAATCATAATTTGATTTATGAATAATATTAACACCCTTTTTGGGTACTTTACTTGACAAATTTTATACCCGCATAACGTCATGCATATAATTATATGAGGTAATTAATACCTCCAAAAATCATAAAATAATTCATAGGATATATATAAATTATTTTTCATAATTTTTCACTCGTTACTTGTACATCATGTTACACTAACATGTTCCCGTTTCCGAAATATTATTCTTCATAAAGGTCATAATAATTTAATTATGCATAAACATAATTTTTAATAACTTAAAACATTCCTTTTTCTAATTTATTATTCAATTTCTTTAATATTCATATTAATTTCTTTATATATAAATTATATAATTTAATATTATATAATTTATATAATTACATTCTTCTTTTAAATAATTTCTTAATTTCCTCCAACTTTATTCCATTTAATCACCTTATATAAATTACATAATTATTCTTATATAATTTATATAATTATTATTTTCTTCATACCTTATTTTAATTTCCTTATATAAATTATATAATTATTATTATATAATTTATATAATTACCTTTCCTTCTTAATTAATTTCTAAACCTCCTCCAAAATTCTTGATAAAATCTAAAATCAACACATACAATTTTACCAACTCCTTCATTCACTTTTTATTTAAATTTGGATTAATTTAATTATTAATCCCTTTAATTTCCATTAATAACATTTATAATTATTAATTAAACATAACATACATATTTATATACAAATGTATATATATAAATATATACATATTTAATTCATGCATTTACACTATCACATAACCTCTTTTAAAATCATTACAATTAAATTGTACACTTTATTGTACCTTTGCTTGAAATTTCTTTTATTTTTATTTTTTTTCATAAATTGTTTTTTAAACAATTTATTTACTTTTCGATTATTTTAAATTAACACAATTCGTCATGATCTCGGTATAGATTTAATTTACTAATTAAATCTCATCAAATAAAATATCATAAATAATTTACACCATCTTGATAATTTTATCAATTAAATTCTCATTTAATATTATTAAAGAAATCCTGAAAATTCGGATCCTCACAGCACTATTATAAATGAATAAGTTTTGTTATTCGATTATAAACGAACGATCAAACCTACAAGGAAGGGCTTGAAGAAGAAGGTTGTGTGGGAGGGGGAGGGGGGGGGGGGGGGGGGGGGGGGATTAGGCTAAAAAAGAAGCAAAGATAGATTGGGTTGAATTCAACTGTTTTAATGTTTAAAAATGGAGCGCGATTTTTTCCCCAAGTTTACTTTTCATAAATACCAAAATATAACAATGCAAACACAAGTAATTTTAGTTGGTCCCGAATCAACTCAGTAATCTAAGTTTAGTGATTCGATAGTTCAAAAGTTTTTTTCCCCCCTTTTTTCATCTTTCATGATCATAAATTTTTATATTCTCAAAAGTTAACAGTTCAAAAATTAAATTTTTCACAAAATTTTAGTATACATTTATTATTAAAGATACAACATATTATTTGTCACTAAGAATTGAGCACTAAAAAAATCTTTGGGCTAACAAATCACCAAACTCAAAATTGTTGAGTTGACTCGGGACCAACTAAATGTTGTGCAAATATGTCATATATTTAAAACTTATATGATCAATAATTAGGTTCTTTACAGTAATATATAATATTTATAAATTAATTACAAGATTAATGCATTCACAACATAAAAATCATGTCATCTTTATCTTCTACATTCTCTCCGCCTCCACCTCATTTTCTCTCTCATCTCTCCTTCGCCTCCACTTCCTCTTTTCTCCTCTCTCCTCTGCCTCCACCTTATCCTTTTCTCTCTCCTTCGCCTCCGCCTCCGCCTTCCCTTTCTATCTAAACATATATATGTGCATCTTCAACATGAATCCTTGACAGAGGGCGCGCGTCTGGTTGGTCCCTCTCTTTCAAAACCACCATTGACGAGAAACTCGAAGGATTTGATTACTGACTCGTAGTTACTACACAGTCATAAATTGGTTACCTTCATATACGTGTTTGATTACCTTCATATACGTGTTTGGTTACCTTTAAGTCTGGCCTTGCCCAAGCGCCTAGGCGCTTGAATTAGACCGGTTGCAACCAACTGCATCACATTCAAAAATTACATGTGTGGAAGTGGATTGGTTACCTTGATATAAAAGTTTGGTTACATTGGTATGAATGTTTTGGTTACCTTGGTATGAAGGTCTGGTTACCTTGGTATGAAGGTTTGGTTACCTTGATATGAATGTTTGGTTACCAACTGTATTATGACAAAACTGTAGGTGTGAAAGTGAAAAAAATTACAATTTTTTCTTCTTCCACCACAACCACCGCCATCTTCTTCCGCCTCCACTACCATCTTCTTCCTCATCCTCACTTTCTCCCCCTTCAAAAAGTATGACTTTATAAATCTGCACTATTAAAAAAATGCAGGTGTGGAGATGGATTGGTTATCTTGGTATGAAGGTTTGGTTACATTGGTATAAAGGTTTTGGTTATCTTGATATGAAGGTTTGGTTACCTTGGTATGAAAGTTTGGTTACCAACTGTAGTATGATGAAACTGCAGGTGTGGAGATGAAAAAACTACAGTTTTTTCTTCCTCCGCCACAACCACTACAATCTTTTTACTCCGCCACAACCACCACCATCTTCTTCTCTCCTCCACCACCATCTTCTTCCTCCGCCACAACCACCACCTTCTTCCGCCACAACCACCACCATCTTCCTCCGCTACAACAATCACCATCTTCTTCCTCCGCCACAACCTTCTTCCGCCTCCACCATCTTCTTCTTCCTCATAATAATAATAATAATAATAATTGTATAACTGATGATAAGGTTAGCACATGAGTGATTATAATAGTTTAGGATATGTGGTTCTCTCTCCAGGGGACAACATTCCACACATAATATGTGGTTCATGGTAATATTTTGACTTTTTAAAATTTAAATTTTAAAATCACACAACTAAATTAAAGGGATAAGAATGGACTAATTTTATAAATTAAATATTGAAGATGTACTAATTTTATAAATATTTTACGTATATACTTTTGTTGTAATATTTTCTAAAAATGTATTAGTAAATGTACTTGTCTCTAAATAATTTTTAAACTTGCGTGTGTTATTTAGCTTGATTAATTTTATAATTTGACAACTTTCTATAAACGTCAAGTTTTAATATTACAAATAACTGACTTAGTGGAAAATTTTAATTTGTCATGATAATTAATGTATGAAACTATGAAAAATACAATATTTTGTCACGAATTATTAAGCTAATTACCTACAAATTTAAAATTTTGTCACAAATTTGCAAACATATTGTGACAAATTTATATTTTGTCATTATAAAATTTAGTGCCAAATTAAACAATTAGCGAATTGGTGACAAATTTAACAGTTTACCATTATATAATCAATTTCTTAAGAATTTAGTGACAATTTTTTTCCCCCATAGATTCATCGTCAATAATATTATTAATGACAAAAAATATGTTCTCACAATTTTTTTGCCACTAATATTTATTTTTTCTTGTAGTGATATATATAATGATTTTTGTAGCAACTCCTTGACTTGCTTTTCAATTTCTTTCTTTTGAATATAAGGCACCCTATAGGGCCCTCAGGTCCACTAGTTGGCTACCTTCTTGACTCCTAAACGCGGTAACCCTTTTAGTTCACTAAACACGTCTTGGTACCTCTGTAACACCCTCTTAACCTCAGGAATGTCTATAGGTTGACCTTTCTTGGCTCCCATAAACATTAGATATCTCTGAAGGCTCTGCTTTGTTTTGGTGAAGAGTTTATGTAATGACTTCCCATTAATCATTCTCGATTATGCTTCCTCTTTAGTACGTTCCTGCCTTATCTTTTACTTCCCTTTTCTAATGGTCAAACAAAATTTCTCAAAATCAAGTGTAACTGGATTTTGCACTTTAAGCCAGTTAACCCCCAGTACTACATCATATCCTCCATGTGGCAATACTCTCAATTGGGCATCAAAACTATGCCCTTGTATTTTCCATTGAAAATCCTTGCACACAGCATAACTAGTTATCCTATTTTCATCAACTACAATGATGGCTAAGGGGTGGGTGGATTTAGATGTGCACCCAATATATATATGTGTCGTGATCAATAAAACTTTGGTGGAACCACTACCAATAAAAATATTGATGTGCTTCTTCTTGGTTGTCCTTTTAATTCTAATAGTGTTGGTAGATGCAGTGCCAGTAATTACATTGATAACTACCTAAAATTTCTCTTCTTCTTCTCTTCCTGTTTCCACCTCTTCATTGCCAGAATCATCATCGCCTTCTTCTTCACCCATTATCATATACAACCTAGCCTTACATATGTGACCAGGGGTGTAAGCTTCATCACAAAAGAAGTATAATCCTTTTTTCCTCTTTTCCACAATTTCCTTACTGGTAAGTTTTGCCTTGTGTTGCTCTTGGGGAGCTGAAATTATGTGGGACTAAGGTTTAAGAATCTTCTGGTTATGGGGTGAGTTATAACTAAGTTTCCTTTGGTTTTCTAGAGAGGGGTCTCATATTGGGGAGAGACTCTATATAATTTGAACTCTTTTTTCTTGGCTAGATATACAACGTCAGACAATGTGCTAGGCTTAAATATCTTTACTGACCCTTTTATCTTATCTTTAAGTCCACTAATGAAGCTAGAAACAAAATATTGCTCGATAAATCCAACTTGCCCAAACATCAGTTGTGACCTTAACTCTTTAAATTTATCATAATACTTATTAATTGTCCCCATTTATCTAAGTTTGTTGAATTGATCTTAAACATCATTTTCTTATTTTTTGAACCTCAGGGAAACATCCATCCCAAAATTCCTCCAAGGAATGTATCCTCTCTATGGTTGATAATGTCCAAACCTTCTACTAGCTTGTCCTTCAAAATAGATTCCAGCATACCTGGCGTTTCTTGTTTCGTTCGTGGTCACAAACTCAAAAAAAAAAAAAAACCATTCTCATCTTACAGCCCATCCTTTTGGGTTTGTCCCATCACATTTGGGAAATTCCATCTTGGGTACAAAGTGGGGAATGAGTGTATAAAGGTTATGTGGTGGTAGTCCATAGTTTTGGAAAGGGGGAAAGTGATTGTGGGGTGTGAGATTTGAGTTTGGGTATTGAAAATATCAGTTATAGTTGAGGTTTTCGATCTTTTACTCCGACAGCATCTAAGGTTCCTCGAACAATGTGATATTTCACACCAGGTAAATCCTTAACCCTTCCCCCTCTTACTATGACTACATAATGTTCTTGTGAATTATGGCTAATACCGGGAATATAAGTAATGATTTCAAATTCAGAGGTTAACCGTACTCTTGCAACTTTAGGTAAGGCAAAATTTGAAAGTCCGTTCAAGGCAAGGATCAAAGCTTTTCCTTGAGGCTAGCTAAAAGGTTCCATATGATGTCAAATTTCCTGCTCGCTTTTCTTTCACACCTATAACTTCTTTAGCTGCTATTAGGTGGGCTATATTTAGCCCGTCTCCCTCTTTTGTATTGCCTACTTTTGCGGTAGAAAGAAAGGAAATGAAGGTGTATAGAATGGTGGCAATGCTGAAAAGGGAAGGTAACTGGTATGGATGGTATGACGACCCCAAATTCGGGTTCCATAACCTCGAGTTTAGTTCTCCACTGTACAATACTTACTACCAATTAAATACATAAATTGTATTTAAACTTCGCGGAATAATACAAAAGGTTCCTTATACAAAGGCTACACTTCCCAATGTCGATTAACCTTAACATAAACATTACATATCTTAAGATAATACAAAGTAATTTAACTAGCATGCATTAAGTTAATCTAAGCTTTGGCTTTTTCCTTACCTTTGTCTTGTTTAGAACTTTCGGGCTTAGCTAAAAATAAGTCATGATATAGCAAGAATGAGCAACTAAATGGCTCAGCAAGTTTAAGAACACATAGCATATGATATATCATGATGAAAGGAAAATTAACATCAGGATTTTCAACAATAGATAACAATTGTGAAATAAATCAAGAATCAATATATCAATATAAGAATGGATTGACTCTTTACTGCTGAGTGGTCTTTAAGGACCATGAACTGCTACTAAGGTAGAACAGACATATATGTTTGACACCTCGAATAACATGGTACGCGATGGGATCAACCTCTTGTACCCCATGTATACGCATAACATTCAGACATCTTGCGCAAATTCGGTTTCCCAACAGATAAAAATTCCCCTTATTTAGGGTTGTTCATTCTTAGTCTTACTATAAGAATCCGCACCAACCAATGGTTTAGATAAACTTTTAAAATATTCAATTTGATGAATTTAAACATGCATTGTCTAGTCGAAACAATTAGCTTAGACATTCTTAAACAGTTCTTGAATTAATTAACTAAAACATTTGCAAAAGCACTATGTGCGAATACAATAACAGCAATGATGTGGAATAATTTTAGATAATTAACCCAGTTAAAACTCTGTCAAATATCTACGAGTATAGATACTTGCTCAACAAAAATTGAATTGCTCAATGTAAGGAAGGTTGAAGAAAACTTGCAACAATAAATACAAGTTAGGGTTAAGGAAAACTTGCCTCGTGCGTAGTCTACTGCTAACCAATTCAATTAATTCTCTTTAAATAGACCTAACAATTAATCAGTTTGATCTTAAATTAGTATCATATACACATTCATATGATAACCTGTATAACTCTTACTTAACTACATAATTATATAAACACTTAGGTAATATTATCACTACTTGATAATATTTCAATCACATAAAACCTATATTAATTATTTAATATAGATCACACACTTATATAATATTATTAATAATTTAATAATATTTTATTGACATTGTAATATTATTAATCATTTAATAATATTTTATTAAACACCTAATATTATTAATCCTTTAATAATATTTTATTAGTCTTCTCATATTATTAATCATTTAATAATATTTTATTTATTATCTAATATTATTACCCATCTAATAATATTTTATTAATTATCTAATATTATTAATTATTTAATAATATTTTAATTATTATCTAATATTATTAATCATTTAATAATATTTACACCTTTTTTTAATATTATTATTCTTTTAATAATATTTTATTAATATTCTAATATTATTATTCATTTAATAATATTTTATCTATTTACCAATATTATTACTCATTTAATAATATTTTATTGAGTTTATAATATTATTATTCATTTAATGATATTTTCATAATTTTCTAATATTATTATTTTAATAATAATGTTTTGTTAATTTAATTTATATTATTAAACCTTTAATAATATTTATCCTCTTTTACTTATTAAATCAACTATCTATAATTTTAAAAATACTTTTATTGAGTCCAAAAATAATAAAATAATTTTTGAAACATTTTCTATTTTTTGACCTGGACCCGACCCGATTCGAAATTAAATTTTCAAACTGTTCGGTTCAGCACAGCGGTGGTGAGTACCACTGCTGCGGTTGTGACTTGCAGAAAGTTTCACCGTTGCGGCGGTGGGATTTACTGCTGCGGCGGTGGCTTAATTTTTTATTACAAGATGTTTCATCGCTGCAATGGTGGAACCTACCGTTGCGGCGGTATCTGTGTTTTTCAAAATCTTAATTTTTCAACTTTGATTTCTTTAATTCAAACTTGCATAAAATAAAATCTACATGTCCAAAATATACCAAATCAGTTTTATTATCTTTCTAACTTATTGTTTTTCAATATTTCATGATTCGATCTCATTTTCGAAAACGTTTTTGACATAATATTCAAGATCGATCACTCTAAGGTTTTAAAACAATATAGTTTGCGGTAAAAGCCATAACTTGCTCATTTTTTTCATATTTTCGAACACTTCAAGTTGGGTTATCTTTTTAACTCATAAATATAACTTTCTAGTCATAGAAATTCATTTTCCAACTTGTACATTTCAAACCACACATTAACTAGCACATGGTCAACTAGGGTTTTACCGGTAAAGTTTAATATAGACATTTCTTTCATTTTTATGCATACCACACATACCAAAACATGATTTAAACATATCAAATCATGAATCTACCTATATAACATAGTTTAAGACTTCTAAACCATCAAAATAACTTTTGATTGGTTAAAAATATATTTTAACCGTTTAAAATACATATAGACTATAAAAACAAACTTAGAAAGGGTTAGAGAACTTTTTAACCTTAAGGACTTGTGTGCTCCTCTCCTTCTCCTTCCAAAGTATGTTGTGAAGTTTTGTGACATTCACCAAGCTCCTTCTCTAGCTATTTTTTTCAACTCACAAGTGTATGCTCTAGCTTTTCTCTCTATCTTTTCTCTCTATTTTCTCTCTAGCAAATGAAGCAAACTCTTTAACACTTATTCAAGGCTCTTATTTATAGCCAAGAGTTATCATCCAAAATGTAGACATACATATTCTATATGTATACAAATCTCCTAGCTCATCTTATCATTTACCTTCAACTTAGCTAAATTTTAGGGATTTTCTTACATGAAGGATGTCGACGCCGGGATTTCCGGTCGTTTCGTTTTTTAATAATAAAAATGCCCTTTCCAATTTTAGCCTTTAGATTAAGACGTGACTTTTGAAAAGGGTCGGCTTAGTGTCGACGGGGTTTTGAAATGTTGAATTTTTATGAGCCAATTGACCAGAGTCGCCAGTTGGTATTGTTGAAATGGATGTACCAACTCATTCGAATTTTGTTTTCGTAATCGTAATGGCTCATATGTGACTCCGATTCAATTGGTCCGCAAACCGAGATTCATAGAGTTCGGGGGCTTGCTTAAGCGAGGGGAAGGTGTTAGGCACCCCCCGACTTCCGTGAAATACGGTTACCGCAATCTCGATGTTTTCCTATCCGTTTAAATCTTAAAATGTGTGTGTGCGCGTGTGTGTGCCTAAATGAATGTTTGTGGTGTCTTTTTGCATAAAAGTTGCTTTGATTTTATATGGCAAATGTGTTTTGTCCGGAAGGCGTTTAGACGTCTTTTGACCCAAATGACGAGGCTTCGCTTTTTATAAGAAAGATTGATTTTAATTTCGAAAACGTTGAGGTTTTTTTATTAGATGTATTTTTAGAAAATAATAGTTTTAAACTTTAGTCAAATAGGAATCGAGACTATACATTGCCTTCTAACAGTTAATATAAATAAAAATGAAGGCAACTTCTAGAACTCTTTAACCCTATGGACAAAGTTTAATAAAAACGTTTATTTATTTTTTTTACGAAAACATCTTTTATGACATTTTTAAACCAAATATAGCCTTTTCGTCAAACAAGGATCAAAGTTTCGCCAAAACTCTTAACTTTAACACCTCGTGAATCTAATATCCTAATTTGTTTCTTTTTTTAGAAAATCTTTATCATTTGCCTTATTTGGAAATCGTTTTTTGCATCATAAATCAAAACAAACATTCAAAACGTGTCGGGGCTATCCATGGGCATGTGAGCCATCTAGACAACCCCAAACACCCACAATCACATATCTTTACTATTACGGGGCCTTAAACCCGATTTTCGATCCGACATCGCTTTAAGGCCCGAAAATTACATATTTACAATACAAATGCATCGCCATCGCTACATACATAAAAGCTAAAAAATAAACTAAAAGGTATCATCGGGAGGTTAGGAGGAGATTCCATCCGCAATAAATCCTCTCTAACCGTCCCTAATCCACAGATCTACAACATATGTTGACTACGTTGGATCTAACTTCAAAATACACAAAATGAAACTATTTAAATAGCAATGCACCAAATATTTTCGGATCCACATTAGATCCACCCAACAAATGCAATAAGAACAAAGATAAAATTAGATCTACAAGATTTGATACATAAAACACAACAAATCTATGAAACTCGGATTTTTCACATTCCAATCGATGCAATAGACGCTTTAACACTTGAAAATCAATATAGGATACAATATATGATGTTAAGATCTAACCAAAGGTGGAAGAATCTCACATTTCTCTATCTTTTTCTCTCTTTTCTCTCGCTCCCGTAGCCTCTCTCTCTCTCTCTCTCTCTCTATTTTCTTTCCCGCCCGCGTTTGTCGAAGAAATGAACTGGAAGTGGCGATTTAGATCTTCAGATCTTGGCCGCAGGTGCAGCCGCGGCCAGCCGCAGGTGCAGCTGCGGCTGTCTTCGGTGCTTCCTCGATTTCCGCGTCTGATGTCGGTCTTTCGTTTTTCCGCTGAAAGGCTCGTATTTTGCAATCCGGAAATCCCTAGGAAACGTGTCATATGGTTCTGGGAGGCTAGTTCGGAGGGCTGCGACTTGATATAGCATTTGCTAATTGTGCTTGGCTTCCAGGGGCGCTGCCCCCTACCACCCCCGCCAGCTCACCGGCGAGCTGGGCAGCAGCTCGCTCACCGGGGAGCGAGACCCCCGAACATCGTAAGCGTAGTGACCATTAGTCGTCTTTTGTGATCAAATCAGGTTCTTCTGGATCGACTATTTGTATTGACTCAAGTAACCTGATGCTCGTTGTTCGTTGTGGCGATTTTGACCGAAAGTCGTTGGGGTGGCTTCGTGTTGGGGTCCACCTTCCTTTTCGCATGTCGGGTCAAGTGACGACTTTGCCCTCCTGCCAGGGTTAGTACAAAAGTGCAAATTTTGGGTGTCTACAAAGGACTTGAGTTTGTAGGAGTTGGTAGCTTGGCTCAACAACTCTTGTATTCTTGGACTCAAAACCAAGCAATACAAAATTTGAAATCCACCCCAAGTGGGACCTCCCTTGATCGGCCAAATGACCATTTTCCTACCAATTTGGATTAATTTTTATATATATATATATATATATATATATATATATATATATATATATATATAAAACCATTGACCAACATTTGACTTCCTATTGGGCTCCACATTGGACTTAGGAATAAAATATGTTGGGCTTATTCATTTAATTTGGTTAGGCTCAATTTAATTGTTCGATTGGGCTAACATTAAATAACCTATGTTACATTTAATTAAATCAAGCATTGGGCTTGTTTAATTAATTATATGGATTAAGGTTTAATTAATTATATGGACTACTAGGTAAATTAATTTGACCTAGTTTAATACCTCATTTGGATTTAAAATATAATATAATTAGACTTACTTTAATTAATTATAACACTTTGCTTTATTACTTTAAATAAATATACACATGCACAAGTATATTCATTCAATTATCTAATACACAATTAATTAGTACAAAAATTTTAATTCATTGCTAATTATTTAATAATTATATCTACAATGACATAGAAATTGTGGTCATTACAGGTGGTTGTGGTGAGTTAATATGTGTAGTGTGATGTAGGTTGTAGGGTGGTGTTTGGTGCAAGAGAGTTGAGATTGGGGTTGTGGAAGTCATTATTTGCCATAGGTGAGTGATTGGGGCTGTATAGGTACAGTTTAAAGGGTATACTAAGGAAGTCATAATGTGAAGTGAGTGTGAACTAAGGAAAAAAGTTGTTTGGTGCATAGTATTCTCCTTCTAGGTTACTATGAAAAAGAACAACCATGGTGGTTGGTGGTGATGGTTGAGTGGTGGACTGCATATGCATCCCTAGAAGTGACATCTTCATTTCTTCTATGGTTTTCTCCATTCCACGAATTCTTTGGTTCCTCATTTCTCTTCCATGCATCATCACATCATTCAACTCATTAAATTGAGTTTTATGGGCTCCTGATAGATTAAAAATATTTAAATTTTGATGATAACAAAAATAGTTAATAAAGAGAAAATTAAAATAAATAAAAAACTCACTTAGGTTAGAATCCTTCATTGGAATCATATTGTATCTTATATGCTCACTATATGCTTATATAATATAATTACTTTATAAATATTTTCATAACTGACAAAATAATTTTTCTTTAAAAACATATTTCATGGATTAAATTGGACCAAGAAAGAAAAATAAGCCGAATTCATGTTTTTGGGCCGAGGTTATTCAACTAATTGATGGCTTGCTTACTTATATACTAGTTTATTATACAAAGCCAAAATTCTTGATAGCTTTTTTTATAAAGTCAAATTAAATGAGTAAATGGCCTGCTTGATAGCTTCTTTTATAAAGTCCAATATATATATATATATATATACACACACAAACTTAATTGGCAAGAAAATTGAAATTAAAGAAAGGACAAAAGTCAATGGCCTACTTGATAACTTATTTTATAAAGTCCAATACACACACACATACACTACTTAATTGGTAAGAAAAATGAAATTAAAGAAAAGACAAAAGTCCTTCTTTTTTCTCTTAATATCCGGCTTGAATGAAAGTACACTTGTTATGTTTACGAGTTGGCAAAGAATATAAGACAATCAAAGTACAAAACATATATGTATATATAATCCTATTTGGCAAGAAAGTGGGGAAATAAAAAGACAAAATAAATCATTTTCTCTCTCTTTAAAGATCAGGCCAAGGTTTAAAAGTTATATTTATTGAGTTGGCAAAAAAAATTAAGAAATTTAGTATAAACAAATAAATTAAATATGTAAGAAAATAAAAGAATTGCTTTTCCTTTCCTTCTTTATTTAATCATAAGAAATTTTTTTAAAAAGAGAGTTATTTGAGGTGGCAAGTAAAAAATGAGAAGAAAATACAACATTTTCAAATCAAAATCTTATTTCTCTCTCTTAATATATATATGGCAAAAAGGACAAGGTTTGACATTGTTTATTTCTACCCCTTTGATCAACTTTTTTCTTCTTGCAATATAGGTTATCCATTTTATTCTCATTTACCCATTAATAATCTAACTATTCATTTCTTCATTTCTTAATCTAACTCAAGAAAAATTCCCACATACTCTCGAAATTTCATTTCTCTCTAAGTTCTTAAAAGCTAGATTCTAAGTGGGATTTAAGGAAGTGAGTGATCTAAAGTGCAAAGAAGATCTATTGATTTATGTACACAAATTACACACATATTTCTTGCTAACAAATACAAAGGTCTACACACACTTGATCTTATACTTATGTTTGTTATACAATTCCTAATTAGAGTTTAATAGTGTGATTATATTTTCTCATACATTCATATTAAACACTTATAGCATAAAACATTAGCACTTTCATTCTTCTATATTTGCGCTAGCTTATTCAAGTATGTTAATATCCCTTATACGTATTAATCATACTTGTATACATAGTCCTTTCGAAAAAAGTAAAAAACAAGTGAACAATTTTTAAGTTCTTATATGTATCCATTTGTACTTAGGAATTTGGCCTCTATCAACTTGATAAATTGTGAATTGTGGTGTAATGTTCGAGAATATTACGTGATATTGTAAATCAAATTATGATTAATGAAATGAATTCTTACGTGGAATTATTATGTGTTATTATGTGTGTATATATATATATATATATATATATATATATATATATATATATATATATATATATATATTTATAATCAAGATCAATAATTAATTAAGTTAATTATATGAATCAAGTTAAAGCTTATGTTATGAACTAACAAAACTTGAATGTTGGCCTTGAGTGGTAATGTAAGAGGTCCAAATGAATATATGAATTAAGCTTCATTAAGAGTCAAAGTAATTTAATTACATAATAGTGGACTAGTCGAAGTGAATTAAGTAAGGTAGCCAAACTTGTAAAAATACTTGCAAGATAGGTGGGTATTGATAATGTAGGCCAATGAATTAATGTCTAGCCCAATGAATTAATTGTACCAAGCCTAAACATTGAATCCAAATTTAAAAATGCAAGTATTGGTCAAATGTTGGTCAAGGTATATATATATATATATATATATATATATATAGATATATATATATATATATATACATTAGTGTATGTATACATAGGGGTATATATGTGTATATATAGATATGAAAATAATTTTAAAATGGGAAGAAAATGAAGGGAGGTGGCCGAATTTTGGGGGCCCCAATTGGGGGTGAAGTGTGATTTTTTGATTGCTTTGGTTTCACTCAATTTGGTTGCTTTAATCACTCTTCAAACACTTTAGTCAATCAAGCTAGTCATTTCTTTAGTCAGTCCATGTAATAGTAAGCAAGAGTTGTGGCAATTAAGCTTAATTAGTCAAGATATTGGGTGATTAAGGAAGGTTTAAGTGGGACCATGAGAGTCCTATATATAGAGATCTTGTGAATACTTGCAAGAGTTAACAAGTATTGGTCATTCACTAAAATTGTATAGAGAGTCTTGTGAGCTAGAATGAAGCTAGAGCAAGAGAGAATTGAGAGCCATTTTCGGTGGGAAGAAGAAGGAAAAGAAGGAGTACTAGCAAGCCACTTAGTAGCAAGGAGATTATTCTTCATCATCTAGCAAGAAGAAGATCAGGTTTAAGGTTTAAAAGTTTTTTTAACCCTAACTTAGCTATTTTAATTTAGTTATATAGAAATGCATGTTTGGTTATGGGAGATCTATGTGAAGAAGAACCATGGTGGGTTCCAAAGGTATAAGGAAGGGTTGTGATGGTGATTATGTGGTTAACTTATGTGTTGTAGCATGAAAAGTTAAGCAATAAGTGAATATTATGATTTTGAAAACTTTATATATAAACCATTTTCTAAGCCATGTGATCTAAAGTGTTTAAGTTATTTTTAAATATTTAAAAGGTATATGTTGTGTATTTTTGAGTTATTAAGATAACCCAGGAAGAAAGAACTAAAAATGTGTTTAAATGGATTTGTGAGGGGTTGTCTAGTAAAGCATGTTATTTTGAAAACCTAGTAACTTTAAATCAATATTTTAGTCTAATAATTTTTTTTTAAAATGTTTAAAGCTTTTAGATTTTGTTAGTATATGAATCCAACTAGCCATGTCCAAGTTTGGAGTCAATCGGATGTATAATGAGCAAGATATGAACCCTTGTAGCAAGAGAAAACAAAATCGACAAAAGTTGGAAAAGTTAAAATTTTAGGGTTTTAAACTCCCGGGCATGCAATGTCCTGGCGTTGTATGTAAAGTATTTTACAACGCCCCGGTGCTGGACAGTTTTCTGCCCGTTGTAGTGCAGTGCCCCGGCATTGTGAGTAGTACATTTTGGAGCACCTCGACATTGTCCAAAAAAGTTTGAATTTTTTTACCCAACTATGATAGATATAGTAAAGTCATAGGAAATTAATACTAAGTTAATGTGGAAGAATTATATGGAGTCCACGAGTAATTAATTAATAGATTGACATTATAATATATAGGTTATACAAAAGACGATAGATTAAATTTTGAATGCTTTAAGAAAAATGATGAAATAATAATATAAGTTTATTTAAACATAACATGATGCCTCATAGAAGACAACAAGTGCAACAAACGTAAGATGAGTTAATTAACAATGATAAGGATCAAATAGATCCAATGCAATGATTCGTAGACCTTTTAGTATGTGCTATGTAAGGTAAGGATCAAACGACAGTAAATCCAAACCCTTCAGCGACCCATTTGGCAAACTTTAAAGATTTTAAAGCTGTAGGACCCCTAGAATTCAAGGGAACTATCGATACGATTGAGGCTCAAACATAGGTCAAGGAGATGGAGAAAATGTTCACAATCGTTAGTAGCGGAAGAGCAAAAGAATGCTTTTGCTAATTTCATGATGAAAGGGGATGCCAAGTACTAGTAGGAGGCCAACCAAAATAGAGCGGGAGAGGGTGTAGTTTCATGCGGAAGATTTAAAGAATTATTCTTCAAGAACTATTTTCCTCGTAGATTGCAAAGTAGGATGAAGGTTTAGTTTCAAGACTTGAAGCAGGGTAACATGATGGTACATGAATATGCGGCAAAGTTCAATGAACTTGCAAGGTTTACTCCACATTCGATGGACACTGAAGAGAGAAAAACAAGAAAGTTTGAGCTAGGATTGAAGCCCTGACTCTATAGTAAAGTTTCTGTATTTTAGATTGACACATTTTTAAAAATGCTAGATAAGGAAATCATCGCAGAGGGAGGAGGTAAAGCTTTGTCGAAATACATCCAAGAGTAGAAAAAGAAGAAAAGCGAAGGAGAAAATAAAGGAGGAAGTAGTGGTGGCAGCAATTCGAATAAACAAAAGTGGAAGAACAACAAAAATGCGGGTAGTAAGGAGACTCTAAGAAGAAGGGAGGAGCTTGTAGTAGTTCTAGGAAGAATCACTCGGGGGAGTGTCTGAAAGGGAAGAGCATTTACTATAATTGTGAGTAGGAGGGACACATCTCTCTTAACTGCCCCAATCCAAAAAAGATCAAGGGATGTTTTGCATGTGGGTCTGCAAATCATCAAATTCATAATTGTCCAAAAAAATGGATGGAAGGAAGAAGTGGAGACAAGGGTAGCAACAGTAAGCTGACAATCACTGGACCAGCTCAGTAGAATCGATCAATAACCAGAACTTTTAATATGACGGTGCAAGGTGTGGTGGAGTCAAAGGACGTGGTGTCAGGTATTATCCCAATCAACGATATAAATGCTTATGTATTATTTGATTCGGGTGCTACCTATTCCTTTGTGTCTGATGAATTTGTTAACTATTAAACTTACCCTAATAGAAGTTAGAATACCCTTTGAATATAAAAGTTGCTAATAAGGAAGTAATTACCGTTAAACGTGTACATAGGAATTGTCGTGTGGTTTTAAGAGTACATGAATTGTCTGTGGATTTAATTCCAATTCGATTGGGAGAGTTCGATGTGATTTTAGGAATGAATTGGTTATATAATCATTGGGAAATGATAGATTGCCAGAAAAAATGTGTAAACCTGAAAACTCCAGAGAAGTCAAATGATTGTATTTTTTGGTAGTCAATTACCTAGATAGTCTTGTTGTCTGACGATGATGTAGGCCAAAAAGTTATTAAGGAAATGATGTGTAGGATATCTAGTGGACGTAGTAGATACACAGAAGGTGGAGCTAGAGATGAGACAAATATCGATAGTCAAAGAATTTACAGTTGCATTTTCGGAGGATTTACTAGGTCTTCTGCTAGATATAGAGATCGAATTTGTAATCGATTTAGTTCCAGGGAAGGCGCCTATATCGAAAGCCCACATAATGGCTCTAGTCGAGATGAAAGAGTTAATGGTTCAACTATAGGAATTATTGAAAAGGAAGTATATCCAACTGAGTGTGTCTCTATAGGTAGCACCAGTGTTATTCGTTAAGAAAAAGGAAGGATCGTTGAGAGTTTATATCGACTACATAGAGTTGAATAAGATGACAATCAAGAATAAGTACCCGTTACTAAGGATTGACGATCTTTTTGATCAATTAAAGGGAGCGAAATATTATTCTAAGATAGATTTGAGAACTAGGTATCATCAGTTGAAAGTAATAAAGGAGGACGTGCCAAAGACATTATTTAAAACTCGTTATGGGCATTACAGGTTTCTGGTGATGTCGTTTAGACTGAGGAATGAATCAACAACGTTTATGGACATGATAAATAGAGTGTTCAAGCAATATCTAGATAAGTTTGTGGTAGCATTCATAGATGATATTTTGGTTTATTCTAAAATAGAAGAAGAACACGCGAAATATTTGAGAGTGATGTTAGAAACGATAAGGAAGGAGAAGTTGTAAGCAAAATTTTTAAAGTGCGAATTCTGGTTGTAGAGAGTTCAGTTTTTGGGACACGTGATTGACAAGGAGGGAATTTTTGTAAATCGTGTGAAGGTGGAGGCAATAATAAATTTGAATTAATCAAAGACGCCGATGGAGGTGCAGAGTTTCTTAGGGTTAACGTGTTACTATCGATAATTTATTTAAGATTTTTCCAAGATAGCGACTCCGTTAACTAATTTAACGAGGAAGATAGTGAAGTTTATGTGGATGGAGAAGTGAAAGTTTCTGAGAATTGAAGAAGAGGTTGAGTGAGGTACCTGTGTTATCTTTACCAGATAATACAGGGGATTTTGTGGTGTACAGTGATGCGTCGCTCAAGAGACTAGGCTGTGTGCTAATACAAAATAGTAAGGTCATTGCGTACGCTTCATGTCAATTGAAAGATTATGAGAAAGCGTATCCAACCCACGACCTAGAATTAGCAGCAGTGGTTTTTTCCCTAAAGATTTGGAAGCATTATTTCTATGGAGAGAAATGTGAGATATATACGGACCATAAAAGTGTAAAGTATATCTTCACATAGAAGGAGCTTAATATGAGACAAAAAAGGTGGTTAGAGCTGATAAAAGATTATGATTGCGAGATCCTGTATCATCCATGAAAGGCCAATGTAGTGACAGACGCCTTGAGTAAAAAGGGTAGAGAGAAATTGTCAATGTTGACAACCCAAGAGAAGTTAATAAAAGAAATGGAGAGAATGGAAATACAGGTGAAATATCCGAATGAGTTGGAGGAGAAGTTGTTTGCAATGGAGTTTCGTCTAACCCTATTGGACAAAGTGAAAGAAGCTCGGGAGAAGGATGAGGTGTAATATCCAAAATATTTCAAATATGATCTAACAAGATCAAATTAAGGTTGTCAATTCAAAACCTAGAGAATGATTGCTTGAGTATACCTTGTGTTATCTCAAAAAATATATACGACTCAAAAATACGATCGTATATGACTGTATGCTATAACTTTTAACCTAAACTATGTGTTATGTGATTAGTAAAGCTTGAATTAAGCTTTTAAGTGTGTTATGTGATTATTCTATGTGTAGAATTTTATATTTTGGTTCACGTAGTTAACCTTAATACTTAATAAAATCAAGAAGTCAGTTTAAGGCAAAAACCTAAATTAAAAAAAGAGTTAAACCCTAGGAGCTAAACTCTAGAAAATAACCTAGGTTTTTGAGAAAAACGTGTAGGTCAAATTAACAGTCTGTTTCAAGATTCATCTTTCCCACGCTTTGAAAACACGTAACAGTCAATAAAAGTTTTTCTTAAAAAACGTGTAAAATCACTATTTATGATGTGACATTTTTTATTCGTTTGATTATTTTCTTCATCTATAGGACTTCATACATTTCACAACACATTGTTAATATGAGGTTTAGATGTCAGGGAACCAATAATTTTTTTTGGGAATAAAGACGAAAAAACATGAGTTACAAGAAAACAGTTTTTGTCTTTCTGGCTGTTCTTTTCGACGTTTTGACATATCGCATTTCACGAAATAGCGTTTATATGAAGTATAAATGTTATTTAACCAATAAAAGTTTTTCTCAAAAAACATGTAAAATACTATTCATTTAGACACTGTCTTTCAAATTTTAAAAATTAACAGTTCTGAATATCATTTTTATGGACAACAGAGATATTTTCACAAATAAAAATATTTATTAAAAAATGACTGTGGGGTTATGAAATTTTAAAATGAAACAAATACGAAAAGTATGCGAGAATTATACGAAAATAATATGAGAATAATACGAGTATAATACGAAAATTATACGGTATAAATATGAAAAGTCAACTGATGAATAGTAAAAGTCAACATTAGTGGCTACTAACTTTAGTAGAGATTTTGAGGGCATACTTAGTATTATGAAAATATAGTATACTTACGTAATATGTAAGTAATGTAAGTATACATTTTTTGCTAGTAATTTTGAAAGCAAAATTGGACTTGGCTTCTTTGGTGTGTTGTCAAGCATAGCTCGGTGAGTTGTGGTCTCTTGTGAGCTAAGGGTTCTTAAGAAAGGCTACTAATCACTAATTAACTAGTTAAGTGAGGATTAATTACAATTATAAAAATTCCTTAAGCATGTAGTAAGATTAGCAATAAACTAATCAAGGTTAATTAGGGTTAATAAAGTTAACATTAATTGGGTTTGTGATTCACCATGGTGAGTTGTCAAAATGATGATGAGTTGGTGACTAACCATAGTGACTTGCCAAAGTGATGATGAGTTAACCTAATGTCCATAATGCCCTAACTTTGAAATCCTTATAAATAGAAGGCTTATTGTTGATTAGTTCTTTACCATTTTGAGTGCTAAAGAGAAAATATAGAGACAGTTCTTGTGAGATAAGAATCAAGTGCAAAGAAGTAGTTAAAACTTGCACTTCGAGAGGAAAATCGTTGGTTGTTATTACGTTCGTTTAATTTTTAGTTTAAAAGCTCAATAACGCGAGTCGTAGCCATGTACGATTGCTGTTCTTCGTGTTCTTCATGTGTTCTTAAGAATTTCTTCATTTTGTAGTAGTTATGAAGTTGAATTTCATTTCATAGTTTAAAGATCAAGAACGTACATCGTAGCCATGTACGATTGTCGTTCTTCATGTTCTTCGTGTGTTCATGAGCAATAATTATAAATTGTTCTAATCAAGTAAACAAGTCGTTATAATGACCAAATTTTGTCAAATATAAAGTTTTATAATCACATATGTAAGTAGTTATAATACTTAAATTATTTCAAGTATGAAATCCAAAAGCTCAATAACATAAGTCGTTACCATGTACGATTTTTCGTTCTTCGTGTTTGTCGTATGTTCTTAAGCAAAAGTCATAATATTCTATATAAGTAGGTTTATAATTTTGTAATTTAGTATTATAGAGTTGTGAAACATGATGGCCTATAAAATTCATGTTGTGGCATCATGTTTTAGCAAGCTAAACCAAGAATGAGAAAACTTAGTTTTTCATGTTCTTCGTGTTTTTGAGTAAAAGTCATAAATCGTACATAAGTAGGTTTATAATTTTGTTATTTTTATGATATGAAGTATTATTTAGTCTTATAACATGATATCTTAAGTAATTAAAGCTAGCTGGGACATGTCTCACATGGTTAACCCTAAAATTGTTGATTAAAGCATACTCACTGACTATTTTTGCTAAAAATCCGAACATTTAAATTTCAAATCTGACTTAGAAATATAAAGTATTGTCGTAGAGAATGAAAGTGTAAGCAATTTAGGCTCAAGAATCACCTCAAAATATTTTGGTATGAGAAAGTTATGGCTGTCGCAGTAGAAGAGGTAAAGGCTGAAAATTTTAAGAGACCCTCAAGTTCAAGTACAGAAAAATGTGATTTTGAGTAAGCCAATTTTCTTAAAAATTTCACTAATGAAAACAGTCTAGTTAAGATATCCTAATACTTATTTAAAAGTAAAATTGGGTAAACTAAAGTTCGAGGATGCGTAACCCTTTTTGTAGGTGTTTAATGATTTTCCTGGAAACCCTAAAAACGGTTTCAAGACAAGTCTTCTAACTCATGCTATGTGCTACTTGTTTAGTATTGTTAAAATGATAAATGAGATGTGTAATGTCATGTTGTTATGTGATAGATGTTATGTGAAGTCTTTAACTGATGATTGCAAGCCTTCTAACTATTATGTGTTATATTTACGAGTTATGAACATGACTTATACACTTTGGGTGTCAATGTGATATAAATTACTGGAATGTGAGCTATATATGATATTAAATGGAGAATTATGTTCAGTCAAGGCATGTTAAAGTTTATATGAAAGCATAAATTGCGTATGTGCTATCTGTTAGACTTGTTGAGCTATCGTGGTGACGACCCTAAATCTGAGCCCACATAGCCCAAACTTGAGTTGTCAAAATATACAACAACTATTACAATATAGTAAATCGTACAATAATACACAACTAAGTCTTTACTATTATTGTCACACTATTTTATAATATGGTGAAGACTACTATAGCAACTATCTCGGACCATCACTCCATTCCCCTCTTTTTCCTGTTAGTCCCGGCTACATTCTCATTTCCTGAACAATTGAACAAAAAGAAAAAGGGTGAGCTCAAATAGCCAGTAAAGAATATCATGACTAAGATAATGACGAATAAATTATCGTTAGCCTTCAATAGTTAAGTTCTTGATAGAATAGTTTAAACATCAAGTTTTAATTCAACAACTACAGTTAAATTCCTAAACAAAGTTCAGATCAACAACTGCAGAGTAATAACAGTCATTAGGAAAAATCATATAGACTATGATGTCCACTCGCTTCTCTTTTTAAGAAAAACATCATCAACTCTTATAATCTGAAATACCACTGGCCATGATAATACAAATTCACAGTTTCTGGTTATAATCATGCAAGTCAACAGTTCATCTTTGCACTACGGGCCAAAGATATTCAAATATAACAGCAACGGTCATGATTTTACCAAGTCCACGGCCTTTGGTCATAATTGTACCAAACAACAGTTCATCTTTACACTACAGGCCAAAGATAACATTCACCATGTGTCCTAAAAGACACACCATCAAATATATCGCATTTATCCTATAAACACCTTTACCCAATTTGTGCCCCAGGCTACATATATTAACAACAACTTGATTCTTGATGATTAGAATAACAACATAAATATAAATGATGAATAGAAGAAATAGGATAAACAACAAATATCGGTAGTTTACAATTTTACTTTGTGCAGATTCAAATAATGTCCAAATTATCAACATGATGTGGAATGAAATTCAAAAATGATATTCAAGATCCACAGTTCAGAATAACAATTACAGTTCAATAGAAATGTTCAGAAAAATAGAAAGGTTCAATTAAAATGTTATTAGATGTAGTGCAGACTATTAAGAAAATTATAATCATTTCAGAAGTTTTACCGAACAATACTTACCATAGTAAGTTTAAGAGTATAAAAGAAATAATATCCCTTACCATAGTAAGTTTGAATGATGGAAAATGAAAAAGATGGTATCCCTTACTTTAACACGTGAAAAGAGTCTGCTAAATGTAGTGGATCAATCTATATATTTATAATATAATTAGTAATTATCACATATAAATTTCATAATGTATGATAACTCATATATTATGAATTATCAAAAATATTTATATAACATAAATTTTAGTAGTGTAAAGAATAAATATAATAACTTCAAAAATAGTTTTTGAAATAATATTTCAAATAAATCTTCCAAACGAAACTTTTCAAAATAAATTTTCTCAAAGAAGAGTCTTCTAAAGGAAGATTTTTGAATACTGTGTGAAATAGGTATTTGTGCAATTACTACTCTTTAAATAAAATATTTACATGAGAAATTTCTGCACTCCTTTTGGCTTACTAATTCTCAAAATAACCTTACTATTCTTAGAGAAATACTCACAAAAAACTTGCAAAAAAGTTTTATGTTTTAGGTGTGATTTTTCTATTCAGCTGAGCAACCTATTTATAGGAGAAGGAAATGTGTACTGTGCGGTAGGTGAGCAGCTGGCGTGCTACACGCCAGCCTAACTTTTCCATATTAGCAGCGCAACTTGGCTGCCTTTTTCCTTCAACAGCTCCAGCAAATTCACATTCATTTTTCATTCTTCATGTGTCCCCCACAGAGGGTCCACATACTATTCACATAAAAAAAATACCCACTAGTAATATAAAAATTAAAGTAATGTTACAACCGTAATAACAATAATATAAGAAATAAGTTACTGATAATTATTAATTTAATAATATAATTTACTGTGTATTTGCTACTGTGACAATTATTTGGTTTAATATTCCGTTGTGGGGTCCACCAATGATTGGTTATTTCGGCGCCGTCGAACGACTCGAATATTTCCCGACAAAACGAATATTGTTCGACATAATAAAATTTGCACATAACATTCTTAATTTTAACTTTGTCATTTTGACTACTTACTGTTTAAAAAAAAATATAAATTAAGAAAAATTAAACTTTGTATTTCATAAAATTTGGGGCCTTACAGTCGTGCTCATTCTTGCAAATAAAATATTATTTGCAGATTAAAGATGAACGTTAAGAAGATCATGCACATATAGATGAAGCGTAGATTAGGTTTTCATGTTTATTACTTGTATTTGTATAAATCATAATGATTGTTGTAATACGAACAAATAACCATGTAACCGAATATTAAATGAATGATATAAATTATTATCATCAGAATATTTTTATGTCTTTACTTTGATATAACCTAGAATTGTTAAAGAACTATAAATCTGAATGAGAGTATTGGTAATATGCACTGATCATATTATGCCAAACCTCTGAATTTTAGATAAATAGTAAAACATTAATACAATGTTAATATGAACTACTTATCAGAATGAGGATAATAAATAACCTTGTGAGTACTGTAAGTGTAACGACCCCGAAATTTGACCAACTTTATTCCCTTAAATTTTGTATTTATTATACATTATCTTCATAACATCGTTTAAATACTAATTTATATACTTCCACAATAATTTAATTGTACAATTTATTGTACCTCTACCTGAATTTCTTTTATTCCTCATAAATTATTTTTAAACAATTTATTTACTTTTTAATTATTTTAATTCCTCACAATTTATCATGGTCTCCGTACAAATTTAATTTACTAATTAAATCTCATCACATACCTTAAATCACATAAAATAATAATTAATTTACATAACCTTGATAATTTTATCAATTAAATTTTTATTAAAGAAATCCCGAAAATTCGGGTCCTCACATTCTTCCCCCCTTAACAAGATTCCGTCATCGGAATCATAATTACCGTAATAATCATACATATTTTATTTATAGCACTTTGCTATACCTTTATCTTAATAAATAACAATTAAACTCACTAATAATCACATCTTACCTCTTTAATACTCATAACTCATATCCTTAATGGATAATGCCATAATAATCATAACTATCAGAGTATTCAACTCTTAGCCCACTTTACAATTGCTTTATAATATTACATTTCATAATTCTTTAAAAATTTTATTAATAAAACTTTAACTCGTTTCTTGATACACTTATCAAAATAGTTTCTCATTCTCTGAAAAATTTCCTTTCTTTAATTGCATTTACCCTTACTCAATCCACTTATTTCATACCTTCTATCACACCTCATTTATACTCTACACATTCATCCTTCTTTTCTTAATTCACATAAATTTTCTTCGCATTCCATAAATCATTCCTTAATATCTAACCTTCACTTAATTCATCATAATCCTTATTTTGGAATTATTCTAAAAATCCTGGGGTGCCACATTCACCCCTCCTTCAAAAATTTCGTCCTCGAAATTTCTATGTATTAATATCTCATTCATTTGCAACATACACATTTCCTTTGCTCTTTCTTTTCTTCATTCCTCGTGGTCATTGCACATTATAATTTTTTTCTAATTCGTCACATTTCATACTTTCTTTGCTTCACAATTATTACTTTCATTATCGCTCATATTTAGAAATTACTACCCCATTTTACCATCTAATCTTCATAAGAGTAGAGGAATTCACAATTTTTATTTTGGAAAAACTTTCATAATATGCTGAATGAATATTTATCCCGGTTTAACAGTACTTCGTTCCCCGAGTATTTCGTACTGCAAACCTTGACAGTGGATCAGTCTGTCATTAAAGTGATGTATATTTAATCCATAAATTGGGCACGCCAGTAGAACAGTCTGTAATGCCCGTGTCTTGCTATGCCAGGTGACCATTCGATCAGCCTGCAATATTCTTAATCTTTTTGTTCATCTCAGCCTTAAAATTTATTCAAAAGTAATTTGATTGGTTATAATTTTCAAAGAATATGAATTCAATATATTTCAAAATTTTGTTTAGCTGAATCAATAGCTTAGACTTATATTTCTTCAACGTTTGTCTAGCCAGATCAATTAGCATAGACTTTCTTTTAGCAATCTATAACCTGCAGAAATTTTAAAACATTCATCATGTCAAAACTTTTCAAAACGTTTAGCCGAGTCAAATGGCATTGACTTATAGCTTTGACATACTTTTATAAATCAAAATCATTTATGACTTCATGTTACCGCATCATTTTGACAGTCCGTTGAGAATTCCGTCGTTAATAATTCCTACACCATACTTTATGGTGTTGAATCGTCTTATGACGAAATAGTATCGCACCGTCTCAACAACACGTTGAGCATTCCGTCATTCATCACAACTACACTGGGCTAAAAGGTGGATGGATGATTCTTTTAAAATACCTTTTGATGTTAAAAATATTTTTGTCTACCCGAAACAAGTAGCATAGACTCTTTTTAAATCGCTTAAAATTCATTTGTATTTTCAAAAGCACATACGTGCCAAATTAGCTTGAGGCCAAAAAGTTTGAAATCTAGCAAAGCTAGAAGAGTGGGAATATCCTAAATTCCCTAAACATTCACCTTCTGCTCCTACACTTAATTACCAAATTTATTGCTAGGACTATTATTATTATCATACAAAAGATTCCTGGCTACTCCAACATTTCTATACCCCCGTATAGTTCATCAAACTTACCACACATTATGAGTTCAGGAACTTACCACAAGAATATGAGTTTAAAAGCTTGTCATAGCAATATGTAGTCTGAGAACAAATCAAAGACTATCCATATGCTGAGGGGCTCAAAACATACCATACAATTATGAGTCATGGACTTACCATATGCATGAGTTTTAAGAACTTGTGCCTAAACTTAATATTATTTATTTATCAAAAACTGCTAGCGCGACTCTAACATTTCAATGATTATCACATAGTAACTAAAGAAACACAAGTCCTCCGCCCATACAAAGGATTGTGCACTCAGTCACCACGTGAGTCCTCAATTGAAATTTTGTACCCAAGCTTTCTGCCCCCTTATCATAACATTTTTGTCATTCATGTCTCATCATTCTCTGAATTCTTCTTGTACTATTTTATAGTACCATATCTCTTTATAGCATCAGGTTATATCCTTTGAATTAAAAATATCTCTCTGTTATTTTACAATCTCATTGGATCCCATTATGATCTTGCTTTACAATCTATTTCTTATTCGCTTTCCTTATCTTGTGATCGTATCGTAGTACGATTCTTTCACCGTTCCTGATCATGTTATTATGATCTCTTTCTATGCTTTTTAGATTTTCTTGTCATTTATTGCTTGAATCAGGTGTCCCCTGATTTTCTTTGAGATTCATCTTTGAATCATTTCAAATATTCTTTCAGTTATATTCTTAATTCTTACTTATAAACTTTCTTAATTCGTTACCTTCATTCAAATCTTCCTTAACATCTCTATATCTTTCTTATATTCTTATATCTTTCATAATCTCTTAACCTTAGTCAACATCTAAGAATAATATCTCCTCTCAACTTATGGTTCTTTACTCTAATCTCCCCCATGCTCATCAAACTTATCACGTATTTGGGCTCAGGAACTTACCATAATCATATGGCTTGAGGAGTTTGTCCTAGTTAGGCCATAGTCGCCCATTCGCTGAGGGGCTCCACCACACAATCATGAGTCACGAGCTTATTATACGCTTGAGTTTTCAGAATACGCAACTAACTTTATTCTTTCTTACTAAGGTTATAGCCTAAGGTATCATTTACCTAATGTTTATAACCTCTAGCTCTGATACCAACTGTAACGACCCCGAAATTCGACCAACTTTATTCCCTTAAATTTTGTATTTATTATATATTATCTTCATAACATCATTTAAATACTAATTTTTGTACTTCCGCAATAATTTAATTGTACAATTTATTGTACCTCTACCTGAATTTCTTTTATTCCTCATAAATTGTTTTTAAACAATTTATTTACTTTTTAATTATTTTAATTCCTCACAATTTATCATGGTCTTCGTACAAATTTAATTTACTAATAAAATCTTATCACATACCTTAAATCACATAAAATAATAATTAATTTACACAACCTTGATAATTTTATCAATTAAATTTTCATTAAAGAAATCCCGAAAATTTGGGTCCTCACAGTAAGCATTCGAGACAGGACTCATCGACGTTAAATGGTCAAATTCATCGTTAGGTTCCTCAGACCCAAGTACAAACTTGTTATTACTATTCTGAATGTCAGATAAGTAGGATTATTGATATGAAGAGATATCTCTATAACCAAACGTGTTTCGAGTGAGGTTTTTAACTAGTTGCGTATGTTCTGTACGGAAAGAGAATTTTGCACCGGATAAAGATATAAACATTTGTAACGGATAAAGATACAAACATTTATCACGGGTGAAGATACAAATATTCATCGTGAGATTCTCTGTTCCCAAGAACCGTCCTAATAATTTAATGTCATGAATCTTGAAATATGTAAAATTATAGAATATCTAAATCTTAAGGTTAAAATTGGACCGTTATATATGGTATTATCCATTTATACGTATGAATTACAAGTTAATATTTGTATAAATAATGAGATCAGGATCAAGTTACGATCTAGGGACTAAGTAAGAGAAAATTTTAATGTATAGTCTAAAATAAACTATTTCAACCAATATGATTATAGGATGATTTGTTAAGTGTTGAAGATTGTATGGAGTTTAACACACAAAGTCCGTTGTAGCGAGTGCGGAGATTTTGGGGGCATTACATGAAGAATGCGACCGAATAAGGAAAATAACAGAGAATGAAGAGTTTAACTTCAAATTGGATAAGGAAGGTTTATTGAGATATGAAGAGGAAGTGTAGGTACCTTCGATACAAAAATTAAAGGAATAGATTTTGCAAGGGGCCCATAGTTTGAGATATTCGATTCATTTTGGTAGTACAAATATGTATCAAGATCTTCGTCAACATTTTTGGTAGCCAAATATGAACAAAGAAGTCGTAGAGTACGTTAGTAGATGCCTAACTTGTCAGAGAGTTAAGGCTAAGCATCAGAGACCGAGTGGTCTATTACAACCCTTTATGATCCCATAATGGAAATGAGAGCATGTTACGATGAATTTCATGATAGGACTTTCAGCTACTCAAAAAGGTTATGAAGCGATATGGTTATAATAGATCGACTGACGAAATCAGCACATTTATTGCCGATCAAGGTCAGATTCAATTTTGATCAATTGGCTAAGTTGTACGTCAAGGAAATTGTTTCAAGATATGGGTGCCGGTATTGATTGTGTCAGATTGGGACTCACGTTTTCCGTCAAATTTTTGGAGAAGTCTTCAAGAAAGAATGAGGACGTAATTGAGGTTGAGCATGTCATATCATCCTTAGACAGACGAGCAGAGCGAAAGAACAATTTAGACGTTGAAAGATTTGTTGAAAGCCTGTGTGATGGATTTTAAAGGAAATTAAGACGACCATCTATCTCTAGTAGAGTTTACATATAATAACAGTTATCACGCGAACATAGGCATGCCACCTTATAAAGCCTTATATGGGAGAAAGTGCATAATGCCATTGTGTTGGGATGAGTTAGGAGAACGTCAACTTTTGGGACTAAAATTGGTTCAGCAGACAACAAAAATTGTTAAAGACAGACAGAAAAAATAAGCAGACTTGTATAGGCAGAGCAGAGACTTCAAAGTGGGAAGTTACATGTTTTTTAAGGTATCTCCCTAGAAAGGGAAGATAAGATTTGGAAAAAAGAAAAAGTTAAGCCCTAGGTTCATAGGACCTTTTGAGATATTGAAGATATGAAAAGCTATTGGTTTGTAAAAACATAGCATACATATAATCAAATTATACAAATGCAACAGAAATAAGATAAAATTAGATATAAAAATTTTCTACAAACCAAAATCTAGGATCTTTCTTATGCGACTATTATTAATTGAGACACAAATACAAGAAGCAAACATGATATTTGGTTTACTAGTAGTTAAGTACATGAGAGATTATATCATACCTTTGTATTGAGTTATATCAATACTTTTATATTTCTCATCTTTGTCAAGCTTGGTTGCATAAGCCATTAGAGTCTTTGCGGGAGAAGTTGATTCCATACCACCATATTTCTTCAATAAGTCATTAATGTACTTGGCTTGGTTGATGAAAATTTCTTCATCAGTATGTTTCACTTGAAGTCCAAAAAAGAAGTTCAGCTCACTTATCATGCTCATTTCGAATTTACTTTGCATTAGCTTGACAAATCTCTCACACGGCTTTATGTCAGTAGAGCCAAATATAATATCTTCTACATAAATTTGTACTAACAACGTCTTGTCTTTATGTTTCCTAAGGAATAAGGTGGTGTCACTCTACCTCTAATGAATCCTTTTTCAATAAGAAAATCAATGAGTGTTTTGTACCATGCCCTAGGTGCTTATTTTAATCTATATAAGGTTTTTTTCTAATTTATACACATGATCACAGAGAGTTAAATTGACAAAACCTGGAGGTTGATCAACATAAACCTCTTCCTAAAGTTCTCTGTTGAGAAATGCACTATCGACATCCATTTGGAATACTTTGAAATTCATATAAGAAGCATATGTAAGAAACATTCTGATGGCTACAACTTTAGCAACAAGAGCAAAAGTTTCATCATATCCCTTTCTCTTGAGAATATCCTTTAGCCATCAGTCTTACCTTGTTTCTTGTGATCACCCATTTGGTACCGATGACTGGATGATTTTTAGATCTTAGAAACAATCTCCAAACCTTATTTATTTCAAACTAATTTAGCTCATCTTGCACAGCTTCGATCCATCTTGAATCCACCAAGGCTTCTTCAATTTTTTTGGGCTCCATTTGAGAAAGAAAGCTTAGATATAAGCATTCATTCTATGTTATAGACCTTTTCCTGATCCTTGCATTTGGATCTCCGATGATTAGGTCTTGGGTGTGATCTCTTGCCCATTTACTTTCAGTAGGAACATCAATCTTTGTGCCTTCTTGTCTGAGTTCTTCAAGTTTTAATTCTTGTTGAGTAGCTTCTTTAATTTGTTGAGTGTTTAGCTCTAGAACTATAGATTCAACAATCTCCTGATCTAGGACTACAATCGTTGTATCTGACTCTACATCATCAATTTCTGTGATCGTGGGCTTTTGCTCTGCGATCTATGAGTCTGAATCTAAGAACTTATCCAATGAATCAACCTTATTTGGTTCGCCTAAGTCACTTTCGTCGAAAGTAACATGGATCAAAACTTTAACGCTCAGTGTATTCTTGTTAAACACTCTATAGGCTTTACTTTCCATAGAGTATCCAAGGAATATCCATTCATCTGACTTTGGCTAAAATTTTGTTTGACACTTCTTGCCGTTGTTGAGGATATAACATACACAGTCAAATATATAAAAATAACTGATGTTTAGCTTTCTTGCTTTCCACAACTCGTAGGGCGTTCTTTTTAAAGTAGAGTAAATCAAATATCTATTCTGAGTGTAGCAAGCAGTGTTGACTACCTTAGCCTAAAAGTATTCATGAAGACGGTCTGCTGTTAATAGAGTTCTTTCTGCCTCTATCAGTCTTCTGTTCTTCCTCTCAGCTACTCCATTTTGCTATGGAGTTCTTAGAGCAAAGAAATTATGTTGAATAACATTATCTTCATAAAACTGGTTTACCTCAAATACACCAAACTCCCTTCCATGATCACTCCTTATTGCTTTGATTTGCTCGTCCTTCTCATTCACAACCAGCTTAAAGAATTTGATTAGTTGAGAATTGATTTCATCCTTAAAGCTTAAGAAGAATACCTATGTGAATATGATGTAGTCATCTATTATTACTAGTGAATATCTCTTTCCTCCAAGGCTGATAGTTAGGATAGGCCCAAAGAGATCCATGTGTAACAGCTGCATGGGCCTATTATTAGAGTTAACTGCCTTACTTTTTAATGAGCTTCTGATTTATTTACCAAACTGACAGGCTTTGCATGGTCTTTCTTTGACATAACATAGCATTGGTAAGCCTGAGACTAGATCTTTGGAGGTAAGCTTTGACGTGCTTTTGAAGTTCAGGTGGGATAATCTCCGATGCCACAACCAGCTTACGTCTTCTGAAGCTTTGGCGAAGAAGAAAGCTATTTTTGACGAGCTGAGTTCTTCAAGATTTACCACATATACATTTTCTTGTCTAGTTCCAGTCAGCTTCAACGAGTTGGTTTCTAGGTCTTTGACTTGACACTGGTTGTTGAGGAAGATCACTTGATGTCATTTATCACATAGTTGGCTAATGCTAAGCAGATTGTTCTTCAATCCTTCAACTTATACTACTTTACTAACTAATACTGCAACATTTTCAATTGAATCGTATCCTCAAGTTTTTCCAAAATTGTTATCTCCAAAGAGAACTGCAGGATCATCTTTCTCCTTAAAATTTAATATGAGAGCTTTATTGTCAGTCATATGTCTTGAGCATCCACTATCGAGATACTATATGGAATTAGTGAAGCTCATATCCTGCAATAAAAATCAATCTTTATTTTGGTACCCAAATCTGCTTGGGTCCTGACTTGTTAGTATCTTTGGGAACCCATATTTGCTTAGTTTAGGGTCTATAATATGCTGGTTAATAATCATCATAATAAAACATTGCAGCTACATGGTCATACTTTTGACAATTATAGCATCTCATTTGATGTATATTTATGTGTGTGTGTGTGTGTGTGTGTGTGTGTGTGTGTGTGTTTGTATGGAGATCTTCTTATCAAGAACACAAGTGGAGGATAGTTATTGCCTGCCTTTCATCTTGACTGAAATTCCCTTTACTTCCATATTGCTCTACATTTTTGTGGTTTCGTAAAGTAGAAGTCAACTCTACGTTTTAGGCCTGGTTGGTTCGTATAGTTAGTTTTAATTGCATGACTCTACGGTTTTGAATAATCGTAGACATTGGCCTACCTTGTGATTTTACAAAACCCAAACCAGTATGTGACCTATTGTTTATGGGAACAATAATTTCGTTTACAGAGATTACACTGTTAGAAATAATAAGCTCGACAATCTCTTTGGATTTCACAAATACAATGCTTCTATTAGAAATAGCAGTATCGTTAATGTTAGTCTCCATTAATTTTTACACACTTGAAACTGAAGATGAATCTTCAAATCCCAAACCTGACCTATCAGATACCAATCTCTGACTTATCAAATACTAATCTTCGATTTACTATCATTAAGTCTATAGACATAAAAGAACCATTCCACATTGAGATTATCTTTTTCAGCTCTTCTATCCTAGAGGTTAGAATTGAGTCTCTCTGTGCACTGAGTTCACTTATATGTCTTAATTTTTAATTCTTAGCCTCAAGATTAGAGAGAGAGGAAGCACTTTGCAGGGTTGTTTCCAACTCAACTTGGACTTTATCTTTCTCCTCTTGAAGAAGAGAATGGTCCTTTAATAGAACCCTGAACCGTTTCATGTATTGATACAGGTCTAATGTAATGTCATGCAAAACAGTTCTTAAATCATTAATATCAACATCAGGAGAGTTGAAATCGATTACCTCACTGATGTAAATTTCTCGACGATCAGTGGTGATGTTGCTGGTTTTGGCTTCAATGGCCATAAAACAGAGGTTGACCACTTCAGGTCCTTTATCTTCATTGAATTCAAATCTTGAATCATTTTTTGAATCTCTCCATGACCCTTCAGCTATAAGGCCCTTATCCTTTTTCTTATGAAATTTATTGTATCCTTTGGATTCCTTCTTTGAAGCGAACTTTTTCTTGTCTCTCTTTAGCTCTTCTCACAAGGGCTTACAGTTGTAACACAGGTCTTTCTCCTCATCTCTGGAATTGTTGCCTTAAATGTTTTTGAAATACTTTTTTGGTCTGTTGCTACCCTTGTGCATGAACTTCCTTAGCTTTCTGGCCAATAATGTTATATCTTCATCATCATCTTCATCATCATTTTTATTAAAATCCACTTCAACTTGAGCTTTAGACGTTGTCTCTGATGCTTTTAAGGTGGCTCATCTATCTTTCTTCTTTCATCCTTGAATAGTTTATACTCGTTGATTCAGCTCTAGCTCATAAGTAAGAAGGTTACCGTAGAGCTTTTGCACAGTCATTCTGTGCAAATTCTTTGACTCTCGAATAGTAGTTGTTTTAGCATCCTATTTGTTGGGCAGTGCTTTCATACACTTGATGTTAAAACCCTTATTTGGGTAGACATTCTCATATGCTTTTAGTGAGTTGAGAAGTGTAAGACCCCGACTTTTATTGAATAAAATTTAATTTTCTTCATATATTATTCTGAAACAGTTAAGAATATTCATTCTGTCGGGGAATATGGTAGCTGTCGTTAACACTCCAAAATTAATTCTCACTTTCAATCACAAACTCAGTATAATAGCAAGTAAGGGTCAATCCCACAGAGAATGATTAATTTATTTTTATGCCATGTAAACTAAAACTGGGGTTTTGAATTAACTAATTAAACAAACGTAAATTAATTAATAAATTAAAGACTTCGGTTCTTCGGTTCAATCTCACCCTTACAATTAATAATTCAATCATTTAAAATATATTTTTATCCTTCCATGAAACTAATAACCCTATGCAACAACAAGCTTTACTACCCGAAATTTCCCTTATTTTTAATCTAACAAAACAAGCTCTTCATTAGATTCTAACCATTATACAACCTAGAACTAGCTCTCTAAATTTAATATAATGGAAGCATTAATCACAAGTAAATTACATTATTCTATAAGCTCGGACTGTTTAACTTATATCATGATAATCATAGCAATAAACAAAAGCTTGACCATAATCATCTATCACTATTCACTACCAACGATTAGGAACAATATCAATTACACGTAATATAATTCATAAATCTAACAATTGATAATAATTTGATCAACTCAATAGGCCAAAATTAAATCAATAAAACCCAATATCAAATAAACAATTAAAACATATTATCATAAATAATTTCATACAAGAAAGAATAAATAATATTACTGAATTGATTAAACCATTAATTATAATCGGGTTTGAAATTCCCTAGAACTGAATAATAAAATTAGTCAAACATAATAAAAAAGATATCATCTGAGAGAGCTCCTAAATATATCTAATAATTTGCTAATTAATTTACTCTAATGTAATGTAATGTATTTATAGAAGTACAATAATAATCCTAAGCTAATGTGAAATTAAAATCCAATTTGGAATCAAATTAATGCTCAAAATCACGAATAATCCCGTTTCCAGCAATTTTCGCGCAACTAAACAGTCCCTTCGCTCCGTTGACTAAGTCAGCGAGCCAACCGCGCGCATTACGCGCGGTCTGTTCCTTCCAGAGATGAAAACGACGTCGCTCTGATCCTAATTAATATACCTTCCGCGCATTGCGCGAATACTTCTTCTTGCAGATGGCTGAAGCGCCAAACGACGTCATTTCCTCCTTACTACTGATTCACGCATCGCGCGGCCGGCTCCTGTTCCTCACAAACGAGCGCCATGCGCGCGACCAACTCCTTCTGAAATTATGAAACTGCCACCAGTGCTGGTTAATTACGAAATTGCCATTTAACTTTTGCGGAATTTACAGATTTGTCCCAGGCTAATTTTTCCTACAAAATAAAATATAAAATAATTAAAAATAACTAAAAATAATATATAAATAATAAAAACACATAAAATTACATAAATTATATAAAATGACCTAAAACACTAAAAATACTTAAAAACTCACAATTAATTAAGCCTAAAAATACCTAATAAATAGGAATAAAATCCTAATTATCAAATACCCCTACACTTAAATCTTTGTTTGTCCTCAAGAAAAACAAGAATAAAAACTATAAAAATAAAACTAATAACCAAACAACTTACTTGAATTGAACAACAAATCAATATAAATTCAACATTAGCTTCAAAGATTTTTAAAATAATAACTCAAAGAAAATTTTAAAATTATGTAAAGTCCAAAATTCAACATATTTATTAATCTTACTTACTCAAGACCCTTCGTGTGTGTGTGAATCCAAATGTATCAAATTAGCAAAAAAATTTAGATCCGCTCACATAATTAAATGTCTCATAAAAGCTATAAAAAATGGTTAGTTTAACAACAAAACTCTATAGTCTTACTTTTCATAGTACTTTCCACTAATATAGACAAATATAATTAGAAGATCAAAAGGTTTTTAATCTTGATAATTAAACTCACTAGGATTAAAAAAAAAATCAAGTACTTTTTCCGTTTTTTTCTTCTTCTTTTAAATGAGTGCATTTTATGCTCCATCTCATTCTTTTTCTTTTCTTCTGCCTTAGTGAGTGCATTTTATGCTCCATCTCACTTTTCATGTGTTTATGAGTGAGTACGTTTTACGCTTCATCTCAACTCACCACAAGAATTTTTTTTCTCAATTAAACAATTCTAGAAAAATTACCTAAATTATCTCTCCCAAAAATTTTATTTTGCCTCATATTTCACTTTAAATAATGATAAAATAAGTTATAGAACTCAAAAATATCTTCCATAAGCATTTAACCATATAAACTTTCTCTAAATTAAAACTAACTCAAATAAATGGATATAAGTGCATAAAAATTAAATGAATCTCAAACAAAGTAATAACCAATAAAAAGTTAAAAATTCAAACCAAGCAAAAATTTATCCCTTTTCTAAAAGTTATTAAATAAAAATTAAATTTTTTTATCATTGGCTAAAAATTAAAATCCAATTAACTCATTGCTCAAGTGACACATCCTAAATAAAAAATTAACTAACTACTCATTTTCGTAGGAAACACAGTTACACTTAGCACGTGCAACAAGCCTTTAAACCCCAATGTTACCCCAATTTGACGAGTTTTGTCTCGTGAGGGTTTGTAGTGAATTTACACACACAATTTAAAATTGACCTAAAAATAAAACAAATTTTTTTAAAAAAAATAAAACAAATTTTTTTTTAAACAAAATAATTTTTTTTTTTAAAATTCCCTAAAAATAAAATAAATATCCTAAATTTCTTCCCCCACACTTAAAATTTACATTGTCTCCAATGTAAACTATAATGCAAAAAAATAGGCACAAATAACTATAAAAAAAAAAGGAAAAGAAATGCAAATATGATTTATTGGGTTGCCTCCCAAACATCACATTTATTTATTGTCGTTGACTCGACAGCAGACCAAAGTACTACGTCACTCCAACTTCATGAATTTTGAGTACCTCATCCATCACGTTATTCTTCATTGGTAGATTCAATCTGCCTTACATGTGACATGAACGTTTTACTCCCTCTTCAACGAATAGCTATTTAATATGATTGGGGAGAGTCTTTATAGTTGGAATGGGATCCTGCAAAACAAAAGATAGAAAATTTTCGTGAGTAGCATACAATGGAATGGAAATAATTGCATGACTATCTAAAATTATTGGCAAAGAATTGAATGCAGCTTCAGCGTCCTTGAAATTTTGGTTCAGCTCAATTTCTTCTTCTTCCTCTAACTTCAAATTGTTTGTACTTGCATTCTCTAAATTCTCTTTATCTATTTCCCCAAAAATTTCCTCCACCTTACGCATGTTATCATCACAAAGAACATCATTTTCTACATGAATACTGTTCATTTCTACACTGATGTTATTTGCTCCCTCTTGCATCGGCGATGGAAGGAATGACCCTTGAGAATCTAATTGACCAATTGTAGTAGTAAGCTGACTCATTTGATTCTCCAAATTATATATGGAAGTTTTTGTCTCTTGTTGGAATTGTTGTGCTTGAGTCATGAAAGCTTTAAACATAGATTCTAAAGACATATCAGAATTAGATAATTGGTCATGTTGTTGTTGGGGATATGGTTGCTTGTACTGTGGATTATTTGGAAAGTTTTGGTTTGCATGACAATTCACTGGTGAATTCTTATAGCTGAAATGCCCAAGGAAACCACCAGCTGCATTGACTTGTTCATAGGACTCCTCTCGAAGCATTGGGCACATATCAGTTGGGTGTCCTATTGTCGCACAAATCCTACAAGTACCTACAACCATTTGATAAACAAAAGAAGTTAGACTATCAGTTTGTTGCTCATGAGAAGAAATATTTACCTCATTAACATAATCAAGCATGACTTCCATCATTAACCTGCAAAACAAAATTAAACTATAAAAAACTATAAAAATAAAATCTAAGAAAAATTACTAAATTAAAATAAAGTTTACTAAAACACAAAAATAAATTAAAATCATTCCCTAGCAATGGCGCCAAAATATGGTAACTGTCATTAACACTCTAAAATTAATCCTCACTTTCAATCATAAACTCAGTATAATAGCAAGTAATGGTCAATCCCACAGAGAATGATTAATTTATTTTTATGCAATGTAAACTAAAATTGGGGTTTTGAATTAACTAATTAAACAAAAGTAAATTAATTAATAAATTAAAGACTTCAGTTATTTGGTTCAATCTCACCCTTACAATTAATAATTCAATCATTCAAAATATATTTTTATCCTTTCATGAAACTAATAACCCTAGGCAACAACAAGCTTTGCTACCCGAAATTTCCCTTATTTTTAATCTAACAAAACAAGCTCTTCATTATATTCTAACCATTATACAACCTAGAACTAACTCTCTAAATCTAATATAATGGAAGCATTAATCACAAGGAAATTACATTATTCTATAAGCTCGGACTGTTTAACTTATATCATGATAATCATAGCAATAAACAAAAGCTTGACTACAATCATCTATCATTATTCACTACCAACGATTAGGAACAATATCAATTACACGTAATATAATTCCTAAATCTAACAATTGATAATAATTTGATCAACTCAACAGGCAAAAATTAAATCAATAAAACCCAATATCAAATAAACAATTAAAATAGATTATCATAAATAATTTCATACAAGAAAGAATAAATAATATTACTGAATTGATTAAACCATTAATTATAATCGGGTTTGAAATTTCCTAGAACTGAATAATAAAATTAGTCAAACATAATAAAAAAGATATCATCTGAGAGAGCTCCTAAATATATCTAATAATCTGCTAATTAATTTACTCTAATGTAATGTAATGTATTTATAGAAGTACAATAATAATCCTAAGCTAATGTGGAATTAAAATCTAATTTGGAATCAAATTAATGCTCAAAATCGCAAATAATCTCGTTTCCAGCAATTTTCGCGCAACCAAACAGTCCCTTCGCTCCGTTGACTAAATCATTGCGCTAGCCGCGCACATTGCGCGCGGTCTATTCCTTCTAGAGATGAAAACGACGTCGCTCTGATCCTGATTAATATACCTTCCGCGCATTACGCGGATACTTCTTCTTGCAGATGGCTGAAGCGCCAAACGGCGTCGTTTCCTCCTTACTGCTGATTCACGCATCGCGCGGCCGGCTCCTGTTCCTCACAAACGAGCGTCATGCGCGTGACCAACTCTTTCTGAAATTACGAAACTGCCACCAGTGCTGGTTAATTACGAAATTGCCATTTAACTTTTGCGGAATTTACAGATTTGCCCCCAAGCTTATTTTTCCTACAAAATAAAATATAAAATAATTAAAATAACTAAAAATAATATTATAATAATAAAAATAATAAAAACACATAAAATTACATAAATTATATAAAATGATCTAAAACACTAAAAATACTTCAAAACTCACAATTAAATAAGCCTAAAAATACCTAATAAATAGGAATAAAATCCTACTTATCAGAATATTCGATTTATCGGAGAATATTCGATTCGTACGACGACGCCAAAAGAACCAATCATTAGTGGATCCCACAGTGAAATATTATCGGATATAGAAAATGACAGTATTAACCTTATTAAATAAAAATTATCAACGATACTATCACTTTTAACTATTTAAATACCAGTGATAAAAGAATAGTAGCATACGATATTTCATGGTATTTTATAGTAGCAAGCGGTATTTTACAGTAGCACATAGTATTTTACAGTAGCATACGATATTGCACAGTATTTTATATTATTGAACTGATAAAGTGACCATTGCACCGTATTTCATTAATAATTATCATTACACAGTATTTTATATTATTGAATCAATAATTATTATTGCACTGTATTCTACATTATTAAGTCAATAATCATCACAATGCACAACATCTTGCATCGTTGGACCAATAATTGTCACAGTAATAGTCACGAGTATTAAATAGTTAGACAGACTAATTATTTGAATAACACTTAGTATTTAAATAATTGTGATATTAAGTTAATAATATAATAATATAAAAGATGGATAATATAATCTTTAAAAGTATAGTGTGAAGCTTAAAAATGTGAAACATGTGACGGATGGTGTAGTTTAAGATATGAATCATGTGATTTGCTAATGGATTGTGTGGATTAAGTTAGTAAAATGTGTGAATCATATGATTTGCTAATGGATGGTGTAAATTAAGTTAGATTAAGGTGTGAATCATGTGATTAGTTAATGGATGGTATAGATTAAAGTGTGAAAAATAATATATGGTGTAAATTAAAAAATATAAAATGTGTTTTTGGAGTAGTTGGTTAAGTTTTGACAATAAATAGAGGGCTTAACATAAGGAATTTTCATATCTTTCTTACTTATTATTCCTTCCACTTTCTAAATATTCTTAGTATAAGATTTCTCTGAGTGAGTTAAGTATATCTTAAGTGTTGGTGAAGATCGATAAAAGTTGAGTATTATCTAAGCAAATTTTTTCTATAAAATTTATCTCATACACGTCACATGTTGTTTACAACTCTTCCTTTAGAAGAATCTTCTTTTAGAAGATTTATTTTGAAAATTTTCTTTGGAATATATTATTTTAAAATATTTTTTACTTCTCCAAAAACTATTTTGAAGTATATTCCACTATACTACACAAATTTATACTATCAAATCACTTTTAATTATATCATACAAGTTAGTATATACCATGAAATCTATATGTGGTAGTTACTAATTAACTCACTACAAGAAAAGCGCTTAATCCCGATGGAATTAAGATCGACGGAATGAATTCAGTCCTAAATATGTTATTTTCGACGGAATATTCTGTTGAATTTAATTCCGTCGGAAATAATTTATAACCGACCGAATTCGGTCGAGAATATGCAGGATGTTTTAGTGGCAAAGTTCCCGCCACCGCGAAAGTTATATTCGACGGAATAATATTAATGTCAACGGAATTTCAGTCGAACATATAATTAAAACCGACCGAATATTGCCGATGGAATTCCGTCGAAAATAATGTTTTAAATTGCAGTGCTTCAGCCTGATCAGTTCATTTTTGCTTCTTCCTTCTTTAATTTCTTCTACCGTGCTCTCTCTCTCTCTCTCTCTCATTTTCCCTCCGACCCACCACCTTCGGCGCCAGTGTTGCTTCTCCTCCGGTCGTCGGTGTATGTTGTTTCTCCTCCGTGTTGCTTCTCCTCCACCCCGTCCGAGTGTATAAGGTTTGTGTGTGTGTGTATATTAATTTTCTGCTGCATCTTGGTTAAATATATATGTATATATTGTTGTTGAAATTGCAATTATTGTAACTGAAATTATGATTATTTGCTGAAATTGAGATTATTGATGCTCTAAAAATTGGGATTATTGATGCTCTGAAATTTTTTTTGTGCTGAAATTGGGATTATGGATGTTCTGAAATTGGGATATTGTTGCTAAAATTGGGATATTGTTGTTGAAATTGGGATATTATTGCAAGGTATCCACTGCATATTTTTTTTTAAAAAAACATAAGTTATTTCTGACGGAATTTCCGTCGGAAATAACTTTTAGTTTTCCGACTGAATTTTCGACGGAATTAATCCTGACGCGCTTAGATACGATTGAATTGCTGACCGAATTTTCTGTCGAAAATTAGGTAATTCCGACGAAATTTGCTTATTTCTGACGAAAAATTCCGTCGGAGATAAGCTTTTTTCTTGTAGTGACTGATATATATATATATATATATATATATATGTGTGTGTGTGTGTGTGTGTGTGTGTGTGTGTGTGTGTGTGTGTGTGTTGATCAACTCCATAGAAAATAGTATTCAGTCACGTGTTAAGGTAAGAGATATCATTTTCTTTCATCCTCTTAAGCATACTATAGTAAGTATTGTTTGGTAAAATTTCTAAAATAAGTAATAGTTTGCACTTCATCTAATATCTTTTAACATGAACATTTATAATAAATTTCCATCGTTATATTTGAACAGTGAACTATTGGACCATGAATTTTTGACGTATGAACATTTACTTTAATTGTGAACATTGTGGACTATTAAATATTTCTTGTACCGTAAACCTTACCGTTGAACTTCTTTCCTGTAAATATTGGACAATATTCTTAGACTTGAACACCTTTTTCTTTACATCATGTCGACAATTTAAACATTATTTAACTCTGGACACAGTAAAAATTATAAACTTTCGATATCTATTGTTTATCCAATTATTCTTTTTCTTTTGTTCATCATTTATATCACTGTTATTTGTACTAATCATCAAGAATCAAGTTGTTATGAATATCTGTGGCTTGGGGCACAGATGATAGGATGAAGGCGATATAATGGTGATGCGTCTTTTAAGGCATGTGGTGAATGTTCTCTTTAGCCTAAGGCAAAGAAGAACTGTCATTTGGCATGATCATGACCATTAGTGTTTCAGATGATAAAGATTGATGATGATTTTTCTAAAAAAGAGAAGCTAGTAGACATTATGATCTACATGATTTCCCTAATGGTTGTTATTCTTCTATAGTTGTTGATCTAAACTTTGTTCAAGAACTTAACTACAATTGTTGATTTAAAACTTGTTGTTTATATTATTCTATCAAAAACTCAACTGTTTAAAGTTAATGATAATTTATTCAACATTATCTTAGTTATGATATTCTTTACTGGGCTATATGAGCCCACCCTTTCCTTTTTGTTCAATTGTTCAGGAAATGAGAGTGTAGCTGGGACTAACGGGGAGAAAAAAGGAATAGAGTGATGATCCGAGATAGTTGCTAGAGTAGTCTTCACCATATTGTAAAATAGTGTGACAATAATAGTGAAGATTTAGTTGTGTATTACTGGGTAATGTATTGTTGTACTGTATTGTAATAATTATGTTGTAGTCTTTTAATGCCTCAAATTGGGTGGTGTGGGCCCAATGTAGCAGTTATGTTTTTTTTCAGGTAAATGAGAAAATATTTCATATTATTGGGTCAAAAGATACTGCTTATTCTCTGTAACTTCTTATGTTCCTTCATGCATGATCAGTAGAGCTTCCCAGACTTCTTTAGCTGTTGTGAAGTTGACCAGATTTTTAAATAACTCATCTTCCAAAGCCATAAAAAAAATGTTCTTAGCTCTTTTGTCCAACTGCACTTGCTTCTTTTTATTTTTCATCCATTCATCTTTATGTTTGACTATTAACTTGTTTGGATCATCAGTTAATAACTTTGCTGGAATGTATGGACACTTAACTACTGCTTCAAATAGTTCCTCATCTATTGCATTTATATAAGCTTGTATACGAACTTTCCATTTAGTAAATTTTTCTTTAATGCAAAGAGGTGGCTTATTTCCACCATCAAATTCAGAACTAGTTTTATTTTGTGCCATTGATCAACTCAATGTGGTTAAACTTATGTTCAATAGAACCTGCTCTGATACCACTTCTTATTTCCTAGAGGCAAAAAAGATCTAGGGGGGGTTGAATAGATCTTTTTAAAAACCTTGTATTTAAAATATTTATAAATTAAGAAAGTTAATTTATTTAAGCATAACAGAATGTTTATTTGAGAAAATCTCTTCACAAATTTAATAAAATTCTCAGTTCTAAATTTAGTTATACTTATGGAAATTATTCGCAAGCAGTTAAAGTATAATACATAAATGTAAGAGCGGAAAGTAAAAAGACACAAAAAATTTAAGTGGTTCAGAGAACAAAGATCTCCTAGTCCACTCTTCTGCACTTCTAGCAAGAAATCCACTAAGGATGCAGGTCACTAAGACCAAGGTCCACTAAGAACCATTACAACAATGAATCACTAAGATTCCTTTAAGTCACTCAGACTTGGTAGACGTCACTAAGACCATATCATTAAGATCTCTTCAAGTCACTAAGATCTCTTCAAGTCACTTAGACTTGGCAGTAAGAAGGTCACTGAGACCAATAATCACAATTGATGAATTGATTTAAGAGGTGCTGCTAAGTGACTTTAAGTCCGATGAATAATGACTTAAGAGCAGAACAAGTTGTTCTTAATCATAGGGTAGAGCGTTAATATTTTAACAGCGATTCGACTTGTAATCTCTTGCTTGTTCTTGTTGGATTGAATCCTGATGTCCCTTATATAAAAGACCTTGGGATTTTTCGTTGAAAAGTAGTTATTGCTTATTTAATGCCTTAATTTTTTAGGATATTTGATTTTGATATTAAGGGATTATGTCAGCTTGCTTTTGGCTCTACCTTCACATCAGTTTACTAAAAATAGTAATCACGTGTCTGATGTCACTCGATCAAAATAGTTGTTAGACACAACCTTTTCTGATTTTCATTTTGAACTTGGTATGATCAGCAGTCGTCTTGAAGCTCTCACCCTTCAGATCATCTCGATGTCAGTCCACTGTCAGACCTGTTTATGATTTCAAAATTAGCTCTAATAGTTTGTCTTGCTTTACGATCAAATCATACTCTGTGATCCTTATTCAGCTCAATATAGCGAATGTCAAACTTTACGATTCAAGATTAAACTCTACGATATCCTTTGATCTTTATGGTCTTGGAGCAGACTTTGCGATCATCTTGATTCTAACATCTATACATTCATTAAGCTCATAAGATCAACTTAACAAGTTTGATTTTTCTATTCTAAGTCCTTATACATCAATTTCACTATTAAGGACTTCACAAAAGCTATTAGATATAAATATACATTAATAGTTAAATCAAATCATCATCAAATTATTTAAATATGCATTTGTACTAACATAAGATATACTTGTGAAAACTTAGAATAATTGTGATGCCCCCAAATCTAGGCCTACATAGCTCAATTTGAGACGTCATAAAATACACGATTTCTAATACAAACAGTATATAAAACAGAAATACAGAACTCAATAATACACAACTAAGTTTTCACTATTATTGCCACACTATATATAACATGTGAAGATTACAATAGCTATCTCTCGGACCGTCACTCCATTCCCCTGCTAGACTTAGTTATTCTCTCGTTTTCTGAAAAACAATTGAACAAAAGAAATGGTGAGCTCAAACAGCCCAGTAAGAAAATATCATGACTAAGATAATGACAAAAAAATTATCATTAGCCTTCAACAGTTGAGTTCTTAATTGAATATAATAGACAATAAGCTTTATATCAAGAACTGCAGTTGAGTTCAGATCAATGATAGCAGCGGAATGAGCAATCCATTAGAAAATAATGTAGACTATGATATCCACTCGCTTCTCTTTTTAAGAAAAATATCAACTTTTATCATCTAAAATACCACTAGTCATGATGATACAAATTCACAGTTCCTGGTTATAATCATGCAAGTCAACAGTTCATCTTTGCACTACGGGCCAAAGATATGTAATATATCACAAACGATCATGATTATACCAGTATTCAGCCTTTGGTCATAATCATACCAAACAACAGTTCTTCTTTGCCCCCGGCCAAAGAGAACATTCACCACGTGCCCTAAAAGACACAACAATTATATCGCCTTTATCCTATCATCTGTGCCCCAAGCCACAGATATTCACAACAACATGGTTTTTGATGATTAGAATAACAACAGTGATATAGATGCTGAATCAGAAGAAACAGTATGATCAATAAATATCGAATGTTTATGATTTTTCTTTGTGCAGATTCAAATAATGTCTAAATTATCAACATGATATGGACTCAAATTCAAGAATGATATTCAAGATCCATAGTTCAGAATAACGGTTAAGGTTCAATAGAAAGATTTAGAAAAATAGGAAGACTCAATTGAAATGATATTAGATAAAGTACAAACTATTAAAGAATATATAATCATTTCAGGAAACTTTACCAACAAAAGACAAATACGAAGAGTAATTCACCAAATATGCGGTAGTCCGCGTAGTCAGGTTATTCTAAGATATTAATAAGGAATGAATATGAAAGGTTATTCACCAAACATGCGGTAATCTGCGTAGTTAGGTTATTCCCACAAATTAATAAAGAATGAATACGAAAGGTTATTCACCAAACATGCGGTAGTCCGCGTAGTTAGGTTATTCCCACAAATGAATAAGAAAGGTTATTCACCAAACATGCGGTAGTCCGCGTAGTCAGGTTATTCCCATAAATTAATATATGGAAATAAATGACACATCTTACAAGTAAGAAAGAAACGATATTATTTTCAAGAATCAAATAATAATAATCATTTACTGTAGTAAGTTTGAATAATAGAAGATGAAAAAGATGGTATCCCTTGCCTTAACACGTGACTGGATATGAAGTTGATCAACCTATATTTTTATAATTTAATTAGTAACTACCATATATAATTTCATGGTGTATACCAATTCGTATGAAATCATCAAAAGTGATTTAATAGAATAAAGTAGAATAACTTCAATATAGTTTTTGAAGAAGATAATATTTCAAAATAAATCTTCCAAATGAAGCTTTTCAAAATGAATCTTCTAAAGGAAGAGTCTTCTAAAGGAAAATTTATAAACACCGTGTGATGTGTGTGGTTACTTATATAATTTTTATAAAAAAGACTTACTTGGTCAGTACTCGTACACTTACAGATCTTCACAAATACTCAAGATGACTTTAGCACACTCAAAGAGAACTTATACAAAGAAATATTTGGAGAGTGAAAGAAAGAATTAAGCAATGAAATTTTTATGAAAAATCCCTAAATTAAGGTCTCTATTTATAGCCAAAAAAATTATCATAAACCAAGATTTTCTAATTTAATCTAAATCGTATATTTTAAGATAATGCTTAATCTATACCACTCATTTCATCTTTTAAGATTTTCTTAATCTAAATCATTTATTTAAAGATCATCTTTAATCTATACCATTCAATTTACTTTATATATTAAACAATTAACTTTATATAAATCAATTAACTTTATATATATAAATAAATAACTTTATATAATTTATTATAATAAAAACAAATAACTTTATCAATTCAATAATTCAACAATTATTCATTATTATGACTAATTGTTATAAATGCAGTGTAGTTGACTTTCTGAGTTAGATAAGTAGAGAAATTAACTAATAATATAATACAACAGTTTAATCAACATCATAAAAGAGATAACAATAATGCTGAAAATAAATAAACACGTTACTATGTAATGACAATTATTGATTCAGTAATGTGAATTACTGTGCATATGCTACTATGACAATTATCAGCTCAATAATATAAATTATTATGCATGTGACAATTATTGGTTCAATAAAGTCAATATAGTACAATAGCCACTTTATCAGTTCAATAATATAAAATACTGTGCAATACCATGTGCTACTGTGCAATACTGTGTGCTACTGTGCAATACCATATGTTACTATTCTTTTACCATCAGTTATTTTAACAGTTAAAAGTGATAGTACCGTTGACTATATTTATTTAGAAAGGTTATGTATGTTGTTTTTTATATCCAACAATAATTCGTTGTGGGGATTCACCAATATTTGGTTATTTCGGTGTCGTCGTACGAATCGAATATTCCCCAACAGAACGAATATTTTCCGATAAAACGAATATTCTCCGACAAGATAAAATTTGTACAAATATTTCTTAATTTTTACTTTTGTCAATTTATTCATTTACCTTTTTCAAAAATATATATATAAAGAAAAATTTAATTTGTGTTTCATAAAAATCGGGGTCTTACAATAATCATCTATAAAGGTAATGAAGTATTTCTTATTACCATGAGATTTAACATTTAATGGACCCCACATATGTCTTAATGCCCCAACCCGAAAAGTTTATTAGATTTTTGTCCTTCTTTAAAGGGTTTTCTTGTCATTTTTCCTTTTATATAATGCTCACAAGCTGACTTTTTAACACCAATCATGGCTGGTAACAAATTTCTTTTCACATTTTGTTTCATTTTAGAATTTTTCGAATGCCCTAATATATAATGCCATAAATCATTCATACAAACATTATAAGACAAAAAAAAAAAAGTTAATCTTATTATTATTGTTTTCAACGTTCATTATAAACAAAAAGTTTAAACAAGTCATGATCGGGCTCAAATTTGCCCGTAACAAACACTTTTTTTTCCTTTCCAATTAAAACCTTCTTGTAAAAACGTACTTCCAAGCCATTCTTCAAGAGAGCAGGAACCGAGATCAAATTACGTCTCATTCTAGGAGCATACATAACATTCTTGAGTAGCGTAATACTGTTCCTAAGAACCAATTTGTAGGTGCCTATACTATCCACATCAAAGTAGGTATTGTTTCCCATGAATATTCTTTACTCTCCTTTCTTAAGTTCTATGTATTCGGTCAAGTCCTGCTTGGTTTTAGCAATATGGCGGGTTGCCCCAGAGTCAATCCACCATCCATCTATATTCGTGGAAACATGTCTAGCATTGCATTCAGTTACACCAACAAACTCTCGTTTGTTAGGTCCACTTCATTCCGAGTGATTAATATCACCTTTATTTTCTTGCTGTTTTTGTGGACAGTTGGCCTTCAAATGACCAAATCTTCCACAAGGGTAGCATGCGCTTTGAGGTACCTTTTTCTAATTTTGTTGTGGCTTGAATCCTTTAAGTTTTCCTTTAGAGGGGCCCAATTTCAATTGGTTATAGCTTTTGTTTTGATTCTTGTGACTAAAATGTGTTTATGCAACATTTAGCTCTTGAACCAAATTTAACTCGGTTCCGTTTCAACATTCAACAATGTCATGTTCCACTACAACTACAAGTGCTGTTGGAAGATTAGTAACTCTTGATGGCGCCATTCAATCGCAAAGAAGTTGCTTCCGTGTAAAGAAAACGAGGCAAGATGTTCAAAATTATTGCAATATGCATACTTTCTGAAAATTCATGTCCAGTTGTAAAGTCTTTTACCATTACTACAATCATCTTGTTGCAATGTATGATGACACCGTCACTCTCTTCCATTTTGTAGGAATTATACCTATATAGCAAAAGCTGCGCATTAACCTCAGAAGTAGTGTCATATTTTGTCTTGAGTGCATCTCATAGTTTCTTTGCAGTTTCATATACTTCAAACACTTCGATTAGATTGTCTTCTATGAACATCAACATAAGATTTTTCGCCTTTTTGTCACAGTTTTTTCACTGCTCATACTCCCTTTTCTCTGCATCATTAGGAGAGTCACCTAAAGTAGGAGCACTGCCTTCTAAGACAAAATCCGTGTTATCATGGATTAATTAGTCCATATTTGATTTTTCTGCTCCACATCATGTCATTGTGGGTGTCATTCAAGCAATCAATTTGCTAGCCATTTCAGAACTGATAAACCTTTTAAACAAAAAGAAAACAAACAATTACGAAACCTCAACGGAACTGAAAACAATTGCCCAAAACATAATTTCTAAGGAAAAATTGCAGTGGCCAGATTAAGGCTTTAATACCAATGAAGTAAGTACGCACTTTGGAAATTTGGGTTTGGAGGGGACTCCAGGAGCGTCAATTTTCTACTTGATTCTTTTAGCACATCTTTTCTATAGATTTCACCCACTATATAGAGGCGTTCCAACACTCTCTGTCCCCCACGAAAACACGTACGCCTCACTCTAACGTAACAATATCCTAACCGGTTACCAACTCTTGTCTGTTAGTATTATCCTAAAATAAAGGGATTTCTTATTTTGATTAAGTAGCTAAAATAACAGTACTTGTGTCGGTTAATCTTTATTTATTTATAACATTAACTGTAAAAAAATAAATTAATTAAAACTGACAGCAGCAATAAGACAATTAGATGATCAGAGAATAAGACATCAAATTTGAAGTCCAGAAAATCACCATCCAAAATTCTTTCATAAATTAACGAAGGTACTATTCATGCATATCAAACAAAGACTTGACCGTTAAGAAAAGACAAAACGAAAGTTTGCCCCCATAGTGATTAACCCAATTTGTGCGATAGACAACTAGAATTGTCATGCATATCAAACAAAGACTTGACGGTTAAGAAAAGACAAAACTAAAGTTTACCCCATAGTGATTAACCCAATTCGTGCGATAGACAACTAGACTTTTAATTTATGATAAGTCTATTTACACAAAATCAATCATAAAAATTAATCTTAACCATTAAAAAGTGGGACTTTACATTAAAATCTGTGTAATACTCCACTTTTTAATAGTTAAGTTCAATGTAGTGGTTGAATGTTTTGTACATAGACTTGTCCTTTAATTTATACAATTGACAAATTATACTAATTAAATAATGTAATTAATTAGATAATTCTGTTAAAAATTATTAACAGAAGTTAACAAAAAGAAGACATGGAATGAAAGAAATAGAAAATCCATATAAACATGAGTTGACAAGAATACAAATGAGGTCTAAGTAACATTACTTAGTAAAGAAAAATGTTAATTGCATACCACATACTCTTTACATATAAAGCTCCGCAAAAGGGTCGAGTTCTTTTTTCCATAAAAACAATATCAAGTTACTATCGAGTGTTTCAAAAACTATCATAATTAACCTACTAGGGCAAACAACATGGATTATTTCCAAGTGCTTGGATCTTGCTGTATTTGTTTTCTTAATCATTCACACCTGCAAATGGAAAATTTAAACTAGTTCCAGAATTATCAGGCAATACTTTTAGTTAAAGTAGATTTTCACTAAATAAAATGTGCATTCACCATAAATTAACTTCGTCAAAGTCCTTGCCAGGGGGTTGGTTCTGAAGGACTTATGAGAGAGTTGGCATTTATGAAATCCATTTACATGAAGGCCTTTGAGTTAGAGGAGGCTTTGCCCAAACAAACCCAAAAATTGTACCACCAAAAACTCCCTTAAATCTATCAGATGAAGCCATGTTCAATGCTCTGCTCTAAGACATCTGTTAGTTGAGCAAAACATAACCATAAGCAAGAATGCTGACACTTGGCTAATGTGGGTCAAATCCAAAATATACCCAAAATTATGCAAAATAACTTGCCTGAGGGAAGGGCGAAGCTGCCATCCATATGGAGGATGGTAAAATTGTTTTTCTTCTGCTGAATATTTTTTTCCCTTAACATATACATTTCTAGCAGTTCTAAACTTCAGGTCAAAATCGTACTTTAGATTTTGAGCCTTGTATAGAAACCCTAGAAGTGGCATCAGGGATGTATGTCATTTGAATATTTGTGTGCCCTAAAATAGAACGCGATATGCAGTTCTTACTCAGTTTCTGTTTTTACATGGTATTAATGTAAGAATAAGTTTGTCCAAAGTTGGTATCGACAACTTTTTTCATGTTCCATCTTTAATAAGTTCCTGTCCTAAAGATAGATTCTCTCTAGAAAATTTCATGGACACGTGTTGTTAATGTTCAATATTTTCATTTTGTAACGGTATTTAATGTTCAATAATTACATATGCAAGTTCCCAAAACTAACCTTGCATGCACAGGAATTCCTCAAAATCATTCCAAAATGATAATAAAAAAAAATCAACAAGTTTGTCAAGTTTGAAGTTTATATACAACCACATTAACTACTTTACTAATCAGACCTTAATACTACATTTGAATTAAAAGAATGGAATGGGTGAAAAAATGAAATGGATAATGGAATGAAATAGAACGTGAAATGATTCATTCCATCCTAACTGGAATAAGTCATTTCATACTCTTTTCAGAAGAATAAATTTCATAAATTTAGGAGGAATGAGAATAGTCCACTCCATTTCAATGGAACAACCAAACACAATTTTTTTTATTTCATAGAAATAAGTCATTTCATTCCCACCTTCATTCCTCCGATCCAAACATAGGATAAGAAATTTTAAAGTACTAAAGGATCATTCAATCAGCCAATCATAATTGTAGCTATCTATCAAAGATTTTTAAGAACAAGTAATCAGTAATATTCCAAAAAATACTTGAAAATCCAACAATAATTATGTTGTTCCCACAACACACCATTGATGTAGTTGAGATTACATAAATAAGACAGCTGCTAATTAAAGACATAATATAAGAAAAGATTACACTGACGGGCACATACAGTTCTGCATCGATCAATTTATGCGTAGTATCCGGAACTTTCCACTGCCATCAGACTTGCCAAACAAAATCTACAACTTCCAGCAAAAAACAACACATTTATTGGCCCCCTCAGTAAAGAACTTCCTGTTGAGTATCTAAAACTTATCCACTAAATCGGATTCTTTGGGTTGGTAAATAATGTTTTGAAACATGTTTCCTAGCTTGTCATTATGTTGAACCATCGCTTCCAGGATCTCATCTTCAGAGACTGCAGATGACATTTTTTCCTTACAACTGTCCATGTCCTTAGAAGAAAAGACCAGCTCGGATAAACGCTCCTTCGCAATCTGCCGTTCGTACCTTTCAACCTCCATCATCCCAGCAATAAGATGGTAAATGTACACAATCTTCCTCTGGCCAAGCCTGTATGCTCGGCTGATAGCTTGCCTCTCCACAGATGGATTCCAAACAACATCAAGCAAAACAACTCTTGAAGCGCCCACAAGATTTATACCTTCAGAGCAAGCCTTTGTTGAAGCAAGAAGCACGCGGACTTTGCTATTAGGATCATTAAGAGAAGTAATTGATGATTGACGCTGCTTTTCATCAAGTTTTCCGTCCATATACAATACCTCTCTTCCTTCATTCCAATTAAATTTAGTTTCAAGTTGTTTCAGTATGATGGTTAACGGGTCAAGATATTGGCTGAAAACCAATACCTTCTCATCACATGCCACACACAGCCTAACAAGCTCTATGACAAATTTGGTCTTCACTCCAGCATGGGGATCCATTTTATGCTTTTCAAGTTGGGCACTATGAGCTGAGAACTCAGCGTTTTTAACCCAACTTCCAGGCAAGAGCGAGGGGTGGACTGATACTAGTGTAACCAAATGGGAAAATTCCAGGTAGTTCTTTCCATCATCCTTGCATTTTAGGAGACTAAACAGGCTTTTCTGCAAAGCTGTTGGCCTTAAAAGAATTAGGGCATCCCTCAACCCAGGAAGCTTTTCTTGAAGTATGGTTCCTTTATGTACATGTACAAAGGGATCAATCATAGCTTTCAGTTCCCTTAGTTTATGATGAGAATCACCAATGGAATTGGTCATAGAGGCCCATTTACCTCTTGATGCTTTGCTAATTTCCCTATTATCTTTCTTCAATTCTCCATTATATTCAGAAAAGAACCTATCAGCAAATTTAGGGTTCACCAAGCACAAGGTATTATATAGCTCGGTGAAATTATTCTGGAATGGAGTTCCTGACAGGATGATGCGCCTCTTTGTCTCAACCTTAAACAAAGCCTTCCAGATAAGACTTTGCTCATTGCGAGGTGTGTGCCCTTCATCCAGTACTAGAAGGCTAGAAAGTTGAAGAAGGGCTTTCCCCATTTGTTCTTCTTGAGGGTCGCATTGAGCTTTTCTTTTCATTTCACCTCCTCCTGCGAATTTCTCAAACAATCTATAGCTGATTCCCAAAACACTTGTGTCGTTTTTCCATGATAACAACTTAATAATGCGGGTAGCTTTTCTAGATTTCACATTGTACCCAACTTTCTTCAGAAAACAGACAGCAGCTTCATTTTCCTGGCCTGACAACTCCAGATTGTTTATATTGTGAAATGGTACATCAATGTTCCATTTCTTAAACTCTTCTTCCCAAGTAAGCAGCATGCTCCGAGGAGCTATAATTACTGGTCTGGATTCTGGGTACAGTTTCATGAATGATTGGAGAAAGACTATACTCAGGCGGGTTTTCCCTGTACCTGGGGCATGCGATATTATGCATCCACTCCCACAACTAGAAAGGGGCTTCTCCAAATTCTCAATGCATATACCTCCAGCTATATTTTTCCAAATGAATTCAAAACCTTCACGTTGATGTTCAAACATACTGCTTTTAATTCCAGGTATCAAATCCCACACTGTGCCTTTGTTGTGAATGGAGACTTCAAAACCATACAGGTTTTCAGCACCAGTGTCTTGGAACTGCAAGTCAGAGTATAAGTCGTATGCTTTATCAAAGGAATACTTCCCAGGCCTTCCGCTAGGATGCTTGCTCTGTGTACAAAACCAAGTTCCAAAAGAATATTTATTTAACGATTAATTAGTAGACATTCTGAACGGGCAATGATATAAAATGAAAGAGGACGAAAATTTAAGTTTACAAGCAAACTACAAAACCACTAGAAATATTGCAAACTTTGGGTACTCAAATGAATGCCTTTAGTTTTAATCTAATCTTATTGACGTGGAAATAAAATATATATATATATATATATATATATATATAGCTTATATCATCGCAGATGCTCCAACCTGTTAATATTCTCATATGTGGAGGAAGAATGCATTGCTGTACATACGCACAGCTTGGTCTTTGCAGTTAATCGGTATGATTATTTTCAGGACAGAGCATTAGAATCTAGCTAAAGCAAGTCCAGAACAACATATTATATTCTTAAAATCATTTCATATATTAGAAAGAAGCAAGTACCAGGACCTACACATGTCGATAAACAAATGCACTAGGAACAAAGATGGAGAATCGATTACATATGCTTAACAGTCAAAGCTAGGCCCTTTTATTTGGTATAAAAGAATTCTAAACAAATCCACCAAGCCTGTAACTGCTTAAACTGGCAGCTTGTCAGCAGTTTCAAAATAAACATATTTAATTGTTATTTCCATAAGGAAATTTGATATTTCTACAGGGCCCTCCCTCATTTTCATATTACCATTCAAGAGAGGAGCTTTGCTGAAATATTAAATTTCTTTGCTGAAATATTAAATTTCTTAGTAGAAATATCAACATAATATGTTCAAGTTATTGGTTGGAAACCATAAAAGCATAAGCAAATAGCAGAATCTGATTCCAAATATTGTGGATCCTAATACCGCCTTGTTAAATTCAGTGTAACACATCATTATTTCAGGCTCATAACACCAAGTAGAAGTCTAGTAGTACGTCATTACTAAAAATCAAGTCAACATTGGATAAAAGACCAAGTCCGTATGACTTACAAAAGAGGGTAGTATATGTTTGATCTCCAGATGCACATAAAAGCAATGTCTGCATATAATCCCGATTTCTTCATCAAGCCTAAGTTGATGGAAGCCACGACTGCAAAGAGTAGCTGAATCAGCTTCAGCTGGACATACTGTGTCATCATTGTTAACCTGCATATCATCAAACGAAAGATGAATACCTCTAGATGGAAAGTGAATTAATTTAAGAGCTTAAAAATGTTAATGGCACTTATGATATTGGAGAATCCAATTAAGGGAAAAGGGAAAAAAAGCTAAGAATGTTCCTTTTAAGTATACCACAGGCACTGAAAGGAGAAAGCCTTAAAAAAATTCATCAAGTAACAAAGACACGTCATAAGAAACAAATATGCGGTGAAATGCCTTGCTATAATAATGGTAGAACAATAGATGTATCCGCTGTGGCCAAATAAAAGCTTCTTAACAAATATACAAGAACTAAAAAGTGTTTTGGGCTGTCATTCTTGATAACTTGCAAAAATAATAACGAAAAAAAATAATATTGAAATCAGTTACTTCTATGACAATAAATTGTGCTTTTGCTTATTCTAAAAATAAATAAAGGTAGATAGGCACCAGAGTTATAAAAATCACTAGGTGGACCAAGGAGGTGTCTAGTGCCAAACTGGGGATTAATCGAACCTAGGCGGGAGACAATTATTTAGGTCGAGGTCTATGTGCCCAAAAAATTGGGGCACTAGAGAATCGCCTAGCGCCTAGATGGGTACTAATCGAATCTAGGCGGAGATTTTTAAAACACTGTCAGGCACACAAAAATGCCTAGGCATGCTACCCATATATGGATACAAGCACTTGGACACAAATACTGAGAGTCACACAGGATCGGTTTACAAGAGGACAAACAGAAGAAAGCTATAGTACAGGTTGCAAAGGCATAAGTTAATGCATGCGATAAGACAAACAATTTTATGGCTGTAAAAGTATACTATAATTTAGGTTGCAAAGGCAAGTATGATTCCACGCATACATTGGCTCACAGATGTCATCAAGTATTATAAGAAATTCATTTCGAGCAAGAATAACGATTGTCATTCTTAACCTGGCAAGTTATCTGGCGTATGCTAATACTCAACTCTTAGGAAAACAGAATAGCCATCTATGTCACAAGTTAAAAATATATAATCCCCCAGTTTCTCCCTTTGACATGGAGTATATTCTATTACTTAGGTCAGACACATGAAAAATAAGTGTATCTTATTCAATCAGCATGAAACATGGGCTAACAGAAAGATATAGATAAAAAAACTGCAGGTTTTATTTTGTATATCACAAGTACATTAAGCAGCACATAAATTTCAAATATTACTATAACTTACAGAGATTTTGTTTTTTTGCTACCTACTGAAGCACACGGAAGACAATATCCAAGAAGCGACAGTTATACATCTAAGATAAAAGTTAAAATTTATCAACAAGAATGCAAACAAAGCAGTATAAAAAGCATATAAAGTTATGTGGTTTCATGCGAAACATCTAGTTTAAGATGCATAAAAGCGCTTTATTAATAATGTACTTCAAGATAAGACTATGAAGTTTTGGGCTTTCTGCCATCAATGCCAATTCTTAGCTCCAGCTAACTAAATATTCAAAATTTAAAGTTCACAAAACTGGTGACATTTTTCCGAATTAGGAAAATTTTAAAAAGGAGGAGAAAAAAAGCTGGTCAGTAGTATAGTCATACACCTCATCGAGTCGACAATAAAACATTTCAAAATAATGAAAAAAAAAATCTACAATTATTCTAGGAACAAAAAAACATGGCATATTACTGGCCAACTTACTTTTGAAAAATATATCATAATAATAGGCAGAGTGTTCTAGAATTGTACAAACAAAGAGAAGTTATTTTTTTTACCAATGAACTAGAAAAACAGCATTGTTAAATAAGAAAGATACTCTTTACGATACGTAATTAATAGATCAAAATCATAATACCAAATAAGTATATGAAATTTGCTCCTTTTTGTGCAGGCTAGCTTAATGATAACTTACTAAGGAAGAGGAACCAATCTCTTCAGCCATGAGACACATATGCATCTCAGCAAAAAGATTATCAACTTCTTTCTCCCATTCTGATTTCTCTGGTGGTTTTGGATCCTGTTCTGCAAGGCTGAACTTGTAAACCAATTTTTCTTTAGCGGGAGTTTTTTCTTCAGAAGCGAAAAACTTTTCCGGAATACTCTCTTCCTCATTACACATGGAATCAGTGAGAATTTTGAGGGGGTCAAAAAAAATTCCTGCACGGAGGTTCTTTCTTCCAATGGACTTCCCCAACTTTCCCTTGCGTTTTCCACCATCATTGCGCACAGCACTGCCACCATTCTCATCATTATCACCATCAGTCCCAGAAGAAGAATCACTGTCCTTGTCTAGATGAATAGGGTGACTAGCTTTTCCTGCATTCAGTTTCTCCTTTCCAGATATAGAAACAGAACGTGAACGAAGACGACTTGCCACGCCTTGAGGCTCTTCAACATTTTGCTTGTTAGAATCAACTAAGATATCCAATCCACAAACTCTTCTTTTCTTTAACCCGCTCACTCTTGCTGCATCAGTTTTCCCCTTTTCCTCCTGTCCCTTATTTCCTTTACTTCCTTTGTTCCTAATAGTCCTGCCATTCCCATCTTTGCTCTTATCATCCCAACAGGAATATTCTTTCCTCTGGGAACAGTGTTTAAATTTTTCCCCCAATATGGCCTCAACGGCTTTTCCTTTTCCCTTTCCCTTCCCATTAAACTTTACTCTCTCAAACCCACTCTCAGTAGTATTCTTATTCCCCTTTCCACCAACACCATTTTCTTTCCCATTTCTATGCACATTCTCCTTCTCCTCCTCCTCCTCCTCCTCATCATCATCATCCTTTTCTTCCTCTATTTCCTCATGAAAATATTCCTCAATATATTCACTAGAATCATCCGAACTATCAGTATCACAGGTAGACGAATCATAAGATTCCTCATTATCCTCTTCACTAGATGATGATTCTGACTCCTCCAAGTCAACTGAATCAAAAGACTGATTTTCACTGGCTTTCATTTTTCGCTTCAAAGGTCCAACATTTTTCTTCCCCACACTAATATTTTTAACTCGCTTTCCTCCTCCTTTCTTTCCCTTATCTTCTTCACTAGACCCTAATTCTAAGTCCTCTGAATCATCTGTATCAGCAAACAAATTATCACCGGCTTCCACCTTACCCTTCAAAGTTCCGACCTTTATTTTTCCCAAATTACTAGTTCTTACCCCTTTTCTTCCATTTCTCTTTCCCTTGTCATCTTCACTAGCTTCCAGTTTTCTCTTCAGGGGTCCAACATACCTCTTCCCATCATTTCTATTTTTAACCTCTTCACTGGATGATGAATCAAACTCCTCTGAATCATCCGAGTCAACATACTGATTATCACTAGCTTTTACTTTCTCCTTCAAATCTCCAATCTTTTTCTTACCCACATTGCTACTTTTCCCCCCCTTTTTCCTCCCTCTCCTTCTCTTTTCCTCTTCACCGGATGAGGAATTGAACTCCTCTGAATCATCTGAATCAACATTTTGATTATCACTAATTTTGGCTTTCTCCATCAAATCTCGAACCTTTTTCTTACCCACATTGCTACTTTTAACCCAGCTCATTCCCTTATCCTCTCCACCGGATGATGAATCGAACTCCACTGAATCATCTGTCTCAACAGAATCAACATACTGATAATCACCAACTTTGGCTTTCCCCTTCAAATTTCCAACCTTATTCTTACCCACATTGCTACCTTTTCTTCCCCCTCTCTTTCCCTTATCCTCTTCACTCAAAGATGATCCTAACTCCTCAGAATCATCTAAATCAACAAAATGGTTATCCCTAACCTCAACTTTCCTCTTCAATCCCCCAACCCCTTCCTTCCCCACATTGCTATATCTAGCCCCCTTTTCTCCCCCTTTCTTTCCCCTAGATAAAGAACCAAGTTCCTCAACAACCTTAAGTACATCCGAATTTCTAGAATTGACCGTATACTCGCCATCAAAATCATCCCCCTTTATTTTCAAACGTGAACCATTTGTCTCAGGTACCAACTCACAAACAAATTTCACTTCCTCATCCTCACTCTCATCATCACCTCTCTTTGACCCCCTTCCCAATTCTCTACCCTTTTCAGAAATTTTCCTAATTTCCTTATTTACCCCAACTCCATTATCAGTTTCCCCTCTTCCCCCCTTTCTCAATTTCAAAATTCTTTCATCCCCTGCACCAACCCCACTCAACCCATTAGCCCTAGTACCCCCCTTCAACTTCAATTCCAAATCACCGGCACCACCACCGTCGCCGTCACCGGCACCGGCACGTTTCGCCTTCTTCCTTATTCCCTTCAAATGCCTCGTAATCAAATGTGACCTTGTACGCTTAGCTATTGGATAATTACTGTAATCCATTCTCACCTAGCCGATCATCACAAAAACCTAAAATCCAACAACAACAAAAAAATCAATTCAACACGATCATTACAAACATTAATATTTATATATACACACAACACACACACACACACATACACTCTCTCTCTCTCTCTCTCTCTCTCTCTCTCTATATATATATATATATATATATATATATATATATATATATACACGCGCGCGATAGATATAGAGAGAAAAAACTTACCTGAGAAGCTGCAGCAGAAGATGTACGAAAGTTGAAAAATCAAGTTCAAAGTTAAAACTTTTTGTGAGAGAAAATAAAATGGAGTAAAACTAGAGAACGAATGAGAGAAAGTGACGCCGGAAATTGAGAGAGTGACGCCGGCAGAGAGAAAAATATATGTATGTATAGATTTAGAGAGAGAATATATATGTATAGATTTAGAGAGAGAATATATATGTATAGATTTTGGGAGAGAAAGTATATATGCATAGATTTTAGAGAGAGAAAGGGACAATGAGAACGGAAAAGGTGCGAGCAAATAATGCATGCAATTCCTCAGTACTTATGGGAAGTCGAAGACGAATCGGGGACTAAAACTACTGGGTTAGTGAACAGTATTAGCTGTACTTGACAAAATACCTAAAGTACCCCTAGAGAGTTTAATGCTAACTAGTCAAATTAATACGAATTGGATTTTGATAAGAGACAATTTAGGGTGGTTAGTGTAGACGAATACGGTTACACCCCTAAAAATAAAACTCATTGTAAACCAGGGCTCCACAAATTTAAGGATACAAGTTTAATAGACTCTGTGAGATATAGGTTAATTTATATAAAAAAAATTATAAATATTTAATAATTTATTATTTTTTTTTATTAACATAATACATGTATAATTTCAATGATTTGATTTAGCATATTTTACTATAATTGAAATGAATTTAATTATATTTAATATTATGTGTTTAAAAATTATAAATTAATTGTTAAGAAGAATTTTTTCACATTTCTAAGTCCAGAATTTGAGAAAAATTAATTACATTTATTTAAGTAAAATTATATATAACTTTTAATATTTCAAGAAGAAATTTTTCTTATTTTTCATCCATAACTCGATTGAAATTAATTATAGTTATTATACCACATTAAATGTAATAATACCATTTGAGTTAATTCATCAATTAGAATGAGTTAACCCATTTCAATTGGTTAGTTAACTCGGATGGTCATTCAATTGATTTTAATGTATCTTCTCTTGTGACTTTATATTATGTAATGTTTTAATTGATGAGTTAATTCGAATAGTCATTAAATTAATTTTAATGTATCTCCTCTTATGACTTTATATTATATAATGTAAGGTAATATCTTGAGACTTTTATCTATTGATTTTTTTTTATTAATTATGTGAATAAATAAGAGTGCTAACTCCTTTAGATAGATATTTAAAGGGTTGGTCAAATTTATAATTTTATCTAATTTGGTGTATTAATATTTTTACAACTTTAATTAAACAAAAACTTTTACAATAAATAGTATTAACTCAATAATTTATAGGTCAACGACTAATGCGGAATTTTTAATGATAAAAGTAATAAAATATAATAAATTAGTATTTATTTACGTCAGTATTTACTATGAACATAAAATTAATTATTATCATATATAGCAAAATTCTAAATTTAATTGTTAAATGAAATAAACTTTGAATCATAATTTGTTCTTATTTGTATAACTTCACTCTTATTTATCAAGAAAAGTTCAAAAAATGTTAATGAATAATTTGATATAGAGAAGCTTGTGATAAATAATTACACTTCTTCTGCTTCAAAGTATAAGATGATTAATGCATGTATACAATATGAATTCTATGTGCAAGAACACTTTAGTACAAACATTACTCCATGTAATGACAAAAAATGGTATAAAAAATTAATAAACCTTGTCAATAATTTAAATGGGGTACTTGCGCGTACGCGTATATATATTACTTTTGCTCTTTATTTGTGCACATACGCTTGAGCACAATTTGTGCACAAGGAAACTTCAAAAAATATTTTTTAAATTTAAAATTAATATAATTTATTTTACTTTTTAAAGTAATAAATTTGATGATTAGGAATAGAGATGCACAAAAAGCCTACGGCTCACAGGTCGGCCTGGCCTGGCCTGAGCCGGGCCTGGTCAAAGCTCAGACCAGGCCGGTCCGACCTACAGTCTTTGAACAGACTGCTATTTTGACATAAAAGTCCGGTCTGACCCAGCCTACAAAAAAGACCGGCCTGGGTCGGCCTATGCAAAAGCCCGGCCCAGCCTAGGCAGAGGACCGGCCCAGCCTAACTAATTCGTTTTAACTATAAACTATGTTTATGACCTCATGTTGGTGTTGTACAGAATCTCTATGTTTATGACCTCATGTTGGTGTGGTACAGAATCTCTTTGTTTATAACCTCATGTTGGTGTGGTATAGAATGAGTTTGAATTTTTCTATGACAGTCTCATACAAATACCAAGAATATGGATACGTTTTTACTGGTGATCAATGTACGTACATATTTTTCTTTTTCATGCTCACCAAAAAAATAAAATAAAATAAGGTTACATACAAGTATGGTCTTGCCAATTGGACAACTTTTTATGGTAGTAATTTGTGGGATATTTTTTTTATCACAATTTGTGGTTACAACTTTCAAAAAGATTATATTTTTTTGAAAATTTGAATTTTGAAGACATTTTAAAAATATTTTAAAGCAAAATATTTGTAACCGACTCATTATTTATTATTGATTAATTACTCATTTTTAATTTTTTGTCAATACATTTAATTAATATAGTAGTTAGTTTATTTAATATTTATATTTCACATTAAAAATTAGTTGATTACATTTTTAGGCCTGACCCAGCCTGGCCTAAGGACTAGCCTGACCTGACTCAAAGTCTGGCCCGGCCTAGCTTATAGGACTGGCCCGGCCTGGCCTACAGGCCTCAAAAGGCCAGACTTTGATCGAGAAGCCCGGCCTACAAGCCCAAAAGTCAAAGTCTGGTCTGGCCTGGTCAATGGCCAAAGCCTATTAAGCCCAGGCCAGGCCGGACCAGTCCGGCCTACTGTGCATATCTAAATTTAGGAGTATTTTTATTAAATAGATTATTATTTTTATAATTGTATTGTCTAAAAATTAATAATCGTATATTTTAGAACATAATATATATATATATATATATATATATATATATATATATATATATATATATATATATGTGTGTGTGTGTGTGTGTGTGTGTGTGTGTGTGTATGTGTGTGTGTGTGTGTGTGTGCAATTTAACACCCCTACCCCTATATGTGTGTGTGTGTGTGTGTGTGTGTGTATGTCTATCTATGTGCAATTTAACACCCTCACCCCCCTCCCCCCGGCGCCTTATCTTAGAATAAAATTTATTCCATTTGAATTTTATAGAAAAAACCAAATGGCAAAAGTAGATTACATTTATCACCTCCTCGGTTTATATACAAACTTTTAAGAAAGCATATCTTTTTACTACAAATTTTGTACACTACAACAAAAAAAAGGCTATCTACGACCGCCTATCAGCACTGATATCGGTCGCTGACTCTGTCATTGATAGGTATCAGCGACCCATCGCTAATATTGGTCGCAAGTAATATGGTCGCTAAATAGACCCCGACGAATAACACTATTGCTAATTCGAGTCAGCTGTTCAGATGACATGGCACCACGTGTCAGCGACCAACGAGGTTGTTGATATTGTCGATGTAGACACCCAAATTTTTACACATGTTCTCTAACAATGGCAAGAGAGCAAAAACGTCATTTCACCCTAACGCTAAAGAATTCGAGCAAGGATTTTAAACCTCAAAATGAGTATTCAAAGCCATCATGATGATCTACTAGCAATAGACTATGCAAAGCAGGATAATTGACTAGCGGACATCTACATGAGGATGATTTTCCACATTTTTCACTATGTTCCTGGATCCAGAATAGGCTAAACTTTATGTCATTATGTAGCCCTCGAAAAGAGCTTTTCAGAATGGTATGACGCGTCTCCTAACTCTTTTTGAATTGAAAGTTATGGACGTTCCAGTGCATAACACGAAAAAAATTGACATCACAACATGTAAATTGAGGTAGGAAAGGCCCCACCCAAACCAGCAACAAATGTACCTGCTGCCAAGGCTAAATACCTATATAAGGCGATTTTTAGTTCATTTTGGAGAGGTTAGCCATTTTATAGAGAGAAACTCCATTTTTAGAGAGAGATAATTTGAGCTTAGAGAGAGAAAAAGCCACTTTAGGGAGGGAAAGTGCTAGGAATATATAGATCTAGTATATTATTTCCAATCTTTGGTTCCAAAAGTGAGATTCATCTAAGATTTTAGCTCAAGGCAACTCATTTCATAGATCCCCAAGGTGAAAAATTAGATCTTTCATAATTTTTATATAAACTCAATGTAGATCTTATGTATTTTACGAGTTAATATATTTATAATGTGAAACGATTTGTTCTTTATCTATTTTCATATAGATCTAGTATAGTTTATGAGTTATTATATTTATAATGTTGAATGATTCGATTTTTATGTATATCTAATATAGATCTCGCGTATTTTAAGTATTGTTTTAAATATATTATTTTTTTGATTAATTTTTCATTTGAGATTACCCGATAACACTCCTAGATTCATATCTAGGGGTGGAGGGGTCCCACCTTTTGGCTAGCCAGGAATTCTCACACATAAAATACTATTGTTAGCCAATTTAGGATACATTTTCATTTAGATCCCAATTACATCATAAGATCTATGGGATTCTAGATCTAAGTATCTCACTTCCTAGATTTTAGATCCCTTGCTAGATCCCATCGATATGTAATAGTCCCTCGGAATGTCGAATTCGTTGCGCAATCTATGGATTAGGGTTTTGGGAACCTTTTGTTTAGATTTTAAATTTTGTTCCTATATCAGAAGGTTTCGATATGTGAGCCCAGGAATAGAATCGAGGACTTAAACATATTGTTTTAATGGGCCTTGACTGAATTCCCACGATGGACGTAGCTTGTGATTGTAACATTTGCGATTTAAATATTTGTATATGTAACCTCGGGCCTTAAAGCGATATCGAGGACCTCGTGCCGCCCAAATCGAATTTAAGGCATCATAATATTGGATATATTTATTAGTGTTTGGGGTTATTTAGATGGCTTACATGCCCGCAGGTAGCCCCAACCCCCTTGTGATTGATTAGTTTTATCTTTCGACATGCAAAACGATTTTCAAACAAAAAGATCTTATAAATTGAATCAATTTAGGTTATTAGATTTACTGAGTTAAAATTGAAAGTGACGAAGAACTTTGATTTCTATGCGATAAAAAGTTTTCTTCAAAATTAATGATTAAAACGAATCTTTCTTCTAAACCAAATCCTTTTAAAAACATTGATTTCCAAAATGTCATTCAAAGCAGTTTTACGAAACAATGATCCATACGAATCTTTCTTCAAACGAAAATCCTTTAAGCATATGAGTATCTGTTAGTTCTCAGAGGCACACAAGTGATCTAGAAGGGGGGGGGGGGGGGGTTGAATAGATCTTTTAGAAATTTTTGCTTTAAGAATTCATTACCAAGTAATTCATTTACACAAGATTTGTTTGCACAGCGGAATATTAGTTTGAAAACACCCCTTAAAGATTTGTAACACTTCTCCGTTGAGTTAAGACTATATTGGAGAAAGCCACTTGTTAGGTAAATCAATTAACAGTCATGTGTGTATATATATATATATATATATATATATATATAGGACATAATGTAAATGACTGAAAGTAAATAACACCCGAGAGTTTTAAGTGGTTCGGAGACTGAATAACTCATACTCCACTCTTCTACTACAACAAGTAGGAAATCCACTAAGGATGGTTCATACGGAACCCTCAAGCTCATTAGCCTGGAAACTATGGTTCACTAAGAACCCTTCAAACCCAGCAGGTTTGGTTAGTTTAGTCACAAAGACAAGGACATTACTGCCCTCTTCAAGTCCAGCAGACTTGGCTCCTTTAGTCACTATGACAAGGACAGTATTGCCCTCTTCAAGTCCAACAGACTTGGCCCTCTGCTTGTTGATAGATAATGGAGTTGCTACTGAGTTTGTACTTTAAGTCCCATTGTTTCTAAACACTCAGTAGCATGGTGTGATCATTCCTGGAATAATATTGAATTCGGCAATGATGCTTGACTTCTTTATATGATCAATATCTTCTGGTGATCACCCATTGTGCTGGTAGGCTTTTGTACTTCAGCTCCTTTGGTACTTGATAACTTCTCGAGATGAACTCCTGAGATGACTGTGATGCTCCTTTCTTTTGGTACTCAGTTGTTCCTTCTTATCATAGACCGATTGTAGCTTCTCGAGATGGGCTTCTGAGATGACTGTGATGCTCCTTTCTTTTGGTACTCAGTTGTTCCTTCTTATCATAGACCGATTGTAGCTTCTCGAGATGGGCTTCTGAGATGACTGTGATGCTCCTTCCTTTTGGTACTCAGTTGCTACCATGTATGTATCAAGTTGGCGTTTAAGCTTCTCTCTTCCATGTGCCTAGCAGCTCTAAACACTTCTCTTGTAATAGAGTTATTTATCTCTATGTCTCTCTCAATTCAGTGTTAGTGTTCTGATGGATCGTAGAGTCCTTCAGCATATTCATTTTCTGTTCCACTCTACGATCGGTTGTTGTCTACCATCATCTCTCTCGTAACTTTTTCAACAACAACTTTTCTGTTTGTTATGTAAGCCTTTATATCTCTGAGCATATTTTACCGTTGAGATAAATCCCGTTGGTTTCCTTTGGCTTTGTGCAGATCTTAAATATCTTCGATGTTTGACTTTCTTGCCGCTTGTGTCAGTGCTTTTCCCTTTTCTGACATGTTCTGATATATTGACCTATAGCTCAGCTTTCTCTGATTTTATAGCCGTTGCACACCCAGAGTTGTTCAGCAAGGATTATTATTTCCTTTGTTAATTAATCTTCTGATTTATCAATAAATACCTTCCTTGACTTTTAGAACCAACTGTTCTGATGCATTCAGAGATGTCCCATTTCTGACTTTATTCACCATCTTCCTGAGCAGTGGGTCCTGACTTATAGTCGTTTAGGCACAAAATCTTCTGTGACTCTGACATGTATCTGATTTCGAAAGAGCACTTACTCTTTCTTGAATCTGGGCGGGGAGTATTCTCTTTTCTCTCACACTATATTACAGTTATGATTCTTTGCTGCTTATTGATATCGTAGAGTGATAGTCTGCTCATTTGGACTCTACGAATTCATCTCCACTCGTCATTTGAAGTATGTCGGGTAAATGGTGGAGATGGAGCATACTTCTCTTTTACTCTGCGATCTTGCTTTTGTGATCAGATCGTAGAGTTTGTCTGCAGTGCTTTGCTTTATGATTTCGTTCTACGATCTTGTCCTTTTGTTCAAATCGTAGAGTTTGTGAGCTGCCGTGCTTCTTAGTAAAATCGTTGAGTTATTGTCTTTGTTGGCACATTGTTTAATTCTACTCAACGATTGTTTCATGTGTGGAGCACTTTTCTGTAACGTCTTGTCATCCTGAATTACTACACGATTTCTATTGTTTGCTCAAATCGTATAGATCTCGTATGCTTGCTCTTTACGTTTACTCTACGATCTTGCTAGAACGTGTATATCGTAGAATACATTTCTTCTCTGGTTCACCGTTAACTGCAGGTTTGCTTAGCTGTCTGTTCAACGATCGTAGAGTTAAGCTCTACGATTTGTACTTGATCAGTTCTTTAACCTTGCTTGTAAATTCAGTAGACCTCTTGCACATCTGACTTTCTTTGATGATCGTAGAGTTATCCTGGTAAGGAATCGTAGAGTTAACTCTACGATCTATACAGAAACGTTGAGTCTTCTTTGAAAGGAATCGTAGTGTCCGTTCTACGATCGTATAGACTGATCAACCTAACAGATTTGATCTTTTCTAACTAAGTCTTTTCTAACTAACTCATTTCTTACAATATTACATCATTACATATTGAAAGGACTTTTACAGACTCTGACATACATAAATACAGCAATGATTCATTCTTATGCTACTCTGCTTATATCATGCATCTTTTATGCAGAGTTACTTCTATTGAAAGATCAACCTAACATTTCTGATCTTTATAATCTAAGTCCTTTGTACACATATATCTTTTTAAAAGGACTTTACAACATTTGAACCAGATCACTTTCATTCTTTTTAATAAGCAGCAGATAGTTTACAATAAGATCATATTTGTTTCAACAAGTGTGCAAATCACAGTATTTGAAATGAGTAATATACATCAAGCACACATGACAATGTAAACCCACAATTAGATTAACATATAATCACTTTGTCAAATAACCACATAAGCACTTTCAGAACATCTAAGCACATAATCAAGTAAGCACATAAGCATATCAACACATAAGCCCTTTTTCAGATACACATTGACAATCAGCCATATAAACACATTATAAAATCACTTTGTCAAATAACCACATAAACACATTTAGCCCAGTCCTTTTTGCACAACAGTCATCATCATCAAATCAAACAACATTCAACAGTATCAAATTTCGAAGTTACTTTCAAAACATATACACATTCAATGATTCTAAAAAATGACTTTTCCAATATCTATAATATGCATAGCATCAGATAGCATCTTAGGCAATCCTCAAATGACACCATTCATATAGGCACACGTATACACACATTTTATTTTAGGGAAAACATCAAGATGCGGTAATCGTGTTTTCACGGAAGTCAAGGGGTGCCTAACACCTTCCCCTTGCTTAACTAATCCCCCAAACTCTATGAATCTCGATTGCAGACCAATTAATCGGAGTCACATTTGGGCCATCTCAATTACAAAAACCTCAAAATTCAAATGGTACATCCATTTAAATTTTTACCAATTTACGGGTTTTATAAATTGGCCCATTACTAAAATCAATCTTTCAAAACCCGTCGACAGTTATGTCGATCTTTTCCTAAAAAAATACCCTTAATTAATTAACGAAATAAACAATATAAAAAGGAGTAGATTTTTAAAGGAAGATATTTTCCCCAACATCGATAGATGGTGACTCCACTAGTGATATTCAGAGGGCTTGAGCCGCTTTTAATCTTGATGCTTTCCCTCCTATTATTAGTATATTGTATGAATGGTTTGAATGTATGTTGTGGGTGCCTTACTTTATGATTGATTGCCTTATTTTAATGTTTCACACAATGTCATCATATGCATATGGTGAGTCGCGATAAATGTATGTTGTGTGATTCCTCCACCAAGAGGCGAACCCGTTGGATGTTAATTGCTGGACTCAAAGGGGCGTTCCCCTGTGAGGCTCAAGAAAGGTACCACTCAGGTCCGCTCCAATTGAAAGATTGGATTTATTCTCATTGAGTAAGTTGCAAAGATCTGAGGACCTTCATGTTGAAAAGCCCGTGAGAGTAACCCTAGGGTAGGTCAACCCCAAACAAACCTAACATTACTAGAAGTTTCTTCATGCATTGTTACTCTTTATAAGCAAACTATCATTCATTTCGCATTTAACTTTAAACATAGTATATCTTATCATCCTGAAACCGTTAACCCTGTTTTACAGGAGAAGATTAAACAACTCCTAAAAACATGCATATCGCATCTGCATGCATTCATACTTTATGTTTCTTAAAACTAAAACTCTGTTATTTTATTTGTAAATTGGCCCTCAAACTCGGTTACGAGCTAGAAAAGTCAAAACCCCGCCTATAAGGATGTCTGAAACTCCTACGTCAGAGTCTACTCCCATTTTTGTGAGGAATTCGAAGGTTTTAAGAAGCAAATTACCGAGATGGCATCTCAATTAAAAGAACAATGTAAACTGAGTCAAGACCAGAGATCTAATGCCCCTCCTGAATCCTCCATATAGGGAGGAAACCAAATCCCTCCCAAGGTTAATGAAGTGTAGATCCCTCCTTCAAAATTTTAATTTGGAAGCAAGACCGCTAAAGATACTCTCAATAAGGGTCAGTCAAAGAAAGTAATCAACGTCACTGTAGACAAGGAAACCAGGGAGATCAGGAAAAATATGAAGCAAATAGAAGAAGCCATTAGATCCATGAAGGGGATAGGGACTTATGACCATGTTAATTACTCAGACCTATTCAGTTTTCCTAGTGCCAGATATCCCGACAAGTTCGAAATTTCAGAGTTTGAGAAGTGCAAAGATTCAGGAGACCCCTACACTCATCTGAAAGTTTATATTGGGGAACTTGGCTCCTATGTCGAGGATGAAGGCTTGATAATGCAGTTGTTTTAGAAGAGCTTAATCAGAGAGGCCAGAACTTGGTATGCGAGACTTTACCAATACCAAGATCCACAATTGGGAGGAGTTAACCCATGCCTTATTGACTCAATACAACTTCCAATCTCATATGGCTCCTGACCGCTACCAAATGACCAAAGTTAAAAAGCAGCCCGGTGAGTCCTTCAATGATTATGCACAGCAATGACGAAGAATGGCCACTCAGATCAACCCCCCTTTGGACGAGAATGAAATGGTGATGACTTTTATAGACATATAGGAGGCACCCTATTATGAAAAAGTATTGGTCGAAATTGGCAAACCATTTTCAAAAATGTTAAAGCCTGGTAAAATGGCCGAAATGGGTCTAAAAGCTGGTAAGATTAAGGATTTCACAACATTAGAGGCTGTAACCGACTAACTCCAAGCCCAAAATTATGGTAGTACTGCCAAAAGAGGTAAACATATGCAAGGAAGAAGATGTGTCCCTCGTTTTACAAGGGCAACCTAAGAGACCTAACTATAGTCCCCCTATTTGGATGAAGTGAAACAACCTATCGCAGCAACAACGTGTCGCATTCAACCAAAGCCAGGACAGACAAAGGAAATCTGAAAGAACGAAATATCAGGAATTCACTCCTCTAAGAGATTCCCTCGAGAACATATTGATATTACTAATCTCCTAGAAGAAAATTACTGAATTAGCTCCACCCATGGATTCGAAAAGCAAGAGATATTACCCAAGCAAGCGGTTTGCTTACCATTCAGGATATCCAGGACATAACACGTGGGAATGTTGTCATTAAAACATAAAATCCAAAATCTAATCGAAAGTGGAAATATTGTAGTTAAACAACCTGACCAACTCAACATCAACACCAAACCTCTGCCACAACACAACATAAAAGGCGTGAATATGATTGCGTCAGGAAATATTGGAATAGACCCAAATCACAAATACATATAGAGGATTGAAGAGTACCCCAAATGAGTGAAACAAACGTCCTAGGGTGGGAATATTCTAAGGAGATTAATATCATAAGACAAGAATTGGAGTTGATCAGGCATAAAGTAAATCAATTAGTAGAGCTGGTATTGTACCAACATCAGGTCATCAAAAAGCCAAGGGAAAGAATAGTTTAATCAGAATTTAAGCATAAATCCCTCCAAGATAATCCAACTGGCTGAAGAAGATCAAAGTAGGTCGAAAGGGCAGGAAAAGTTGAATAATAAATTTGCTAGAAAATCACACCAGCAGAGCTCCAGAAATCGCTCAGACAAATACGAAGTCCCAAAGAAGAAAGATCGAACAACATCCATAAGAGTCCGAAAGTTCAGCCCTTTGAACAAATCAAAGGAAGAAATGCTACATCTTCTAATAAGTGAAGGAAAGATTATGAAATTGTTGCCTCCTACAGAGCCCAAGACAAAGAGATATGATCCCACCAAGATCATGAGAGTGATTAAAAGATTAAAATTATTCAACCTTTTGATTAGGCTCAAAATCCTAGTTCAAAGCACTATTTGGAGCAAAATCGACCTCATATGCATGTCTGCACTTTACATTTGCACTAACTCCTAGTTATAGTGTATAAAACTATGACAACAACGATGATAGTTAGTACAAAGTCAATGAACAATCTAATTTCTTAAATCGTGGCCTAAGTTACATGAGTAACTAAGCCTGAGGGGTGTCTTTACACCTAGTGCCCTAAAACCGTCTGGTTTGGGAGTCATCGGCTCAACGCTCGCTACAGGGGTAACTTAGAGCCTACGAAAACGAGCATTGCGAAGGGGGATGCTGGAAGAAGAATAAACCTGAGTAGATTTGAATCATGGTTTGGGTTACTTGGGTAATTAAGACCAAGGGATGTCTTTACAACTGGTGCCCTAAAGTCATCTGGTTTGGGAGTCATCGACCCCACGCTCACTACAAGGGTAACTCAAGCCTAAGAAAACAGACCTTACACAAGGTCATGCGAGGAATAAGTAAAGTAGACTACGTAACTTGTCTCGAAGTGTGGCGCTTGTTACTTGAACAAGTAAACCCGAAAGGGTGTCTCTACACCCAGTGCCTTAAAGCCGCCTGGTTTGGGAGTCATTGGTCCAAAACTTGTTAAATAGGTAATAGTGAATAGCCTAAGAAAATGAGACAAGTTAAGATAAAAGAAAATATAGAGTCAGAAAGAAAAAAAAATTGGACGAGAGGTAGTGAGATCATCTAAAGTCATGGAAGATAAACCACTACTAAAAGTTGCATCGCATAGTGCACATGTCATATGATGTCAATCCTGTGAAGAACGGTGGCTAGAACGAAGATGGAGTATCTTTGATGAAGGAAGATAGTTCTTTTGAGTTTGATCTTACTCATGTATAATGACCATAGACATTTAAAAGTTTTCTTATGATTTCATAATATGTCAAATAAAAAATCATTAAAATGATAAATAAATAATAAACTTTGAAATTAGTATATTCGAAACACGTCATTCATGATTCATGGCTTGCCTTTTTAAGTGATAAGATAAAAAAACCACGGATACGAGCTAAGTTGTAGATAAACATTCAATTCCATGTAATGTAACTTTATGCGCCTCATTATATATAATTCTTATATCGGAGCTAACCCCGATAGCCCAAGCCGTCAAGCTTTTGGCATTTGTTATCTGTCTAGTGTGTAGGATATGGATCAATATGGATGACTTGGCGTGGTCAACAAAGTGAGTTTACTATAAGAATCCCCGATAACGACATAAGCAAGGGCTGAGGTATTTTAGGATTCATTAAAATGGAAGGAGTAAAGTTGTACCAATATTCTCACCAAAAGAAATGGCAGACTTTCAAAAGAAATTATGATGAAGTAAGACCCGTACGACAAGGGAGGAAAAGAATGACGAAATTCCCTTCACAAAAGAATCCCTTACTAAAAAAAGATCGCATTGCCGGTAAAATCGTATCATTTGACTAAACAGGGGCTCATTTCTATCCAAGCATATATAATGAACGTGCATCACGATAATGGAAATGAATAAGCATACATAATAATAATGACTAACGAAGCAAATCCATACATAAAACATCTACTGATTTATGCATATAAATGAAAAGTTCAAAATAAAATGAAAAGATAAAAATAAAATATACAGAAAAGAAGCACATATAAATCTGGTGTCTCGACTCTAATCCCTAGAGCGATGTATGGCTCCAAGTGGAGGGAACCAAGTCATCAAGACCAAGTATCTCAATAGCTCTGTCATCTATCTTGTAAAGATCAACACGAATCGAATGAATGCATGATCCAATTAATCGGCGAGAATGACACATCAAATAAGGAGAAAAGGCTACTGAAACCGATCTACAAGGACAAACCCCCAAGAAGGCCCTATGAATCATGGAACTACCTGGCACGTGGGAATTTCAAGCGACTAATCAGGTACATTTTCTTTCAAATTTTATTCAATCGGTTATTGTCTTTTCCTTAACGAAATAAGAAATAAAAATAAACATGCTAAGCGATTGGAATGCGTTAAAATCAAGTGAAAGAAAAATGAATTTTCAAATTATAAATCTTATTTTATTAAAATGAGCATTTTAAATAACTGAAATCTAAAATAAAGGATTGCAAGGTGTGGAAAAAACATAAAGAGAACAGATAAATAAATGAGGAATGAATTGTCTTCTTAGATGCGATTAACGATTAACAATGAAATTTTCACTTAGATGTGATTAACGATTAACAATGAAATTTGTACTTAGATGTGATTAACGATTAACAATGAAATTTGTACTTAGATACGATTAACAATTAATGATAAAATTTGCGATACAATTAATGATGTGATGAAATTTTCAATATGATGAAATTTGCGATACAATTAATAATGTAATTTGCGATGTGATTGACTACGCAATGCGATTGTCGATGCGATTTATGATTGGCGGTACGACTAATGATGCGAGGTTTTATGCAATTTACGATTTGTGATGTGATAAGATTAGAGATGTGATAAGCGATTTACAATATGATGGACGATGTGATGTAATTGGCAATGCGAAGAAATGTGCGATGCAATGTAATGGACGACGTGATTACAATTGACAATACCATTCCGTTGCAGATAATACCCGATGAGGGCATCGAACACGATACCCGATAATAACGATACGATTCACTTAATAACGATCTAAATTACGATACGATAACAATTATCCCCATAAAATGGACATATACGATGATACTATCATAAAATTCAACGTTTTGCTTTAATCACATCATGTTATAATTGATTGTCATATCATTGCATCATTTTATATTATCTTGATCAATATAATTTGTCATGCAACAGGTGTCTACTTCTTTGTCTTGTTCATTTCATTTTATTGCATAAACATGACAAAGAGGGATATATGTAGACACCCAAAATTTTGAACCGTTCTCTAATCATGGCAAGAGGGAAAAAGTGTTATTTCACCATAATTCTAAAGCATCCGAGCAAGGATTTCAAACCTCAGAATGAGTATTCGAAGCCATCACGATGATCTACAAGCAACCGACTATGCAAAGAAGGATAATTGACTAGTCGACATCTATAGGAGGATGATTTTCCACATTTTCACTATCTTCCTGGATCCAAAATGTACCAAACTTTATGCCATTGCATAGCCCACGGAAATAGCTTTTCAGAATGGTATGACGAGTCTCCTAACTTTTCTTGGATTGAAAGTTATGGACGTTCCAACGCACAGCACAAAATATTGATGTCACAACATAAAAATTGAGGCAGGTGGGCCCCACCCTAGTCAGCCACAGGTAAACCTGTGGCCAAGGCTAAATACCTATATAAGGCAATTTTCAGCTCATTTTGGAGAGGTTATGTAACACCCCTAAATTCAGGTACCACTACCTCGAATTTGGTGCTCACGCAATAATATAAGCAATCTCTGCTAAACAACATGTAATACTAATACGGAAAATAAATAAACATTTGTTGTCTTTTACAATGATTTTCTAGTCCCAATGTCTACAAGCTTTACCAAAATAAATATCACAAACTACCAAATAATATCAGTGTTTGCGTTTCAATCTTATAAGTTCTAAACAAAATATAAATAGACTAACAGCTATCTAGATAATTAAGATTTTACTTTTCCTTTGCCTTTATCTTTACCCAATCCTTTAGGTTTAGCTGTAAAATATTTTATGATATAGCAAGTATGAGCAACTAACTTGCTCAACAATTTAAATGAATAACAATAATTATGTCATAAATGAATAGAAATATCAACTGAATGATTTAATAAAAGGAGCTCAATAATAAACAATAGAATCAATGTACAAAATAAAGAAGTGACAATTGATTATTTAACTGTTGAGTGGTCAAATGGACCATGAACTACTATTGAGGAAATCAATCACTTGATTGACCCTCTTAGGTTACTTTTTCAGAATTGTACTTAAGGGGATTAGCCTCTTGTACTATATGTATATGCATAACATTTATTCTGTATGTATCGTTTGTTCGATACTTAGGTTATTCCCCATTATGGGTTGTTCTTCCCAGTCTAAGAATCCGTACCACTATGGTTTAGATAGCTTTCAAAATAAATTTCACATAGGTCTAGCCGAACAATGACTTAGACTTCTTCTTTAATCAATTCATAATTCAAGAATGGAATATGAATTTAAATAATATATACGATTTGCAATAATATTATTGTGGAATAACTTGCGATATAATATAAGCTCAAGATTTAAGAATTAGCACAATAATATTGAGTAGGGTTAGGAAGCTTGCTCAATACAAATTTGAGTAAGGTTAAAGAACTTGCCTATCTGTTGACTTACGGCTAATTCGCTTAATTTAAACTCCTTTTGATGTCCTAACATTAATAACGTTGGCATATCAATTAGTATAACATATAATCGTGCACTTTAAACACTTATCTATGCTAAATAATTAATCACATAACACATATAATTTTATATTAATCGTATAAGACATTTAATTGATCTTATATTAATGATTTAATTAATCAATATTATTTTTCTTAAGTGTTAAACACTTATTAAACTTTTAAACAGTTTACTATCATTGTTTAATTTAATTCTTTTTATTTTATTAACTCTATCTTCATTTAATTACTATTTAATATCAGTTAAAGAATAATTAATTAATTACCTTTAGTCATTATTTTACAATAGATAATAACTAATTATGTTTATTTATAATTTAAAGTTAATTAAATAATAAATAATTAAAGTGTTAATATTAATTGCCATATTATTTAATATTAATTAAATAATAATTAACTTATTAATTATCCTCATTTATTATTATTTAATAATAAATAATTATTTTATTAACTTTAATTATCTTTAATTATTATTTAATGTTAATTAAATAATAATCAATTAATTAATTATCCTTACTTATTATTTAATCTTAATTAAATAATAAATAAATAATTTATTAACTTTAATTATCTTTAATTATTATTTAATGTTAATTAAATAATAATCAATTAATTAATTATCCTTTCTTATTATTTAATCTTAATTAAATAATAAATAATTAGTTTATTAACTTTAATTATCTTTAATTATTATTTAATGTGAAATAATAATTAATTAATTAATTATACTTACTTATTATTTAATATTAATTAAATAATAATTAATTAATTTATTAATTTATTCTTCATTTAATTATTATTTAATGTTAATTAAATAATAATTAATTAATCAATTACCCTTACTTATTATTTAATCTTAATTAAATAATAATTAATCATTCTTTAATTATTTTTTAATATTAATTAAATAATAATTAATTTTTTAATTATATTTATTTATTATTTAAATAATAAATAATTAATTTATAAATTTTATCTCTCTTTAATTATTATTTAACATTAATTAAATAATAATTAGTTAATTACTTTTCTTTATTAACTACTTAATTATAAATTAAATAATAAATAATTTATTTATTTACTTTATCTTTCTTCTATTATTATTAAATACTTAAATCACATATTTAATAATTTATTAGTAATTTTATCTAATTACTAACTAATTAATAGCTAATTAGTGTACTATTTACTCCTTAAATACTATTAAAAATAATTAATTTCTTAATTAATCTTACTTATTATTTAATATTACTTAAATAATAAGTAATTAGCAGTTTTATGATTTTTCAGAAATTAAAAATATTAATTTATCATTTTTCTTTTAGTTAGTAAGGTTTAATCATATTTTAATTATGGAAATTACCAAATGACCTGCTAAAAATATAGAAATATTTTTGTCGACGCCAGGATTTTCGTCGTTTCGTTTTTTAATATTAAAAGCCCTTTCCAATTTTAGCCTTTGGATTTAAGATGTGATTTATTGAAAAGGGTCGGCTTAGTGTCGACGGGGTTTCGAAAGGTCGATTTTATAATGAGCCAGTTGACCAGAGTGGCCAGTTGGTAAATTTGAAATGGATGTACCAACTCATCCGAATTTTGTTTTCGTAATCGCTGGCTCATATGTGACTCTGATTCAATTGGTCCGCGAACCGAGATTCATAGAGTTTGGGGGCTTGCTTAAGCGAGGGGAAGGTGTTAGGCACCCCCCGACTTCCGTAAAACACGGTTACTGCAATCTCGATGTTTTCCTATCCTTTTAAATCTTAAAATGTGTGTGCGCGCGCGTGTGTGCCTAAATGGATGTTTGTGGTGTCCTTTTTGCATAAAAGTTGCTTTGATTTTATATGGAAAATGTGTTTTGTCGGGAAAGCGTTTAGACGTCTTTAGACCCAAATGACAAGGCTTCGCTTTTTTATAATAAAGATTGATTTTAATTCCGAAAACGATGAGGGTTTTTATTAGATGTTATTTTCAGAAAACAATAGGTTTTAAACTTTTGTCAAATAGGAATCGACACTATACATTGCCTTCTAACAGTAAATATAAATAAAATGAAGGCAACTTCTAGAACTCTTTAACCCTATGCACAAAGTTTAATGAAAACGTTTATTTATTTTTCCGAAAACATCTTTTATGATATTTCAAAACCAAATATAGCCTTTTCGTCAAACAAGGATCAAAGTTCGCCAAAACTCTTTACTTTTTTCAACCACGTGTATCTAATATCCTAATTTGATTCTTTTTAGAAAATCTTTAGCGTTTGCCTTATTTTGGAAAACCATTTTTTTGCGTCGTAAATCAAAATAAGCATTCAAAACGTGTCGGGGCTATCCATGGGCATGTAAGCCATCCAGACAACCCCAAACACCCACAATCACATATCTTTATTATTACGGGGCCTTAACCCGACCTCGATTTGATATCGCTTTAAGGCCCGATATTACATATATACAACCGTGAATCCTATCTCATGATTACATACGCCAACAAATGTCCATCATCGGGATTTGACCACGAGGATCTCCTCCCTAGGCTCACATTTACCCAAATCGCTGCATAACCAATACTACGGTAAAATCTAACAATACCAAACTCATTACGGTACTATATGAATCACAAATCTCAATGCCAACACTACAACTATCTATGAACTCAACGAATGATATATCACCGTACGGATGTCATCGGGGCATTAGGAGGAAGTTACGTTCCAATGGAACCCTCACTAACGACCCCTAACCCACGGATCATCATCATCATGACAACATAATACATCAAATAATCCAAAACATGAAATTATACTAACAATACAAACAATAAAAAACCAAGAAAACACCCCTTTCACCTTGCAAAATGCCGATTAAAGCTTCTTATTTCACAAATCGGACAACACCACAAGAACAATCGACTAACTAGCAAAAGAATATAAAGATTTCACTCAAATCTAACCAAGAACAACACTCTTCTCTCTCCTCCCGCGAGCTTTCTCTCTCTAAAAACTCTAATTTTTCCTCTCTTCCCCAGCTCTCGGGGGGAAATGGTCGCTGTATAGAGTTCAGCAGGCAGCCGCAGGTGCATCTGCGGCTGCCTGCTGTGGCCGTCCGCGCCGAATTCTCGGCTGCCGGGTTGTCTCCATGAGCCACGCACTGTCCCGTTTGTTGGTGGCCGCAGGTGCATCTGCGGCTGTCCGGCTTGCTTTTCTCGATTTCCGTGCCATCGAGTGGCCATCAGTCGCCTTTGGTGATCAACTCAGGTTTTTCTGGATCAACTGTTTGCCTTGCCTCAAGTGACCGGATGCTCATTGTCCGTTATGGCGACTTTTGACCGTAAATCGTCGGGGTGGCTTTGTGTTGGGGTCCACCTTCCTTTTCGCATGTCGGGTCCAATGACGATTTTGCCCTCCTGTCAGGGTTAGTAGAGAGGTGCAAAATTTGGGTGTCTACAATTTTTATAAAATAGTACACACAAAACCAAACAACTTCCGTCAAGGACGCGTCATCGGAACCGGTCCAGAATGACCCGAATCGGACCCCACAAACTAAAAAAAACGGACTGTCCGTTATTTTTTAAAAAAACCAGCAGAATGTTCTATTTATTTTCTGATTTTGCCTCCTTCACTAAAACTTGAATAAAATGAAATCTACATGTCCGATTGACTTTAAATTTCGACTTTTTGGAATCGTCTCTTTCTGAACTATAAGATTCCATCATCAAAAAGCAAATTTGGATACGATTTGATTACTGAAAATGGTCATGAAATGGACTGTTTTGCATAGCCCTTCGACAGTGAGGTCCGTTAATTCAAAAATTCTTATCTTGCTCATTTTAAATCATTTTCATATGATTCCAAAGAGATTTTGTTCTTAACTTACCCATATATTCCCAGAAAATCTAAAACCCCAAAAATAATTTGTAGATTTCAAAATGTGTAATTTATTCGAACAAACTACGTTTTGTTCGTCGGTAAAAATATTTTCAAGTATTTTGCTAGATTTTTCTACATAAACTCATGTCACTACACATTTAAACCACATGACATCCTATATAAACATATCTAGCATGATTCTAAGCACAAAGAGCTCAAATATAATATTTCTACCATAAAAATTAAAAGAAAACCAAGATTAAGGTTTTAAAGGAATTTTTATACCTTTTGCTTTTGATGGCTTGTTTTCTTTGCTTTCCAAAGTAGGTAATAAGGACATCCAAGAACACCCCCTTGATGAAAATGACTTGACTCACTTGACTCGGTGGTGACTCACTACACAACTCACTTCATTTTTCTTTAACTCACCTAGTTAACTCACTAAAACTCACTAGCACACTATATAGAGAATACTTGCAATATTTTGTAAACTCTCCACCAAATGAGCTAGCTTCTATTTATAGTAGTATAAATCTATACATATAACATATATATGTATATATTGGACTTCAACATTTTTACAAAATTTGCTAGCCAAAAAGGTTGAGTGTTCCACACACTAATGAAATCAACAAATTGAATAAAAATTTGGAATCCATAGTACTCCCTCCATACCACCAGCCATGCTCTCTAATATTTCCCATTTTTGATTTATTTTTATAGTCAAATTGGTAAATAATGGATCTTCTAGAAGCTTTAGCAATTGGATAAAGGAATGAACTTGCAATTTATTTCATTTGGGTCATCTATGATCATAATAATCCAACAACATTGGGCTACCAAAATAACTCACTCACTTCTTAATAAATTGGGCTAGCTTAATTAAATATCAACCCACAAAGCACATCACACAAATCCCTCACTTAATTAATTATTTGGGATTATTTAAATAATTATAGGAACACTTAAATAATCAATTTAAATTTAATTTATATAGTCCAATTAGACTTATCATATTCAATATTAATTGAAAATTTAATTAGGGTTCCTCACAAAATAATCTTAGGCTAGTCCGTTAATTTAATAAATCCATTAATCAGAATTCCTTTAATAAAATTAACCGAATAGTCAACAATCAAATTACCACATAAAGGTTTAAATTAAATGACTCAATAACTCATTTAATTAGAATTTAGTTTTCCAATTTTATTTATAATGTAATTCAAAATTCTTGGTCCTTACAGGTTAGCTATATTAGAGAGAGAATCTCCATTTTTAGATATAGAGAATCCGATCTTAGAGAGAAAATGAGTCACTTTAGAGAGAGCAAGTTCTAGGAATATATAAATCTAGTATAATCTTTCCAATCTTTGGTTCCAAAAGTGAGATTCATCTAAGGTTTTAGCTCAAGGCGACCCATTTCATCAATCCCCAAGGTGAAAAATGCGATCTTTTGTAATTTTTATATCTATCCAATGTGGATCTTATGAATTTTACGAGTTAATATATTTATAATGTGAAAAGATAAATCTTTATCTATTTTCATATAGATCTAATATAGATCTAGTCTAGTTTATGAGTTATTATGTTTATAATGTTGAAAGATTTGATTTTTATGTATTTTTAATATAGGTATAATATAGATCTCGCATATTTTAAGTATTATTCTAAATATATTGGTTGTTTTGACTAATTTTTCAATTGAGATTACCCGATAACACTCCTAGATTCATATCTGAGGGTAGAGGGGTCCACCTTTTGGTCAGCCAGGAATTCTCACACATAGAATACTATTGTTATCCAATCTCGGATACATTTTCATTTAGATCCCGATTACATCATCACAAGATCTATGGGATTATAGATCTAAGAATCTCACTTCCTAGATTCTAGATCCTTTTGCTAGATCCCATCGATACGTAATAGTCCCTCGAAATGTTGGATTTGTTGTGCAATCTATGGATTAGGGTTTCAGGGGCCCTTTTTTAGATTTTAAATTTCGTTTCTATATCGGCAGGTTTCGATATGTGAGCCTAGGAATAGAATCAAGGCCTTAAACATATTGTTTTAATGGGCCTTGACTGAATTCCCACGATGGACGTAGCGTGAGATTGTAACATGTACGATTTGAATATTTGTATATGTAACCTCGGGCCTTAAAACGATATCGAGGACCTCGCGTCGTGAAAATCGAATTTAAGGCCTCGTAATAGTGGATATATTTACTTGTGTTTGGGACTATTTAGATGACTTGCATGCCCACGAGTAGCCCCAACCCCCATGTGATTGGTTGGTTTTATCTTTTGACATGCAAAACGATTTTCAAATAACAAACAATAAAGATCTTATAAAATGGAATCAATTTAGGTTATTAGATTTACTAAGTTAAAATTAAAAGTAACGAAGAATTTTGATTTCTATGCGATAAAGGATTTTAAAACAGTGATTTCCAAAATGCCACCCGATAAAAAATTTCTTCGAAATTAACGATTAAAATTAATATTTCTTCAAAACCAAATCTTTTTAAAATCATTGATTTCCAAAATGTCATTCAAAAAGCAATTTTTACAAAAACAACGATCCATACGAACCTTTCTTCAAACTAAAATCCTTTAAGCATATGAGTATCAAATTTCGAAGTTACTTTCAAAACATATGCACATTCAACGATTCTAAAAAACAACTCTTCCAGTATCTATAATCCGCATTAGCATTAAAAAGCATCTTAGACAATCCTCAAATGACACCATTCATATAGGCACACATATACACACATTTTAGTTTAGGAAAAACATCAAGATGTGATAACCGTGTTTTTATGAAAGTCGGGGGGTGCTTAACACCTTCCCCTCGCTTAACTAAGCCCCCAAACTCTATGAATCTCAGTTGCAAACAAATTAATTAGAGTCACATTTGGGTCATCTCAATTATGAAAACCTTAAAATTCGGATGAGTTGGTACATTCATTTAAACTTTTACCAATTGGCAGCTCTTATCAATTGGCTCATTACTAAAATCAACCTTTCAAAACCCATCTACAGTCATATCGGTCTTTTCCTAAAAAGACACCGTTAATTAATTAACGAAATCAACAATATAAAAAGGAGTCAATTTTTATAAAGGAAAATATTTTTCCCGACATCAACAGTCGGTCGTTCATAGTATCAGCGACGGACATCCGTTGCTAACAATGCAATCACTAAGCAGTATTAGCGACCAGGTGCGGTTGCTGATAATAAAAAAATTATCTGTTTTATGGATTTTCCAATCAAATTTTATACCTACTTTATATCTCAACACACAACAGTTCATATATATAAAGTAACTCCAACCCAAATATTAATATCAACTTCATTTAATATACACATCCGAACTAAAATATACACAAACCAAAGTAAAATATGTATACAATGTCATCAAAGCAAACATCCATGCATACATTCATTCGAAAAAGAAGAAGATAAAGAGAATACAAATATGTCTTCTCACGCCTCATCATTCAAACGTTCTGTAACCAAAAAAAACATGTTCAATATAGTACTATATATATACATAGCGATTAATTTGATTGTACTAAGTAGTAAAATTACCTCGTCGTCATCCTGATATTGTGTTGTTATTGCCACTTCATCTGCTAACTCATCAGGAGGCAGAGACTGCAGATGAACGCGCAGTGTACGAAGAAGATCATGATCCCGAGATATCGCTATCACACAGTCAAAAGCACTATGCGGCGTCGACTGGCCTGATGACTAAGTAGACTAGCTACTAGAGCTGCATGTGCCACTGATAGTCAGTCGTTGTTCTTGGCCTTTCACATAGTCTTCTTCACAACCGACGTCTTCTCCCATAATTCTTAATCTATCGGCGGTCGCAGGCTGCCAATAGGATAACGTTCGTCGACTAATGTCTTATAAGTCTCATGTCATCAAGTTAAAAATTAAATACGTCATAAATAAATAATTATGCTTAAATATGACGTTGTTAAAATTTATAAACAACATATCCAAGTTATAAAAACTTAAAGCTATATAGACAGCCTTAGGCAGACCGTCGCGGGTGGCCACATACACGTCCATCCAATTGACAGGTTGTCCTAGGGACCTAGTCTCCTACAAATGACTCGAGATTCATACATATGTATATATATCAATCACATGCATACATACAACATGCTGCGACTTTGATACACTACCGCCCCTATAAGTGTCTTTTACCTTGTCGCCTTCAGGTGCAACTGAGGCTCTATTTGTGGTGGCATTCCTTCGTCTCTTTACCCAATCCTCAACCAGCCACTACTGACACATCTCAACGCATATTGGCGGCGAGCACCACCAGGGGTTATACTCGTGCATTTACTGTTTAACATGCCCAGGATGGTTGATCTCAACATTGTGCAAGGCTTTTTGTCATTTCTTGTTCAGATTATCCTTTATACGCACATCGTACTTTTACCAGAAAAGTGTATGTATTACTAATACATGTGCGTCGTCCCATCTATATATTTTCTACAAATAAAAATACAATCATAATATTAAAATTGTGATAATATAATCTAACACTACTTAACAATATTAATTCATTATATTATCTGACAAAATTAAAAAAAAATACCTGAAACTCTACCCAAACTACATCCTTATGGGTGAGTAATCACCGACATAGGTCAGTTCTGTAAACACAATTGTGAAATGCACTTCATAGCCTTGATATATGTGAAATCACTAAAATATGTAACAATTTACATTAAAGATAAGTCATTTTATTTTAATATCTAACGCAATTTACATTAGTATCTACAGCAATGATAGATAACTTACGTGTTCTTAGGATGAGGTCGAACCTCAATCATAATCCATTCCTCCGGATTAGTCAGGGCCTTCGGGATCAGATTAGGACCCCAAACCAAGCCTCACTTTCTTAGCGCTGCTGAAGAAGACATCTATATTAAAAATTCACATGTTACTATGACTTAATATATATATGGCGGTAGGTATATATGGCAACGACAGCGGCGGGGACAACAGAGGGTGGTGGCAGAGGGATTAGTATCTACAGCAATGATAGATAACTTACGTGTTCTCGGGATAAGGTCAAACCTCAATCATAATCCATTCCCCCAGATTAGTCAGGGCCTTCGAGATCTAATTATGACCCCCAACCAAGCCTCACTTTCTTGGCGGTGCTGAAGAAGACATCTATATCAAAAAATTCACATGTTACTATGACTTAATATATATAGCGGTAGATATATATGGCAACGGCAGTGGCAACGACGGCGACGACAGCGGAGGGTATGGTGGCGGAGGGGGAAGGGGGCGGTAGCCGTGGAGGTGGAGGTGGTGGGTATGGTGGCAGTGATGGATATAGTGGTGGTGGAGGTAGCAACTATGGAAGAGGTGGAGGTGAAAATGATTGTTAAAAGTGTGGTGAGAATGGGCAAATGGCAAAGGAATGCTACCAGGGCAGTCGCGGAGGTGGTGGCAGTGGAAGGTATAGTAGTGGCGGTGGAGGTGGTTACTATAACTGCGGGGATGAGGGCACTTCGCCTGAGATTGCCCGAGCTCAAAATCGTTAGAATGAGGTCTCTGTCAGACCTCCTTGACAAATACCTCATTTTAACAGTTTGAGCTTAAGCAATCTCGGACGAAGTGCCCCTCTTCCTCGTAGTTAAGGAGACGACCTCCACCGTCACCACTATACCTTCCACCACCTCTGTGATCTCCCTAGTAGCATTCATTTGTCATATGCCCAATCTCACCTCACTTGTTACAAGCGTTTCTACCACCACCTCCTCCGTAGCCACCACCGTATCCACTACCGCTATCATACCCTTAATGAAAAAGAAGCCATATTAGTGGATTAAGAAAGAGAACTGAATTTATTGGAAGAATTTTCACATGAAGAGCAATTAGGGAGACATATGTATATAGTATCTGTAAGGTTTCGACACAGTGAAAGCAACGGAATTTAAAAATTTTCGGAAACCCTAAGACAGGATCCATGCGAAAACAGATTAATCAGAGGTTTAGATTATTTTACCGATTATCTGAGATGTTGAGAAGACGATGGAATTCTGGAACGGCTTCGAATCTTCAACGTAATCCAGCGACTGCGTCTCTACAGTATCCACACGAACGCTCCGCGAATCGTCCCACGATCTGCAGCAAAAGGAATCTGCGGTACTAGCCACCAAGATCAGGATTTCTAACCTATTTTTCTCTCTAGCCTCTTTCTGAAAGCGGCTAGGGTTTTAGTTTTTCCTTACGTGACTTTTAGACTACTGATATATCATATATATAGTAGTTAATAGGAATTAACTAAAACCTAAAATAAATAGAAAAATAAAATCCGAATTTATATATATTATATTTTAATTAAGTCTTACTTAATTAATATACATATATACAAATTATCTTATTAATTTAAATTCGTAATTTTTAAATACTATCAATCATATTGACATATTTAAAATACTTACAATTTAAATTAATTTCCTTTTAATTACGTTCTAAGCGTGTGACCCTATAGGTTATTATTATGTTGGCAATAATTTTAAAATCATATTATAAAATTATAAACAGTGAGCGGCATCTAGTAATGCATCACTGCTACCCAAATAATAATAAGATCGGTGATTCGATACAACCTTTTCGTGACCAATGTCTCAATGTAATTTAATCCTTTTAACCTTATATCCTAGATTAAACTCGAGGCATGGAATGTGTCATACTCTTCATAATTTAATCTGAGTTTTCTTGATCAATGAGTAGACTATATGAAACAAATCAATATTTGAGCATGGCCATGCATTTCATAGTACTACTCAATCAAGAGGCCTATGGATATCACCCCTAATATATAGGAGAGTTAAATTCCATCTAGATCACTCATATTCCTCACACGATTCATGATGTACCCAATAATCACCTTTATTGTCCACCATATTAAAGGTGACATTTGATGATATCAAAGTACACAAATTCTCGTGTAATTATATAGTGACTTCAGGTCGGAGGATCATTACATCATTGTCACTATAAGAATTTCTTATGACACTTTGCATAATGCTCCATGTAGAATTCTCATGGTGGGTCAGTCCAGTACATTGTTCTCTAACATGTACCTATGCATTGACTCAAATATCTCATATATTTATGACCAATGAGATTTGGTCATCAGTCAATCCACATACTAGTCTCAATGCATCATTGTTGTCCCATTAACAATGATACTCGACTAGGGACATTTAAGAACAATGATACTAATTATAATTATATAATCTCATGTTCAAGTCACATACTTAAAGCTATATAATTCGTATCATTATTTTAAGGGCTTTTATTATGTTAACATTTATATAACGCAGTAAATGAAATCATAATAAAATAATCCATTTATTCAATCAAATATAATATCAAAAATGTTAAGCAATTACATCAAATAATTAGCCTCTAGGGCATAAACTCTAACAGTATCTCCAACCTACAATGTATTTTTCTGCAAAGTTACACAAATTAGACCATAGGTGATAGTAATCTCATATTCAAAACAAGTGTATTCCTTCCTATTGTGCTAAATATAAGACTGTTGCTGCCTGTGATCTAGTTCGTGTAACTTTGCAAAATGATACATTGCGAGTTGGAGATACTATATACAGGCATCTCCTTAATTATTCTTCATATGAAAATTCTTTTAATAAATTTGGTTCTTTCTCTTAATCCACTAATATGGCTTCCTTTTCATAGAGATTTAAAACTAAATTAAATTATTTTATTTTATTTTAATTATATTAACTTTATTTTAAATTATATCATATTATATTATTTGTATTTTTTATTTTTTGTTTCATTTTATTTTATTATATTATAATATTATATATAATATAATATGATATGTAAAATTAAATTAGATTATATTAATATTATTTTATTTGAAATTATATCATTTTAATTTTATTTTATTTGAAATTATAGTACTATTTTATTTTAAATTATATTATATTATATTTTTTTTATTTTTTCTTTCACTTTAATTATATTATGTTATATTATTGCATATAATATAATATGACATTTTAAATTAAATTAGATTATTTTATTTTATTTTATTTTAAATTATATCGTATTATATTATTTTCATTTTTTTTTCCTTCACTTCATTTTTATTACATTATAATAGTACATATAAGTATAATATGATATTTTATATCATTTCAAGAAGTTAAAGAACATGATGTCTGTATATGTGATGCCTAAAAATTAGATAAATGCAAAGAGTTGCCCCTGCAGCTAGCCTACAGGTCAGGCATCACCCGCATACATACATAGGAGGAGCACATATATATGGTGCAAAAGTAATACACCAACACAGATACAATGAAAACCCATATAATTGCCCAATTGATTTTTCATATGAACTACAAAATAAAGTATATATATTTGTTAATGCCAAATTTTGTATCGCTCGCCGAAATTACCTAACAACGAGTAAAAAAACGTTAAACACACAAATAATTGTAGAAATTTAAAATAACACAAGAAATTTTACGTGAAAAATCAATTGGAAAAAAACCACAAGGAAAGATAAGAAATTCACTATTAAAATAATATGGAGTACAAATTGTTTATTTCTCTCTTCCTCCTCCTCACACACTCCGTATTTTCTCTATTCTCTGTTGTATCATATCTTCTTTCTTCTATCATGAATAATGTGCTATCTTGTGATGTACTAAATATGTTGTACCTTATGCTCTCTACTCAATCCCTTGCTTGTAGTTGTATTTATAGATGTTACGTCCACCCTAAACCAATTAGGAGTATGAGCCTTTTCCAAATCTCCTTATAACTGCAATTAATTATTCATAGATTCCCTTCCAAATTAGATTTCCTTATCTTTCCTAAATAAGAAAACATAATCCTATTTTAATAAGAACCATCCCACTATACAAGCTATCAAAATAAATGTATATGGGCCCAAATAATAACATTTCAACATTTCCCCCCACTCTCCTATTATAAAGAATTTATAATATGAGAGTAATTAAAAAAGTCCGTCAAATCCATCGACTGCCATGTCTATAAAACTGCCGAACAAAATGCCAAAGCCGCCTAATAGATTGTCAAACTTGCTGAACAGAATGTCGAATAAGCTGCTGAACAAAACGCCGAATAGATTGTCAAACCTGTCAAACACACTGCCGAACAAAATGTCGAAGCTGTCGAATAGATTGTCAAACCTGCCGAACAGACTGCGTAATAAATTGCAAAACAAAATGCCGAACTAACCCAAACTGCGAACCCGTCGTACCTCCAAACTCAAGCAGCTGGACCCAAATGGTCAATCCCACCATAATAATCGACCCATTTCCCTTTCGAGAGGCTTCAATCAAAACTTATAGTTGTCCCACTTCTACTTTGGGAGGTTTTGATCTAACCTTATATCACCATAATAGTCATCCTACTTCCTCTTCGGGAGGCTTTGATCCAACCTTAATTTGGCAATAAATCGGAGCCGATCCCGGTGTTTGGCAATAAATCGAAGAAGATCCCGGTGTTTGGCAATAAACTAAAGCCGATCTCGTATTATATGTATGTAAGTTTGTTTGAATCTATGTATGAATGCATGTATGTCACCCGACCTTAAACCACCATAATAGCCATTCCACTTCCCCTTTGGGAGGCTTTGGTCGTCCCACTTCTCCTTTGGGAGGTTGTGGTTGTCCCACTTCCCCTTCGAGAGGCTTTGGTCGTCCCACTTCTCCTTCGAGAGGTTGTGTGCCGGTTTGAGGATCGGGCTTTGTATGTCCCGGTTCAAAGACCGGTTCTTCATGTCTCGGTTCGAGGATTGGTTCTGCATATCTCGGTTCGAGGATCGATTCTGCATTTTTCGGTTCGAGGACCGATTCTATATGTCCCGATTCGAGGACCGGTTCCTTATGACTCCCCTCCTTATACCACCGAGATGATCAATGGCCTTCTGCATAAGGCTAGATAGAATACCAAGGTTTCTGCCAGGTTCATAGGTTATAGTCCGCTTCAAACTTTTCATTAGTCATATTGCAAGAATAGATCACACCCCCAATTATAAAAAATAAGACATTGCTGATGTATGTTTTGTTAGTGTTATAACAGCTACAGTCATCTCTTATGTGGCACGTGATCTTCTTTTGTTTAGTTTCGTCAAATCTGTTCTGCAATTGATGTAACACATTGTTGCCGCACCATTCTGTCCCTATATTTTGTAAGGAATCTGCTCCTGTTTTATTAATGCTGCTGCTGGATCTCCGGTTATGTTTCAGCAGTTGTGTTGGACTTTACTTTGCTGCACTGCCGCTTCTAAGTTGTGTTCTGCTTCCACTGTTCTGACCTATTTCTTCTGTTGTCATTTTATGCCGCTAATTTGCTTCAACTTCTTGTGTTTATGCTATGTTTGTTGTTTCATCTTTGACTTCTACTACACCCTACAACCTCTTTATTATCCCATCCCTCTGATATAAATCTGTTGTGATATGTTTCTGATTTCTCTGCAACTCCCTTACGTCGTCATTTTGCGATTGCTATTACACATCTACTATTTTTCTTGTTTATGTCGTGTTGTTGTTGCAGTTGTTGGTAATTTACAGCGCCGCCACTACTGCTACATTAGATTAGCCTCTAATTCTGCTACGGTTCCTTCCTTTACCTAATCTATTGCTTACGCTCTTGTTGGGTAGTGGCTGCGGTATGATGATTATGCACAGCTGCAATTTTTCCTGCTGCGATTATGCTGTGTCAAAGTTGTAGTTAATCTGCTCCACCTTTTATTCTGCAATGAATCTGGTCCTCGCCTTTGATTTAGTCCTTCTCTAACTTTACTGTTTCACGTAGCACTATTCTAAAACTGCTACCATAGAACGAACCTCCCGTGTCACTGCTCCATAAAACTGCTTCTCCAACTGTGTAACGCCTCCATGAAGACGCTTCGGACCTTCTGTGTAATACCCACTCCTTCCATATTCCCACATCACCCATTTTAAAAGCCATCCTCTCTTCCTTCACCTATATATATGACCCTACTACTTCTCATTTAGAACATCCAAACAATAAGGACCTCCCATTGTGAAAAAGGACCTTGTTGTGTGAGGGGCTTTTAAGTAAGAACCTCCCTAGTTAAATATTTTATTTTCCTTCTTTGGATTTTGGGTATTGATATAAGCCCAAATTTCTTTTGGCTTTCTTTGGAGATGGTGGATCTCTTCTTAATTTCATGTTCGTCTCTTTTTCTTTCTTGGTGTAATTATTTAATTTTCTGTATTCGTTTTAATTTTGTAACTTTAATTTTTGTATGCTATTTAGTTTGTTAGTATATATAATTTTTGTATATCTTTGTTAGTAATTAATATTTTGATAAATTAAATTATTATTTTTGTAACTTTAGAGTTGTGACATAATAATAATAATAATAATAATAATAATAATAATAATAATAATAATAATAATAATAATAATAATAATAATAATAATAATAATAATATAACAATAATAATATTTGTTTGTAACATAATTAAAAATAGAAAGAATATTTTTGTAAATATACTTATATTTATTTTGGGAACAAGAAGGTGGTTAATTATTAAAATATTATATATGATTAAAATATGTATAACTTTAGATAGAATTTTGCTTAGAACGAAAAGATTTCGGATTCGTCAAAGAGAAAGAAAATGTGTAAAGTTAAATCAATTAATTAACTATTTATTTATTTTGTTTAATTAGTTCCGACGGAGGAAATTTAACGAGTCGTTTTTGGAATATAATTTCGGGTATTACATTGCGTATTTTAGGTACGGATTCCGTACTCCTTCAGCGATATTTCTTTAATTTTAATTTGTTCGTTTTGTCTCTCAATTAAAATTCAGATATTATTTCGATATATTATTCATAGTCAAGTGTTTATGATAGAATTGTTTGGTTTTAGATATTCGAAAATTCGTAACTTGTACTCTTTGGACTTAGCGAGTATATCTAGTATTTATTTTGATTTTGTAGAAACGTACATGCTAATATATTTTGAGGATTTCGTATTAATTCGTTTCGGTTTAGCATGTACGTATTAGAACCCCTTTTGTTTGTATTGTGTCGCATATATTGTGACATGATATTTTTGTTAGAATATATCGTAGGGTATACACCTGAGCTATAACCACATGTGGGGGGTACCACATGCATGTCCTCTTGGCACCGAGGCATGACACTTCCGTGGCGGTGTGATTAGTCCACGACGTCTCCATTTTGTGTGCTCTGATGGGAGTTGGCCAATTAGTGTTTTGTTGTGAGAGGCGTATGGGTCGGCCCTAGCATTCTGTTCTGTTCTGTTCTGCGGTTTGGTGTTGTTTGTGCCAAACACACCTTCCGATTTTGCATACATCTGGATTGCGCAGTCCGATGTATATTTTGTTCTGTTTTGTTTGGAGCTCGGTATGAAATCACCCCAACCATTTAATTCAGCTTATATTATGTTATTCAGATTAATTCAGTTTAGTTGGTTTTGTTATTCATTTTAGTTCTTATTTTCTTGCACTCTATATCCGTACTGGGCATTTGGCTCATGCTGTGTTTTTCTTCCAGCAGGTAATCAGGGGGAGCAAGGGCAAGTGTGAAGAGAGTTTTCTTTATGTAAATAGTTTAGATATTTTGTGTAGGATTTGATATTTTGGTTTCTAAGTACTGTTGTAATACACAGATCATGTTTGAGCCAGTTGGCAATTATCTATCTAGACTATTCAGTTGCATATTAAAGTTTTGGATATCAGTTTGTTAGTTTTGTTGTGTTCTGTACGTAACCTCCTTTTCCATTTCGGGACGGGGGTGTTACAGAGTTGGTATCAGAGCTAGGGTTCTTTCTTGTAGAAAACCTATTTAGGTTCAACCTGTGAGTTATGGGTAGATTTATGGGTTTGGTTTTCTATTAATCTATAATATCAGTTTATATTAGAAATTTTCCTCGAATCTATTTTTTTTCCATCCGTTGTTCTTAGATGGCTCGTAGATCCGTTAGAGGTGTTGGGAGACGAAGTAATGGTAGAGGAAAAGGAAGAGGCGAGGCCCAACCCGATGCGCAACCTGATGTGCAACCTAATAATTTGGATATATCAACCTTGGTAAATCAAGCAGTTAATCAGGCTTTACCGCAGTTAGTGGCACAAGTCGTTCAAGTGATACAGATGCAACAGCAAGCGCCAGAAAATCCTAATCAAGGAAACCCCAGTAATGGTGGTCCACAAACAAATGAAGAGTTAGGAAATACAAATGGTATTGATCAGTTTGTGGTGCCAACATATGTATGGTTAGAAAGGTTTCAAAAGCAAAAACCGCATTCATTCAGTTCAGCTCCAACTCCAATTGAAGCAGCGAATTGGATTGCCCATTTAGAGAAGATCTTTGACGTGTTGGGGTGCTCTGATAACCAGAGAGTGTTGTTGGCTGCTTACAAATTAGATGGGGATGCGCAGAGATGGTGGAAAGCTATAAAAGCAACAAAGGGTGAAAGATTAGTCGAGACACTTACTTGGACAGAATTTTGTGATGTTTTTTATCAGCAGTATTTCTCAACTGCTGATAAAAAGGCGTATGGTATGGAGTTTTTGTCTATTTAGCAGAAGGATGAAGAATCCATCACAGACTTCATGACAAGGTTCACCAGGTTGGCAGGTTTTGCAGGAACTTCAACAGGGACTACAGCAGAATAGGCAGAGAAATTTAAGTGAAAAATTCACTATAAGTATCGTCAACATCTCATTAACACCAAGTTTGAGGATGTGTCGGTAGTGGCTAATGCAGCCAAGAATATTGAAATGGAACAACAAGACTTTCAGGCTTCTAAACCGGAAGGAAGTTGGAAGAGAGATAGAGATGACCAACAGGGTCAAGTTTTGGGTCAGCAAGGGAAAAATCAGGGCGGTTAGTGGAATAGGAACCGAGGTGGTCAGTAAAAACAGAATCAAGGCCATTACCCAGGGTCAGTAGATGGGGGTAACCCTAATCTTATTTCGATAGCTCCTTGTGCTACTTGTGGGGCTAATCATCCTAGGAGACCGTGTTATAGAGTTACCGGTGCATGCTTCTTATGTGGGCAGATATGTCCCTTTTCTAAGGATTGTACTGGACCACGTGGTAATGGTGAAGGCAATAATGGTGGCAATGTCGGTCAGCGCAATGGTGCATGGGTGTTTGCCTTGGCATATAATCAGGCGGCAGGTGCGCCAGGTACCATTTTTGGCGCTTCTTTAATTGGCAGTCGTGAGCTGTCTATTTTGTTTAACAACGCTTTTACTCATTCAATTGTTACGCATTCTTTTGTTCGGCATCTTGGTATGTTATCTCAATTCTTAGATTCTGCTATACTTTTTGCTACTCTGATGAGGATTTCTGTTATTAACTTTAACTGGTATCGAGGATATTCTATTAGATTTGGAGATGAAATTCGTAGGGCTAATCTTTTGACAATGGATATGCACGATTTTGATGTGAGATTTGGGTTAAAAGGTAAACTTAGTTCGTTCGATAATATTCAGAAGGACATTTCTTGTAAAGAACAACCCGATGCAATTTTAGATCGTTAAGAACGAATTATAAAGAGAAAGACGTTTCCATTTGCTATGGTTTTGTAGAAGAATCATTCGAAGCAGAAGGTTACTTGAGAATATCATTCAGATTCTATTCGAGCAGAGTATCCGTATCTTTTAATAGTTAGGTTTGTCCCATTCTTTTGATTCCAGGGACGGAATCCTCGTTAAGGGGGAAGTAATGTAATACCCACTCCTTCCATAGTCCCACATCACCCATTTTAAAAGTCATCCTCTCTTCCTTCATATATATATATGACCCTACTACTTCCCATTTAGAACATCCAAACAATAAGGACCTCCCATTGTGAGAAATGACCTTGTTGTGTGAGGGGCTTTTAAGTAAGAACCTCCCTAGTTAAATATTTTATTTTCTTTCTTTGGATTTTGAGTATTGATATAAGCCCAAATTTATTTTGATTTTCTTTGGAGACGGTGGATCTCTTCTTAATTTCAGGTACGTCTCTTTTTCTTTCTTGGTGTAATTATTTAATTTTCTGTATTCGTTTTAATTTTGTAGCTTTAATTTTTGTATGCTATTTAGATTGTTAGTATATATAATTTTTGTATATCTTTGTTAGTAATTAATATTTTGATATATTAAATTATTATTTTTGTAACTTTAGAGTTGTAACATAATAATAATAATAATAATAATAATAATAATAATAATAATAATAATAATAATAATAATAATATAATAACAATAATAATATTTGTTTGTAACATAATTAAAAATAGAAAGAATATTTTTGTAAATATACTTATATTTGAACAAGAAGGTGGTTAATTATTAAAATATTATATATGATTAAAATATGTATAACTTTAGATAGAATTTTACTTAGAACGAAAAGATTTTGGATTCGTCAAAGAGAAAGAAAATGTGTAAAGTTTAATCAATTAATTAACTATTTATTTATTTATTTATTTATTTTGTTTAATTAGTTTCGACGGAGGAAATTTAATGAGTCATTTTTGGAATATAATTTCGGGTACTACATTGCGTATTTCAGGTATGGATTCCGTACTCCTTCAGCGATATTTCTTTAATTTTAATTTGTTCGTTTTGTCTCTCAATTAGAATTCAGATATTATTTCGATAAATTATTCATAGTCAAGTGTTTATGATAGAATTGTTTGGTTTTAGATATTCGAAAATTCGTAACTTGTACTATTTGGACTTAGTGAGTATATCTAATATTTATTTTGATTCTGTAGAAACGTACATACTAATATATTTTGAGGACTTTGTATTAATTTGTTTCGGTTTAGCATGAATGTATTAGAACCCATTTTGTTTGTATTGTGTCGCATATATTGTGACATGATATATTTGTTAGAATATATCGTAGGGTATACCTAAGCTATAACCACTTGTGGGGATACCACAGACATGTCATCTTGGCACCGAGGCATGACACTTCCATGGCGGTGTGATTAGTGAACGGCGTCTCCATTTTGTGTGCTCCGATGAGAGTTAGTCAATTGGTGTTTTGTTGTGGGAGGCGTATGGGTCGACCCTAGCATTCTGTTCTGTTCTGTTATGCGATTTGGTATTGTTTATGCCAAACACACATTCCGATTTTGCATACATCTGGATTGCGCAGTCCAATGTATATTTTGTTCTGTTTTGTTTTGAGCTCGGTATGAAATCACCTCAACCATTTGATTCAGCTTATATTATGTTATTCAGATTTGTTCAGTTTAGTTGGTTTTGTTATGGATTTTAGTTCTTATTTTCTTGCACTCTATATCCGTACTGGGCATTTGGCTCATGTTGTGTTTTTCTACCAACATATAATTAGGGGAAGTAAGGGCAAGTGTGAAGAGAGTTTCTTTTATGTAAATAGTTTAGATATTTTGTGTAGGATTTGATATTTTGGTTTCTATTTGAGCCAGTTGACAATTATATATTTAGACTATTCAGTTGCATATTAAAGTTTTGAATATCAATTTGTTAATTCTGTTGTGTTCTGTACGTAACTTCTTTTTCCATTTCGGGACGGGGTGTTACATTCTGTACTATTAGACTGCTGCACTTAGTTCGTCCTTCTGCTGTAGCTTTGACTATGATAAATCTGAAAATGGCTACCGTGCGTCTAATCTGCAATGTCACTGCTGCTCCGTTTTGTTCTTCTTGCGATTCCTTTGCTCTGTTGCTACCGATCTGTATTTTCTGTTGCACCATCTAATTTTATTAATTTTCCCCTCAATCTCCAAGATCTTAAGATAATGAAAATCAGGCTAGAACTCCGTCTTGATTTGGGATTAGCTGTTGGTAAAAGAGGTTTACTGAATCAGATTTTCTCAAAGTTGCCGGAGCTTACAAAGGAGCCGACGGTCTTAATTGGAAAATTGCCAGGCAAGAATCTGAAGCGGAGGATGTCACTGAAGAAAATCAAAGATCACAATTTCTTCACAAGGATGGAATGGGATTTAATTCTGCGAGTATAAAGCCGGTGGAAAAGCTCCTTCTTGGACCCACTTGTAGAAATCCCTGAAAAAATGGCTTCTTGGTGTAATTGTTTAGCAATCATGCTTGTCGGTGGCCTTGATTTTATTTGAATCCCCAATTTCAGAATATAAAGTAGCAGCGACAAAGCTCTGGCCACGGTGGATCTCCTTCCTGGTTTGATTCGGCTAAAAAGTTAACTAGGATGAAGACAAAGCAAAACGCATGAATGCTTGAATAACATATATCGTTTATACTAGCAAACAAGGTCCCCCAATCTTTAAGTATTCAAGCCTTAATTAGTCATGCATCACGTGAATATTATAATAGAGATTACATATATAAAGTACGCGGTTAATTCGATTTTCATTGTTGTTGTCGACTTTTTTTTTGTGACAAACGTATTACTATAATCGTTAAATATTACAAAATAGTCACTCCGTTAAAATTACGTCCAAAAAATAACAGAACTAGCTGATTGTGCAGTTGATGTGACTTTTTGTCATGTTTTGTCATTTCCGAATCAGCAAAAATATCAACATTTAAATTTAAACCAACATTTAAATTTTAAACTAAAAGTAAAATAATAGTTAAACTAAAAAATTCAAACCAACATTTAAATTTTAATTTAAAAAATAGCAAATTATTACTAAAAGTAAAATAATATTTAAACAAAAAAAATTCAAAACAACAATTAAATTTAAACAAAAAAACATACAAAATTATTACTAAAAGTAAAATAACATTTGAACAAAAAAAATCAAATTATTACTAAAAGTAAAATAACATTTGAACAAAAAAATTTCAAAAATAACAATTAAATTTAAACAAAGAAACATACCAAATTATTACGAAAATTAAAATAATATTTAATCAAAAAAAATCAAACCAACATTTAAATTTTAACTAAAAAAATACCAAATTATTACTAAAAGTAAAATAACATTTGAACGAAAAAATTTCAAAACAACAACTAAATTTAAACAAAGAAACATACCAAATTATTACGAAAATTAAAATAATATTTAAACAAAAAAATTCAAACCAACATTTAAATTTTAATTAAAAAAAATACCAAATTATTACTAAAAGTAAAATAATATTTAAACAAAAAAAATTCAAAACAACAATTAAATTTAATCAAAAAAACATACAAAATTATTACTAAAAGTAAAATAACATTTGAATAAAAAAAATTCAAAACAACAATTAAATTTAAACAAAGAAACATACCAAATTATTATTAAAAGTACAATAATATTTAAACAAAAAAATTCAAAGCAACAAAAACAACAATTTTTATTTATTTATATAAAATTGGAAAAATATATAATTAATTATGAAAAAACATAGACAGTCTTTCATTTTTTATTCCATTACAAAATATAAAATTATTATTACTATTATTTTTAGATATTTTAAAATATTTAATATTATATTAATTAAAATAAATTAAGTTTTGCACTTAAAAATATTTTATATTAATTTTTAAAATTTAATAATAATTTTTTATTTGAAAATAAAGTCTTTTCTTTTTATTAGCATTATTCTTAGCCTTAATATAAGAGTCAAATATATTATTTGAAATCAATTTGAGGAATTAAAATATGTGAATTTATTTTTTTAATATAATATTTATTTTTTAAATTATTTATATTTATAGTGATATTCTTTTAACATAGAGAGTTAATATAAAGTTTAATGTCTATATCTGATATATATTTATACATATATTTTTGATTATTTATAAATTAAATTTATCGTGGAAAAGGTAATTAAGAAAGAAAGTGAAAGAGTTGACACATTGGGGCCTGTTTGACTGTTCATTTTAATGGATTTAGCATGTCACGTAGACATGTGAGTCAACAACTTCCGTTATTTTTTTGGACGAAATTTTAACCGAGTGATTATTTGGTAACTTTTTGACGACTGTCGACGCCGGGATTTTTGTTGTTTCGTTTTTTAATATTAATTAAAAAGCCCTTTCCAATTTTAGCCTTTTGAATTAAATGTGATTTTGAAAAGGGTCGGCTTAATATCGACGGGGTTTGAAATGTCGATTTTTATAATGAGCCAATTGACCAGAGTCGCCAGTTGGTAGATTTGAAATAGATGTACCAACTCATCCGAATTTAGTTTTCGAAATCGCTGGCTCATATGTGACTCCGAGTTAATTGGTCCGCAAACCGAGATTCATAGAGTTTGGGGGCTTGCTTAAGCGAGGGGAAGGTGTTAGGCACCCCCCGACTTCCGTAAAACACGGTTACCGCAATCTCGATGTTTTCCTATCCTTTTAAAATCCTAAAAATGTGTGAGTTGCGTGTGTGTGTGTGTGTGCCTAAATGGAGGTTTGTGGTGAGTTTTGCATAAAAAGTTTGCTTTTTATTTTATATGGCAAATGTGTTTATCTGGAAAGCGTTTTATACGTCTTTTGACCCAAATGACAAGGCTTTGTTTCATAATAAAGATTGATTTTACTTTTTAAAGTGATGAGGGTTTTATTAGATGTCGTTTATAGAAAACAGAGTTTTTAAACTTTTGTCAAATAGGTATCAAGACTATACATTGCCCTCTAATAATAAATCGAATAAAATAAAGGCAACTTCGAGAACTCTTTCACCCTATGCACAAAGTTTAATGAAAACGTTTATTCATATTTACAAAATCATTTTGTATGATATTTCAAAATCCATTGGAGCCTTTTCATCAAACCGGAATCAAAGTTCGTCAAAAACTCTTAATTTTTTAACCTCGTGCATCTAATATCCTAATTTGATCACTTTTATAAAATCTTCATCGTTTGCCTTATTTTGGAAAACCATTTTTTATGTCGTAAATTAAAACAAGCACTCACAACGTGTCGGGGCTATCCATGGGCATGTGAGCCATCCAGACGACCCCAAACACCCACAATCACATACTTTATTATTATTACGGGGCCTTAACCCGAACACGACTTGGTATCGTTTTAAGGCCCGATATTACAAAATACACATCCATGGACTCTATACAAGGATTACATATGCCAAAACGTCCATCATCGGGATTCAATCACGAGGATCTCCTCCCTAGGCTCACAGTCACCCAAACCGCTACACAACCAATACTAAGCCAAATCTAACAATATTGAACATTGCTATCATACTACATAGCTCAAATATCACAACTCAATCACTACAAATTACTCATTACCACAACGAACGATATATCACCGTACGGATGTCATCGGGGCGTTAGGAGGAGTTACGTTCCGATGGAACCCTCGCTAACCACCCCTAATCCACGGATCCTTTATCAATATATAACAATAAACTACATCAAATAAACTAATCACAACATTATGCTAACAATACAACAAATAAAAACTCAAGAACACACTTCTTTCACCTTGCAAAATGCCGATTTAAAGCTTCTATATTCCACAAATCGGACAACACCACAAGAATACTAGACTACTTAGCACAATACAATGGATCTAAGCTTGAAAATGGCCAAGATCTGAGCTCTCTCTCTCCTCCCGCGCGCTCTCTCTCTCTCTATTTCCTTTCTTTTTTTCTTCTCTTCTTCTTCTTGGGTGGAAAATGGCGATGTATACTGGTTCAGCAGGCAGCCGCAGATGTATCTGCGGCTGGCCGCAGATGCATCTGCGGCTGGGCCTGCTGTGGCCGTCCGAGCCGTCGCCTCGGCTGCCGTGTGCCGCCCTCGAGCCGCGAGCCTGCCCCCTTTGTCGGTGGCCGCGATTGCATCCGCGGCTGTCTGGCTCATTTTTCTCGAATTTCGTGCCACACGGTCTTAATTCGCCAATTTCTGCTGTATTATTTTGGAAGGCTGTTTCTTGATACATAAATCATTTCTGGGAATGGTTTCCCGGCATCGAGACCCCCCCTAATGCTGTAATCGCCATGGTCCTTGGCCTTCTTTGGCGATCACATCGGGCTTCGTCTGGATTGCCCGTAGATCTCGCCTCAAACGACTCAATTCTCGTTTTGCATTTGACAGCCTTGATCGTAAGCCGTGGTGGGAACTGCGTGTTGGCGCCCACCTCTCCTTTTCGTATGTCAGGTCAATTGACGATTTTTCCCTCCTGTCAGGGTTAGTGCACAAGTGCAAAATTTGGGTGTCTACAGCTGCCCCTCTTTATCATGTTTATGGAATGACATATGAAAATGAACATGATAAAGAAGTAGGCACCTGACGCACGGGAAAGACAGTACGTGTTTTATCGATGCAATGCATATGTTGAGACAATGCAAATGCCGCATTCAACATGATCGTGTAGGGGTCGATTCAATTTTCACGAATGGATGTCACTTGGGTTTCGTATCCGACGGTCGTTTTTGGATTGGTCAGGTATCGTCTCTGACGGGTCATTTTTCAATTGGTCAGGTATCGGATCTGACAGGTCGTTTTTCACTTGGTCAGGTATCGTATCTGACGGGTCGTCTTTCAATTGGTCAGGTATCGTATCTGACGGGTCATTTTTCAATCGGTCAGGTATCGTTTCTGACTGGTCGTTTTTCAATTGGTCAGGTATCGTATCTGACGGGTCGTTTTTCAATTGGTCAGGTATCGTTTCTGACGGGTCGTTTTTCAATTGGTCAGGTATCGTATCTGACGGGTCGTTTTTCAATTGGTCAGGTATCGTATCTGACGGGTCGTTTTTCAATCGGTCAGGTATCGTTTCTGACTGGTCGTTTTTCAATTGGTCAGGTATCGTATCTGACGGGTCGTTTTTCAATCGGTCAGGTATCGTTTCTTACTGGTCGTTTTTCAATTGGTCAGGTATCGTATTTGACGGGTCATTTTTCAATTGGTCAGGTATCGTTTCTGACTGGTCGTTTTTTGAAATGGTCAGGAATCGTTTCTGACTGGTCGTTTTTGAAATTGTCAGGTATCGTTTCTGACTGGTCGTTTTTGAAATGGTCAGGTATCGTTTCTGACTGGTCATTTTTGAAATGGTCAGGTATCGTTTCTGACTGGTCATTTTTGAAATGGTCATCCTGTTTCTAAATCTCGTATCTTACCGTGGGATACGTTACATGTTGACTCGGGGTACCAAAAAGGGAAGCAAAAGGGTACCGAGACCAGCCACAGGTGCATCTGCGGCTGGGATCGGACCCTATTTCAGATCGCGACCCCCACGATCCTTTCACCTTTTAGCTGTCTCTTTCTCTCGTTTTCGGTTTTCCTCGTCCCCCACCCGGCTTTTTCGTCTTTTGGACATCTTTTGGCAAAATCTGCTCCGATTAAATCCATCTACGCACTTTGGGTAACGTTTTAACTCCTTTTTCTTTCATTTTCGCTTTCATTTGACTATGTATTTACTTGTTTAAATGTTTTGATCTTAGTAATGCATGCCTATATGAGATATTGGTGTTAGCCGTAGCATATATAAACAAATGGGTCTTGCAGTCATGCTTTATTTACTTTGAAAAATCATGATTTTAGTAATTTTATGCTCATGGTGCATCATTTTCACTTGCATTTGGGATTTGTTGGTTGCCTAACTTGATTAAACATGCCGGATCGTGCATGGGATGTCCATTTTACAAATGAAACTCTGCCGAAATTTCGGAAAATCTAGCGCACCCCTAGGGATTTATTCATGCATTTTCAGTTCATAAACATGTCATGCTGCCCTATGATTTTTTGCAATATGCAATAAGATTTTTGAAAGATAACGAGCTAAGGATGTACCTCCTTTTCGTGATGCCGTTTCAGCCATGGATCCTGATGCTCCTAGTGGCTCTGCAGTGCCCCGGGTGGCGGGTGTCCGACGTCGCAGAGCGGCCACCCCAGCTCCAGCTCCCGTCCTGACCTGTCATTCCCGTAGATTGGCGGAGTCTATCATTCGCCCCGTTCAGCCGGATGTTGATGAGGATGCCCCAGCTGAGGCAGAGGCGGGCCCTTCGGGCACAGCGGCTCCTCCCCCCACGCGTCGGACCTTACCAGGGGCCCGTGCCAGGATACCGGATATGCTCGGTCCTGGGCTCAACAGTCATCCCTCAGCCTACCTTGCGGCTAACGAGGTATATCCGTCGCTTAAGTAGTTTATTCAAATCCGTACGGTTACCATGTTTGACTTTTGATGGCTGTCACAGGTTCCTGAGTTTACCCAGCCTCGGGGCAACTGGTTCAGCATCTACACTCTCTATCATGCGTTGCATTCCGACTATAGGGGGATGGTAGATTCCTCGGGTTTCAGACATTTCTTCACCAACGCCCCTCGCCGGTGTCCGTGGGGCTATATGAGGGCCTTATCTGAGCGCTGGTTCCACCATACACAGTCGCTTCATCTTCTGGACTGTGAGCTGATGTTGACCCCTCTCGACTGGCGTTATATCACCGAGGTGGAGTTCTCTGGACCCCGGGTCCCTCTGGAGACTGACATCACCACCGCAGCTGTTCGATCCCTGTTGGGATACTCTCCTCATGATAAGGTCTTTAAGGCCCGCAGCATTCGATCGGGAGCCTTGGCTGTAGATGCCATTGGAGGGGTCCTCTCCGAGCCATTCCCTGAGGACCGGTCTGCTCGTGACTTTCTGCTCCGACGTCTGTTTCTGACCATTATGAGGGGCTGTTTTCTGGCAAACAACTCCTCGACTATCCATTTCAGTATCGTCGGAGCCACCCGGGATGTTGACCGGATCGGGGATTACGATTGGGGCTCTTTCACCTTCGCCTACTTCCTCCAGGGTCTTCGTCTCCGCTCAGAGGGACAGACAGATGCTTGGCTCGGCTTCTACCCCTTCCTGCTAGTAGGTCCCTTTTATCGTATAGTTCTTGATTCGTTCCATTTCTTTGTCCCTTCCTGCTACTTACGGTTTTCCTGTTTTGTTTGACAGTTCTGGGCTTACGAGAGACTACCCTGCTTGCGGCCAGTTACTACCCTCGGCCCGGAGACTTATCCCAGGGGCCGTAGATGGCATCATAATACTCTCGAGGAGACCCCAGTGTCCGATAGCTTTGCTCACTGTCGGCTGCAGTTAGAGCTGATCTCGTCCGCGGATGTGACCTGGGTTCCCTACACGGCGGATCATTTGGCGGCTGGCCTTGCCGGTGATTATGCCGCGGATCTGAAGCATGCCTTGTCCACTCGTCGTATTCCATTTCTGACCTACGGTGGATGAGAGCTGTATCTAGGGGAGCGCGCCATCAGATGTGTGACTGGGGAGGCTCGTATCCCTTTCGCCCCCCCCCCCCTCAGAGAGAGCTTGGTTTGCGGATGCCCACCTTCCAGAGGCCCTGATGGCCGGGGAGGACGGATATATGCTTTCCGCCGGTCCTCATACGAGCGAGAGCTTCAGTGCCTGGTGGAGACCCCGCACTATCAGGCCTCAGACCCGGGCCACCTTCTTCCTCGGAGACCTGGTTCACGGGTCGGTGATGATGACGGATTGGATGGAGTGTGTCCGGGCCCCCACCCATTCGGACCAGATCGCTTCCCTCACTCGGCAGGTGGATCAGTTATCCCTTTTTATTCGGAGCTTGGGCCGAGATCCCGAGGAGGCTTATGCTGCAGACCCGCAGGGGCATGATTTTGGTGCGGGTTCCGGTCCATCGTATGCCCCAGTTCCGCCTTATTCCTGCCCAGACCTGAACTTTGAGGATGAGGCTTCCATTCCCCAGGATTTGCCTGCAGATCAGTTTGAGGATGATGCCTTCATTGATGGCATAGATTTCACTGATTAGATTTTGATAGGCTAGGACCTATGTATTCAAACCTGCTCGTTTTATTATCATTTCTCATTTCATGTATTATGTACAGACTTATTTTATTTTATGCGCAATCATTCACTTTTGATGATCCATTCATTCCATTATAGCTTGTATGATGCATGATTTATTATATATGTGGATAAAGAAAAATTGACCCCTGTATAGTCTTTTGATACTGCTTTTTACAGATGTCATCCATAGATGTGGTTCGCGTGGGCCCTCGCGCCCCCTCAGGGATCATTGGTCGGTTCCTTTCGTGGCTGGATAGTTTGCTACCTTCCGACCGAATCATTGCAGAGGGTCTTCTGGGACACTCCTTTTCTCTTTTATCATTCCAGGTGCCGCCGGGCTTTGTTGACGGCATTCTCAGTTATTGGATCCCTGACAGACATGTTTTCAGGTTTGGGATGGAGTATCTGACCCCCACTCTTGAGGAGTATGCTCGCTTCACCGGCTTATCCGTGGATGGTCCCTGTGCACGGGTTACCTCTGGCCATATGCGCCGCCAGTTCCTGACTTTCACAGGCTTGCGGAGGACAGCTCTGCTATCTGTGACCTCCTCGAGCCACCTTGTTCCTCTATCCTTCCTGGTTGACAGATTTAGCTCGGTGGATAGCTTCTCTCGATTCTCCAGTGATTTTTCAGTATCTGAGGAGCGCTGGGGCGCTTTGAGAGTGGATGTTTTGATGGCCTGTGTTGTATCAGTCCTGTACATGCCTGCAGGGGATGACCTCCTGGACATGCGGGTTATTGTAGCGGTTCAGGCCCTTCAGGAGGATCACACTATCCTCCCCATGATACATGCCGAGACTTACCTATCGGCCTCGTATTGCCATTCCTTCACTGGTCGCATATTTAGGGGAAGCTCTACTTTGCTGTACGTATGGTTCATGAGCCACCTCAGACCCATCGGGCAGTTTTGTCGACATGGGTTCTGTTTCAGCCACAGCCTGGCCATGCAGTTCTCATTCCTTCCCCGGCGATGCACGGATACAGCTTCCTGGAGGGAGTTCTTATCGGCCATTGAGGAACCCTTCCATCTTCTGATCTATCCGGGTTATTGCTCCTTCCAGAGTTTCTTGACTCATGTGTCGCCTTTTGATTTCCTCCCTCTCCTTGGCTTGAGGGGGGTGACGACTTATCATCCCTTAGCTGTCATGGGGCAGTTTGACCAGATGCAGGATCTCCATCTCTTTGCGGGAGCAGTTGACTACCGATTTCTCCTATCGCCTCAGACGGAGAGGGAGCTGCTGAGGGTATATGATCTTTGGTCACACCGGGTCTCGGCCGACTTTGGGGCTAGTCATCCTGGTCAGACACCCGCTTATCTGCTATGGCTGCGAGGAGATCCTGATATTGTCGACTTTGACCAGGTTGGGGTATTGGATGGTTCTCGAGGACTTTTCCCAGATGAGACCAGTTCAGATGCGGTCATTCCTCCGGAGGTTTCAGGATTAGCGCCCAGGTCTGATGTTGTGGAGATTTCTGCTTCGGTACATGTCCCTTCCCTTGATTTGGCGGATCGAACCCAGAGATTAATGATTGAGGGTACCCGGCTCCGGTCCGCTTTGAGTGCTACCGAGATTGAGAGGGATACCGCGCACGCGGAGCGGGATGCTGCTGTACTAGCTCGTGATGCCGCCCTCTCTACCAGAGATAGTGTTATCGAGCAGGTCAGAGTTGTCATGGAGGGCCATTCTGCGACTATCACCAGTGCTGCTGCTCTTTTGACTCGGGTTGACATGATGGGACAGCAGATTGCGGGTGAGCCAGAGGTTTATGATGTCTCGACTATTCTGTCCATCCTGCTCCAGCTGGTCTCTGACCTGTAGATGGTTTTATTCCCTACACGGACTATGTCAGTTTCATCACTTTTATTTAAAAGACAGACTTGTAATCAGAATGTTTTGTATATATAGAGAAATATTTATGGTTTAGTCATTTCCCTTTTTGATGCATCGTCGCCCTTCATTGGATTCTCATTTTATCCAGCCGATTATGATTTCGATATATTGCTTTATTTCTTTCCTCAAGTCTTGATTGGGACTTCACAGATATTGCCGCATGCCCCTTAGATTTCATCGGAGTGAGTCTTGGGTTCTGGCTGATTGGCAGACATTCTCGCCATAATCCTCTTTATATTCTTATTCGCCGCCTCCACGGCCCCATTCATTTTGGGCCTGTAAATGATAGAATTGAGATGTTTGATCTTGAATTGGGCGCATAACTCCTTCATAAGGGCATTGTTCAGATTCTTGGCATTATCGGACACCAAGATCTCAGGCTATCCGTACCGGCAAATGACATTGTTCCTGATGAAACTGACTATAACTTCCTGCGTTACTTTGGGGAAAGAAGCTGCCTCCACCAATTTAGTGAAATAGTCAATCATGACGAAAATGAACCGGTGGCCGTTGCTCGCTTTGGGCTCCACGGGTCCGATAACATCCATACTCCATATGGAGAACGACCAAGGGGAAGTCATACAATGCAGTTCATTAGGAGGCGCATGCATCACATCACCGTGTGCTTGGCATTGGAAACATCGCTTGACATGATCGTCATAGTCAGCCTTAATTGATAACCAGAAATGCCCCGTCCTCAGAATTTTCTTGGCCAACATCGGTCCACTCATATGCGGCCCACATACTTCACCGTGCACCTCGCCCATGATTTTCTGTCCTTGAGTTTCGTCTACACATCGCAATAATCCCAAGCCTACATCCCTCTTATACAGGGAATCTCCGCTTAAATAGAATTTCATCGCCATCTTCTGGATTCTCTGCCTTTCTGTTCGGTTCGCCTGGTCGGGGAGTGATCTATCCCTCAAGTATTTCAGGATGTCATGATACCAGGGCTGATTTGGCTGAACCATGTCTTCTGATAACTCCAATATATGTTCTTCGTAAGCGGGAGCATTTTGCACTGTTATTTCAATCTGTGGAGTGGCTTTGTTTTTGAGTACGTGGACTAACGAAGCCAGGGTGGCCAATGCATCGGCAAAGTCATTCCGCCCCCTGGGAATGTGTCGGAAAGCTATGTCTTCAAATTCTTGCATCAACCGGATTACACACCGGTGGTATGGAAGTAACCGAAGCTCCTTGGTGCCATACACCCCTGTCGCCTGTCTGATTACCAACTCTGAATCTCCGAACACGGCTAATCTTTTCACTCCCATATTGCGGGCGAATCTCAGTCCCAATATACATCCTTCATATTCAGCCGTATTGTTTGAGTTACTGAACTGTAATTTGGTGAGAACGGGGTATTGCTCGCCAGTAATAGAGACCAGGACCGCTCCAGCTCCAGCCCCTTCAGCATTCATGGCACCGTCGAAATACATTTTCCAAAACTGCCCTTCGTCATCACACCTCGCCTGTTGGACCCACAGTATGTCTTCACCCGGTAGGAAAGTCTCTAAAGGCTCCATCCCCCCTGTCGGCATCTCTGATATCCCGCAAAACAATCGACGAATGAATACATTTCATACTGAGCCGTATTATCCACCAAGAGGTGTATGAAAGGCACTGGGAAGTTATCCTTGAGACTGGCCTTGTTCAGATCCCTATAGTCGACGCATACTCTCACCTTTCTTCCGGGCTTCGCCACTGGAACTATATTGGAAAGCCATTCTGGGTAAGTGGACACCATGATGATCCCAGCCTTGAATTGCTTGACTATCTCTTCCTTCACCTTTAAGATCCACTCTGGTTTTAATTTTCTCAGCTTCTGCTTAACTGGCCTGAAACCCTCCTTGATAGGCAATGATGTACCACAATGTCCGTGGACAAACCGACCATGTCTTCGTGTGACCAAGCAAACACATCCTCATATTGGCTCAAAAGTTCAGCTACCTCTGTTTTCTGGTCGGGAGTCAGGTTTGCCCCAATCTTCAGCTCTTTGGGATTCTCAGGGGTTCCTATGTTGATGGTGATGGTTTGGTCTAGGTTGGGTTTGGGTTTATCCTCGACCCACTCTTTGATCTCGTCCGGAGCGTCGTCATCACCTGCTTCGTCCTGCTCAATTCCCATCAAATCGAAATCCAGTTCTATATCAAAATCATAATCGTCTTTCAAATTTGGAAAATCGTTTGTTAGGCTAGAATGACTCAAATCGGTACACCTGACATGAAACAAAAATATTTGTCATATATATAAACATTAAGTACATGACTTCCTTTCCAATAATCATGGCAAAAATATGAAATAGACGTGCAGATACAAAAAATAAAAACACCGTCTCAAAAACCCCTTGATCCCCCTACTGGACAGGATTCCTGGATATTCCTTCATTTACCCTTTTCTGGATACTACTGGCTGCACGGTCCAATTCCTGGGGATCACTTTAGTTTTATAGCTAGTGATGGAGGGGATCTCTATATCTGGCACCTCTTCAATGATTGCGGCGACTTGGCTTCGGCTTTCCTTTTCACTCTCCTCGGGCACTTCTAACCCGGCCCAATTGATAAATGGCATGATCTGCTTGCCTTCCGACATCTTCTCCTTTCCCTTTTCATTGGGGCCTGACTGCCCCGGGAGATGGCACTTTTCCTCGAACTGTTCCACTATCTCTTGTAAGAATTCCCTCTGCTGGACCAATCCCTTGGCTGGGGAAACCTCCAATTTACCCTCTGCTTCAGATGCAGGCTTGACTACCCTCGGGGCGTGTTCATTATTAGTTCTCGGTATTGGGACTTCGGTTATCCGAACGGGAATTTTCTTGTATGAGTTCCTTGGCCTCATCCCTCCGTGATATCCTAACCCTGCCTTGCCGGACTGTGCTGGTATCTGGATGGGCTCGGTGATTCCTTGACTGTTCTTACCCAGCCCTTACCCCGGCTGGAAGTTCATCGCCATCATTTCCCGGGCAACGAAGGTGAGCTCGGGAGACACTTTAGGCTTTAAACTTGGAGCTCCCAACTGCTTGTAGTGAGGGGTGCTGATTTCAAATGCCTGATAGCTTATCGGTTCGGCCGACTCGTCCACATGGATCACCGGCATGCCTTTTACAGAGGGAACGGAGCAGTCAGATTCTGCGGCGATTGTTACCAAGTGCCCCTCAACGATAAACTTTATTTGCTGATGCAGGGTGGAGGGAACTGCCCCTGCCATATGAATCCAGGGCCTCCCCAGTAGCATGTTATAACTGGCCGTGATATCTAGCACTTGGAAGGAAATATCAAAAGTATAAGGGCCGATCTCCACTGGTAGCTCAATCTCTCCCACCGTATCCTTTCTAGATCCGTCAAACGCCCTCACCACCACTTGGCTGGCCCGCAGGCGCTTAGGGTTGATTTTCATCTTCTCTAGAGTACTATATAGGCAAATATTCAGGGCTGACCCACCATCAATTAAAACTCCGTTCATCACATACCCGGATGAGATGACCGCAATGTGTAACGGCCTCCGGTGCCCCCTCCCTTCTTCGGGGATGTCGTCGTCGGTGAACGAGATTACATTGCTGTCCAATAGGTGACCCACCAAGTGGCCGAATCTCTCTGTGTTAATTGACTTGGGGACATGAGCCTCTTCCAGGACTTTGCTTAATACCTGATGATGATCGGTTGATGCCAACACCAGATCTAAGATTGATGTCAGGGGTGGTTGCATTTCCAGTGTTTTAACAACATTCGCCTTGTCGTGATTCATTTTCTCCCAAAACCCTAATGCTTTTTCCTCCGATATTTTCCCGTTTTCCCTTTTCGTATTCTCAAAAACCCGCCTTGGTAAATACAATGGATTTCCCTTAGAGCTGACTGATGCGCAACTGGCCTCCTCCTCGGTCCCCCCCCCCCCCCCCCCCCCCCCGTAATTCCACGGAACAGCCTTCAGATTGGTAATCGGCAATTGTGACCTGGCTGCTATAACAAGGGGTCTTGGGGCTGATAACCGGATAGGCTCCGTTTTGGTATCTCGAATCACGCCAACCAACTTGATAGGCTCGTTTTGCGCACCCTCCTGGGCATTGGTCATAGCGATCTCTTCTTCTATCCTCCTTATGTATTTCAATTTTAAGGGGCCCTGCGCCCCACTGGTTTCTATTACGTTCACGCCTCCCCCATTATGCTCGGGAAGAGGGTTGGCCTTTACATTTGGGGGTTCCGGTTGTTCCACCACGATCTCTCCGCTGTCAATCATGTTCTGGATTTTATGCTTTAGTGACCAGCATTCTTGGGTGTCGTGCCCCGGGGAAGCCGAGTGGTAAGCGCATCTCTTGCTAGGGTCATACCTCTTGCCCTTCGGGTCTGACGGAGGTGCTAGCTCTGTAATCTTTTTCTGGCTTACCAACACGGCCAGTATTTGCTCCAACGAATCCCCCAATGGGGTGAACTCCCTTTCTTGTGGCTTTTCGAATTTTCTGCGCCCCTCATATCTCTGATTGTTGAAATTTGATGGACGCGGGGCCTCACTTCTTTGCATGCGGACCGGAGGGCTGGTCATTGCCTTCCCAGATAGCCCTTGCAATACCAGGGACACATCCTCTTCCTTTCTCTTATGGGGTTTTTGGGAAGAACTGCCATAGTTTCCACTCTGGATTTGCTCTGCAACGGCCTCGAGAGCTGTGAAGTCTCGGATTTTTCCTGACTTTAAACCCATCTCAGCCATCTCCCCATGCTTGATCATTTCCGCAAAAGGCTTCCCTATCCCAGCCATCACTCTTTCATAATAAGGAGCCTCCTGGATATCAATGAATGTCATAACCATCTCTGCCTCACTCATGGGTGGGTTCACTTGGGCTGCCATCCTCCTCCACCGTTGAGCATAGTCTCGGAAGGATTCATTGGTCTGTTTTCTGATCTTAGTCATCTGGTATCGGTCCGGGGCCATCTGGGATTGAAAGCTGTACTGCGTTAGGAAGGTATGGGCCAGCTCCTCCCAATTGTGAATCTTAGCATTGTCCAATCTCGCATACCACGTTCTAGCCTCCCCTATCAGGCTTTTCTGGAACAGTTGCATTCTCAATGATTCGTCCTCAGCATATCCCCCTAGTTCTCCGATGTATACTTTCAGATGCGTATAAGGATCCCCTGACCCGTTATACTTTTCAAATTCGGGGAGTTTGAACTTTTCGGGATATCTGGCTCCCGGAAATATGCACAAATCGGAGTAGTTTACACTGCCATACGACCCAATCCCCTTCATAGTTTTGATGGCCTCTTCCATCTGCTTTATCTTCTTACTAACACCGCTGGCAACCTCGTCCTCTGGGATGATAATGACTTGCTTTGGCAGCTCAACTTTTGGAGTTTCTGGGGTCAGTACGTTCCCTTGAGATGATGGCCCCGGCGGGTCCTCGGGTTGTGGCCCTGATTTTAGCTTAAAATGCTCTTTGAGTAACATGGTCAGCTCTGTCATTTGATTTCTCACAGCATTGAACTCTACCCGAGATACGGGAGCCAGGTCAGGATTAGGGTTCTCAGCCATTTCGACTGTTGATTCTCTGGCTTTCTTGGATCGGAGACGGGTTTGGGGAGCAATCCTGCAAATAAAATACGCCAAGGTTTAGTTCTGGGAAATGCCATTGGCAGATGTATGCTAAAGCAAATATTTTTGTATTTTTGGGTTTTGTAATTTTTTCCTGCAAAACGGGGTCAGTATCCCTTTATTTTAACCAAAGTAATGACACTGTGCAATTCATGATGCTCTCCAAGCTGTCCCTGTAAAACAGAGGTTAGTACTTTTATTTGGACAGAAGTGGTTGGAACAAAATGATTGACTACAGTATAATATTACGTGCGTAAAGTGTAAAAAAGGGTATGAAGAGACTTTCCACGCGACGGGTTTATCTGAGGCGGACCTACCCTAAGTTACTCTCGCGGGCTTTTGGCATGAAGGTTCCCAGATCTTCGCAACATACTCGAAGGGAATGAATCCGATCTTTCAATTGGATTGGATCTGAGTGGATGCTTTTCCTGAGCCTCGTCGGGGAGCACCCCTTTGAGTCTAGTAATCCACATCCGACGGGTTCGCCTCAGGAGGAGGAACTGCTCAACATACATTCATCATTCATTCATCGTTCCTCACCGTATGCATATGATGCTAATAAAGTAAAGCTTTTGAAAAGAAATCGCAATCACACCATTCACATACACGCACAAAAAGGCAAATTAACGCAAGCAACGCAACCACATATTTTTAGATTTTTAAAGGATAGGAAAACATCGAGATTTTAACGCGGCTTAAGCCCTCTACTGTCCCCAGCGGAGTCGCCAGCTGTCGACGCCGGGATTTTCGTCGTTTCATTTTTTAATATTAATTAAAAAGCCCTTTCCAATTTTAGCCTTTTGAATTAAATGTGATTTTGAAAAGGGTCGGCTTAATATCGACGGGGTTTGAAATGTCGATTTTTATAATGAGCCAATTGACCAGAGTCGCCAGTTGGTATATTTGAAATAGATGTACCAACTCATCCGAATTTAGTTTTCGAAATCGCTGGCTCATATGTGACTCCGAGTTAATTGGTCTGCAAACCGAGATTCATAGAGTTCGGGGGCTTGCTTAAGCGAGGGGAAGGTGTTAGGCACCCCCCGACTTCCGTAAAACACGGTTACCGCAATCTCGATGTTTTCCTATCCTTTTAAAATCCTAAAAATGTGTGAGTTGCGTGTGTGTGTGTGTGCCTAAATGGAGGTTTGTGGTGAGTTTTGCATAAAAAGTTTGCTTTTATTTTATATGGCAAATGTGTTTATCTGGAAAGCGTTTTATACGTCTTTTGACCCAAATGACAAGGCTTTGTTTCATAATAAAGATTGATTTTACTTTTTAAAGTGATGAGGGTTTTATTAGATGTCGTTTATAGAAAACAGAGTTTTTAAACTTTTGTCAAATAGGTATCAAGACTATACATTGCCCTCTAATAATAAATCGAATAAAATAAAGGCAACTTCTAGAACTCTTTCATCCTATGCACAAAGTTTAATGAAAACGTTTATTCATATTTACGAAATCATTTTGTATGATATTTCAAAATCCATTGGAGCCTTTTCATCAAAGCGGAATCAAAGTTCGTCAAAAACTCTTAATTTTTTAACCTCGTGCATCTAATATCCTAATTTGATCACTTTTATAAAATCTTCATCGTTTGCCTTATTTTGGAAAACCATTTTTTATGTCGTAAATTAAAACAAGCACTCACAACGTGTCGGGGCTATCCATGGGCATGTGAGCCATCCAGACGACCCCAAACACCCACAATCACATACTTTATTATTATTACGGGGCCTTAACCCGAACACGACTTGGTATCGTTTTAAGGCCCGATATTACAAAATACACATCCATGGACTCTATACAAGGATTACATATGCCAAAACGTCCATCATCGGGATTCAATCACGAGGATCTCCTCCCTAGGCTCACAGTCACCCAAACCGCTACACAACCAATACTAAGCCAAATCTAACAATATTGAACATTGATATCATACTACATAGCTCAAATATCACAACTCAATCACTACAAACTACTCATTACCACAACGAACGATATATCACCGTACGGATGTCATCGAGGCGTTAGGAGGAGTTACGTTCCGATGGAACCCTCGCTAACCACCCCTAATCCACGGATCCTTTATCAATATATAACAATAAACTACATCAAATAAACCAATCACAACATTATGCTAACACTACAACAAATAAAAACTCAAGAACACACTCCTTTCACCTTGCAAAATGCCGATTTAAAGCTTTTGTATTCCACAAATCGGACAACACCACAAGAATACTAGACTACTTAGCACAATACAATGGATCTAAGCTTGAAAATGGCCAAGATCCGAGCTCTCTCTCTCCTCCCGCGCGCTCTCTCTCTCTCTCTATTTCCTTTCTTTTTTTCTTCTCTTCTTCTTCTCGGGTGGAAAATGGCGATGTATACTGGTTCAGCAGGCAACCGCAGATGCATCTGCGGCTGGGCCTGCTGTGGCCGTCCGAGCCGTCGCCTCGGCTGCCGTGTGCCGCCCTCGAGCCGCGAGCCTGCCCCCTTTGTCGGTGGCCGCGATTGCATCCACGGCTGTCCGGCTCATTTTTCTCGAATTTCGTGTCACACGGTCTTAATTCGCCAATTTTTGTTGTATTATTTTGGAAGGCTATTTCTTGATACATAAATCATTTCTGGGAATGGTTTCCCGGCATCGAGACCCCCCTAATGCTGTAATCGCCATGGTCCTTGGCCTTCTTTGGCGATCGCATCGGGCTTCGTCTGGATTGCCCGTAGGTCTCGCCTCAAACGACTCAATTCTCGTTTTGCGTTTGACAGCCTTGATCGTAAGCCGTGGTGGGAACTGCGTGTTGGCGCCCACCTCTCCTTTTCGTATGTCAGGTCAATTGACGATTTTGCCCTCCTGTCAGGGTTAGTACACAAGTGCAAAATTTGGGTGTCTACAACGACTATAATAATGCATTTGTCATACAAAAGTGTCGGTAACCACAATGAAAATTGAGCTATAGTACAGTGATCAAATCATATATTAACCCTATAAAGTCATATAATTAATGTTAATGTTTCATAAACAAATTGTTATGAATAGTTTAATAACAAAATTACATTTATATATTGTATGCATATATATACATATATTTTTGTGAGTTAGCATAAGTAATCAAATACACGTGGGCCATATATATTTTTTGATAAGAGTTTATAACTTAGCTTTTAAGTAATCTGCTCCTTCGATCGGATAATTGATTTGTCATAAAAATCATTCGAAAAAAATTTAGTGATTTTGAATTGTTTCCACAGACGACGCCAATGTTAATGCTAAATTTTATACTGCTTGTCGAAATCACCAAACAACGAATAAAAAAGCTTTAAGCACAAACAATTGTAGAAATTTAAAATAAGAACACAAGAATTTTTAAGTAGAAACCCAATTGAAAAAAAATCACGGGGAGAAATAAAAAATCCACTAAAAAAATAATATAGAGAGTACAAATTGTTTATTTCTCTATTCCTCCTCCTTACACACTCCGTATTTTCTCTATTCTTTGTTGTATCTGTCATGAATAATATGCTCTCTTGTGATGTACTGAATATGTTGCCCTCTGCTCAATCCCTTGCTTCACGTTCGCCCTAAACCAATTAGAAGTAGGAGCCCTTTTCCAAATCTCCTTATAACTGTAATTAATTATTCATAATTTCTCTTCCAAATTAGATTTCTTTATCTCCAAATAAAAAAATATAATCTTATTTTAATAAGGACTCTCCCACTATGCAGCTATCAAAATAAATGTATATGAGCCTAAATAATTATTTCCCAACAATATTAAATATTCTAAATTCCATACTAATGGTAGTAGTGACAAGGAAAAATTGACGTATGTATACTACATGATATATAATTGTTATATTTGAGAATTTGACCAACATTACACTATTACGCAAAAAATACCGACATAGAATCACAAACTACTACTGTAAGAACACCACCTAAACGTTATGCATTACGTGCAGAAAATTGTCACAACACATTCATCCTACTTACACAAAAGGTTTCCCAAATACACAAGCAATTTTGAAGTAAAAATATGTTAATAAGTAAAAGATTTTCCATGAAAACATCAGTTTATCATATAGCAAATTTCACACATCATCATAAATCTTTGAATTCAAAAAGTAGATATTTGAAAAATTAATAATACAAGAACAAAGAATCATTATCAGATAAGATCAAACCCGTAGTACTTGTTCATTAGACTTGCCTCTTCAGGGAAAAAAACCCATCATCAAATGTTTCTGGTGGTCCTCAGTTGTGTAACATGGCAATAAATTAAAAAAAGTACATGTATAACTACTATTTACCTATGTATAACATGGCAATAAATTTCAAATTGACAAATACTCCCAACTGTGTAAAGATGTATTCTAGGTCAGCATGCATCAACGGCACTGATTTTCCTTCATTTACCACGAATCACTCGCTTAATAGGAATATCAAAGGAGCAACAGAACTCATCAAATCAAACTCTTTTGAGCTCTTCAAACTGCATTCAAAGAAATATTCTCTTCCACAGGCCAATATTGTTTAAAAACAGTACATGAGAATTAAGTGAGACTCTACAACACCTAACAATAGTATGCATAGGTGTTCTAAAAGTTATCCATTCAAAGTTCCATGAACTGCATAACAAACAAAAACACTGAAATAAACTCACATATAAGGCTAAACAAGAGCAATATTAACTGCATAGCAAACAAAAACAATGAAGATAATTGCGGAGCAATTGGAGGATGTAGGTTATACCTTCAATCTGTAAAACAAGAGCGAGGCTTCTCAATCTCTCCTCCTTGTCCCTCACACGACCCTCTTTCTCTCTTCTTCTTTCTTTCTATTCTGCTTCTGTCGTCGCAAGCTATCTGCTGAAATGTTTTAAATATATCAACAACCGCTATCAGCGACCGACTTCGATCGTTGAAACGGTCAGACTTATCATCATCAGCGACAGCTATCACCAACTGAATTTTGTCGCTGATACAACTGACATGGCAGTAGTACCAACAACATGGTGATCGCTGATAGTGTCCTGTCGAAGAAAGTTTTCGCGCCAAAAGCCACGCCAAATTTTTAGGCAGCAAAATTGTAATTGTGACCAGACATCGACCGATTGTCGATCGCTAATACAAATTGTAACACCCCGAACCAGCTACATGTTCGAAGTGTCACACGCCGCAAGCCCGAAGGCTTGCAAGGCAATAATATCAATAACGCAGCCTAAATGAAAACATAATAATGAATCTCTCTTGAAACCAAACAATCTTTCATTATCAAAATTACACTAAGGTTCAATAATTAAATACCGAAAACATAACTTTGGAGACACAACTCCATTAAACAAAAGTCTTATCATAATTCTAAAATATTCATAAATTTTTTAAACTAAATATCTTCTGGTCATCCACAAAAGTATTAACAATGCTCGGCTCTAAACAATGTTTCCTGTAAAAATTAATGTAAGAGTGAGCGGTAAAGCTCAGTGTAGACACCCAAATTTTGCACTTTTGTACTAACCCTGACAGGAGGGCAAAATCGTCACTTGACCCGACATGCGAAAAGGAAGGTTGACCCCAACACAAAGCCACCCCAACGACTTACGGTCGAAGCCACCACAACGAGCAACGAGCATAAGGTTACTTGAGGCAAGGCAAGCAGCTGATCTAGAAGAACTTGATTTGATCACAAAAAATGACAAATGGCCACTACGCTTAATACCACAGAAATTGGCGAATTAAGACCGCGTGACACGGAAATCTTGAAAAACAAGCCGGACAGCCGCGGATGCACCTGCGGCCACCGACAAAAGGGACAGTGCGCGGCTTGAGGAGACGACACACGGCAGCCGAGAATTCGGCGCAGGCGGCCACAGCAGGCAGCCGCAGATGCACCTGCGGCTGCCTGCTGAACGTCTATACAGTGGTCATTTTCACCCGAGAGCTAAAAAAGAGAAGAAAGAGAAGAAGAAAATTAGAGATTTTAGAGAGAGAGAGCTCGCGGGAGGAGAGAGAATAGGCTTGTTCTTGGTTAGATTTGAGTGAAAAATTCATCCTTTCTTGCTAGTTAGTCGAGTGTTCTTGTGGTGTTGTCCGATTTGTGAAATAAGAAGCTTTGATCGGCATTTTACAAGGTGAAAAGGGTTTTCTTTTGATATTGTCTTGTTTATATTAATGTGATAATGTTGTGTTTTGGGTTTGTGTAGCATAGTATGTTGTTGTATTGATGATGATCCGTGGGTTAGGGGTCGTTAGCGAGGGTTCCATTGGAACGTAACTTCCTCCAAATGCCCCGATGACATCCGTACGGTGACATATCATTCGTCGAGTTCATAGATAGTTGTAGTATTGGCATTGAGATTTGTGATGCATATGATACCGTAATGAGTTAGTATTGTTAGAGTTGTCGTAGTGTTGGTTGTGCAACGATTTGGGTGAATGTGAGCCTAGGGAGGAGATCCTCGTGGTCAAATCCCGATGATGGACATTTTTTGGTGTATGTAATCATTAGATATGATTCACGGTTGTATATGTGTAATATCGGGCCTTAAAACGATACCAAATTGAGGTCGGGTTAGGGCCCCGTAATAATAAAGATATGTGATTATGGGTGTTTGGGGTTGTCTGGATGGCTTACATGCCCATAGATAGCCCCGACACGTTTTGGGATGCTTGTTTTAATTTACGACACAAAAAATACGGTTTCAAAAATAAGGCAAACAATAAAGATTTGTTAAAAGTGATCAAATTAGGATATTAGATTCACGAGGTTTAAAAGTTAAGAGTTTTGACGGATTTTGATCCTTGTTTGACGAAAAGGCTCCATGGGGTTTTTAAAATGGCATAAAAGATGTTTTCGTAAAAGACAAATAAACATTTTCATTAAACTTTGTGCATAGGGTTAAAGAGTTCTAGAAGTTTCCTTCATTTTATTTAAGTTATTGTTAGGAGGCAATGTATAGTCTCGATTCCTATTTGACAAAAGTTTAAAAACTATAGTTTTCTAAAAAACGACATCTAATAAAAACCCTCATCGTTTTCGAAGTTAAAATCAATCTTTCTTATCAAAAGCGAAGCCTTGACACTTGGGTCAAAAGACGTCTAAACGCTTTCCCGACAAAACACATTTGCCATATAAAATCCAAGCAACTTTTATGCAAAATTCACCACCACCATCACCTAGGCACGCACGCACACACACGCAACTCCCACATTTTTAGAAATTTAAAAGGATAGGAAAATATCAAGATAGCGGTAACCGTGTTTTCACGAAAGACGAGGGGTGCCTAACACCTTCCCCTCGCTTAAGCAAGCCCCCGAACTCTATGAATCTCGGTTTGCGGACTAATTAATTCGGAGTCACATATGAGCCAGCAATTATGAAAACAAAATTCGGATGAGTTGGTACATCCATTTTAAATATACCAACTGGCGACTCTGGTCAATTGACTCATAAAGAAATCGATCTTTCAAAACCCGTCGACATTAAGCTGACCCTTTTCAAAATCACATTTTATTCAAAAGGCTAAAATTGGAAAGGGCTTTTAATATTAAAAAAACGAAACGACGAAAATCCCGGCGTCGACACTCTTTACTATTTAGGTGAATCAAGTACAGTTTGCAAAACTTTTTCGAAATAACTTTTAGTTCAATAACAATAGTAAACATACTTGCTGAAAATAATCTTTTCTTGTTCGATAATAATAGTCGATATATACATTGTAGACACCCAAATATTGCACTTGTCTACTAACCTGGGCAGAAGGGCAAAATCATCATTTCGTATGACCTGCAAGAGGGAATGGCGAATTTCAGCACAGTCATGACAAGTAAACACGACAGCGAATCGACATCGAATTGCGCGATACAGGGATACAAATTGATCCAGATGAACCGAAACGGTCAATAAATCCTACCAACAATCCCCAGATTGCGAGATACAAATAATACAACAAAAAATGATGATTTAAGATTGCATGACAGGAGAATCGAGGAAAGGAAGATAGGCGGCCGTAGATGTATCTGCGGCCAAAGACTTTTAGGCATTTTTGTGGCTCGAGGAAACACATGGCAATCGAGGCAGTAGGTGAGACGACGATAGCAAACAGCCGCAAATAAATCTGCGGTCAGCCGCAGATGCACCTGCGGCTGCCTCCAAACACCTATACAGCGTCCATTTTTCATCTGGGAGAAAAAAAAAAGGAGAGGGGAAGAAATAGAGAGAGAAAGAGAGAATATAGAGAGAGAAATCCACAGGTTTAGAAAAAGGGGGGGGGGGTTGTCTCTTCTTTTAGCTTCAATATTTATCCAATCTCGTCTTATATATTTGATAGTGAAGTATAAAGTGATTCTTGAAGTATTGCAAGGTGAAAAAAGGCATTTCTTGAAGTTTTAGCTTGTTTTCTCCTTATGATTTCTTGTTGTTGGGTTGTTTGAATGTAGTATATTTGTTGTATTAGTAAGGATCCATGGATTAGGGATGATTAGTGAGGGTTCCGTCGGAACGAAATTTTCTCCTAATGTCCCGATGATATCCGTATGGTGATATATAGTTTATTATGGTAATGCATAGTTCATAGTGTTTTTACTTGCTATTTTAGGTTATTGTGGCATAACAATAAATCTAGTGTCATTGAGTTTTTCATTGTATCCATATTATTGTTATGTGGTGATTTTGGGATTGTGAGCCTAGGAATGAGATCATTGTGATCAAATTCCAAAGATGGACAATATTTAGTATATATAGTTACGGCAATGTGCCCTTTATTGTACATATGTAAATGTCGGGCCTTAAAACGATATCGAGTCGAAATCGGGTTTAAGGCCCCATAATAGTGGAATATGTGATTGTGGGTGTTTGGGATTATTTAGATGACTCACATGCCCATAAATATCCCCGACACATTTTTGAATGCTTGATTTGATTTGCGACATAAAAAGCGATTTCAAAAAAAAGCAAGACGATAAAGACCTTCTAAAAGCAATCAAATTAGGGTATTAGAATCACGGGGCTTAAAATCGAGAGTTTTAATGAACGTCGATTCCTATTTAATGAAAAGGCTACAATCGTTTTTTAAACATCATACAAAAATGATTTTGTTAAAAATAGATAAGTGTTTTTCATTAAACTTTGATGCATATGGTTAAAGAGCTCATAGAAGTTGCCTTTATTTTATTTTACTTTACTGTCAAAAGGCAATGTATAGTCTTGATTCCTATTTGACGAAAGTTTAAAAACCCTTATTTTTCTAAAACGACACCTAATAAAAATCTCATCGCTTTTGAAATTAAAATCAATGTCTATTATAAAGTAAAGCCTTTTCGTATGGGTCAAAAGATGTTCTAAAAACGCCTTCCAGATAAAACACGTTTTCTACACACACAAAAATCAAAGCGGCTTTTCATGTGAAATTAACCACAACGTTCATTCAAGCGCACGCACACACATACATACACGTTTTAGGATTTTAAAAGGATAGGAAAGCATCCAGATTGCGATAACCATGTTTTCACGGAAGTCGGGGGGTGCCTAAGACCTTCCCCTCGCTTAAGCAAGCCCCCAAACTTTATGAATCTCGGTTTGCAGGCCAATTAATTCGGAGTCACACATGAACCAGCACGATTATGAAAACTAAAACTCGGATGAGTTGGTACATCCATTTCAAACATACCAACTGGCGACTCTGGTCAATTGACTCATCATAAAATCAACCTTTCAAATCCCGTCGACACTTGTGCCGATCTTTACCAAAAAATCACCTCTCATAATTAAAACAATACATTCAAAACCAAAATCAATAATTATAAAACACAATTCCAAAACGATTTCAATATGTTCAATAAATGATTTCGATATGTTCAATATATTCAATGCATCTTTTAATCCACATTCATTGCGACTAAGGTTATAGCAGCCCTGTAACACGGCCCTTATGCTCGATAATGTCAATGATACGCCCCCTACTAAGGTATCTTATCATGCACGCGTCCTGAAGAACGCCCCCTGAAGGGTATCTAAAGGTGTGGGCCTTAGTAGGTCCTAAATTGTTCCGAAACTAGCGTAAACCCTAACGGATTCAATACATAGTCGGACTGAGGTTTCTAAAATTAATTTCTTAATATTTCCGATATTCAAAACTATACTTATTTCATAGTTCAAAATCACATAATCTCATTTTCTAAATCAAAATTCTATTTTAATACTTGATCCGAGTTTTTTAACAAAATACAACTGTAACATTTTCATTCAAATGGAAGCCTTAAATAAAGTATAACAATTTTTTGAAACAATACATTTAGGCGTCCGAATAATTTCTAAAGCATACATAATTATAAACGATAATTTCAAAATATTAAATAGTTCAAAAAGTCACTTACACTATACAGTTCGAAAATACCAAACAGCTCGGAGAGTCACTTACCTCGATATTGCTAAACACAAAATTAATAGTTGAACGATTCCTAAATATAAATTTAGAACGAATAAATGTCATTAGGACAATTTTATTATTTAACAGCTTTCTTATTTTATTTTATTTTCAAAATAACTATAAATATATTTATAAAAATATTCTTTTAATATTTAATCCATTTTCAAACAAATATTACTATAATGCCTAAGCAATAATCTAAATTGCAATAATAATTAAAACTAATAATGTTAATCTAAAACTATTAACTAATAATCTAAATACAAAATAATAATTAAAGACAACAATACTAATCTAAAACTATTTACTAATAATCTGAATATAAAACAATAATTAAATCTACAAAAATAATAACAATGCAAAAATACTAATTACTAACAAAATATACTAAAATATCAACTAACAAACTAAATACAATATTTAAAATAAAAATGACAATACAAAAAAAATTAAATAAGAAACGTACCCGAAAATTACGAGTTTCGCAGATTGCCTACGTCCTCGATGACAAAAATTTAACTAAGGAGGTCTTTTTATAAAAAGCTCCCACACAACAAGGTCCTTACTCAAAATTAGAGGCCCTTAAGTTGGTGAATGAAACAAAAGGCCAAGCTCTTCTATTTATAGATTTAGAAAAGGGTAGAGGTTTACAATTAGTTGATGTGGGATAAATGATACATTTGCAACCAATGTGGGAAAGGGCAAAAACTTGGGTCATTACATTACCTCCCCCTTAAAAAAAAATTGGTATTAAAGACAAAACATGAAATAAAAAATATAAACTTAATTTTATTTGATATGATATGATACAAAATAGAATTCCATAGGTCCAAATTGCATAAGTTAGCCCCCCACCATCGCCCTACCTACACACTGTCAAATAATTTTCTTTAAAAAAAAAAATTACTATGACCAATGTTTTCAGATTCGGATCGAAAAAAATACCAGATAGATGGATCACCAGTTCAACCAGTAGTCGAACCATTATTGAACCAGTGATATTATAAAAACATAAAAAAATATATATTATTAATAATTAATAAATTTTTAAAAAATTCAATTTTTTGTAAGCTAAAATATAGTGAAATTATGTTACAATATTACTAAAAATATCTAATTTTAAAATAAATAAAAAATTATACAAAAAAAATATTAAAAAATACGTTAAAACTGGTTCACTAGGCCAACTTAACCGGTTTTACCGATTGAACCACTGGTTCGATCGATGGTCAACCGGATTTTGACCGCTTCAATTAAAAATTATTTTTTTGGGTCAAATCGAATCGAAATATAGACTGATTCTGATTTTTACCAGTCGGACCGCCTGTTTGGGTTTAATAACCTTGAATTTATGACATGCCCGAAAATAGTTTACATGATAATAATAATTTTGCTAAAAAAATGAAATATTATCAACCTAAAGAAAATAAATGAAGTAATGGACTAAAAAATATTAAAATTTAAATCAAAGAAGATTGCAAGGGAAAAAATATCTCAATTCGTAGACATATAATTATAAAAATTATAACTTATTTAAATAGTAATCTAATTATAAAATCTATTATTTTCAAATTTTAATAAATCACATTAATTTTAAATTTAAAAAATCACATCATTTGTATGTCGAATAGACACCGCCGAATGAATTGCAACTAGACATATATTACTTACCCTTCAAAAATATTTTAATTATTCTCATGCCATTTGTCTCTAGTTGACTTGTTGCGACTAACAATTAAGGGTGGAAACGAGTCAAATTTATCCGAACAGAGAGCTACTCGGATTCGACTCATAAGATTAAATTTTTATTTGAATTCGACTCTGATTCGAATTATATTTGAAAAACTTTATTCAAATTCGACTCAACCCAAATTTTCGTTACTTGAATTCGATTCGACTCGAATCAAATTATATTCAAAATACTTGCGAACTTCAAATTCAAACTCGAATTCGAGTCTTCACATAGTAACTAGCTTTATAATACATATAATAACTAATTGAACTTATTATTTTACTTAGAAATATAAAAATATAATTATAATTATAATTTACAAATATAATATTATAATTAAAATTACAAATAAAAAAAATAATAACTAATTTTTAAAATTTGTTTAGTTGTATATATATTATAAGAGAATGTATCGAGTATTTATTCGAATATGTAACAATCGAATTGGTATTGAATCATAATTGAATATTCAAATAGCTTGAATCTTAAATGAGTTGAGTATAACCTTATTCAGATTTTACTCATATTGTTATTCGAACTATTTTTGGTGCTCATATTTGAATCATATTATTAACGAATTCGAGTCACATTCATATTTTTTTGAGTCGAGCGCAAATCGAGTTTGAACTATTTGATTCGATTTACAACATTACCGATAAGTAGTAGAACCACTCTTTTAATCAGTTAGATTAGTTACACTATCTGAACCTTTTGAGTTTTGAGTCAAAATGAGTCGATCCCAATCTTATGTCAATCAATCAATAATAACTATATACTTTTTTCGTTCTGAATTATATCATCACTATTAATTTTTTAAAAATTAATTTAAAATATTTTTAAATATAAAATTAATATAATTTATTTAAAATTTTAAAATAATAATTTTTATAACTAGTAATAAATTTTAAGTATTTTATAATATTTATAATTGTATTGACATAAATTAAATGAATTAATATCAATTTTGACTTTAAAAATATTTAAAATTAACTTTTCAAAAGTCAATATTGATCTTATAATTTAGAACGGAGTGAGTACAACAATTCAAGAGAGGATCTTAAATTAAATTAATCTAGTTGATCATCAATATTTATTTTGTGTGCTCAAATCTTTCGCATCAATATTGAACTGATCCAAAATATGCATTAGACTAGAATGACCTAAAATTTACTTTACTACTTATTTGTATATGTTATTACTTCATCAATCAAAACCTTTTATATAATAATAATAATAATAATAATAATAATAATAATAATCTTTAAGAGAATCTCACAATTGAATTAATTTGTTTGATCATAATATAAATAGATAAGTATAAAAAACAACAAACTTAAATTAAAATAAATCTCAATCGCCAAAAAAAAAAAAAAATCATACTAGAAGAAATATATAAAAATTTAACTCGCGGCTTACACGATTTACAAGGTTGTGAATTACAATCGACTCAATTATCATGATCCTTATATGAGCCGAGCATAACAAGCCACAGACGAATTGTCACACGAATAGACCATGAGTAGGAAGCGAGCTATGCTCTCAAACAAATATGAATTCAAGTTGTTTAACCTTCAATTTTATATACTCCGGTTATAAAATATAGGATTGATATAAATTTTTTAAAATTAATTTTTAAATTTTTAAAAAAATAATTTAATATATTTTTAGATTTTAAATATAAAATTGTCACGAATTAATTTAATCGTAGATTACATTGCAGAAATTGTAAATTATTTAAATAATATTGCTAAATGACAAGGTTTATTATTTTCTAAATTTAAGTAAGTTAAGTCAATTTTGAATTTTAAAAATAACTCAAATTTATTTTGAAAACTCAAATTTGATCTTAATTTTTAGAACAAATGAAGTATAAACAAACAAATTTAAGTAAACGAATTGAACTCAAACCTAGCTAATTTAGGTTCCATTTCAAATTCAATCAAGAAAAATGATTTGTATTACAAATTCTATCTTGCTGAGCGAATTGCAACTAGACGCAAATTATTTACCCTTTCATTTTAATAAATTATATTCATGCCATCGTCTCTGGTCAACTTGTTGCGACTCAAATATGTAGAATCACACTTCAATCGGTGACATTCCTATTTTTTTTTTTTATCTTTGAGAACTTACAATATTAAAATATAATAAATTTTAAAATACATTTCAATTATAGACTTAAGTGGAGCTTAGGAAAGGAATTAGGGGAGAAACTAGAAAAACTAGCTTTCTAGCCCGTGCGAGGCATCGGTGTAATGACCGAGAAAATTACGAACCCAATTTTTTTTTTTTTTATTTAATTATATCCATAAGAAAATATGAGGTATGAAGTATGTGTATATAGGATAAGTTGTATGATGAGATGTATTAAATTAGTTAATTAAATTAATTAACTAAAGAAGGAAAAAGATTGCAAGAGAAGCTTATGTGATGAGATCACAAAGGTTGAATGTTGGCCTTAAATGGCAAATAAGAAGTTTTATACTAAACAAGTTAATTACTTGTATGAATAATGCGAAAGAAGAAGCAAGTGAATTATTTGAGATAATCCAATGAGGGAATAATTGTTTGTGTACGGTTAATTATTTTATAAACCCAATTTGATGATAGGGGTTAGTGAATGAATTAAATTAATCAAGTCCAATGTACTTATATTAATACGTATTAGGGTATTATTAAAAACAAACCCAAGATTTTTCAATTAATAGTGTTATTTAATTAAGGAGTCCAATGGACTTATTAATAGCAAATCTAATTGGATTATAATTTAAATCCAAATGAGTTGTTAAACTAGGTCAATTAAGTTTACCTAGTAGCCCATGTAATTAATTTAATTATTAGTCCATGTAATTTATTAAGCCCAATGCTTATTTTAATTAAAGATAGCATAGTTATGTAAATGCTAGCCCAATGTGTGATATAAATTGAGCCCAAACAATTTAATTGAATGAGCCCAATAGAATTTAATACTAAGATCCAAAGTGGAGCCCAATAAGTTTGTATAGGTGAATATGTATACATATATTGATGTATATATATATATGGATACTTATATAATTATATAGGACTTAAAAATAAAGTCAAATTGGATAAATACTTGGTCAATCCCGAATTTTGGGGCCCACATGGATATATATGTAGCTTGTTGGTTGATTTTGGAGTGTAAAGTGGTGCAAGTAAGCCCCAACCACCCTAGTCAATCAATGGGTCAATCAAAGAGTCCATCAAGTGGTCATTCTATGCATAGTAAGCAAGATTAAGCTCCTAATTGACTAGCATTGGTTGATTAGTAGATGTTAAGCAAGTCTAGGGAGGTTCTATAAATAGAATGCTCCATTCATTTGCTAAGTTTGTTAGTCATTTTGTAAGAACTCCAAGAGAGAATAGAGAGAACATTCTAGAGAAAATAGAGAAGGCTCTTGAGAGTTGGTTTTTCACCAAGGAGATTACTAGAGACTTATCAAGGAGGAGTCACCAACAAAGTCTCTAGCCAAGAGTAGAAGAACATAAGGTTCAAAAGTGTTATATCTCATCTTTATTTCATTTTTGTAGGCTATATATGTTTTATATGGTCAAAATATGTTTTTAACCGATCAAAAGTGGTTTTGATGGTCTACAAGTCTTAGGCTATAATAAATTGGTAGATACATGGTTTGATATGCTTAAATCATGATTTGGTATGTGAGAAATGTATAAAAGTTGTAGAAATGTTCATAACACATTTTACCGGTAAAACCCTAACGATACATGTTGTGTTTGATGTTGTATTTTGAAATACACAAATCGAAAATTGGATTTTTATGGCTAGAAAGCTAGATCTATGAGTTTTAAAGAAAAACCCTTTTGGAACCTTTCAAGAATATTGAATAACGAAGAAGTTATAGCTTTTACCGGAAATGATGTCGTTTTTAAACCCTAGATGGTTCGATCCGTAATTTTCGTGTAAAACGTTTTCAAAAAGACGATCCAACCATGGAATATTGTAAAACAAGAGGTTAGGAACACATCAACACTGATTTGGTGTCATTTGGATGTGTAGAGTTTATTTTATTCAAGGTTGAACCATTAAAACCAAGGATTTGTGATTTTAGTTTTCACTTTGTCCTTGTGAGCAGTTTTTAGTCCACTTCCGTTTGGAATTTGGATTTTTGATCTAAAGAGAAATTGTAGAGGGGGAAATTCTGATGAGAATGGACTCAAGAATCACCCCAAAATATTTTAAAATGAAGAAGTTATGGCTGTTGGGGCGTCGGAGGGTCGAGCAGTCAAAAGTTTACTTTCGGAGAAGTTGGCCGAGCGCCTACTGAGCGCCTACCAAGCGCCTAGGCGCTTGAGCCGGCTGTTTCTGGGGGCAGATTCGGTCCGGGTAGGGTCGGGTCGGTCCGGGTCGAGTCAGGTCGGTCCGGGTCGAGTTTTTTATGAAAATTTAAGTTGAAATACATATTAATTGAGTGTGTTTGAATACTAAACTAATATAGAGTTTATTAGTGACTTAAAGGTATCTAAATGTATAAAATAAAGACTAAAGTTACAACAATTAAAAAGTTAACTATTGATAATGTTTGAAGAATATTAAAATATTATTAAATGATCAATAATATTAGTATATGATTAAAAGTTATTAAATGATGAATAACATTAGTAAATGATTAAAATATTATTAAATTGTTAATAATATTAATAAGTGAATAAAATATTATTAAATGGTTAATAATATTAATATGTGATTAAAATATTATTAAATGATTAATAATATTAATAAATAATTAAAATATTATTAAATGGTTAATAATATTAGTAAATGAAAAGAATATTATTAAATGATTAATAATATTATTAAAAGAGTAAAATGTTATTAAATTTTTAATAATATTTATAAGCGATTAAAATATTATTTGATAAATAATATTATTGGAAAGAGTGTAAGACATTATTAAATTATTAATAATGTTAATATGCGATTGAGATATTATTATATAATTATAATATTAATGAGTTAATAAAATATTATTAAATGGTTAATAATATTAGTAAGTTAGTAGAATATTATTAAATGATTAATAATATTAATAAATGATTAAAATATTATTAAATGGTTAATCATATTAGTAAGAGGATAAAATATTATTAAATGGTTAATAATATTAATGAGAGAAGAAGATATTATTAAAGGATTAATAATATTACTAAGATGATAAAATATTATTAAATGGTTAATAATATTTATAAATGATTAAGATATTATTTGATAAATAATATCCTTGGGAATAGTGTAAAACATTATTTAGTTATTAATAATGTTAATAAGTGTTAAGATAATGAAGAGATTAAGATGATTATTAGATGGTTAATAATATTGAGGAACTAGATGATTTATGGTTAAAATATTATTATACGATTAATAATATTATTTGTGGTATTTATATATTATCAAAGGTGATAATATTATAAAGTAATGAAGTGATAGTTATGTGATTTAAAATATTATCAAGGGATTGATAATATTATTAAGAGATGTAAGATTATGATTAAGTGATAGATGATTAAGACATATATGGTAAGGTTATTAATGTTAAATAAACCTATATGTGTTATGCTAATTGGAGGATCAATGTTGTTGAATATTAGGTCACCCAGAGGAAGTATTTTTAAGTTGAATAGCAGTAGTCAGCGGAACAGGCAAGTTTCTCTGAACCTAACTTGTATTCTATTTGGCAAGTTATTTATGTAGAATCTGAAATTTATTTCAAAATGCATGATGAAATAATTATTAATAATTATTTCATATCTATATTGTTATTGACAATCGCACTTAGGTGCATTTGCATGACTATTCACGTTATGAACTGTTTAAAGAGAAATATCTATGCTATTTATTTCAGCTAGATATTATGACTGTTCTTGTTATAAACTGTTCTAAGTGAGGATTCTATGCCAATTGTTTCGGCTAGACCATGTACGATTTAAATTCATAAATCTGAATATTATTGAAGTTAGTCCAAACCATATTGTTGTGGTGCGGAATCTGATGGGATAAGCTGAAATGAACAGAGCATTATAAGCGGATAAGCTTACGGTCGGATGGAACATTCCCGATCAAAACGAACTAGATGGTTATATTGTGCACTCTATAAACGTACGATAGGCTGATCACCTAAAGTACCCATCACCGGATATGTCAATCAAAATGATTGTTAATATTCAAAACGAACTGACAGACTTCTGTCTACAGGGTATTGTAAATACTCAAAACGGGTGTTCATGGTCTTGTGACCCTTTCAGCATGATGAAGCAGTATGTTATGTCAATTGAATTATATTATTCAAAGTTGCATGTCTTCACAATTATTGTATATTGTTGAAGTTTCCAGAGCTAAATCTTTTTCATTCATGATATATCTTTTATTGTTTAATAAAACTTGCTGAGCAAAGTAGTTGCTCATCCTTGCTATATCATGATCTATTTTTCAGTTAAGCCGAGTTATCTAAGGAGTACCACGGCAAAGGAAAGATGAACGAGTAGACGTAGTTAGTTCGTACTATTTGTGTAAATCTTTTGTATTATAAGGTAATGATGATGTATTAAGGTTAGTGGAACCTGGGATTGAAGGTACGTTTCGTAATGAAATGATGTATGATTTCCGCGAGTTATTGAAGTTATATTTTATGAATGTTTGACAAGTGTTGAATAGTGAGCACCGAACCCGAGGTGCAAGGGACCCGGATTTGGGGGCGTCACAATCGGCGAGTGAAGGCTGTTTTTTTAGCTTTTTTTTAAGTTTATTTTTAGTTTTTTTTGTTATGTAATGTTAACGCCAAGATTTGTACGCCCGTCAAAAACCACGAAAATACGAATTACCTACACTCAAGGAAACCGTTAGCCACACCTAGTGAGAGCGACGGTTTGGGCCATCAGGAGATATTCCGGTGTGAGCGTAAATACAGATAAAAAAACTATAACAATTGAGGGAATACAGTGCTGGAAAAATATAAAGTTATGTGGGTAAAAGAATAATGATACCTTAACCCTTGTTTATGGTTGTATTTATAGGCATGCATTCACCCGAAAATCGATTAGGAGTAGGAATCCTTTTTAGAATCACCTTTTAACATCAATTAATTATTGATAGATTTCTTACCAAATTAGATCCCCTTATCCCCCTAAATAAGGAAATAGAATCTAATTTTAATAAGGACATTCCCAAACTATATCAAACTGTTTGAAGAAGGATATGTGGGCTAATCACCTAGGCTAGACCCACACATGAACCGGGCTTCACCTTAGCCAGGCCTGAAAATAAGTTGGACTTCACCTTAGCCCAATCAACAAATAATTATATCCCAACATGTCCTCCCACTATCCTGATTTAAATGATTTAAATAGGAGAGTAATTCAAAAAATAAAACTCCCCCCTTCACTGCACCTGCCCAATCAGTACTTAATACCCCACTACATGTACACGGTTACCATCATATCATCATGTCCCCCAAATACACCGTCTTTTGGAATTCTCAGATCTTTAGTCAGATTCCCCAATAAAACTGCACATTCCCTGTAATATCCCAAATATTTTCCAAAGTTATCTAACAAGATCTAAGCAAAGGTTGTCAATTCAAAACCTAAGATTGATTGCTCAAGCATACCTTGAGCTATCTGAAAGAATATATACGACTCGAATCTACGCTCGTATACACCTAAAAGGTTAAAAATCTTTAACCTAATTTGTGTTATGTGATTAGTAAAGCTTGAATTGAGCTTTTAAATGTGCTGTATGAATTATCTATGTGTAAGATTTTGTGTTTTGGTTCAAGTAGTTAACCTTAACACTTATTAAAAATTAGAAGTCAATTTAGGGCAAAAACCTAAATTGGAAAAAGAGTTAAAACCTAAACCCTAACCCTAGGGTCTAAACCCTAGGAAATAACCTAGGTCCTTAAGCAAAATGTGAAGGTCAAATTGACATTCTGTTTCAAGATTCAACCTTCCCACGATTTGAAAACACGTAACAGTCAATAAAAGTTTTTCTCGAAAAACGTGTACAAGCACTATTCACGAGGTGACGTTTTTCATTTGTTTGACTGTTCCTTTCATCTGTAGGACTTCTTACATTTCACAACATAGTGATAATATGAGGTTTAGATGCCAGGGAATCAATAAAATTTTCTTGGGAAAAGGCGAAAAAGACACGATTTACGAGAAAACGTTTGTCGTCTTTTTAAACGTTCTTTTCAACGTTTGGACTTTTTCCATTTCACGATATAGCATTTATACGGGGAATAGATACCAGGGAGCCACTGATATTTTTCCCAAATTAAAACGTAAAACGCTCTTCAAACGGAAACGCTTTATATTTTTTATCAAAACGTTGATGGATACAGTGTTTGTATGCAACAGCGATGCGTAATAAACAGTAAAAGTTTTTCTCGAAAAGCGCATCGGGAATAAGACGAAATAGGGAAACGACGAAAATAAATATTATTTTTGACTTTTTGGTCTTCTAACCATTTTCTGAGAAATGGTCGCCAAAAACACTATTCACCGAAAAACGTGCCAAGTCTTTTGGACTTTTCACTTTACAAAAAAGTGTTCATTCGGAACAAAACTCAGTAATATCAAAATTTTAAATCAGTAGAAGTTAACCATTTAGTTGGAATCAGACTGTTATATAATTAACTGCTAATTCATCCGTATTGTTTTCATCAAACGGAACACGAGATAGGTTAACATTAAATTTGAATAATCAAATTTATCAGATTAATACCTAATTATATTATTCAGTCATAATTAGTGTCTAGAATGAAAGAAAATTTTCAATCGCGTCGCCCGGTAGGTGTATTTGAGAAAAATACACGGAAGATTATCCGAGATTAATTCAAAAAAAACTTTGAGGGTCAGACGAGACATCATATTAATACTGTATGATGTACTTTATTAATAAAATACGTATAAGTAATTAAAACTTATATTACTAATACTAAATATTTTAAATTAATCGCACGCGATTTATCCGATATACCGAAATCGGAAGAAATAATGACAAAACAGCTCGAGAAGCTTCTAGAAGCTAGTGGGCGGTTTTGGCTTGGAAAATATCTAGATATTATTTTAGTTTTATTAATTAAATAATGTGCGAAATGACTAAAATGCCCTTGGCTTTTAGACTAATGACCAAAATACCCCGACCCTTGGTTTTCCTATAAATAGAGAGCTAACATCATTCATTTCTTCAATAATTTTCAAAGCAAAATTCTTATGATCAAGAGATTGCAAAGAAATAGTTAAAGCTTGCAATAATAAAAGGTACGATTCTTAATCGTTATTATGCTTAAAGTTTTATTTTATCGATGAGGCTCAAGAACATAAGTCGTAGCCATGTACGATTTTTCGTTCTCCATGTTCCTTATGACTTGAGCAAGTCGTTGTTATGTCAAATTTCATTTCATAGTTTAAAGTTCAAGAACATACGTCGTATCCATCTACGGTTTATCCATTTTTCGTGTTCTTCGTATGTTTTGGAGTATTATTATAAATTGTTATAATTAAGTAAACAAGTCGTTATAATGACCAAATTTTGTCAATTATAAAGTGTTATAATCACATATGTAAGCAGTTATAATGCTCAAATTATTTCAAGTATGAAATCCAAAAGCTCAAGAACATAAGTCGTTACCATGTACGATTTTTCGTTCTTCGTGTGTTCTTGAGCAAAAGTCATAATTTCTACATAAGTAGGTTTACGATTTGGTAATTTAGTGTTATGGGATGATGAAACATGATGGCCTTGCTAAATAATGCTTGTGGCATCAAGTTTTAGTAGTCGAAACGAAGGACGATGAAACTTTGTTCTTCGTGTTCTTCGATTTGTTCTTCGTGTTCTTGAGAAAAAGTCATGAAATCTTATATAATTAGGTTTATGATTTTGTTATTTTTATGTTATGAAGTGATACGGAGTGTTAGAACATGTTATCTTAGCAAATTAATGCTTGAGGTATCATGTTTTACCAATCGGATCAAAGAAAGTTAAGTCTAATATACTCGCAGAATATTTTTTCAAATTTCCGAAACTTTAAAGTCTGAATCTTCCTTATAAACCTGAATGAAAGTTGTAGATCATAAAATTCTAAGCAATTTAGACTCAAGAATCACTCAAAAATGTTTTCGTATGACAAAGTTATGGCTGTTACTATCAAAGAGGTCAGAAATATGAATCAATTTTAGATCAGTCCCATTACTGGCGAAATATGTGTAAATAAGTAAGGAATCTCGAACTTTGGTCTGAATGAAAGTTGTATAGACGGAAGTTACGAACGCGTGAAATTTTGAACGACTCAAAAATGTTTTAAAACGAAGAAGTTGTGGCCATTTAATCAAGCCGGGGTCTAGCAGCCAAACATGCTGCCTATTTTTTTAAAAGAAACTTAAAAATGAATTTTTGAGTTGGACAATTTTCCAAATAATTCCACCTATGGAAATAGTCTAGTTAAGGTATTCTAAGACTCATTCAAAAGGAAAATTTGATAAACTAACATTCGGAGTCGCATAACCCTTTTTGTAGGCGTTTAACGATTTCCCGGGAAAACCCTAACATGGTTTTAAGGCAAGTCTTCTAATTCTTGCTATGTGTTACTTTTGTAATATTGTTAAAATGATAAATGAGAAGTGTAATGTTATGTTGTTATGTGATAGATGTTATGTGAAGTCTTTAAATAATGTTTAAAAACCTTCTAACTGTTATGTGATATACTTACGAGTTATGAACATGATTTATACACTTTGTGTGTCAATGTGATATAAACTGTTGGAACGTGAGTTATATGTGATATTAAATAGAGAATTATATTCATTCAAGGCATGTTAAAGTTTATATGAAAGCATAAACTACGTATGTGTTGTATGTTAGACTTGTTGAGTCGTCGTGCTCACTCTTGCGAATAAAACCTTATTTACAGATTAAAGATGAACGTTAAGAAGATCATGAACGTAAAGATGAAGCGTAGATTAGGTTTTCATGTTTATTACTTGTATTTGTATAAGTCATAACGACTGTTGTAATACGAACAAACAAACATGTAACCGAATATTGAATGAATGATATAAATTATTATCATCAGAATGTTGTTATGTCTTTATTTTGATATAACCTAGAATTGTTAAGACTTAACATAGTATTGATAATGATCTACTTATCTGGATGAGGATCGGTAAATAACTTGTGAGTGTTGTACATCCGAGACAGGACTAAGCGATGTTGACTGGTCAAATCCATCGTTAAGGTTCCTCGGACCCAGGTATAACTCGTTATTACTATTCTGAATACCATATAAGTAGGATTATTGATATGAAGAGATATCACTATAAACAAATATGTTTCGAATGAGGGTTTTAACTAGTTGGGTAATGTTCTGTACGGAAAGAGAATTTTGCACCGGACAAAGATAGAACCATTTGTCACGGATAAAGATGCAAACATTTATCACGGGTGAAAATACAAACATTCACCGCGAGATTCTCTGTTCCCAAGAGCCGTCCTAATGATTTAATACTGTGGATGTTGGAACATGTAAAGTTATAGAACATTTAAATCTTAAGGTTAAAATTAGACCGTTATATATGGTTTTATCCATTTATACGGATGAAATACAAGTTGATACTTGTATACTTATGAGACTAAGATCAAATTAAGATCCAGGGACAAAGTTAAGAGAAAATTTTTAATGTATAGTCTAAAATAAGACTAATTCAACTAATATAATTATGGGATCATTGGTTAAGTCGATAAATGTACGAAATTAACGCACAAGGTCCGCCGCAGTCGAAAGCGCAGGGATTTTGGGGGCGTTACATTCCCCCTCACCCAAATTACTTTTCTCCCAATTTTGTCTACTGCCCTCCCGTCTCCTCTACTTTTCGTAATCCCTTTTGAGATTCTCCCTTCCTGTCAGCAACTCTTCCAATTAACCTCCAAATCTCTTCAAACCATGGCTACTCAAGGTCATAACTCTTCCTTTAACGCACCAGTTAACCCTCCCCCTCTTTTCGACACTGTAAAGGAAAATAAGATTCACCAGAAATATAAAAAATGCCCGACAGCCAAACCCCAACATCAATTACTACCCCCCAACTCGCCCATATCCGGGAACAATACCAAACCCCCCCTCCAATACGACCTTCGAGCCGCTAAACCCCAAGAAAGAATGTGTTGGTAATTAGAAGGAGGCTGGATTGGGGTTCCCACCTAAACTTTGAAATATGGCATCTGATTCCCTCTACATCCCTTTATTTCTAAGCTTTATAGGAGTCGGATTTTTCTAGTTGGTCCCCAATTTCTACATTTATCTTGTTCGCTTCATCGCCCATTGCAAGGATCAAAACGTTGAGCGTGCCCTAGATATTTTCTTAAGTTACTTCAAACTGATCAACTTCAAAGAAAAAGGTTTCAAGGTACTGACCCGATACGTTAATTGGAAGGTCTGGATGTCTACCCCTATAAGCAACAAAGGATGGCACCTATCCTGGTTCTTTTTCCGAGGAACCGATACCCATCTTCTTCAGCCCTGGGGAGAGCCAAGGAAAAGCTCCCTAGGGTTCAATCAAATCGAAGAGGTTTGAGAAGCCGACCTCGAAAAGATGCTATCGACCATGCCGGCCACCCAATGGTCAATCCATCTACTATCCGACCCCCAATGGCTATCCAGACATGGATGTAAGTATTCTAACTCTTTCACATTATTTTATCACATTATCTTCTTCCCTTTTACTTTTTGACATATTTTCACCTGTCTAGTAGTACTCTTCAGAGAGAATGAAGAAAACACAATTGACCCACAACACCCAAACCGACCCCCTCCAAACCCCAATTTTTATTCCATCCCCTTCTTCATCTAAGGAGTCTGAATCCCTAGTCGAACCCCTCATCCGCAAAACCAAACAACCTTCAACCACCCCAACTCCTACAACGTTCACCTTTGACTCTCCCAAGATAACCCCACAAATCACCGAACCTGACCCCCCAACCTCAAAACCCATCCATCATTCACTCGAATCTACAGCCCAATGAACATCTGAAACAACAAGCCCAAATTGGAACTCCCGACCTTCACCAACAAATCATAGAAAAATACCAAGCATCTCAAGAGTTGCTGGATCAGATCTTGGAATAGTACAACAAAGACTTCCAAGTTGCGGTCGACAAAGCTACAAAAGTCGGCGTTAACCCAAACATCTACTCCGACTTTGACAATAACTCCCCCGAAGCCTATTCGACTATTTCTTTTATGTTTTGAGCAGTTCTTTGTGAAATTACCCAAATAATTTGAATGAATCAAACTACTGATAATACTTCCTTAATTTAGCTACATGCCAATATTTTTTGAGCTCCAAACCTGACATATCTTTGAGCTGATAAGTGTCAGGCCTTACAACTTCTATAACTTCATACGGCCCCTCCCAGTTCGGCATTAACTTCTTAACATTCTGAGGTGTAGACACCTCAGCCTCCCAAAGGACCAAATCACCCATATTGAACCTCCTCTGCTTGACCCTTCGGCTATAGTGTCGAGCTATTTTCTATTGATAAACTGCCAACTCCATGATAGCTGCATCCCGAGCTTTATCCAATAAGTATAGATTGAGCCGAAGACCCTGATCATTGTAAGCTTCCCTAAAGTTCACCATTCAAAATGATGGTGATCCGATTTCAAAAGGAATTAGAGTATCTATCCCATAAGCCAGCCGAAATGGAGAATCACCTGTGGTAGATCGGGGAGTTGTCTAATAAGCCCATAACATGCGGAGAAGTTCTTCCGGCCACCTACCTTTAGCTTTATCAAGCCTCCTTTTAATCCCATTAAACAAAGTTTGATTCGTAACCTCCACCTGACCATTAGCCTAAGGACGGGCCACAGACACCCTCCAATGTTGAATCCCCAAATTAGATAGGAAATTTTCAAAGTCAGAGCCCATAAACTGTAATCCATTGCCGGATACCAACACCATAAGAATCCTAAACTGATAGACAACATATTTTTTAAGAAATTGAATGCAATCCTATTTGGTGATGTGTCGAAGTGGCTTTGACTCCACCCATTTTGTCATATAGTTAATCGTTATAATCATATAAGCACTCTGCCCCTTAGCTTTCGGCATTGGTCCCACAAATCTACTCCCTATACTGAAAAAATAACATGTGACAGTACAAACGATAACTCCTCCAAAGGTCGACGAGGAACCGAGCTATTTAGCTAACACTTCGAGTATTTCTGTACAAATTCCTTAGCTTTACAGAACATAGTTGGCCAATAATATCCCTATCGAATTAACTTGTAAGCCAAAGACTTTGCCCCCATGTGGTCTTCACAAATGCCATGGTGAACCTCCCGAAGAGCATAAGAGGCTTTAGATGGAACAAGACTCTTCGCCAGTGGTCCCAAATAAGTGCGCCGAAACAAATCTCCATCAATCAGACATAAGTAAATGCTTCGATACTTTATCTTTTTGGCCAAAGTCTTGTCAGAAGGTAACTTTCCATCAGCTAAATATTCTAGATACGGCGTGAGCCAATAGTTTGATCTTTCTAAACATTTAATCTCTTTTTATTGAAATGCTAGGCTCATCCATCACCTGCATATATACCTGTGACACCGCCTAATTCACAGGTACCCATTTATGAAAATATCAAATTAACTTGTGAAAATATCATTTTTCTATTTTTAAATTTATCATCACAGCTACATTACTATATTATTACTACAAGTTTGATAACGTGTGCGAGGCACAGGTTAGTTTGTATAACTTTTATCACAACTATTTAATAATTATTTATTAACATATATTTATTATTTTTCACTTACATAATACATATATAATATTAATAATTTGTTTTACCATATTCTACTATAATTAAAAGGAATTTAATTACTTTTAATTAATAAAAATATGAATGAAATAAGTGAGATTATATGGTATGCTTTTAAATGTGATATAATATCACAAAAAATAGAAAATCTTGAGATCTCATGAACCTTTTGGTGAATAAAATGGAAAAGTTTTATGGGAGAATGAGAGTTTGGGAATGATTAAGTAATGGGAGAAGAAGAGTTTGGAAAGGGAGAAGAAGAGTTTGGGAATGACTCTTCAAAAGAAAAAAAATTATGGGAGAAGAAGAGTTTGGGAAAGATCGATCCTTCGATCTTAGAATCCAAATTGGGTTAAGTCAAACTCGGTTAATTGACTCGTAACCAACGAAGTTGACTCTGAATAATTAGATTTGAGATTGCCTCTTATGTTATTATATACAAGTTTGATAGCTCGTGTAAGACATGAGCTAGTATGAAAGATTTTTTTTTAAAAATATTTGAATTTATTTTTTAACTATTATTTATTTATTTTATTTTATTTAAATATTGATCATCATGTGTTGTTATTATTTTTATAGGGTACATTTTAATGTTTTTATTATAAATTAATTTATGAATATATATATATATATGTGTGTGTGTGTGTGTGTGTGTGTGTGTGTGTGTGTGTGTGTGTGTGTGTGGAATGAATAAATATTACAATATTATACATACGTGATATATATATGTATGTATGTATGTATATTATTATCTATTATAAGTATAATTTTATTGATTCATAAATATCTAATTTATTGGGAGAAGAATAATTTGGGAATGACTATTCGAAAGAAAAGTTTTATGAGATAAGAAGAGTTTGGGAAGTAACAACTCTTCGACTTTATCCAAATTGGGTTAAGCCAAACTCGGTTAATTGACTTGCAACGAACGAAGTTGACTCGAAATAATTGAATTTGAGATTACTTCTTACGTTATTATAACGAAATTGACACGGAATAATTAGATTTAGGATCACCTATTACGTTGTTATATATTAGTATTGATTACTATTGATTAAACTAAACACTCAACTGTGACGCCCCCAAATCTAGGCCTACATAGCCCAATTTGAGACGCCATAAAATACAAAATTTCTAATACAAATAGTACATGGAACAGAAATACAAACTCAATAATACACAACTAAGTCTTCACTATTATTGCCACACTATATACAACATGTGAAAATTACAATAGCTATCACTCGGACCGTCACTCCATTCCCCTGCTAGACCCGGCTACTCTCTCATTTTCTGAAAAACAATGGAACAAAAGAAAGGGTGAGCTCAAATAGCCAGTAAGAAATATCATGACTAAGATAATTACAAATAAATTATCATTAGCCTTCAACAGATGAGTTCTTAATTGAATATAATAGACAATAAGCTTTGTGTCAATAATAGCAGCGGAAAGAGCAATCTATTAGAAGAATAATGCAGACTATAATGTTCACTCGCTTCAACTTTTATCATCTTAAACATCGCTGGTCATGATAATATAAATTTCCAGTTCCTGATTATAATCATGCCAGTCAATACTTCATCTTTGCATTACGAGCCAAAGATATTCAAATATAACACCAACGGTAATGATTATACCAGTTTTCAGCCTTTGGTCAGAATCATACCAACAACAGTTCATCTTTGCCCCAGGCCAAAGAGAATATTCACCACGTGCCCTAAAAGACACAATAATTATATCGCCTTTATCCTATCAACGGTGCCCCAGGCCACAGATATTCACAACAACATGGTTCTTGATGATTATAATAACCACCGTGATATAGATGATGAATCAGAAAAAACAGTATGATCAATAAATATCAAAAGTTTATGATTTTTCTTTGTGCAGATTCAAATAATGTCCAAATTGCCAACATGATGTGGACTAAAATTCAAGAATGATATTTAAGATCCACAGTTCAGAATAATAGTTAAGGTTCAACAGAAAGATTTAGAAAAATAGGAAGGTTCAGTTGAAATGATATTAGATGAAGCGCAAACTATTAAAGAATATATATTCATTTCAGGAAACTTTACCAACAAGAGACAAGTAAGAAATGAATACGAAGAGCAATTCACCAAACATGCGGTAATCCGCGTAGTCAGGTTATTCTCAGAGATTAATAAGGAATGAATACGAAATGTTATTCACCAACAGGCGGTAATCCGCGCCGTAAGGTTATTCCCACAATTTAATAAAAATTGAATACGAAGAGTTATTCACCAAATAGGCGGTAATCCGCGCAGTAAGGTTATTCTCAGAGATTAATAAGGAATGAATACGAAAGGTTATTCACCAACAGGCGGTAATCCACGCCGTAAGGTTATTCCCATAAATTAATACATGGAAATAAAAGGCACATCTTATGAGTAAGGAAGAAACAATATTATTTTCGAGAATCAAGTAATGATAATCCCTTACCATAGTAAGTTTGAATAATGGAAGAAGAAAAAGATGGTATCCCTTACCGTATAAATTTAAGAGTGTGAAAAGAATAATATTCATTACCTTAACACGTGACTGGATATTGATTTAAATGAGGTTGATCAACCTATTTATTTATAATAAAATTAGTAATTACCACATATAAATTTCAAAGTGTATGATAACTCGTATAATTATATATATTTAACATAATTTTTGTAGTATAATATAACTACTTTAAAATACTTTTTTTAAAATAATATTCCAGAATAAATCTTCCAAAGAAAGCTTTTAAAAATGAATCTTCTTAAAGAAGAGTTTTCTAAAGTAAGATTTGTGAATACCGTGAAAAATAGGAAATTATGAAATTACTACTCTTTAATAAAAGACTTACTTGAAAAATTTCTGCACTCCTTTTGGCTTTCAAACACTCAAAATAGTCTTACTATTGTCAGAGAAAACTCATAAAATTCTTATAGAAAAATTTTATGTTTTAGGTGTGATTTTTCTATTCAGCTGAGCAAGCTATTTATAGGAGAAAAGAAAGCACTATGCGGTGGTAGGTGGCACGCCTGTAATATCCCATATATTTCCAAGATTTTAAATAATATCTTAATTGATTTTATTAAAGGTTAAGGTTTAAAACCTAGAATATGAGAAGTAAGATGTGTAGAAAATGGGTAAATATTTTTTTTAACATAATTTATTTGTTAGAAATTAAATGTGAGAATATTGTAATGATGCATATAGAGAATTTATTAAAGAAATAAATTCAATTGAGAAGTGAAGACGGTTATAAGGATATATATACATAGTTATATATTCCTAGAGTTGTGCTTGTTAGCCAAATACGAAGAGGAGTAAATTTAATACTCAATTAAACTAATAAATTAATTAGTTTAAAAATAAAGCCATGAAATATAATTAATTAAATTAATTATATTAGTTATGCGTTAAAGTTGTGAAAAATTTAGGATGATTGTCTAGAGTGACAATATTAAGAAATTAATTGATTAAGTAATTAACTTAATTATTTAGTTGTGGTATAGAGTCCAAGTAATTTAATTACTACTAGTGGACTAGCCCAAAATGATTATATGTGTTAGCCCAATATGAGAATATTTACATGAAGGTGGATAATTTAATAAGAGAGCCCAATGAAAGGTAAACTATGTAGCACAAACATTTAAAAGTCCAATGTTGGTCAAAGTGTTGGAAAATATTATTGAGTATAGAGAATTAACTAATGTAGGGTTAATTGAATAACCCTAGTTGGTAGACATGAGAGAGCATTAACCAAACATTGGTTAATTGCTAGAGAAAGGAAAGTAGTGTTGGGAATTAACTATAGATGAGTTAATTATGTAACCCAATGTGATAAAATAATTAAAGGTAAATCTAATTGGATTATATTATAAGTCCAATTGATGTATTAAACTAAGTTAAATAAATTAACCTAGTAGTCCATGTAATTAATTAAACCTTGATTCAAGTTATAATTAATCAAGCTCAATGCTTGTTTTAATTAAATGTAACAGAGGGTATGTAATGTTAGCCCAATGTAATAAATAAATTGAGCCCAAACTAATTAAATTGATGAGCCCAATATATTAAATTCTAGAGTCCAATGTGGAGCCCAAATGGTAGTCAAAATTGGTCAACAATTGATCATAGGTGTATATATGTATATAGATATATATATGTCTATTAAATGAAGAAAAAATAAAGCAAAAATGGAGAAATAAAAGGCCATTTGCTGAGATTTAGAGGGGCCCACTTGGGGTGGCTTGATTTGCTTGGTTGCTTCACTTGTACACAATATCAAAGTGGTTCACCAACCCTAGTCAATCACCTAGTCATTCCATATGTCTATCAATTGGTCATTCAACCAATAGTAATCTAGTTTAAGCTTCTAATTGCACCAATGTTGGTTGATTAAGAAGTTAATGAAGTTCTCCTAGAGTTCTATAAATAGAAATCACCAACACATGAGCAATGTTGGTCATTTCTATGCTTGGTGGTATTTTTAGAGAGAGGAAGAAATTCTAGAGAGAAGGGAAAGCATTGTTGGAGATTTCCACCAAGGAGATTGCTAGAGGATGATCAAGAGGGAGTCACAAGCCAAGATCAAGTCAAGAGGAAGGAGAGCATCCATGTATAAAAGGTTAAAAAGTGCTTTAAACCTTCTTTAGTTCATTTTTATAGTTTAGATATGATTTGAACGATTAAAATATATTTTTAACCTATCAAAAGTTATTTTGATGATCTAGAAGTCTAAAACTATGATATATAAGTATATTCATGGTTTGATATAGTTAATACATGTATTTGTATGGGTGGTACGCAAAGAATTAGAAGGAAAGTCCATATAACGATTTATCGGTAAAACCCTAGATGGTTCGATCTTAAATTTCTTGTCAAAATATTTTCAAAAATGTGATTGAACCATGAAATATTGTAAAACAAGAAGTTAGGAAGACAACAACACTAAGTTGGTGTCATTTGGATGTGTAGAGTTTATTTTATTCAAGTTTGAATCATTAAAACCAAGGATTTGTGATTTTAGTTTACACTCTGTCCTTGTGAGCCGTTTTTAGTATACTTCCGTTTGGAATTTGGATTTGTGATCTAAATAGAAGTTGTAGAGGGAGAAATTCGGATGATAATGGACTCAAGAATCACCCCAAAATGTTTTAAAATGAAGAAGTTATGGCTGTCGGAGGGTCGAACAGCCCATTTTTAGGGTTTTGCTTCTGTTTTGGACGCCCCGGCGCCCAGTTGAGCGCCCCGGCTTTCAAAACAGAATGTGTAAGTTTTCTGGGTCGGGTCGGGTCGGTCCGGGTTCGGGTCGGTCCGGGTCGAGTTTATAATGAAAATTTAAGTTGAAATAAGTGTAAAATGAATGGGTTTGAATACTAAACCAATATATGAAGTTTATTAGTAACTAATTGGTAGCTAAATATGTAACATAAAGACTAATGTTAACACAATTAAAAAGTTAACTATTGGTATTATTTGAAGACTATTAAAATTTTATTAAATGATTAATAATATTAGTATATGATTAAAAGCTTATTGAATGGTGAATAACATTTGTAAATGATTAAAATATCATTATATGGTTAATAATATTAAGAAGTGAATAAAATATTATTAAATGGTGAATAATATTAGTAAGTAATTAAAATATTATTAAATGATTAATAATATCACGAAGTGATTAAAATATTATTAAATGGTTAATAATATTAATAAGAGATTAAAATATTATCAAATGGTGAATAATATTTGTAAATGATTAAAATATTATTAAATGGTTAATAATGTTAATATGTAATTAAAATATTAATAAATGATTAATAATATTAAGAAGTGAATAAAATATTATTAAATGGTGAATAATATTAGTAAGTGATTAAAATATTATTAAATGATTAATAATATTAAGAAGTGATTAAAATATTATTAAATGGTTAATAATATTAATAAGAGATTAAAATATTATCAAATGGTGAATAATATTTGTAAATGATTAAAATATTATTAAATGATTAATAATATTAATAAGTGATTAAAATATTATTAAATAATTAATAATATTAATAAGTGATTAAAATATTATTAAATGGTTAATAATATTAATATGGGATTAAAATATTATTAAATAATTAATAATATTAATAAGTGATTAAAATATTATTAAATTTTTAATAATATTTGAATGTAGTTGTATATTATCAAGGGTAGATAATATTTTGAGGAATTTGGTACATTAGTAAATGTCCGAATCATTAAGTTATGAAAAAGAAGAATGTTTAATTAAATTAAACCGATGTAAATAGTCAATTCGTGACTAAATTTTAGACAACTTATTAAAAGTAAGTCGTACGAAGAACGTGTAGTGAATGTGTAAGTTGGTTAAGTTTACCGACATGTCCAACTAGGTTGTTGGGCTAGGGTTTTTGTCCGAAACGTAAAGGTTCATTGGTCGGACAACTAAAGAGTTAATTAATAATTTGAAGTTAAGGTCTTAAGTTAAGACTAATTAATAGTCATTGTAACTAATGATTATGTAGATCTTATATATAAATTGTAGGTTGAACGAAAGACGCAAATAAGCATAACTGGTAGAAGCGAACCAGGCAAGTTTTTCAGATATTGTTGCTATGTGTATAACTGTTGTGTGTGCACTTGAAGCATGTGAGAATTTGAATTAAATATGTTTTTGTGAAACCATTATATGCTTGATTTATAAGTTTATTATTAAACTGTGAGGTGCTCATACGTAGTTATGTGCAAAGATGTTTTAGTGTGCCTTTGTGAAACAAGTTGACATGAACTGTTGATATGTGGTAGTTGATTTAAGACAATTGTTCTCATTGCACTGTATGTCATGATAGATACTAGACATGAAGCGTAGATTAAATGCGAGACATGTTATGCATGAGATATGTATGTACTGCGAAACATAGTATGCATGAAGCATGAAGCATGATTGAACTGTTTTATGTGTTATGTGAAACTGTTAGACTTGCTGAGCCGTCGTGCTCACCCTTGCTTAAAACAAAACATTACAGAGTAGCTTGAAGAAGCCGATTACTTCGGTAGAGGCAAAGATGAAGATTGACTAACGAGTCATCAAGATTGAAGCGTAGGTGCTTTCGTAGTAAAACCTTGGGGTAGATTAATTCATTTACTTGTGTAAGTATATATGAAGAGTTTATGTTTTGTTGTGCTATAGATTAGCAAACTTAAAATGTTAAGAGAACATTTACATATTATTTTTAATATCATTTTCAGACGTTGTCCTTTATGTATAAGGATAATAGGATGGTGTGATTGAGTCATTATGCATATGATCTCAAAGTGATAATAAGATTTTAAAGATTGCGATTCTGGAATAGAAAGAGATGATGTAAAATTGTAAATAAATGATTATTTAGCAATTATAATATTGTTGTAATTCATGAACAATAAAGAAAAGTAGTACTAGTGTTGAACCGGATCCGAGGTTAAAGGAACCCGGATTTGGGGTCGTCACAACGCCAGTGCTGAATTCGTTCAGCACTCCAGTGCTGAATTCGTTCAGCACTCCAGTGCTGAATTCATTCAGCACACGTTTTCTGTAAAATTTATTTTCATATAAAACAAAATCTTATTATAATATTCATAATAAAACAAATAACGTTATATATTATATTTATAATAAAACAAACAACTTTATATAATATATTATAATAATATAATATATTATAATTAATCAGATATCTTTCCTCTACCTGCCATTTTTTCTTACCACCTTATTAGACTAATATCCAAAGTAGCAATAATTAATGTCATAATAGTGATAACAGGAATTCAACGATAATGTAAGAAACATGTTACTGATAATTATTAATTTAATAATATAAATTATTGTATATTTGCAACTGTGACAATTATTAGGTTCAATAATTTTAAACTACAGTGCACCAATAATTATTGACTCAATGATATGAAATACAGTGTAATGACAATTATTGAATCAATAATGCAAAATACTGTGCAACAACAATTATTGATAAATATTGTGCAATGACCACGTTATCAGATCAATAATATGAGATACTGTGCAATACCGTGTGCTACTGTAGAGTACCGCGTGCTACAGTAAAATACCATAAATTACCGTATGCTACTATTCTTTTATCACCGGTATTTTAACAGTTAACACCGTTGACTATTTTTATTTAAAAATGTTACTTCTGTCGTTTTCTATATCCGACAAATATTCCGTTGTGGGGTCCACCAATAATTAGTTATTTCGGCACCGTCGTACGGCCCGAATATTCCCCGACAAAACGAATATTCCCTGACAAAACGAATATTGTCCGACAAAATAAAATTTGCACATAACATCCTTAACTTTCAATTTCGTCAATTTAACCACTTACTGTTTCATGAAAAAAATATATGAAGAAAAATTAAATTTTATATTTCATAAAATTCGGGGTCTTACACAACTAATTTATGAGTAAAGTTATATATAAAATATAAATATACCCTTAAAATTCTAAATTTTTATAAATGTGATTTTTTTTTTATAGAATAAAGAGAGTAATATTTATGATTGTACTGTCAACGATTTAAGTGTTTTCATTTGACCATTTTTCAGGGCTAATTTCATACTATTCCAACAAAAAAGGGCAATTCAGTTGCTTCATAGAGATAACCCCTTGTGTTTCACATGAATTTTAATTATTTTTTTTAAAAAACAAGAAGTCAAAATAAAACATATATTGTGAAATAGATAAAATATTAATTATTTTAAACTTATATATTTTAAAATATACAAATAAGTACCTTATATATAACAGGAAAAAAATTGTAAGAATCTCAGGGGCACGGCCCCCGCTACCCTTAGTATAAAGTCGCCCCGGTCTCATTTAAAATTTAGTTTACAATTTTGTTAAATATCCACCAGAGCTTGACATCTAATTGTTTTCGGCGTCACACATTTGATGTTGTATTTTGAAAGGATCATCATCCATCTTGTAGGTCTCCCCACTAACGCAGGCCTAGTTAACAAATACCCGATTGGATCGGTCTTTGTCACAAGTTGTACTTCATGCACCAGAAAATAATGTCACATTTTCTGTGCAATAAACACCAATGCCAGACAATGTCTCTCTGGTTGTGAATATCTAGTCTCTGGTCCTCTAACAATCCGACTGATGTAGTACATAGGTTTCTCGTCCCCATTTATCTCTTATGTAATCACTCCTCTTATAGTTTTCGCGGTAGATGTGATATACAGTTGCAGTGGGATTCCCCTTTGTGGTACTACTATCGTCTCCGTCGAAGCTAGTATCTCATTCACCTTCTCAAAGGCTCTTTGTTGTTCTTTCCCCCAGTCCCATCCCGCCTTTCCTTTCAATAGCTTCCCAAAGGGTTCCATAACTTCTACAAGCGCTGACATGAATCTCCTCAAGTAAGAAACCCTTCCTCGAAACCTCTTCAATGGTTTCTGTGTCTTTGGTGGGGGCATATCCGTGATCGCCTTAGCCTTCCCAAGATACTTCCAATCCTCTACTGTAATGACCAAGAAATTTGTACAATAATTTTTATTATTTAAATGAATGTATGTGAATTAAATTTTTATTTAATTATGTGATGAGATGAAAGTATACTTTATTATAAAGGTATGCTTAAATTGGGAATGAAAAGGAAAGCCAACGTGTAATTAAATTTCATGAATGATGAATTAAATTTGGGTTATTAAAATGATAACTTAAATATGAGATTTTTAAAGGCTAAATTAGCATATTAATTAATGATAAGATTTATTGAGACCTAAAATTAATTAATTAGCATTTGGGCTGTGTTGTATAGAGCATTTAAATTAACTAGCCCAAGCATTTGAATTCAAGTTAACCCTTCATTTTAATTAGAGGGTGAATAGTTAGCCCAACATGGTTAAGCTACAAGAGTCCAATACTTATCTTATTTCCAGCCCAAACCTGTTTTGTATGTGGACCAAATTCTTGCTTTGTTGCAAGTGGAATTTTGGCCCAAGTGTATTAACCATTTCGGGTAAGGGACCTTTAATGGTCTAAGTTTAAATGGATTTCCAGCATGCCAATGAAATATTAAGAGTCCAATGCTTATTCCCAGCCCAAACCGTAAGTCCTTGTAGCATGTCAAGCATGACTCTCATATTGGGACAAGGTAACGACTGGAACCAGAAAACAGGGGACCGGGTAATGGTGAGTCGCGCTACAAAACTTTAGGGGCAATGAGGGAGATCACATAGGTGGCTCTAGGAGGCGGTCAAAAGGGAAATCTGAGCGTCCTTAACTGATGGAAATGAGGGGGGGGGGGGTTGCTCAACTTTAATGCTAGCCCTTGTGCCATTTCATACCATCATCAATTGCTAAAGAAAACAGAGTAAACATTTTAGAGAGAGAGAAGAGTGCACGGTTGGAGAAGAAGAAGCAATCCAGAAGTCTTTTAGCCATCATCAACCAAGAATTTAGCTAAGCTAACCAAGGTATAATAATTTCTTCCTTTAAGCTCCATTAATTCTATGTTTCTGTATGATCATGAATTGGTTTGCTGTGCGAAGTTTCTTGTGAATGGAGGGTCATGAAGGACCCAATGATATAAGGATGGATATGTGAATGGAGTTTATGTGATTTATGTGCTTAGGTAGTTATAACTAGTATATATACTTGATGTTACACACCAAGTGTTTGTTAAAATTCCAGAGAGAAAAGAGTTACTTTGTTTATGGTTTATGTATCGTTTTCAAACTCCAGTAACTTATATGAGTGTAAGTTATAAGACTAAGCATGACACAATGATGTAAAACCAAGAATGGAAGCAAACTTTGTGAGTTAAATGAGATAGAGTGTCATGTGACCCAAGTTGCTATAAATCATGTACTGAGCTTATGAACAGATTGTGGTATGTAAGTATTGAATCATGTGAAACTTTAGAAGGTTGGGCATTGAACTAGATAAACATGGTGTTATTGTGAAATATGAGAATTTGGTATGAAATGTATAGCCAACATGTATGCTATCTTTGTGTAAATGGGTGTGTTTCCATACGATGAAGTTTAAATCTTTTAACTATATTGATCGCATATTTCTTAAAGAAATCCATTAAAAGCTTTGATCATGATTTGGTCTTAACTAAGGTAATCATACACTACATGAATGAAAATTGTATGCTCAAAATCTGGGAGCAAGGAAACCTGCTGTGAAATTTCTGATGGAATAACGCGGTCGCGCCGCTCCCTTAGTATTTTTAGGGGCGGCCGCGCCGTGAGGCATTTTGATTTTCGGTGGGACTGGGGCGACTGCGCCACTACATGGGGCGGGCGCGCCACTGTAAATTTGAGAGAAAAAAAAGAGTCTGGGGCTAAAATTTCTGAAAATTTCAACTATGGTATATTATGATGGTTTATTGTGAATTACAAAATGATTAGTATAGTCCATGTACATGTGTATAGAACTTATATTGTGAGTCATGTGACCATATGTGATTGGATGGCTCTTATGTGATAACTAGACGTTCAAGTGAATCAATTTATAACTATACCTAATTAGCAAATCGATGACATATGATGTGTAGGTCAATTCGATAACGAGGTAGAACAATTAAGTGTAATCAACCTATCAGGCAAGTGTCCTATTCTAAACTCTTTATTGGTACATAATTGTTGTACGAATGTCATGCTTCGCACTTTGTGCATCTTGTCAAAATATTCGTATATTAAATTGTTCATGCTTAAAGTTCTTTGACTTTTGAACTGTCGCATGAAGGTCTAATCCAATTGATCCGGTTAGACCAAGACTGGCAAAAGTTATTAAATTCAAATAAATTCTTTGAAGCTAATCCAAGCCATATTGTTGTGGTGCGGAATCATAATGTAAAACTGAGATGAACAAAACCCTAATATAGGAAATTTTTATCTGTTAATTCGATGTAGAAAAATTGAACGATATGCATATTTGTAAGTACAAGAGGCAGATCACCTTAAGTACTTGTGAGAATATTTTCATTCATTTGAATGCTAAATATTTTGTAAAATTACTGGTCATATCTCATAATTATTCATGGTTCTTTATAACCATTTGTCATGTTAAACTCAGTTGCTTATTGCTATGGATGAGAATGTCATTAATCATGTACTTCAAAATTCTTGTTCAATTGTTGAAGGCATTTGAGAAGCTTATTTTTGTTTATTAATACAATCCATTATTGTATTCTTTAAACTTACTGAGCAAATTTGTTGCTCACCCTTGCTTATATTACCAAATGCAGCTAAGCCCGAGAATTTGGAAGAGAATAAGAAAAATAAAGACAAAGGCAAAGTCCAGGACTAGTTTAATTGTATTTACTTTTATTTTATCTATGATGTAGAATTTATGAATTGTATGATGAGATTTAAGGTTAGAAACTTGGGATGAATGTAAGAATGATTTAAGTATATGTAATATTTATATTTCCGCGTATGAATGGGTAGATGTATGGTATGTTTGTGTGGATCGTGAGCACCGAACCCGGAGTTGCAAGAACTCAAATTTGGGGGTGTCACATCTACTATGTACGAGAAAACCCAAAAACTTTTCTGCTATCATTCTAAAAGCACATTTCTTCGAGTTCATCTTCAACTTGCATTGTCGGCATCGTTCGAATACCTTCCTCAAGTCCTCTACGTGGGTTACCTTCTTCTTTGACTTCACCACCACATTGTCCACATAATCTTCCACTATGTCATGGATCATGTCATGGAAGATAGCATACATTGCTCGTTGGTAGGTCACCCCAGCATTCTTCAACCCAAATAGCATCATAACATAATAGAAGTTCCCGAAAGGTGTACGAAAAGTAGTTATCTCAGCATCTTCAACAGACATCTTTATTTGATTGTACCTGATAGAGTTAAATTATACGATATTTTTATTCCCTAATACTTAGTTTTTATATTTATTGTGTGCTTAAATGTTTAATTATTTAGCATATTTTGGTTTTAATAGGTTTTATAGGGTTTTAGTTAATTTATGTTAATTTAGGTAATTTTATAATATTTTTATATTTCTTTTTATTTATGTGTTTTTATTTATTTTTAGTATTTTAGGTGTTTTATTTATTATTATGTGTTTTTATTATTTTTAGTAATTTTATATTATTTTGTAGGAATTAATTAAAACTCGGATGGTAAATTGGTAAATAATAGAAGTCTAATAGCATTTCGGTAATAAAACTGTCATGGAGCATGGCGCCATGCGCGGTAATCATTTACTAAGCAAAATGATAAAGAGGCGACGTCGTTTAGCAACGGAGGAAGACAAAAAAATCAAAGCGCGCAATGCGTGGTCGGGCAATTTTTTTATCAGGCGCGTGGCTTGCACGCGCCAACAGAAATAAAGGCTGGCAGCTGGGTTGTTTATCCTCTTTCTCTCTCCGCGTGTGAAGCTGCAGCTTTTCTTAAATTCCATGTGGGGCCAGGCGCAAATTTCTTTCTTTCAACAACCTTTATCAGATTATTTTTGTGCATGTGATTCCCAGCAAAGTAGTAAATTAATAAATTTCAATTGCAAATTGAAATTGAAAAAAATAAATAGTAATTTTATATTTTTATTATTATATTTTAAATCCTGTTAGGGTTTGGAAATAATAATTCCTACTAGGGTTAGGAGGATTTTGGAGCCTATAAATAGAGGGCTTGACACACATTGTAAAAAATAACTCTCATTAGAATAAAAATTCTCTCTTCTATTCTTTAGTGTTCTTTACAATTATGAGTAGTTAATTTATTTTTCTTGGTTTAAAGTGCTTGAAGCCATCAAGATTTATACACTGTAAGATCTAATTTATTTTAATTGTTTAATTTATATTTTGATTATTGAATATTCTTCTATGCTCAATTTTATGGTTGATTTGTTTAATTACTAAGAGCGCTACTAGTTTATTATTCATATTAATCTACTGCTATTTGTGAAACAACTAAGTTTAATAATTGTTTTGCAGATCAAAAGATTATTTTATCTTAGGAAGAATGTTCATCTAAATTAAATGCAAACACGTGGCTTGTGTTGTTTAGTTCAACGATCTCTCTAATTCTTAAAGCTGCTATTAAATTAAATCTTTAGCACGTGTGGGGGTTGTTTAATAGTAAGGGTAATTTAGAACGTGTGTGTCTACTTATCTAAAATTAAGGAGAGAGGAGAAAAATTATTCCACCTGCGAGTAGTTCTTTCTACGGTGAATCTTCAAAATATGAATTGAGTTATTCTTGCATAAGTAATCAGTTGTAAATTTTTTATGGTAGATTTTGACTTAAATCAAGACTTTTTCTTTTTTATTTATTTTTTGCATATTTATTTTAGTTAATTTTATTTAAATTATTTTCTTTGATTCAAAACCCCCCCAATTTTTGTTTGCGAAAACATAAAATTAAATAATCATTCTCTGTGGAATCGACTATTGCTTACACTATTACATTAATATTTTTCAAAAGTAAGATTTTATTTTTGGGTGCTTGCAACATCACACCAAATTTTGGCGCCGTTGCCGAGGAATGATTTTAATTTAATTTTGTACTTTTGTAAATATGTATTTAATTTAGTATTTTTTTTTTTATTTTTTTTTTAGATTTTCATAATTTAATTTAGTTATGTAGGTTCAGGATGGAATTCATGCATGATTATGCCAATAAGGTAACTATTTCTTCTCTTGAGCAACAAATTGATACCCTAACTTCTCTTGTTTATCAAATGGTTGCAGGTAATGCACAACCAATAGAAGCTTGTAGGATTTGTGCGGCAATAGGACATTCAACTAATATGTGCCCCATTCTTCAAGAGGAGTCCTATGAGCAAGTCAATATAGCAAGTGGTTTCCCTGGTCAACCCCAATGGAAATATGATTCCTATTCAAACGCGTATAATTATGGATGGAGGGATCATCCTAATTTTGGCTATGAGAATCCACAAATGAATCCGTCTACAAATCAGAATTTCCCAAGTTATCAACAATACCTGCATTCATACCCCCAACAACAACAGGGCCAATCATTTAATTCTGATATGTCTTTAGAGGATATAATTAAACAACTTAGCACTAACACTTTGCAATTTCAACAAGAAACGAAGGCAAATATACAGAATTTGGAAAAACAAATGGGACAAATGGCAATCGCACTCAGTCACTTGGAGGAATAAGATTCTGAAAAATTACCTTCTCAAACGGTGAATAATTCAACGGAGAATACGAGTGCACAAGTGTTAAGAAATGAGAACGATATAGAAGATCCAGAAAAGACAGTCTCTACATCATCGAAAAAAGAGAAAGCAAACAACATCAATGAAGCGGACAGTGTTAATAAACAAGGATGACATGCCTAAGGTGGCGGAAGTTGTTGAGGAAATAAACAAGGAAAAGTTAGAGATTGCAATTACTAAAAATTTGGAGTTAGAGGAAGAAGACGCAATTGAGCAGACACAAGATTTGAAGGAGGATGAAACTCCATTACATTCTTTACCAATGATTATTGATAATAATGCAATTATTTCCATTCCATTGCCTGTTACTCATAACAAATTTTCATCTTTTGTTTTGCAGGATCCCATTCCGAATATAAAGACTTTCTCCAATCATATTAAATATCTATTCGTTGAAAAGGGACTTGAACGTTCATATCACGTGCAAGGGAGACTGAATCTATCAATGAAGAATAACGTGATGGATGGGGTACTCAAAATTCATGGAATTGGAATGACGTAATGATTTATCATGTTGTCGAGTTAATGACAATAAACAAAGGCGCTGCTTGGGAGGCAACCCAATGGAAGTATAATTTTCTTTCTTTTTATTTTAGTATTTATATTTTAGTTATCTGTGCCTTTTTCTTTGCATTTTACTTTACATTGGGGACAATATAAATTTTAAGTGTGGGGGAAGGGATTTAGGATTTTTGTTATTTTTAGGTCATATTTTGAAAATTTTAAGAAATTTTAAAAATTTTGAAATTTTAAATTTTGTGGGTAAATTCACTGCAAACCCTCACGAGACAAAACTCGTCCACTTGGGGTAACCTTGGGGTTTAAAGGCTTGTTGCACATGCTAAGTGTAACCGTGTTTCTTACAAAAATGGGGTAGTTTTTTATTTTATTTTTAGGATGTGTCGCTTGAGCAATGAGTTAATTGAATTTTAATTTTTAGCCAATGATAAAATTTTGATTTTTATTTAATAACTCTTGGAAAAAAGATAAATTTTTGCTTAGTTTGAATTTTGACTTATTGTTGATATTTACTGTGTTTAAGATCTTTTAAATTTTTATGCACTTATATATATTTGTTTGAGCTAGTTTTAACTAAGAGAAAGTTTAAATGGTTAAATGTTTATGAAAGATATTTTTGAACTCTATATCTTATTTGACCATTATTTGAAGTGAAATATAAGGCAAAATATAATTTGGAATAGATGATTTAGATAATTTTTCTAGGATTATTATTGAAGAAAAATTATGTGGTGGGTTGAGATGGAGTGTAAAACGCACTTACTCATAAACACATGCAGCGAGATGGAGCGTAAAACGCACTCGCTGGTGAGATAGAGCATAAAATGCACTCAGTGAAAAAAAAATGAAGAAAGAAAAAACAATGGGATGAAGCATAAAATGCACCCATTAAAAGAAAAAAAAATTGAAAAGTATTTTAAAAAATTGATATTAATAATCCTAGTATGCCTAATTGTTTGAAACCTTTTGATCTTCTGATTTATATTTGTCTGTATTAGCTGAAAGTGATGAGAAGAATAAGTATATTGAGTTTTGTTGTATGTCTTTTATAAGGTAATCAATGACTGAAGCTTATCTGAGTTTTGATTAGTTTGATACATTTGGATTCACACACACACAAAAGATCTTGAGTAAAGAAAGATTAATAAATATGTTAAAGTTTTAGATTTTGCATAGTTTTGAAATTTTCTTTGAGTTATCATTTAAAAAATCTTTGAGGCTGAGGTCGAAATTTATATTGATATGTTGCTCGAGTAAGTTCTTTGGTTATTAGTTTTAATTTTATAATTTTTGTTCTTATTTTGCTCGAGGACGAGCAAAAGCTAAGTGTGGGGGTATTCCACAAACCCATCCATAAACGACATCATCTCATAATTAGCCGTTGAATCTACTAGAGTATCTATGTTCAGTAATGAGTACATATCTTTTGGGCACGCTTTATTCAGATCCCTAAAGTCTACCATATCCGCAGTTGCCCATTAGACTTCTTAACTGGTACAATGCTGGATAGCCAAACTGAATGTTGAATCGGCTTGATGAACCCTACTTCTAACAGCTTTTGGATCTCCTATTTGATTTGTGTTTCCACTTCCGGTGCGTAATTTCGAGGCACCTGCTTTACTGGTTTTTCCTCTGGACTTATGTTCAATTTGTGCTCTACTAACTCTTTGTCAATCCTGGGCATCTCAGCGTAGCTCCAAGCAAACACATCTCTATATTCCTATAGCAACTTTTTCAATTCTTCCTTTTGGGCAGCATCTACTTCTTTATTTATATGGATCGGCCTCGATATCCCTTCCTCCGTTGACAGGTCTATCTTCTCTAATTCATTTTCTTGGGGCCTAAGTTGATCCTCAAAGTATTCTAGAGTTGGTTCCACCTTTTGTCGCACCACTTCTTCTCCTTTATTGTTACTGGAGTGGGGGACTCCTCCTAAGTCCTCGGGCTTGAATGTTCCCTCAGACTCTTCCCCCCACGTTGTCACAACCGAAACACAACTTTCCCATCAGGTTTCATAACCCTCTGCCAAATTATTTTTCCTTCATTTTTCCTCTTCATCCTTACCAGTTTCTGATTTTCGTTCTTTGCACGATCAACATTGATCAGATTCCTGGCGTCATTGAGACTCAATATCTTTTTTCCTTTCTCTTTGTCTCCTTTTTCCAAGTCAACCACCGTCAGTCGCTTCCCTTTTGAGCATTCACCATGTTTTATAGTTGACTTCTTCGTCTTCTCCCTCTTCTCAGGTACAAACTTGTCTGCCTGTACTTCTTTCCAGCTTGCCAATTTCAATGAGTCAGGCTTAATAATGTCATTCTCGCCTTCCTCACCAACATTATCAAAGAAAGTGACATCTATCTCTGCCACATGGAACATCACGAGTCCCCTTATCTTCCCTACTTGCATATCCACCCTTATATGACCAAGGGTGTGACGCCCCCAAATTCGGGTTCCAAATACCCGGATCCGGTCATCACGATCCAATACAAACATTCACCTCTAAATAATAATTAATTACTTAATTATCCTTATTTATTATTTAATAATATTTAAATAATAAATAATTAATTTATAAATTTTTTCTCTCTTTAATTATTATTTAATAGGAATTAAATAATAATTGCTAATTTATCACCTTTATTTATTATTGACATTTTAAATAATAAATAACTAATAAATTTATTTAACTTAACCATGATTTAGCTAACTAGATTAATATTTAAAATATTTAAATATTAAACTTAATGAAAAATATCCTCCCCAATATCATTTTCGTATTATTATTATTTTTGTTATAATTTTAAATTAGTTTTTAAATATTTATATTTAATTAAATTTAACCCGAATGGCATTTCTGTAAATAAGTTGAAAACTGGTCCGAGGGCAAAATAGTAATTTCGCCAAAAAAAACACGGAGGGGCAGTTTAGTAATTTCACCAAAAAATATACTGTCGTGCATTGCGCGCGTTACAAAATTTACTGCCAAAACGGTGCCGTTTTGAGAAGCCGGAAACGGCTTCCGCGCGCATCGCGTGGAGTAAATTTTTACCGACGCCAAACGACGTCGTTTGGCTCCGCGTCCTTTAGCCAAATAACCTTCCGCGCATTGCGCGGAAAACCCCCCCTTTTTTTTTTCTTCCGACAGAATGTGAACAGTACCCACTTTAATTAAAATTATACCTTCAAGTAATCTTTAACTCCTCAATAAAAATCCAAAAAAATTACCAAACACCTAATATCAATTTATAACATGAAAATTTAATTTTTCATGATTTAATATCATTCTTTTTTTATACAAAATTTTACATCACATAAACTACCACAAATCATAACTTTTTGTATATAACTCCATTTTGAGTGATTCAAACTTTGTTTTTCTCATGATTTGATGTTCTATAATATTAGAACATCAAACCTAAGTTTTATAGAAATATTTTTGGTCATAAATCTCAAGACTTGATTATACACTACTAAACACATATTTTAGCATACAAAATATACCAAAATACAAACCAAGCATATTAAACTCAAGCATGGCATAAATATTACTACCATACATTATTAACTATATTAACATATTTATACGCACATGTTGGTTTATTTAATTTAAAAATAAAAACTAGATTTAGAATAATCATTACCTTGATTTAATGGATATCCTTCTTTTTCTTCCAAAAATAGGTGGTGAAAGAAGATGACATGAACCAAGAACTCCTTCTTTTGATAGTTTTGCTCTCAAAATATTTTTCTACACTCTCCTATGCTCTCTAGCTTGCAAAGTGGAAGAAAAAGAAATGACCAATACAAGCTCCTAAATTGTAAGTATACTTACAATTTGGATAGATATAAAATCTATATCTATTAAAATACCATCATGAGGGTAGCAAGGATACTTACACAAGAAATGGGTTAAATAACACATTAGGTGAAAAGAGGAATGATCCATGTACTTTAAAAATCAATACAAGCAATCCTTTTATTAAATAAATGAAAAATAAAACAAAATAAAAACAAAAATTATTTTTTTCTCTCTCTTTCCCAAGCATGTCGGCTGATGACTTCTTTTTCTTGTCCCAAAATCATTGTCCAAGTCACTTTTTAATAATTAATAGTTAAATTAAGTATTTTCCAAGTGGGTCAAGTATTGGACTTTATTTAAAATATCAATTGGGCTCCTATTAAATTGTTTGGGCTACTAATTTGTCAAATTTTATTATTCTTCACTTGGGCTACTAATTGACCCATGTTGGGCTAATTTAATAATTTACACATTAATTATTCAATCCATGGTTAAATAAATAATTAGATTGAATAAATAATTAAATACTCTAACTCATTAGTATTAAATTACTAAATGGACTAATAAATATTATTATTAATATTTCACATTATTTACATTAATTAATTTATTATATTTAATTAACTCATTATATTCAATTTAATTGAATATTTAATTAATAGAAAACTTATCCATTATTTTGATATTAAAACTTTAGGGTTTGTTCACTAATTTAAATAACATATTGGTGACCCCCTTTAATTAATTCTAGTAATTAATCACATAATCATTTAATCACGTAATTAATTAATTACATAAAAAGATTTAAATAATCTTGTAAAACTAACTCGTTAGAATTTAAATTAATAATGACGTGGAAATTTTAGGACATTACATTCTCCTCCCCTTATAAAAATTCCGTCATCGGAATTGTAAAATAAGGTTACTCAAATAAAAACGGGTAATTCGTTCTCATTTCTTCCTCTAGTTCCCACGTAGCTTCTTCAATTGCGTGATTCCTCCAAAGTACTTTGACAGAATGAATTATCTTATTCCTCAGCTTTTGTTCCTTCCTATCGAGTATCTAGACGGGAACTTCTTCATATGATAAGTCCTTCTCGACTTGAATTGGTTCATAGGATATAACGTGCTTGTAGTCTAGTTTATACGGCCGCAACACTGACATATGAAACACATTATGAATGTGCTCAAGTTCAGGAGGTAATGCTACCTTGTACGCCATTTCACCGACTCGCCTAAAGATTTCAAACGGTCCTATGAACCTAGGGCTCAGCTTGCCCTTCTTACCAAAACGGATCTTCCCCTTCCAGGGAGATACCTTCAGAAATACGAAACTGCCCACGTCGAAGTCCCGCTTTTGGTGATGCAAATCCGCGTACTTCTTTTGACGATCTTGAGCTGCTACCAGTCAATTCCTGATAAGTTGTACTGTGTCTGCAGTCTGCTGCACCATTTCAGGTCCAAGCAGTCTTCGTTCACCGACCTCGTCCCAACACAATGGTGTTCGACATTTTCTTCCATAACGCGCTTCGTATGGTGGCATACCGATACTAGCGTGATAGCTGTTGTTGTAAGCGAACTCCACCAGTGGCAAATGGTCATCCTAACTGCCTTTTAGGTCCATCACGACCGCTCGGAGCATATCCTCCGAGGTCTGAATCGTTCGCTCGCTCTGGCCGTCAGTTTGAGTATGGTATGCTGTGCTTAACCTCAACTGTGTACCCATCTTTGCTTGCAAACTTTTCCAAAAATTTGACGTGAAGCGCGGATCTCTATTGGACACAATCGATACCGACACTCCATGTCGTGACACTATCTCTTTCACATAGAGCTTTGCTAACTGCTCCAGATTGTACCGTATTCTGATAGGTAGAAAATGGGCTGACTTGGTCAGACGATCCACTATTACCCAGATGGCGTCCAAACCTTTATGTGTCGGTGGCAAGTCCACTACAAAATCCATCGTGATGTGCTCCCACTTCCACTCCGAAATCTCTAGTGGTTGAAGCAGTCCGCTCGCCGTTGATGCTCTGCTTTAACCCGCTGGCATGTCAAACATCGGCTGACACATTCTGCCACTTCCCTCTTCATATTCGGCCACCAAAAGTATTGCCTTAAATCCTGATACATCTTCGTACTTCCGGGATGTACTGAGTACCTCGTACTGTGAGCTTCTTGAAGAATCTCTTCCCGAAGCTCCAGATCTAACAGTACCCAGACTCTCCCTTCGAACCTTATCAACCCTGTGCTATTAATCTTGTACTTAAGCTCCTCACCTTCAGCAAGTCGCTTCTTAATGCTATCACAATCGTCATCCTTTTCCTGAGCCTCTTTGATCTTATCTAATAAGGTCGGGCTTGCTGTTACTGTAAATAACTTCTCGTCTGCCTCCATCGGATATTTGATCTCCAACTCCAAATGTTTGAAATCTCTCACCAACTCTTTCTGATTTGTTAGCATCAGCAACTTCTCCCTGCCTTTTCTGCTCAAGGCATCTGCTACTACATTGGCCTTTCCCGGATGGTACAGAATCTCACAGTCGTAGTCTTTGATCAATTCTAACCATCGACGCTGCCTCATATTCAACTCCTTCTGAGTGAAGATATATTTCAGACTTTTGTGGTCTGTATATATCTCACACTTCTCGCCATATAGGTAGTGCCTCCAAATCTTCAGGGCGAAAACTATCGCTGCTAACTCCAGGTCATGAGTCGGGTAACCCTTCTCATAATCCTTTAACTGTCGTGACGCATATGCAATGACCTTGCCATGTTGCATTAGCACACAACCAAGACCCTTGTGTGACGCATCACTGTACACTATGAACCCTCCCGTGTCGTCCGATAAAGCCAACACTGGTGCCTGACTCAACCTCTTCTTCAGCTCCATAAAACTTTCCTCGCACTTTTTCGACCAAACAAACTTCACAGTCTTTCGGGTAAGATTGGTCAAGGGTGATGCTATCTTTGAAAAATCCTAAATGAATCTCAGATAATACCCCGCTAACCCTAAGAAACTCCTGATCTTAGTCGGCGTCTTCGGCTGTTCCCAATTGATAATTGCCTCCACCTTCGCTGGATCCACCGAAACACCGTCCTTGTCGATAATATGACCTAGAAACTGCACCCTCTGTAACCAAAATTCACACTTCAAAAACTTGGCGTACAGCTTCTCCCTTCTCAAAGCCTCCAATGCGATCCGTAAATGTTCTGCATGTTCTTCCTCCATCTTCGAATACACCAATATGTCATCAATGAATACAACCATGAACTTGTCCAAGTACTGCTTGAACACTCTGTTCATCATATCCATGAATGCCGCTGGTGCATTCGTCAGTCCAAATGACATCACTAGAAACTCAAAATGACCATAACGAGTTCTGAATGCCGTTTTCGGAATATCCTCCTCCCTCACCTTCAGTTGATGATAACCCATCCTCAAATATATCTTCGAAAAGTATTTCGCTCCCTTAAGTTGGTTAAACAGATCATCAATTCTGGGCAGCGGATACCTGTTCTTAATGGTGACCTTGTTCAACTCCCGGTAATCAATACAAAGCCCCATTGAACCATCCTTCTTCTTTACAAACAGAACCGGCGCTCCCCATGGTGACACGCTTGGTCTGATGTAACCTTTATCTAGCAGTTCCTGCAGCTGAACCATTAATTCTTTCATTTCTACTGGTGCCATACGATACGGCTCCTTCGATATCGGTGCAGTCCCTGGTACCAAATCGATGACAAACTCCACTTCTCTGTCTGGCGGGAACCCCGGAATCTCATCTGGGAAAACATCAGCGAATTCTCGTACAACAGGTATCTGACTCAGTTCGCCCTCGACACGTCGAGTATCGACCACATGAGCCAAATAACCTACGCACCCTTTCCTGAGCAACTTTCGCGCTTGCATCATCGTCAGACAACTTGATTGTCTTGGCGATTTACTACCGTAAAATATAACTTATGACCTATTTGGAGTCTTTAGGTGCACACACTTCTTCTTACAGTTAATAACCGCTCCGTGACTCGATAGCCAATCCATTCCTAGGATTACGTCAAACTCTCCCAGACGAATCGGTATCAAATCCACGTTAAGTCTAAACCCTCGTAACTCAGCACAACAGTTCCTATGAATGTAGTCTACGAGAATGATTTCTTTGTTTGCTACTTCTACGTTCATAGGGTGTTCTAGCTTTTCTTGAGGTAAATCTAATCTCTTAGCAAAATCTTCAGAAACAAAAGAGCAAGTAGCACCCGAATCAAACAATACATATACATTAATATCATTGATCGGGATGATACCTGACACCACATCCTTGGAGTCGACTGCATCCTGCACAGTCATGTTGAAGGTGCGTGTTGTGGGTCGGTTGGCCTGACTAGCTGGCCTTCCAATGTTTAGCCTGTTGTTGTTGTTGTTGTTGTTGTTGTTGTTGTTGTTGTTGTTGTTGCCTCTGTTGCCACTCCTAACGTCTCCCTTCCTCTTTGGGCATTCCTTGGCATGATGATCGGTTGCTCCACAGGAAAAACATACTCCCTTCATCTTTTTCGGGCATTGTGGAGCCATGTGCCCCGGCTGTCCGCAGCTATAGCAAACACTCTTCCCTTTCTAGCATTCGCCCGTGTGGTTCTTACCACAATTGTTGCATTTGCCCACTTTCTTAGCCTCTCCTCCGGATTTGTTACCTCCGGACGATTGACTCTCATTCCACTTTCGTTTATTGGGGTTGTTGCCTCCACTGTTCCCCGTCTTCTGTCCTTCATGACCCTTCTTCCTCTCCTGGTTGAATTTAATCAGGGCCTCACTGCCACCCTCTGCAATGATTGCCCTTTTTCAATAGCTCTGCAAAGCTCTTGATCTTTAATACCACCACAGAACGGTACACCCACGGCTTCAGACCCAGCTCAAACCTCCGAGCCTTCCTAGCCTCCGTATCAACTTAATGAGTTGCAAACCTTGTTAACTCATTAAACTTGGCCGCATACTCGGCCACAGACATATTCCCCTGTTTTAGCTCGAGGAATTTCACCTCCATTTCTTGCTGCATGCTTTTTGAAAAGAAATTTTCTAGAAACATTTCTTTAAAGCGTTCCCAGGTAATGACGTCTTCTCCCGCATGGCCCTTGTTGACCTTCCACCAGTAGTTCGCCTCCCCCTTCATCATGAAGGTAGCGACCTCGAACACCTTCTCCATTTCCTCGATCCAAGTATGTGCTTCGATCGGGTTTAGAGTTCCCTGAAACTCCGGTGGTCCAACCAGTTTGAAGTCCTTAAAATTTGCCAAGTGCGGCACTGGCTGCGGTGCTGGTTGTACTACTACTGGTGGGGGTCTAGTTTGCATGGCTTCTGCCAGCATTTCTGCAAACATCCTCATAGGATTAGGTTGATCCCCAACCTCACTCTCTGGCTTTGGGATACGTTGATTGCGTGGTCTACCTCTCGGCATGATCTGCTAAAGAACAAATCTTAGACTTATGCTTATAGTTCTACGCATTGTGTTAGCCAAATTAACATTTAAATTCAAAACTATATATCCAGCATATTTAATTTAAACAAGGAAATAACTGCATTTATATTAATATACCAATGTTTTAGTACAGACTCAACAAGTGGCATACTTCTATAAACGCTCAAGGCACAAGTTGCCTAATAACGACTATCCTCTGACGAACAAAAGTGAGGATTCACTACCATCCGCCCCTCTAACAGAACAAAAGTTAGGGTCTAACTGACATACTATACATACACCAAAACATAATGACTTACAACAGCTGAAACGTCCCTAATAAAAACAAAAGGTGGGACTCACTACTACCTATCAATACAACTAAAGATACTAACTGACAACAATCAACGCCTGCTGCGGCGAACTGCCCGACAGTAAGCCTGTCGAACCAACTCATCAACTACACGACGCCTAATCAAGCGGCGACTACTGCCCGTCTCCCGAGAATACCTCATAACTCGGTCCCTTAAACGACCAAATGAAACGTCCAGAGCATACTCCAGAGTGTCAATCCTGGTGGATCTAACTCGAATCTCTCTCTCCAAGTTTCCTACCCTCATGGTAGCCCTGAGCCAAGCCTTATGAATCTGAATCCGATCTATTCGCTCCCAGTCGAGCTCAGCTCTGGTGGCATAAAGAACTGTCTGACTATGCATTTCTCTAGCGTTTAGCTGATCTACAGTCTGCCTAAGTTGTCTGTTTTGTAATACTAGTTGTTGTACCGTTGGACTCGGCTGAGATGCAGCCTACTCCAACTGCTGTATTTTGGCCTGCAATTCAGCCATCTTCTCCTTTAGCTCCATGTTCTCACCAGAGAACATGTAAGTTGCGTCCCTATACTGCTCATCAGTCTGCTGGTGTATCTGGTTCTACGCCTCTAGGTGCTGAACCCTCTCCTCTAGCTCATCATTAGCCGTAGTCAAAGTATCAATGATGTCACTGGCGGTAGTGCCCATGCCATCAGCATACTCAGCTGGCTCCTCATCCTCCTCATCCTCAGTATTGGCCTCCTCCTCGCTGTACGGTCGCATCATTCTGCCCCAAACAGCGTCCTCTCGATCTCCCTCCTCGGGATCTGACTCTGGCTCCTCAATCGGGGATATAGGTGCAACGGGTGCATAGCCTACAACCTGCTGCGTATCCATATGGATATCAGTATAAATCACCTCATCTACAGCAGTACTCGACTGTCCTATCTCCGTCATCCTACAATCACACAAATAACACATGTTAGTACTACAATAAAATATATTCATTGATGAAATGAAATGATATTTTATCATGTACATCTCGGCTCGATGGGTTTTCTCAATCCATCTCCAAAAATACACCACATGATGAATCTCCCCTATTCATCTCCTAACGCACTCGATAAGAGTTTAGTACTAAAGTTATAACCTAGGTTTCGCAATCCTAACGTTTCTAACCTACAGCTCTGATACCAACCTGTGACGCCCCCAAATTCGGGTTCCAAATACTCGGATTCGGTCATCACGATCCAATACAAACATTCACCTCTAAACAACATACAGTAACTAAATGCGGAATAATAAACATATGTTGTTCATTCAAAAGGTGTTACTAGTCCCAAGATACGATAACCTTACACAAAAGTACACAAATATCCTTAATAAAGTACTTAGGGTTTATATTACATAACAATTAATTTAATTAACTACAAGGCTGCATCTCAAAGTCTATCACTTCATCTTTCCTTTACCCTTGTTCTTTCCCGAAGTCTCGGGTTGCACTGCAATAAGGTTTCATGATATAGTAAGAGTGAGCAACTAGTTTGCTCAACAAGTTTAAATAACAACAAGAAACAATATATCATGAATGAAAGGGAATAATTGAACAATTCAATAATATGAATAACATAAGCAGGAATAATGGTTTACTTTTAAAATTAAGATAGTCAAATAGACTATGAACTATAAATATCCACTGGAGTCAATAGCAGGTTGACCCAATGGTTACTACTAGAAATATGTACCCGAGGGGATCAGCCTCAGTACAATATGTGTATGCATAACATTTAATTTCCGTATTTTTGTACCTGATATTAGATACAGGGTACTCCCCTATAATAAAGGGGTGTTCATAATAGTCTAAGAATCCGCATCTTCAATGATTTAGATAGCTTTTAAAATCTTTAACATAAATGTCTAGCCAAACAATGACTTAGACCTACTTTGAACAGTTCTTTAAACAGTAGAACAATAATTAAGTGCAAGTCAATGACTGTACAATATCAAATGCAACAAGTGCGAATAACAACAATATCGATGTGGAATAATTGTAAAGTAATTAAACCACTCAAAGCATGCTTGGAATTACAGTTCAAGCTTAACTAAATAATTTGCTCAATGAAATGAGTTTAGAGATAATGAACTTGCCTGTCTGCTCAGCTACAATAAATGTCTAGCTTTAACTAACTGGCTTTGAAAGACCTAACATTAATAAAGTTGGTCTAATAATTAGTACGGCGTATTTGCACAACTATACGCTCACTAAGGTACTTATTTATCATATATGTACTAACACATAATTTACATCAGTCAAAATAATATTATTAACCCTATAGACCCTTAAGCATTTTAGGTTAACAATTTAGAAAATATTTTTCTTAAGTGTTGGGCACTTATTAAACCCTTAAACAACTTATTACAATTGTTTAATTAAATCATAATTAAATTCAATTTATTTTATTAGCTCAATCTCTATTTAATTACTATTTAATCTTGATTAAATAAAAATTAATTAATTAACTTTAGTTATTCTAAATAATAACTAATTGTACTTACCCATTATTTAATAATAATTAAATAATAAATAATAAATAATTATTGATTTAATTTTAACCTTCTTTAATTTAATATTAATCAATTAATAATTAATTAATTAATTAACCTCACTTATTATTTAATTTAAAGAAATTAAATAATAGTTTACTAATTTTAATCCTCTTTAATTATTATTTAATGTCAATTAAATAATAATTAATTATTTAATTAATTTTAATTACTATTTAAGGTTAAATAATAATCAATTCATCCTTATTTATTATAATAAATAATTATTCTAATAACTTAACTTCCATTAATCATTATTTAATGCTAATTAAATAATAATTAATTACTTAATTATCCTTATTTATTATTTAATAATATTTAAAAAATAAATAATTAATTTATAAATTTTATCTCTCTTTAATTATTATTTAATAGGAATTAAATAATAATTGCTAATTTATCACCTTTATTTATTATTAACATTTTAAATAATAAATAACTAATAAATTTATTTAACTTAACCATGATTTAGCTAACTAGATTAGGTGGTGAAAGAAGATGACATGAACCAAGAACTCCTTCTTTTGGTAGTTTTTCTCTCAAAATATTTTTCTACACTCTCCTATGCTCTCTAGCTTGCAAAGTGGAAGAAAAAGAAATGACCAATACAAGCTCCTAAATTGTAAGTATACTTACAATTTGGATAGATATAAAATATATATCTATTAAAATACCATCATGAGGGTAGCAAGGATACTTACACAAGAAATGGGTTAAATGACACATTAAGTGAAAAGAGGAATGGCTCATGTACTTTAAAAATCAATACAAACAATCCTTTTATTAAATAAATGAAAAATAAAACAAAATAAAAACAAAAATCATTTTTTTCTCTCTTTCCCAAGCATGTCGGCTGATGACTTCTTTTTCTTGTCCCAAAATCATTGTCCAAGTCACTTTTTAATAATTAATAGTTAAATTAAGTATTTTCCAAGTGGGTCAAGTATTGGGCTTTATTTAAAATATCAATTGGGCTCCTATTAAATTGTTTGGGCTACTAATTTGTCAAATTTTATTATTCTTCACTTGGGCTACTAATTGACCCATGTTGGGCTAATTTAATAATTTACACATTAATTATTCAATCCATGGTTAAATAAATAATTAGATTGAATAAATAATTAAATACTCTAACTCATTAGTATTAAATTACTAAATGGACTAATAAATATTATTATTAATATTTCACATTATTTACATTAATTAATTTATTATATTTAATTAACTCATTATATTCAATTTAATTGAATATTTAATTAATAGAAAACTTATCCATTATTTTGATATTAAAATTTTAGGGTTTGTTCACTAATTTAAATAACATATTGGTGACCCCCTTTAATTAATTCTAGTAATTAATCACATAATCATTTAATCACGTAATTAATTAATTACATAAAAAGATTTAAATAATCTTGTAAAACTAACTCGTTAGAATTTAAATTAATAATTTAATTAATAATGACGTGGAAATTCTAGGACATTACAAAGGGTCCTAGTGCACTAGTTGGCAAACCCTACGTTGCTTGTTTTCTCTTTGATAAGCTTCTTGTTTGATAACCCCAATGATTTGAAAACACTATAGGGCATGATGTTCATGGACGCCACATTGTCAATGAATGCCCTTCTTGCTTTCATGCCATTGATGATCACCGTCACTTACAATGGTCTATTATGCGTAGACCTGGCAAACGAACCGGGCCGGGCCAAAAATGGCCCAGATTTTTGCGGGCTGGGATATGCTAGCCCGTGGCCCGCCAGGGCCGGGCCGGCCCCCGGGCCAATTTACATTTTTTTTTTAATTTTTTAATATAATTATGTAACAAATAATTTGAAACATTTGTACTCATATATATTTAAAAGGAAGATTTCAGCAATCAACATTTGTGTTTCCGTTAAAAGTACAAATATCTATTTCTTGAAGGTGTACAAATAACATGGATTACAAGGCATCCAAAATGCAGTTCCTGAACCTGAAGACAAATTTCTTGAAGAGTGAAGACATATTGAGTAACATGTTTAGCTGTAAACATTGTTCTTCCACAATGCTTGAGTAACCTGTTTAGCATTAAAAGTTTAAAATTATCCACTTGTTAACAAAAAACATTACAGTTAATAACTTAATATTAACTAGCATTGACTTGTGCTTCCTGTTGGAGTCAAATGATTGAGACATGCCAAATCTGGATTACCTCTAAGTATTACAAAATTAAAGCAAGCAAGTGAACACACTTAATGACTTAAAAGATCATTTATGCCTATAATAACATTTTACAAACAAAACAATACAACTTGGCAAGCATAAAACAGAAATTATATAGGACCATCATTTGCAACCACTTTTTAAGGAACAATGCAACCATTAAATTTATGTTTAACAATGTATTCAATTCTACTACACAATTACAACACAAGATTACCCTTTCTTAGTACTTGAAAAATCACACAGAAAAATCAAAGAAATAGTCCAAAAAAAGCAAAGTACTTACCAGTGAATAGTGAGTAATGTCTAGTCACTCCTAACACTTGTAATTTCGGCCACGTTAGAACATTTTGACTCTTGATTTGCATCTAGTGGCACCAAAAGTTGGTCATCCGTAGGCCCATCATCTATATTAAACATACCAATTTTAAATATCAATACCTAAAATTAAACTAAAAAACTACAATTAAAGTTTAAAAAAAAACTATAATTAAAGTTTAAAAAAAACTAGAACAAACCTTGTATTTCATATCCACAAATTCAATTACGTCCACAAATTAATGCTTGTGCATGAGTAGAAGAGAATTATGATATTTTGTGAGAACTTTTGCTCCAATGCTAAAAGCCGACTTCGAAGCAACCATTGTAATCAGAATTGATAAGATATCATATGCCATCTTCGCCAGTATTGGATATCTATAATAACATAATATTTGAAAGTACTAAATAATCATTAGTCATGTGTAAAATAAAGGTATAAAACTAGAATAAAAAATAAGGATTGGATACCTCTCAGAAAGCTTTTTCCACTCTTCTAGAATATTAAAATAAGATTTGTTCGTGACCATTTTCTACTCTAAGTATTGTTCCAATTCCGTTCTTGTTGATGTAGTACCTTGCACTTCCCTCACAAACTCCTATTTAAAATTTGAAACAAAATTCCATCAACATAAATATGTAATAATAGATAAATATGCAAAAAATTAAAATATATATAATACAGAAAAACTTTACTTATATCAAACTCATCATCACTATGTTCACTCGTGTTAGTGGTGGAAATAGTTGAAGTCCCTACACCATCTTGAGATTGTTGTGTACCATCTTTTGAGAACTCCATTACATATTCCATGTACAAAGATTTCATAGCATTCACAATTTTCTCAACTTTTTTATTTATCACATGTTCATCCGTCTCAACTTTTTTCAATTTAAATTTTACAAATTGCACCTTATACTGAGGGTCAAGAATAGTAGCTATGGACAAGATAACAACATAGTCATTCTAATATTTTTCAAACTTCGGCAACATCTCATTTACCATGTTTCTAATTACCTAAATCTCACAAGACTTATTAAACATTAAAAGTTCCTTGATCCTCAACACATGTAAGAAATACAGATTTGCTGTTGGATAACTCGTACCCGAAAAAAGTTCTATAATTTTCCAAAATGGTTTCAAGAAGGTAGTAATAACTTGTGTTATTTCCCACTCATCATTTGATGGACAAGTTGTGTACGCTGATTCAACCATAGAATATTGAAAGAATACGTCTTTAAATTTTAGAACACTATCAAGCATCTCCCATGTAGAATTCCATTTATTTACACAATCCAAACGCAAACCCGATTCTACTAACACATTCAATTGTTCACAACATGCAACAAAATTTAATAATCTACTTTCAGACCCCTTAATATATTTGACACTCTCTCTAATCTTGCGTAAAGGTTCACTTGCAATTTTCAAACCATATTGAACAATGAGATTTAATATGTGAGCAGAACACCGAACATGGAAAAATGTACCATTGCAAAGCAAGTTTCCTCTCAAATGAGCCTTCAAGAAATTTTGCATGTTGTAGTTGTTTGTTGCATTATCTAAAGTGAGAGAAAAGATTTTCTTTTCAATTCCCCAATCCTTCAAAAACTCAAATATTTTTTCTGATAAAAGAGTACCAGTATGTGGTGGGGGGAAATGACAGAAATTTATAATCCTACTATGCAAAACAAAATCATGATCAATAAAATGAGCGGTTAAACAAATATAACCCTCACTAGTGCCGGACGACCACAAATCGGAAGTAAGACAAATTCTACCGCGGATGTTCTCAAATGCACGTTTCAATTTCACTTTCTCAAGCTTATAAATTTTAATACAATCCGCTTTGGCAGTGTTTCTAGTATAAGATTTCACATCCGGATTCAAATAATTATGCACTCTTCGTAATCCTTCATGTTCAACAATCAAGAATGGATAGTTATGCATAATGATTGATTCAGCCATTCTATCTCTATAAATGAGCTGACTAAATTTTCTATTACGCATTTTTCCTTCATGATCTATATGCATTTCAGTCACATTTTGGTTAACTAAGCCGAGACATACCTTTTCATGTGTGTGTAAATTTCTAGTCCCATGAGAACTACCACCATCTCCAATAGCATAGCTTTTAGTGCATGTTTTGCAAAATGCTCTCCACTTTTTGGTTATTGGATCTAGCTTTTTTTCATAGTGTTCCCAAATTGAACTTTCTTCCCTTTTTACACGTTTTGACTTCGAACCGTCAATTGGTTGCGTCAAATTATCCGAGCTTTCAACATCCCCATCAATCAAATCAACTGTTACACGATCCATAATAACTCTGCAAAAAAAATAAAATAGAAGAAATAAAATAAGTATATACTCACTCACCGACTCATAAACATAGTCATAGAAGTTCCAACAAGGTACACATTCAATTTAGGCTCCGTTAAGCATAAAAGAACTAATATGCACCTAAAAATTTAATATGAAAAGAGACATCTTCAAATTCACAATAATATTTATAATAATAATAAGCTTCATCCACCAATGACCAATCCCATCAAATTCTTACTAATCAGGGAAAGGAAAGGAATAAAGGAGAACATTAGAAACATTAAACAAGAAATTACATTATTTTAAAAACATTTCAAAAGGAAGTTCAGATGAAGTAATTGAATGAAAGCAATACCTCTTTTAATCCTTTATTCACAACTAAAGACCCCCTCCTCTAAACAAATCCAAGAGATCAACGGACAAATAAAGACGACAATTAGTAAAACTGTAAAACACTAAAACCCCAAACAAAGAATATTTTTTAATTCTAAAGGATATAAACTTGTATTGAATTTTTGTTTCCTTTAGCTTGATCAAGCAGAAGATAAATAATTTTCTTCATTTCTTTCTTTTTTAAGGGTGGGTCAGTTTACATATATATAAGAGTCAACTGTTAGTTGTTACACAATGAGACAGTTTATACGTTTGACAGTATATTTTTATAGATTCCATTTGCAATATAAATAATGGAGTCATATGTAATGTATTATGTATGTATTTTTCTATTTGTCTAAACCTTTCAATGGAAGAACATTTGAATACACTTTTCTCAAATAATTTTTTTAGTAGTTGTCTACAGAAAACAAATTAGTTATTTTTAGGCATATCATTTGACTATGTGCTTTGCACATATTCAGCCATCAATTAGTATTAATTTATACTTATTATTATAGCTTAGTAAACTTAGTATACTTATCCTAAAATGCTAACGCCAAACAAAAGAATCAAGTCCATACCATGAATTCAATTATCTGACTTCTGAGCGTATAGAACTATAATTTCCAAAGTTAAGGCAGAAAATAAATCCTAGGAATCCAAAGTTCCAAATGTTTGACAGTTGACTATACAAGATAACTCACTAACTCAGATAAGAGACATCTTGAATTTAGAGAGAGAGAGAGAGAGAGAGAGCAATTACCAGAGATTCTTATGTGTCTATGTCCAAAAACCAAATTGATTCGTTGTTTGGTGAAGTTTGGAATGGAGAAGAGTATGGAGATGAAACAAATGCACGAAGATCTTGTGGGTGTGGCTATCGATTTAAGGTTTACTGTTTGGAAGAGTTTGGATTTAGGAATAGGCGACTTAAGCAGAGAGAAAGAGAGATGGTGGACTAATGGGTTTTACTGGGTTACTTACTGAAGCAATGAAGGGAAAGAAATAACAAATATGGTTGAAAATTGGATTTAAAACAACAAGTGGTTGTAGCTCAGTTGGTTTAAATGCTTATTTAATAACTTGGAGCCTTGGAGGGCTTAAGTTCTATCCCCACTCACAGCATTGTTTTTATAAATAAAAAAAAATTACTAACTCGCGGGCGGGCCGGGCCAAAAACAGCCTACCTCTACATGGCTTAGAATTATTAAGCCCACGACCCACATTTTACGGGTTGGCCCGGCCCGCGGGCCTGGGCCTTTTTTGCTAGGTCAAATTATACGGATACTTCACCTCTCTATCTGCCTTAAAGAAGGAAATTTTGCCCTCTTCATGCTCTAACATTCTAAAAAAAACTCTTGTTTACTGTCATACATGTCTCCTATGTCTCTGTAACTTTAATTATTGCCTTGGTTGCCTCATTAGACAACCCAATCTGATCAAAAAAGTTTCTAAACTTTACCCCATTCATTAACGTTTTCACCTGCATCCTTGGCTCAGAAACCTCCATTTCTTTAGGTCTCTCCACATTCTCTGTCATCACAACTTCTCTGACTCCTGACGTCCCAACCTAAACAATGGTATTACATGTTTCCTTGCCTTTATGATTGGGTAATGGCTTATCATGGACACTACTTCCTTGACCTAACTCAATCTCCCCCTCTGTCAATTTCTCACAGTAGATTCTTCTCAGGCTGTAGCAATCCATGGTTGGGTGCCCCACATTTCTATGGTATATGCAAAAGTTTGGATTCTTTTTTATCTCTTCTGTTATTGAAAACCTAGCTTTTGGCGGCTTGACTATCCCATGTTCTACCCACTATTCATACAGGCTTCTGAATGCCTTATCACTGCAAGTAATCATTCCTAGAACAAGTGACCCTAAATACTTATCTCCTGGCTTGCCTTTTCTTGCCTCATTATTCTTTGTCTTCTCTTTTTTTCCCCCTTATGGATTTTGCCGAGAATCTGCCAAAGCCACAATTGTTGTTCGCTTTCCTTTCCATGTAGTAGTTGGATGGTTCACCGTCACTATGACAATTCCTCCCAAATCTTGTGCAAAAATTGACAGCATTACAAATGAGTCACAAGCTTTAGTAATTAGGTTAGGCTTGAAGGTATCCAGTGCATCATTGTTTCATATACTTCAAGGTTCTTCTCTTCCATTGGCTCCATACATTTCTGCGCCTGAGCCAGAAATCGGTCGACATAATCAAACAACTCTTCATTTGGTTTATGCTGAATCCTCATCAATTCCATGATTGTCACTTACTTCTGAACATAAAAGAACTTCTTAAAAAATTGAAGTTTCATATCATCTCAATCTCTGATTGACCCCTTTTCTAAATTATAATACCAGCTGAATGCACCATTAGTAAGCGTCTTATTGAACTCCCTCAACAAAAAGATTGTGATTGCTTACTTCATCAATTCCCAACCATGGGGACATCGACTTCTTGAATCATGTGATATGTTCTCTAGTATTTTCTTTCTCTCTACTATACTTGGGGAATTGTGGGGGTGGGGGGGGGGGGGGGGGGATGCTCAATGTACCCTGGGGATACGGCTACTTCCTTACGTACACTGGATATGGTGGAGTAAAATCTAACTCTACAGGTCTGGACGCCTGCCTCTTTATCTGATTAATTAGATCCATTATATCTTTTTTCGTCACGTATTAACCCGTCCCTGGTGCCTTCTGGGATGTGGTCATATACTGATTCATTTGGGACACGAGTGGAATGGAAACATGTTGATGCACACTTGTATCCTGTAAAATTGGTTGTGGGTTTGGAATAGAAGGAATGGGCGGAACAGTAAACATTTGTATTTATGTGAATGGTTGAGGGTTGATTGGTACAATTGGCTGTTGTGTGGGACTTACTTATACTCTTGTTTACATTCCTTCACCACTATTTTGTGCTTCAAGATTTATTATGGGTATCGGTTGAGCTTCTGTTGCAGGGGTCACATTACGCTGGTTTTTGTTACTATCATCTTCCTTTATAGACTGATGCTGCTGTGAACTTCCAGGGAGCATAGCCTTGAAGGCAGGAATCTGCATCATCTGTTGTCAAAAATTGGTCATTTCCTCTTACTGCCTTTGTATGTCCAACATCGTGTTCTTCATTATCCCCTGTCCTTCTCGCGACTCCTTTAGCGCCCTTAGCATCTCTATCTATACATTCATGGTCACCGTTTGTTCTTTAACTGCCTCCTCACTTGGCCTTCCGCCGCTTCCTTGTGCATTATTAGTCTATCTTTGTTCAGCCATCAGAGAAGCAAAACTACTATCTGATGCTTCCTCAACAATCGGTTGATTAAGGTCCACCCGTCTTTCCGCAAACTCTAGTAAAATGATACTTGCTGTTGGCAAAACTCTTCCTACAGCTCTCCCACTCTGAGTCGTGGGCATACCCCTCATAAATTCTCACCTCCCCAACGGAGTCGCCAAAAGAATGTAGGAAAGAAAATCTCGTACCTTACTAGGGTTAGAGTTCATAATAATGGTGGAGACGAGAAATCAGCAAAGAGCATGAAATTGATCAACGAATTGGAGAGGGGAGAAGAACCGGCAAGCAATTATCCGAATAACATGTGCCAAAACTCTCGGGGTCCTAGCGTAGTCGCTTGTGTCCAAGAGCCGTGTCAAGTGTTTAAGAATCTCGAATGAATTCAAGTTAGGCTCAGGGGTCCAAGTGTAGTCACAAGTATCACAAGTTAAAACTCAATTTGATGTCGTTCGCACCTCCAGAGAATTCTTCAAGCTCCTTTGCTTCCAGAGAGAGAATCCTCTAGGTGGCCAAAGCTCCAAAAGTTTCCCCTTCTCATGAAATGAGGGGGGGCTATTTATAGAGTTCCTGACTTAGGGTCGTGTGTCAGGCATGCGACTTTTGGAAAAATTTCAGAAATACTCTTAGTAATAAGAAAATTTCAAGAATATCATTGGTTACCTGGATAATGTCCAAATCGTCCAATTCTTTTATTCATCAATCCAATCCCTCAATCGATTATCAAAAATGTTAGTTTTAGTTCATTTAATTCATTAAGTCAAATGTAAATCCTAAATTTATTCATGGGTTCACACAAACAAATATGAATTAAAGTTGTTTAACCTTCAATTTTATATACTCCGGTTATAAAATATAGGATTGATATCAATTTTTTAAAATCAATTTAATATATTTTTAAATTTTAAATATAAAATTGTCACAAACTAATTTAGTTGTAGACTACATTGCAGAAATTGTAAGTTATTTAAATAATATTGCTAAATGATAAGGTTTATTATTTTCTAAATTTAAGTAAATTACGTCAATTTTGAATTTTAAAAATAACTCAAATTTATTTTGAAAAATTAAATTTAATCTTAATTTTTAGAACAAATGAAGTACTACTCATGTTCAACTTATTAAACAAAGAAATTTAAGTAATCGAATTGAACTCGAACCTAGCTAATTTAGGTGGCATTTCAAATTCAATCAAGAAAAATGATTTGTATGACAAATTCTATCTTGCTGAGTGAATTGCAACTAGAAGCAAATTATTTACCCTTTCATTTTAATAAATTATATTCATGCCATCGTCTCTAGTCAACTTGTTGCGACTCAAATATGTAGATTCACTCTTCAATCAATTACATTCCTAATTTTTTTATTTTTGAGAACTTACACTATCAAAATATAATAAATTTATAAATACATTTCAATTATAGAGACTTACGTGGAGTTTAGGAAAGGAATTAGGGGAGAAACTAGAAAAACTAGTTTTATAGCCTGTGCGAGACACTGACGAGTGAAGGCTATTTTTTAACTTTTTTTAGTTTTGTTTGTTATTTACTGTTGATGCCAAGATTTATACTTTCGTCGAGAACCGCAAAAATATAAACTACTTGCACTAAAGGAAATCGTTAGCCACCTCTGGTGAGAGTGACGGTTTGAGTCGTCGAGAAATGTTTCATTGTGAGAGTAAGTACATGCTAAAAAACGATAATAATGGAAGGAATAAAGTACTTAAAAAATATAAAGTTCTGTGGGTAAAAAAATAATGATACCGTAACCCTTGTTTATGGCTACATTTATAGGCATGCATCCACCCGAAACCGATTAAGAGTAAGAATCCTTTTTAAAATTATTTTTTAACATCAATTGATTATTGCTAGATTCTTTCCCAAATTAAATCTCCTTATCCCCAAATAAGAAAATAGAATCTAATTTTAATAAAGACACTTCTAACCTAGATCAAACCGTGAAGGTAGTCCAAATGACTATTAAATAGTGATAATTAAGAAGTTTCATACTCAAGAAATAAAACACTAAAAAGAAGATAAAGATCATTTGAGACGTTTATATCAACAATTAAGAAGAAGAAGAAGAATTTCTTAAATTCTTATGGTGATATGGACCAATTTATCATTTATATAGGCGAGGAACATATAAACGCGCGCTATACCAAAATCAATCAAATAAAATATTAAACATACACCGATTTACGGAAAATCATTCTCCACCCATCAGCCATTCGAACGTGAAGATTTGTCTATGTGATCACTTCTTTATGTCATATCACCGAACACTGAAACTAATCTTTGCCACAAGGCTCTTAAAACCCAACAAAATCTGAAAAAAGCTCATTGTAGAGCCAAAGAAATCTTAGAATCCTTTAATCGATAATCACTAATAAAACTAAAACTAATCTTTGCCACAAGTTTCTTAAATACTTAATCAAACAGCTGGGGGATGAAGAAGAATTATAAGCCAATGGAATCGTATAATAAATATTACTATATCAGTAAACGGATCAGACTTCTAAATAAATTTATATATGTAACGGCCCAACCTGAACGAACCAAACAAGACAAACAAAACAACAAAAAATAGAAAATATGAATTCAAAAATTATGTTTCGATAATCCCAAGACCCATCTTTCTCTCTCCTTCGGTGTTGATTAAAAGTTTCGATCAGATCAGATATTTATCCACCTACATTGTTAGGATCTGATCGGAAATTTCTTTACAATTGCTGAATCAGTAATCAACTTTTGAGATCGACATTGCTCGAATTTCAAATTCTGTTTCGTCCTGTTAATTGGGGAGACATTGTTTAGATCGGATTGGAATATTTTTGTTTTTTTTTAATTTGAATTGGGGGCTGTTGGAGTTTGGGATATAGATATTTTATCATTTCTGATCCTGGATTTGAATTTTGGAGTTTGAAGTTTATTGCGGTTATTAAAAAAAGAAGTAGTGATTATTTGAGGTTTTGTTTTCGTTCTGGAGATGGCTTCCTTATCTGCGATCAGTGAGGAGCTGGCGGAGCTCGACGGCCAAGTTACTGATATTTTTCGAGCTTTATCGTAAGCATTTTCAACTTTTTGTTTCAATAATCTGTGTTTTTTTGTTGTTGCTAATTTACCAAGACTCAATCCCCAAACTTCATGGTTGGTGTGTTTTTTGATCTATATATATATATATATATATAAATATGTATATGTATTTACATTTATGTTCTTACACTTGTAATTTTCAGAAATTAATTTTTGGAATTTTGATTAATGCCCCTTTTGTAAGTTTATTGAATGACTATATCTCATCTTAGTTCAAGAATGTTTATAGTCCTTGTAAGATTAAATAAATGTTGAATTTTATTGGTAATTGGCTAGATGATGCCATAAATTATATTGCAGAAATGGATTTCAAAAGTTGGAGAAGATTAAAGATTCAAATAGGCAGAGTAGGCAGTTGGAGGAGCTCACAGATAAGATGCGCGAGTGTAAGAGGTATTTGATCATTAATTTCTTTCTCTTCCTGTATGTCCATGCAAGCGCACATATACACACAAATATTTGTATTGACAGGCAGCCCTTGTAAAATTTAAGATGAATTATGTGCTATGTAGCTAAAGATAATGTCCAAGGTGATTATTTTTATTTTTCAATTTTATTTTGGTACTGTTATGTGCGGGTTGAAAATGCCCATTTAACTAATGAATCAAATAAAAAGGTTTAGGGTGCTGTAATATACTTTTCAGTCACCCTGAAAAATGGGATATAAAAAGAAATGAGAACTATAAGCAAGATAGGATCTTCACTTTCTTTTTTGATATAGATAGTAATCTTTTTTTTGGTTTATGAATTATAGTTAAGAAAGGTGAAAATACGCGGGGTAAGCACATTCCTTTTAATTTAGTTTTTCTTTTTATATATAAAACCTTATACCAAACAAGGTCTTATTCTTTTTTTGTGTTAAATTATCACAACACTGCATTTTTTAAGGAGACCCTTATAATAAGCAGCCCTGACTGAACCTTAAATGGTTTTATCTTTCGACAGTATGATTATGAAGTAGTCAGTAGTCAATTATCTTATACATTGGCTGCTCCTTTTATTTGCTGCTTGACCAAATAGGATTGAGGTACAAATGCCAGAGTATGGTAACTGGTCTATTTGGCAGGGTATAATTTGGATTTCAGATAATGGAAGACCCAAACACCTCCTATCTGCTAATTAGTCTCATATTTGCCCTTCCATCCAGCCAAGTTCTCTAGTTGTATGATAGTAAGGTGATGCTCGTGTTTTGATGTAATGATATTGGAATAATTATGTAATTATGTTTCAACTCTAAACTTTCCTTTAGATTCTCTGCACCATTGACCATCCTAAGAATGTTTAGCTTTAAAAAAATCAGGTTTGGGCACTTACTTTCCTGCAGCTGAAAGTTTAGGCGTTTTTGTAGGAAATTATATTCGAATCAAAATTCTAGAATATTGACTATTTTTTTAAACTTACTGAGGTTGAGATTGATGGGATTTAGATCATGTGCTTAACTAGTACTGTGATTTAATTGGGAATTGGGAATGTATGTGTGCAATCTTTTGGCTTAATCTGCAGATTGAACTTGATCCTAACTTTCCTCTTCTTGTGCCTTTTTCACCATCCAAACATGCTGACATTTTGATGTTTCAATGTTTCTTTTGTCACAAAGGAATATATATTGAGACTAAGTTTTGAGTATACATTTATCTTTCACAGGTAATTGATAATCAAGCTAAAATCTGATGGTTCTTCAATTTATGGTAATGAATCCCATAGGGAAAATATGTCTATAATACTGAAGGCCTAGAGAAATACTGAAACTGCTTCAGACCCTAGATGGTTTGAGCTGTAATGACAGCTGCTATCTCTTCTATAATTCTACCAAAAAACTGCCACAAACGGCTATTTTTTTTTAAGAGAAGATAAGACTTAAAAAAAAACCCCTCTACAATCAAGACATCTCTCTCATGCACCAAGAATATACCTTTTTTTACACACACAAGAATATATCTTTTTTACGCACACACCTTAATATGCCTAGGATCTCCATTTTGGACTCAGTGCTATCAAAGTAGGACGTAAAACTTAAATGGCAAACATAATTCAATCTATCCCTGTGTTACACTATTGTTGAAAGCACCTTAATTTTTGGGGAGTGATATTTCCACAGGGTTATTTGATATTTCTGCAGGAGGTTCCCTCATGTTTGGTAAACTCATTTTTTATGTCCAATTTACCCCCATTTGATATTCTACCCAGATACCCTCTCTCTTCCTCTCCCTTCCCTCTGCAACTTCTATGGTATTTCGTCCACCATCATCTACGGTCTGCCCTCCCACTACTAAAATCACCCAAACCTATTACTAAATATATATTTTTACCCACCTCTTGAGAGAGTTCATTGAGCTGATCTCAATTGCAAGGGATTCCTGCTGCATGCAATTGTAGAGGGTTTCGGTAAAACAGATCCTTGAGGCTTGAACTATTGATTATAGTTTTTATAAATCCACAATGGACTTGAAATTTGAAATCAATTCAACCCCTCTCATGCTAGTTTTTCTTCTACTATTACTCTGTCATGTTCTTGCATTTTTGATTAACAACTGCAACTCTTGTTCTCTCTAAAGTGAGTGCTTTTCTTCCTGTTCAATAAATCTGAACCCATTAGTTGATTGGTGCTTCTGCCTAGTTCAGATTGTCAATCGGAATTTCGATTGCACCAGTTTTTTGGAGACTAGTTTGGCGATACTCGGAGTACAGAGTTGATGAGTTGATGACATGGGAGAGTTCGTAAAAGGTTGCACTAGTTGCTGTTCTTTGGCTATTTTCTTAAGATTATATTGTATGGTTTGATTGTGTTGGTTTGATTGGAAAACAAGAAGATAAAGTTTTGCGTTTATGTCTATTTAGAAAGGGAGAATATGATTTTAGAGTTTCGTTCTATCGAACAGACGGATTTTGTTTTTTGTTTTTCCTTTAACAACCGGATTTGGATCCATTCGTTTGATGAGAAATAAAAAAGAATATCGAAAATTCGAGTGGCTGAAGCTGAAGCAGCTACTGTCGAAGTAACAGAAAGAAAAGCAACGACTGGAGTGGGAGAGTCAGAGTCGAAAAGAAGATTCCTCACTTCTTTCTCTCATTCAAAACCGTGGGGAAGAGAGAGGGCAATTGAGCATTGTTTCAAGCAGGGGTAAATTAGACAGAGAAGATGAGTATATTTAAAAAGTGGGGACCCCTGTGGAAATATCAAATAATCCCGTGGAAATATCATTTTCCTAACTTTTTTACCTATCACTATTTATATTCAAATAAAAAAAATGCATCAGATGGGATAGATGAATCTTTCTTGTTAAATAGAAGGCCAAACACAGTATTTTGCTTTTTCATGCTTGATCTACAACTAAACATAATAGACCATCTAAGACAAATATTTTGTCTAGTATGATAGTATTTATTCTCATATTTATCCTTTTCATAAAAATTAGAAATGCCATTGATAATTTGTTGTTCCCAGGCTTATCAAGGAGTTTGATAGAGAAGTGAAGGATATGGAGTATAGTAATGATGCAAGCACCAACAAGAGCCTGAATGAGAAAAAACAATCAATGGTGCAATTTCAGTTCCAAATTTTTACTTGGCGCTAAGTGCCGTAAATCATACATCAGTGCGTAGTACTGAATATTATGCTATTTGTTTGCAGGTGAAGGAATTAAATTCATATGTTGCTCTTAAAAAACAGTAAGTCCTATAACATTTACCATTCTTCAGTGCAATAAGTATCTTACAAGTTAATTTGAATTTTTGGAAAATCTTACCTTCAATTCATTCTCCTTCTAAGTGTTTATATCTGCTTCAGTTTACATCTTTCAACGTAATTTTCTTTTGTTAAACCAAGAACTATTTTTAATTTACCATTGTTGCATTCACAAATACATTTTCTTTTCATGTGGTAGAAAATCTACAAGACACTTATCCATGTTTATAATGCTGATTTTTACTCTGCATTATTGTTCTATTTTATATTTATGACTCCTCAATTTCACAATTCTTATGTTCACATTTTTGTGGATGGTGATCTAGATATGCCAGCAATCTTGAAAACAAGCGAGCTGATCTCTTTGAGGGACCTGACGATGGTCCTGCGGAAGATAATGGCTTACTAGCTTCATGTAAGCAGATTTTGATGTTTTTCATTAAGTTTTAATAACACTTAAATTTTTCTATGATAGAAATTGGAGTTATAAATATAGCATTATGAGAGTCAAATGAGCCGTTATTCGAACTATCAGCATTACTATTTGCCTTTTATGCATGCTTATATTATTTTTAAGTGTTAATTATTAAACCATCACCTATGCTTTGGATTGAAGGATTGGAATTAGTGAAGAAATAGAATGGAGAGTGGAATAATTCATTCCATTTCTAAAAGGAATAAGTCATTCCATAACCTTCCATCAGAAATAAAATTAAAAATTTTGCAGGAATAGGAATGGTTCATTCCATTCCAATGAAACAACAAAACATACTTTTTTTCATTTCATAAGAATGAGTAAGTCCATTCCCACCTAGATTATTGCAATGCAAATGTAGTGCTAGTGATTTAATAGTGACTCTTAATTATCACTTGTACACAAGTGACTTCGAGACACTTCAAGGGAAATCATGGTATTTTAAGACATTGACATAAGTCTTAGAAACTCTAAATAAGAAGCACTAAGTGGAAACCACAGAGCAGGAGCATCTTTACATAATTTTTTTTTAAGATTTTGCATTGCATCTTCTTTATCAAGTCCATGTCTTTTTGCGTACCCTAATTCTTCTTTATTAAATTTCTAAGCGCAAGTATGTCTTCTTGCAGCTATGACAAATCACCAGTTAATGGGCCACGGAAATCAAATGATGGATGAGACAGATCAAGCCATTGAGAGGTCAAAGAAGGTTAGTATTATTACATGTCATGAAAAGAAATAAATGTCCTTGTAATGTGAAGGAAAATTTGCAATTTTCTCCTACTCGGTGCTTTATGGTTATTATATACTACATTTCTCCTCATGGTTGAGAGTAATTAAGATAATTTTTGAAACCATGAAACTGATTGTGCCTCTCAACATTACTTTGTGTCCAGAATTAATTAAATTATCTTTCTGGTAATTATGCATCAGTTTTAGTAATTATGGAAACCAAAGTGAAAATCTGTTGGACTGACAAGATATGCAAAGAATTTCTGGTCCACTCCAAAAGTGGTTTGTAATAAGGGCACGTAAAATTGGTCCATGCCAATATAATGAGACCATGAAGGCTCTAGAAATATGCTACATCTGATTTGTGTAACTGTAAATCTTTCATTGGTTACCATGGTTCAATTTGTTAATGCATTTTTGGGCACTTTTTTGTAAAGGTTTCCTGCTGTTATAATTGAAATGATTTGATGTTCTCTCATACAATTATTTTTTTGACAGCGTGGATTCATTTTTATAGGCATTAATCTAGCACAATCCTCTTGGATAGATTTTGCAAAAAGACGATACTCCCATTTAGCTGCTTGATAGTCTTGCTTGTTCTGACTACATTACTGTAGAAAACTACATTTATGAATTATGATAATGTTAAAGAATACATTTATGCATTTTAGATGATACATTTTTCCAAAGTCCTCTAGTCTTTTCCAAGTCATTTAATAGTTTCAATAATCTTTCCTATTTGGTCTTCACTATTACATGAACCTCATAAACGAAGCTGACTTGTTAAAGTCTAGAGTGACACAAGTATGACTTCAGTTCATGACTGCTAACTGAACAAATTGTCACAATTTCAACTACATCGTATTTTGGGCACATAATCATTGTTTAGTGTGAGGGGCATCTCCTGGAACTAAAAACAACAGTATATGCTATATGGCAATCTTTTGAGGACTTATTCCAATTTTATTGATTAGAGTATTGTCGAAGACTGAATATATGATACTGTTAAGAATACTTTTCAGGAATTAATATTTCTACAAATAAAATTTGATATTTTCACAAGTTCCCTCTCATATGAGTGTGGGGTCCATTAACTGTTCATGTTAGAGAGATCTTGTGGAATTATCGTTTTTGCTTGTGGAGATATCAATTCTCTACTTTTATGCATTTTGGGCACATAATCATTGTTTAGTGAGTGGTTGAGGGCCATCTCGTGGAACTAAAAACAACAATATATGTTATATGGAGATCTTTTTATACAGAGATGACTTATTCCAATTTTACTGATTAGAATACTGTAGAAGACTGAATATATGATAATGTTAAAGAGTACTTTTCAGGAATTAATATTTCTACAAATAAAATTTGATATTTCCAAAAGTTTCCTCTCATATGAGTGTGTGATCCATTTATTGTTCATGTGAGAGGAATCTTGTGGAATTATCATTTTTGCTTGTGAAAATATCAATTCTTTAATTTTATGCATTTCAAATGATACAATTTTTCGAAGTCCTCTAATTTTATTTTATTTTCATTTAAAAAATTCTTTTAATTGTTTTAATAATCTCTCCTATTTGATCTTCACTATTACTTGAATTTCATTAATGAAGCTCCTTGTCAACTGACACAAGTATGACTTCAGTTCAGGCCCGCCAACTGCACAATTTGTAACAATTCTAACTACATTTTTTGGCTGGCACAACGAACTAAAAATACAGTGTACTGTTTCTAATCTTGGGAGTGATTTGCATAGAACTGAAAACAATGATACTCCCTCCGTCCACCAAAGGATCATAAGTACTAAAAAGAATGTCTCCAAAAGGATGAATTTACATAATTGTTTACTATAAAGATATTATTACCCTTAAAATACATTTTGTGGGGCCCATTGTTTTATATCTAAGCATTAACCTTTAATACTTAAGTGGGGCTGGCCCTTTAGCTTATATTTAAGCCTAATGGTAAAATTGGAACATACACTGTACTCTCTCCTCATACTAGTTTTCTTAATTTTTGTGAAGATTGTACTTGTGCGATACTTTGGTGAATGGTGGTAGTATATGGCAATCTTTTTTATACTGAGAGTTAAAAGACTTGTTCAAATGTTACTCATGAGAAGTAACACCAGTGAAAGTGCACCTTTTCATCAACCTATATGGCAATTTATTGTTGTTTTTGTGCCCACAATACTAGGAGAGGAGTGATGAAGTAATGAAGCATTAGATTGCCAAAGAAAAACTTTAATGTCATTTGTTAGTTTTGGACATTACTTTCAAAGTTTGGTAGCATGACTATGGCATATTCTCTTTGTACTAGGTGGTTCACGACACCGTTAATGTTGGAACAGAGACTGCAGCAGCTCTCAAGGCACAGGTTTGTTATTTTACTTCTATGAAAAGGATATTAAATAGCATGGACATTTTCTGCATATAAAGATTTGACAACCAAAACTTTTCAAATATCATTGTCATTTCTGCATCTGAAGTTTTGACAATTTTGTTTTCATCTTTTCGTTTATCGTAATGATCAGACTGAACAAATGAGTAGGATTGTCAATGAACTGGATTCCATCAATTTTTCCATCAAGAAGGCTTCTCAGCTGGTCAAGGAAATTGGTAGGCAGGTCAATCTCTGAATTATCTCACCCCTCTTCTCATATATTTGATAGTTATGGATTTCCATATTGCTTACTTTGATTCCTTTATTAGGTTGCAACTGATAGGTGTATTATGGCTTTGCTCTTCCTCATTGTGATTGGTGTTATAACCATCATTATCGTAAAGGTTTGTTTTCTACCTTTTGTTATTTGTGTTTATTATTATCTAAAGAAATTCAATTTTTCGATCAGTTTCTACTATCATATGCTAGCGTTGATTATCTTTCTAATATTGCACATCTTCAATGAAGCAAGTGAAAAATATCCATCTTCTGTATTTTGTTTTACATGGAAATGGAAACCAAATAACACGTCCTTATTTTATCTTCACTACCATATTATTCTAGTTTGTATAGTCAGTTATCAATTGCTCTGCATTATCATTGTTGTTGGGAAATGTCTCAGTTATGAAGACACATTAAATGCCATGTTTAATTACTGATTACACTCCTTTCTTTTTCTTTTTTAAAAAGTTACTGAAGAAGTATTGATACTTAAAGAAGCAAGAACTTTAGTCCATCTATTTTTAGCTGGCTAGAATAGCCAGAAGAAATTTTCCAACTGCATTAAACTTTTCTTTCTATTAATTATTTGAAAGTATATTTCATTTTGTCATGGACTTGGTGGAAGTTATGACTTATGAAGGTGTAATTGGCATACTGGGTCGGGGGTCTCAACGCTGGTGGTGATTGAGGGAAGAGGAGGTTGGGTCAGTGGAATTAATTTAAACTCCTGATTCATTCAAATGGTGGATATAGGGTATCTATATTATTATCTTGACGGTGTCAATAGAAGTACAGTAAAAATGCATTTATTTTGGCATCGAGTTACTTTTGATGATAGAATTGCATCTCTCAAGCTCTTTGTTAGCAATTCTTATGAGCCATCTTTCGTTGATACTACTGTGAAAGGATATTTCCTTCTCATCTATTGTCATGAATCTCAGATATCTACTTAGTTGTGCATACTTATAAAAAGCAAATCTACTTAGTTTTGCATTAGAAGCTTTACAAGTTCTAATTCTGCTTCTATATTCTGTTTGATCCTAGAAGAGTTTATGACCAGGATTATATAAGATCAACCTGATTCTAGATCTACAAAGGTGGTTTGAGTTATCTAGTTCATTTTATGACCTGCCAAAAATAAAAGTATCACAAATTACTGTGGTGATAATCAACGACTCTTTACACCAAAATGGATAAAAATTTAAAATTACCACCGTCTTACACACACACACACACTATTCGAATTTAACACAATTTTATAACCACAGTTAGCTTCATCCTAATCTCCAACTTATAGCTCAGACCCCTGCCCAACATTTGAATTTTTTGAATTGAGTTCACCATTTAAATTGAATTCCAGTGTTTTCTTATTCTTGAACCTATTTGCTTGTCCTTGTATACAGGGGTTTAAGTACATTTATTAAAGTTCCTGTATGTCTTAATTGTTTATATTACTTTGCACAAACATATCTGTATCTGTTTCTGATAAATATTTATTGCATTAGTTACAACTATTTGGAAAGGGGGAGAGGAAATTAAACATTTTTATACTTTTAAGCTAGGTGGGTGACATGGTCCGCAAAGGAAGGAAAGGAAGAAAACCCAAGCTCAAGAGTGGTTGACACTGTTTTTATCATAACTTTTGATCCGTTTGGAGTTACGAGGCCCGTAATATATCAAATCGAAACTAATGATGAGCCCTACAAGACTAATTACCTTTGGCCAAGACGGACATAGGACTGATCATTAGGTTATAACCGAACTGAATAGCTTATTCGGTTATAACCGAATACCAAAATTTTCATAATTTTAATATCCGAACAACTAACCGAATTATGCAATAATCGAAAAATCGATTTTCCTATTTGGTTATTTCGGTTAATAAGTGAAATTAAATAATATACAGATTCCCTAAAAGCTAATAATTCCTTCAATTGTATGAACCTAATAAATAAACACCAAAATTGTTCAAACAGATCAAACCTCAATTCAGGGTCCAAACTTTCATTCTTCATCTCACATATATTATGCAAAACACAACAAGCTCCAAGAACCACAGGAAAATCTTGAAGCTTCACCTCTGTTCTTTTCTGCAAACAAGTCCGCCTTGCTTTTAGCTTCATAAAGGCCTCTTTTGCAACCCTTTGATTCTCTTCAATCTTCTCATTGAATGAATGTTGAGACCAAGTCAGATTCTGGTGAGTGTCCACCTAACCCAATCCATTAATGGGTTCCTAGAATTCCCAACCACCCAAACATCCTTCAAAAGTCCTTTGTTTGCCCTTTGGAACAAGACAGATTTCTCCAAAACCTTGTCATTAGACATTGAACCAGGCCAGCCAATGCAAACATCAGTAAAAACCACTTTATTGTCAACAACACCTTGTACTGTAATTGAGTAAGAAGTCTTTTGATTCTTCTCTGTATGCCTCTTGTTAAAATAGGCTGCAACGCTAATTTTCGGCGCAATAATTGGGATATGAGTAGTATACGTTGATCCACCCACATTTGGTATCCCAGATAAATTTTCAAACTTGTTCTTAATCTCCTTCAACTTATTCTCATCTGGCCATTGGAGAAATTTCGGCATCAAAATACTCTTTATAGCAGCACAAACCTAAATTATTCGATGACTGATGATTAATGTCAACAAAAAAAAACATCAAACCTTTTACATAGCATGTATAGATAGACATATACATACACATACATATACATAATCAAAGAAGAAAAATTGGGGGGAAAACCTTTGATTGATCCAATCGAAATCGGTGGAAGCGACGTCATCGATGAGAGTGGTGTAATCTATTAGATCCCAGCTACTATTGCCATCAAATGAATCCATTGAAATTACTTTGTGAAATAAAGAATAAATTGAAGCTTTTTTGTTTGATGTGACAAAAGCAATAAAAAAAGGAGAGGAGAGATCCCTGAATGCTCTAGGAGTTGCAGCCAGCAGGAGATGACTACACAGAGGGAGAGACGGAGAAGAGAGAGATAACGACGGAGCCGCGGACAGAGAGGCGAAGACTCTGACTCTCCGATTAAGGGATTAGGGCGAGGTCGAGTGAAGTGAGAGAGAATAGAAGCAAGTCTGAAGACTCTAAACCAGTGAACAAAAAAGTCTTAAGCTTAAAGATTAAAAATATATTTTTTAAAATTTTACTATTCGGTTAATCGGTTAACTGAATAGTAAAATTTTTCTATCCAAAACCAAACCCTTAAATCGAATTTTGTTTCAGTTATAACTGAAATTGTCCAAATAACCGAAATATTTCTGTTTCATTCGGTTATTCGGTTTTGTTCGGTTATTCGGTTTTACCCTTTTTTGTTCAGTCCTAGACGAGCACCTTTTTAAGCCCAAAAAAGGCTGGGAAAGAGGTGTTTAGGCCTTTCGAAGTTTTTACCAGTTCTTGGACTTATTTGGATTTTTTTTTTTTGTAATTTTGCTATTCTTTTCATAATTAGGGTTTACAGCTTATTGTTTAGTATTTAAAGGACGTTTTTGTGTGTTTTAAGGTTAACTCTTATTATTCAAATTTTATAAAATATTGCGGATGCTTTGTCAGTTTATCCAACTTTGTGAATTTATGTGATTGCAAAGTTATATAGATTCGATTCCTGTGATTGTTTCTATTCTCTATTTAGTTTTTCTTTGCATCAGTTGGTATCAGAGTAAGGATTCTAGCCTGTAAATTGATAGCTATTGAACGTACGCAAGACAACCCACCTTCTTGTAACGATGAGGGGATGGCAATCATCTTGACTGTGCTGTTGAATCCATAGTTGTCAAATCGTGAATCATATCGTATATCGAAAACCCCTGTATCGTGAATCGTATTGTGAATCGTATCGTAAGATACAGAAACAAAATAAAAAATGTAGTAATATATATTTAAACATATAAAACACTAGTTTGACTATATATAAAAATAGTCAAGCAAATATTATTATAGACTAAAATTAAATTCTAAAGTTAAACAGTTGCCAAAATACGCTAAATTGATTTATTAGATGTTATTTCAGTAATCTTTATAGAGTAACAAGAGAAAACGAAAATTCAGATTCACATTTAATCTATAAAACAAAAGAGAATAATTTAAATTAACATGTGGAGATTTATATATCTGCTTATAAAAAGTGGCGCGGAAAAAATAGAGCGACATTTTCAATTAAATATAATACTCTAAAAAGTGATTAAAGGCTCATGAAGCGATATAGAATATGTTTGTGCTAGAAAACCTCTTCAATTGAAATGTTAAAAGGCTTTAATGTTTTGTTTTTAGTCTTTTGGATCTACATGAAAACTTTTTCAAGTTGGTTGCTTTTAAAAAGTATTTTGCATTATATCATATCGTAAGAATCATATCGAATCGTAAGATATGGTATCATTTTAAATTCACCCTGCGATACGTATCGAATTGTCTCCGTATCATATCATTCCATAAGATTCTGACAACTATGGTTGAATCTAGAGGCCACAACTGGGACCTTGGTAGAGTAAACAGGTTGGACGTTTGTACTAGTGATCTAATCGAAAGACTTGGACTCATTAGGGTTGACATGCATTAATATGATGATCGTAGTGCTGGTAGGGATCACAGGCTATGTATCAACCGTCAGAGGCATGTGCAGGAACTTAAGAGAGAGGATTCTGATGATGAGAAGGAGTTTGATGCATATGAAGAGCCTGATCAGTGTGTTGTGATACGTAATACCAGTTCCGGGCTAGCGACGATCTTAAGGGCCAAAATCAGTATTTTTGGATTAAAGTGAATCTTCCCACTTTTGATGGGACTCTTGATATTGAGTCGTTTTTGGACTGGTTGTAAGAAGTAGAGAGGTTCTTTCATTTTTCTGCAACTCCAGAGGATAAACAGGTGAAATTAGTGTTTTACAAGCTAAAGGGACTGTTGAAATTTGGTGGGAGAACGTGCAGACACTCGACACTCGAAGGAGACGAGGAAAGCTATCGGTGACATAATGGGGTTAGATGAAAAGGATGTTGAGGGAACGATTCTTGCCATTGGATTATGACTAGGTCATGTTTCAGAAATTACAGTTGTGTCGTTAGGGTAATAAGTTTGTCCATGAGTACACAACAGAGTTTTAGAGAATAACATAAAGAACTGGGTTACAGGAGCCTGAGATTTTGAAAGCTTCTAGGTATTTTGAGGACTGAGTGTGAGGTTAAGGAGAAAATTGTAGTGCAGACCGTACTTAGTATTGAAGAAGCCTGGAATTTGGCCTTGAAGGCTGAAATTATACTATAGGAGAGACCTCGGCCTGAACTGGTTCGCAAAAATTATTCAAAAGGTTAGAACTTTGGGGATAAAAATCGTGGTTGGAATAATTGACAAAACCCTATTTTCTTAACTCCCCAAAATTATCAAGAACGACAAGATCGATGTGGTGATCAGGTTATGATTGAAAAAGCCCAAGGAAAGTAGTCGGTAGTGCAGGAGAAAGCACATAATCCGTATGCAAAAAATTATGGGGATAAGTGTAATAAGTGCGGTGGATCAAGACATACATCAATAGATTGTCAAAGGCATAGCGTGAACATCGTCGACAATGATGATGGGAATGAAGATATTGAGGAATATGAAAACGGTTGTGAAGTTGAAGAGAAAGATGACAAGTATGAGGTAGAAGGACAAGTATATGTGGTGAGGAAGTTGCTTTTGTCTCCAAAACCAGCAAAAGAAAACCAGGGCCACAAACTGTTCCAAACTAGGTGTGCCATTCTTGATAAGGTTTTTGATTTGATCATTGATAGTGGTAGTGATGCCAGGCGGGGTATTGATTATCCGGCGGGCTAAGTTAATATGAATCTATAGTTAAAGAAACAAGAAATTCACCAAGAAACACAGAGAGCTCTTCTCTAGTTCGTAAGATTTAAAATCCAATATATATTCAACAACCTTTCTTTAAACCCACATGCCGGGTTATATAGCTAAAGATCTTTCTTGGTCAAGCTAAGGTTGCCTGGAATTAAGGAGTTTCTGACGGAAACTCAGAGCATAACCGGAGTTTTTGTTAGAAACTTACATCGCGCGAAAGTTCTGTTAGAAACTTACATCGTCGAAAGTAATTTCTGTCAGAACTGTTCCCTCCCACAACCCACATGATGTAGTTATGTGAATTTTACAAAATAGCTGACAACTATAAAACATAGATAAATAAAACAAGAATTAATATTACTAAAACTAGTAATCCGATGCCGAGGCTGAGGCCGGGCCAAGGTTGAGGGTCAGGCCGAGGTTGAGGTCGGCCAACTTACTGCCACTGATTCTTCAACTCATGGTATTTCAGAGCCAACAATGTATTATCTGACAAGTCGGCTTTGTCTGACCCTGATTCTCCTGCATTAGTCACCCTAGGTGGGAAAGAAATCGTCCTCGAGTTTATTTGGTTATCTTCGGATTTTCCGAAACAAGGACGTAAGTGTTTAACATTAAAAACATTCGAAGTCTGCAGATAGCTGGGAATGCGCAACTGGTAAGCATTATCATTAATTTTGTTCAAGACCTCACACGGTTCGATCTTTCGATCCTTAAGCTTGTTGCACCCTCCGACAGGAAATCAGTCACAAGTCAAAACTGCCCAAACAAAATTACCAACTTTAAAAGTACCTGACGACGATGACTGTCAACCCGATCTTTGTATTTAGTATTTCTTTCCTGAATGGATCATTAGACCTGATCATGGATATCTCAGAGATGTTCTACCATATCTTCCGCCTTCGGATTTACACGTTCGACCCTTGGAATAGTTGTTAAGTCTAGAACGCATGATGGATTCTAACCTTACACAATCTGAAAAGGACTCAATTCGGTAGTCTAGTTCTTTGATCAGTTATATGCAAACTCCGCTTGGGCAAGTGCTAGATCCCACTGCTTCAGCTTAGTTCCAGTCAGACACTTTAAAAGATTACCCAGACTTCGATTTACCACTTCGGTTTGACCATCGGTCTGAGGATGATAAGCACTGTTGAAATTCAATTGCGTCCCGAGCTTTTCCCACAAACTCTTCCAGAAATTGCTCATAAATTTGGTACCCCGATCAGAAGTAATTGATTTCGGAACACCAAGTAGACGCACAATCTCTCGAAAGTAAAGATGAACAATCCGATAAGCATCCATGGTCTTTCGATAAGCAATGAAACGAGCCATTTTGAAAAACCTATCAATCACCACAAAAATAGAATCCATGGATCGTTGGGTTCGAGGTAAGCCCAGCACAAAATCCATGCTAACATCGACCTATGGCGCTTTAGGAATAGGTAAGAGAGCGTACATCCCCGCATTAGTAAAAACTCCCTTCGACCTTTGACATATATGACATTGTTCTACGTGGTGTGCCACATCACTAGATACCTTCGACTAGTAATCAGTCGCAACCAAGGCCAAAGTTTTGTCTCGCCCAAAGTGGCCTTCGTTGTGAATTTCACGAATGATCTGTTGCTGAAGTGAGCAATCTGGAATGCATAATTGTAGTCCCCGAAACAGATATCCCTTATGTAAAAGAAAGTCATGTTGCCGACCCTTATTTACTTCCCGTACTATCTTCCCGAAGGAAGGATCATCCGCATACATATGGGTGAAAGCTTCAAAACCGGTAGCCTTATAGTTCAAAGTACTAAGGAGTAACGCACGTCGGCTTAAAATGCATCTGCAACACGGTTCAGACTTCTCACTTGATGCGTCAAATTGAAGGTAAACTCTTGCAGATACGCCACCCACTTAGCATGTCTTCGGCTCAGCTTATGTTGACCATTGATGTACTTCAGCACCTCATGATCAGTTAAAAGAATGAACTCCCTTTGTACTGGATAGTGTCGCCAATGTTTCAGTGATTGAACTATTGCATAAAATTCCAAATCATGTGTGGAGTAGTTCTTCTTTGACCCCGATAGCTTTTCACTTAAGAATGCTATTGGCCGACCCAACTGGCTCAAAACACCATCAATGCCGATCCCAGAAGCATCACAATTTACTTCGAACACCTTATCAAAATAGGAAGTGCTAGTACTGGTGCTTCGGTCATCCTTTTCTTAACCAGCTGAAAATTGGCTTCGGCCTCTTCGGACCAATGGAACTCACGCCCTTTAAGGCACTCAGTGAGAGGTGCAACCAAAGTGCTGAATTCTCTACTGAACCTTCAGTAGAAAGACGCCAATCCATGGAAGCTTCTGACATCATGTATGGTCTTCTGCGTTGGCCACTCCCGAACAGCATCTACCTTATATTGATCAGCATATACTCCTTTGGTTGATACAACAAACCAAATAAAACTTACAGAAGTTGTAAAGTAAAAGCTTTTCTTTCGGTTAACAATGAGGCTCTCTTTCCTCAATGCTTCAAAAACAATTTGAAGGTGTCATGGTGCGACTCCAAGTTTGGACTGTAGATCAAAATGTCATCAAAGTAAACGACCACAAACTTTCCCATAAAAGGTCGTAAAACTTGACGCAAGAGCCTCATAAATGTACTGGGTGCATTAGAAAGCCCGAAGGGTGTCACCATCCATTCAATATCCATGTTGAGTTTTGAATACTGTCTTCCATTCATTCCCAGGTCTTATTCTAATATGGTAGTAACCACTCTTAAGATCGATCTTGGAAAAGACCTTAGCTCCCGACAACTGATCCATCATGTTGTCTAGGCGTGGAATTGGAAATCGATATTTCACCGTAATCTTGTTAATTGCTCGACTATCAATACACATACGCCAAGAACCATCTTTCTTTGGTAATAACAGAGCAGGTACTGCACATGGGCTCATGCTTTCACGGATGTACCCCTTTTCTAACAACTCTCTCATTTGCTGTTGTAGCTCTTCGGAATCCTTGGGGCTGAGTCTGTATGCTGGCCTGTTCGGCAAACTTGATCTTGGCACAAGGTCAATTTGATGCTGGATATCCCTCATCGATGGTAAACTAGAAGGAAGCTCCTCGAGCATCAGATCGAAAAATTCTGCTGGCATTTCTTGCACATTGGTTGTTAGGTCGGGCATTCCCATCGGCGACATTACTCTTATATGGATGTAAAGCATACACTACCCCTTTTTGCTCTACCTCGGTGAGAAACCTTGACATAGACAGCAGATTAACTTTGTTCACTCCCGAACTGTTCGCCTTCTTCCCGACGTGGTGCTAAACACCATTTTCTTTCCCTTGGTGCTAAGGGAGTACGTATTTCTCCGACCATCATGAATGACAGTTCGGTCATATTGTCATGGTCGGCCCAACAATACATGAGACGCATCCATAGATACCACGTCACACCAGGCATTATCAAAATATCTCTTGCCAATGGAAAATGACACGAGACATTTTCTATCTACTGTTACCTCATTGCCTTTGTTTAGCCATTACAACTTATATGGCTTGGGATGCCTATCCATCTTCAACTGTAACTTCTGAACAACTTCTTCGGATACAACATTTTCATAACTATCATTGTCAATAATCAGCTTGCAGACCTTATCGGCCATCGTACAATTGGTGTGAAATTTATTGCTTCTCAACCAATCATCTTCTGAATCATCTTTTGGAGTCAACATACTCTTGTGAATGACTAAAATCTCAAGGCCATCTCCATACAGCATATCATCTTCTTCATAGTCATCATATATGGGTTCTTCCCATTCTTCTATGTCACCCACTCCATCTTCCTCAATCAGGAGATTTTTTTCCTTCGGATTAGGAGGTTTCTGGCACTCATTGGCCTTATGACCGGGTTTACCACATTTAAAACATTTAATACTAGAATTGGGGGAATTGTTGTGGCATAGGTTGAGACGGTTGGGGTGGGGTAGGCCTATTGTTTGAGTTGCTTTTGAACACCGGTCTCCGGTTCTGCTGATGCTCTACATTTTGTGCTCGCTGATAAGCTTTGGACACAGTCCATATCGAATGAAGACTGAGCACATCCCGCAGAGGTTGTCTTAATCCCCCCAAATACCGTGCTACTAACTGTTCGTCAGTCTCAGACAAATCATTACAGGCTATTAGTTGATAGAATTCCTGTGTATAGTCATCCACAGATCTAGTCTCTTGCCTCAACAGATGCAACCTCTTAAACAGAGATTGGGTATAGCTGAAGGGAAGGAAATGACTCTGTCTTTTGTTCTTCATCTTTTCCCAATCTTTAATTTTAGCTCTACCATGCTTTTTTCGTGATAGTCTTAGTTGCTCCCACCAAGCCGATGCTCTACCTTTGAGTCTTACGGTAACTAATTTCACCTTGACATCTCCTGGAACCTCTTTATATTCGAAGATTTGTTCCACTTCATTCGCCTAATCGATGAATCCTTCTGCCTGTAGCGTACCAAAAAACTCTGGTAGTTCTACCTTAAAACCCACGATCATCTTTACCACATCGTTCCTAGAATTGATCCCTATTATGAAAAGTGTTATCGAAAATGGACTCGGAATCATATTCCTCCTCCTCTCGCTCAAGGTGTGCGACTTCCTCGTTCAGAACCTGTCCACACCACGACCAAGGTGTGGCGTTGCTAAACGCCGAGTTAGTTCTGCAACTTGTCATTGTAAATCCTCAATCATTACATTCTGAACGTTACGGTCACAGAGTGGGACTTCCTCTGCCGGAATTGGTCCACGACGTCCACGACCACCAGCCATTGAAACTAATGAAAATAACTGCAGAAAAGATGCTTGAGCTCTGATACCAACTAACGACACTGGGCTGTATAGTGAATATACGGCGGGCTAAGTTAGTATGAATCTACAGTTAAAGAAACAAGTGATTCACCAAGAAACACAGAGAACTCTTCTCTAGTTCTTAATATTTAAAATCCAATATATATTCAACAATCTTTCTTCAAACCCACATGTCGGGTTATATAGGAAAAGATCTTTCTTGGACAAGCCAAGGTTGCCTGGAATCAAGGAGTTTCTGACATAAACTCATAGTGTAGTCGGAGTTTTTGTCAGAAACTTAAGTTGCCGAAAATAAGTTTCTGTTAAAATTGTTCCATCCCATAACCCATGTGATGTAGTTGTGTGAATTTTACAAAATAGCTGACAACTATAAAACATAAATAAATAAAACAAGAATTAATATTACTGAAACCAGTAATCCGATGCCGCGGCTGAGGTCAGGCTGAGGATGAGGTCGCCAACTTACTGCCACCGATCCGTCAACTCATGGTATTTCAGAGCCAACAATGTATTGTTTGATAGGTTGGCTTCATCTGACCCTAATTCTCCTGCATCAGGTAGTCAAGAAAATATTATTGGTCGGGAGGTAGTTGAGAAATTGCATTTATCAGTGGAGAAGCATCCTCGTCCTTACTTAATTGGGTGGATTAAATCTGTTGGCGAAGTTAAAGTAACAAAATGTTGTAAAGTCCTATTTTCCATTGGCAAGTATGTAAATGTTGTTTATTGTGATATTATAGACATGGATGCTTGTCATATTTTATTTGGTAGGCCATTACAATATGACACTAATGCGCAACATTCGGGAAGTGAAATTATTTACTGGATTGAGAAAGATGCAGTACGGTATACTTTGCTGCCATTGAAAAAGGATTCCCAACACAAAGCTTCTAAAGTGGAAGAGAAGGCATTCTTAACAGTAGCACACACTCGCAAGGAATTTCTAGTAGATATGGAGTTGGAAAATTTATTTTGTATGGTTGTGAAGGATGTGTTCGAAGGGGGCAATTGTACCAGATATAGTTAAGCCTTTATTGGCTAAATTTAGTGATCTTATGCCTGAGGAATTGCCAAATGAACTCCCCCCCCCCCCCAATAAGAGACATATAACACCGAATAAACTTAATTCCTGGAGCTAGTTTGCCAAAGCTGTCTCATTATAGGATGAGTTCGAAAGAGAATGACATATTGTAAGAAAAGGTGGAAGAGTTGTTGAAAAAAGGGCATATACAAGAGAGTATGAGCCCATGTGCAGTTTTTGCTTTATTGGTACCAAAGGCTGACGGAAGTTGGCGAATGTGTGTAGATAACAGGGCGATCAATAAAATTATAGTGGGGTACAAATTTCCAATTCCGAGGTTGGATGGTATGCTCGATCAGTTGCATGGTTCGTTTGTCTTCTCCAAAATTGACTTATGCAGTGGCTTCCATCAAATTCATATATGACCAAGAGATGAGTAGAAAACAACTTTCAACACCAGAGATTGGTTGTTTGAATGGCTGGTTATGCCGTTCAGATTGAGTAATGCACCTAGCACCTTCATGCATGTTATGAATCACGACTGTTTATTGGGCGATTTGTTGTTGTTTACTTTGATGATATCTTGATTTACAGTAAATCTGAAGAGGAACATCTTGTGCATTTACACGAGGTTCTAACAGTCTTGCAGCAGAACAACCTATTTGTGAACCTTAAAAAGTGCAATTTAATGATAAATAAGTTGCTCTTTCTGGGTTTTATAGTTAGCTCCGAGGGGATACAGGTGGATGAAGAGAAAGTGTGGGCCATTCGAGATTGGCCTACCCCGTGAACAGTTAGTGAAGTTTGTAGTTTTCACGAATTAGCAACTTTCTATAGGCGGTTCATCAAAAATTTCAGTAGCATTACAGTGCCTATTACGAAGTGTTTGAAGAAGGGGAAATTTAATTGGGATGAAGCGGTTGAAAGCAGTTTTGCAGTGATAAAGGAGAAATTAAGTATCGCCCCTGTGCTTGCGTTACCAAACTTTGATAAGCTTTTGAACTACATTGTCATGCTAGTGGTGTGGGCATTGGTACTGTTTCATCTCAAGAGAAAAGACCTGTAGCGTTTTTCAGTGAGAAGACATGTGAGGCTCGGTAAAAATGGTTTACTTATGACAAGGAATTCTTTGCAGTTGTCCGAACTTTGAAGCATTGTAAACACTAGCTGATTGGCAAAGAATTTGTGTTGTATTCAAATTACAAGGCTTTGAAGTATCTGGGAAGTCAAAAATGAATTACTTCAGACATGCATGCCCGATGGTGTACCTTTTTTCAAAAGTTTCCTTTCCATTTGGTACATAAATCCGGAGTGCAGAATAAGATGGCAAATGATTTGAGTCGCCTTGTATCTTTACTCTTTCTCTTAGTCATGAAATAATTTGCTTTGAGTACTTGAAGAAGTTGTACGGGCATAATCCTGATTTTTTTGAAATTTAGCGACGGTGTGTTTGGGGAGTGCCTGTGTTGGGGTTCTACTTGCAGGATGGATTTTTGATGCATGAGAATCAGTTGTGTTCCAGTTTCATTCTTATGGGAGAAGGTAATTCATGATTTGCATGGCGGCGGACTTGTTGGACATTTGGGACAAGATAAGACTGTATTTGTTGTATAGAAAAGGTATTATTTGCCTAAGTTGCGACGAGATGTGGAGAAATTCGTAGGACAGTGTTATGTGTGCCAAATAGGCAAAGGGTAGTCCTCCAATGCTGGCCTTTACACACCTCTACCGCTTCCTGAAAATATTTGGGAAGATTTATCGATGGATTTTGTGGTTAGATTACTTAGAACTCAAAGGGGTGCTGATTCCGTGTTTGTGGTAGTCGACAGGTTTTCCAGGATGGCTCATTTTATACCTTGCAAGAAGGCTTTTGATGCTCCTGGGATGGCAAAATTGTTCTTTAAGGAGATTGTAAGGTTGCATGGTGTGCCCAAAACCATCACTTCTGATTGGTACACTAAATATTTGAGTTACTTTTGGAAGACTTTATGAAAGCATTTCGATTCTTTATACTTTAGGAGTACAACCCATCCTCAAACTGACGAGTAAACTGAGTCGCTGAATAGAACTTTGGGAACTTAGGTTATGTTTGTTTGCAAAATGCATACTTAGGATTGGATTATTTGTATTAATTTAAAGTTATTTTCGACTTTTTTTTATCTCATGATAAGAGATTAATAGTCCTTTAAATGACTATTTTTTTTTATCGTTCTCAAGGCTATTTATGAGGGATTATATAATCCCATGATGAATTTGGGATTAATAGTCCCTCTCATTTTAAGCTATTAAATGGCTTTATGGGACTAATATTCCAACATGAAGGGACTAATAATCCCTCATCATGGGATAAAAAAGTCGGAAATAGCTTTAAATTAATACAAATAGTCCAATCTCAAGTATGTATTTTGTAAACAAACATAACCTTAGTTCACTGTATATGTGGAGAGAAGCCACGACAATGGGATTTGATTTTCACACATGCGGAGTTTGCTTAGAACAGTGCAGAGCATAGCGCTACAAGTCTCCGTTTTCTATTGTTTATGCTAAATGTCCTCACCATACTCTTGATTTGATTAGTTTACCTAGGGGACCTGGCGTGAGTGAGGCAACTGTCAACATGGCGAACGAGGTTCTAGCTATGCATGCGAAGGTGAAGCAAAAGATTGAACAAGCTAATACGCAATACAAGAAGCTTGTTACAAACATCGCCGGAAGCTGACTTTTAAGAAAAAGGATCAAGTGATGGTGTACTTGCATAAGAAAAAGGATCAAGTGATGGTGTACTTGCATAGGGAAATGTTTCTAGTTGGTACTTATGGCAAGTTACAGCAAAAGAAATATATTCCTTATACCATTCTACTAAAAAATCAATGATAATGCTTATGTGGTGGACTTGCCTAAAAGTATGGGGATCTCAAAGACTTTTAATGTGGTTGGTCTTTATGCATAACATGCTACTGATTCTCCGATGTATTCAGACACAGTTGTGGATCAGTCGGTTCAAAGTGTTGTGGCACCAGGTGACAGCTCAGAGGTGAGTTTTCCTCAAGTGGAGGGGAATGACACGGTCCGAATGGAAGGAAAGGAAGAAAACTCAAGCTCAAGAAGGCCTGCCACTATTTTTATCATAACTTTTGATCCGTTTGGAATTATGGAGCCCATAATATATCAAATCGAATATAATGACGAGCCCGACAAGTCTTATCACCTTCGACCAAGACGGACACCATTTTAAGCCCAAAAAAGGTAGGGAAATAGGTGTTTGGGCCTTTCGAAGTTTTTACCAGCTTTTGGATTTATTTGAATTTTTTGTAATTTTGCTATTCTTTTCGTAAATAGGGTTTTCAACTTATTGTTTAGTATTTAAAATACATTTCCGTGGGTTTTAGGGTTAACTCTTAGTATTCATATTTTATAAAATATTGTGACTGCTAAGTCAGTTTATCCAACTTTATGAATTCGTGTGATTGTAAAGTTATATAGATTCAATTCCTATGATTGTTTCTATTCTCTATTTTGTCTTTCGCTATGTCAGGCAGGCTTCAAGGTGGAGCGGGGATGGGACAATTTATTCTAGGGCATGCTAGGAATGGGGGTTGAATAACCATAGGCAGGTGAGGTATGGGGAGAGGTCCATTGGACCACATCCGACCTGTTGCGGGGCTATATATATATATATATATATATATATATATATATATATATATATATATATATAGTTAAGTTGCGTTTGCCAAGCTCTAAGGCATGCCTTAGATAACATTTTTTCCTATGTATGTATGTATTCCTTCTCAGCTTTGTGAAGTACTCCTTTGGACCCCTTTCCAACTTTCCATGTATATAGATACTCTTCTGTGCTTTGAATAGTACCTTAAAACCTTATTTCCAAACACTTCTCTTCTTTCATCCTTTCGCGTTGGCAGCAAGCGCATGGATATTATTGTAGATGCTCTTGTATAAGCTTAGTTACATAAAAAGTAGTAGGCTGTACACGTCTTCGTTTGACATATCTAGGTGATGTATTTCTTACCCGAGCATCCAAATAAGAGGAAAAGGCCTTAGGTGTTCAAATGCACAATTTCTCTTATAGGGCCAGAATTTATTTATATAATAATATATGCTCAGTGTAGAATGCAAGTTCAGTTTAGCGTATAAATGTCCACCATCGAAGCTTGATTCAATTAAAGATATTTTGACATGGATTTGACTGCTAACTGAAAAATATAAACACAATCGAGAATTGGAACAGAACAAGTTTGACACGGGTTGTCCCTGTCCTTAAGGTGTTTATTGCCCCTTACCACTAAGGTTTGCTAAAGGCTGCTGGCAATATACCTCCAGGATATATGTCAAGCCTATTTTTTCAAATGCAATAGCAATTCACAATTGAAAACTCAGTATGTAGCTTCTTTGTAAAGGTTGAAACATATATAGAATATAAAGAAGAAGGAAGAGAGAACCTTTGAAATTCTACAACTGAAAAGCAATATCAATTCAGTTTATGTTACAGAATTAATTCTGTAACAGTTACTGAATTGACCACTAATGAGTTTCAGTTGCTGCATTTGTTTGCAGTTAATTCATAGTCAGGTACAATGACTTGAGCCTTATCTAAAAAGATAGGCTCGTGGCTCGGGCGAGGCTCCTAGCGACGATGCGTACGTGCGAAGTGCAAAGTGCGCCTAAAGCGCCAATGCGACTTTGCGACGCGACCGCACCCGCACCCGCACCGGCCCCGGCCCCGGCCCCGGCCCCGGCTCGCGGCTCGCGGGACGCGGGCGCGGGCGGGTGGTGCTTTGCACCACGTCATTGTGACCCGATCCAAGCCTTTCCTTTAGTACTACAAGTAAATTAAACTATTCCATTCATGCTTATAAAGCATTAAATAGTTTTACTTCTTATCGATGTGGTACTTAAAAGAAAGTAGTTTTGCAAACAACAATGCACCTTTTCATATGCCTCACTTTGAATATGATTAAAATATAGTATATAATTCCTACTTGAATTATATTTGTTCTCTCTTAATTTCCTTATTGTAGACTATCAAAAACACTTTTAATTTAATTTAAATTCAATCAACTAATGAGTCTAAATTAAACCCAAAATTGATCAAAACTCATTTAATTAAAAGGTGCAATTTAACAATCCCCCACTTGTTTGAAAAACTACTTTTTTCCAAACAATTCTTTGTTTATCAACTCTAAGGCTTGTATGCATAATAGAAGGTGTGACGAACATTGAACCTTCTCTTAGTATAAATAACTCAAAGTCATATCGAAATAGATGGTGTCCGTAGATTGAACCTCTATTCCAAAAGACACAACCGGAGCTATCATACACACACAAACCTCCCTTTACAGCGAGCATTATCATTGCTTTGCGCTATTATAGCCGTGCGCAATATCCTGTTTCTTGAACCTCTAAGAAAGTAAACCATAACTTTCTATAAGAAGCGGCTTCACTTCTAGTTCATATAGGCAAAGTGGTTCTCTTGCACTTCTGTTGCAAAAAGCGCATCACTTTGTTAAGAGCATAACTCAACCTCAGTCGTGCAACAAACGTTACTATCATAAACTACATATGAGACCAAGTTGATAGTAACACAACCAACAACTGTGACTTGTTTTTCCCATTGAACCTATAAACTAGGGATAACCTAGATATAGGTTGGGTTTCCATCACCTTTGGCTCAGAATGGTTTAAGTCCCATATCACGTGTAGTCAAACTTATTAAGTCTCTCGTCAGAGGCTTAGTAAGCGGATCAGCCAAGTTTTTACTTGACTTCACATAGACAATAGTTATGATACCATCATGTATCAATTGTCTCACAAATTCATGTCTTAGACCAATATGTCTAGACTTACCATTATAGGTACCACTATACGCTTTTGTAAGCGTAGCTTCACTATCACAGTATAGTGAAATTGGAGGCATTGGATTTGGCCATAGAGTTATGTCTAACAACATATTTCTAATCCAATCAGCCTCTCTTCCTGCTTGAGCCAAAGCTATAAACTCTGACTCCATAGTAGAATGAGAAATACAAGTCTGCTTCTTGCTTGCCCAAGAAACAGCACCACCGGCAAGAGTGAAAATCCACCCACTTGTGGATTTATTATCTCCCACACTATTAATCCAACTTGCATCAGAGTATCCCTCCAAAACACTAGGGAATTTATTATAAAACAAACCTAAACCACTGGTTCTTTTAAGGTATCCAAATACCCTCCCAATAGATTTCCAATGGTCAACATTAGGACTGCTCGTATATCTACTAAGTTTAGAAACTGCGAAAGAAATATCTGGCCTAGTGCAATGCATAGCATACATAAGGCTACCAATAGCACTTGCATATTCTAGCTGTGCAATAGCTCTGCCATTATTTTCTTTAAGTTTAACTCCATTCTCAAAAGGAGTATTCACCTCCTTAAACTTAAGGTGACTAAACTTAGTTAATATCTTTTCAACATAGTGAGATTGATTTAATACAAAACCCCCATTATGTTTTTTAACTTTGATGCCTAAAATAGTATCTACTTCACCTAAGTCTTTCATCTTAAAGACTGAGGATAGATACTTTTTAGTCTCATTTACTCCAACCATATTTGTACTGATAATCAGCATATCATCCACATACAAACAGACTATCACCTTATAGCCCGAAGTGGTTTTAGAGTATATACACCTATCTGCACTGTTATATTTAAACCCAAAGTTTAAAATAGCAGTGTCAAATCTCTCGTGCCACTGTTTTGGTGCCTGTTTTAGACCATAAAGGGATTTAATTAATTTGCATACTTTAGCCTCATTTCCGGGAGCAACAAACCCTTCGGGTTGTTCCATATATACTTCTTCATTCAAATTGCCATTCAAAAATGCTGTCTTAACATCCATTTGATGAATGTAAAGATCAAACAATGAAGCTAAGGCAAAAAGAATTCGAATGGAAGTAACTCGTGCTACCGGTGCATAAGTATCAAAGTAATCAATACCTTCTACTTGTCTAAAACCCTTTGCTACTAATCTTGCTTTAAAGGCAGAAATAGTACCATTAGTGTTATATTTCGTTCTAAAAATCCATTTACACCCTATGGGTTTAGAACCTCTAGGTAAATCTGTCAATACCCAAGTATTATTTCCCAAGATCGAATCCATTTCATCATTTACAGCTTCCTTCCAGAAGGCAGCATCCCTAGAAGCCATTGCTTCTTTAAATGATTTAGGATCAGACTCAAGACTATATATATAGGGTATTTCATTTACCACTTCATTATTTTGGTCTCCTTCTACCAAAAATAATAAAGACTGAGAAGAAATGAAATTATCATCCAAGTCTTTCTCTTTTCTAGCTCTAGTACTCCTTCTAGGTCCACTTGGTTGATTTAGAACACTTGGTTCTCCAACCTCAACATTAGACCTTATAGGACCTCTAGGCTCATCAAATAAAGGCATATCCACATTTTCAACATTTTTTGAGAATTTATTTTCAAAAAATTCCACATCCCTTGATTCAGTTATTACATTAGACTTTAAATCAAGAAGTCTATAAGCTTTACTATTTTCAGCATATCCAACAAATATACATTTAATAGCTCTAGCCCCTAACTTAGTCCTTTTAGGATCTGGAACTCGAAAATAAGCTATACACCCCCACACTTTAAAATAATTTATGTTAGGTCTTCTACCTTTCCATATTTCATAAGGACTAGTTTTTACAACAGTACTAGGTATCCTGTTTAAAATATGACAAGCAGTAAGAAGTGCCTCACCCCATAAATTATTTGGCAAACAAGCATGATTTAACATACAATTAATCATATCATTAAATGTACGATTTTTTCTTTCTGCTAAACCATTTTGTTGTGGTGTATATGCTGCACTTGTTTGATGTATAATACCATTTTCTTCACAAAATGCATCAAAAGCATTCAAACAATATTCCATGCCTCTATCAGAACGTAAAATTTTAATCTTCTTCTCAAGTTGATTTTCTACTTCTGATTTATATTTTTTAAATGAGTTAAATGCCTCATCTTTTGTTCTCAACAAATACACATAACAATATCTGCTAGCATCATCTATAAAAGTAATGAAATATCGTTTTCCACCCCCTTGTTAATATTCCATTTAACTCACAGATATCAGTATGTATTAAATCTAATAATTGTGATTCTCTTTGAACATTTGAAAACGGTTTTCTCACAATTTTTGATTTAACACAAACTTCACATTTGTCAAGTTTACTATTGCCAATATCAATTAATTTCATTGCATGCATATTTTTCAAATTCTTTGAATTTATATGTCCTAAACGACTATGCCACAAAGAAATTGCACAAGTAAAATAAGCAGAATCTGAATTAATTTTATTTGCAGATAGTTTGTACATCCCATTACAAGCATAACCCTTTCCAACAAAAACACCATTCTTTGAAAGAATGACTTTGCCGGACTCAACAGAAAGTTTAAATCCTTTCCTATCTAAAAGATCAACAGAAATTAGATTTTTTCTAATTTCTGACACAAACAACACATTAAGTAATGTCAGCTTCTTTCCAGAGGTGAAATCAATTTCCACAGTTCCTTTGCCACCAACACTGGCTCTTGAACTATTTCCCATCTGAACTTCCTGTCCAACAACTTCTTCAAATGTTTTAAACATCTGTCGGTTATTGCAAATATGGACAGTAGCTCCAGAGTCCAGCCACCAACCATCAGATTCACTCGCCATATTAACCTCAGAAATCATAGTCACATCAAGACTAAGATCAGAGACCATGGCAACAAGGTTCTCCTCAACCATGTTTGCAGAACCACTTTTGCGTTGTTTACATTCTCTAGCATAGTGTCCAGCTTCTCCACAAACATGACACTTGCCCTTTCTTTTATTAGGATTAGGTTTTTTATTTTTCTGTCCAGAGTTCTTGAACTTGTTATTGTCCTTTTTAACACCAGGTCCTTTCCCTTTAAATGAACCTGCCTCCAAATAGTTGACACTAGACTGTCCTTGATTCAAATTCTTAGCATCACGTTTTCGGGCCTCCTCCTCAATACGCAAATGCTTTTGAATTTGATCTAAGGAAAAATCCTCAGACTTGTGCATCAACTTTTTGGCAAAATTCTTCCAAGATGGAGGTAATTTTGCAATTATCGCTCCAACTTGGAAGGTTTCAGGCAAAATAATTTTAAGAACCCTTAATTTGTTAACAATAACCTGGAGCTCATGTACTTGCTCCAAAATAGGTTTATTGTCAACCATCTTAAAATCAAAATATTTTGAAACTAAATATTTATTTGTACCTTCTTCCTCAGCTTTGTACTTAAACTCCAAAGCCTCCCACAACTCCCTTGGTGACTGAATATTGCTGTAAAAATCGTAGAGACGATCTGACAGCGTGTTGAGAATATGGCCACGAGCAAGCTCTTCATCTTCAGTCCTCTTCTTTCTCTGCTCCTTCAGTGTTTCAATTTCACCAGTGTTTGGCTGTTGACCTTCTACTGGTTTGGGATCTTCTGGAATAGGCTGAAGGTTTGGGTCCAGTACATATGCAATTTTAAGAACTGTAAGTAGAAATTTCAGCTTGTCTTGCCATCGACTAAAATTATTTCCATCAAAGCGATCAAGCTTGACAAAATCCTGGTTCATGATTTTGAACGATTCTGTATCCATCTCAGATAAACACCTTAAGATTGAAAAATATAAACACAATCGAGAATTGGAACAGAACAAGTTTGACACGGGTTGTCCCTGTCCTTAAGGTGTTTATTGCCCCTTACCACTAAGGTTTGCTAAAGGCTGCTGGCAATATACCTCCAGGATATATGTCAAGCCTATTTTTTCAAATGCAATAGCAATTCACAATTGAAAACTCAGTATGTAGCTTCTTTGTAAAGGTTGAAACATATATAGAATATAAAGAAGAAGGAAGAGAGAACCTTTGAAATTCTACAACTGAAAAGCAATATCAATTCAGTTTATGTTACAGAATTAATTCTGTAACAGTTACTGAATTGACCACTAATGAGTTTCAGTTGCTGCATTTGTTTGCAGTTAATTCATAGTCAAAGTGCGCCTAAAGCGCCAATGCGACTTTGCGACGCGACCGCACCCGCACCGGCCACGGCCCCGGCTCGCGGGACGCGGGCGCGGGCGGGTGGTGCTTTGCACCACGTCATTGTGACCCGATCCAAGCATTTCCTTTAGTACTACAAGTAAATTAAACTATTCCATTCATGCTTATAAAGCATTAAATAGTTTTACTTCTTATCGATGTGGTACTTAAAAGAAAGTAGTTTTGCAAACAACAATGCACCTTTTCATATGCCTCACTTTGAATATGATTAAAATATAGTATATAATTCCTACTTGAATTATATTTGTTCTCTCTTAATTTCCTTATTGTAGACTATCAAAAACACTTTTAATTTAATTTAAATTCAATCAACTAATGAGTCTAAATTAAACCCAAAATTGATCAAAACTCATTTAATTAAAAGGTGCAATTTAACACTAACTTATGTTAGATATCTTTTAGCAAACACCAAATTTGTCCCTTTACTAGGAAATGATTTTTGGGTTTAACCTTACAGAAACACATCTAGAATACTTAGTCATGACACCGTGTTGTGTCAAGTCTAGAAGGGGTGTTTCAGAGTTTGCTATAGCTACTAATCTCTTAATTCTTATACTCCCTTTTGTAACACAAAAAGAATTTCATTTACAAAATTTACAATATTAAGGATATATTTTTATTATATGTTTATTCCTAAAAATATAAGTTATTAGTTTAGTAATGGTGACATTATAATGAAATTATGACAAACTTGAGGATATTGTCATTCTATACTATTATCAATGAAATAGGGAATCAATATTTTCACTAGTCTCCTCTTACATAAAAGTGGGATCCACCTCACCCTTACGTGAGATAAACACATGTGGAAATATAAAATCACATACGAAAATAGTGATCATCTCAAAACACTACCATCAATAGAAAGAGAACTCTTTTTTGCAAACTTTTTTTATTTGTGCAAATGAGACTTTTTTGTGGGTCAAGGATTGTTTTATAGTTGTAGAGCATGTGTGTGTCGGGCGTCTTCTCTAGTATCTTACTATATAATTAGTTAATGTTCCTCATGGCTGCACATAATGACGATTTGAAAATTTTAAAATTTCAGCTTGTGAACCCACATAACAAAGACATTCGAGACAACCCTGGACTAGCTCCTCCTGTTCCTAGTCGAAAACTGCTCTGGAATTCGAACTAGGAGTTCTACAAGCAGGCCATGCTGTTGGGTTGGATTAGACTATTAGCATATCATATGATGCTATTGGGGCACCCTCTTTGATGAAAACCTGATATGGTTTCAACACACGACGAATTGCCGAGCACATCTGATGGATCTCTTTCAGCTACATTTCCTGAAAGACATTGTTGTCGTCTCATGGAGTAGCTTCAATCTGAAAAGCTTGTACGTTTGTCTTACTTTCCAAACTACAGTTAATAGATATATCCACATTTGATGCGAGGAAAATTTGCCATATGATTTCACTTGCCATTGTATTTATTCATTACCCTCAGACTTTGTGTGTATCTTCACTTCTGTATCAAAACAATTGACACTAGTTCAGTGTTCTCTTCCTTTCCCCCCACAAAATTATGTGCCTGAGCTAGTTTCATGTTTTAGACATTAATCCTTTTGTCAAGAAATTATGACTGCTGAAGTTGTTATGTAGTCCTACGGAAGTTTAAATGTTGAGGAGCTTGTAACCCACATGTTTAATATTCCAAGCTATTTTACTTAATTAGTGTGTCTGGAAATTGATTGGGGTATTTCAATATTCCATGTGTAAGCAGATTGAATCACCAAGTGTATTTTTTGAGTAATTCTATCCGAAATGTAGCATTGAATATCCCGCGAAAGTACTATTGATGCACATTGACCGGTTTCATAAAAAAGTTTCAGAAATTGTTTTACAAAAAAATGTTAACAAATTATCATGCTATCATTATTACTAAATTAACAAATTATTAGTGCAAGTAACATAAAACAAAAATATATTCTTAATATTTACAAATTTATTTAATTGGACTCTTTTTTGTAGAAAAGAGGGGAGAGCATATTCAAAAGAATTGACGGTAGTGTTTGGAGGTTCAAATGCACCACGTCACTTTTAGAACGTTGTGTTTAGCCTGTAAACGAACAAGATTCATTTGCCTGTAAACGAACAACATTTTCAACTACGTTTGAAACTTCTAAGCACACAAAACACTTCAAACGTCGACAAAGACAGACGAACAAACACAGAGAAAAAACTTACAATCGGTTGATATTCAGTGCATGAATTCGGACATAGCATTATTTATAAAAAGAAAAAAAAAAGTTGGCCTTTTTTCTTATAGTTTTGGTCTTTGTAGTCCTACGCGGGGTTTATCTCATAATTTTGATCACAAAATTGATGCAACGTCAAATATGTCAATATGTCATTGTCTGTTGACTAATTAAGTTATGGTCTCCATTCGTCGCAACAAATAAACTTGTTTCATATTTGGCCAATTAAAGTTTAGCCTAAGTTTAACATGTGTCATTATCAATATATCTCTGAATCAACTATATAAAATTAATAATTATATATCAAACTTGATTTTATTTTTTATCAATTTTTGGCAACATAAGTATTATTCAAAATTGTATTAATTAAATATTATTCAAATTATAAAGTATTTCTATTTTTTATAGGAATAGAAAAAAAATAAAAAAAATCTTTCCTATTTAAATTAGTATAAGTACTGTACAAATTTATAATAATTAAATATATATTATCTAAATTTGTTAAGTATTCAAAAGAAATTTAATTAATCTTTAACAGAAAAATATCTTCTAAGAGAATTTTTATTTTTGGTTTTACCAATCAACTATATAATTAAAATTACAAGCTTGGTTTTATCAAAATTTTTGATTTCACTAATTTTTTGTTTAACTTTTTACTTTTCTATCCAAAATAAAATAAGTACTATCCAAATTTATAATAACTAAATATATACTATCAAAATTTAAATTTTTTTTAATAGAAATCCCAACCTGCTAAAAAAAAGAAGTTAATTTTTGTTTTTATATATACAAGACAAGAAAACACATTACTTGATCTAAAGATCATTACACTAAGATCATCAAATAATAACTTCATCTAAACTCGAAATTTAATCATCCCCGTTCAAAGGGAGAGTGATAAGGTAACTAGTCTTGTAATAAGTTTTGTATTTGTAATATCCTAGATATTTTCAAGATTTTAAATAATATCTTAATTGATTTTATTAAAGGTTAAGGTTTAAAACCTAGAATGTGAGAAGTAAGTTGTGTAGAAAATGGGTAAACATTTTTTTTTAACATAATTGATTTGTTAGAAATTAAATGTGAGAATATTGTATTGATGCATGTAGAGAATTTGTTAAGGAAATAAATTCAATTGAAAAGTGAAAGTGGATATATATATATATGTATATACCTAAAGTGAGCTTGTTAGCCAAATAAGAGGATGAGTAAGTTAATACTCAATTAAGCTAGTAAATTAATTAGTTTAATTAAGAAGCAAGAAGGAAAGTCGTGAAATATAATTACTTAGGTTAATTATATTAGTTATGAGTTGAAGTTGTGAAAAAGCTAGGATGATTGTCTAGGATGACAATAATGTGAAGTGATTAGTTAAGTAATTAACTTAATTAATAAGTTTATGTATAGAATTCCAAAGTGAAATTAAAACAAGCCCAATATGTTAATTATTGTAAGTCTTGTTGGTAATTATAGAGAGGTCCAAATAAATTATGGATTAAAGCCTCATGGAGAGTCCAAGTAATTTAATTACTACTAGTGGACTAGCCCAAAAGAATTATATGTGTTAGCCCAATATGGGAATACTTGTATGAAGATGAATAAGTTAATTGAGTAACCCAATGTAGGAATAACTACATGGGTATGGGTAATTAAATTATAAATCCAAGTTGATGATAAAAGATAGTAAATTTAATCAAGTCAAAGTACTTGTATTAATGTGTTTTAGAATTTTGAAAATTAGCACTAGCGCCGCAGCGGTAGGTTTCACCGCCGCAGCGGTGAAACTCTCTGGAAAGTAAAATTTGAACTACCGCCGCAGCGGTAATAATCACCGCCGCAGCGGTGGAGCAGAATGTTTGAAAATTAATAAGTTATTTAATTCAAATTGAAGTGCTTGTATGTATGAGCATTATTAGGGTTTTAATAAATTAAACCCAAGCTATGTTAAGTGTTAGTGTTTTATAAACTAACTCAATTAGAGGTCCAATAGACTTATAGATAGCAAGTCTAATCGGATTATGTAATTAGATTAGTGTGAGCTAATTGGATTATATTATAAGTCCAAATGAGGTTTTGAACTAGGTCTAATAAATTAACCTAGTAATTCTTGTAATTAATTTAACATTGATTCAAGTTATAATTAATCAAGCCCAATGCTTGTTTTAATTAAATGTAACATAGGGTATGTAATGTTAGCCCAATGTAATAATTAAATTGAGCCCAAACCAATTAATTGGATGAGCCCAATATATTAAATTCTAGAGTCCAATGTGGAGCCCAAATGATAGTCAAAATTGGTCAACAATTGATCATAGGTGTATATATGTATATAGATGTATATATGTCTATTAAATGAAGGAAAAATAAAGCAAAAATGGAGAAATAAAAGGCCATTTGCTGAGATTTAGAGGGGCCCACTTGGGGTGGCTTGATTTGCTTGGTTGCTTCACTTGTACACAATATTAAGGTGGTTCACCAATCCTAGTCAATCACCTAGTCATTCCATATGTCTATCAATTGGTCATTCAACCAATAGTAATCTAGTTTAAGCTTCTAATTGCACCAATGTTGGTTGATTAAGAAGTTAATGAAGTTATCCTAGAGTTCTATAAATAGAAATCACCAACACATGAGCAATGTTGGTCATTTCTATGCTTGTTGGTAATTTTAGAGAGAGGAAGAAATTCTAGAGAGAAGGGAGAGCATTGTTGGAGATTTTCACCAAGGAGATTGCTAGAGGATGATCAAGGTGGAGTCACAAGCCAAGATCATAGTCAAGTGATGAAGAACATCCAAGATCAAGAGGTTTAAAAGTGATCTAACATTCACCTATTTCATTTTTATAGTCTATATAAGTTTTAATCGGTCAAAATATATTTTTAACCGATCAAAAGTTATTTTGATGCTCTAGAAGTCTAAATCTATGATATATAGGTAGATTCATGGTTTAGTATGTTTAAAACAAGTATTGGTATGTGTGGTATGCAAATAAATGGAAGAAAATTCCATATTGCGATTTACCGGTAAAACCCTAAGGGGTTCGATCTTTAAATTTCGTGTCAAACGTTTTTAAAAATGTGATTGAACCATGAAATATTGTAAAACAAGAAATTAGAAAGACAACAACACTTAGTTGGTGTCATTTGGATGTGTAGAGTTCATATTATTCAAGTTTGAACCTATAGAACCAACGATTTGTGAAGTTAGTTTTCACTTTATCATTGTGAGCCGTTTTTAGTCCAGTTCCGTTTGGAATTTGGATTTGTGATACAAAGAGAAATTGTAGAGGGGGAAATTCTGATGAGAATGGACTCAAGAATCACCCCAAAATGTTTCCGTATGAGGAAGTTATGGCTGTCGGAGCGTCGGAGGGTCGGGCAGTCCCCAAACTAGGGTTTCTGAAATTATGTACCACCGCCGCAGCGGTGAAAACCACCGCCGCAGCGGTGAAACATTCTGCCAGTGACCAGTTTTAGTGGTCTGGGTCGGTTCGGGTCGGTCCGGGTCGGGTCGGGTCGGTCCGGGATGAGTTTTTAATGAAAATTTAAGTTGAAATACATGTAAAATGAATGTGTTTCAATACTAAACCATATATGTAAAGTTTATTAGTGACTTAATGGTATCTAAATGTATAAAATAAAGACTAAAGTTAACACAATTAAAAAGTTAACTATTGGTAATATTTGAAGAATATTAAAATATTATTAAATGATGAATAATATTAGTATAAGATTAAAAAGGGTTATTAAATGTGTAATAACATTTGTATATGATGAAAATGTTCTTAAAAAAATTAATGACATTATTAAATAAGTAAAATATTATTAAATGGTTAATAATATTAAGAAGTGATTAAAATATTATTAAATGGTTAATAATATTAAGAAGTGATTAAAATATTATTAAATGGTTAATAATATTAATAAGTGAGTAAAATATTATTAAATGGTTAATAATATTAAGAAGTGATTAAAATATTATTAAATGGTTAATAATATTAAGAAGTGATTAAAATATTATTAAATGGTTAATAATATTACTAAGTGAGTAAAATATTATTAAATGATTAATAATATTAATAAGTGATTAAAATATTAATAATATTTAAACGTAGTTGTATATTATCAAAGGTAGATAATATTTTGAGGTATTTGGTACATTATTAATGTCCAAATCATTAAGTTATGTAAAAGAAGAAAGTTTAATTGAATTAAACAAATGTAAATAGTCAATTTGTGACTAATTTAGACAACTTATTAAAAGTTTGTCGTACAAAGATTGTACAATGAAAGCGTACGCTGGTTAAGCATGCCTGATATGTCCAAACTGTATTTGGGCTAGGATTTTTGTCCGGAACGTAAATATTCATTTGTCGGACAACTAAAGAGTTAATTAATATTTTGAAGTTAAGGTCTTAAGTTAAAGACTAATTAATAGTCATTGTAACTAATGATTATGTCAATTCTATATATAAATTGTAGGTTGAACGAGAGACGCAAATAAGCGTAACTGGTAGAAGCAAATCAGGCAAGTTTTTTAGAACTTGCTCCTATGTGCCTTAACATGCTATGATGTGATATTAAATTGTTAATAGAAAGATATTGATGATAATTGTGATATGCATGAGGTATGATTACATGTAGATTATGTATAAATATGAAGCATGAATTGCTAGATGTTATATGTGAGGCGTGAGCAGTATTACATAAACTGAAATGCATGAAAAGCATGATGTAAGTATAAATTGCAGAGTATATGTGAAGCATGTAATGTGTTATGTGTAACTGTTAAACTTGTTGAGCCGTCGTGCTCACTCTTGCTTAAACCAACATTTTCAGATAGTACAAGTATTTGAAGTCTTGATAAGGATCAAGAAACAGGAATGCATATTACATTCACTGAAGGTCTAGCACGACCATTGTAGATATCAGTCCGAATTGGACAGGTAAAATGATTGTGTAGTATAAGAATTGGTTGGTATGTATTATGAGTCTTAAATACTCAAATTGATTGTAATAGAATGTCGTATCATGTATGATATTGAGACATACTAGGAATGTATAAAGATTTCGATTCTGGAATAGAAAGAGATGTTGTGAAATTGCAAATAAATGATTATTTAGCAATTATAATATTGTTGTAATTCATGAACAATAAGGAAAAGGTAGTACTCGTGTTGAACCGGATCCGAGGTTCAAGGAACCCGGATTTGGGGTTATCACAAGTTGGTATCAGAGCTGATAGGTTATAAACCTTAGGTAAGAGTACCTTAGGCTATAACCGTGTAGAAGATAAGTAAAATGATAAATGAATAAACTCCGGAAGAGTTTAAGTAATAAAATGTGAATTTGGAAAATTCATATATAGAAGATTATCCAAAGATGGATTTGAGAAGCTATAAGAGAAATGAAAAAGGTCATGTTGTACCTAATTTGAAGAAATGATAGAAAAATATTTTTATGATAAGATTTTGAGAAGCATAAAGAAAATGCTAATAAGGTCATGAAATGATCTAGAGAGATGAACTCGTAATGAGGCAGATGTGCTAAAATATGAATGGATAGAATTCGTATTCAGTTAAGAAAAATTAGAGGTTTGGGGGTTTTTAATTGAGGACTCATATTAGTGGTTGAGCTGTACGATTCCTTGTATGGATTTGTGCTTGGTTTTAGAACCGCTTAGCTTTCTATATTAATATAGTGGTTGAGTTGAACGAACCCTTGTATGGGCGGGGGCTATGATATGTCAGCGAACCAATTTGGGAGATGCTGCTGCGAAACTTGGCACGATCAGTGTGTATCGTAGAATAAACGTATGCACTGATGGCAGGTGTTCCTTACAGTGTTGAAGAGTTGGGAAACTGATGTATTTGTTCTTGGTTTAACGAACGCTTAACTTTCTATATTGATTAGTGGCCGAGTTGACCAATTTCTTGTATGGGCGGGAGATTGTGTTTGGTTTGACGACCACTTAGCTTCCTATAGTGATAATCGATTGAAACCTGGTGTCGCGCTATTTGTTATATGAATGTTGGAAAGGTGATTCTTTTCTCATGTATAATGAATAGGTAGAGGATGTTAAGTTAAGTTCGTGTTCTGAGAACCGACACGCATGGAATGTTTGTGACTCATAGTTATGTGGTGGAACCCCTCAGCGAATGGGCGACTTTGGCCTGACTAGGACAAGTTCCTCAAACCATATGATTGTGGTAAGTTCCTGAACCCAAATACGTGGTGAGTTTGATGAACAGTGAGTATGGATAGAGTTAAGTAGTCAGGTTAAGGCTATACTAGATATAGTTATTAAGCTGGAAAAGAATGTGGAGGAAAAATTTGAGGTGTTTTGAGGTTTTAGGATATTCCAAATCTTCTAGCTATGCTAGATTTTGAAATTCTTAAAATCGTGTTAAATTCGCACTTTTGTGCTTTTGAAAATGTCAAAATGTGTTTTCATAATCATTAATGCATTTAGTGCAGAGATGATAAACGATGGAGTCATCAATGCAGAGTAACCTAGTGTTGGATGTATTTTTAAGCCCACTATGGTACGATGTAATATGACAAAGTCAAAATAATTTTCAGTATTTTGAAACGTGTAAAGAAGAGTCTATGCTAATTGTTTCGGCTAGACAAATTGATTTAAAAATATCAAAATGTATTTATAAAATCATTACACGCCATTAAAGCCATGGTGCAGAGATGAAAAAGACGGAATCCTCAACGCGCTGTTGCAACGGTGCGGTATCATGAAGTCCTATAAATAAATTTTAGTTACTTTAACTAATCTGAAATGATTTTTGAGTCGTAATATACGAACAGTTCAATGATGTGAGTCTATGTCATTTATTTTGACTAGACACTTTTTGGTCAGAAATGACTCGAGTTTTATTTTCCAATCCAACTTATGCTGGAGCGGAATTTTGTAGTAAGTCTGAGGTGAACAACCCCATAATGGGGGATATGTCAGAGCCATGAATAAAGAACCCGCGAGGGGGCGCCCAATAGTGGTGGCATGCTGATATGGGTTGGTAAATCCAAAGAGTTCGACCCCGAGAGAAGTCGTTGTGCACAGCGCTAGAGTACGATAGGCTGATCACCTAGCGTACGAAACCATTGTGGTATGTTTTCAGTCTTTGTGATTGATAAACATTCTCGCAGTATGTTCACAGTCTTTATGACTCCTCAGAATAGTATGAAAGTTTTAATGAATATTTTGATTTTCAATTTATTCTTCTGTAAGATATTGATTTTCAATTTATTCCTCTGCAAGATATTCCATTGTTCTGGAATTGTGAAAAGTATGAACTTCCTAGAAAAGGGTGGTCATAGAATTTGATGAGTAAAGAGTTATACTCAGTGATGAAAATTGGTAGAATGACGTATGAGATAATTTCGGGGACGAAATTCTTATAAGAATGGGAGAATGTAATATCCTAGATATTTTCAAGATTTTAAATAATATCTTAATTGATTTTATTAAAGGTTAATGTTTAAAACCTAGAATGTGAGAAGTAAGTTGTGTAGAAAATGGGTAAACATTTTTTTTTAACATAATTGATTTGTTAGAAATTAAATGTGAGAATATTGTATTGATGCATGTAGAGAATTTGTTAAGGAAATAAATTCAATTGAAAAGTGAAGGTGGATATATATATATGTATATACCTAAAGTGAGCTTGTTAGCCAAATAAGAGGATGAGTAAGTTAATACTCAATTAAGCTAATAAATTAATTAGTTTAATTAAGAAGCAAGAAGGAAAGTCGTGAAATATAATTACTTAGGTTAATTATATTAGTTATGAGTTGAAGTTGTGAAAAAGCTAGGATGATTGTCTAGGATGACAATAATGTGAAGTGATTAGTTAAGTAATTAACTTAATTAATAAGTTTATGTATAGAATTCCAAAGTGAAATTAAAACAAGCCCAATATGTTAATTATTGTAAGTCTTGTTGGTAATTATAGAGAGGTCCAAATAAATTATGGATTAAAGCCTCATGGAGAGTCCAAGTAATTTAATTACTACTAGTGGACTAGCCCAAAAGAATTATATGTGTTAGCCCAATATGGGAATACTTGTATGAAGATGGATAAGTTAATTGAGTAACCCAATGTAGGAATAACTACATGGGTATGGGTAATTAAATTATAAACCCAAGTTGATGATAAAAGATAGTAAATTTAATCAAATCAAAGTACTTGTATTAATGTGTTTTAGAATTTTGAAAATTAGCACTAGCGCCGCAGCGGTAGGTTTCACCGCCGCAGCGGTGAAACTCTCTGGAAAGTAAAATTTGAACTACCGCCGCAGTGGTAATAATCACCGCCGCAGCGGTGGAGCAGAATGTTTGAAAATTAATAAGTTATTTAATTCAAATTGAAGTGCTTGTATGTATGAGCATTATTAGGGTTTTAATAAATTAAACCCAAGCTATGTTAAGTGTTAGTGTTTTATAAACTAACTCAATTAGAGGTCCAATAGACTTATAGATAGCAAGTCTAATCGGATTATGTAATTAGATTAATGTGAGCTAATTGGATTATATTATAAGTCCAAATGAGGTTTTGAACTAGGTCTAATAAATTAACCTAGTAGTTCTTGTAATTAATTTAACATTGATTCAAGTTATAATTAATCAAGCCCAATGCTTGTTTTAATTAAATGTAACATAGGGTATGTAATGTTAGCCCAATGTAATAATTAAATTGAGCCCAAACCAATTAATTGGATGAACCCAATATATTAAATTCTAGAGTCCAATGTGGAGCCCAAATAATAGTCAAAATTGGTCAACAATTGATCATAGGTGTATATATGTATATAGATGTATATATGTCTATTAAATGAAGGAAAAATAAAGCAAAAATGGAGAAATAAAAGGCCATTTGCTGAGATTTAGAGGGGCCCACTTGGGGTGGCTTGATTTGCTTGGTTGCTTCACTTGTACACAATATCAAGGTGGTTCACCAACCCTAGTCAATCACCTAGTCATTCCATATGTCTATCAATTGGTCATTCAACCAATAGTAATCTAGTTTAAGCTTCTAATTGCACCAATGTTGGTTGATTAAGAAGTTAATGAAGTTATCCTAGAGTTCTATAAATAGAAATCACCAACACATGAGCAATGTTGGTCATTTCTATGCTTGTTGGTATTTTTAGAGAGAGGAAGAAATTCTAGAGAGAAGGGAGATCATTGTTGGAGATTTTCACCAAGGAGATTGCTAGAGGATGATCAAGGTGGAGTCACAAGCTAAGATCATAGTCAAGTGATGAAGAACATCCAAGATCAAGAGGTTTAAAAGTGATCTAACCTTCACCTATTTCATTTTTATAGTCTATATAAGTTTTAATCGGTCAAAATATATTTTTAACCGATCAAAAGTTATTTTGATGCTCTAGAAGTCTAAATCTATGATATATAGGTAGATTCATGGTTTAGTATGTTTAAAACAAGTATTGGTATGTGTGGTATGCAAATAAATGGAAGAAAATTCCATATTGCGATTTACCGGTAAAACCCTAAGGGGTTCGATCTTTAAATTTCGTGTCAAACGTTTTTAAAAATGTGATTGAACCATGAAATATTGTAAAACAAGAAATTAGAAAGACAACAACACTTAGTTGGTGTCATTTGGATGTGTAGAGTTCATATTATTCAAGTTTGAACCTATAGAACCAACGATTTGTGAAGTTAGTTTTCACTTTATCATTGTGAGCCGTTTTTAGTCCAGTTCCGTTTGGAATTTGGATTTGTGATACAAAGAGAAATTGTAGAGGGGGAAAGTCTGATGAGAATGGACTCAAGAATCACCCCAAAATGTTTCCGTATGAGGAAGTTATGGCTGTCGGAGCGTCGGAGGGTCGAGCAGTCCCCAAACTAGGGTTTCTGAAATTATGTACCACCGCCGCAGCGGTGAAAACCACCGCCGCAGCGGTGAAACATTCTGCCAGTGACCAGTTTTAGTGGTCTGGGTCGGTTCGGGTCGGTCCGGGTCGGGTCGGGTCGGTCCGGGATGAGTTTTTAATGAAAATTTAAGTTGAAATACATGTAAAATGAATGTGTTTCAATACTAAACCATATATGTAAAGTTTATTAGTGACTTAATGGTATCTAAATGTATAAAATAAAGACTAAAGTTAACACAATTAAAAAGTTAACTATTGGTAATATTTGAAGAATATTAAAATATTATTAAATGATGAATAATATTAGTATAAGATTAAAAAGGGTTATTAAATGTGTAATAACATTTGTATATGATGAAAATGTTCTTAAAAAAATTAATGACATTATTAAATAAGTAAAATATTATTAAATGGTTAATAATATTAAGAAGTGATTAAAATATTATTAAATGGTTAATAATATTAAGAAGTGATTAAAATATTATTAAATGGTTAATAATATTAATAAGTGAGTAAAATATTATTAAATGGTTAATAATATTAAGAAGTGATTAAAATATTATTAAATGGTTAATAATATTAAGAAGTGATTAAAATATTATTAAATGGTTAATAATATTACTAAGTGAGTAAAATATTATTAAATGATTAATAATATTAATAAGTGATTAAAATATTAATAATATTTAAACGTAGTTGTATATTATCAAAGGTAGATAATATTTTGAGGTATTTGGTACATTATTAATGTCCAAATCATTAAGTTATGTAAAAGAAGAAAGTTTAATTGAATTAAACAAATGTAAATAGTCCATTTGTGACTAATTTAGACAACTTATTAAAAGTTTATCGTACAAAGATTGTACAATGAAAGCGTACGCTGGTTAAGCATGCCTGATATGTCCAAACTGTATTTGGGCTAGGATTTTTGTCCGGAACGTAAATATTCATTTGTCGGACAACTAAAGAGTTAATTAATATTTTGAAGTTAAGGTCTTAAGTTAAAGACTAATTAATAGTCATTGTAACTAATGATTATATCAATTCTATATATAAATTGTAGGTTGAACGAGAGACGCAAATAAGCGTAACTGGTAGAAGCAAATCAGGCAAGTTTTTCAGAACTTGCTCCTATGTGCCTTAACATGCTATGATGTGATATTAAATTGTTAATAGAAAGATATTGATGATAATTGTGATATGCATGAGGTATGATTACATGTAGATTATGTATAAATATGAAGCATGAATTGCTAGATGTTATATGTGAGGCGTGAGCAGTATTACATAAACTGAAATGCATGAAAAGCATGATGTAAGTATAAATTGCAGAGTATATGTGAAGCATGTAATGTGTTATGTGTAACTGTTAAACTTGTTGAGCCGTCGTGCTCACTCTTGCTTAAACCAACATTTTCAGATAGTACAAGTATTTGAAGTCTTGATAAGGATCAAGAAACAGGAATGCATATTACATTCACTGAAGGTCTAGCACGACCATTGTAGATATCAGTCCGAATTGGACAGGTAAAATGATTGTGTAGTATAAGAATTGGTTGGTATGTATTATGAGTCTTAGATACTCAAATTGATTGTAATAGAATGTCGTATCATGTATGATATTGAGACATACTAGGAATGTATAAAGATTTCGATTCTGGAATAGAAAGAGATGTTGTGAAATTGCAAATAAATGATTATTTAGCAATTATAATATTGTTGTAATTCATGAACAATAAGGAAAAAGTAGTACTCGTGTTGAACCGGATCCGAGGTTCAAGGAACCCGGATTTGGGGTTGTCACAGTATTACTACAAGTTACTCATAAAATAATTTTTTCTATTTCAAAGTCATAAATACATTGTAATTTTTGGTGAGTTTGATAGATTTAAAAATTCATAATGAACATGAAAATTTTAAATTTTAGCATAAAAAAAATTATAATTGTTATAAATTAACTAAAAAATACTATTAATTGTCATATTTGTCAAAATCGTAAATGAGCTTTTACTTTTATAATGGAGGTAGGAATACATAAAATAAAAAAAAATGAAAGAAATGGTGAATAATTTACACCTACTAAAGCAACCATTTTGTTTTGGTTTGAATGGAGAGGACACGGAAAGGGGTGCACTTGATTTTCAATTATACCTTCATAATTTAATCAAAGTTAGTGTACTTATTTTAACAAATCGCATTTCTTTATATATATATATATATATATATATATTCTTTTCACTTAAATTCGTCATTTTAGACTACGAATAGCCTCGGTACCTTTTTTTTGGTAGGTCAATAAAGTTTAAATGGTCAAAAAAAAGTTTGAATAACTAATCCGGTTGGGAGAAATAATTTATATGTTAATAAATTTCATAAAAAAGTTGTATTGTGACTAGCGTAAAATTTTAAAAGATAAGATAAAATAAATTAGGCTGATCATTTTTTTTATTCTCTCATACTATCCCATTTTTTCACACACGACAATATTTATTATCCACATAAAATTATAGTAATATATAGCAAGACTCTTTGATGGTATAGAAAAAAAATATATGTTTTTACTTTTTATACTTGTTAAGATATAGGCCCAAATGAGAAGGCCAGTTCCACATTGGTTGGATCCAGGCCCGAACACTCCCGGATTGTGATATGCTCGGGAGAAGTGTACTAGAGAAGCTAAGAATACATTCTTTATACAATGACCCCACATAGTTGTTCCTCGAGTAGTGCGATCATCAGGTGATAAGACATCTTCTGCCATACATATGCCTATGCACCTGATTTGACATGCTGAATGGACAAGAACAGTGAGACTATAAAGAGGAGTTTCTAAGGGTAAGAAATATGTTAGATATAATTTTACATTTGAAACCCACACATGATTTATAACTTATCTCTTGACCTTGTTCACTGACCTCGTACACCGAAGACATTTCGTAATGGCTCAGCAGTTGACATGCTGATTTGACATGTTGATTTGCCATACATATGCCTATGCACCTGATTTGACATGCTGAATGAACAAGAACAGTGAGACTATAAAGAGGAGTTTCTAAGGGTAAGAAATATGTTAGATATAATTTTACATTTGAAACCCACACATGATTTATAACTTATCTCTTGACCTTGTTCACTGACCTCGTACACCGAAGACATTTCGTAATGGCTCAGCAGTTGACCAAAGTATGGACGTTTTGTGTAGGTCCAGGTGAGCGAGGGCCCCATTAGTTGGAGACGACACCACAAGTTGGAGACAACTCTTGAGGGATAGGTTGTCATTATTGGCACTAGAAATAAGGGTCTACTTGTGTAAAAATTCCAGGTTCTAACAACCCAAACACTATAGGTTATGTTCTGACTTTTGTTTTCACTTGGTTAGTAACTAAACCCACTACGAAAACATTATTTAGGTCATGGTTAATTTTTACTAGTTTGGAAAACATACTTGGGTCATCAATCTGAAGTACATATAGTCTCCAACTCACATACAATACCATCTGAAAATGGCCAAAACACGAAACAAAGGTGGAAGAAGTGTTGGTACAGGTCCTAGTCACCTTCAACCAAACTATCAACCAAGCCAACGGGACGAGGAGCCACATCATAATCAGCCCAATCATTCTATACATTCTATATGCTCAATTTATCCCTTCCATCCCCAAGCTCAACCAAACTTGAGAGAAAGTTTGAACAAGAGCAAAGCTCATATAGTTTGGGCTCTCATGAAGTGAACACAATCGAAGCGACTCATCGTGAGGCTAAGAATAATAGGCAACAAGCTTGTCTTTATGATTTAGAGGCTCTTCAATTGCAATATAAAGAAATTAGAAAAATATTAAAGGAGATGGTCTCTCAAATTGATCATGATTGGGAGCAAGGCTAAAATGATCCCCATCAAGATCAAAGACCTAATTATTATACAAGAAGCAAAGCAAAAAATAGTAGGCGCTCTAGACATAGATCTCAGACTCCTGAAAAAGAAAGGAGGAGTTGACAAACCAGAAGGAGAAATCATTCTCCCCACCAAGAAAGGAGAAATGAATAAAGGCACTCAGGCCAAGGGTCAGTGTTCACCCAGTTACAAAAGGTTGAGGCTCGTTAACCCACGATTGTAGAACAACAAGCAGAGTTAGTTAGTGCTTCCAACCATCGAAAAGAGCCAAGGGTTAGGGTTGGAAATAACCCTTTGGTGGAAACTCATCGAAATTTGATTGGCATTTGGGCTAAAAGATTTGAAGACCTATAAAGGGAAGTGAGGGACAAAACGCTTCTGGAAGGGGATTTCCTTTCACATAAACAATAGAAAATTAGCCAATGGACTCTAATATTAAGGTCACTAGTCAGGAATGTTTTGACGGTACTTCGAACCCGAAGGATCATGTTAGGTATTATGAAAGTTTAATGTATGTGTTCAACTACATAGAGACCACTAAGTGTCATTTGTTAGTCTCTACTTTGAAACTGGATGCTCAGGCATGGTTCACGTCTAGGGCTACAAACGATCCGAACCGAACCGAACACTGTCGAACTCGAACCGAACTCGAACCTCATTAGTTGAACTCGAACATGTTCGAGTAGCACTATCAAACTAACGCACTTGTGCGGGTTCGGTTCGTTAGTGTTCGTGAACAGTTCGCGAACATGTTCAAGTTCGCGAACATGTTCGAGTTCGCGAGCAGATCGGGTTCGACTATATGCTCGAGTTCGACTATAATGCTCGAGTTCGCAAAAATTAGGCTAACTATTTTTATTTTTCAAAAAAAATTTAAAATTTAATTACAAGGTTAAGAGGACTCAGATACTCGAGTTTATTTAGGAATTAGGAATAGCCAAATAAGACATAATGTAATGTCCTAGAATTTCCACATCTTTATTAATTAAATTATTAATTTAATTTCCAACGAGTTAGTTTTACGAGATTATTTAAATCTTTTTATGTGATTAATTAATTATGTGATTAAATAATTATGTAATTAATTACTAAAATTAATTAAAGGGGGTCACTAATATGTTATTAAATTAGTGAACAAACCCTAAAGTTTTAATATCAAAATAATTGATAAGTTTCCTATTAATTAAATATTTAATTAAATTGAATATAATGAGTGAATTAAATATAATAAATTAATTAATATGATTATTAATTAATGTAAATAATGTGAAACATTAATAATAATATTTATTAGTCCATTTAGTAATTTAATACTTATGGGTTAGAATATTTAATTATTTATTCAATCTAATTATTTATTTAACCATGGATTGAATAATTAATGTGTAAATTATTAAATTAGCCCAACATGGTTCAATTAGTAGCCCAAGTGTAGAATAATAAAATTTGACAATTTAGTAGCCCAAACAATTTAATAGAAGCCCAATTGGTATTTTAAATTAAAGCCCAATGATTGGCCCACTTGAAAAATACTTAAATTAACTAATAATTATTAAAAAGTAAGTAATGTGTCAATAATTTTGGGACAATGAAGGGTGCATCAGCCGTGGGTGTTGATGGAGGAGAGAGAAAATGATATTTTGTATTTTTGATTTTTCATTTATTTAATTAAAAGGATTGCGTGTTTTATTTTTAAAGTACATGAAACCATCCCTCTTTTCACCAACTATGTATGGACTAACTTGCTTGTGTAAGTATCCAATAGCTAGCATATGATGGTCTAGCTTATAGATATAATTTGTGTATCTAGTAATATTTCAAGTATACCTGAAATGAGAGATATACTTCATTTTATTTTTCAAGCAAAAGAGAGCTAGAGAGAGTTGAGAGAAAACTTTAAGTGAGAGCATAATATTTGAGAGATCAAGTAAGAAGAAGAAATCCTAAGTTAGTTCATGCCATCCTCCTTCACAACATATTTTGGAAAGAAGAGGAGAATAGCTATCAAAACAAGGTAGTTATTTTTAAACCCTAATCTTGCTTTTCTTTCAAGTTATGGTATAAATATTAGTGTAATAATTTCTATGGTTAATATCATGTTATGTATGTTTATATAGTTGATCATGTGTTTAACTTATGTGTTATGAGTTTTATTGAATGAAAAACATGTATTTGGTGGTGTGAAAATAAATCTCAAAATAATGATTAACGATAATTTTTGATAATATTTAGATTTAATGCTCTAATATTATAGAACATTAAATCATGAGAAAAATAAAGTTTGAATCATTCAAAATGGAGTTATACACAAAAAGTTATGATTTATGGTAGTTTATGTGATGTAAAAATTTTTATAAAAAAATAATGATATTAAATCATGAAAAATTAATTTTTCATGTTATAAATTAATATAAGGTGATTGGTATTTTTTTTGGATTTTTATTGAGGATTTAAAGCTTACTTGATGGTATATTTTTATTTAAAATGGGTATTGCCGGACACTGTTCACATTCTGCTTGGAAGAAAAAATTTAACACTGGCCGCGCAATGCGCGAGGCACTGTTCACCCAACGACGCGGAGCCAAACGACGTCGTTTGGCGTCGGCAGAAAATTTCTCCGCGCGTTATGCGCGGAAGCCATTTCCGGCCTGCCAAAAACGGCGCCGTTTTGGTCCGAAAAGATTATAACGCGCGCCATGCGCGGTAGTTATTTTTCCGGCGAAATTACAAGTTTGCCCCTCCGTGTTTTTCTTGGCAGAATTACCATTCTGCCCTCGGTTCAGTTTTTGAATTATTTACGGAAATGCCATTCGGATTAAATTTAAATAATTTAAATATTTAAAAACTAATTTAAAATTATAACAAAAATAATAATAATTCAAAAATAATATTGGGGAGGAGATTTTTCATTAAGTTTAATATTTAAATATTTTAAATTTTAATCTAGTTAGCTAAACCATGGTTAAGTTAAATAAATTTATTATTTATTTATTATTTTAAATGTTAATAATAAATAAAGATGATAAATTAGCAATTATTATTTAATGCCTATTAAATAATATTTAAAGAGAGATAAAATTTATAAATTAATTATTTATTATTTAAATATTATTAAATAATAAATAAGGATAATTAAGTAATTAATTATTATTTAATTAACATTAAATAACGATTAATGGAAATTAAGTTATTAGAGTAATAATTTATTATTTAATTAAAATAATAAATAAGAATGATTTGATTATTATTTAACCTTAAATAATAATTAAAATTAATTAAATAATTAATTATTATTTAATTGACATTAAATAATAATTAAAGGGGATTAAGATTAGTAAACTATTATTTAATTTCCTTAATTAAATAATAAGTAAGGTTAATTACTTAGTTAATTATTGGTTGATTAACATTAAATTAAAGAAGGTTAAAATTAAGTTAATAATTATTTATTATTTAATTATAATTAAATAATAAGTAAGTACAATTAGTTATTATTTATTTTAAATAATAACTAGAGTTAATTAATTAATTTCTATTTAATCAATATTAAATAGTAATTAAATAGAGATTGAGTTAATAAAATAAATTGAATTTAATTATGATTTAATTAAACAATTGTAATAAGTTGTTTAAGGGTTTAATAAGTGTCCAACACTTAAGAAAAATATTTTCTAACTTATTAAATTATTAACCTAAAATGATTAAGTGTCTATAAGGTTAATAATATTGTTTTGACTAATGTAGATTATGTGTTAGTACTTATGTGTGGTAAATAAGTTCGTTATTAAGCGTATAGTAATGCAAATACGCCGTACTAATTATTAGACCGACTTTATTAATGTTAGGTCTTTCAAAGCAAGTTAGTTAAAGCTAGCCAATTATTGTAGCTGAGCAAACAGGCAAGTTCTCTAACCCTACTCATTTATTGTTGAACAAGTTTCTATACTTGTATTTATTGTCAAAGCTTGAAGTGGTTTAATTATTAAAAATTATTCCACATCCACATTGTTTATAAAATCGCACTTAGTGCACTTGAAACTTATTAGTTCTTGATTCATGAACTATACTAAAAATGTCAAAAGCTAATAGTTCAGCTAGACATTACGTTTATAAATTCAATACTTGAATACTTTTAAAAGCTTATCCAAACCATTGTTGAGTGCGGATTTCTTATATTAAGTCTGAGAATTGAACAACCCTAAATTAGGGGATTTTGTGTCGGGAAACCGACTTTAGGCGCCAGTGACTAAATGTAATGCATATACAGCGGGTTGAATAGGCTGATCCCCTTGAAAACCAAACAACTCAAAGGGTCAGAGGAAACTCTATTATACCCTAGTTAGTTCAGGGTCCTTTGTGACCACTCAGCATTTTAAGATTCAAATATTCTGTTTATTAAAATTTGAATCATGTTTCATTCACAATTGTTATATCTATTGTTGAATCATTGATGATATTTCCCATTCATTCATGATATATTAAATCTATATGATTGTTCTAAACTTGCTGAGCAAACTAGTTGCTCATTCTTGCTATATCATGAACCATTTTTCAGATAATCCTGATTGCTCAAAGAAGGATAAGGGAAAAGGAAAAGCCAGAGCTTAAGTTAGCTTATGCATGCTAATTAGATCTTTAATTATGTATTTACGGTTGTTAAACCTTTTGTAATTCCTTGTGATAGGAACTGTTATTATGTTAAGGTTGATAGACCCTGGTATTGTAACCTTTTGAAGGGAACCAATATGTATTATTCCGCGATGTTTAAATGCAATGTATGTATTTAATTGTTAGTAATGTGTTGAATAGTGAGAACCAAACTCGAGGTTATGGAACCCGGATTTGGGGTCGTCACAGGTTGGTATCAGAGCTGTAGGTTAGAAACGTTAGGATTTGTGAAACCTAAGTTATAACCTTAGTATTAAACTCATATCGAGTGCGTTAGGGGATGAATCGGGGAGATTCATCATGTTGTGTATTTTTGGAGATGGATTGAGAAAATCCATCGAGCCGAGATGTACATGATAAAATATCATTTCATTTCATCAATGAATATATTTTATTGCTGTACTAACGTGTGTTATTTTTTTTATGATATAGGATGGCAGAGATCGGACAGTCGAGTCGCACTGCTGAGGAGGACTATATTGATATCCATATGGATACTGCACAGCCGCTAGTGGCTGCACCTGTAGAGGAGCCAGAGTCAGATCCTAAGGAGGGGGATCATGTGGAGCCCGTCTGAGGCGGAGTCATGAGGCCTTACAGTGAGGATGAGGCCGAGTTAGAGGAGTCTGAGGAGGAGGAGTCAGCTGATGGCATGGGCACCATTGCCGCTGACATCATAGAGGGACTGACCGATAGGAACGAGGGGCTGGAGGCAAGGGTCCAGCATCTAGAGGAGCAGAATCTGACCCACCAGCACATGGAGGATCAGTATAGGGATGCGGCTTACCAGTTCTCTGGCTAGAACACAGAGCTGAAGGAGAGGATCGTAGGACTGGAGGATCAGGTACAGGAGTACGAGGATTCGGTGGAGCACTTTGCAGTGCTAACACATCAGCTGGTAGATCAGGACGTAGAGCTGCAGGCCAAATTGGCAGTGGCTGAGACTAGGTTGGCTGAGGCTGAGCTGAAGGTTCAGCAAGTACAGGCAGAGAAGGCCGCCATCCGTGCACACTGGCAGGAGGCGATAGAGGACCGAATGGAGATGGAGAGACAGCGGGATGCCGCTTATGGTCAGATGATTGAGCTAGAGGAGGAGGTCCGCGAGAAGCGGGTGAGGACGGATAGACTTAGCTACGTCTACCGATCTTCATATGGTAGGCTTCAGAACAGGGTGCACTACTACCCAGCTGAGGAGGGTCAGTCTATGCACACCATCAGCAGGAGTGTGGTGATGGCCATCGGGGATGAGGAGTATGACGACGCGATCCGTAGGGGGATGCGCATTCAGTAGTAGTAGTAGTTGTTTTCTAATTTCGTATGTAAATAGATGCAGTAAAACCCAACTTTTGTTTTATTAGAGGGTTAATATGTCACTAAATCCCAACTCTAGGAAGTTGTAGGATATGTCAGATCCCATCTTTTGTAGCTTCTCAGGGATAGAAGCATTTATAGCGGTATGCTGTCGATGTAAAGTGCTATGCACTACTGTTTTAGCATATGAATATAAATGCAGTCAAATTTATGTTTATATGTGTGTTGAAATAATTATTTGTATGTTAGCTAAATATTGCCTAAGATACAAAGTAATGAGATGAAAAATATGAAATAAGTATAATAATGTAAATTTTTGTTTATAACAGAAAATGCCGCCACGTAGACAACCACCAAGGAACCAGGGGGTAGAAGAGTCAGTTAACAATGACCAGGGGGGACACAACGTAGACCCTATGCAAAACTTCGTCGACATGCTAGCTGAGGCAATGCAACACAGACACCCTGTTGTAGCAAATCCACCACCACCACCACCAACTCAGTTGGCAAATTTCAAAGATTTTAAAGCGGTGGGACCGCCAGAGTTTAGGGGAACGTCGGACCCGATAGAGGCCCAGTCTTGGATAAAGGAGATAGAGAAAGCGTTCGTTATCACAAGAGTAGCTGAGGAGCAAAAGACAGTTTTTGCTACCTACATGATGAAGGGCGAAGCAAATTTCTGGTGGGAAGCCAATCAAAATAGGGCTGGGGATGGTGTGGTGCCCTGGACAAAATTTAAGGAAATATTCGACGAGAATTATTTCCCGAAAAGTATGAAAAGTAGGATGGAGGTAAGGTTTCTAGAACTGAAACAGGAGAACATGTCGGTACCGGAGTACGCGGCAAAATTTAATGAGCTGGCCAGGTTCGCTCCACATCAGGTAGACACGGAGGAACGCAAGGCCAGGAGGTTCGAAAATGGATTGAGACCTTGGATATTCAACAAGGTAGCAGTACTGCAGATTGACTCGTTCGCAACTTTGTTGGAGAAGTCAATCATTGCTGAAGGAGGAAGCGACGCATTAACCAAGTACAACCAGGAGAGAAACAAGAAGAAAAATGAAGGGGGAAGCAAGAACAGCAACAGTGGAGGCAATAATAACAGTAACAAGCGTAAATGGGACAACAGCAGCGACAAGAGCTCGGGGAATCAACAGGGAAGTGTTCAGAAAAGGCCGACGTGTAATATTTGTGGGAAGAACCACTTCGGGGAGTGCAGGAAAGGCAAGAACACGTGCTACAATTGTGGTCAGGTGGGACATATTTCTCCAAATTGTCCCCTCCCAAAGAAAGTGAGATGCTTTTCTTGCGGAGCATCTGACCACTTGATAAAGGATTGCCCTAAGAAAAAGAATGACGGGAGTAGCGGCTACAAGGGCAATAACAGTAAACTGGCTATCGGGGGACCGGTACCACAGAACAAGCCGACAGCCCGGACATTCAATATGACGGTGCAAGATGCCGTGGGGTCAAAAGACGTGGTGTCAGGTATTATTCCGATCAATAATATAAATGCATATGTATTGTTTGATTCGGGTGCTACCTGTTCATTTGTGTCTGATGATTTCGCTAGACGATTAGAGTTGCCTAGGGACAAACTAGAAAACTCAATGAACATAGAAGTTGCTAATAAAGAAGTGATTCCGGTAGAGTACATACATAGGAATTGTTGTGCTGAAATCAGGGGTCAGAAATTAAATGTGAATCTAATTCCAATACGTCTGGGGGAATTTGATGTAATACTTGGGATGGATTGGTTGTTTAACCACGGGGCGATAATTGATTGTCAGAAGAAGTGCATACACCTTAAGACACCAAATAAGTCTAAGGTTGTATTTTATGGCAGCAAGTCGTCAAGACAGTCTTCTTGTCTGACGATGATGCAAGCCAAGAAATTATTGAAGAAAGGTTGTGTAGGGTATTTGGCTCATGTGGTTGACACACAAGTGGTGAGTCCCGGGATGGAGCAAATACCAGTAGTTAGGGAATTTATGGATGTTTTTCCAGATGTACTGCCGGGTTTACCGCCGGACAGGGAGATAGAATTTGTGATTGATTTAGTACCGGGGACAGCACCGATATCGAAAGCACCATATAGGATGGCTCCGGTAGAACTGAAGGAATTGATGGTGCAATTGCAGAAGTTGTTAGATAATAAGTACATTCAGCCAAGTGTTTCTCCATGGGGAGCACCGGTGCTGTTTGTAAAGAAGAAGGATGGATCGATGAGATTGCGTATGGATTATAGAGAGCTGAATAAGGTGACAATTAAGAACAAGTACCCGTTACCACGAATTGACGATCTTTTTGATCAATTGAAAGGGGCGAAGTACTTTTCAAAGATTGACTTAAGGACTGGTTATCATCAGTTGAAAGTCAGGAAGGAGGATATACCCAAGATGGCATTCAGAACTCGATATGGGCATTATGAGTTTCTGGTGATGTCGTTTGGACTAACGAATGCGCCAGCCGCATTTATGGACATGATGAACAGAATATTCAAGCAATACTTGGATAAATTTGTAGTCGTGTTCATTGACGATATTCTGGTGTATTCCAAAACGGAGGAGGAGCATGCTGAACACCTAAGACTGGTGTTGGAGATTTTACGGAAGGAGCGGTTGTACGCTAAGTTTTCAAAGTGTGAATTCTGGTTGGAAAGAGTTCAATTTTTAGGTCATGTTATTGACAAGGAGGGAGTTTCGGTTGATCCGACGAAGGTTGAATCGGTAATGAATTGGGAACAACCGAGGACGCCGACAGAAGTAAGAAGTTTCTTAGGGTTAGCAGGTTACTGTCGGAGGTTCATTCAAGACTTCTCAAAGATAGCAACACCGTTGACCAACTTAACAAGAAAGACGGTAAAATACGTGTGGACGGAGAAGTGTGAGGAAAGTTTTCAGGAGTTAAAGAAAAGACTTAGTGAAGCACCTGTATTGACCTTACCAGACGATACAGGAGGTTTTACGGTCTACAGTGATGCATCGCACAAGGGGCTTGGCTGTGTGCTTATGCAAAACGGCAAAGTCGTTGCGTATGCGTCCAGACAATTAAAAGATTATGAGAAGGGATATCCTACCCACGACTTGGAATTGGCAGCGGTAGTGTTTGCCCTTAAAATTTGGAGGCATTATTTGTATGGAGAGAAATGTGAGATATTCACAGACCATAAGAGTCTAAAGTATATCTTCACACAGAAGGAGTTGAATATGAGGCAACGGAGATGGTTGGAATTGATCAAAGATTATGATTGTGAAATTCTATATCATCCCGGCAAGGCCAACGTAGTAGCGGATGCTCTGAGTAGAAAGAGCAGGGAGAAATTGTTCATATTAACATATCAAGAACAATTGGTTCAAGAGATGGCTCGAATGGAGTTGGAAGTGAGAAGTCCAAACGAGTCAATAGAAGTCGAGGTGAGCCCAACCTTGTTAGATAAGGTGAAAGAGGCTCAAGACAAAGATGAGGAATGTGACAGAATCCGGAAGAGGATGACCGATGGAGAAGATGTCAAGTTTAAAATTGATAGCATGGGATTGCTGAGATTTGAAAATCGTGTTTGGGTACCGCTAGTGCCTGAATTACGAGAGGAAATTTTGCAAGAGGCCCACAGTACGAGATACTCGATACATCCGGGGAGTACGAAGATGTATCAAGATCTACGGCAGCATTTTTGGTGGCCGAATTTAAAAAGGGAGGTTGCAGAATGTGTCAGCCGATGCCTAACTTGTCAAAGGGTAAAGGCCGAACATCAGAGACCAAGTGGATTGTTACAGCCGTTAGAAATTCCTGAGTGGAAATGGGAGCATATCACAATGGATTTTGTGGTAGGACTTCCAGCAACACAGAAGGGATATGACGCAATTTGGGTGATTGTGGATCGACTAACAAAGTCAGCGCACTTTTTGCCGATCAAGATTAGGTTCAGTTTGGACCAGTTGTCCAAATTGTACATCAAAGAGATAGTTTCAAGACATGGGGTGCCGGTATCGATTGTGTCAGACAGAGATCCGCGCTTCACGTCAAAATTTTGGAGAAGTCTTCAGGAGAGATTGGGGACACAGTTGAGAATGAGTACAGCGTATCATCCGCAGACTGATGGGCAAAGTGAGAGAACAATTCAGACATTGGAATATATGCTCAGGGCCTGCGTGATGGATTTCAAGGGCAGTTGGGAAATCCATCTACCACTAGTTGAGTTTGCATATAACAACAGTTATCATGCGAGCATAGGTATGCCGCCTTACGAAGCTTTATATGGCAGAAAATGCAGAACACCTCTATGTTGGGATGAGGTAGGAGAACGCCGACTGTTGGGGCCAGAATTGGTTCAACAGACGGTATAAATTATCAAGGTAATAAGAGCTCGGCTAGTAGCAGCTCAAGACCGTCAAAAGAAATACGCCGATTTACATCGACAGAAACGAGACTTCGAAGTGGGGAGTTTTGTGTTCATTAAGGTATCTCCCTGGAAAGGGAAGATCAGGTTTGGAAAGAAGGGAAAATTGAGTCCAAGGTTCATAGGACCGTTCGAAATATTGAGGAGAGTGGGTGAAGTAGCATACGAGGTAGCTTTACCTCCTGAATTGGAATATATTCACAATGTGTTTCACGTGTCAGTATTGCGGCCATACAAACCAGACTACAAGCACGTTATCTCCTATGAACCAATTCAAGTTGGTAAGGACTTATCATATGAAGAAGTTCCCGTTCAGATACTTGATAGGAAGGAACAGAAACTGAGAAATAAGATAATTCATTCTGTCAAAGTACTTTGGAGGAATCACGCCATTGAAGAAGCTACGTGGGAATTAGAGGAGGAAATGAGGGCAAATTACCCGTTTTTATTTGAGTAACCTTATTTTTACAATTCCGAGGACGGAATTTTTATAAGGAGGGGAGAATGTAATGTCCTATAATTTCCACATCTTTATTAATTAAATTATTAATTTAATTTCCAACGAGTTAGTTTTACGAGATTATTTAAATCTTTTTATGTGATTAATTAATTATGTGATTAAATAATTATGTAATTAATTACTAAAATTAATTAAAGGGGGGCACTAATATGTTATTAAATTAGTGAACAAACCCTAAAGTTTTAATATCAAAATAATTGATAAGTTTCCTATTAATTAAATATTTAATTAAATTGAATATAATGAGTGAATTAAATATAATAAATTAATTAATATGATTATTAATTAATGTAAATAATGTGAAACATTAATAATAATATTTATTAGTCCATTTAGTAATTTAATACTTATGGGTTAGAATATTTAATTATTTATTCAATCTAATTATTTATTTAACCATGGATTGAATAATTAATGTGTAAATTATTAAATTAGCCCAACATGGGTCAATTAGTAGCCCAAGTGTAGAATAATAAAATTTGACAATTTAGTAGCCCAAACAATTTAATAGAAGCCCAATTGGTATTTTAAATTAAAGCCTAATGATTGGCCCACTTGAAAAATACTTAAATTAACTAATAATTATTAAAAAGTAAGTAATGTGTCAATAATTTTGGGACAATGAAGGGTGCATCAGCCGTGGGTGTTGATGGAGGAGAGAGAAAATGATATTTTGTATTTTTGATTTTTTATTTATTTAATTAAAAGGATTGCTTGTTTTATTTTTAAAGTACATGAAACCATCCCTCTTTTCACCAACTATGTATGGACTAACTTGCTTGTGTAAGTATCCAATAGCTAGCATATGATGGTCTAGCTTATAGATATAATTTGTGTATCTAGTAATATTTCAAGTATACTTGAAATGAGAGATATACTTCATTTTATTTTTCAAGCAAAAGAGAGCTAGAGAGAGTTGAGAGAAAACTTTAAGTGAGAGCATAATATTTGAGAGATCAAGTAAGAAGAAGAAATCCTAAGTTAGTTCATGCCATCCTCCTTCACAACATATTTTGGAAAGAAGAGGAGAATAGCTATCAAAACAAGGTAGTTATTTTTAAACCCTAATCTTGCTTTTCTTTCAAGTTATGGTATAAATATTAGTGTAATAATTTCTATGGTTAATATCATGCTATGTATGTTTATATAGTTGATCATGTGTTTAACTTATGTGTTATGAGTTTTATTGAATGAAAAACATGTATTTGGTGGTGTGAAAATAAATCTCAAAATAATGATTAACGATAATTTTTGATAATATTTAGATTTAATGCTCTAATATTATAGAACATTAAATCATGAGAAAAATAAAGTTTGAATCACTCAAAATGGAGTTATACACAAAAAGTTATGATTTATGGTAGTTTATGTGATGTAAAAATTTTTATAAAAAAATAATGATATTAAATCATGAAAAATTAATTTTTCATGTTATAAATTAATATAAGGTGATTGGTAATTTTTTTGGATTTTTATTGAGGATTTAAAGCTTACTTGATGGTATATTTTTATTTAAAATGGGTATTGCCGGACACTGTTTACATTCTGCTTGGAAGAAAAAATTTAACACTGGCCGCGCAATGCGCGAGGCACTGTTCACCCAACGACGCGGAGCCAAACGACGTCGTTTGGCGTCGGCAGAAAATTTCTCCGCGCGTTATGCGCGGAAGCCATTTCCGGCCTGCCAAAAACGGCGCCGTTTTGGTCCGAAAAGATTATAACGCGCGCCATGCGCGGTAGTTATTTTTCCGGCGAAATTACAAGTTTGCCCCTCCGTGTTTTTCTTGGCAGAATTACCATTCTGCCCTCGGTTCAGTTTTTGAATTATTTACGGAAATGCCATTCGGATTAAATTTAAATAATTTAAATATTTAAAAACTAATTTAAAATTATAACAAAAATAATAATAATTCAAAAATAATATTGGAGAGGATATTTTTCATTAAGTTTAATATTTAAATATTTTAAATATTAATCTAGTTAGCTAAACCATGGTTAAGTTAAATAAATTTATTATTTATTTATTATTTTAAATGTTAATAATAAATAAAGATGATAAATTAGCAATTATTATTTAATGCCTATTAAATAATATTTATAGAGAGATAAAATTTATAAATTATTTATTTATTATTTAAATATTATTAAATAATAAATAAGGATAATTAAGTAATTAATTATTATTTAATTAACATTAAATAACGATTAATGGAAATTAAGTTATTAGAGTAATAATTTATTATTTAATTAAAATAATAAATAAGAATGATTTGATTATTATTTAACCTTAAATAATAATTAAAATTAATTAAATAATTAATTATTATTTAATTGACATTAAATAATAATTAAAGGGGATTAAGATTAGTAAACTATTATTTAATTTCCTTAATTAAATAATAAGTAAGGTTAATTACTTAGTTAATTATTGGTTGATTAACATTAAATTAAAGAAGGTTAAAATTAAGTTAATAATTATTTATTATTTAATTATAATTAAATAATAAGTAAGTACAATTAGTTATTATTTATTTTAAATAATAACTAGAGTTAATTAATTAATTTCTATTTAATCAATATTAAATAGTAATTAAATAGAGATTGAGTTAATAAAATAAATTGAATTTAATTATGATTTAATTAAACAATTGTAATAAGTTGTTTAAGGGTTTAATAAGTGTCCAACACTTAAGAAAAATATTTTCTAACTTATTAAATTATTAACCTAAAATGATTAAGTGTCTATAAGGTTAATAATATTGTTTTGACTAATGTAGATTATGTGTTAGTACTTATGTGTGGTAAATAAGTTCGTTATTAAGCGTATAGTAATGCAAATACGCCGTACTAATTATTAGACCGACTTTATTAATGTTAGGTCTTTCAAAGCAAGTTAGTTAAAGCTAGCCAATTATTGTAGCTGAGCAAACAGGCAAGTTCTCTAACCCTACTCATTTATTGTTGAACAAGTTTCTATACTTGTATTTATTGTCAAAGCTTGAAGTGGTTTAATTATTAAAAATTATTCCACATCCACATTGTTTATAAAATCGCACTTAGTGCACTTGAAACTTATTAGTTCTTGATTCATGAACTGTACTAAAAATGTCAAAAGCTAATAGTTCAGCTAGACATTACGTTTATAAATTCAATACTTGAATACTTTTAAAAGCTTATCCAAACCATTGTTGGGTGCGGATTTCTTATATTAAGTCTGAGAATTGAACAACCCTAAATTAGGGGATTTTGTGTCGGGAAACCGACTTTAGGCGCCAGTGACTAAATGTAATGCATATACAGCGGGTTGAATAGGCTGATCCCCTTGAAAACCAAACAACTCAAAGGGTCAGAGGAAACTCTATTATACCCTAGTTAGTTCAGGGTCCTTAGTGACCACTCAGCATTTTAAGATTCAAATATTCTGTTTATTAAAATTTGAATCCTATTTCATTCACAATTGTTATATCTATTGTTGAATCATTGATGATATTTCCCATTCATTCATGATATATTAAATCTATATGATTGTTCTAAACTTGCTGAGCAAACTAGTTGCTCATTCTTGCTATATCATGAACCATTTTTCAGATAATCCTGATTGCTCAAAGAAGGATAAGGGAAAAGGAAAAACCAGAGCTTAAGTTAGCTTATGCATACTAATTAGATCTTTAATTATGTATTTACGGTTGTTAAACCTTTTGTAATTCCTTGTGATAGGAACTGTTATTATGTTAAGGTTGATAGACCCTGGTATTGTAACCTTTTGAAGGGAACCAATATGTATTATTCCGCGATGTTTAAATGCAATGTATGTATTTAATTGTTAGTAATGTGTTGAATAGTGAGAACCAAACTCGAGGTTATGGAACCCGGATTTGGGGTTGTCACACATAATATATCATAATATCATATTATAATATATTCATATATATTAAATTAGTAGTAGTGGTCAATATTATTGTTAATTACTTAATTAGTCTAGAATAAATAAATACTACTACTTTCAATTAACTCAAAAAAAAGGGCGATATTACTACTTCCTCAATTAATTAATTATTTTCATATTTTCATATTTTTTACTTTTAGGTAAAACAAAAGAAAAAAAATACTCCATCTATTTCATAAAAAGAGTCTTATTTGAGAATTTTTTTATAATGACGTTATAAAATTCTAAAATTTAAAATAATGTGAATTTAGTTGATTTAGATTAATTCAATATCTAATAAACTAATATTGTTAAATTGTTAACCTTGAAATGTATTACTACTAGATACTTCTTCCGTTCTGAAATATATGTAATAAGGTCAACTGCTCAAGTATGAATTTTTAATTCAAAAGGAATGTGGTAATTAACTTTTGAATAACATAAATCTTGAGAATTATTTTATAAAAAGTTTATAATTTTCATAATTATATTGTTTAAAACTAAATAATTTTTTTCTAAAAAACTAAAGTAATATATTAAATTTTACAATTTTGTAAATTAACTACAATTCTAATATCAAAGGCTCAAAGTAATTTAGAGACTTTTTGTGTTTTTGTTTTTTTCCCCACCTTTTTGCTTATTTTAATTTAAATTATTAACTCATTTTAATTTTATGCAAACGGTACCGTGACATTGCTTTATTGGATTATTAAACTTTTTAAACACTATTTTTTATACTAAATATGATTACTTAATTGCATAAAATAAAGTTAGTTAATTATTTTTTCTCACCATCTCACATATACACTATAAGTCTGTAACACTAAAAAATTTAAAATTTTTAAAATCAAGTTTGCACTTTTAATTATATGGTTGATGGACAATAGGTTGATGTAAACAATGATTATTACTCTATTAGTGAAGTCTCGATACATTGATAACTTGATTTCTCTATTCTCTATCTTAATTTGGCAATTTCAATAACTCAAGCAAATGTAAGCAATTGTATTGTATCATTCTTTAATTAATGTCAAATTATCATTGCATGAAGATTAATGACATTATTTATGTGATTTATGACATGGGTTATAATTTATTAAATTATCAGTGATATAAATTGTAATAATCTAACAATCATTGTTAAAAAATTTATGAAAATATTACAATTATTTTAATTAAATTACATGTGAAGAAATACACATTATTATTTATTAATTATTTAATAAAAATGTGTTCTTCTAATCAATTATTAAAAAAACAAAAAGATGTTTAAGTAATAAAAAAAAAAATTACTAAAAAATTAACAATTATTAATAAGACAAACTTTAAAATTTAATATGAAATAACTAATTATTTGTATTTAGAATTTAAGAATATTAAACATGTAAGAAATACAATTCAAACTGGAGCAGCTAACGAATCGAATCGAACCGAACCGAACCGAGCTGCGTCGAACACTAACATAGTCGAACTGAACTCGAACCGAACCGTTCACAAACATAGTCGAACCAAACCATATGGTTCGCGAACAAGTTCGATCGAGCAATCAAACTCGATACCATGTGCGAGTTCGGCTCGAAAAAAGCAATTAGTCGAACTTGAACTGAACCGAACTCGAACCGAACTGAACTGGTTCGTGAACAGTTTGGTTCGTTTGCAGCTCTATTCACGTCCCTTCCTTCCCAGAGCATAAATTTATGGACAGAACTTTAAGTTACGTTTGTTGAACGCTTCACTGGTAATTGGTCGACTGAGGTACTTACAGTCAGCCTTATTCAACTTAAGCAAGGGGACCAGGAGTCCCTAAGGGATTATATCAAAAGGTTCAAGAGGGGTGGCACCCATAAAGGAATTGAAGATGTAAGAAGTAGTGAACCACTTCACCAAAAATCTCAACATCAGAACCAACAAAGACTTCATCAAAGATCTGATTACTAAGGGTCCACAGACACTCACAGAGGTTTATAAAATTTCTAAAGAGAATATTTTGGTGGAGGAAGCTCTTTGGGCATTGTACCCAAGCTCAGATAAGAAGAAGGAGCAAGGTAATAATGGGAACAGAAATGGAAGAGGGGGAAATGATAAGAATGGAAAGAGCTCAGAGAGGAAAAAGGGAAAAATTTAGAGAGGCGGGAATGACATAGTAAGAAAGAAAGAAGAAGAATACACTCCCTCAACAAATCTCGAACAATCATCATTGATGAGATTAAGAGCAAGTCGTTCTTTTCCTAACCGAAAAAACTCACCATGCCACACAAAAAAAAGCAAAATAGAAGCAAGAATTATAAATACCATGACAACTATGACCATGATTCGGAGAAATGTTAGGCTTTAAAATTTTTTCTCGAAGAAGTAGTACAAAAGGGGACTTTGAATCAATAAAAAAAGGGATAATCTACACTCATGGTTGCTCCTGAACCTTCACACATGACCAGTGGACTGCATGTGGTGAATGTTTTGATAAGAGGAAATATCTGAGACTTTCCCGAGGAATAATATACAAAGAAGGTTTTCATAATTGAGGGTCATCAACCGAAGAGACAAAAGTCGAACCCAAGTAATCTCATCACATTCTCCGATGAAGATTATGGTTTAGTTAACCCAAGGCACGCTCATGCACTAGAGCTCATGCACTAGGACATGATGAAAAAATTGATTCACAATAGATCCTCGATTGATATCCATTATTACCACGCCTTCAGTCTCACGCTACTTGACCAGTATTGTGATACCCCCAAATTCGGGTTCCATAATCTCGGGTTTGGTGCTCACAATCTAACAGCATTAAACACACTTTATAAACTAAAGCAGAATATATATAAATATACATTGTTCATTACATCAGGTTCTATTAGTCCTAAGGTTTATTAACCTTTACATAATTATAACCCATACACTTTAAGTGTTCAAAAACTATACTAACGAATTTTAAACATTAATAAAATAACTAGAATGCTTACTAATCTACTCTTGAACCTTCTCTTTGCCCTTGTTCTTCTTAAAACTTTCTAGATTGACTGAAAAATATCATGATATAACAAGGGTGAGCAACTACTTTGCTCAGCAAGTTTAAGTAAACAGTAATCACAAATGAGGTATATAATGATTGAATAGAATAATTTTTGAGGTTTCAACAATGTATAATAATTGCGAAAGGACAAGATTCAAATTTAATTTAAAAGATAAAATTAAGTCTTTATTGTTGAATAGCCACAAAGGACCCTGAACTAATGCTAATGCATATCAGTCATTCAACCGACCTTTTTAGTATTTTGGTATTTGAGGGGATCAACCTCTTGTACCTATATGTGTATGCATAACATTTAGACATTTGTGCACAAGCTCGGTGTAATATTTTGAACTTCTGAGAGAGTTGTAATCCGACTTTATATGAATAAATAGATATTAAATTACATCTTATATGTGTTATGGAATCTTCGTTACTGTTTATTTTTGTATTTCGGTTCAAGTATCCAACCTTAACACGAAAAAAGAAAATAAAAGTTTTTTTTTTCAAAAATTGAAAAAAAGATAAACCCAAAACCCTAGGATTTAAACTCTAGAAAAATTAACCTAGGCCCTCGAGCGAGATGTGTATGTCAAAATGACATTTTATTTCAGGATTCATCTTTCCTGTGCCTTGAAAACACGTTATAACCGATAAAAGTTTTTCTCGAAAAATGCGTCGGGAATAGGACGAAATAGAAAAAAGACAAAAAATATTTTTTTTTACCTTTTTGATCGTCTAACCATTTTCTTAGAAATGGTAGTTGAAAACACTATTTACCAAAAAACGTGCAACGTCTTTTGGACTTTTCACTTTATAGAATAGTATTTATTCAGAACAAAACTCTATAATATCTGACTTTTAAATCAGTAAAGATCAATTCAACTGGAATACTAAGAAATGAACTAGGTTAGAGATAACTGGAGTAGGAAACCTAATCTAAACCTAAACATAGTTACAAACTAATTGAATTAACTAACTAATTAACTTAATTAGATGATTAGAACTAATCCGATTGGAATGAATCAAACTAGGTTAAGGTAACTAGATTACCATCTAACCTGATTAAACTAAACCTAACTAGGATTAAGGTTAATTAAGCTAATGATTAACCTAATCTATAAGTTAAACTAATCGGTGAATTAATAACCTAATCAACCTAGGTTTATTGTTAATTAACTTAAGTATGAACTAAGCTAGATTATCAAAAGGACTAAACTAACCTTAACCAAGCTTGGTAAAAGACCTTGAATACCCCTTAAATAAATGGCTAATTAACCAATCAAACAAGTCCTAGAACTATTCATTTGGTAGGCTAAGTGGTGAACCAATTAAAAGCTAACATGTGTAATTTGTGGCATCACCAAAATCATGATAATTGCAAGCATTAAATGGCTTAGATGACTCATAATGGCCGACCATTCCAAGAGTGAATGGGTGATGCACTTAAGCTTAGCCTAGCTTGGAAGTTTTGTCACAAAGACCTTTATGCCCTAGCTTTGGTTGATCTATAAATAGCAAACCATGTTCACTTGTTCTAGCATTCATTTTCAAGCACAAATTTAAGTATCAAAGTTATACATATATTGAGAGAGAGTTCTTATGAGTTACTACCTTAAATTTTTTAAAGAAATAGTTAAAGCTTGCAAATTCAAAAGGTATAATCTCTAGTAGTTATAATGTTTGATTTTTTCTTTCGTCATTAATTTTAAAAAGCTCAAGAACGCGAGTCGTAGCCATGTACGATTGTCGTTCTCCGTGTTCTTCACGTGTTCTTGAGTCTTTATTCATTTTATAGTAGTTATAATGTCAAATTTTATTTCATAGTTTAACGCTTAAGAATGTACATCGTAGCCATGTACGATTGTCATTCTCCGTGTTATTCGTATGTACTTGAGCAATTATTATAAATTGTTATAAACAATTATACAAGCCGTTATAATGACCAAATTATTTCAAATTCAAGTGTCATAATCACTTATGTAAACAGTTATAATGCTCAAATTATTTTAAGTATGAAATCCAAAAGCTCATAAATATAAGTCGTAGCCATGTATGATTTTTCGTTCTTTGTGTATTCTTGAGAAAAAGTCATGAATCTTTCCATGAGAAAATTTGTGATTTATTATTTTTATGTTATAAAATGTTATTGAGTCTTATAACATGATATCTTAAGAAATTAAAGCTAGCGGTACCATGTTTCACATGGTTAACCTTAAATTTTTTTATCAAAACAAGCTCACAATCTGTTTTTGCAATTTTTTTAAAACTTAAATTCCAAATCTGCCTTAGCAATACATATTAAAGTTGTAGATCATGAAATTCTAAGTAATTTGGACACAAGAATCACTTTAAAATATTTTTGTATGATAAAATTATGACAGTTACCGTAAAAGAGGTCGAAGATGAAAATTTTAGGTAACCCTTGGGTGGAAGCACCAAAAATAATGATTTTGAGTTAGCCAAGTTTTGTAAAAATTCCACCAATAAAAATAGTCTAGTTTAGTTATAAAAACACTTATAGAGAAGGAAAATTTGGATGAACTAACATTCGAGTACGCGTAACCCTTTATATAGACATTTTAAACGATTATCGAAAAACCCTAATTGTGCTTTAAGGCAAGTTTTCTATCCTTAACCTTTGTTTACTTGCTTTTTATGTGATTTATACATTTTGTACAAGCAATGTGTTATAAATCTTTGATATGAGAGTTATTGCTTCTTGGTTCGGTATGACTTAAAAAATGAAATGTTTATTTATGATATATTTCAAATCATTTTTTAATTTATCAAACCAAGTTGTCTTGGAGCAATCCTGACATATGAAGTAAACTAAGATGAACGAAAAATGTAGCACTGTTCATGATTAGTCCTGTGTCTTGTGTAATGACCACGAATTTCATTATACATTGTAATTATAATTAATATATAATTAGCAATGAATTTAAAATTTTTGTACTAATAAAATGTGCATTAGATAATAAAATAGATGTACTTGTTCGTGCATATATTTAATTAAAGAATTAAAGCAAGGGTATAATTAATTAAAGCAAATCTAATTGGATTATATTTTTAATCCAAATGAGTTGTTAAACTAGGTCCAAGATATTAACCTAGTAGCCCATGTAATTAATTTAATTACTAGCCCATATAATTAATTAAACAAGCCCAATGCTTATTTTAATTAAAGTTAGCATAGTTATTTAAATGTTAGCCCAAAGTGTTAATTAAATTGAGCCCAAACCAATTCAATGGATGAGCCCAATATATTAATTTCCTAAGTCCAACATGGAGCCCAATAGGAAGTCAAAATTGGTCAACAATTGAACCCATGTATAGATATATTTGTATATGCATAAATACACATTAAAAGCTAGAAAAATAAAGGAAAAATGGCATGGAAAATACCATTTTGCTGATTTTTTTTTGGTCCCACTTGATGTTGCTTGATTTGCTAGATTGCTTCTCTTTTACACTAGATCAAAGTTGGCCAACAACTCTAGTCAATCAACTAGTCAATCACCATGTCAATCCATCAAATAGTAAGCTTGATTAGCCTTTAATTTGACCAACATAGATGAATTAGTGAGTTAATGGTGTGTTAGTAGATGGCTATAAAAGAAACACTCCACACTTGTTCTAGGTTGGTTAGTTCATTGCTAGAGAATTTTCTAGAGAGCAAAGTGTGAGCATTTGAGAGTGTGAGAAAATATTGAGAGCAAAATACTAAGAGAGGAGAAGGAGTTCTTGGTTCATGCCTTCAAACCTCATCACCTATTTTGGAAGAAAAAGAAAGATAGCCATTAAAACAAGGTAATGATTATTTTAAATGTAGTTTGTTTTTAAATTAAATAAATCATCATGTTAGTATAAACATGTTAATATAGTTATTAATGTGTAGTTGTAATATTTATGTCATGCTTGAGTTTAATATGTTTGGTTTGTATTTTAGTATATTTTATATGCTAAGATATGTATTTAATAGTGTGTAAACAAGTTTTGGAATTTATGTCCAAAAATATTTTTATAAAACTTAGGTTTGATGTTCTAATATTATAGAACATTAAATCATGAGAAAAACAAAGTTTGAATCACTCAAAATGGAGTTATATACAAAAAGTTATGATTTATAGTAGTTTATGTGATGTAAAAATTTTTATAAAAAAATATGTTATCAAATCATGAAAAATTAATTTTTTCATGTTATAAATTAATATAAGGTGAGTGGTAATTTTTTTGGATTTTTATTGAGGAGTTAAAGCTTACTTGATGGTATATTTTTATTTAAAATGTGTGTACCGGAGCACTGTTCACATTCTGCTTGGAAGAAAAAAAATTACACTGGCCGCGCAATGCGCGTCGCACTATTCACCGCCAGACACGGAGCCAAACGACGCCGTTTGGCGCATAAAGAAAATAACCTTCGCGCAATGCGCGGAAGCCGGTTACGGCTTCTCAAAACGGCACCGTTTTGGGCCGTAAAATCTGAAACGCGCGCAATGCGCGGTAGGAAAATTCCGGCGAAATTACCAGAATGCCCCTCCGTGTTTTTCTTGGCAGAATTACCATTCTGCCCTCGGTTCAGATTTCGACTTATTTACGGAAATGCCATTCGGGTTAAATTTAATTAATTTAAATATTTAAAAACTAAATTAAAATTATAACAAAAATAATTATAATACAAAAATAATATTGGGGAGGATATTTTTCATTAAGTTTAATATTTAAATATTTTAAATATTAATCTAGTTAGCTAAACCATGGTTAAGTTAAATAAATTTATTATTTGTTTATTATTTTAAATGTTAATAATAAATAAAGATGATAAATTAGCATTTATTATTTAATGCCCATTAAATAATACTTAAAGAGAGATAAAATTTATAAATTTATTATTTATTATTTAAATATTATTAAATAATAAATAAGGATAATTAGGTAATTAATTATTATTTAATTAGCATTAAATAACGATTAATGGAAATTAAGTTATTAGAGTAATAATTTATTATTTAATTTAAATAAAAAATAAGAATGATTTGATTATTATTTAACCTTAAATAATAATTAAAATTAATTAAATAATTAATTATTATTTAATTGACATTAAATAATAATTAAAGAGGATTAAGATTAGTAAACTATTATTTAATTTCCTTAATTAAATAATAAGTAAGGTTAATTACTTGGTTAATTATTGGTTGATTAACATTAAATTAAAGAAGGTTAAAACTAAGTTAATAATTATTTATTATTTAATTATAATTAAATAATAAGTAGGTACAATTAGTTATTAATTATTTTATATAATAACTAGAGTTAATTAATTAATTTCTATTTAATCAATATTAAATAGTAATTAAAAAGAGATTGAGTTAATAAAATAAATTAAATTTAATTAAACAATTATAATAAGTTGTTTAAAGGTTTAATAAGTGTCCAACACTTAAGAAAAATATTTTCTAACTTATTAAATTATTAACCTAATATGATTAAGGGTTTATAAGGTTAATAATATTGTTTTGACTAATGGAAATTATGTGTTAGTACTTATGTGTGGTAAATAAGTTCATTATCAAGCGTATAGTTATGCAAATACGCCATGCTAATTATTAGACCGACTTTATTAATGTTAGGTCTTTCAAAGCAAGTAGTTAAAGCTAGACATTTATTGTAGCTGTGCAGACAGGCAAGTTTTCTACCCTTAAACTTGTATTTATTGTTGCAGATATTCTTCAACCGTATTTACATTTCAATTATTGTTTAGCAAGTATTCTACACCCGTAGTTACTTGACAGACCTTTGAGTGAATTAATTATCAAAAATTACTTCACATCATTATTGATTATTGTATTCGCACATAGTGCTTTTGCAAACTGTTTAAGAACGTCTAAGCTAATTGTTTCGGCTAGACAAATGCATGTTAAATTCATTTAATTGAATATTATAAAAGCTTATCCAAACCATTGGCTGGTGCGGATTCTTACAGTAAGACTGAGATAGAACAACCCTAGTTAAAGGGGATTTTTATTTGTCGGAGACCCGACAGTGCGCAAGAAAACTAAATGTGATGCATATACATAGGACATGAGAGGACTGATCCCCTCAAGTGTCCCGTTATTTTAACAAGGAGTCAGACATTGTATGTCTGTTCTACCTTAGTAGCAGTTCATGGTCATTAAAGACCACTCAGCAGTAAAGAGTCAATTCCTTCTTTTATTGAACATTGATTCTTGTTATCTTTCACAATTGCTATTGTTGAAACCTTGAAGTTATTTCCCTTCATCATGATATATCGTATGATTGTTGTTTATAAACTTGCGGAGCCATTTAGTTGCTCATTCTTGCTATATCATGACTATATTTCAGCCAATCCCGAAAGCTCTAAATCGAACAAAGGCAAGGGGAAAGCGAATGCTTAGTTTTAGTAATTGCATGCTAGTTTAAATTGCTGTTATGTAATTACTGTTGTAAATCTTTTGTATTTCCCTTAAGATATGTAATGTTACAATTTAAGGTTAATAGACCTTGGGAAGTGTAGCCTTTATATAAGGAACCTTTTGTATTATTCCGCGTAGTTTGAATACAATATATGTATTTCATTGTTGTTATGTATTGTACAGTGAGAACCAAACCCGAGGTTAAAGAACCCGGATTTGGGGTCGTCACAGGTTGGTATCAGAGCTGTAGGTTAGAAACTCTAGGATTGCGAAACCTAGGTTATAACCTTAGTACTAAACTCTTATCGAGTGCGTTAGGAGATGAATCGGGGAGATTCATCATGTTGTGTATTTTTGGAGTTGGATTGAGAAAATCCATCGAGCCGAGATGTACATGATAAAATATCATTTCATTTCATCAATGAATATATTTTATTGCGGTACTAACATGTGTTATTTATGTTATTGTAGGATGACGGAGACTGCTGTAGAGGAGGTGATTTTTACTGATATCCACATGGATACAGTACAGCCACAGGTGGCTGCACCGATCGAGGAGCCAGAGTCAGATCCCGAGGAGGGAGATAGAGAGAACGCTGTCTGGGGCGGAGTTATGGGGCAGTACAGTGAGGAGGAGACTGATACTGATGATGATGAGGATGAGGAGCCAGCTGAGTATATTGATGGCATGGGCACTGTCGCCAGTGACATCATTGATACTCTCACTACGGCTAATGAGGAGCTAGAGGAGAGGGTTCAGCACCTTGAGGAGCAGAACCAGATCCACCAGCAGACAGAGGATCAGTACCGAGATACAGCTTATATGTTCTCTGGCGAGAACATAGAGCTGAAGGCGAGGATGGCCGAGATGGAGGTCAGGTTGATAGCCGCTGAGCTGAAGATTCAGCAGACAGAGGCAGAGAGGGAGGCCATGAGGGGCCAGATGCAGCAGGCAGTTGAGGATAGACTAGATATGGAGATTCAGCGTGATGCAGCTCACGGGCAGATGATGGAGCTGGAGGAGGAGGTTAGGGAGAAGAAGGTGAGGATAGATAGACTTAGTTACGTCTATCGCTCATCAGTTGGTAGGATCCAGAGTAGGGTGCACTATTACCCTGCCGAGGAAGGCCAGACCTTGCACACCATCAGTAGGGGTGTGGTCAGGGCTATTGGAGATGAGGAGTACGACGATGCGGTTCGTCGAGGGATGCGCCGTTAGTTGTATTTTCTTTATTTATGATGTATGTACATAGATGCAGTAGAAACCCAACTTTTGTTTTGATAGAGGGTTAGTATGTTGTAAATCCCAACTCTATGAAGTTGTGGGATATGTTAGATCCCGTCTTTTGTTTTAACTATCGGGGTTAGCAGCATTTATAGCAGTATGCATATGATGTAAAAGTGCTACGCACTGTGTTTTAGCATATGAATATAAATGCATTTTCGTTTATGTTTATATGTGTCAAGATGATTATTTGTGCTTTAGTTTAAAATACTTAAGCTACAAAACGAAAGTAAAAAGATTGAAACAACTTTAATTAATTAAATTTTCTTTATACAGAAAATGCCGCCACAGAGAAGAAATCAACGACTACCCCCACCACCAGTCGAAGAGTCAGTCAATGCCGGAGGGGTACCACCCAACCCTGTCCAAGAGTTCGTAGAAATGCTAATGGGAGCATTTCGCGGACGCAACGCAGAGGCTACTGGAGCAACAAACCCTGCCGCTCCACTAGCAACCTTTAAAGACTTCAAACTGATAGGACCACCCGAGTTCAAAGGGACCACAGATCCTATAGAAGCACAAACCTGGATAGAGGAGATGGAAAAAGTCTTCGAGGTTGCACGAGTTAGGGAGGAGCAAATGACCTCATTTGCTACCTTCATGATGAAAGGAGAGGCCAGCCACTGGTGGAAGGCCAATAAGAGTAGAGCAGGGGAGGGAACGATCGCATGGGCGCGATTCAAAGAGGTATTCTTGGAAAACTACTTTCCAGAGAGTACAAAGGCTAGGATGGAAATTAAATTCCTAGAGCTTAAGCAGGGTAACATGTCGGTATCCGAATATGCCGCCAAGTTCAATGAATTGGCAAGATTTGCTACACATCAGGTGGACACGGAGGCAAGACGCGCCAGACGATTCGAACAGGGGCTGAAACCATGGGTTTACAGTCGGGTAGCTGTTCTCCAGATCACAAATTTTGCAACACTGTTGGAGAAAGCTATCATAGCTGAGGGTGGAAATGAAGCTTTGAATAAGCACAATCAAGAACGGAACAAGAAGAGAAGCGATGGGGGAAACAGAGAGGGTAGCAGCGGGGGTAGCAACTCGAACAAACGCAAGTGGAATAACAACAGCAGTTCGGGGACACCCCAGGGCAGTGAGTCAAAGAAAGCAAGCAAATGCAGTCAATGCGGGAAGAATCACTCAGGGGAGTGCATGAAGGGAAGGAATGTTTGTTACAACTGTGGGCAAGAGGGGCACATCGCTCCTAATTGTCCCACACCAAAAAGGAAAGGAGGTTGTTTCGCCTGCGGGGCCATGGACCATCAATTTAAAGATTGTCCGAAGAAGAAGAACACCGGAGGGAGTTCGGGCTATAGGGGAAGCAACAGCAACAACAACAACAACGCCAAACTGACCATTGGAGGGCCGGTGCCACAGAACAAACCAACGGCACGGACTTTCAACATGACGGTGCAGGACGCCGTCGAATCAAAAGACGTGGTGTCAGGTATTATTCCGATCAATGATATAAATGCTTATGTATTATTTGATTCGGGCGCTACCTGTTCATTTGTGTCTGATGAATTCGCTAAGCGGTTAGAATTGCCTAGACAAAAACTAGAGAACCCAATGAACATAGAAGTTGCAAATAAAGAAGTGATTCCTGTAGAGTATGTACATAGAGACTGTTGTGCTGAAATCAGGGGTCAGAAGTTGAGTGTAGATTTAATTCCAATACGCTTGGGGGAGTTTGACGTTATACTTGGAATGGATTGGTTGTTTAACCATGGAGCTTTAATTGATTGTCAAAAGAAGTGCATACACCTTAAGACACCAAATAAGTCTAAGGTCGTATTTTATGGCAGCAAATCGTCAAGACAGTCATCTTGTCTGACGATGATGCAAGCCAAGAAATTATTAAAGAAAGGTTGTGTAGGGTATTTGGCTCATGTGGTTGATACACAAGTGGTGAGTCCCGAGATGGAGCAAATACCAGTAGTTAGGGAGTTTATGGATGTTTTTCCAGATGTATTGCCAGGCTTACCGCCGGACAGAGAAATAGAATTTGCGATTGATTTAGTACCGGGGACAGCGCCGATATCAAAGGCACCATATAGAATGGCTCCGGTAGAAATGAAAGAGTTGATGGTGCAATTACAGGAGTTGTTGGATAATAAGTACATCCAGCCAAGTGTTTCTCCATGGGGAGCACCGGTGCTGTTTGTAAAGAAGAAGGATGGATCGATGAGATTATGTATGGATTACAGAGAGCTGAATAAGGTGACAATTAAGAACAAGTACCCGTTGCCACGAATTGACGATCTTTTCGATCAATTGAAAGGGGCGAAGTACTTTTCAAAGATTGACTTGAGGACTGGTTATCATCAGTTGAAAGTCAGGAAGGAGGATGTACCCAAGACGGCATTCAGAACTCGATATGGGCATTATGAGTTTCTGGTGATGTCGTTTGGACTGACGAATGCGCCAGCCGCATTTATGGACATGATGAACAGAATATTCAAGCAGTACTTGGATAAATTTGTTGTTGTGTTCATTGACGATATTCTGGTGTATTCTAAAACGGAGGAGGAGCATGCTGAACACCTAAAATTGGTGTTGGAGATTTTACGGAAGGAGCAGTTGTATGCTAAATTTTCGAAGTGTGAATTCTGGTTGGAGAGAGTTCAATTTTTAGGTCATGTCATTGACAAGGAAGGAGTTTCAGTAGATCCAGCAAAGGTGGAAGCAGTGATGAATTGGGAGCAACCAAGGACGCCGACGGAGGTAAGAAGTTTCTTGGGGTTAGCGGGTTACTATCGGAGATTTATTCAAGATTTTTCAAAGATAGCAACACCGCTGACCAATCTAACGAGGAAGACGGTGAAATACGTATGGACGGAGAAGTGTGAGGAGAGTTTTCAGGAGCTAAAGAAGAGACTTAGTGAAGCACCTGTATTGACTTTACCGGACGATACGGGAGGTTTTACGGTCTACAGTGATGCATCGCACAAGGGATTTGGCTGTGTGCTTATGCAAAACGGCAAGGTCGTTGCGTATGCGTCCAGACAGTTGAAGGATTACGAGAAGGGATACCCTACCCACGACTTGGAGCTGGCTGCGGTAGTGTTTGCCCTTAAAATCTGGAGACATTATTTATATGGAGAGAAATGTGAGATATTCACGGACCACAAGAGTCTAAAGTATATCTTCACACAGAAGGAGTTAAATATGAGGCAACGAAGATGGTTAGAATTGATCAAGGACTATGATTGTGAAATTCTATATCATCCCGGCAAGGCCAACGTAGTAGCAGATGCTCTAAGCAGAAAGAGCAGGGAGAAATTGTTCATCTTGACAGATCAGGAACAATTGGTTCAAGAGATGGCTCGAATGGAGTTGGAGGTAAGAAATCCAAATGAGTCAATGGAAGTGGAAGCAAGCCCAACCTTACTAGATAGGGTGAAAGAGGCTCAAGACAAAGATGAAGAATGTGTCAGAATCAGGATGAGAATGACCGAAGGGGAAGAGGTCAAATTCAAGGAGGATAGCATGGGATTGCTAAGGTTTGAAAATCGTGTTTGGGTGCCGCTAGTGCCTGAACTACGAGAAGAGATTTTGCAAGAGGCCCACAGTACGAGATACTCGATACATCCGGGGAGTACGAAGATGTATCAAGATCTGCGTCAGCATTTTTGGTGGCCGAATTTAAAAAGGGAGGTCGCAGAATGTGTCAGCCGATGCCTAACTTGTCAAAGGGTAAAGGCCGAACATCAGAGACCAAGTGGATTACTACAGCCGTTAGAAATTCCTGAGTGGAAATGGGAGCATATCACAATGGATTTTGTGGTAGGACTTCCAGCAACACAGAAGGGATTTGACGCAATATGGGTGATTGTGGATCGACTAACAAAGTCAGCGCACTTTTTGCCGATCAAGATTAAGTTCAGTTTGGACCAGTTGGCTAAACTGTACATCAAGGAGATAGTTTCAAGACATGGGGTGCCGGTATCGATTGTGTCAGACAGAGATCCGCGCTTCACGTCAAAATTTTGGAGGAGTCTTCAAGAGAGATTGGGGACACAGTTGAGAATGAGTACAGCATATCATCCGCAGACCGATGGGCAAAGTGAAAGAACAATACAGACTTTGGAAGATATGCTCAGGGCCTGTGTGATGGATTTCAAGGGCAGTTGGGAGAACCATCTACCATTAGTTGAGTTTGCATACAACAACAGTTATCATGCAAGCATAGGCATGCCGCCTTACGAAGCATTGTACGGAAGGAAGTGCAGAACACCTCTATGTTGGGACGAGGTAGGAGAACGCCGACTGTTGGGACCGGAATTGGTCCAACAGACGGTAGAGATTATCAAGGTAATAAGAGCTCGGCTAGTAGCAGCTCAGGACCGTCAGAAGAAATACGCCGATTTACATCGACAAAAGCGAGACTTCGAAGTTGGGAGTTTTGTGTTCATGAAGGTATCTCCCTGGAAGGGGAAGATCCGATTTGGAAAGAAGGGAAAGCTGAGTCCGAGGTTCATAGGACCGTTCGAGATATTAAAGAGAGTGGGTGAAGTGGCGTACGAGGTAGCTTTACCTCCTGAACTGGAGCATATTCACAATGTGTTTCACGTATCAGTGTTGCGACCATACAAGCCAGACCACAAACATGTGATATCCTATGAGCCAATACAAGTCGAGAAAGACTTATCGTACGAGGAAATTCCTGTCCAGATACTAGATAGGAAAGAGCAGAAATTACGGAATAAGATTATACATTCTGTCAAAGTCCTATGGAGGAACCACAACGCTGAGGAAGCTACGTGGGAGCTTGAAGAAAAGATGAGGGCTAACTATCCGAATCTTTTTTAGTAGTTTAAATTGTAATTCCGGGGACGGAATTCTTATAAGGGAGGGAGAATGTAATGACCACGAATTTCATTATACATTGTAATTATAATTAATATATAATTAGCAATGAATTTAAAATTTTTGTACTAATAAAATGTGCATTAGATAATAAAATAGATGTACTTGTTCGTGCATATATTTAATTAAAGAATTAAAGCAAGGGTATAATTAATTAAAGCAAATCTAATTGGATTATATTTTTAATCCAAATGAGTTGTTAAACTAGGTCCAAGATATTAACCTAGTAGCCCATGTAATTAATTTAATTACTAGCCCATATAATTAATTAAACAAGCCCAATGCTTATTTTAATTAAAGTTAGCATAGTTATTTAAATGTTAGCCCAAAGTGTTAATTAAATTGAGCCCAAACCAATTCAATGGATGAGCCCAATATATTAATTTCCTAAGTCCAACATGGAGCCCAATAGGAAGTCAAAATTGGTCAACAATTGAACCCATGTATAGATATATTTGTATATGCATAAATACACATTAAAAGCTAGAAAAATAAAGGAAAAATGGCATGGAAAATACCATTTTGCTGATTTTTTTTTGGTCCCACTTGATGTTGCTTGATTTGCTAGATTGCTTCTCTTTTACACTAGATCAAAGTTGGCCAACAACTCTAGTCAATCAACTAGTCAATCACCATGTCAATCCATCAAATAGTAAGCTTGATTAGCCTTTAATTTGACCAACATAGATGAATTAGTGAGTTAATGGTGTGTTAGTAGATGGCTATAAAAGAAACACTCCACACTTGTTCTAGGTTGGTTAGTTCATTGCTAGAGAATTTTCTAGAGAGCAAAGTGTGAGCATTTGAGAGTGTGAGAAAATATTGAGAGCAAAATACTAAGAGAGGAGAAGGAGTTCTTGGTTCATGCCTTCAAACCTCATCACCTATTTTGGAAGAAAAAGAAAGATAGCCATTAAAACAAGGTAATGATTATTTTAAATGTAGTTTGTTTTTAAATTAAATAAATCATCATGTTAGTATAAACATGTTAATATAGTTATTAATGTGTAGTTGTAATATTTATGTCATGCTTGAGTTTAATATGTTTGGTTTGTATTTTAGTATATTTTATATGCTAAGATATGTATTTAATAGTGTGTAAACAAGTTTTGGAATTTATGTCCAAAAATATTTTTATAAAACTTAGGTTTGATGTTCTAATATTATAGAACATTAAATCATGAGAAAAACAAAGTTTGAATCACTCAAAATGGAGTTATATACAAAAAGTTATGATTTATAGTAGTTTATGTGATGTAAAAATTTTTATAAAAAAATATGTTATCAAATCATGAAAAATTAATTTTTTCATGTTATAAATTAATATAAGGTGAGTGGTAATTTTTTTGGATTTTTATTGAGGAGTTAAAGCTTACTTGATGGTATATTTTTATTTAAAATGTGTGTACCGGAGCACTGTTCACATTCTGCTTGGAAGAAAAAAAATTACACTGGCCGCGCAATGCGCGTCGCACTATTCACCGCCAGACACGGAGCCAAACGACGCCGTTTGGCGCATAAAGAAAATAACCTTCGCGCAATGCGCGGAAGCCGGTTACGGCTTCTCAAAACGGCACCGTTTTGGGCCGTAAAATCTGAAACGCGCGCAATGCGCGGTAGGAAAATTCCGGCGAAATTACCAGAATGCCCCTCCGTGTTTTTCTTGGCAGAATTACCATTCTGCCCTCGGTTCAGATTTCGACTTATTTACGGAAATGCCATTCGGGTTAAATTTAATTAATTTAAATATTTAAAAACTAAATTAAAATTATAACAAAAATAATTATAATACAAAAATAATATTGGGGAGGATATTTTTCATTAAGTTTAATATTTAAATATTTTAAATATTAATCTAGTTAGCTAAACCATGGTTAAGTTAAATAAATTTATTATTTGTTTATTATTTTAAATGTTAATAATAAATAAAGATGATAAATTAGCATTTATTATTTAATGCCCATTAAATAATACTTAAAGAGAGATAAAATTTATAAATTTATTATTTATTATTTAAATATTATTAAATAATAAATAAGGATAATTAGGTAATTAATTATTATTTAATTAGCATTAAATAACGATTAATGGAAATTAAGTTATTAGAGTAATAATTTATTATTTAATTTAAATAAAAAATAAGAATGATTTGATTATTATTTAACCTTAAATAATAATTAAAATTAATTAAATAATTAATTATTATTTAATTGACATTAAATAATAATTAAAGAGGATTAAGATTAGTAAACTATTATTTAATTTCCTTAATTAAATAATAAGTAAGGTTAATTACTTGGTTAATTATTGGTTGATTAACATTAAATTAAAGAAGGTTAAAACTAAGTTAATAATTATTTATTATTTAATTATAATTAAATAATAAGTAGGTACAATTAGTTATTAATTATTTTATATAATAACTAGAGTTAATTAATTAATTTCTATTTAATCAATATTAAATAGTAATTAAAAAGAGATTGAGTTAATAAAATAAATTAAATTTAATTAAACAATTATAATAAGTTGTTTAAAGGTTTAATAAGTGTCCAACACTTAAGAAAAATATTTTCTAACTTATTAAATTATTAACCTAATATGATTAAGGGTTTATAAGGTTAATAATATTGTTTTGACTAATGGAAATTATGTGTTAGTACTTATGTGTGGTAAATAAGTTCATTATCAAGCGTATAGTTATGCAAATACGCCGTGCTAATTATTAGACCGACTTTATTAATGTTAGGTCTTTCAAAGCAAGTAGTTAAAGCTAGACATTTATTGTAGCTGTGCAGACAGGCAAGTTTTCTACCCTTAAACTTGTATTTATTGTTGCAGATATTCTTCAACCGTATTTACATTTCAATTATTGTTTAGCAAGTATTCTACACCCGTAGTTACTTGACAGACCTTTGAGTGAATTAATTATCAAAAATTACTTCACATCATTATTGATTATTGTATTCGCACATAGTGCTTTTGCAAACTGTTTAAGAACGTCTAAGCTAATTGTTTCGGCTAGACAAATGCATGTTAAATTCATTTAATTGAATATTATAAAAGCTTATCCAAACCATTGGCTGGTGCGGATTCTTACAGTAAGACTGAGATAGAACAACCCTAGTTAAAGGGGATTTTTATTTGTCGGAGACCCGACAGTGCGCAAGAAAACTAAATGTGATGCATATACATAGGACATGAGAGGACTGATCCCCTCAAGTGTCCCGTTATTTTAACAAGGAGTCAGACATTGTATGTCTGTTCTACCTTAGTAGCAGTTCATGGTCATTAAAGACCACTCAGCAGTAAAGAGTCAATTCCTTCTTTTATTGAACATTGATTCTTGTTATCTTTCACAATTGCTATTGTTGAAACCTTGAAGTTATTTCCCTTCATCATGATATATCGTATGATTGTTGTTTATAAACTTGCGGAGCCATTTAGTTGCTCATTCTTGCTATATCATGACTATATTTCAGCCAATCCCGAAAGCTCTAAATCGAACAAAGGCAAGGGGAAAGCGAATGCTTAGTTTTAGTAATTGCATGCTAGTTTAAATTGCTGTTATGTAATTACTGTTGTAAATCTTTTGTATTTCCCTTAAGATATGTAATGTTACAATTTAAGGTTAATAGACCTTGGGAAGTGTAGCCTTTATATAAGGAACCTTTTGTATTATTCCGCGTAGTTTGAATACAATATATGTATTTCATTGTTGTTATGTATTGTACAGTGAGAACCAAACCCGAGGTTAAAGAACCCGGATTTGGGGTCGTCACATCTTGTATGTTATGCATAACATAATATGTCGTTTGGTTGATCCCCTTTCTATATCCATTGTAAATGGTTCTAAGTCGAACTACAAAGAACAGTTCAAGATCTAACCACCACTTAGTCTTGCTATGTTAAAATATTTTGTAATATCAATTGTTGTGCCATGAATCCTTACAATCTATATCGGTGTGAGTTCACTTATACGCTATGTGTTTAAGACTTGCTGAGCATTTTAGCTCACCCTTGCAAATAAACCTAATTTATAGACAAACCCGAGAGCTCCGGCTCAAAGAAGAAAGAAAGGTAGAAATGTATAGACTAGTTTACTGCTTTTCTTAATTGTTTTTAACTGTAGTCATAATGATATTTTTTTAATAAGAACAAGTTTCACACATGTAACCGAATATTATATAAATATTATCAAGTTTTATCACATTCTCTTGTTACGTCTTTACTTTGATTAAACATAGAATTGTTAAAACTTAACATAGTATTGATAATAATCTATTTATCTAGATGAGAATCGGTAAATAACTTGTGAGTGTTGTACATCCGAGACAGGACTAATCGATGTTGACTAGTCAAATCCATCGTTAGGTTCCTCGAACCCAGGTATAACTTGTTATTACTATTCTGAATGTCAGATAAGTAGGATTATTGATATGAAGATATATCACTATAACCAAATGTGTTTCGAGTGAAGGTTTTAACTAGTTGGGTAATGTCCTGTGCGGAAAGAGAATTTTGTACCGGACAAAGATACAACCATTTGTCACGAATAAAGATGCAAATATTTATCACGGGTGAAGATACCCACATTCACCACTAGATTCTCTGTTCCCAAGAGTCGTCGTAATGATTTAATGACGTGAATCTTGGAATACATAAAGTTATAGAATATCTAAATCTTAAGGATAAAATATTATGATTGAGTATTAAGTCCCTTGCATCGATTACAAGAACTTGGTATGAAATAATGAAAGATCTTTGTGAATTAAGATGAGAACTTTGTTTATGAATAAAATTTTTTATCTATAAACCTAATGATTTAGCATTTATAGTGAGCACCAAGTTAACTATAGTAAGTATAGTGATTTGGGGGCGTCACACTCGGTTTTTCGATAATAATCCCTTTATTAGGGTTGTTCGTTCTCAGTCTTAATATAAGAGTTCGTATCAACTACTGGTTCAGATTTACTTTAACAATATTCAAATGCTTGAATTCATACATGCAATGTTTAGTTGAACAATTAGCATAGATTAGTTATTAAACAATTCATCAATGACAGAACATAAATGTTTCGCAGTTCAATAATGAAACGGTCTTCAACTTCACGTAATTACGAATAATAACAATAATATCGAGATGGGTTAATTTTCAATAATTAAACCACTTAGGGATCTTGTAAAATAAATAAAAGTTTGGGTATAGAAAACTTGCATGTAGTGTAGTCAACTACTTACACAAGTTAACTTAACTCCCTTTGGAACGACCTATCATTCATAAGGTTGATTTTCCAATTAGTATATCACATAATAGTTCCTAATAATAACCTTTGAACAACTTTCTTATAAATTATCTATCATTTAGTCATACAATTAAACATTTAATAATTCCTTACACTTAGAAATATTAACATCCTTGGATAATATTTAAATCACTTGATAAACATCTTAATCAATTAATAACATTTAAGCCATCTTCTAATATTATTAACCGTTTAATAATATTTAAGTCATTTTCTAATATTATTAATAATTTGATAATATTTTATTATTTTTCTAATATTATTAATCATTTAATAATATTTTATTATTTTTCTAATATTATTAATCATTTAATAATATTTTATTAAGTTTCTAATAATATTAATTATTTAATAAAATTTTATTTATTTTCTAATATTATTAACCATTTGATAATATTTTATTAAGTTTCTAATCTTATTAATTATTTAATAATATTTTATTCATTTTGTAATATTATTAACCATTTAATAATATTTTATTAAGTTTCTAATATTATTAATTAATTAAGAATATTTTATTAATTTTCTAGTATTATTATTCATTTAATAATATTTTATCAATTTACTAATATTATTATACATTTAATAATATTTTAATTATTTAAATTAGTCTAATAATAATATTATTTAGTTTATATTTTTCTAACCCATTTTGGTTTTAAAAGATCTGACCATACCCGACTAGACTTATAAGGCTCGACCAGACCCGGATAATAATTTTTTTTATAAAAAATTTCGGAATAAGGCCCCGACCCTGTTTTTATACTACAAAATAAGGCCTCGACCCTTGTCCTGTAGAATCAAATTTTTTCACCTTTTTCTATATTTTCTAACGTTGACACTTTTGATTCAATCTTCAATAAAATAAAATATACACATTCAAATGACACCAAATTGTATTTATTATTTTCATAACTTAATGTTCTTCAAGATTTCATGGATCGATCACTTTTTCAAAAACATTTTTGACATAAAAATTAGGATCGACCAACTAAGGTTTTGGAAATAACATGTTTTACCATAATGACCATAACTTGGACATTTCACCACATTTTTTAAATATTCAAGTTGGATTATTTTATTACTCCTAGAGCTATCTTTCAAGCCATAAAACTTATAAAAACAACAACCACAACTCATTTTACAACACAACAAACCATATAACAAGTTAGAGTTTTTGCCGGAATACTCAATCAAAATCGTATTAAAGAAGGGATCGTGAAGTAATATCAATCGCAGAGCTCATTCTGAATCGTATAGAAAAGTTCAGATCATTGGGAAAAGAAATAAGATAGTAGAACAGGATCAGTCAAAATTCGTAAAGTTGATTGAAGAACAAGACTACCTCACATAGCTCATTATGGACCATGTAATTTAGAGTGAACAGTAAACTCAAAGAAGCATAATAAAGAGAAGCCTCAAAAGTCTAATAAAGATTGTAAAGTAGAACGAAGAGCTATGATTCAACACTACCAAAAAAGAACAAGACAGAAGTATGCATCTATGGAAAGAAGAGTGACAAAGAAGATATATCCACTAAGGACAAAAATCTCACTACAAGCCGAAGACTTCATGAATTGCGCTAAGGTAGGAAAAAGATGTCATTCCAAAATTAACATAAAAGTTCATAGAAAAATCAAGCATGCTCTAGCAGAAGTAAATATGAAAAGCTCACAGATAATGAATATATTGAAGTTCTCAAGATCGAAGTAGAAAGCTAAATCGAATCCGATTGTCGACGCCGGGATTTTCGCTCGTCTCGTTTTTTTTTTTTATATTAAAATATCCCTTTCCAATTTTAGCCTTTAGATTAAGATGTGACTTTTGAAAAGGGTCGGCTTAATGTCGACGGGTTTTGAAAGATCGATTTTATTATGAGCCAATTGACCAGAGTCGCCAGTTGGTATTTTTGAAATGGATGTACCAACTCATCCGAATTTTGTTTTCGTAATCGTAATGGCTCATATGTGACTCCGATTCAATTGGTCCGCAAACCGAGATTCATAGAGTTCGGGGGCTTGCTTAAGCGAGGGGAAGGTGTTAGGCACCCCCCGACTTCCGTGAAACACGGTTACCGCAATCTTGATATTTTCCTATCCTTTTTAAATCCTAAAATGTGTGGTTTGCGTGTGTGTGCGTGCGTGCCTAGATGAATGTTTGTGGTGCGTTTTGCATAAAAGTTCGCTTTTATTTTTATATGGCAAAAGTGTTATCTGGAAAGTGTTTTGGACGTTCTTTGACCCAAATGACGAGGCTTCGCTTTTTATAAGAAAGATTGATTTTAATTTCGAAAGCGTTGAGGGTTTTTTATTTAGATGTCATTTTAGAAAACAATAGTTTTAAACTTTTGTCAAATAGGAATCGAGACTATACATTGCCTTCTAACAGTTAATATAAATAAATCGAGGGCAACTTCTAGAACTCTTTAACCCTATGCACAAAGTTTAATGAAAACATTTATTTATTTGCAAAATCGTTTTTTGTGACGTTTTAAAACCAACTAAAGCCTATTCATCAATTATGGATTAAAGTTTACCAAAACACTTAACCTTTAAACCTCGTGAATCTAATATCCTAAATTTGCTTGATTTTATAAAATCTTTATTATTTGCCTTATTTTGAAAACCATTTTTTCGTGTCGTAAATTAAAACAAACATTCCAAAACGTGTCGGGGCTATCCATGGGCATGTGAGCCATCCAGACAACCCCAAACACCCACAATCACATATTTTATTATTATCACGGGGCCTTAACCCGATTTTCGACTCGATGTCGTTTTAAGGCCCAAAAATTTACATATTTACATAAAGGTGCATCGCGATCGTTACATACGTAAAAGCTAGAAAATAAACTAAAGGGATATCATTGGGAGGTTAGGAGGAGATTCTATCCGCAATAAATCCTCTCTAACCGTCCCTAATCCATAGATCCCAAAACAAATATCCACTACATTGGATCTAACTTTCAAATACACTAAAACAAACTATTTAAATAGCAATGCACCAAATATTTTCGGATCCACAGAAGATCCACCCAACAAACACAATAAGAACAAAATAAAAACTAGATCTACAAGATTTGATATATCAAACACAACGACGCTATGAAACTCGGATTTTTTACATTCCAAATGATGAAATAGATGATTCAACACTTGGAAACCAAAATAGGATACAAAGATTGTACAAAGGATGAAGAAATCTCACTCTTTGGAACAAACCCGTGGGTTTCTCTCTCTAAAATCTCGTTTCTCTCTCTACATTTCCGCCATTTTCTTCTTCTCCCGCGAGCTCTCTCTCTCTAAAAATCTATTTTTTCTCCTCTCTTTTTTCTCTCGGACGCAGATCTGGACGCTTAATAGAGTTCCGAAGGCAGCCGCAGGTGCAACTGCGGCTGGCCGCAGGTGCATCTGCGGCTGACTTCGCTGGCCGCCCGCGCCGAACCTCGGCTGTCGTGTGCCGCCCTCGAGCCGCGAACCTGCCCCTTTGTCGGTGGCCGCAGGTGCATCCGCGACTGTCCGGCTTGCTTTTCTCGATTTCCGTGCCGCGCGGTCTTAATTCGCCAATTTCTGCGGTATTATTTCGGAAGGCTGTATTTTTGCGATTCGGAAATCCCTGGGAAACGTGCCATTAGTCGTCGGACATCGTAAGCGGAGTGGCCATTAGTCGTCCTTTGTGGTCAGCTCAAGTTTTCTGGGTCAACTGTTCGCCTCGCCTCAAGTGACCGGATGCTCGTTGTCCGTTGTGGCGGCTTTGACCGTAAATCGCTGGAGTGGCTTTGTGTTGGGGTCCACCATTCTTTCCGCATGTCGGGTCAAATGACGATTCTGCCCTCCTGTCAGGGTTAGTGCAAAAGTACAAAATTTGGGTGTCTACACCGATCATTGAGTAAACACTATTGTCGAGCTGCTTCAGAATGCAAAGTTTCAATAGGAGTGGACAACCTCAGTATCATACCTATCAATAGGACGTACAGTCAATAACATTGACAGATGAATTCACTAGCAAAGAAGCAGCATGAAAATAACTGATTAGAAGAAGATAAGAAGCAAAAGACGAATCAACAAATTACTAGACACTGAACAAGAAGTCATGTGATGGCTGCAAATCATGAAGAGCAGATCAAGAATAAGAAAATAAACTAAAGCAAGAGCTGAGATAAAGATTCAATTGACAAGAGTACCGTTTTCAGACAAGCTCAAGAAAAATCAAACAAAGATCTCATGAAGAATGATGATATTGATATGAGAAGATCTAAGAAACATAACGTTCACTACATCAGAAGGAATGCACTAAACTGTGACAAGTGAAATCCACAATCTTGTAAAAAGACAAAGATTGAAATACATTTGCAGATACTGAAAGAAAAAATGAATGTAAGAAAGACAAAGGGCTTGCAGAGTCAAAGAACAAAGCTAATCATAAAGTTTATAGATTGTAAAGCAGATTGAAAAGTTCACGAAATTGTAAAACTCTAAGTTCATAAAGTTGACAACTGAAAAGAAGACTAGTAAAGCTGATCGCAGAGTAAAAGAAAATTTTGATCGTATGGTAAGATGACCAGATCGTGGAATTAAGAAAGAAACGCATTACAAGTTCATAATTGTATAGTAATATATGAACTGTATTACTAGTTCAGAATCGTATAGTAACATCCAAATCGTATTACAAGTTCAGAATCAAGCTGAATCGTATTGCAATTTGAATTGTATTGAAAGCTAAATCATAGTGCAAGTGTTGATTCATATTAAAAGTACAAGATAGCATAGTACAAGTTGAATCATATTGCAAGCTCAGCTTGTAGTACAGAATCATGATCCTACTACAAACTTAGTTCGCATAGTGATGTCAAGATTGTATAGAAAGATTATATTTGTATTCGTATTGCGAAGACTTGATCGTATAGAAGAAGGAAGATCATATAAGAACGTTAATCATATTGAAGCTCTAATCGTATTATAGAATCTTTACTATACGATCAGTTCATTTAGTAGAGTGAAAGTTGTTACACTACTAACAATGGACATGTCACAGATTGAAGAGCCTAATATAATTTCTCCAAGTCAAAGTTGAAATCTGGAAATCAGAGCGTATTCGTGTCTACTGGCTAGTGATTTTGGAAACATCAGTCGACCGTTGGATGCATATGATGGAGATCAAGAGAATATGTACAGTATGATGTCATCCACCTGGTTACCACTTTTAACATACTAAAAATAAAGACAGAGCTGAAATGTTTGTATCAAGATCTTTTAAGATCAAAGTTTTAATTGGAATGTCGACTACTTTCCAATGGATAATTTAAACAATACATCTCTATATAAATAGGTAAACTTATTTGAAATTTAAAATTGGAGCAAGGACTAATATTACAAGATCAGGGTCAATGAAGGGATGATGAGACTGCCATTAGAGAGAGAGAGAGAGAGAGAGAAAGAAAGTAGAACCTTTAAATTGTAAAGTTCAAAAAAAGGAAAGAAGAGAAAGAAGAAGAAAATTGATCTGCAGAATGAACATATCATCAACCCAAAGTTTGTAAACACCTTGGAGGATCAACTAAAGAGTGATAAGATCATAAGAAAAAAAGACACATTAAATGGCTACACAGATTAATGTCAAGAAGTAATCGCCCAGCTTCTCAGTTCTATTAGTGAAGAAGAACTTAATGCCAACTTAGCAGTACCTCAACTACCTTCATCAACAACTTTAGTAAAATGAGACTTAGTGACTCACTTGATTTTAAGTGAATCAGACCCGCAGTGGAATGGACTAAGTGTCTAGTGGAATAGTTCTCAATGAACCAGGGCTTAGTGACCTTTATTGAGACTTAGTGACTTGAAGAAATTTTTGTGATTCAGTGTTGTAACAGATTTTAGTGATCTTACTGCAAAGATCGAGAATATCCTTAGTGGATTCCCTACCAGAAGTGCAGAAGAGTGGACTAGGAGATCTTTGTGCTCCGAGCCGCTTAAAATTCTTATGTCTTTTACTACTTGCATTACAACTACTTTAACTGTTTTAACAGTTTTATATCCTGCAATGATATTTCAGTAGCATAGCATAAAACCAGAACTACATATTTATAATCTTAGATCAAGGAAAGGTGTTTTTATTAAATTAACTATTCCGCTGCAATTACAAAGTAAATAATTTGATAACTGAGTTTTGAAACAATTAAATGATCTATTCAACCTCCCTTCTAGATCACTTTTGTGCCCTTTGAGAAATAACAATTGATATCAGAACAGGTTCTCTTGATCAAAGCTTAACAGCTTAAGTAGATTCTATGACACACATCTAAAATCAATTTTTGAAATGAAAATTCATGTTTGGGCAACTTAGTTAATTTGTTTACTAAAATGTTTAAGTGATTGAAGTTATGTATGTAAGTCTGTATTAAGAGGCGTTAGAGGATTTTTTTTTGTCACTCTAGACAAGCAAGGAAAGAGTTACTCGTATGTCTTAAAGGATACCTGATCAAAGGCATGATCACTAAGAAGTCTCAGAAGCCTCATCAGGAAAACATGGAAGTACTACAACTAGTGAGGAATCACTCTTGGTGCATCATAATGAAATAATTTCAAAAATGAGATATTCAACATTCTTCTCAAACTCTTGAAGAGTCCTTGACAAGGTGCTCAATGAAGGACAACTCTTTAGTATGCCAAGCCTTAATCTTATTAAAGAGAGATCATGACATTGTCATCAAAGTTACAAAAATATTATTTAATAACTCTCTCGTTAAGGGAATTATGTCAGAGCCGAATCTAAGGTGATGATAAGTGGATTTTATACCTATGTATTGACTATCTTTTACCTTAATATTTTGCGAGTTATTAAGTATTTCATATTAGTTTTAAGTATTTTATGTTTCTTTTATGTGTTTTGATGTTATTTGGTAGGAATTGGAGTAAAGGCTTGGTGGATTAAAGTTTGAAGTTGCTATACTTGCATTTTCAGCTCTCCAATTACGCAACAATTACTTCAGGCCTGATTTTGACCTTGATCTAGGAGGAATTTGTCAAATCCTAAAACATGAAAGTTGCATATATACTTCTCATCTTTTTGAAATATATTGAATCATCTCAATTGGAGTTCATATGTGCCATTTTTCCAACTAATGCTGAAGCAGCCAAAATTCTAGAATTTTAGGCGACGAACAAAACTGTCGCTATAGGTGAGCACAATTGCACCCGAGTGAGCGCAGGTGCTCCCAAACAAGTTTTCTAAAAAAATAAAAGGAGCACAACTGCGCTCTAGGGCTCCGCAGCTGCGCTCGGGACGCGGCCAGACCATTTTTTGATGCGTTTTTTGCATATTTTTGACTCCAAATTAAATTTGGGTGTCCTTCTATGCTAGGATTTGGACTTGTAACTTATCAATACACTATGAGAATCTTATTTTTAGGATATTAGAATAGAGATTAACATAGTTAGGATGAGATTAGAATAGGAAATCAAGGTTTCTATCAAGATCTAAAGAAGGATTCACACAAGGATTCAAGATTGAACGAAAGAATTGGAGATCGCGCTTCAAGACTAAGATCTTTTCTCTCTAAATCTTTTCTTTTAATTATTGTTATCCTTGGGATGATATCTAACAATATGAACGTGTTTTCTTCTTTAGTTATGGGCTAATTTTATATTAAGATTGCAGTGGAACCCAATGTCTAGTTTGTATTAATTCTCTTCCTTTTTGATTATATAGGATTATATATGAATTGTTTATCATATTTTGCGCATAAAAGTATTAATTAATTGAAACAATTAATATCTTAGTCTATATGAAATTGGGAAATGGATTATAGATTGGATTTAAATATTTTTGTGCTAAATATTTATAAGCGTTCATGTACTAATTAATTAATTGTAGATAATTATTGGGATAATCTATATAAAATTAAAAGATGGAGTATAGATTTAGATTTGAATATGATAGCATATGTTCATAAAATCTGAAAGGGTTTATATGATTAGTATATAGGATATGTGTGACAACCCCAAATCCGGGTCCCTTGAATCTCAGATCCGGTTCAACACTAGTACTTCATTTTCCTTATCATCCATGACTTACAACAATATTATAATTGCTAAATAATCATTTATTTAAAACTTTACAACATCTCTTTCTATTCCAGAATCGAAATATTTTTATATTCCTAGTATGCCTCAATATCATATATGATACGATATTCTATTACAATCAATTTGAGTATTTAATACTCATATTACGTACCAACCAATTGTTATACTGCACAATCATTTTACATGTCCAATTCAGAATGATATTTACAATAGTCGTATTAGACCTTCAGTGAATGTGATATGCATTCTTGTTTCTTGATCTTTATCAAAAATCTCGAATAACTTCCACTATCTGAAAATGTTGGTTTTAAGCAAGAGTGAGCACGACGGCTCAACAAGTTTAACAGCTACACATAACACATTACATGATTCACATATTATACATACTCTGCATTTTATTCTTAAGTCATGCATTTCATGTTTTTCATGTTATGAATGCTTCATACTTCTTATGCATCACATATACTAACCAACTAGTCTCTAGCAATTCATGCTTCATATTTCATATGTAATCATAACTCATGCTTTTCACATATCACAAATATCATCAATAAATCTGCATATCAATAATATAAAATCACGTTGTAGCATATTAATGCACATAGAAACAAGTTTTGAAAAATTTGTCTGGTTCGCTTCTACCGTTTATGCTTATTTGCGTCTTTCGTTCAACCTACAATTTATATATAAAATCGACATAATCATTAGTTACAATGACTATTAATTAGTCTTAACTTAAGACCTTAACTTCAATTTATTAACTCTTTAATTGTCCAACAAATGAAATCTTAAGTTCCGGACAAAAATCCTAGTCCAAATACAGTTCGGACATATCGGGTACGCTTAACCAACTTACGCCTTCACTACACATTCTTCACACGACTTACTTTTAATAAGTTGTCTATTTACATTAGTTTAATTAAATTAAACTTTCTTCTTTTACATAACATAATAATTTGGACATTTAATAATGTACCAAATACCTCAAGATATTATCTACCTTTGATAATATACAACTACATTCAAATATTATTAACCATTTAATAATATTTTAATCAATTATTAATATTATTAACTATTTAATAATATTTTGATCTCATACTAATACTATTAACCATTTAATAATATTTTAATTATTTATTAATATTATTAACCATTTAATAATATTTTAATCACTTATTAATATTATTAACCATTTAATAATATTTTAATCTCATACTAATATTATTAACTATTTAGTAATATTTTAATCAATTATTAATAATATTAACCATTTAATAATTTTTTAATCACTTATTAATATTATTCATCACTTAATAATATTTTAATCACTTACTTATATTATTAATTATTTAATAATATTTTAATCATTTATTAATGTTATTCATCATTTAATAACGTTTTAATCATATACTAATATTATTGATCATTTAATAATATTTTAATAATTTTCAAATAATACCAATAGTTAACTTTTTAATTGTGTTAACATTAGTCTTTATCTTAAACATTTAGCTACCATTTAGTCACTAATAGACTCTCACAATAGTTTACATTTATTTCAATAGTGTAATTACTTTTTGTTAAGTTTTACAATGCTCGACAAGCGAAACTTTCAGTTTTAAACAAGTCTGGACTAAAAGAATTAATTTTTGACAAGCATGGCGTAAAGACGCCGCTCCAAGGCATTTCTGGGGCGTATCTACTGTGACGACCCCAAATCCGGGTTCTTTAACCTCGGGTTTGGTTCTCACTGTACAATACTTACTGACAATTAAATACATATATTGCATTTAAACTTCGCGGAATAATACAAAAGGTTCCTTATAAAAAGGCTACACTTCCCAAGGTCAATTAACCTTAATCGTAACATTACATATCTTAAGGGAAATACAAAAGATTTACAAAAGAAATTACATAACAGTAATTTAATCTAGCATGCATTAACTAAACTAAGCGTTTGCTTTCCCCTTGCCTTTGTATTGTTTAGAACATTCGGGCTTAGCTGAAATATAGTCATAATATAGCAAGAATGAGCAACTAAATGGCTCAGCAAGTTTATAAACAACAACATAAGATATATCATGATGAAGGAAAATAACTTCAAGGTTTTCAACAATAACAATTGTGAAAGATATCAGGAATCAAAGTTCAATATAAGAATGGATTGACTCTTTACTGCTGAGTGGTCTTTAATGACCATGAACTGCTACTAAGGTAGAACAGACATACAATATCTGACACTTTGTTAAAAATAACAGGACACTCGAGGGGATCAGTCCTCTTATGTCCTATGTATATGCATAACATTTAGTTTTCTTGCGCAAATTCGGTTACCCAACAATATAAAAATCCCCTTTAACTAGGGTTGTTATTTCTCAGTCTTACTATAAGAATCCGCACCAGCCAATGGTTTGGATAAACTTTTAAAATATTCAATTAGATGAATTTAAACATGCATTTGTCTAGCCGAAACAATTAGCTTAGATATTCTTAAACAGTTCGTAAATTACTGAACTATAACATTTGCAAAGGCACTATGTGCGAATACAATACCATAATGATGTGAAGTAATTTTCGATAATTAATTCACTCAAACGTCTGTCAAATAAATATGGGTGTAGATACTTGCTCAACAATAATTAAATTGCTAAATGTAAATAATGTTGAAGAATACTTGCAACAATAAATACAAGTTAGGGTTAAGAAGAAACTTGCCTCGTGCGTTGTTTACGGCTAACCAATTTAATTTAACAATCCTTGAACGGACCTAACAATTAAATCAGTTTAATCTTAAATTAGTATCATATACTTATAAGTATAATGACCTTTATAACTCTGGCAAACCACATAATTGAATAATTACGGGTATTTAAACACTTAGGAAATATTATCATTATTTGATAATATTTCATACACAAAGAACCTATATTAATTATTTAATATAGTTCATATACCTATCTAATATTATTAATAATTTAATAATATTTTATTAGTCTTGTAATATTATTAATCATTTGATAATATTTTATTAGTCACTTAATATTATTAATCCTTTAATAATATTTTATTATTCTTCTAATATTATTAATTATTTAATAATATCTTACTATCTTATTAATATTATTAATCATTTATGTCGATGCCGGGATTTTCGTCGTTTCGTGTTTTAATAATTAAAAAGTCCTTTCCAATTTTAGCCTTTTGAATTAAATGTGATTTTGAAAAGGGTCGGCTTAATGTCGACGGGTTTTGAAAGATCGATTTCTTTATGAGCCAATTGACCAGAGCCGCCAGTTGGTATACTTGAAATGGATGTACCAACTCATCCGAATTTTTGCTTTCGTAATCGTTGGCTCATATGTGACTCCGAGTTAATTGGTCCGTAAACCGAGATTCATAGAGTTCGGGGACTTGCTTAAGCGAGGGGAAGGTGTTAGGCACCCCCCGACTTCCGTGAAACACGGTTACCGCAATCTTGATGTTTTCCTATCCTTTTAAATCCTAACATGTGTGTGTGCGCGCGCGTGTGTGTGCCTAAATGAATGTTTGTGGTGAATTTTCGTTTAAGAGTTGCTTTGATTTTTTATATGGCAAATGTGTTTTATCGATAAAGTGTTTTAGACGTCTTTTGACCCAAATGATAAGGCTTCGCTTTTTACAATGAAGATTGATTTTAATTTGGAAACCGATGAGGGTTTTTTATTAGATGTCATTTTTTGAAAATAATAAATTTTAAACTTTTGTCAAATAAGAATCGAGACTATACATTGCCTTCTAACAGTAAATATAAATAAAATGAAGGCAACTTCTAGAACTCTTTAACCCTATGCACAAAGTTTAATGAAAACGTTTATTTATTTTTTACGAAAACATCTTTTATGACATTTTAAAATCAAATGGAGCCTTCTTGTCAAACAAGGATCAAAATTCGCCAAAACTCTTACTTTTGAAACCTCGTGAATCTAATATCCTAATTTGATCATTTTTAGAAAATCTTCATCGTTTGCCTTATTTTTGGAAAATCGTTTTTTGTGTCGTAAATCAAAATAAGCATTCGAAAACATGTCGGGGCTATCCATGGGCATGTGAGCCATCTAGACAACCCCAAACATCCACAATCGCATATTTTTTATTATTACGGGGCCTTAACCCGATCACGATTTGGTATCGCCTTAAGGCCCGATATTACATATGTACAACCATTAATCCTATCTAATGATTACATACACCCAAAAATGTCCATCATCGGGATTTGATCACCACGATCTCCTCCCTAGGCTCACAGTTACCCAAATCACTGCATAACCAATACTACGACAGAATCTAACAATACTAAACTCATTACGGTACTATATGAATCACAAATCTCAATGCCAACACTACAACTATCTATGAACACAACGAACGATATATCACCGTACGGATGTCATCGGGGCATTAGGAGGAAGTTACGTTCCAATGGAACCCTCGCTAACGACCCCTAACCCACAGATCATCATTAATACAACAACAAACTATGCTAAACAACCCCAACACACAAGATTATCACATTAATACAAACAAAAAAAATATCAAAAGAATCACCCTTTTCACCTTGCAAAATGCCGATTAAAGCTTTTTATTTCACAAATCGGACAACACCACAAGAACACTCGACTAACTAGCAAGAGAATGTAAATATTTCACTCAAATCTAACCAAGAACAACACTCTTCTCTCTCCTCCCGCGAGCTTTCTCTCTCTAAAAACTCTATTTTTCCTCTCTTCTCTTCTTCTCGGGTGGAAATGGCCGCTGTATAGAGTTCAGCAGGCAGACGCAGGTGCATCTGCGGCTGACTACTGTGGCCGTCCGCGCCGAATCCTCGGTTGCCGAGTTGTCTCCTCGAGCCGTGCACTGTCCCATTTGTCGGTGGCCGCAGGTGCATCCGCGGCTGTCCGGCTTGCTTTTCTCGATTTCTGTGCCATGCGGTCTTAATTCGCCCATTTCTGTGGTATTATTTTGGAAGGCTGCTACCTGCTGTATAAACTGTTCTTTGTGCTTGGCTTCCAGGGGGCGCTGCCCCCTTCCACCCCCGCCAGCTCACCGGCAAGCTTGGCAGCCGCTCGCTCACCGGGGAGCGAGACCCCCGAACATTATAAGCGTAGTGGCCATTAGTCGCTTCTTGGGATCAACTCGGGTTTTCCTGGATCAATCGTTTTCCTTGCCTCAAGTGACCGGATGCTCGTTGTCCGTTGTGGCGGCTTTTGACCGTAAATCGTTGGGGTGGCTTCGTGTTGGGGTCTACCCTCATTTTCGTATGTCGGGTCAAATGACGGTTTTCCCTCCTGTCAGGGTTAGTACACAGGCGCAAAATTTGGGTGTCTACAGCTGCCCCTCTTTATCATGTTTATGGAATGAAATATGAAATGGACATGATAAAGAAGTAGGCACCCGATGCATGAGAATGCCAATACATATTTAACGATGCTGCACACACGTTAAAATGATGCGATGTCACATTCAATATGTTCATGTAGAGGCTATTTTCAAAGTTACGAATGAACACTGCCCGGGTCTCATATCCGGCGGGTCATTTTGAAAGGTCAGGTATCGCTTCTGACTGGTTGTTTTTGACTTGGTCAGGTATCGTTTCTGACGGGTCGTTCTTGAATTGGTCAGGTATCGTTTTTGACTGGTTGTTTTTTGAATTGGTCAGGTATCGTTTCTAACTGGTCTTTTTTTTTTTTTGAATTGGTCAGGTATCGTTTCTGACTGGTCGTTTTTGAATTGGTCAGGTATCGTTTCTGACTGGTCGTTTCTGACTGGTCGTTTCTGAATTGGTCAGGTATCGTTTCTGACTGGTCGTTTTTTTGAATTGGTCAGGTATCGTTTCTGACTGGTCGTTTTTGAATTGGTCAGGTATCGCTCTGACTGGTCGTTTCTGAATTGGTCAGGTATCGTTTCTGACTGGTCATTTTTGAATTGGTCAGGTATCGTTTCTGACTGGTCGTTTTGAATTGGTCATCCGGTTCTAAAATCTTGTATCTTAACGTGGGACAAGTTACATGTTGACTCGGGGTACCAAAAGGGGAGGCAAAAGGGCACCGAGACCAGCCGCAGGTGCATCTACGGCATCTGCGGCTGGGATCGGATCCTATTTCAGATCGCGACCCCCACAATCTGCTCACTTTTTCACTTTTTCTTACTCTCGTTTTCGGTTTTCCTCGTCCCCTACCCGGCTTTTTCGTCTTTTGGACAACTTTTGGCAAAATCTGCTCCGATTAAATCAATCTACGCACTTCGGGTAACGTTTTAACTCCTTTTTCATTGATTTTCGCTTTCGTTTGGCTATGTATTTACTTGTTTAAATATTTTAATTTTAGCAATGCATTCTTATATGAGATATTTGTGTTGGAAGTAGCATAGATAAACAATGGGTTTTGCAGACATGCTTTATTTACTTTGAAAAATCATGGTTTTAGTCATTTTATGCTCATGATGCATCATTTTCACTTGCATTAGGGATTTGTTGGTTGCCTGACTTGATTAAACATGCCTGATAGTGCATGGGATGTCCATTTTACAAACGAAACTCTGCCGAAATTTCAGAAAATCTAGCGCACCCCTAGGGACTTATTTATGCATTTTCAATTTTCAAACATGTCATGCTGTCCTATGATTTTTAGCAATATGCAATAAGATTTTTTTTTGAAAGATAACGAGCTAAGGATGTACCTCATTTTTTTTGAAAGATAACGAGATAAGGATGTACCTCCTTTGTAGCAATATGCAATAATATTTTATTCATCTTCTAATATTATTAATCACTTAATAATATTTTATTTATTATATAATATTATTAATCATTTAATAATATTTTATTCATTATCTAATATTATAAATTATTTAATAATATTTTATTAATCTTATAATATTATTAATCATTTAATAATATTTTATTCATCTTCTAATATTATTAATCACTTAATAATATTTTATTTATTATATTACCCTTTATTTATTACTTAATAAATAATTTAGTTACTATCTCTTTTCATTTTAACTATTATTTAATATTAATTAAATAGTAATTAATCACCTTCATGACTCCTAATTATTATTTAATATACACATAATAAATAATTATATAAATATTTTTTATTGGGTCACAAATTAATTATAGTAATTTTAAAATATTTTTACCCATTTTGGTCTTAAATGATTTGAACCGGCCCGTTTAAAACGAACCGACCCGACCCGAAAATAAAAACAATCCGCCTGTGAACAGTGACGAGGGCCCCGACCCTCCAAATAACAAAGGAAGGAGAACCCCGACCCTTGAGTGGCAGAATCTGTAAGATTGCCATTTTCAGATTTTCCAACTTTTGCTCATTTGATTAAAACTTGAATAAAATGAAATCTACAAATCCAAATGACCTCAAATTGGTTTTGTTGGATTCGTATTTTCTTGAAGTACAATATTCTATCATTGAAACACATTTTTGGACATGTAAAGATCACGAAAAAGGGGGTCAAAGTGAACTATTGTGCATTAGGGTTTTTAACTGACATGTTTTGCGGTAAAAGTCGTAACTTCTTCATTTTTCTATATTTTTGAGAGGTTCAAGTTGGGTTTTCTTTAAAACTCATATATCTAACTTTCTAGCCATAAAAATCCAATTTCCAACTTGTACATTTCAAACTACAACATTAAACATCACATAATTAGTTAGGGTTTTACCGGCAAAGTTCGATACGAACATTTCTACCATTTTTATGCATTCCACACATACCAAATCATGTTATAAACACATAAAACTATCAATATACATATATTACATAGCTAAAGACTTCTAGATCATCAAAATAAGTTTTGATCGGTTAAAAATAGATTTTAACCGTTCAAAAACTATCTAGACTACAAAAATAAAATTTAAGAAGATTAGAGCAGTTTTAAACCTTTGAGTTTTGAATGCTCTCTTCCTCTTGACTATGAACTTCACTAGTGACTCCACCTTGGCTACTAGATGCACTCCTAGTGTATTCCTTCTCAAGCTCCCTCTTGCTCTCTATTTTTTTTTCTCTCTAAGAAAATGAATAAGGAACAGACTTTTCTCCACACAAGAGAAGCTCTTATTTATAGCCAAGGGTTATCATCCAAATATGTAGACATATATATTCTATATGTATACAAATCTCCTAGCTCATCTTATCTTTTATCTTCACTTAGCTAAATTTTAGGAATTTTCCTTACAAAAAGGACTTAGGTTGGTAGGAGTTGGTGGCTTGTTCAATAATTCTTGGACCCAAAACTACATAACACCAAATTTGAAATCCACACTCATATTAACTCCACATGTGCCGGCAGTTCCTCAAAAATTGGACCAATATCCCTACTTATTACATAGATTATATATACACACACACACACACACATTCATATAATGTTTGACCATGATTTTGACTTCCTTTGGACTCCACATTGGACTTGAAAATAAATTTTATTGGGTTCATTCAATTAAATTATTTGGGCTCAATTTATATAACACATTGGACTAACATTTAAATAACTATGCTACCTTTAATTAAAATAAGCATTGGGCTTGTTAAATTAATTACATGGGCTAGTAATTAAATTAATTACATGGGCTACTAGGTTAATATCTTTGACCTAGTTTAACAACTCATTTGGATTTAAAATATAATCCAATTAGATTTGTTTTAATTAATTATACACCTTGCTTTAATTCTTTAAATAAATATACGCATACATAAGTACATTTATTTAATTATCTAATGCACAATTAATTAGTACCAAAAAATTTAAATTCATTGCTAATTATTTATTAATTAAAATTACAATGACTAATGAAAGTTGTGGTCATTACATTCTCCCCCCTTATAAGAATTCCGTCCCCGGAATTACAAATTTAAACTACTAAAAAAGATTCAGATAGTTAGCACTCATCTTTTCTTCAAGCTCCCACGTAGCTTCCTCAGTGTTGTGGTTCCTCCAGAGGATTTTGACAGAATGTATAACCTTATTTCGTAATTTCTGCTCTTTCCTATCTAGTATCTGGACAGGAATTTCCTCGTACAATAGATCTTTTTCGACTTGTATCGGCTCATAGGATATGACATGCTTGTAGTCTGGTTTGTATGGTTGCAACACTGATATGTGGAACACATTGTGAATATGCTCCAGTTCAGGAGGTAAAGCTACCTCGTACGCCACTTCACCCACTCTCTTTAATATCTCGAACGGTCCTATGAACCTCGGACTTAGCTTCCTTTTCTTTCCAAATCGGATATTCCTCTTCTAGGGAGATACCTTCATAAACATAAAACTCCCGACTTCGAAGTCTCGCTTCTGTTAATGTAAATCGGCGTATTTCTTCTGTCGGTTTTGAGCTGCTACTAGTCGAGCTCTTACTACCTTGATAATTTCTACAGTCTGTTGCACCAATTCCGGCCCCAACAGTCGACGTTCTCCTACCTCATACCAACATAGAGGTGTTCTGCATTTTCTGCCATATAAAGCTTCGTAAGGCGGCATGCCTATGCTTGCATGATAACTGTTGTTGTATGCAAACTCAACTAGTGGCAGATGGTTTTCCCAACTGCCCTTGAAATCCATCACGCAGGCCCTGAGCATATCTTCCAATGTCTGAATTGTTCTCTCACTTTGCCCATCGGTCTACGGATGATACACTGTACTCATTCTCAACTGTGTCCCCAATCTCTCCTGAAGACTTCTCCAAAATTTTGACGTTGTCGACGCCGGGATTTTAGTCGTTTCGTTTTTTAATATTAAAATCCCAATATTAAAAGCCCTTTCCATTTTTTAACCTTTAGATTTAAGATGTGATTTTTTTCAAAAGGGTTGGCTTAGTGTCGACGGGGTTTCGAAAGGTCGATTTTTTATGAGCCAATTGACCAGAGTCGCCAGTTGGTATATTTAAAAATGGATGTACCAACTCATCCGAATTTTGTTTTCTCGTAATCGCTGGCTCATATGTGACTCTGAATTAATTGGTCCGTGAACCGAGATTCATGGAGCTCGGGGGCTTGCTTAAGCGAGGGGAAGGTGTTAGACACCCCCCGACTTCCGTGAAACACGGTTACCGCAATCTCGATGTTTTCCTATCCTTAAAAAATCCTAAAAAATGTGTGAGTTGCGTGTGTGTGCGTGCGTGTCTAGGTGATTTTTGTGGTGAATTTTTGCGTGAAAATCGTTTTATAAAAACGTGCTTTGTCGAAAAGCGTTCAGACGTCTTTTGACCCAAATGACAAGACTTCGTCTTTTATAATAAAGATTGATTTTAATTTCGAAAATGATAAGGTTTTAATTGGATGTCCTTTTTAGAAAACAATAGTTTTTTAACCTTTTGTCAAATAGGAATCGAGACTATACATTGCCTTCTAACAGTAAATTAAAATAAAATAAAGGCAACTTCTAGAACTCTTTAACCCTATGCACAAAGTTTAATGAGAACGTTTATCTATTTTTCCGAAAACATCTTTTATGACATTTCAAAACCAAATGGAGCCTTTTCGTCAAACGAGGATCGAAATTCGTCAAAACTCTTAATTTTTAAACCTCGCGAATCTAATATCCTAATTTGGTCGTTTTTTTAGAAAAATCTTCATCGTTTGCCTTATTTTGGAAAATCGTCTTTTGTGTCACAAATCAAAACAAGCATTCAAACGTGTCGGGGCTATCCATGGGCATGTAAGCCGTCTAAATAACCCCAAACACCCACTGTGACACCCCAAGATTTAACAAGAATTTTAAATGAGGATTATGTTTAATTAAGTAAAGATTATTAGTCAAAATCTAGTGTTGAATGACAAATGTATTAAGGAATGATTAAATGCAAATTATTATGTGATTAATATGTTATAATGACCTGTGTGGTTGAAATGGTATAGAAGGACTTTAAGTGTAAATGTGGATTTATAGATCTATTATGGATCAGTTAGCTATATAAAGTGTATTAGTGATATGTCAGCTAATGAATTATAATAAAGATGAATGATGGACGGTAATGTCTACATTAAGACAATTTGAAAGGATTTATCGTAAGACACGATGTTAGGTGTCAACAAGTAATAGATTGATGTTGTGTACATGGATATTATGTGAATATGTATGTATGGCAGAGAATAAGAAATCGTATGATCTAATCGGTTTATTAAGGAATATTAAGGATTTGATATGTGAATAGTTGAAGTTTACCAAATAATAGATATATATTGGATTGAAATAAGATAGTTTTGTATATGATGCATAAATACAAAATATGATACCCCGAAAGTACGTAGAAGGAATGTAGATAGTATGTGTGTTGAGAATTAGCATATGTGTGTAAAGTAAACGAATCAATGGACGTTAACGTTGAAATTATGACATTACGAATTTAAAGGAAAATGATAATGGTGAATTTTGATAATTTGATCGAGGTTCGCTTCTCGAGAAAGCGTTTTATGAAAAAGGTGAGTAAAACGACTATTTGAAATGTTGAAAATTGGAATTTATTTATTGAGGAATCAAAAGGTTCATAGAAATTAGAATTTAAGGAATAATATGAAATTTGGCAATTTTGTGAATTATTAATATTAAGGAAATTCGATGCTCAAAGTGTGACAAGCGATATGGGACAAGCAAATTATAGATTATTTGATGATGGAATGAAATTCAAACATAATGAAACAAGTTGGGATAAAAATGGACTTGAATTGGTGCAAAAATGAACAATTGTGAATTTAAGGGATTAAATTCTCTAGATTTTTGGTATAATGACCAAAGTACCCATGACAATGTTAGAAATGACATATGTGTCCTAAATTGGTGGAATGACTATGTTGTCCTTGGTTAGACATGTGAATTGACATTATAAGGCCTTACCATGCATGAGTTAACTAACTAAGGTGTGGTTAAGTGATGGAAATTATATACAACACTTATGTAAATAAGTTTTCAGCATTATTCATTTTGGTTCATTCGAAGTTGGTTAGCAAGAGAGCTCAAGAGAGAGAAAAGAGAGAAAGAAGAAGAAGAGAGCTAGGGCTCCATGAAAATTGAAGAAATCATGAAAGATCCAAGAGTAAAGGTGGTCAAGGAGAGTTCATAGGCCATCAAAGTAGAGCTTGGAGTTCTAGCAAGCTTGTTAGTAAGATATGGAAGAGCTACAAGAAGGTATAATCTTGTTCTTGTTTTAAAACTTGAAGTTTATGTGATTAAATTCAAAAATATGTGAAGCCATGCAAGTATTCATGGTTAAAAGTGAAGGTTATGTGAGTTTTATGTGTTTTATGTTGAGATTTAAAGAAATCCTAGGCTTGAAAGTGGTGTTGCAAATGTGGTGCACTATTCATGCATGAAATTAAGCTAGAAATCATGATTTAAGGCATGATCATGTGTTAAATGTTGTTAGATTTGATGAAAACATAGTTATAGAGGTTGAATATGTTTGATTCATGGAAGATTTCATGTTAGAAAGCATAAAAGATGCATCAAAGGTTAAAAGGTATGATTTATGTAAAGAAATTGCAATATTAGGCTATACTTTGTGTATAGACAACGTAATAATCTGTAAAGTGTTTTGAAAGATGCGTATAGAAGTGATATGGGCTTACAAAGTGGTTAAATGTGTATGTGATAACCTATGTGAAGCATAGAGTCCAAAGATTTAAGATTGGTTTAAGGATAGAAATAAGTAAAGTTGACAAAGTGCTATTAATGTGTAATTTTGGTCATTTTGTGTAATTGGTGATCAAATGAGGCCAAAAAGCTAAGTTTGATGTTAATATACATGTTTGAAATGATTTGGAAGTTATTTGGCGTCTATGGCGACAATTGAGGATTTTAAACATTTTAAAACGTTCGCCGACAACCAAAACGGACCTTTTAGAAAAATGGATTCAAATGAAAAGTTTTAAAGGTTTTAAAGGCGCATGCAAGTTAATTGTAGGTTATATGTGTTATGTGTTAAGTTAGAGTCAAGTTTTACATTAAGAGGCCAAGAATAGCCTAAGATTTGGAAATGAGAAATTCATGAAATGTTTGAAAGTTTTGATGAAAATCCAACCAAGGTGTGATTTTTGGCAATTTTAAGGAGTTAAAGGTGAAATGAGCCCAAAAACTTAAGTTTTATTTTATTACACGTGTTTAGGTTGATTTGGTAATCAACGGATTTAAATTTGAAGGAAAAGACGATTTGAACGATCGAAATCGATCGTTTCGACTCGAAATGGATTTTAACGGATAAAACTCGCCTCGTGTGAAATTTTATGGTTTTGAAAGTTTGGACATGTCATATATAGGTTATATGAACTATGTCAAATGTTGGAATGGAGTTTTAAAGCAATTGGCCAAAACTCACAAAGTTGCAAAAGTTGAGTTTTAAAAATCTAAAAATTTTCTAAGTCTGAAACTGAGTTGAACAGGCCTCCTATGGACTAGTGTATCTTTGATTTTAAAGAGCCAAATGAGGCAAATGAAAATTTTATAAAATACTATGGTATGAGTTCTACATGTGTACCAAATTTGGTGTCAATTGGATGTATGGTTAAAGAGTTAAAATTCACCAAAGCAGCAGCAAAAATCAAAATTTCAATTTTTGGCAGAAAAGAGGACCACGGCCGGGGCCATGGTTTTGTAGGCAAAACCACGGCCGGGGCCAAGTTTGGCTGAGAGGTCACGGCCGGGGCCGTGGTTTCTTAGGACAAAATCCGGCTGGGGCCACGGTTGCCAGATTTCAAAAAAATGATATTTTTGACCCGAAATGAAATGTTTTGATACTAAATGATAGAGATAAGTTATGTAAACCCTAGATTGATATAAATGGACTATGTAAAGGGTGTTAAGGTATAATGAGATAATGAATGGCATAATATAACATGCCTAAAGCTAAGCCAAAATATGTTTAAGGTTGTGAAAAAGGTCGGAAGCAAGTTATGGTGTATTATAAACCTATGTAAGGTATAATACATCAAATGTGAAATGATTAGAGACGATGGGTCGTGTAATTATAAGTTAAGTTTGTCTAAGATTGTTAAGTTTTATGATCCAATATTGATGTATAAGTTATGGATTGACAGATAAGGTTCGGACTAGCAACCCGAGGCAAGAAATGATTGACAAGGCCAAGCGAGGTGGTAAAGGTTAAGTTAAATAAAAGCGTACAGGCAAGTTTTTCAGACTTGAGTGTACTAACTGTCCTACGTGAACTATGTGAAAATTTGACATGTGCACTCCGTGCCATTACGTGATTTAACTGTTAAATGCAATACGTGAAATTAAGCATAGTATGATAAAGTAAAGGATGCATGACGCATAGATATAGATTGTAAGCATGTAATGTGTTATCTGAATTACTTGCTGAGCCTATGTGCTCACCCTTGCTACTAACTAACATTTCAGGTAAAGCATGAGAAGGTCGGATGATCCGGTTCAGCTAAGGTAACGGAAGTGAATGTATGGACAAGCATGAGGAAAAATTGTGGCATGTAAATTTGTATAACTGCAAGTTATGTAATAGTTGTTTTTAAATGATCAATCGAGATGGTATAAGAACATGTATGGTTTGTAAATTCCTATAGGTAAATGTTCATGTATGTATTATTCAAAGTAGAGATTGTAATGAGGTAAAGTTATATGTATGTTAAGTTGAATTGTAAATGTGATAAACTCGTATGTATGGAGTAATTAAGCGGTCAAAATGATATATGACACATGTATGTAAACAGGTATATACGAGCAGGAACAGGTATATGCAAATAGAGCCATATATATAGATGGAATAATGACAAAATTTATTTACTGTATATGATGTAAATCATAATGTTGTATATGATATGATAATTGAAATAGACTCGGTCACAATTGGTAATTGTTTGACCTAAGTTTAATGAAAGGTAAATGAACGTCACGATCCTGAGACAGGTTTAAGGAATGTAAGTTAAATAAGTTTAAAAAAAAAAAAAAAATAATATGGACCAAATTTATGGTTAACAAATTGGTTTTAAAGATTAAAGGTTAAGTCTAACGCACGGGATCCCGGTTAATGTGGTTTAAGGTTTATGTTTATGTCATCTAGAATAGAATGGATAGAATTAAGGAAGGTGAGGATCTCGGGGCGTCACACCCACACTCACATGTTTTACTATTATGGGGCCTGAACCCGATTACGGTTCGATATCGCGTTAAGGCCCAATATTTACATATATGTACACGATGGACCCTTGCAATGATTACATACACCAAAAGTTGTCCATCATCGGGATTTGATCATGAGGATCTTCTCCCTAGGCTCACAATCACCCAAATCGCTGCGCCACTATACCAGAGCAAGATAAGCAATACTGAACTTGATACTATGCTACACGAGTCAAACAAATCACAATCCCAACGTAACAAACCACCCACTAACACAACGAACTACATATCACCGTAAGGACATCATCGGGACATTAGGAGGAGATTACGTTCCGACGAAACCCTCGCTAATAATCCCTAATCCACGAATTCTCAACAATACAACAACATACTACATTAAAACAAACCAAAACACAAGACTATAATTATAAGGGTAGCAAAATATTCAAGAAAACACCGTTTTCACCTTGCAATACACCAATGGACGCTTTTTATTTCACTATCAAGCAAGGATACGAGAACACTTGATTATTTGGGCAATAAAATCACAAATCTCACAATACTTAACCAAAATCCGAGCCAACTCTCGCCTCCCTCGACTTTCTCTCTCTTAAATTTAGGAAAAAAAAACTTCATTCCTTCTTCTACAGATCAAAAATGGCGTTGTATAGGTGACCTGCGGCTGGCCGCAGGTGCATCTGCGGCTGCCTGCTATAGCCACCCGCGCCGAATCCTCGGCTGTCGGGTTGTCTTCTTGAGCCGTGCAAGTGTCCCGCTTGTCGGTGGCCGCAGATGCATCTGCGGCTGCCCAGCTGGCTTTTCTCGATTTCCGTGCCACGCAGCCTTGAATCGTCAATTTCTACTATTTTATTTTGGAAGGCTGTTACCTGATGCATAGATATCTCTGGTGCCTGGCTTCCAAAGAGCGAGACCCCCTTCGACTGTCGCAAACGTAGTGGTCATTTGCCGTCTTCGGCGACCGAATCGGGTTCTGTCTGAATCAACTGCGTATCTTACCTCAGATGACCTGACGCTCGTTGTTCGTTTGACGGCTTTGATCGTAAGCCGTCGTGGTGACTTCGGGTTGGGGTCCACCTTTCCTGTTTGGGGCGAATGACGATTTTGCCCTCCTGTCAAGGTCAGTACACAAGTGCAAATTTTGGGTGTCTACAGCTGCCCCTCTTTATCATGTTTATGGAATGGCATATGAAATGAACATGATAAAGAAGTAGGCATCTGACGCATGGAAATGACAGTACGAGTTTAACGATGCAACACATATATTAAGATGATGCAAATGTCGCATTCAACATGATCGTACAGGGGTCGATTCAAAGTTTATGAATGAATATCACTCGGGTTTCGTCTCCGACGGGTCGTCTTTTTAGTTGGTCAGGTATCGTCTCTGACGGGTCATTTTTGATTGGTCAGGTATCGTCTCTGACAGTCGTTTTTGACTGGGTCAGGTATCGTCTCTGACGGGTCATTTTTTGAGTGGGTCAGGTATCGTCTCTGATGGGTTATTTTTGATTGGTCAGGTATCGTCTCTGACGGGTCATTTTTGAGTTGGTCAGGTATCGTCTCTGACGGGTCATTTTTGAGTTGGTCAGGTATCGTCTCTGACGGGTCGTTTTTGGGAAGGTCAAGTTCTCAAATCTGGTTTTTTAAATCGTAATAAGTTTCACGTTGGCTCGGGGTAAACAAAAGGGAAGTTCAGGGGGCACCGAGACCAGCCGCAAGTGCATCTGCGGCCAGCCGTAGATGCATCTGCGGCTAGGATCGGTTCCTATTTCAGATCGCAACCCCCCGAGATCTTTCAGTTTCTTTAACTTTTCTCTCCCTCGTTTTCGGTTTTCCTCGTCCCCACTTGGCTTTTTCGTCTTTTGGACACCGTTTGGCAAAATCTGCTCCGATTAAAACAGTCTACGCACTTTGGGTAACGTTTTAACTCCTTTTTCTTTGATTTTTGCTTTCGTTTGGCTAGGTATTTACTTGTTTAAATCTTTTAATTTTAGCAATGCATGCCTATACGAGATATTTGTGTTGAACGTAGCATAGATAAACAAATGGGTCTTGCAGACATGTTTTATTTACTTTGAAAAACCATTGTTTTAGTCATTTTATGCTCATGATGCATCATTTTTACTTGCATTTGGGATTTGTTGGTTGCCTGACTTGATTAAACATGCCTGATCGTGCATGGGATGTCCATTTTACAAACGAAACTCTGCCGAAATTTCAGGAAATCTAGCGCACCCCTAGGGACTTCTTTATGCATTTTCACTCTCATAAACATGCTATGATGCTCTATTATTTATAACAATATGCAATAAGATTTTTTTGAAAGATAACAGGCTAAGGATGTACCTCCTTTTCGTGATGCCATTTCAGTCATGGATCCTGATGCTCCCAGTGGCTCCACAGTGCCCAGGGTTGCCGGTGTCCGTCGTCGTAGAGCGGCCACCTCAGCTCCAGCTCCAGTTCTGACCCATCATTCTCGTAGATTGGCAGAGTCTGTCATTCGCCCAGTTCGGCCTAATCATGTTGGTGAGGATGCCCAAGCTGAGGCAGAGGCGGGTCCTTCGGGCACAGCGGCCCCTCCTCCCACGCGTCGGACCTTACCAGGGGCCCGTGCCAGGATACCGGATCTGCTCAGTCCTGATCTCAGCAGTCACCCCTCAGCCTACCTTGCGGCTAACGAGGTATATCCGTCGTTTAAGTTCATTCAAATCCGTATGGTTACCATGCCTGACTTTTGATGGCTGTCACAGGTTCCTGAGTTTACCCAACCTCGGGGCAACGGGTTCAACATCTACACTCTGTACCATGCGCTGCATTCCGACTACAGGGGGATGGTAGATTCTTGGGGTTTTAGACATTTCTTCATCATCGCCCCTCACCGGTGTTCGTGGGGCTATATGAGGGCCATATCCGAGCGCTGGTTCCACCAGACACAGTCGTTTCATCTTCTGGACTGTGAGCTGCTGTTGACCCCTCTAGACTGACGTTATATTACCGGGGTGGAGTTCTCTGGGCCCCGGGTCCCTCTGGAGCCGGACATCACCCCCGTAGTTGTTCGATCCTTGTTGGGGTACTCTCCTCAAGATAAGGTCTTTAAGGCCCGCAGCATTCGATCGGGAGCCTTGGCTGTGGATGTTATTGGAGGGGTCCTCTCCGAGCCATTCCCTGAGGACCGGTTTGCTCGTGACTTTCTGCTCCGATGCTTATTTTTGACCATTATGAGGGGTTATTTTCTGGGGAACAACTCCTCGACTATCCATTTCAGTATCGTCGGAGCCACCCGGGAGGTTGACCGGATCGGGGACTATGATTGGGGTTCCTTCACCTTCGCTTACTTTCTCCAGGGTCTTCGCCTTCGCTCAGAGGGACAGACAGATGCCTGGGTCGGATTCTACCCCTTCCTGCTAGTAGGTCTTTTTTATTATATCGCCCCTGATTTGTTTCATTTCTTTGTCCCTTCCTGCTACTTACGGTTTTCCTGTTTTGTTTATCAATTCTGGGCTTACGAGAGACTACCCTGCTTGCGGCCAGTTACTACCCTCGGTCCGGAGACTTATCCCAGGGGTCGTCGATGGCATCATAGTACTCTTGAGGAGACCCCAGTGTCAGATAGCTTTGCTCACTGTCGGCTGTAGTTAGAGCTGATCTCGTCCGCGGATGTGACCTGGGTTCCCTACACGGCGGATCATTTGGCAGATGGCCTCGCCGGTGGTCATGCCGCGGATCAGGAGCTTGCCTTGTCCACTCGTCGTATTCCCTTCCTGACCTATGGTGTATGGAAGCTGTATCTGGGGGAGCGCACCATCAGATGTGTTTTTGGGGAGGCTCGTATCCCTTTCGCCCCTCCCTCACGGAGATTTTGGTCTGCGTATGCCCACCTTCCAGAGGCCCTGACGGTCGGGGAGGACGGATATATGCTGTCTGCCAATTCACATACGAGCGAGAGCTTCAGTGCCTGGTGGAGACCCCGCACTATCGGGCCTCAGACCCGGGCCACCTTCTTCCTCGGAGACCTGGTTCACGGGTTGGTGATGATGACAGATTGGATGGAGTGTGTCCGGGCCCCCACCCACTCGGACCAGATTGCTTCCCTCACTCGGCGGGTGCATCAGTTATCCCTTTTTGTTCGGAGCTTGGGCCGAGATCCAGAGGAGGCTTATGTCGCAGACCCGTATGGATCCGATTTTGGTGCGGGTCTCGGCCCATCGAATGCCCCAATTCCGCCTTATTCCTGCCCAGACCTGAACTTTGAGGCTGAGGCTTCCATTCCCCGGGACTTGCCTGCAGATCAGTTTGAGGATGATGCCTTCATTGATGGCATAGAGTTCACTAATTAGATTTTGATAGGCTAGGACCTCTGTATTCAAACCTGCTCATTTTATTATCATTTCTCATTTCATAGATTAAGTATAGACTTATTTTATTTTATGTACAATCATTTACTCTTGATGATCCATTTATTCCATTATAGCTTGTATGATGCATGATTTATTATATACGTCGATAAAGAAATTGACCCCTGTATAGTCTTTTGATACTGCTTTTTACAGATGTCATCCATAGATGTGGTTTGCGTGGGCCCTCGCGCGCCCCTCAGGGATTATTGGCAGGTTCCGTTTGTGGCTGGATAGTTTGCTACCCTCCGACCGGATCATCGCAGAGGGTCTTTTGGGACACTCCTTCTCTCTTTTGTCATTCCAGGTGCCGCCGGGCTTTGTTGACGGCATTCTCAGTTGTTGGATCCCGGACATACATGTTTTCAGGTTTGGGCTGGAGTATCTGACCCCCACTTTTGAGGAGTATGCTTGCTTTACCGGTTTGTCGGTGGATGGTCCCTGCGCACAGGTTACCTCAGGCCATATGCGCCGTCAGTTCCTGACTTTCACAGGCTTGCGGAGGACAACTCTGCTATCTGTGATCTCTTCAAGCCACCTTGTTTCTCTACCCTTCTTGGTTGACAGATTTGGCTCGGTAGATAGCTTCTCTCGATTCTCCAGTGATTTTTTAGTGTCTGAGGAGCGCTGGGGCGCTTTGAGAGTGGATGTTTTGATGGCTTGTGTCATATCAGTTCTGTACATGCCTGCAGGGGATGACCTCCTGGACATGCGGGTTATTGTAGCGATTCAGGCCCTTCAGGAGGATCATACTATCCTTCCCATGATACTTGTCGAGACTTACCTATCGGCCTCGTATTGTCATTCCTTCTCTGGTCGCATATTCAGGGGAAGCTCTATTTTGTTATATGTGTGGTTCATGAGCCACCTCAGACCCATCGGGCAGTTTCGTCGGCATGAGCTTTGTTTCAACCATAACTTGGTCATGCAGTTCTCATTCCGTCCCCGGCGATGCACTGATACGGCTTCCTGGAGGGAGTTCTTATCGGCCATTGAGGAGCCTTTCCATCTTCTGATCTACTCGGGTTATTGCTCTTTCCTGAGTTTCCTGACTCATGTGCCCCCTTTTGATTTCCTCCCTCTTCTTGGCTTGAGGGGGGTGACGACTTATCATCCCTTAGCTGTTATGGGGCAGTTTGACCAGATGCAGGATCTCCATCTTTTTACGGGAGCAGCTGACTACCGATTTCTCATATCTACTCAGACGGAGAGGGATATGCTGAGGGTATATGATCTTCGGTCACACAGGGTCTCGGCCGAGTTTGGGGATAGTCATCCTGGTCAGACACCCGCTTACCTGCTATGATTGCGACGAGATTCTGAGATTGCTGACTTTGACCAGATTGGGGTATTGGATGGTTCTCGAGGACTTTTCCCAGATGAGACCAGTTCAGATGCGGTCATTCCTCTGGAGTTTTCAGGATTAGTGCCCAGATCTGATGTTGAGGAGGTTTCTACTTCGGTACATGTCCCTTCCCTTGATTTGGCAGATCAGATCCAGAGACTAATGATTGATGGTACCCGGCTCCGGTCAGCTTTGAGTGCTACCGAGATTGAGAGGGATACCGCACACGCGGAGCGGGATGCTGTTGTACTAGCCCGGGATGCCGCCCTCTCTGCCAGATATAGTATCATAGATCAGGCCAGAGTCATCATGGAGGCCCATTCTGCGACTGTTAACAGTGCTGCTGCTCTTTTGACTCGGATCGACATGATGGGACAGCAGATCGCGTCCGAGCCTGAGGTTTATGATGCCTCGACTATTCTGTCTATCCTGCTCCAGCTAGTTTCTGACCTGTAGACGATTTTATTCTCTGCACGGACTATGTCAGTTTCATCATTATTATTTAAAAGACAGACTTTGTAATCAAAATGTTTTGTATATATAGAGAAATATTTATGGTTTAGTCATTTCCCTTTTTGGTGCATCGTCGCCCTTCATTGGATCCTCATTTTATCCAACCGATTATGATTTTGATATATTGCCTTATTTCTTTCCTCAAGTCTTGATTGGAACTCCACAGATATTGCCGCACGACCTTCTGATTTCATCGGAGTGAGTCTCGGATTTTGGGCTGATTATATGGCTAGGTTTGGATAAGATTTGGAATGTATTTGTCAGGGTAGGGTTTTGGGGTTTTCTAGAAATGGGTTTGGTATAGGGATAAGGTTTATTATTTTGTATAGAACGGACCACACCATGATGGCTGCCTACGTACTCCCACAAGGTCAGGATGAGAGCCCCTCCAGATAGGACTTTTTTTTATTACAAAGGGTCCTTCCTAATTTGGAGCAAATTTCCCTTTGGCTTCGTCTTGACAGGGCATGACCCTCTTTAGCACTAAGTCATTTTCCTTGAACTTTCGGGACCGTATCTTTTTGTCGTACGACCGAGAGATGCGTTGCTGATACAATTGACCGTGTAATATAGCAGCCACCCTCCTTTCATCTATTAAGGCTAGTTGGTCATACCGATTTTGTATCCAATCCTTCTCGTTAATCCAAGCATCGAGCAAAATTCGGAGGGACGCCATCTCCATCTCAACTGGCAAAACGGCCTCCATTCCATATACCAAGGCGTAAGGAGTTGCCCCTGTAGACGTACAAACTGATGTCCGATATGCAAACAGTGTAAGGGGTAGCAAGTCTGGCCATCCCCGATGATTGGCAGACATTCTTGCCATAATTCTCTTTATATTCTTATTCGCCGCCTCCACGATCCCATTCATTTTGGGCCTATAAATGACAGAATTAAGATGCTTGATCTTGAATTTGTCGCATAACTCCTTCATAAGGGCGTTGTTCAGATTCTTGGCATTGTCGGAAACCAAGATCTCAGACTGTCCGTACCGGCAAATGACATTGTTTCTGATGAAACTGACTATGACTTCCTGTGTTACTCTGGGGAAAGAAGCTGCCTCTACCCATTTAGTAAAATAATCAATCAAGACGAAAATGAACCGGTGGCCATTGCTTGCTTTGGGCTCCACGGGTCCGACCACATCCATACCCCACATAGAGAAAGGCCACGGGGAAGTCATACAGTGCAGTTCATTAGGAGGTGCATAAATCACATTCCCGTGTGCTTGGCATTGGTAACATCGCTTGACATGATCATCACAGTCGACTTTAAGTGATAGCCAGTAGTGCCCCGTTCTCAAAATCTTTTTGGCTAACATCGGTCCACTCATATGTGGCCCACATACCCCACCGTGTACTTCGCCCATGATCTTCTGTGCCTGAGTCTCATCTACACATCGCAACAATCCCAAGCCAACATCCCTCTTATACAGGGAATCTCCGCTTAAATAGAATTTCATTGCCATCTTCTGGATTCTCTGCCTTTCCGTTTGGTTCGCCTGGTCGGGAAGAGATCTATCCCTCAAGTATTCCTGAATGCAATGATATCAGGTCTGATTTGGCTGAACCACATCTTCTAATAACTCCGATATATATTCTTCGTAAGCGGGAACATTCTGTACTGTTATTTCAATATGGGGAGTGGCTTTGCTTTTGAGTACGTGGACTAACGAAGCCAGGGTGGCCAATGCATCGGCAAAGTCATTCCGTCCCCTGGGAATATGTCGGAAGACTATGTCTTCAAATTCTTGAATCAATCAGATCACACACCAGTGGTAGGGGAGTAACCGAAGCTCTTTAGTGCCATATACCCCGGCGCATGTCTGATTACTAACTCTGAATCTCTGAACACGGCTAATATTTTTACTCTCATATTGCGGGCGAATCTCAGTCCCAATATACATCCTTCATATTCAGCAGTATTGTTTGAGTTACTGAACTGTAATTTGGTGAGAACAGGGTATTGCTCGCCCGTAATGGAGACCAAGACCGCTCCAGCTCCAGCCCCTTCAGAATTCATGGCACCGTCAAAATACATTCTCCAAAACTGCCCTTCGTCATCACATCTCGTTTGTTGGACCCACAATATGTCTTCACCCGGTAGGGAAGTTTCTAAAGGCTCCATTCCCCTTTTCGGCATCTCTGATAATTGATCTGCAATCCCCTGCCCCTTCACGGCCTTCTGGGTAACATAGAGGATGTCGAATTGCTGTAGGATTAACTGCCACCTCGACAAATGACAATTCAACATTGGTCTTCCAAATATATACTTCAAGGGATCGATTCGCGAAATCAAATAGGTAGTGTGTCCATGAAGGTAATGTTGTAACCTCATAGCAGCCCATGCCAAGGCGCAACACGTTCTCTCGATCGGGGTGTAATTCTGCTCACAACTGCTGAATCTCTTGCTGAGGTAATAAATGGCATGCTCCTTGCCGAATTCATTTTTCTGCCCCAACATGCAACCCATCGCCATATCGTTCACGGATATATACAGGAAAAGGGGGATCCCATCTGTGACGCCCCCAAATCTAGGACTACACAGCCCAAACTTGAGTCGTCAAAAGACTACAACAAAATTATTACAACAAAGCACAACGTACAACAATACAGTGTATAATAATACACAACTAAGTCTTCACTATTATTTCCACACTATTTTACAACACGTGAAGACTAGGATAGCTATTCCTCGGACTCTCACTCCATCTCCCGGCTAGACCCCGTTACGTTTTCATCTCCTGTTGAAAAATAATGGAACAAAAGAAAGGGTGAGCTCAAATAGCCCAGTAAGAAATATCATGACTAAGATAATGACAAATAAATTATCATTAGCCTTCAACAGTTGAGTTCTTGATAGAATACAATAGACTACAAGGTTTATATCAAAAACTGTAGTTAAATTCTTAAACAATGTTCAGATCAATAATAGCAGCGGAATGAGCAATCTATTAGAAGAATAATGCAGACTATAATGTCCACTCGCTTCTCTTTTTAGTAAAAATATCATCAACTTTTATCATCTGAAATACCATTAGTCATGATAATAAAAATTCACAATTCCTGGTCATAATCATGCAAATCAACAGTTCATCTTTGCACTACGGGCCAAAGATATTCAATATAGCACCAACGATCATGATTATACCAGATTCAGCCTTTGGTCATAATCATACCAACCAACAGTTCATCTTTGCACTACGGGCCAAAGAGAACATTCACCATGTGCCTTTAACCTATCATCTGTTCAACAATTATATCACATCTGTGCCCCCGGCCACAAATATTCACCACAACTTGATTCTTGATGAGTAATACAAATAACAGTGATATAAATGATGAACAGAAGAACAGGATAATCAATAAGTATCAGAAGTTTACTTTGTGCAGATTTAAATAATGTCCAAATTGCCAACATGATGTGGAGTGAAATTTAAAAATGATATTCAAGATCCACAGTTCAGAATAACGATCACAGTTCAAATAGAAATGTTCAGAAAATAGGAAGGTTCAGTTGAAATAATGAAATTCAACTATTATGGAACATATAATATTTTCAGGAATTACAGAAGCAATAGTTCCATAATAAGTTTCAATTTAGGTGTATGAAAGAAAATAATATCCCTTACCGTAGCAGGTTTGATTAACAAAAGGTGAAGGAAATTAATATCCCTTATCATAGTAATTTTGAATAATGGAAGATGAAAAAGATGGTATCCCTTATGAGTATAAAGGAAAATGATATCACTTACGAATATGGAATAAAAGTGTCATGTGATAATTCGTGTAGACAAATTATTTCCACACGAGACAAATAAAAAGGGTTATTCACCAACAAGCGGTAATCCGCGCCGTAAGGTTATTCCCATCAATTTGAATACGAAGAGTTATTCACCAAACAGGCGGTAATCCGCGCCGTAAGGTTATTCCCATCAATTTGAATACGAAGAGTTATTCACCAAACAGGCGGTAATCCGCACCGTAAGGTTATTCTCAAAGATTAATAAGGAATGAATACGAAAGGTTATTCACCAACAGGCGGTAAACCGCGTCGTAAGGTTATTCCCACAATTTAATACATGGAAGTAAATGGCACAAGAAAGAAACGATATTATTTTCGAGAATCAAAGAATGATAATCCCTTCAAGTAAGAAAGAAAATAATATCCATTTATGATGATGAAAAGAGTGATACCCCTTACCGTAGTAAGTTTAAATAATAGAAGATGAATGAATATGATATTCCTTACCGTAGTAAGTTAGAATATGAAAGAAGATAATATTCCTTACCATAATAAATTTAAGAGTGTGAAAAAATAATATTCCTTACCGTAGCAGGTTTGATTAACAAAAGGTGAAGGAAATTAATATCCCTTACCATAGTAAGTTTGAATAATGGAAGATGAAAAAGATGGTATCCCTTATGAGTATAAAGGAAAATGATATCACTTACGAATATGGAATAAAAGTGTCATGTGATAATTCGTGTAGACAAATTATTTCCATACGAGACAAATAAAAAGGGTTATTCACCAACAGGCGGTAATCCGCGCCGTATGGTTATTCCCATCAATTTGAATACGAAGAGTTATTCACCAAACAGGCGGTAATCCGCGCTGTAAGGTTATTCCCATTAATTTGAATACGAAGAGTTATTCACCAAACAGGCGGTAATCCGCACCGTAAGATTATTCTCAAAGATTAATAAGGAATGAATACGAAAGGTTATTCACCAACAGGCGGTAAACCGCGCCGTAAGGTTATTCCCACAATTTAATACATGGAAGTAAATGGCACAAGAAAGAAACGATATTATTTTCGAGAATCAAAGAATGATAATCCCTTCAAGTAAGAAAGAAAATAATATCCATTTATGATGATGAAAAGAGTGATACCCCTTACCTTAACACGTGACTGGATATTGATTTAAATGAGGTTGATCAACTTGAAAAATTCCTGCACTCCTTTTGGCTTTCAAACACTCAAAATAACCTTACTATTCTCAGAGAAAACTCATAAAATTCTTATAGAAAATTTTTATGTTTTAGGTGTGATTTTTCTATTCAGTTGAGCAAGCTATTTATAGGAAAAAAGAAGTCACTGTGCAGTGGTAGGTGGCTGGCGTATTGCACGCCAGCCTGAGAATTCAAAGCAGCCGCCCACGCTGCTTTTCCAACCATCTCCAACATTTGCATGCTTAAAATTCATGTGGCCCCCACAGAGGGTCCACATGGTTACTATTCCAAATAGTAAAAATTATTATTATTATTATTTATTTATTTTTATTTTTAAATTTATTTATTTATTTATTCTTCCTGTAGGTCCTACGTATATAATAAAATATACTATAACAATAATTCAACAATAATGTAATAAACACGTTACAGATTATTATTAATTTAATAATATAAATTACAGTATATTTGCTACTGTGACAATTATTAGGTTCAATAATTTTAAAAACAGTGCAGCAACAATTATTGACTCAATGATATGAAATATAGTGTAATGACAATTATTGAATCAATAATGCAAAATACTGTGTAGCAACAATAATTGAATTGATAATATAAAATATTATGTAGTGACAATTATCGATGAAATGATGCGTAACGGTTACGGTGTCAATTATCAAACCAATAATATGAGACACTGTGCAGTACCGTGTGCTACAGAAATATACCATAAATTACCGTATGCTACTATTCTTTTATCACCGGTATTTTAACAGTTAACACCGTTGACTATTTTTATATAAAAAGGTTACTTCTGTCGTTTTCTATATCCGACAAATATTCCGTTGTGGGGTCCACTAGTAATTTGTTATTTCGGCGCCGTCGTACGGCCCGAATATTCCTCGACAAAACGAATATTCTCCGACAAAACGAACATTGTCCGACAAAATAAAAATTTGCACATAACGTCCTTAACTTTCAATTTCGTCAATTTAACCACTTACTGTTTCATGAAAAAAAATATATATATGAAGAAAAATTAAATTTTATATTTCATAAAATTCGGGGTCTTACAACCTCCCCTCCTTATGAAATTTCGTCCCCGAAATTGGCGTACCTGGCATTTCGAAGAGGTAAGGATATTTAGATTTCATCTCGGATTCTAGCTCCCAGGTCATTTCCTCAATATCTTGGTTCCTCCATAAAACCTTAACTTGAGGTATAACCTTTGAGCGTAGAATCTGCTCCTTCTTATCTAGGATCTTAACAGGTACCTCCTCGTACGTTAAATCATCTGCTATAACGTTCGGTTCTAACTCAATGACGTGGTTTGGGTCCTTCACATATTTACGTAACATAGATATGTGAAAAATATTACGGATGCGAGACATACTTGGTGGTAAAGCTAGTTTGTAGGTTACGGTTCCTACTCGATCGAGGATTTCAAATGGGCCAATAAATCGAGGGTTTAGCTTTCCTCTCTTTCCGAATCTCGTAACTCCTTTCCATGGAGAAACACGTAAGAATACATGATCTCCAACATTGAATCTTTCATCTCTCCGATGAAGATCAGCATAACTCTTTTGTCGTTCTTGTGCGGTCTATATTCGTTGTCGGATCATTTGGATCTTTTCTGTTGTCAAGCGTACCAACTCGGGTCCCAACAATTTTGCTTCTCCTACCTCATTCCAACATACTGGAGAGCGACACTTGCATCCATATAAAGCCTCGAATGGAGCCATACCTATACTTGCTTGATAACTGTTGTTCTAGGAAAATTCCACCAATGGCAAGTACTTATCCCAACTTCCTTTGAAATCTAGTACGCAAAGTCTCAAAAGATCTTCGAGGGTCTGAATCGTCCTTTCCGATTGTCCGTCCGTTTGAGGATGGTATGCAGAACTGAATCGTAGCTCAGTGCCCATGGCTTTTTGTAGACTGATCCAAAAGCGTGAAGTGAATCTAGGATCTCGATCAGAAACTATGGAAACTGGCATGCCATGCAATCTCACAATCTCATTTATGTATATACCGGCAAGACGTTCAAGTGAAAAGTTTTCTCGTGTAGGTAAGAAATGAGCAGATTTGGTCAATCTATCTACGATCACCCAAATTGCGTCTAAGCCTTGAGAAACTTTGGGAAGACTCGTCACGAAATCCATATTGATGTGTTCCCACTTCCATTCGAGAACCTTAAGTGGTTGTAATGGACCTTTAGGTACTTGATGTTCTGCCTTGACACGTTGACAAGTTAGGCACCTTGAGATAAACTCTGCAATCTCTCTTTTCATATTGTTCCACCAAAATATATGTCGAAGATCTCGATACATCTTGGTACCTCCTGGGTGGATTGCAAACGGCGTGTTGTGTGCCTCCATCATGATTTTATGCTTCAATTCAGGATCGTTAGGAACACAGAGTCGAGAGTTGACTCGAAGTATTCCTTTCTCGTCGATTCTTGCTTCGGGAATGACACATTCTTGTACTTTCTTCATCATGTTCATCAGTTCCGGATCGGTAGCTTGCGCAGCTTTAATTTTATCGATTAAAGCCGGTTCTACTCGCACGTGAGCAATCTTCAAGTGGGTCCCTGGTGTCTTTAGCTGTATCTCCATCTTTTGCAAGTAGTACAAAATACACTTTTGTGTTGTCAGCAGTGCACTTGTACTCGCATAAGATCTTCTGCTCAAAGCGTCAGCTATAACGTTCGCCTTTCCCGGGTGATACTGGATTGTGTGGTCGTAATCCTTCAACAGCTCAAGCCAACGTCGTTGTCACATGTTGAGTTCTTTCTGGGTGAAGAAATACTTGAGACTTTTATGATCTGTATAGATATCCTCTTTCTCTCCGTATAAGTAGTGTCTCCAGATCTTCAACGCAAAAACGACTGCTGCCAACTCTAGATCATGAGTAGGATAATTTTTCTCATAATCTTTGAGTTGTCGAGAGGCATAGGCTATAATCTTTCCATGTTGCATAAGGACACAGCCTAGACCTTTGCCTGAAGCATCGCTATATATGACAAATTCTCCTGATCCTGATGGAATGGTCAGAACAGGAGCTGAAACAAGTCTCCTCTTGAGTTCTTGAAAACTCTTCTCGCATTCCTCGCTCAATCTAAGTTTTATACTAGAATGAATGATACCGATATCTAATAATTAAACTTTCAACTCTTGGCGTTCTATGGGAGTCATTTGGTATGGGGCTTTGAAAATAAGCTTACTATCGATTTCAAGGTCAATATAGAATTCAATTTCTCGGTTTGGGGTAAGCCAGGAAGTTCCTTAGGAAAAACGTCAGGAAATTCATTAACAATGAGAATATCATTCAAGTTTGATGTGTTTTTGTTCAAATCAGCGATATGAGCTAAAAAGGCTTGACATCCGTTTTTCAATAAACGAATGACTTTATGGCTAGAAATAACAGTTACAGATTTCAATGGTTTAGTTGCTTGAATTTGCATGACAGGTTGATTAGGAATATAAAAACTAATAATCTTATGAAAACAATCAATTTTAGCATTATGGGTAGTCAACCAATCAATTCCTAGAATCACATCAAATTCATGCATCAAAGAAATAAGGTCAACAGGTAGTGTGAGGTTGTTGATTTGAACTAGTCAAGATTTATAGACAGTAGATGTGATAGATATTTCTCCCAATGGGGTTTCAACTGATAAGACAAGATTTAAGTTTTCAATAGTCAAATTTAAACGTTAAGTACATATAGGTGAGATAAAGAGTGGATAGAGCCAGTATCTAACATGGCATAAACTTCTCGAGAATTGATGAATAGCTTACCGGTCATCACCTCATTCGGTTTCTTGATCATCAAGGTTGTCATCATCAAATCGAGTCCCATATACTCCATCCGGATCTTCACGTATTTCAACCATAGGGATACCGCTAAATAATTTTCTAACAAACTGTTTCTCGGATTCATCAACTTCATCAGTAGTAACGTACCAATGATTTCCATAAGAATAGTATTTTCGATAGACTGCAGTTTCCATGATAGTGACTAACTTAACCTGAATTCCTCCAAATTGTAACGCCCAAAAGTATAGAAACATCATTTTTAAATAATCTTGAAAATCATAGCTAGAACACCATAAATCCCAAAGACTTATATGAAAAGTCCATATATTCTGATCCTTTGTTATAGAGCATAACCAGGTGATATGACTCTCCCAATTAGTGAGTAAATTAAAGGCAATAATTTCTGCAAGTTCATTACTTCCTTTAATCGCTTCTAGGAATGGATCTGGAATGATTGTAGCAGATCTTTCACCTTCATCCTTACTGGATAGAACACGCATAATTTTTGCCTTAGGCAAATGATTCAACTCTGAGTTTGTAGGAAGATTATTCGTCGCCTCTTGATTCACAGCTACATTTGTTTCGGGCATTTCATTGTTAACTTCATGATTTCCATATGCCATACTTAACTGTGGTCACAAAATAAATGTTAATTCAAACAAACTGACTCATCACTTCATGTCCCTATATTCAAATCAACTCATCAGATAATAAAATCTATTTTAGGTAGGACACACTAGTGACTGATTCTATTCGTCTCTCCCCTCCTAGTTCTAACCCCAGATCTCCATTAAAGACCATATCTCTAAGCTCTGATACCAACTGTGACGCCTCCAAATCTAGGCCTACACAGCCCAAACTTGAGTCGTCAAAAGACTACAACAAAATTATTACAACAAAGCACAACGTACAACAATACAGTGTATAATAATACACAACTAAGTCTTCACTATTATTGCCACACTATTTTACAACACGTGAAGACTAGGATAGCTATTCCTCGGACTCTCACTCCATCCCCCGGCTAGACCCCGTTACGTTTTCATCTCCTGTTGAAAAACAATGGAACAAAAGAAAGGGTGAGCTCAAATAGCCCAGTAAGAAATATCATGACTAAGATAATGACGAATAAATTATCATTAGCCTTCAACAGTTGAGTTCTTGATAGAATACAATAGACTACAAGGTTTATATCAAAAACTGTAGTTAAATTCTTAAACAATGTTCAGATCAATAATAGCAGCGGAATGAGCAATCTATTAGAAGAATAATGCAGACTATAATGTCCACTCGCTTCTCTTTTTAGTAAAAATATCATCAACTTTTATCATCTGAAATACCATTAGTCATGATAATAAAAATTCACAGTTCCTGGTCATAATCATGCAAATCAACAGTTCATCTTTGCACTACGGGCCAAAGATATTCAATATAGCACCAACGGTCATGATTATACCAGATTCATCCTTTGGTCATAATCATACCAACCAACAGTTCATCTTCGCACTACGGGCCAAAGAGAACATTCACCACGTGCCATAAAAGACACCGAACAGATGTATCGCCTTTAACCTAGTATATCGCCTTTAACCTATCATCTGTTCAACAATTATATCACATCTGTGCCCCCGACCACAGATATTCACAACAACTTGATTCTTGATGAGTAATACAAATAACAGTGATACAAATGATGAACAGAAGAACAGGATAATCAATAAGTATCAGAAGTTTACTTTGTGCAAATTCAAATAATGTCCAAATTGCCAACATGATGTGGAGTGAAATTTAAAAATGATATTCAAGATCCACAGTTCAGAATAACGATCACAGTTCAAATAGAAATGTTCAGAAAATAGGAAGGTTCAGTTGAAATAATGAAATTCAACTATTATGGAACATATAATATTTTCAGGAATTACAGAAGCAATAGTTCCATAATAAGTTTCGATTTAGGTGTATGAAAGAAAATAATATTCCTTACCGTAGCAGGTTTGATTAACAAAAGGTGAAGGAAATTAATATCCCTTATCATAGTAATTTTGAATAATGGAAGATGAAAAAGATGGTATCCCTTATGAGTATAAAGGAAAATGATATCACTTACGAATATGGAATAAAAGTGTCATGTGATAATTCGTGTAGACAAATTATTTCCACACGAGACAAATAAAAATGGTTATTCACCAACAGGCGGTAATCCGCGCCGTAAGGTTATTCCCATCAATTTGAATACGAAGAGTTATTCACCAACATGCGGTAATCCGCGCCGTAAGGTTATTCCCATCAATTTGAATACGAAGAGTTGTTCACCAAACAGGCGATAATCCGCATCGTAAGGTTATTCCCATCAATTTGAATACGAAGAGTTATTCACCAAACAGGCGATAATCCGCACCGCAAGGTTATTCTCAAAGATTAATAAGGAATGAATACGAAAGGTTATTCACCAACAGGCGGTAAACCGCGCCGTAAGGTTATTCCCAAAATTTAATACATGGAAGTAAATGGCACAAGAAAGAAACGATATTATTTTCGAGAATCAAAGAATGATAATCCCTTCAAGTAAGAAAGAAAATAATATCCATTTATGATGATGAAAAGAGTGATACCCTTACCGTAGTAAGTTTAAATAATAGAAGATGAATGAATATGATATTCCTTACCGTAGTAAGTTAGAATATGAAAGAAGATAATATTCCTTACCATAATAAATTTAAGAGTGTGAAAAAATAATATTCCTTACCGTAGCAGGTTTGATTGACAAAAGGTGAAGGAAACTAATATCCCTTACCATAGTAAGTTTGAATAATGGAAGATGAAAAAGATGGTATCCCTTATGAGTATAAAGGAAAATGATATCACTTACGAATATGGAATAAAAGTATCATGTGATAATTCGTGTAGACAAATTATTTCCATACGAGACAAATAAAAGGGGTTATTCACCAACAGGCGATAATCCGCGCCGTAAGTTTATTCCCATCAATTTGAATACGAAGAGTTATTCACCAAACAGGCGGTAATCCGCGCCGTAAGGTTATTCCCATTAATTTGAATACGAAGAGTTATTCACCAAACAGGCGGTAATCCGCACCGTAAGGTTATTCTCAAAGATTAATAAGGAATGAATACGAAAGGTTATTCACCAACAGGCGGTAAACCGCGCCGTAAGGTTATTCCCACAATTTAATACATTGAAGTAAATGGCACAAGAAAGAAACGATATTATTTTCGAGAATCAAAGAATGATAATCCCTTCAAGTAAGAAAGAAAATAATATCCATTTATGATGATGAAAAGAGTGATACCCCTTACCTTAACACGTGACTGGATATTGATTTAAATGAGGTTGATCAACTTGAAAAATTCCTGCACTCCTTTTGGCTTTCAAACACTCAAAATAACCTTACTATTCTCAGAGAAAACTCATAAAATTCTTATAGAAAAATTTTATGTTTTAGGTGTGATTTTTCTATTCAGTTGAGCAAGCTATTTATAAGAGAAAAGAAGTCACTGTGCAGTGGTAGGTGGCTGGCGTCCTGCACGCCAGCCTGAGAAATTCAAGCAGCCGCCCACGCTGCTTTTCCAACCTTCTCCAACATTTGCATGCTTAAAATTCATGTGGCCCCCACAGAGGGTCCACATGGTTACTATTCCAAATAGTAAAAATTATTATTATTATTATTATTTTATTTATTTTTTTAAATTTATTTATTTATTTATTCTTCCTGTAGGTCCTACGTATATAATAAAATATACTATAACAATAATTCAACAATAATGTAATAAACACGTTACAGATTATTATTAATTTAATAATATAAATTACAGTATATTTGCTACTGTGACAATTATTAGGTTCAATAATTTTAAAAACAGTACAGCAACAATTATTGACTCAATGATATGAAACATAGTGTAATGACAATTATTGAATCAATAATGCAAAATACTGTGTAACAACAATAATTGAATTGATAATATAAAATATTATGTAGTGACAATTATCGATGAAATGATGCGTAACAGTTACGGTGTCAATTATCAGACCAATAATATGAGACACTGTGCAATACCGTGTGCTACAGAAAAATACCATAAATTACCGTATGCTACTATTCTTTTATCACCGGTATTTTAACAGTTAACACCGTTGACTATTTTTATATAAAAAGGTTACTTCTGTCGTTTTCTATATCCGACAAATATTCCGCTGTGGGGTCCACTAGTAATTTGTTATTTCGGCGCCGTCGTACGGCCCGAATATTCCCCGACAAAACGAATATTCTCCGACAAAATAAAAATTTGCACATAACGTCCTTAACTTTCAATTTCGTCAATTTAACCACTTACTGTTTCATGAAAAAAAATATATATGAAGAAAAATTAAATTTTATATTTCATAAAATTCGGGGTCTTACACCATCCTTCGGAGGTACCAGCACTGGCGCTTCTGTTAATTGCTTCTTAATAATCTGAAAGGCCTTTTGGCATTGACTGTTCCACTCTCGGGAGGCATCTTTCCTTAACAGTTTAAAGATCAGTTCGCAAGTGGTTGTCAGATAGGATATGAACCGACTGATGAAGTTTATCCTCCCCAAGAATCCCCTTATCTCTTTCTCTGTACGAGGTTCTGGCATATCCACAATGGCTTTGATCTTAGCCGGATTCAGTTCGATGCCTCGATTGCTCACCAAGAATCCAAGGAGCTTACCTGACTGAACTCCGAAGGCACACTTTGCTAGATTGAGCTTCAAATTATACTTCCTGAGCCGCTCAAATAGCTTCTTGAGGTGCGTCACATGGTCAGATTCTGCCCTTGATTTCACAATAATGTCATCCACGTAAACCTTTATCTCCTTATGCATCATGTCGTGGAATAGGGCCATCATTTCCCTCTGATAAGTGGCCCTTGCATTTGTGAGGCCTAAAGCAAGTCGTCTATAACAAAACGTGCCCTAGGGGGTGATGAAGGAAGTCTTTTCTCGGTCCTCTTCCGCCACCATTATCTGGTGATATCCCGCAAAACAATCGACAAATGAATACATTTCATACTGAGCCGTATTATCCACCAAGATGTGTATGAAAGGCACTGGGAAATTATCCTTGAGACTAGCTTTGTTCAGATCCCTATAGTTAACGCATACTCTCACTTTTTCTCCGGGCTTCGCCACTGGACTATATTGGAAAGCCATTATGGGTAAGTAGACACCATGATGATGTCAGCCTTGAATTGCTTGACTATTTCTTCCTTCACCTTTAAGCTCCACTCCGGTTTCAATTTTTTCAACTTCTGCTTAACTGGCCTGAAACCCTCCTTGATAGGTAATCGATGTACCACAATATCCATGGACAACCCGACCATGTCTTCATGTGACCAGGCAAACACATCCTCATATTGGTTCAATAACTCAGCTACCTCTGCTTTCTGGTTGGGAGTCAGGTCTGCCCCAATTTTCAGCTCTTTGGCATTTTCAGAGGTTCCTATGTTGATGGTAATGGTTTGGTGTAGGTTGGGTTTGGGTCTATCCTCGACCCACTCTTTGATCTCGTCGGGAGCATCGTCATCACCTGCTTCGTCCTGCTCAATTCCCATAAAATCGAAATCTAGTTCTATATCAAAATCATAATCGTCTTTCAAATTTGGAAAATTTTTTGTTAGGCTAGAATGACTCAAATCGGTACACCGACATGAAACAAAAATATTTGTCATATATATAAACATTAGGTACATGACTTCCTTTTTCAATAATCATGACAAAAGTATGAAATAGACGTGCAGATACATAAATAAAAACACCGTCTTAAAAACCCCTTGATCCCCCTACTGGGCAGGATTCCCGGACATTCCTGCATTTACACTTTTCTGGATACTACCGGCTGCACAGTCCAATTCTTAGGGATCACTTCGATTTTAGAGCTAGTGACGGAGGGGGTCTCCGTATCTGGCACCTCTTCAATGATTGCGGCGACTTGGCTTCGGCTTTCATTTACACTCCCTTCGGGAACTTCTAACCCAGCCCAATTGATGAAAGGCATGATCAGCTCGCCTTCAGGCATTTTCTCCTTTCCCTTTTCACTGGGCCCTGACTGCCCCGGGAGATGGCATTTTTCCTCAAACTGCTCCATGATTTCCTGTAAGAATTCCCTCTGTTGGGCCAATCCCTTGGCTGGGGGAGCCTCCACCTTACCCTCTGCTTCAGATGCAGGCTTGACTACCCTCGGGGAGTGTTCATTATTGGTTCTCGAGATCGGGACTCCGGTTATCTGAATGGGAATTTTCTTATATGAGTTCTTCGGCTTTACATCTCCGTAATATCCTAACCCCGCCTTGCCCGACTGCACTGGTATTTGTATGGGTTCGGTGATTCCTTGACTGTTCTTGCCCAGCCCTTGCCCCGGCTGGAAGTTCATCGCCATCATTTCCCGGGCAACAAACGTGAGCTCGGGAGACATTTTAGACTTTAAATTCGGAGCTCCCAACTGCTTGTACTGCGGGATGCTAATTTCAAATGCCTGATAGCTTATGGGTTCGGCCGATTCATCTACATGGATCACAGGCATGCCTTTGACAGAGGGAACAGGGTAATCAGGTTATGCTGCAATTGTTACCAAGTGCCCCTCAACGACGAACTTTATTTGTTGATGCAGGGTGGAGGGAACTGCCCCTGCCATATGAATCCAGGACCTCCCTAGTAGCATGTTATAACTGACAGTGATATCTAGTACCTGGAAGGAAATGTCAAAAGTATAAAGCCCGATCTCCACCGGTAGCTCAATCTCCCCAATGTGTCCTTTCGAGACCCGTCGAACGCCCTTACCACCACTTGGCTGGCCCGCAGGCGCTTAGGATTGATTTTCATCTTTTCCAGAGTACTATACGGGCAAATATTTAGGGCTGACCCACCATCAATCAAGACTCCGTTCATCACATACCCGGAGGAGATGACCGCAATGTGTAACGGCCTCCGGTGCCCCCTCTCTTCTTCGGGGATGTCGTCGTCGAGATTACATTGCTGTCCAACAGGTGGCCCACCAAGTGGCCGAATCTCTCTGTGCTAATTAACTTAGGGACATGAGCCTCTTCCAGGACTTTAGTTAATTCTTGATGATGATCAGTTGATGCCAATACAAGATCTAAGATTGATGTCAGGGGTGGTTGCCCCTCCAGTGCCTTAACCACATTCGCCTTGCTGCGATTCATTTTCTCCCAAAACTCCAAGGCTTTTTCCTCCGAGATTTTCCCGCTTTCCTTCTTCGTCTCTCAAGGACCAGCCTTGGTAAATACAATGGATTTCCCCTAGAGCTGATTGATGCACAACTGGCCTCCTCCTCGGTCTTCCCCCCGTAATTCCACGGAACAGCTTTCAGACTGGCAATTGGCAACTGTGACCTGGCTGCTATAACAAGGGGTCTTGGGGCCGACAACCGGATAGGCTCCCTTTTGGTACCTCGAATTACCCCAACCAACTTGATAGGCTCATTTTAAGCGCCCTCCTGGGCATTGGTCGTAGCAATTTCTTTTTTTATTCTCCTTACGTACCTCAAGTTCAAAGGACCTTCCGCCCCACTGATTTCCACTACGTTCACGCCCTCCCCATTATGCTCGGGGAGAGGGTTGGCCTTTACATTTGGGGGTTCCAGCTGTTCCACCACGATTTCCCCGCTGTCGATCATGTTCTGGATCTTGTGTTTTAGTGACCAGCAGTCCTGGGTATCATGTCCCGGGGACCCCGAGTGATAGGCGCACCTTTTGCTTGGGTCGTATCTCTTGCCCTTCGGGTCCGCTGGTGGTACTAATTCTGTAATCTTTTTCTGACTTACCAACACGGCCAGTATCTGCTCCAATGAATCCCCCAATGGGGTGAACTCTCTCTCTCTCGAGGCCTTTCGAAGTTCCTGCGCCCCTCATACCTTTGATTGTTGAAATTTGATTGACGCGGGGGCTCGTTCTTTTGCATGCAGATAGGAGGGCTGGTTACTGCCTTCCCAGATAGCCCTTGCAAGACTAAGGACACATCTTCCTCTTTTCTCTTTTGGGGTCTTCGGGAAGAACTGTCATAGTTTCCACTCTGGATTTGCTCAGCAACAGCTTCAAGAGCTGTGAAATCTCGGATGTTTCCTGACTTTAACCCCATCTCTGCCATTTCCCCGTGTTTGATCATCTCCGTAAAAGGCTGCCCTATCCCGGCTATCACCTTTTCATAGTAAGGGGCCTCTTGTATATCGATGAAGGTCATTACCATCTCTGTTTCGTTCATGGGTGGGTTTACTTGGGCAGCCAACCTTCTCCACCGTTGAGCGTATTCTCTGAAGGATTCATTGGTCTGTTTTCTGATCTTTGTCATCTGGTATCGGTCTGGGGCCATTTGGGATTGAAAGTTGTATTGCGTCAAGAAAGTGTGGGCCAGCTCCTCCCAATTATGAATCTTAGCATTATCCAACCTCGCATACCAGGTCCTAGCCTCCCCTGTCAGGTTTTTTTGGAATAACTGCATTCTCAATGACTCATCCTCAGCATATGCCCCTAATTCTCCGATGTATACTTTCAAATGCGTGTAAAGATCCCCTGACCCGTTATATTTTTCAAATTCGGGAATTTTGAACTTCTTAGGATACTTGGCTCCTGGAAAAATGCATAAGTCGGAGTAGTTAACACTTCCATACGACCCGATCCCCTTCATAGTTTTGATGACCTCTTTCATCTGCTTTATCTTCTTGCTGACATTACTGGCAACTTCATCTTCTGGAATGACAATAATTTGTTTTGGCTGTTCAACCTTCGGGGTTTCTGGGGTCACACCGTTCCCTTGGGATGATGGCTCCGGTGGGTCCTCGGTTTGTGACTTCGACTTCGACTTCAACTTGAAGTGCTCTTTTAGCATCATGGTCAATTCCGTCATCTGATTCTTTACTGCATCAAACTCCTCCCGAGATATAGGGGCCGGGTTCGGATTGGGATTTTCGGCCATTTCGACTGCAGACTCTCGGGCTTTTCTGGATCGAAGAAGAGTTTGGGGAGTAATCCTACGAATAAACGAACCAAGTTTTAGTTCCGGGAAATGACACTGAGGGATGCATGCTAAAGAAAATACTTTTTGCGTCTTTTTGAAATTTTTTTTTTTTTTAATTTTTTTCCTGCAAAACAGTGTCAGTATCCCTTTATTTTAACCAAAGCATGTCATTGTGCAATTATTATGCTCTTCCCGTTGTCCCTGTAAAACAAAGGTCAGGAATTTTATTCTACAAAAGTGGGTGGTACACATGATTGACTAAAGTATGATTTTACGTGCGTAAAGCGTAAAAAGGGTGTAGACACTCAAATTTTGCACTTCTCTACTAACCCAGGCAGGAGGGCAATGTCGTCACTTGACCCGACATGCGAAAAAGAAAGTGGACCCCAACACGAAGCTACCCCAACGACTTACGGTCAAAGCCGCCACAACGAACAACGAGCATCAGGTTACTTGAGTCAAGGCAAACAGTTGATCCAAAAGAACCTGATTTAATCACAAAAGACGACTAATGGCCACTACGCTTACGATGTTCGGAAGCCAAGCACAAAAAGCGATTTATATATCAGGAAACAACCTTCCAAAATAATACAGCAGAAATTGGCGATTTAAGACCGCGTGGCACGGAAATCGAAAAAGCAAGCCGGCCAGCCGCAGGTGCACCTGCGGCCACCGACAAAGGGGATAGTGCGCGGCTCGAGGAGACAACACGGCAGCCGAGGATTCGGTGCAGGCGGCTAGCGAACCCAGCCACAGATGCACCTGCGGCCAGCCGCAGTTGCACCTGCGGCTGCTTGCGGAATGCTATACATTGCCATTTCCACCCGAGAGATAAAGAGAAAAGAGAAATTGTAAGTCTTAGAGAGAGAGAGTGCGCGGGAGGAGAGAGAAAAGCTCGGGTCTTTGATAGATTCAAGTAATAAATCCATTTTCTTTTGCTAATTAGTCAAGTGTTCTTGTGGTGTTGTCCGATTCGTGAAATAAGAAGCTTTCATCGCTATTTTGCAAGGTGAAAAGGGTGTTCTCTTTGATATTTTATTGCTTGTATTGCTAGTATAATCTTGTGTTTTGGGTCGTTTAATGTAGTATGTTGTTATATTGATGATGATCCGTGGATTAGAGGTTATTAGCGAGGGTTCCATCGGAACGTAACTTCCTCCTAATGCCCCGATGATATCCGTACGGTGATATATCGTTTACTGTGGTAATGAATAGTTCGTAGTGTTGGGTTTGCGATCTTTGAGTTGTGTAATGTAATAATTAGTCTAGTACCATTAGATTTGCCTTGGTATGGTTGTGCAGTGATTTGGGTAACTGTGAGCCTAGGGAGGAGATCCTCGTGATCAAATCCCGATGACGGACATTTTTGGTAGATGTAATCGTTGTATAAGGTCCATGGTTGTATATATGTAATATCGGGCCTTAAAGCGACACCAAACCGTGATCGGGTTAAGGCCCCGTAATAATAAAATATATGATTGTGGGTGTTTGGGGTTATTTAGATGGCTCACATGCCCATGGGTAGCCCCGACACGTTTTGGATGCTTGTTTTGATTTACGACACAAAAAACGGTTTTCCAAAACAAGGCAAACGATGAAGATTTTCTAAAAAATGATCAAATTAGGATATTAGATTCACGAGGTTTAAAAATAAAGAGTTTTGGCGAACTTTGATCCTTGTTTGACGTAAAGGCTCTATTCGGTTTTGAAATGTCATAAAAGATGTTTTCGAAAAAAATGAATAAACGCTTTCACTAAACTTTGTGCATAGGGTTAAAGAGTTCTAGAAGTTGCCTTCATTTTATTTGAATTTACTGTTAGAAGGCAATGTATAGTCTCGATTCCTATTTGACAAAAGTTTAAAAAACTATTGTTTTCTAAAAATGACATCTAATAATAAAACCTCATTGTTTTCGAATTTAAAATCAATCTTTATTATAAAAAAACGAAGCCTTGTCATTCGGGTCAAAATATGTCTAAACGCTTTCTGACAAAACACATTTTCCATAAAGAATCAAAACAATTTTCACGCAACAAATCACCACAACCATCACCTAGGCACGCACGCACACACACGCAACTCACACATTTTTAGGATTTTGAAAGGATAGGAAAACATCGAGATTGCGATAACCGTGTTTTCAACGGAAGTCGGGGGGTGCCTAACACCTTCCCCTCGCTTAAGCAAGCAACCGAACTCTATGCATCTCGGTTCGCAGACCAATTAATTCGGAGTCACATATATGAGCCATCGATTACGAAAACAAAATTCGGATGAGTTGGTACATCCATTTCAAATATACCAACTGGCGGCTCTGGTCAATTGGCTCATCATAATATCGATCTTTCAAACCCCGTCGACACTAAGCCGACCCTTTTCAAAAAATCACACCTTAATCTAAAGGCTAAAATTGGAAAGGGCAGTTAATATTAAAAAACAAAACGACGAAATCCCGGCGTCGACAAAGGGTATGAAGAGATTTCCCATGCGTTGGGTTTATCTAAGGCTGACCTATCCTAAGTTACTCTCGCGGAGATTCCCTGTATAAGAGGGATGCATATGATGGGTTTGCCTCAAGAGGAGGAATCGCTCAATCATACATTCATCATTCATTTATCGTTCCTCACCGTATGCATATGATGCTAATAAAGTAAAGCCTTGAAAAGTAAATGCAATCACACCATTCGCATACACGCACAAAAAGGTAACTTAATGCAAGCAACGCAACCACATATTTTTAGATTTTTAAAGGATACGAAAACATCAAGATTTTAAACGCGGCCTAAGCCCTCTAATGTCCCCAGCAGAGTCGTCAGCTGTCGACGCCGGGATTTTAGTCATTTCGTTTTTTAATATTAAAATCCCAATATTAAAAGCCCTTTCCATTTTTTAACCTTTAGATTTAAGATGTGATTTATTTCAAAAGGGTTGGCTTAGTGTCGACGGGGTTTCGAAAGGTCAATTTTTTATGAGCCAATTAACCAAAGTCACCAGTTGGTATATTTAAAAATGGATGTACCAACTCATCCGAATTTTGTTTTCTCGTAATCGCTGGCTCATATGTGACTCTGAATTAATTGGTCCGTGAACCGAGATTCATGGAGCTCGGGGGCTTGCTTAAGCGAGGGGAAGGTGTTAGGCACCCCCGACTTCCGTGAAACACGGTTATCGCAACCTCGATGTTTTCCTATCCTTAAAAAATCCTAAAAAATGTGTGAGTTGCGTGTGTGTGCGTGCGTGCGTGTCTAGGTGATGTTTGTGGTGAATTTTTGCGTGAAAATCGTTTTATGAAAACGTGCTTTGTCGGAAAGCGTTCAGACGTCTTTTGACCCAAATGACAAGGCTTCGTCTTTTATAATAAAGATTGATTTTAATTTCGAAAATGATGAGGTTTTTATTGGATGTCCTTTTTAGAAAACAATAGTTTTTTAAACTTTTGTTAAATAGGAATCGAGACTATACATTGCCTTCTAACAGTAAATTAAAATAAAATAAAGGCAACTTCTAAAACTCTCTAACCCTATGCACAAAGTTTAATGAGAACGTTTATCTATTTTTCCGAAAACATCTTTTATGACATTTCAAAACCAAATGGAGCCTTTTCGTCAAACGAGGATCGAAATTCGTCAAAACTCTTAATTTTTAAACCTCGTGAATCTAATATCCTAATTTGATCGTTTTTCTAGAAAAATCTTTATCGTTTGCCTTATTTTGGAAAACCGTCTTTTATGTCATAAATCAAAACAAGCATTCAAATGTGTCGGGGCTATCCATGGGCATGTAAGCTGTCTATATAACCCCAAACACCCACACTCACATGTTTTACTATTACGGGGCCTTAACCCGATTACGGTTCGATATAGCGTTAAGGACCAATATTTACATATATGTACACGATGGACCCTTGCAATGATTACATACACCAAAAGTTATCCATCATCGGGATTTGATCACGAGGATCTCCTCCCTAGGCTCACAATCACCCAAATCGCTGCACCACTATACCAGAGCAAGACACGAGTCAAACAAATCACAATCCCAACGTAACAAACAACTCGCTAACAAAACGAACTACATATCACCGTAAGGACATCATCGGGACATTAGGAGGAGATTACGTTCCGACGAAACCCTCGCTAATAATCCCTAATCCATGGATTCTCAACAATACAACAACATACTACATTAAAACAAACCAAAACACAAGACTATAATTATAAGGCTAGCAAAATATTCAAGAAAACACCGTTTTCACCTTGCAATACACCAACAGACGCTTTTTATTTCACTATCGAGCAAGGATACGAGAACACTTTATTATTTGGGCAACAAAATCACAAATCTCACAATACTTAACCAAAATCCGAGCCAACTCTCGCCTCCCTCGACTTTCTCTCTCTTAGATTTAGGAAAAAAAAACTTCATTCCTTCTTCTACAGATCAAAAATGGCGTTGTATAGGTGACTGAAGTCAGCCGCAGGTGCATCTGCGGCTGGCCGCTAGTGAATCTGCGACTGCCTGCTGTGGCCGCCCGCGCCGAATCCTCAGCTGCCGGGTTGTCTCCTCGAGCCGTGCAAGTGTCCCGCTTGTCGGTGGCCGCAGATGCATCTACGGCTGCCCAGCTGGCTTTTCTCAATTTCCGTGCCACGCAACCTTGAATCATCAATTTCTACTGTTTTATTTTGGAAGGCTGTTACCTGATGCATAGATATCTCTGGTGCCTGGCTTCCAAAGAGCGAGACCCCCTTCGACTGTTGCAAACGTAGTGGTCATTTGCCGTATTCGGCGACCGAATCGGGTTCTGTCTGAATCAACTGCGTATCTTGCCTCAGATGACCTGACGCTCGTTGTTCGTTTGACGGCTTTGATCGTAAGCCGTCGTGGTGACTTCGGGTTGGGGTCCGCCTTTCCTGTTTGGGTCGAATGACGATTTTACCCTCCTGTCAAGGTCAGTACACAAGTGAAAAATTTGGGCGTCTACAGACGTGAAGCACGGATCTCTGTCTGACACAATCAATACCGGCACCCTATGTCTCGAAACTATCTCTTTGATGTACAGTTTAGCCAACTGATCCAAACTGAACTTAATCTTGATCGGCAGAAAGTGCGCTGACTTTGTTAGTCGATCCACAATCACCCATATTGCGTCATATCCCTTCTGTATTGCTGGAAGTCCTACCACAAAATCCATTGTGATATGCTCCCATTTCCACTCAGGAATTTCTAACGGCTGTAATAATCCACTTGGTCTCTGATGTTCGGCATTTACCCTTTGACAAGTTAGGCATCGGCTGACACATTCTGCAACCTCCATTTTCAAATTCGGCCACCAAAAATGCTGACGTAGATCTTGATACATCTTCGTACTCCCCGGATGTACCGAGTGTCTCGTACTGTGGGCCTCTTGCAAAATCTCCTCTCGTAATTCAGGTACTTGCGGTACCCAAATACGATTTTCAAATCTTAGCAATCTCATGCTATCCACTTTGAATTTGACCTCTTCTCCTTCGGTCATTCTCATCCTTATTCTGACATACTCTTCATCTTTGTCTTGAGCCTCTTTCACCCTATCTTACAAGGTTGAGCTCACTTCCACTTCCATTGACTCATTTGGAGTTCTCACCTCCAACTTCATTCAAGTCATCTCTTGAACCAATTGTTCTTGATCTGTCAATATGAATAATTTCTCCCTGCTCTTTCTACTTAGAGCATCTGCTACCACGTTGGCCTTGCTGGGATGGTATAGAATTTCACAATCGTAGTCTTTGATCAATTCTAACCATCTCCGTTGCCTCATATTCAACTCCTTCTATGTGAAGATATACTTCAGACTTTTATGGTCTGTGAATATCTCACATTTCTCTCCATACAAATAATGCCTCCAAATTTTTAGGGCAAACACTACCGCTGTCAGCTCCAAGTCATGGGTAGAGTATCCTTTCTCATAATCCTTCAACTGTCTGGACGCATACGCAACGACTTTGCCGTTTTGCATAAGCACACAACTAAGTCCCTTGTGCGATGCATCACTATAGACCGTAAAACCTCCCGTATCGTCTGGTAAAGTCAATACAGGTCACTAAGTCTTTTCTTTAGCTCCTGAAAACTTTCCTCACACTTCTCCGTCCATACATATTTCACCGTCTTTCTTGTTAAATTGGTCAACCGTGTTGCTATCTTTGAAAAATCTTGAATGAATCTTCGATAGTAACTCGCTAACCCTAAGAAACTTCTAACATCCGTCGGCGTCCTTGGTTGTTCCCATTTCATCACCGCTTCAACCTTTGCTGAATCTACTAAAACCCCCTCCTTGTCAATAACATGACCTAAAAATTTCTTATTAAATAGTTTAAAATATTATTAAATGGTTAATAATATTAATAAGTGATTAAAATATTATTAAATGGTTAATAATATTAATAATTGATTAAAATATTATTAAATGGTTAATTGATCAATTTTGACTACCATTTGAGCTCCACATTGGACTCTAGGATTTAAATATATTGGGCTCATCCATTTAATTTGGTTGGGCTCAATTGAATTATTCTATTAGGCTAACATTAAATACTCTATGTTACATTTAATTAAAACAAGCATTCAGTTTGATTAATTATAACTTGAATCAAGGTTTAATTAATTACATAGACTACTAGGTTAATTTATTTAATTTAGTTTAATACATCAATTGGACTTACAATATAATCCAATTAGACTTGCCTTAAATTATTTTACCACATTGGGTTACTCAATTAACCTATCCATAGTTAATTCACATCATCACATTCATTCACCTGGCAATTATCTAATGTTTTGTTAATGCTCTCTCTTATCTACCAACTAGGGTTATTCAATTAACCCTACATTAGTTAATTCTCTACACTAAATTAAAACTTGAAATTTTCCAACACTTTGACCATCATTTGACTTTTAAATGTTTGGGCTACATAGTTATTTTGCATTGATCTCTCTTATTTAATTACTTGTGCTACCCAACACAACTCACACATCTTCTATAACTTAGGCTAGGTAATTTATTTAATTGGACTACCACCACACTATATACAATACTTGCCAACATAATTTAATTGGACTTATTTTAATTAACTCTTGGACTATAACATTTGGGGTTATTATTTAATTACCCAACTTCATGTAAGTATTCACATATTGGGCTAACATCTATAATCTTTTTGGGCTAGTCCACTAGTAGTAATTAAATTAATTAGACTCTTCATAAGGCTAGATCCATAAATTTATTTGGACCTCTATATAAATTACCAACAAGACTTTCAACCATTCAAATATTGGGCTTATTTTAAATTCATTAATGGACTCTATACAACAACTTAATAATCAAATTAATTACTTCACATTATTGCCATCCAAGACAATCATCCTAAATTTTTCACAACTTTAACTCATACTAATATAATTAACCTAATTAATTATATTTCATAACTTCATATTTAAACTAATTAATTTATTAGTTTAATTGAGTATTAACTTACTCATCCTCTTATTTGGCTAACAAGTACGCTTTAGGTGTGTGTGTGTGTGTGTGTATATATATATATATATATATATATATATATATATATATATATATATATATATATATATATATATATATATCCACCTTCACTTCTCAAATGAAATTATTTCCTCAATAAATTCTCTACATGCATCATTAAAATATTCCCACATTTAATTTCTAACAAATAACTTTTGTTAAAAAAAATGTTTACCCTTTTTCTACACATCTCACTTCAACAACTCTAGGTTTTAAACCATAACCTTTAATTAATTATTTCAAATCTTATTTACAATTCTTATAAATATATGGGATATTAGAATATGAATATACGTATGTATCTTTTGCAGCCATAAAGAGAATTTGAGCTTAATATTCTAATTAACATATTTCACATAGAAATATAGAAATATAGTGATTTAATTAATTAGAGTGTTCTTCTCTAGTTATGTTGCCTTAGGGGTCAGATTTAGAAGAATTTGTATATATGTTATTGGAAGATGCATATAAATACTATAAAGAATTCTCGGTTAACAATTCTATACAATTAATTAATTAAAAAGGAATTGAAGAAATTTAAATGAAGCATTAGGAGAAATTATAATCTTAAGTATTTAAAATTTGATTTAATCTTTATTATTAATTTAGTTGTTAGTTTTAATTAGATTTTACTTAATAAGTTAACTGCGGTTGTTTAAATAAAGTTAATTTGATATAAAATTAGTATTTGATAATTGTTATTATTTAATTCTCTGTGGTAATGATACTCTACTTACTAGTATATTACTTATTGACCGTGTATACTTTCACGCATATATTCATATAAAAAATACCCAATAGGTGACAAGACTGAGGAAGGACCTTAGATCAAAACGGAACATGAAGATCCAGAAATTATAATAATTAAAAAAGAAACTACAGGGTGAATCCGACAAAACAAATGCGGAACAGATTCAACGGGCTACCTGTATTACTCTTCAATAAAATACTCTAGACACATCTTACTCCTGATATTCCCTAATCGTTGAGTTCTAAAGCTTTACGATATAACCAAATTCTCAAAACTGTACGATTATAGAGCAGATCAGCTCATCAACTGTTGAGTGCTAAGAATCAAAGTCAAGTACCAATCACCAACAAAAAAACTTAATAATCATCTCTATATTCAGTCAAGCTCATCAAATACAAAGCTCTCATGTTGATAGAAGACATCTGGAAAGGTGATTCAATGCAAAAAATGAATGTATAGAGATTACTGAAAAGGAAAGATCTTTTAAGCCTCTCATCAGATTCAAAGATGATAAAGCAAGAAAAGTCTTAAATCGAAGACAATCCACAAGTTTACAAGAAGTTCAACTTCTGAAGAATCATGACCTTAGAGGCTGAAACGAGTCAAACGAACTAATGCATGCAATCACCAAAGGAAAAGAAGGCTTATAAGAAGAAAGCTGAACAGAAAGGCAAGGTAAATGTTGCTCCTCAAGGTGCTTCAAGGAGGTAAACCTGAACTCTAATACACACACACACACACACACACACACACAAGTATAAATGTCATATATACTATGTGTGTGAATCTTTTTTCATCATGATAACTCTACGATTAAATCAAGTAGAAATATAAAGTTAACTCATTAACTAGATGACGATTGTCGAGCAAATTCTCTCCCTATGAAAACTTGAAAGTAATAATACAATATGGCAATAGGAATGGTATGAGTCTAGAAAATCAAATTATCTATAGATATTTAGATTAATAATGTTTTCAAAGACACCCACAAGCACTAAATTTACAATGTTCTACTTGTCACAATTATGCTGTTGTGATTTCAAATACATATCTATCTTATGTTTAAAAAATCTACATTAAAATATCGGTGAGTTTTCAAGGTCAACTAACCCTATCGGACTCAACCAAAAATGAGTACAAAAAGTAAACCTAAGCGTAGGAAAGAAATTCCACTGACTAAACATGTAACATAATTAGTGGATGCTCAACGCTTGTGATGAAAAATCAAGCTCTTCTATCTTGCTAGAAAGAAAAAAGAATTATGGCACAATCTTTTGCATTACAACTAAGATAAGCAAGATGTCAGAATAAAAGAAAATTGTGCAAAGTTGTCAACGGGAAATGTTCAACTTCTCAAAAATTTAAGTCTTTTGTGAAACAAATATTCCAAAATATTACTAAGTTATGAACCTCACAATGGACTGGAGAAGAAAATAAGATCCAGAGAACGCATTCCTATCTTCAAAAGTTGTAGCCATCAACATTCCTGCTAACAATCAAAATATTGTCTTGGAAGAAAAAGAAAGTCAAATCTTGGTTGTCTATGCATCCTTGACTGTACACTGTATATCCTCAATATTAAATGTAGAAAAGCAAATAAACTCTACGATCCTCATCTTAACTATCGTAAGAGATGAAAGCAACAAGGGCGACAAACAAGCCACGTATACGATCTTTACCTCAATAATCGTGGTATTAATTAAGATGATGCAAATGAGCAGGTCAACACTACGATTTTTATCCTAGAAATCATTAGGTCAATAAAGAAATCATTGGGCCAACATCACACATCTGAGCACCTTATGAATTAGCTAACCAACAACACCAGAGATCAATCTCGAAGAAAACTAACAAGAAGGTACAAGAACAGACATTCAAAGCAACAAAGCTGATCAAAGTGCCACACACAAGTCATTGGAGATTCATTTGCTAAACTCGTATCTCAAGATCTATTCAAAGCAGATAAATGGCATAGAATGGATCCACAGGAACTAAGTAGACAAAGATGGTGTGATTACAAGAAATAAAGATATGACTAATTGCAAAGTGAATATATTCTGAAAGGTGTAAATTATTATACTGTTTTGATGATAACAAAATAAGAATTAAAAGACTTTAGAAAAACTATGATAAAATCCTCTCCATAGAATTTTATATTACATATAGTAATTTTTTTAAATTCTTATATGCATTCAAAAGGCAACCTTTCAAGTTTAAAGTAAAATAAAATAATAATACCACCTCGAACCGCAATCTCGAAAAGAAAAGAAAAAACGAACGTCGACCTCCCTACCCCAAGCTTATTAAGGCAAGTATTTTCTGTCTCTTTCCACTTAGATTAAACAAAAGTACTTTATCTCTCTTACCACATAAATATAACAAAAATACTTTCTTTCTATATGTTATAATGTACTGATGAGTTGGACAAAAAGAATGTACATATTTTAAACTAATCATAAGTGCACTTTTTCTTACCTCTTGATTTTATGCAAAGCACAATTCAATGATATACAAAATCTTTCTTTCACGAAGCATGAAAAATACTTTGAATTTCTTTTCTGTCTGCCACATAAGCTAGAAAGGAAAAATAAATGCTAGGAGAAAAATAAACCGTTGGGTTAAATATTTTGAATCAAATTAATCATAGCTATTTATTTAAAATTCTCATTGTCTATAAATATTGATATACCTCATTCATTCTAAATTAATGAATCTAACAAAAAGTCAAATATTGCCCACAATTCTCTTCCAATCTTAAATTTTAAAAGCTAGATTTCAAGTGGGGTAGAAAGTGATAAAAAGGGCAAGAAATATATAAATTATTATACATTCATATATTACTCTTTTATATATCTTAACACACACATTTCTTTATATATATATATATATATATATATATATATATATATATATATATATATATATATATATATATATATTGTGCTAACATATCACTTTCTTATTTGTGTTTAATATTATTATTGTTATATTTATACATATTAAACACATCAAGGACACATTACTAACATTCACGGTTATTTACATTATTGTGTTTTATTCAAGTTGTTCCTCGTTGATTATATCTATTAACACTTGAATTAATAGCTTATATATATTAATCAGAACTTTATACATAGTCCTTCTAAAAAGTGAAAAATAAGTGATCTTACCTTCAGTAACTTTCCTTTAATAGGATTGGTATCACTTGAAAGTCATGAACTGTATCCTTTCTAGTTAAATAATACAAGAAAATATTTTCTCAAGATTGGATAATTTTATCCTTATGATTCTTTTTGAAAAATTATTATCCTACGTGAATAAAAAGAAGATTCGTATATAGTCCTCTTTTGGAGAGTCATAAGCAAAATATATAAAATACTTGATCTATAAAGCGTATTAGATTGACCTTCATTGAAAGAGTTAATCTCACCTTATAAAAGTGTTCTATATAAATCAAATTGATCAATATACATAAACTGTTATATTATTTGTGATTATTGGTTTGACAGTCATTTTGCAGGAATTAATCTTAAGCTGACATTATCCATCATCCTATAATATTTGACATATTTGTACTTAATGTGTTATCAATCTGCTTAATAGAAGATGCATTTTTATTAAAGATAACAAATCATTATAAACAAAAGGGTAGAGCTGAATGTTCTTCTAGTGTGTGGGGAATTGACTGATTCTTGTTCCAAGACCAAGATCTTATAAATGTCATAGGTTTGGGTTATTAAGTGAGTGAGGAAGAGAAAAGATATCAAGTTTTAATACCAGCCAAAGAAGGAATACAAGGCGCTATGAAAAAAAAGGGAATTTGGATTCTTTAAGAAGACTAAGGGATAGTTGTTCTAAGACAGAATCACGTTTGTAAAGGTTTTTCCACCTAAATGAAGGAGTTTACTATTCTTATAGTGGAAAAATGCCAAATCCTGGAAAGGAGTTCAGAGACTGGACTGGCTATATATATCGGAGATAGTGAACCAGGATATATCGTTGTGTTCTCTGTGTTAGATATTTCTCTATCTCTATCTTTTAACTTTGATTCACTAAAATATTTAAATAAATATTTTAACAAAGTCATATAGGAAATAGAGTTAAGATTTTAAAAAGGCTAAGATTTTTCAAAAAATAAATTAATCTATTCAACCCCCCTTCTAGATTAATTATTGCATAAATGAACCTTTTCACATTCAAAAAGAAAGACTGCATCAAAGATAAATTTTTGCACCAGGAGCAAGATTCCAAAAAGTTGTTTGCTCATCTGAAGATCAAAACATGCCTTGCCTACGTGAATGATGAAAGTATACTCCTAAAAAAGATTACCTTCAAAAAGTAGGAAATGTTCAACTACAAGACAAGAATTTCTCAGGTTGTGAGATATTAGCCAAGCTTTTGCAGAACAAGAACATGGTGAGCAGAATGAACTTCTCTCTTAAAGCAGAATATACAAGCTAATGAAGTAAAGCTCATAAATCAAACAAGAATATGAAGGAACTCTCCAAAGAAAATGGTTTAAGTCAGCCACCTCAATTAAAACATCTATTAGCTCTACAACAAAGCTAAACAAAGAAAAAAGAGGTAAACGTATTGACCTTACTCAATACAAAGGTATCATTTGCTCACTCCCATGCTTAACTGTAAGTAGAACATATATTATATTCTCTCATTCACCAATGCTATATCCCAAGGGATTCCAGATTTAAATTGGATATATAGAATGCTAACATTGCAAAATAGGCAAAAAAGCACTAAGTGGAGATTGTCAAATACGGATAAGTAAAACTAAATCATAGCTCAGCTATACATAAAGCTTAGAATGTCAAAACCTACAATTGAAGCTTAAAATGATATCATTGGAGATTGTTGTATTCAAATGCTTAATTTCAGTTAGCTGATCATGGGTATGTTCTACCTCTACTTTAGTATGACAATATGTATACCATTACTGTTATTAATCTAATGTTGTCTTGCATTATTGAACTTGACATACAACTATATGGCATTATGTGATAATATGGTTTAAATGATATCCAAACAGATGATCAAGCTAATGTCATAGCATACAAGGCAAGATAAGATTATCTTGATGCTAAACCATTCTAATAAAGAGTTAAAAAATAAAATTAATCATAAAGTTATATGAACCGTTAAGTACAATAAAACTCCACTATACCAAGAACCCTCCAGATTCACCTTACTAACAATTCAGATGATCAATTTAATGTCACATTTATTATGCCTTCGATAAATTAAAGTTAATCAATCATAGTGAACTTATTCATATCAAATCTTGCTACTACAAACGTAAAGTAAAAACTTCTTTGTAAGCAATCGTAGAGTTGTTCTAAAATTATTATATTAGTTGTCAGAAAATCATCAAAAAGCTTGCTCTAAGTTTCCTAATCTATGAAAGAATTAACAGAAAAACCTATAAAGTGTAAAGGTCAGATGAAAAGATAATAATAATGACTACGCCGACCTAGATAATATAAAGAGAACTCAATATGTAACCTATTTTAGTCACTTTGTTATTTGACTAACCAATAGATGTATGGCATGTGTTTCTCTTGAACACAATAATGAAGTTTGCTATAAACATATCTTTAAAAAAAATAATCTTTTTGCTGTCTGAAGAAGTCTTTTCAACTCCTCATTTTTTGAATTATGATTGATTACACAAATTACACTCCTCTATAAATTAATAATTGGTTCCTATCCTTTAATTAATTTGCCAACTGACTAACAAATAGCTTAATGACACGTGTCTCACTTAAACACAAAAAATGGTAACTGTCACAAATCTTTTAAACCTCACCTGTTGATTTTATGCAAAAATCACTAAATCTCGACTAACCTTTTAGCTTATGGTATAACAATTGGCAATCCTTAAAAAGAAATAATCATATCTTGTGCAAGCCCTTCTCAATTTTTCAAACTTGATAGAAACCATCTTCTTTCCCCAAAACTCCTTGAGCCTAATTATGTCAAAATGATCATGTTTTGTGTTACTTCTTTACAAAGAGACAAACAATCATGCCCTTAGAAGAAGGGTTAAAAGCATCAAAATGTCGGTCACTAACAATGAACCAGGACATAATCTAAAGAAAGGATTATGGCATAGATCTGAACATGCCAAATATGATTTCACTCAAGTGAAATTCAGATGTTGGTTCCTTGTCATTTCCTAAATGTTATATACAGTTCATACTCCTGGCATTAAGATTCCTCATCATATAGAAGGAGTATTCCCCCATGTTGATGTTTCTTATGATGAGGCAATCAGTAGGACAGGAAGGGCTTCAATGATCATGCGAAGTCTAGTCATTGAGGGGGAGTACTGAGAGCTAGAAGGAGAAGAAAAAGAGGTGCATGTTAAAGCCTTACCTCCCTTAAATCTAACCTTCAAAGCTCTCAGAATCCGAGTCTTCAATGAACCTGGTTAAAGACATCATTCTAGATGATGTTGACAAAAAGGGGGGAGAAGAAATAGAGATTCGAAGAAATAAGGTCAAATGCTAAGACTGAGGGGGAGAAAAATAAACACGACTAGGTTCTGTAACAGTTTCTAGTCTATGAAAACATAGGGGAGAAATGGATAGAAATGAATGTCTTTGTAATTGTTGAGTAAATAAAACAAAAATTTTAATTTTGTTATACAGCTTCTCACTGTATAGTACTTTAATTTGTTCTGATTACTTATTTAATTTATATGTCGATGTTGTGATATTTTCTTGGGTGTTTTGTCACCATCAAATAGGGGGAGATTATTAATGAAAATGGGTAATCTCAAATGATTTGATGGTGATAAGAAAATGGTTTCACTTGACTACATACTTGACTATATCTATATATATATATATGAAATCAAAACTCACTTGAGTTGTTAATACCTGATGATTAATCTATACAACTCTTAAAAGAACACACTGTACAAGAGCATAGAACTAAGTATGATTATCAATGTGTATTTATACCAAGTATCTTTTGTAAAGTCTTTACTTGATTTGTAAGGTATATTTGTACTAAGTTTCTTTTGTAAACTCCTTATTTGATTCATATTGTACAAGGACTTAGCTTAGAAAAAATCAAATTTGTTAAGTAGATCTATAAAGTAAGTAGAATGCATAGAATATAAGAAATCACAAGTTCTTTGCATCGAATGATCGTTAAGTCCATTCTGAGATAGCAAAGCATACTCAGTCAAAATTGTGTTTAAGAATGGATCATACAGTAATATCAGCTGCATAGTTCATTAGGAAAAGAAATCAGATAATAGAACAGGATCAGTCAAAATTCATAAAGTTGATCGAAGAACAAGACTAGCTCATAGATCTCATTATGGGTAGTGTAATTCAGAGTGCACGGTAAACTCAAAGAAGAATAGTAAAGGGAAGCCTCATAAGTCTAATCAAGATCATAGAACAGAACGAAGAGCTATGATTCAACACTACAAAAAAGGAACAAGACGAAAGTATGCATCTATGGAAAAACGAGTGACAAAAAAGATATATCCACTAAGGACAGAAACCTTATTACAAGATGAAGACTTCGAGAACTGTGCTAAGGAAGGAGAAAGATGTCATTCCAAGATCCACACTAAAGTTCTTAGAAAAATCAAGCATGCTCTAGCAGAAGTAGATATGAAAAGCTCACTCTAAATAAATTGAATTTCTCAATATCGAAAAAGAAAGCTAAATTGAATCTAATCGTTGAGTAAACACTATTGTCGAGCTGCTTCAGAATACAAAGTTTCTGTGACAGCCCCAAATTCGAATTCCATAACCTCGAGTTTAGTTCTCACGATTCAATACTTAATAACAAAATCTTCATTTAAACTTCGTGGAATAATACTTAAAGTTTCTTATAAAAAAGGCTACAAATCCCAAGGTCATCGTACTTAACATAAGCAATACATATCTTAAAGGATTACAAAAGATTTACAAAAGAAATTACATAGAAAGCAATTAATTATCATGCATTGAACTAAACTAATCTTTGGCTTTCCCCTTGCCTTTTGTTCTTTTTGGAGCATTCGACCTTAGCTGAAAATAAGTCATGATATAGCAAAGGTGAGCAATTAGCTTGGTGAGCAAGATATATTATGATTAAATGAGAAATAACATCAAAGGTTTCAACAATAGATAACGATTGTGAAAGAACAAGAATTAATTTTCAATGTAAAATAAAGAATTGAATCTTTACTGCTGAGTGGTCTCTAAGGACCATGAACTGCTGCTAAAGGTAAGACAGCAATAGATCTGCCACCTTATTAGTTTGATACTCGAGGGGATCAGCCTCGTGTACCCTATGTATATGCATAACATTCAGACATCTTGCGCAAAGGTCGGTTTTTCGACAAAATAATCCCCTTATATAAGGTTGTTCGTTCTCAGTCTTAGTATAAGAATCCGCACCAACCAATAATTTGGATAAGCTCTTAAAATATTCAAATTGATGAATTTATACATACAATGTCTAGCCAAAACAATTAGCTTAGACATTCTTAAATAGTTCTTGATTTAATGAACTATAAGTCTTGCAAATGCACTATGTGCGAATACAATAGCAATACGGATGTGGAATAACTTTAAATAATTAAACCACTTAAATCTTTGACGAAATAAATGTAAGTCAAGGAACTTGCTCAATCACAATTTGAATAGGTTTAAAAAACTTGCAAAAATAAATACAAGTTAAAGGTCAGAGAATTTGGTTTATTTGTTGTCTACTGCTAACTAATTCAATTTACTATCATTTGAACAGACCTAACAATTTATCAAGTTGATCTTTCAATTAGTATCATATATAGGTTAATATAATAACATTTATACATCTTAACTTAACTACACTTATTAATCACATAATTAAATAATTAAGGTATATTAATCACTTAGAAAATATTATCAATATTTGATAATATTTAAATCACATAAAACCTATATTAATCATTTAATATAGTTCAGACTCCTATTTAAAATTATTAACGATTTAATAATACATTATTCACCTCCTAATATTATTAATTATTTAATAATATTTTAATACATAATATTATTAAGTATTTAATAATATTTTATTTTTTCCTTAATATTATTAATCATTTAATAATATTTAATTCATTTTCTAATATTATTAATCGTTTAATAATATTTAATTCATTTTCTAATATTATTAATCATTTAATAATATTTTATTTATTTTCTAATATTATTAATTATTTAATAATATTTTATTCATTTCTTAATATTATTAATCATTTAATAATATTTTTTTTATTTTCTAATATTATTAATTATTTAATAATATGATTAATCCTTTAATAATATTTGATTCATTTAACAACATGTTATGAATTTAATTATATTATTAATCCTTTAATAATATTTATCCTCTTTTACATATTAAATTAACTTTTCATAATGTTTAAATTATATTTATTGATTCCAAAAATAATAATATAATTTTTAAAATATTTTTCACTTTTTGACCCAACCCGACCAAAACCGACTCGACCCGACCAGACCCGGTCCAGAATTAATTCAAATTCCTGGAAAAAGCACAGCGCCCCAGCGCATAGTTTTGAACTACACACTGCGCCCCGGCACCATACTGCAGAAATATTTTCCAACTTTTTCTAGATTTTCCAATTTTGACACTTTTGATTCAAACTTGCATAAAATGAATTCTACACATCCAAATGACACAAAATAAGTGTTGATATCTCTCTAACTTTGTGATTTGCAATATTTCATGTTTCAATCACATTTTTGAAAACTTTTTGACATGAAATTTAAGATCGAACCACCTAGGGTTTCAAAATCGACATATTTTGCGGTAAAAGCTATAACTTCTTTGTTATTCCATATTTTTGAGAGATTCAAGTTTATTTTTCTTTATAACTCATATATGTAACTTTTTAGCTATAGAAATCCACTTTCCAACTTGTATATTTCAAACTACATCACTAAATAGCTCATGGTCACCTAGGGTTTTACTGGTAAAACTTAATATGGACTTTTCTTCCATTTAGTAGCGTACCACACATACCAAAACATATATTAAACTTATCAAACCATGAATCTACCAATATAACATAGTTTTAACTTTTAAACCATCAAAATAACTTTTGATTGGTTAAAAATATATTTTGACCATAGAAAACATATATAGACAATAAAAAATGAACTAAGAAGGAGATAGAACACTTTTGAACCTTATGCTCTTGGATGCTCTTCTTCTCTTGGTTAGGAACTTCACAAGGGACTCCACCTTGACTATTATCTAGCAATCTTCCTTGGTGAAATCTCAACTCACAAAAGTTCTCTTACTTTTCTCTCAAAGAAGCTATCTCTTTTCTTTCTAAAATGCTCTAGCAAATGACCTAACAAACATAACACATAGGTGAAACACTCTATTTATAACCCTTCATTAACTTTCCTAATCAACTAGCATTAGTCAAATTAGAAGCTAATGGTGATTACTATTTGATTAAATGACTAGGTGATAGACATTGTGAATGACTAGGGTTGGTGAACCATCAAAACCAAGTGTACAAGTGAAGCAATATGAAGCAATCAAGCCACCCAAAGTGCCCCCCCTACCGGGCAAATGGGGATTATTTCCCAATTTTTGGTTTATTTTTATTGCTCATATATATACATGTATATATATATACATATATATTGTTTGACCACAATCTTGACTTCCTATTGGGCTCCACTTTGGACTTAGGAATTAAATATGTTGGGCTAATTCATTTAATTTAGTTGATCTCAAATTAATTATTCTATTGGGCTAATATTAAATAACATATGTTACATTTAATTATCATAAGTATTGAGTTAGTTTAATTATTATATGGATCAAGGTTTATTTAATTATATAGACTACTAGGTTAATTTATTTTTGACCTAGTTTAATACCTCATTTGGACTTAAAATATAATCGAATTAGAATTGCTTTAATTAATTCTACCACATTGCTTCCTTATTAATTAAATACACACATACATAAGTATACTCATTTAGTTTACATAATGTAAAATTAATTAGTACAAAAATTTTAATTCAACGATAATAATATAAAATTCGTGGTCATTACATTCCCCCCGCCCTCGCCCCCTTTAAGAATTTCGTCCCTGAAATTATAAATTTAAAACTACTTAAAAATGTTCGGATAGTTAGTCCTCATCTTTTCTTCCAATTCCCATGTAGCTTCCTCAGCGTTGTAGTTCCTCCAAAAGACTTTGACAGAATGTATAACCTTATTTCATAATTTTTACTCTTTTCTATCAAATATCTGGATAGGAATCTCTTTGTATGATAAGTCTTTCTCAACTTGTATTGGCTCATAGGATATAATGTGCTTGTAATCAAGCTTGTAAAGTTACAACACTGACACATGAAACACATTATGGATAATCTCCAGTTCAGGAGGTAGATGTAAGACCCCGAATTTTATGAAATACAAAATTTATTTTTTCTTCATATATATTTTTCCTGAAACAGTAAGTGGTTAAATTGATAAAGTTAAAAGTTAAGGATGTTATGTGTAAATTATATTATGTTGGACAATATTCGTTTTGTCGGAGAATATTCGTACGACGGTGCCGTACGAACCAATCATTGGTGGACCCCACAACAAATAATTGTCGGATATAGAAAACGACATCAACAATTTTTAAATGGTCAATGGTACTATCACTTTTAATTGTTAAATACTCAATGGTAAAAGAATAGTAACATACGGTATTGCACAGTTGCACACGTTATTGCACAGTAGCACACGGCATTTCACAGTATTTCGTATTATTAAACTGATAAAGTGGTTATCGTACAATATTTGACTTTATTGTCACATGCACACTAATTCATAATATTAAACTGATAATTTCACAGTAGCATATGCACAGTAATTCACATTATTGAATCAATAATTGTCATTACACAGTAACGTATTCTTTCTTTTATATACTTTTTGCATTATTGTTATCTCTATTATGATGTTAATTAAACTGTTGCATTTCATTATTAATTAATTTGATATCTAACTCAGAGAGCCAACTACACTGTATTTATAACAATTAGTCATAATAATGAATAAGTATGAATTATCGTTGAATAATTGAATTGATAAAGTTATTTGTTTATAATATAAAGTTATGTGATATAAAATGAATGGTATATATTAAAGATAATGTAATAATTATAGAATTTTAAATGAACGGTGTAGATTGAAGATGATATTTAAATGAATGGTTTAGATTAAGAAAATCTTAAAAGATAAAATGAATGGTATAGATTAAAGATAATATAGAATTTGAAATAGATGATGTAGATTAAAAGATGATCTTTAAATAAATGGTTTAGATTAAAGAAATCTTAAAAGATGAAATGAATGGTATGGATTAAACATTATCTTGAAATGAACGATTTTGATTAAATTAGGAAATCTTGGTTATGATAAGATTTTTGGCTATAAATAGAGGTCTTAACTTAAGGATTTTTCATAAACTTTCTTACTTGTTCTTTCTTTCACTCTCTAAATACTTCTTTGTGTAAGTTCTCTCTAAGTGTGCTTAAGTCATCTTGAGTATTTGTGAAGATCTATAAGTGTACGAGTACTGTTCAAGTTAATCAACCTCATTTAAATCAATATCCAGTCACGTGTTAAGATAAGGGATTCCATCTTATTCATCTTCCACTATTCAAACTTACTACGGTAAGGAATTATCATTCTTTAATTCTCAAAAATAATATCGTTTCTCTCTTACTCATATGATGTGTCATTTATTTTCATGTATTAAATTGTGGGAATAACCTTACGGCGCGGATTACCGCCTGTTGGTGAATAACTTTTCGTATTCATTCCTTATTAATCTCTGAGAATAACCTTACTGGGCGGATTACCGCCTGTTTGGTGAATAACTCTTCATATTCAATTTTTATTAAATTGTAGGAATAACCTTACGACGCGGATTACCGCCTGTTGGTGAATAACCTTTCGTATTCACTCCTTATAAATCTCTAAGAATAACGTGACTATGCAGATTACCGCATGTTTGGTGAATTACTCTTTGTATTCATTTCCTATTTTTTTAAACATTTATATTGAACTGTAACCGTTATTCTGAACTGTGAATCTTAAATATTATTTTTGAATTTTACTCCACATCATGTTTACAATTTGGACATTATTTAAATCTGCACAAAGTAAACTTCTAATACTTATTGTTTATCCTGTTTCTTCTGTTCATCATTTGTATCACTGTTATTTGTACTAATCATCAAAAATCACGTTATTGTGAATATATGTGGTCGGGGGCACAGATGCGATATAATTGTTGAACAAATGATAGGTTAAAAGCGATACATCTGTTCGGTATCTTTTATGACACGTGGTGAAAGTTCTCTTTGGCCCGTAGTGCAAAGATGATGTAATATCCCAAATATTTCCAAAGTGATCTAACAAGATCTAAGCAAGGTTGTCAATTCAAAACCTAAGAAGGATTTCTCAAACATACCTTGAGTTATCTGAAAGAATATATACGACTCGAATCTACGCTCGTATATACCTAAAAGGTTAAAAATCTTTAACCTAATTTGTGTTATGTGATTAGTAAAGCTTGGATTAAGCTTTTAAATGAGTTATGTGAATTATCTATGTGTAGGATTTTGTGTTTTGGTTTGAGTGGTTAACCTTAACACTTATTAAAAGACAGAAGTCAATTTAAGACAAAAACCTAAATTGGAAAAAGAGTTAAAACCTAAACCCTAACCCTAGGGTCTAAGCCCTAGAAAATAACATAGGCCCTCGAGCAAAATGTGAAGGTCAAATTGACATTCCGTTTAAGAATTCAACCTTCCCACGATTTGAAAACACGTAACAGTCAGTAAAAGTTTTTTTTCTCGAAAAACGTGTAAAAGTACTATTCACGAGGTGACATTTTTCATTCGTTTAACTGTTTCTTTCATCTGTAGGACTTCTTACATTTCACAACATAGTGATAATATGAGGTTTAGATGCCAGGGAATCAATAAAAATTTCTTGGGAAAAAGACACGATTTACGAGAAAACGTTTGTCATCTTTTTCAACGTTCATTTCAACGTTTAGACTTTTTCCATTTCACGATATAGCATTTATACGGGGAATAGATACCAAGGAGTCACTGATATTTTTCCAAAGATAAAACGTAAATCGCTTTTTAAACGAAAACCCTTTTCGTTTTTTGATCAAACCGTTGATGGATATAGTGTTTGTATGCAACAGCGATGCGTAATATGCAATAAAAGTTTTTCTCGAAAAGCGCGTCGGGAATAAGACAAAATAGGGAAAAGACAAAAATAAATATTATTTTTGACTTTTTGGTTGTCTAACCATTTTCTGAGAAATGGTCGCCAAAAATACTATTCATCGAAAAACGTGCCAAGTCTTTTGGACTTTTCACTTTACAGAAAAGTGTTTATTCGGAACAAAACTCAGTAATATCAAAATTTTAAATCAGTATAAGTTAGCCATTTAGTTGGAATCAGACTGTTATATAATTAAACTGCTAATGCATCTGTGTTATTTTCTTCAAATGAAACACGAGATAAGTTAACATTAAATTTGAATAATCAAATTTATCAGATTAATACCTAATTATATTATTCCAACATAATTAGTGTCTAGAATGAAAGAAATTTATCAATCGCGTCGCCCGGTAGGTGTATTTGAGAAAAATACACGGAAGATTATCCGAGATTAATTCAAGGAAAACTTTGAGGGTCAGACGAGACATCATATTAATACTGTATGATGTATTTTTTTAATAAAATACGTATAAGTAATTAAAACTTATATTACTAATGCAAAATATTTTAAATTAATCGCACGCGATTTATCCGATATACCGAAATCGAAAGAAATAATGACAAAACAGCTCGGGAAGCTTCTAGAAGCTAGTGGGCGGTTTTGGCTTGGAAAATATCTAAATATTATTCTAGTTTTATTAATTAAATAATGTGCGAAATGACTAAAATGCCCTTGGCTTTTAAACTAATGATCAAACTACCCCGACCATTGGTTTTCCTATAAATAGAGAGCTAACCTCATTCATTTCTTCAATAATTTTCAAAGCAAAAAATTCCTATAATCAAGAGATTGCAAAGAAATAGTTAAAGCTTGCAATAATAAAAGGTACGATTCTTAATCGTTATTATGCTTAAAGTTTTATTTTATCGATGAGGCTCAAGAACATAAGTCGTAGTCATGTACGGTTTTTCGTTCTCCGTGTTCTTTATGACTTGAGCAAGTCGTTGTTATGTCAAATTTCATTTCATAGTTTAAAGTTCAAGAACATACGTCGTATCCATGTACGGTTTATCCGTTCTCCGTGTTCTTCGTATGTTCTGGAGTATTATTATAAATTGTTATAATTAAGTAAACAAGTCGTTATAATGACCAAATTTTGTCAATTATAAAGTGTTATAATCACATATGTAAGCAGTTATAATGCTCAAATTATTTCAAGTATGAAATCCAAAAGCTCAAGAACATAAGTCGTTACCATGTACGATTTTTCGTTCTTCGTGTTCTTCGTGTGTTCTTGAGCAAAAGTCATAATTTCTAAATAAGTAGGTTTATGATTTGGTAATTTAGTGTTATGGGATGATGAAGCATGATGGCCTTGCTAAATAATGCTTGTGGCATCAAGTTTTAGTAGTCGAAACGAAGAACGATGAAACTTTGTTCTTCGTCTTTTTCGTGTTCTTCAATTCGTTCTTCGTGTTCTTGAGAAAAAGTCATGAAATCTTATATAAGTAGGTTTATGATTTTGGTTATTTTTATGTTATGAAGTGATATTGCGTGTTAGAACCAGTTATCTTAGCAAATTAATGCTTGAGGTATCATGTTTTACCAATCGGATCAAAGAAAGTTAAGTCTAATATAGTCGCAGAATATTTTTGCAAATTTCTGAAATTTTAAAGTCTGAATCTGCCTTAGAAACCTAAATAAAAGTTGTATATCATGACATTATAAGCAATCTGGAATCAAGAATCACTCAAAAATATTTTCGTATGACAAAGTTATGGCTGTTACTATCAAAGAGGTCAGAAATATGAATCAGTTTTAGATCAGTCCCATTACTAGCAAAATATGTGTAAATCAATAAGGAATCTCGAACTTTGGTCTGAATGAAAGTTGTAGAGACGGAAGTTACGAATGCGTGAAATTTTGAACGACTCAAAAATGTTTTAAAACGAAGAAGTTGTGGCCGTTTAATCTAGCCGGGGTCTAGCAGCCAAACATGCTGCCTATTTTTTTAAAAGTGACTTAAAAATGAGTTTTTGAGTTGGAAAATTTTCCAATTAATTCCACCAATGAACATAGTCTAGTTAAGTTATTCTAAGACTTATTCAAAAGGAAAATTTGATAAACTAACGTTCGGGGTCGCGTAACCCTTTTTGTAGGCGTTTAACGATTTCCCGGGAAAACCCTAACATGGTTTTAAGGCAAGTCTTATAACTCTTGCTATGTGCTACTTGTTTAGTATTGTTAAAATGATAAATGAGATGTATAATGTCATGTTATTATGCAATAAATGATATGTGAAGTCTTTAACTGATGTTTACAAGCCTTCTAACTGTTATGTGTTATGTTTACGATGTATGAACATGATTTATACACTTTGTGTGTCAATGTGATATAAATTATTGGAACGTGAGTTATATGTGATATTAAATAGAGAATTATGTTCAGTCAATGCATGTTAAAGTTTATATGAAAGCATAAACTGCGTATGTGTTGTATGTTAGACTTGCTGAGCCGTCGTGCTCATTCTTGCGAATAAAACCTTATTTGCAGATTAAAGATGAACGTTAAGAAGATTATGAACGTAAAGAAGAAGCGTAGATTACGTTTTCATGTTTATTACTTGTATTTGTATAAGTCATAATGACTGTTGTAATACGAACAAACAAACATGTAACCGAATATTGAATGAATGATATAAATTATTATCATCAGAATGTTGTTATGTCTTTACTTTGATATAACTTAGAATTGTTAAGACTTAACATAGTATTGATAATGATCCACTTATCTGGATGAGGATCGGTAAATAACTTGTGAGTGTTGTACATCCGAGACAGGACTAAGCGATGTTGACTGGTCAAATTCATCGTTAAGGTTCCTCGGACCCAGGTATAACTCGTTATTACTATTCTGAATACCATATAAGTAGGATTATTGATATGAAGATATATCACTATAAACAAATATGTTTCAAATGAGGGTTTTAACTAGTTGGGTAATGTTCTGTACGGAAAGAGAATTTTGCACCGGACAAAGATACAACCATTTGTCACGGATAAAGATGCAAACATTTATCACTGGTGAAGATACAAACATTCACCGCGGGATTCTCTGTTCCCAAGAGCCGTCCTAATGATTTAATGTCGTGGATGTTGGAACATGTAAAGTTATAGAATATTTAAATCCTAAGGTTAAAATTATACCGTTATATATGGTTTTATCCATTTATATGGATGAAATACAAGTTGATACTTGTATACTTATAAGACTGAGATCAAGTTAAGATCCAGCGACAAAGTTAAGAGAAAATTTTTAATGTATAGTCTAAAATAAGACTAATTCAACCAATATGATTATGGGATCATTGGTTAAGTTGATAGATGTACGGAATTAACGCACAAGGTTCGCCGCATCGAAAGCGCGGGGATTTTAGGGGCGTTACAGATGAACTGTTGTTTGGTATGATTATGACCAAAGGCTGAATACTGGTATAATCATGACCGTTGGTATTATATTGAATATCTTTGGCCCGTAGTGCAAAGATGAACTATTGATTTGCATGATTATGACCAGGAACTGTGAGTTTGTATTCTCATGGTCAGTGGTGTTTCAGATGATAAAAGTTGATGATGTTTTTCCTAAAAAGATAAACGAGTGGACACTATAGTCTGCATTATTCTTCTAAGAGATTGCTCATTCTGTTGCTATTATTGATCTGAACGCTATTATTGCCTTTTAAATTGCCAAAAAAAAACTGCTCGCTTTGCTTTATTGGTTTTAAAAAAAAAAAACAAGCTTTGTTGCTTAATATATATATATAAACAATAACCGAAACATTGTGGCAGCTAATTAAAATTCCGGACCGGAAACCGTGCAACACAAAATTTGCTCTATAATTTCCGAACAGTGTTGCAATTTCGGTAATAATATTTTTCGCCAAATCCAATTCGGTAAACATCCCATGTCTTTAAATAAAAAAAAATATATAATTTTATACAACAATTTATGCCCAATAAATTATTTTAAATATATACCCATACACATATAGAATCAAAATAATTAATAATTCGCATAAATTTTGGCTCTTGATGCCACTGTTGGTTTGTAATATCATTGACGCAATCAAATTGCACAAAATAGCGGAAGCATGGTAAAATCAAATTTAAAATTTTACAAACCATAATCCAGGATCGACCCTTATGCGCAATTATTAATTAATAAAGAAGTTATAGAATTACCCTTGTAGAACTCAAATCTTCAACGGGTACAAGTTCACCTCCAAATTCTTTGAGTTCTCCTTGAATTTCACCGATTGGATTCCAATGATCAATGTTAGCCACCCAAGTGTTTGGCCTCTAGAGGTGATCCACCAAGGAATAACAATAATTCAAGAAGTGGGTGATGGCAAACCCTAGTTTTCTCTCTCTAGAGAATATGTGAGTACTCTCCCAAAACTTATGGAAGTGTATGTGTGTAACCCTAATCCATAATAAGATTTCTCTTATTTATAGATTTAGTAAACTCTCCTAACACCTTTAGGAATAGGGTTTTTAATTAAACTCCTAATTTAATTAGGAACTTAATTAATTTAATATAATAATTATAATTCCTAAACTATTTAGGAACTTAATTATTAATTATGAGAGTACTCTTATTAATTAATTCCTAAACCATTTAGGAACTAAATAATAATGATAATAGTAATAATAATAAGACTCCTCTTATTAATTTATAATTAGTATTTCTAAAATACTAAATAATAAATATTAAGCTATTTAATTTATTCTATCCACATAGTATAAATTAAATATACTTAATTCATTATTACAATTATGCCATTTACTTCTTAAATAATTATTTTTCTTTTGCGGTGTGACCCTTTAGGTTTTCCATATTAAACCGGTTATAGAATAAATTAATTAGAACTATTCTAATCTTATTTATATAAATAAATTAAACTATTTAATTCATTTAAATAAATAATATTTATTCCATAATAAGGGTAAGCCCCCTTAGCGATCAACGACTTTCCAGATAATATAGATTTCAACATTTAATCACAAAAGAACCTATTCAGCGAATAGTTACCGTACAATTCAATCCTTCTACCTCACAACGTCCCAATCAAATATAAGACATGGTATAACTGTCAAGTCTTATTTTATTTGATTATATGCATTTCGATCCTTAAATGAATAAGTCCAATTAATGTAAATTAGAAACTACTTTCTAATTTCCATTCTGCCTTGGCCAAGGACTACTGAGTTGTCATTTATCGAATCACATAGGACATTCTCTTCTTTTACTAGAAGTGGTAGATTCTTTTTTGATCACTCACCTATCTCCATATATGACTTATTATATCCGATCATACCCTTTGATACACCCAAAGGGTTTTAAGGAATATGTCAAAATATAATTCATCATACACAAGATACTATGATGATCTCAAGTCCAAGGATCACTTGTACTACTATCACAAAAGGAACTCCTATTGACAGGCAAGTAAGACTCCATTAGGTGTTCCTTGAGCGAGTCACGTTCAGTGAACTTATTCTCTAATAAGCACCTACATACTTGCTTTAGTGTCTCTACACAAATGATTATGAGATCAATCATCCTCTTCATAAGAGCAAGCATAGTATGTACCAATCTATCCGGATCTACTAATCCCCTTTTTAGTGATCCAACGATTAGGAACAATTTTAGTTTTGAGCTATCTTGAATTTAGATCTCATTAGCATGATCCTCATCATGGTTCTAAAAGCATTGCTCGAAAACTATGGGTTTATCCATTTGATTAATTCTAGTAATTAATCATGAATAAAGAAATGCCTTGATACTTTTATTAATAAATGAATAAGATTACAAAGTATATGCTTATTACATCAAATGTGATTGGCTTGTGGGCATACTACTTTCAAATAGGTCTTAAGGAATATGTCAAAGTATAACTTAGTACACACAAGATACTAAGATGATCTCAAATCTAAGGATCACTTGTACGACTATCACATAAGGAACTCCTATTGACAGACGAGTAAAACTCCATTAGGTGTTCCTTGAGCGAGTCACGTTCAGTGAACTTATTCTCTAATAAGCACCTACATACTTGCTTTAGTGTCACTACACAAATGATTATGAGATCAAGCATCCTCTTCATAAGAGCAAGCATAGTATGTACCAATCTATCCGGATCTACTAATCCCCTTTTTAGTGATCTAACGATTAGGAACAATTTTAGTTTTGAGCTATCTTGAATTTAGATCTCATTAGCATGATCCTCATCATGGTTCTAAAAGCATTGCTCGAAAACTATGGGTTTATCCATTTGATTAATTCAAGTAATTAATCATGAATAAAGAAATGCCTTGATACTTTTATTAATAAATGAACAAGATTACAAAGTATATGCTTATCACATCAAATGTGATTGGCTTGAGGGCATACTACTTTCAGTCTATTGTATTCTATCAAGAACACAACTATTGAAGGCTAACGATAATTTATTCATCATTATCTTAGTCATGTTATTCTTTACTGGGCTATTTGAGCTCGCCCTTTCTTTTGTTCCATTATTTTTCAACATGAGATGAGAACGTAGCTGGGTCTAGCCAGGGGATGGAGTGAGAGTCCGAGGAATAGCTATCGTAGTCTTCACGTGTTGTAAAATAGTGTGACAATAATTGTGAAAGACTTAGTTGTGTATTATTATACACTGTATTGTTGTACGTTGCACTACTTGTAATAATTTTGTTGTAGTCTTTTGACAACTCAAGTTTAGGCTGTGTGGGCCCAGATTTGGGGGTGTCACAGTAAACCTACCTCGTACGCTACTTCACCCACTCTATTCAATATTTCGAATGGTCTTATGAACCTCGGACTCAATTTTCCTTTTTTTCCCAAATCTGATCTTCCCTTTCCAGGGAGACATTTTCATAAATACAAAACTCATTACTTCAAAATCTCGCTTTTGTCGATCTAGATCTGCATATTTCTTTTGGCGATCTTGAGCTGCTACTAACCGAACTCTTATTACTATGATAATTTCTACAGTCTATTGTACCACTTCCGGCCCCAACAGTCAATGTTCTCCTACTTCATCCCAACATAGAGGTGTTCTACATTTCCTCATATATAAGGCTTCATAAGGCGGCATGCCTACACTCGCATGATAACTATTATTATATGCAAACTCAACTAACGGTAGATGGTCTTCCCAACTACCCTTGAAATCCATCACACAAGCTCTGAGCATATCTTCCAATGTCTGAATTGTTCTCTCGCTTTGCCCATCAGTCTGCGGATGATACGTTGTACTCATTTTTAATTGCGTCCCCATTCTTTTCTGAAGACTCCTCCAAAAATTTTATGTGAAGCGTGGATCTCTATCTGACACAATTGATACCGGCACTCCATGTCTTCAAACTATCTCTTTTATGTATAGTTTGGCTAACTGATCTAAACTGAACTTAATCTTGATTGGCAAAAAGTGCGCTGACTTTGTTAGTCGGTCTATAATCACCCATATAGCGTCGTATCCCTTCTGTGCTGCTAGAAGTCCTACCACAAAATCCATCGTGATATGTTCCCATTTCTATTCAGGAATTTCTAACGGCTGTAACAATCCACTTGGTCTCTGATGTTCTACCTTTACCCTCTGACAAGTTAGGCATCGACTAACACATTTTGCAACCTCCCTTTTTATATTTGGCCACAAAAAATGCTAACGAAGATCTTAATACATCTTCGTACTACCCAGATGTATCAAGTATCTCGTATTGTGAGTCTCTTGTAAAATCTCCTCTCGTAATTCGGGCACTAACGGTACCCAAACACGATTTTCAAACCTTAGCAATCATTTGCTATCCACTTTAAACCTGACCTCCTCTTCATCAGTCATTTTCTTCCTTATTCTGTCACATTCTTCATCTTTCTGTTGAGCCTTTTTCACTTTATCCAACAAAATTGAGCTTGCTTCCATTCCTATTGACTCCTTTTGATTTTTCACCTCTAACTTCATTCGAGCCATCTTTTTTACCAATTATTCATGTTCTATCAATACAAATAACTTTTCTCTACCCTTTCTACTTAGAGCATTTGCTACAACATTGGCTTTGCTGGGATAGTATAGAATTTCACAATTGTAGTCCTTGATCAATTCCAACAATCTCCTATGCCTCGTGTTCAACTCCTTTTATGTAAAGATATACTTCAGACTTTTATGATCTGTGAATATCTCACACTTTTTGCCATATAAATAATGCCTCCATATCTTAAGGGCAACCACTACCGCTGCCAATTCCAAGTCATGGGTAGGGTATCACTTCGTATAATCCTTTAATTGCCTAGACGCATACACAATGACCTTGCCATTTTGCATAAGCACATAGCATAGTCCCTTATGCGATGTATCACTATAGACCGTAAAACGTCTCGTATCGTCCAGTAAAGTCAACACAAGTGCTTTACTAAGTCTTTTCTTTAACTCTTGAAAACTCTCCTCGCACTTTTTCGTCCATACATATTTTATCGTCTTCCTTGTCAAATTTGTCAACGGCGTTGCTATTTTTGAAAATCTTTGATAAATCTCTGATAATAACCCGCTAACCCTAAGAAACTCATAATCTTTGTCGGCGTCTTTGGTTGTTCCCAATTTCTCACCACTTCCACCTTTGCAGGATCCACTGAAACTCCCTCCTTGTTAATAACGGACCTAGAAATTGAACTCTCTCCAACTAGAATTCACACTTTGAGAATTTGGCATACAACTGCTCCTTCCTTAGTATCTCCAACACCAATCTTAGATGTTTTGCATGCTCCTCTTTCATTTTGGAGTAAACCAAAATATCATCAATGAACACAACTACAAATTTATCCAAGTACTGCTTAAATATTCTATTCATCATGTTCATAAATGCGACTGGCGTATTCGTTAGTCCAAACGACATCACCAAAAACTCATAATGGCCATAACTAGTTCTGAATGCCGTCTTGGGTACATCTTTCTTCCTTACTTTTAACTGGTGATAACCAGTCCTTAAGTCAATCTTTGAAAAGTATTTCGCCCTTTTAGTTGATCAAACAGATCGTCAATTCTTGGCAACGGGTACTTATTCTTAATTGTTACTTTGTTTAACTCTCTATAGTTCATACAAAGTCTCATCGATCCATCATTCTTCTTTAAAAATAGCACAGGTGCTCCCCATGGAGAAACACTCGGCTGAATATACTTTCTATCTAACAATTCTTGTAACTAAACCATTAACTCTCTCATCTCTACTGGAGCCATCTTATACGGTGCCTTTGATATCGGTGCTGTCTCCGGTACTAAATCAATCACAAATTTTATCTCCCTATCTGGCGAGAGACCTGACAGTTCATCTGAAAAAACATTCATGAACTCCTTAACTACTGCTATTTGTTTCATCTCAAAATTCACCATTTGTGTATCCACTACATGTGTCAGATATCCTATACATCTTTTCCTTAACAGCTTCTTAGCTTGCATCATCATCAAACAACAAGATTGTCTTGGCGACTTGCTGCCATAAAATACAACCTTAGACTTATTTGGTGTCCTAAGGTGTATACACTTCTTCTAACAATCAATTACCGCTCCATGGTTAAACAACCAATCCATTCCTAATATAACATCAAACTCCCCCAAACGTATCGAAATTAGATTCACATTCAACTCCTGACCCCTGATTTTAATTTCTATGTATATACTCTATAGTAATCACTTCTTTATTGGCAACTTCTATGTTCATAGGATTTTTTAACTTTTTCCTAGGCAATTCTAACCATTCAGCAAAATCATCAGACACAAATGACAGGTAGCACTCGAATCAAACAATACATAAGCATTTACATCATTGATCAGAATAATATATGACACCACGTCTTTAGATTCCACGGTGACTTGCACCGTCATGTTGAAAGTCCGTGTTATCGGCTTGTTCTGTTACACCGGCCCTCCAATGGTAAGCTTACTGTTGTTTCCTCTATATCCACTTTCTCCGCCATTCTTCTTCTTTGGACAATCCTTGATCTGATGGTCCATGGCTCCTCATATGAAACAATCTCCTCCCCTCTTAGGTCTGGGACAATTAATAGCGATGTGCCCTTCTTGCCCACAATTATAGCATACGTTCTTCCCTTTCATGCACTCCCCTGAGTGATTCTTCCGGCACTTACTGCACTTGTTTTCTTTCTTCTGGTCGTTTCCCTGGGTGTCCCTGAACTGTTGTTGTTTCACTTGCGTTTGTTGTTGTTGCTGATGCCTCCACTGTTATTGTTCTTATTTCCTACTTCACTTTTCTTCTTGTTCCTCTCTTGGTTATATCTAGATAATGTCTCGCTTCCTCCTTCGGCTATGATTGATTTTTCTAGTAAAGTCGAGAACGAATCAATTTGTAACATTACCACTTTATTGAATATCCATGGTCTTAAACCATTCTCAAATCTTCTGGCCTTGTATTCCTCCGTGTCTACCTGATGCGGAGCGAATCTGGCCAACTCATTAAACTTTGTTGCGTACTCAGGTACCGACATATTCTCCTACTTCAGTTCTAAAAATTTAGCTTCCATTCTACTATTTATACTCTTTGGAAAGTAATTCTCATCGAATATTTCATTTAACCTTGCCCATGACACCACCCCTTCACCAGCCCTATTCTGATTGGCCTCCCACTAGAAATTGGCTTCTCCTTTCATCATATAAGTAGCAAAAATAGTCTTTTGCTCCTCCGTCACTCTCGAAATGACGAACGCCTTTTCTATTTGCTTAATCCATGACTGGGCTTCTATTAGGTATGTCGTTCCCCTAAACTCTGGCGGTCCGACCGCTTTGAAGTCTTTAAAGTTTGCTAACTAATTCTGCAGTGGTGGCGGGTTTGCTACTACTGGGTGTCGGTTCTGCATTGCTTCAGCTAGCATATTGAAGAAGTTCTGCATTGGGTCTACATTGCATCCCCCCCTCATCGTTGTTAACCGATTCTTCTACTCCTTGGTTTCTCGGTGGTTGTCTACGTAGTGGCATTTTCTATTATAAACAAAAAATTAAGTTATTATACTTGTTTCCTCTTTTCACTTTTGTTTTGTATCTTAAGCAATTTTAGCTAAAATACAGGTAATCACATCACGCATATAAACATAAACCTGATTGCATTTATATTGATATGCTAAAACAATAGTGCATAGCACCTTACATCATAAGCATACTGCTATTGTTGGTTTGTAAAAATCATAGACGCAATCATATTGCACAAAAATTAGCGGAAGCATGGTAAAATCAAATTTAAAAATTTACAAACCATAATCCAGGATCGACCTTTATGCGCAATTATTAATTAACAAAGAAGAAGTTAGAGATATACCCTTGTAGAACTCAAAGCTTCAACGGGTACAAGTTCACCTCCAAATCCTTCGCGTTCTCCTTGAATTTCATAGATTGGATTCCAATGATCAATGTAAGCCACCCAAGTGTTTGGCCTCTAGAGGTGATCCACCAAGGAATAACAATAATTCAAGAAGTGGGTGATGGCAAACCCTAGTTTTCTCTCTCTAGAGAATATGTGAGTACTCTCCCAAAACTTGTGGAAGTGTATGTGTGTAACCTTAATCCATAATAAGACTTCTCTTATTTATAGACTTAGTAAACCCTCCTAACACCTTTAGGAATAGGGTTTTTAATTAAACTCCTAATCTAATTAGGAACTTAATTAATATAATATAATAATTATAATTCCTAAACTATTTAGGAACTTAATTATCAATTATGAGAGTACTCTTATTAATTAATTCCTAAATCATTTAGGAACTAAATAATAATGATAATAGTAATAATAATAATAAGACTCCTCTTATTAATTTATAATTAGTATTTCCAAAATACTAAATAATAAATATTAAGCTATTTAATTTATTCTATCCACATAGTATAATTAAATATACTTAATTCATTATTTCAATTATGCCATTTACTTCTTAAATAATTATTTTCCTTTTGCAGTGTGACCCTTTAGGTTCTCCATATTAAACCGGTTATAGAATAAATTAATTAGAACTATTCTAATCTTATTTATATAAATAAATTAAACTATTTAATTTATTTAAATAAATAATATTTATTCCATAATAAGGGTAAGCCCCCTTAGCGATCAACGACTTTCCAGATAATATAGATTTCAACATTTAATCACAAAAGAACATATTCAGCGAATAGTTACCATACAATTCAATCCTTCTACCTCACAATGTCCCAATCAAATATAAGACATGGTATTACTGTCAAGTCTTATTTTATTTGATTATATGCATTTCGATCCTTAAATGAATAACTCTAATTTATGTAAATTAGAAACTACTTTCTAATTTCCATTCTGCCTTGGCCAAGGACTACTGAGTTGTCATTTATCGAATCACATAGGACATTCTCTTCTTTTACTAGAAGTGGTAGATTCTTTTTTGATCACTCACCTATCTCCATATATGACTTATTATATCCGATCATACCCTTTGATACACCCAAAGGGTTTTAAGGAATATGTCAAAATATAATTCATCATACACAAGATACTATGATGATCTCAAGTCCAAGGATCACTTGTACTACTATCACAAAAGGAATTCCTATTGACAGGCAAGTAAGACTCCATTAGGTGTTCCTTGAGCGAGTCACGTTCAGTGAACTTATTCTCTAATAAGCACCTACATACTTGCTTTAGTGTCTCTACACAAATGATTATGAGATCAATCATCCTCTTCATAAGAGCAAGCATAGTATGTACTAATCTATCCGGATTCACTAATCCCCATTTTAGTGATCCAACGATTAGGAACAATTTTAGTTTTGAGCTATCTTGAATTTAGATCTCATTAGCATGATCCTCATCATGGTTCTAAAAGCATTGCTCGAAAATTATGGGTTTATCCATTTGATTAATTCTAGTAATTAATCATGAATAAAGAAACGCCTTGATACTTTTATTAATAAACGAACAAGATTACAAAGTATATGTTTATCATATCAAATGTGATTGGCTTGAGGGCATACTACTTTCAATCTCCCACTTGCACTAAAGCCAATCGCCTTTTGGTATCCCCATACCATTCTTCTCTAAGTGGCGTACAAATTGCTTAGTAAATGCTTTAGTTAATGGATCTGTAATGTTGTTTTAAGAGTCTACCATCTTTATGGTGTCGTCTTATTTTCAATGATTCATCTAATCATATGAAAGTGCTGCAACATATGTTTGGATTTCAGATGAGACCTAGGTTCTTTGGCAAATTAAACTCCTTTAATACTAAGAACCATTATAAGTTCTGTAATGAACTTATTGAACCAAACAATCACCTTTGCAACTTCACTTATGGTTATTTACTATGTCTTTGTCACTAAATCAGCAACTCCTTGCTGTTTGGAACTTTTCCAACTCACTGCAGCACCGTTCAAGGTAATCATATTACCTGAAATGGATATGCTGTTATCTTGGTTAGTCTGAACATACTTGAGTTTGTTAAGCCCTCTAGTTTTATATCAGACTCATCATTAGAAACTCTTTTCTAATATTATTCTCCAGAAATGAACTGATATCTGCTTATCATGCATAAGCAATATCAAGTCTAATACATATCAACGAATTGATGTACAGTCTTTGGGTTAAACCAAGCATCCTTTGTGATCTATCTCTATAGATCTTTATCCCCAAAATATAAGATGTTTCTCCCAAGTCCTTCACGGAGAAGTGTTTAGATAACCACATATTTACTGATTATTGCATCAGTATGTCATTCCTTATCAGTATTATATCACCATATAATACTATGAATGTCACAGTGCTCCCATTAACCTTTGTACACACTTGGTTCATCATCGTCTTTGATAAAATCAAACTCCTTTGATTGTCTCATCAAAACGGATGTTCCATCTTTGAGAAATTTGCTCCAATTCATAATTGGATCGTTGTAATTTACATACTTGATTTACTCCATCTATATAGAGATAAATCATCTTGGTTGTATCATACATACATCCTTTTGTATAGTAAGCTACAATTGCAAATAAAATCTGAATTGATATATGCATTTTCACTAGTGAAAAATTTCATTTTAGTCAACTCATTGACCTTGTTTGAAATCTTTTTACCACTAGTTAGGTCTTATAGGTCTCTTACCTTGCCATCTGCTTTAGTCTTTCTCCAAAGACCCATTTCAGATTTTATGATCAGCAGTCATTTCTCTTGAGTATCTAATACTCATACCTCATCGTATGTAACTGGATCATCATCTACTATGATGCGTACCTCATCATCATCATCTATGATGAATCCATACCATGCAGGTATCTTCGGTACTAAACCATATTTACGACTTGGTTGTGGTACAATAGGTTTATTTATTTATACAGATTCCTTCACTTGATCTGTAGTGTTTTGTGGTTCCTGAACTTCTTCAAAATCTATTTTACTCCCACTAACCCTTTAAGGAAAAACTTATTTTCCTATAAGGCAGCGTGTTTCAACAAACACCTTTTAGTTAGTTGGATTATAGAAGTAATACCCTAAACTTTCTTTAGGATATCCCACAAGTTTACACTTATCAGATCTTGTCCCAAACTTATCATTATCAAACCTTTTGACATAAACTGGACAATCCAAATCTTAACATACTTAAGACTTGGTTTCCTCCCTATCCATGACTCATATAAAGTCTTGAGGAGGAAATAAGAAGGTATCTGATTTAGTAGATATGCGATCGTTTCTAAGGTATAACCCTAGAAGGATACTGGAAGATTGGTATAACTCATCATGGATCATCACCATGTCCATTGTGAGATAATACCATTTCGCTTAAGATGATCTAGAAACTTATTGCTTAAGTATTCCCTTCTCGATCTAATCGAAGAACTTTAATACTTTTGGTCTTTAGTTTCTATACTTCACTTTTTGAATTCTTTGAACGTTTCAAACGATTCGGATTTGTATTTCATCAAATACATATATCGAAATCTAGAATCATCAGTGAAAGTAATGAATGAATACCCTCCTCTTGCATTTGTTGTCATAGGTCCCACACACGACTGTGTGTACCATCTCTAACAACTCCGTAACTCGCTCTCCATGTCCACTAAATGAAGATTTAGTCATCTTTTCCATGATACAAGATTCACAAGTTGTATTTGATTCATAATCAAAAGGCTCTAAAAACCTATCTTTATACAACTTGTTTAGTCTTGTTTCATTAACATGACCGAGTTAACAGTATTGCATGAATGTATGATCCATATCATCTCTTTGCTTTTAGTTTGTTCAATTTTAAAATACTTTCATGTATGTCAAGTTTACAAAGTCCATTAAGTAATCAACCAGTTCTAAATAAAACATTATCATTATAAACAGAACAACGATTGTTCATTATTATGATATCAAAAACCCTTCCTTGTCATCACATGGAACTGAAATAATGTTTCTAAGAACTGGAACCTAGTAACAACTTACTAACTTAATAGGCTTGCCCGTAAGCAGTGCTAAACTATAAGTTCACATGGCTAATGCAGCAACCTTTGCTTCATTCCCCAGCACATGATTACTTATCATTTGTTTAGCTTTCTACTTCTGCTTAGTCTCTGCAACGACTTGTATATGCGAGACCACTAGCCGATACTAATACCTAAGTAGAAATTTGACTTATAGAAAGTTCTATTTTATTATGAACAAATCTATATTTGCAGTTGAAGCTTCACTAAGCTTCTTCTGCTTAACTACTACACGATACTCCTTGCAGTTCCTCTTCCAATGTCCCAGCTTATCGCAATGAAAGCAAATTCCTTTGCCCTCGGGATCACTTTTATTTATGTCCTTTGTTTAGCCTTTCTATTGCCTTCTATCTTTTCTGACTCCTCAGAAACACCTTTGGCCATCTTCTTCAACTTAGAAGATTCATCTGCTAGTAAGACTTGGTCTTTCTTGGAAGGAAAGTGACTCTCAACTTATTCAACATATTTAAGCAAATCAGGCAAACTGACTTCAAGATTATTAATGTTAAAGTTCACAACAATTTGTGAAAGGGAGTCAGCGAGTGACTGCAAGATCGAATCTTGACTCAACTCTCCATCTTTGACAAAACTTAGGTGTCCTAATTGATCAATCAGATTAATCATCTTTAGGATACGTGTCTTTACTGTAGTGCCATTGGTTATTATAGATTGGAAGAGCTCATTAGATATCTTATATCTAGTTGACCTACTTTGCTCACCAAACAACTATTGAATGTGCAACAATATAGTAGGTGCATCAATTTTCTCGTGTTGACGCTGTAACTAAATACTTATGGATGCGAGCATGATGCATTGAGCCATCTTTGCATCATCTTGCTATTTCTTAAAATAACAATATCTTCCTCATAGGCTTAGTCTACAACGTTTGCAGGAATAGGCAAATTAAGGACATTTTCTAGCTTTTCAGCATTGAGAACTTTTCTCAAATTTGTTTAATCAATCCGAACAATTCGGTTCGATTAATTGTTAGCATCCAATATGCTATGCAGTGTTAGTGAATTAAACATAGCAATATTCTTTAAGTGAATTAATAACAACATTAACATGCATTCATTTTATTAATTACCAAAATAAATAAGGTCTTTATTTAAAATGGTGTCTCCCACTATTTTCATCAAACTATATTACCCTCCTTATATAGTTCGGCAAATCTAGTTAAAGATTTGCTAGTGAGAATAAGGATCCTATTTCAAATGTATATAGCCTTGTGTGACACAACAAACGATATATAAATAAATAGGTAGACAACTCTTGTCAATTACATTAACATGTAACTCCTTTTATTTTGCCTCTTAGATTATTATGATCATGTGTGACACATCCAAATCAAAATTATCCAAGTTAAGTCCAACCTAGCATTTTCTTATATTAGAAGAGAAAAAGACCGTCCTTGTGTGACACAACAAAACAGTAATGTTCAATTCTTTTTATAAACATCAAATGTGATAAAACAACATCTCAAAAAATTAATATAAGCCTTGTGTGACACAACAAACTTATAATGATTATTTGATACTCTATCGTTTTACCATGCTAGAAGGCGACGTTCGATATTTTTAATAAATATCTTTGAACGTTACAACTTAATATTATGAGTAGTAGAATAAATAAATTAGAACAATTCTAATTTTATTTAATTAAATTAAACTCCTTTAATTCATGAATTAAACATTTTAATTCATTTTATAAATAATATTTATTCTACATCATGAGGGGTTTATTAATATTAATTGTCTCATCTTGTTTAGCGCGCATGCACATATATATATAAAATACGCGTCATATTATTTAACATGTGAAGCATGTTTGGATAATATATAATATATATAATTAACATGCACATATAGAATACTATATTCTACTTGGATTGATTATGGACTTTTATTCTAATTTGGTTCACTAGAGCCACCAAGTGAACCAAAAGGTCAAACCTAGGGTGCAAGAATAAATTAAATTATATGTAACTATTACATTTAAATTCGGGCTCCATTACAAATGAGTCTTCATGCGCTCCTTGCTCCTTTGCTCCAATTCTTCAAAATAATTCTAACTAATCCTATTACAAATTATTTATAATAAATAAGAAACCTTGATCAACAGTCAAGGGGAAGTACATAGGAGGGAGATAGAATTATACATAAGAAAAATTAGAAAGACGAGGTACGCAGACCCCATTTATAAAACTCATTCATTCATGCATCCATTTAAAATTAAATCCAATCACATTGGTCAATAGTCCATAATCAATCCCATTTATTATCATATATATCAATAAATAATATTCATCACATGAATTAAATTAAACATTCCATATATGTATTGGTATCATTTAATGGGCAATTAAAGTTGCATGAAATCCAATTTCATGTTTAAAATAAACATTTTATTTTAATTATAAAATTATTTTAAAAATAAACTATTTATTTTTATTATTTTAAAATTACCCAAAATAAACTCTTTTATTTTGAAATTTTAAAATTTGCACAAAATTATCAAACTGTTTGACAAATAAATATATATTATAAATATATCATATATATATTAATAACCGTGTACTATATATATATTACCGTGTACAACACTGAAGTGCAGCATTCTTGCTTTATCAAATTTACTTCCGTGAATGGCTTAATATATATATACACGGTAGTGCAAAAGCTTTGTTGCTTTATATATATAATATATATATATATATATCCGAAACCTTTGATTCAAAGTTTGCTTTATATATAATATATATATATATAACCTTTGTTGCCTTTTGAAATACACTTTACCGAATACTCCAAATCACTTGACTATTCGGTATATATATATATATATATATATATATATATTATTCCAAAACCGAGGCTTCTCAATTACCGAAAAATGGGTACTGCATGTTGCTTTATCAATTATGTATATAGATATATATCAATTCCAACTGTGGCTGCTTTTATTTGCTTTATTAATATATATATATATATATTTCAAGAACCGACATCCAAGCTTTTCCGAAACAGTGATGCTTTCTTCCAATTTGGTAAAAACCGAAACAGTTGGGCTTTCTTAATATATATAACATCCGGAAAAAAATTGCAATTTCCGAAATCCCCTTTTAATAAAATATATAATTTTATACAACAATTTATGCCCAATAAATTATTCCAAACACATACCCATACATATATGGAATCAAAACAATTAATAATTCGCATAAAGTTTGACTCTTGATGCCACTGTTGGTTTGTAAAAATCATAGACGCAATCATATTGCACAAAAATTAGCGGAAGCATGGTAAAATCAAATTTAAAAATTTACAAACCATAATCCAGGATCGACCTTTATGCGCAATTATTAATTAACAAAGAAGAAGTTAGAGATATACCCTTGTAGAACTCAAAGCTTCAACGGGTACAAGTTCACCTCCAAATCCTTCGCGTTCTCCTTGAATTTCATAGATTGGATTCCAATGATCAATGTAAGCCACCCAAGTGTTTGGCCTCTAGAGGTGATCTACCAAGGAATAACAATAATTCAAGAAGTGGGTGATGGCAAACCCTAGTTTTCTCTCTCTAGAGAATATGTGAGTACTCTCCCAAAACTTGTGGAAGTGTATGTGTGTAACCTTAATCCATAATAAGACTTCTCTTATTTATAGACTTAGTAAACCCTCCTAACACCTTTAGGAATAGGGTTTTTAATTAAACTCCTAATCTAATTAGGAACTTAATTAATATAATATAATAATTATAATTCCTAAACTATTTAGGAACTTAATTATCAATTATGAGAGTACTCTTATTAATTAATTCCTAAATCATTTAGGAACTAAATAATAATGATAATAGTAATAATAATAATAAGACTCCTCTTATTAATTTATAATTAGTATTTCCAAAATACTAAATAATAAATATTAAGCTATTTAATTTATTCTATCCACATAGTATAATTAAATATACTTAATTCATTATTTCAATTATGCTATTTACTTCTTAAATAATTATTTTCCTTTTGCGGTGTGACCCTTTAGGTTCTCCATATTAAACCGGTTATAGAATAAATTAATTAGAACTATTCTAATCTTATTTATATAAATAAATTAAACTATTTAATTTATTTAAATAAATAATATTTATTCCATAATAAGGGTAAGCCCCCTTAGCGATCAACGACTTTCCAGATAATATAGATTTCAACATTTAATCACAAAAGAACATATTCAGCGAATAGTTACCATACAATTCAATCCTTCTACCTCACAATGTCCCAATCAAATATAAGACATGGTATTACTGTCAAGTCTTATTTTATTTGATTATATGCATTTCGATCCTTAAATGAATAACTCTAATTTATGTAAATTAGAAACTACTTTCTAATTTCCATTCTGCCTTGGCCAAGGACTACTGAGTTGTCATTTATCGAATCACATAGGACATTCTCTTCTTTTACTAGAAGTGGTAGATTCTTTTTTGATCACTCACCTATCTCCATATATGACTTATTATATCCGATCATACCCTTTGATACACCCAAAGGGTTTTAAGGAATATGTCAAAATATAATTCATCATACACAAGATACTATGATGATCTCAAGTCCAAGGATCACTTGTACTACTATCACAAAAGGAATTCCTATTGACAGGCAAGTAAGACTCCATTAGGTGTTCCTTGAGCGAGTCACGTTCAGTGAACTTATTCTCTAATAAGCACCTACATACTTGCTTTAGTGTCTCTACATAAATGATTATAAGATCAATCATCCTCTTCATAAGAGCAAGCATAGTATGTACTAATCTATCCGGATTCACTAATCCCCATTTTAGTGATCCAACGATTAGGAACAATTTTAGTTTTGAGCTATCTTGAATTTAGATCTCATTAGCATGATCCTCATCATGGTTCTAAAAGCATTGCTCGAAAATTATGGGTTTATCCATTTGATTAATTCTAGTAATTAATCATGAATAAAGAAACGTCTTGATACTTTTATTAATAAACGAACAATATTACAAAGTATATGCTTATCACATCAAATGTGATTGGCTTGAGGGCATACTACTTTCAGCTATAAATGCCTATATCCCTGAAAGGCTACAAAAGATGGGATCAAATCATAAATACATCCCACAAACTTCCTAGAGTTGGGATTTTCAACATACTAACCCTCTATCAAAATAAAAATTGGGTTCTACTGCATCTATATACATACAACATCAAAAAAATAACTAATACTACTGATTGCGCATCCCCCGACGAATCGCATCATCATACTCCTCATCCCCTATGGCCCTCACCAAGCTCCGGCTAATAGTGTGCCTAGACTGACCCTCCTCAGCTGGGTAGTAGTGCACCATGCTCTGAAATCTGTCAAAGGAAGAACGATAGACAGTAAGCCTATCGATCTTCACCTTCTTCTCAAGGACCTCTTCCTCTAACTCTATCATCTGCCCGTGCGCTGCATCTATCTGGGACTCCATCTCTATCCTATCATCTATTGCCTGCTGCCAATGGACCCTAATGGCGTCTTTCTCTTCTTACACTTGTTGAACTTTCAGCTCAGCTTCTGACAATCTAGCCTAAGACGCTACTAACTTAGCCTGAAGCTCAATGTCCTGATCAACTAACTGATGAGTTAGCACCTTGAAGTGCTCTACTAAGTCCTCATACTCATGTACCTGCTCCTTCAGTCCTACTATCCTCTCATTCAGTTCTGTGCTTTGGCCAGAGAACTGATAGACTGCATCTTTATACTGATCCTCCATATGCTGGTGGGTCAGATTCTCCTCCTCTAAATGTTGGACTCTTGCCTCTAGCTCCTCATTCCCCGTAGGCAGTGCTTCGATGATGTCACTGACAGTAGTGCTCATGCCATCAGCATACTCAGCTGACTCCTCCTCATCATCTGACTCCTCAAACTCGGCCTCATCCTCACTATATGGCATCATCACTCCACTCCCTAACTGGCTCCTCACGATCTCCCTCATCTGGATCAGACTCGGGATCCTCTATCGGTGTAGCCACCAGCAGCTGTGCAGTATCCATGTGGATATCAATGAAATCCTTCTCAACGGTGTGACTAGTCTGTCCAATCTCAGACATCCTACAAACATATAAACATCACATGTCAATACAGCAATAAAATATATTCATTGATAAAATGAAATGATATTTTATCATGTACAACTCAGCTTGATGAATTTTCTCAATCCACCTCCAAAAATACACAACATAATGAATCTCCCCGATTCATCTCCTAACGCATTCGATATGAGTTTATTACTAAGGTTATAACCTAGGTTTCGCAATTCCTAACGTTTATAACCTACAGCTCTGATACCAACCTGTGACAGACCCAAATCCGGGTTCCATAACCTGGGGATTGGTTCTCACGATTCAATACTACTTAATAACTAAATCTTTATTTAAACTTCGCGGAATAATACATAAGGTTCCTTATAAAATAGCTACAAATCCCAAGGTTAACTAACCTTAACATAAGCAATACATATCTTAAGGGATTACAAAAGATTTACAAAAGAAATTACATAGAAAGCAATTAATTATCATACATTGAACTAAACTAATCTTTGGCTTTCCTCTTGTCTTTGTTCTTTTTGGAGCATTCGGACTTAGCTGAAAATAAGTCATGATATAGCAAGGGAGAGCAACTAGCTTGCTCAACAAGTTTAAGAACAGCTAATACGAGATATATCATGATTGAATGGGAAATAACATCAAAGGTTTCAATAATAAATAACGATTGTGAAAGAACAATAATCAATTTTCAATGTAAAATAAAGAATTAAATCTTTACTGCTGAGTGGTCTCTAAGGACCATGAACTACTGCTAAAGGTAAGACAGATATAGATCTGCCACTTTAGTAGTTTGATACTCGAGGGGATCAGCCTCTTGTACCCTATGTATATGCATAACATTCAGACATCTTGCGCAAAGGTCGGTTTCCCGACAAAATAATCCCCTTATATAAGGTTGTTCGTTCTCAGTCTTACTATAAGAATCCGCACTAACTAATAGTTTGGATAAGCTCTTAAAATATTCAAATTGATGAATTTATACATACAGTGTCTAGCCGAAATAATTAGCTTAAACATTCTTAAACAGTTCTTAATTTAATGAACTATAAGTCTTGCAAATACACTGTGTGCGAATACAATAGCAATACGGATGTGGAATAACTTTAAATAATTAAACCACTTAAATCTCTAACGAAATAAATGCAAGTCTATGAACTTGTTCAATCACAATTTGAATAGGTTTAAAGAACTTGCAAAAATAAATACAAGTTAAGGGACAAAGAACTTGTCTTGTTTGTTGTCTACTGCTAACTAATTCAATTTACTATCATTTGAACAGACCTGACAATTTATCAAGTTGAAATTTCAATTAGTATCATATATAGGTTAATATCATAACATTTGTACATTTTAACTTAACTATACTTAATCACATAATTAAATAATTAAGGTATATTAATCACTTAGAAATTATTATCATTATTTGATAATATTTAAATTACATAAAACCTATATTAATTATTTAATATAGTTTAGACTCCTATTTAATATTATTAACGATTTAATAATACATTATTCTCCTTCTAATATTATTAATTATTTAATAATATTTTAATACATAATATTATTAAGTATTTAATAATATTGTATTTATTCCTTAATATTATTAATCATTTAATAATATTTAATTTATTTTCTAATATTATTAATTATTTAATAATATGTTATTTATTTTCTAATAATATTAATCATTTAATAATATTTTATTCATTTCTTAATATTATTAATCATTTAATAATATTTTTTTTATTTTCTAATATTATTAATTATTTAATAATATTATTAATCCTTTAATAATATTTGATTCATTTAAGAACATTTTATGAATTCAATTATATTATTAATCCTTTAATAATATTTATCCTCTTTTACATATTAAATTAATTTTCGATAATGTTTAAATTATATTTATTGATTCCAAAAATAATAATATAATTTTTAAAATATTTTTCACTTTCTGACCCGACTCGGCAAAAATCGACCCGACCCGGTCCGGAATTAATTCAAATTCCTGAAAAAAGCACGGCGTCGCAGCGCATTGTTTTGAACTACACAATACGCCCCAACGCCGTACTGCAGAAACATTTTTCAACTTTTTCTAGATTTTTCAATTTTGACACTTTTGATTCAAACTTGCATAAAATGAAATCTACACATCCAAATGACACAAAATCAGTGTTGACATCTTCCTAACTTCTTGTTTTGTAACATTTCATGATTTAATCACATTTTTAAAAATGTTTTGACATGAAATTTAAGATCGAACCACCTAGGGTTTTAAAATCGACATGTTTTGCGGTAAAAGACATAACTTCTTTGTTATTCCATATTTTTGAGAGATTCAAGTTGGATTTTATTTATAACTCATATATGTAACTTTCTAGCCATAGAAACCCACTTTCAACTTGTATATTTCAAACTACGTTACTAAATAGCACATGGTCACCTAGAGTTTTACTGGTAAAATTTAATATAGACTTTTCTTCCATACCAAAACATATATTAAACTTATCAAACCATGAATCTACCAATATAACATAGTTTTATACTTCTAGACCATCAAAATAATTTTTGATTGGTTAAAAATATATTTTGACCATAGAAAACATATATAGACAACAAAAAATGAACTAAGAAGGAGATAGAGCACTTTTGAACCTTATGCTCTTGGATGCTCTTCTTCTTTTGGCTAGGAACTTCACTAAGGACTCCACCTTGACTATTATCTAGCAATCTTCCTTGGTAAAATCTCAACTCACAAGAGTTCTCTTACTTTTCTCTCAAAGAAGCTCTCTCTTTTCTCTCTAGAATGCTCTAGCAAATGACCCAACAAACATAACACATAGGTGAAGCACTCTATTTATAGTAGTTTGGTAACCTTTCATTAACTTTCCTAATCAACTAGCATTGGTCAAATTATGAGCTAATGGGGATTACTATTTGATTAAATAACTAGGTGATGGATATTGTGAATGACTAAGGTTGGTGAACCACCAAAACTAAGTATACAAGTGAAGTAACATGAAGCAATCAAGCCACCCAAAGTGCCTCCCCCCCCCCCCCCCCTTACCCTGCCAAATGGGGATTATTCCCCCATTTTTGGTTTATTTTTATTGCTCATTTATACATATATACATCTACATATATACACACTTATATATATATATATTGTTTGACCACAATCTTGACTTCCTATTGGGCTCCATTTTGACTTAGGAATTAAATATGTTTGACTCATTTATTTAATTTGGTTGGGCTCAATTTAATTATTCTATTAGGCTAACATTAAATAACATATGTTACATTTAATTATCACAAGTATTGGGCTAGTTTAATTATTACATAGATCAAGGTTTATTTAATTACATGGAGTACTAGGTTAATTTATTTGACCTAATTTAACACCTCATTTGGACTTAAAATATAATCCAATTAGAATTGCTTTAATTAATTATACCACCTTGCTTCCTTATTAATTAAAAACACACATACATAAGTATACTCATTTAGTTTACATAATGCACAATTAATTAGTACAAAAAATTTAATTCACCGATAATAATTTAATAATTATAATTACAATGATATATAGAATTCGTGGTCATTACAGTTTCAATAGGAGTGGACTACCTCAGTATTATACCTATTAGAGGACGTATAGTCAACAACACTGAGAGATGAATTCACTAGCAAAGAAGTAGTCTGAAAATAATTGATTAAAAGAAGACAAGAAACAAAAGATGAATCAGCAAATAACTAAACACTGAACAAGAAGTCATGTGATGGCTACAAATCATGAGGAACCGATCAAGAAGAAGAAAATAAACTTAAGCAATAGTTGAGATAAAAGATTCAATTGATAAGAGCATCGTCTTCAGACAAGCTCAAGAAAAATCAAACAAAGATCTCATGAAGAATGATGATATTGACATGAAAAGATCTAAGAAACATATTCATTACATCAGAAGGAATGTACTAAATAGGGACAAGTGAAATCCACGATCTTGCAGAAAGATAAATATTGGAGTACAATTGTAGATGTTAAAAGAAAGATGAATGTATGAAAGTCAAAGGGCTTGCATAGTCAAAGAACAAAGCTAATCATAAAGTTTACAGATCGTAAAGCAGATTGAAAAGTTCACAAAACTGTAAAACTCGAAGTTCGTAAAGTTGACAACTGAAAAGAAGACTAGTAAAGCTGGTCGCAGAGTAAAAGACAAGTTCGATCGTATGTAAAATGACTAGATTGTGGAACTAAGAAAGAATCGCATTACAAGTTCAGAATCGTATAGTGACATCTGAACTGTATACAAGTTCAAAATCGTATAGTAACATTCAAATCGTATTATAAGTTCAGAATCAAACTGAATCATATTGGAAGCTAAATTATAGTGCAAGAGTTGAATCATATTACAAGTACAAGATCGCATAGTAAGCTCAGATCGTAGTACAACATCATGATCGTACTACAAACTTAGTTCATATAGTGATGTCAAGATCGTATAGAAAGATTAAGTTCGTAATGTGAGGACATGATCATATAGAAGAAGGAAGATCGTAGAAGTACGTTAATCATATTGAAGCTCTGATCGTATTGCAGAATCTCTACTACACGATCAATTCATTTTGTAGAGTGAAAGATGTCAGACTATTGATAATGGAAATGTCACAGATTGAAGAGACTGATGCAATTTTTTCAAGTCAAAGTTAAAATCTAAAAATCAAAGCGTATTCGTGTTTACTAGCTAGTTTAATTTTGGAAACATCAGCTGAACATTAGATGCATATGATGGAGATCAGGAGAAGATGTACAGTATGATTTTATCCACGTGGTTGCCATTTTTAACATACTAAAAATGAAGATAGAGCTAAAAGTAAGCTGAGATCAAACTTTTAATTGGAGTAACGATTACTTTTCAACAGATAATTTAAACAATACACATCTCTATAAATACATAAACTTATTTGAAATTTAAAATAGGAGTAAGGACCAATATCACAAGATCATGGTCAATAAGGGGATGATGAGACTGCCACTATAGAGAGAGAGAGAGAAAGAAAGAAATCTGAACCTTTAAATCGTAGAGTTCAGAAGAAAAAAAAAAGAAAGAAGAAAAAGGAGAAGGAAATTGATCTGCAGAATGAACATATCATCACCTAAGTTTGTAAACACTTTGGAGGATCGACCAAAGAGTGATCAAAGCAGAAGAGAAAAAGACACAACAAATGGCTACACAGATCAATGTCAAGAAGGAATCGCTCAGCTACTAAGTTCTATCAGTGAAGAAGAACTTAATGCCAACTTAGCAGTACCTCAACTAACTTCATCAACAACAACAGAAAAACAAGACTTAGTGGCTTAGTGAATCAGACTAAGTGTCTAGCAGAATGGTTCTCAGTGAACCAGGTCTTAGTAACCTTTGCTGAGATTTAATGACTCGAAGAAATCTTTGTGATTCAGTGTTGTAATAGTTAGTGATCTTACTGTAAAAATCGAGAATATCCTTAGTGGATTCTCTACCAGAAGAGTGGACTAGGAAATCTTTATCTCCGAACCACTTAAAATTCTTGTCCTTTCTTATGTCTTTTACTACTTACATTACAACTGCTCTAACTATCCTGCAATGAAATTTCAGTAGCGTAGCCTAAAATCATTATTGCATATTTACAATCTTAGATCAATGAGAGATGTTTTATCAAATTAACTATTCCGCTGCAATTACAAAGTAAATAATGTGATAACTGAGTTTTGAATGAATATATGATATATTCAACCCCCCCCCCCCCCCCCCCCAAACTCTTCTAGATCACTTTTGTGCCCTCTGAAAAATAACATAAAACCAATACTTAAAACGAACCTTTCTTTAAACAAAAATCCTATAAAGCTTACGAACATCAAATTGTGAGATTACTTTCCAAACAATGCACTTTTTAACAATTTTAAAATAATTCCTTCACTGTTTAGCACCATATGGCGTCTTAGGCAATTCACTCATGACACCATTCACATAAGCACGTGCGCGCGTGCGCATACACACACACACACACACACTTTTTAGGAAAAAATATCAAGATGCGATAACAGTTTTCACGGAAGTCGGGAGGTACTTAATACATTCCTCTCACTTAAACAAACCCCCAAATTCTATGAATCTCGGTTGTAGACCAAGTAATCAGAGTCACATATGGGTCATCTCGATTTATGAAACAAAATCAAAATTCGGATGAGTTAGTACATCCATTTAAATTTATATCAATTGGCGATTCTGGTCAATCGGCCCATTATTAGAATTAATTTTTTAAAATTCATCGACATTTAAGCTGATCTTTTTCCTAAAAAATTGACCTTAAAAAAAATAAAAAAAGAGGAAAAATTCCCGACGTCGACATATGTTTCCGCAGACCGAGCCATATGTGAAGCTGATTCAGAAGTTCTGGGACAGTGTATTGAACCTAACAAAATGTTCTTTTTTTTTCTCTCTTTTTTTGATCCCCTTCTTTTATTATAAACTAATATTTGGACAGACACTAAAGTGGGTATGCTATCAAATTAATGCGAGATCGTGTAAGGTAAAAATTAAAATTTATTAAAATTTACTACTTAAAAGAAAGTTAAAAGAATAAATTAAGAGAAAAATAAGAAAATGGACAGATAATAGACAATTTATTTTAAGAGTTATAAATGAGTTTTATCCAAAAGTATCTTAAATTATGTTAATAGGTATGAAATTAAAAATGTCAAGTTAAAAAATAAGGATATAATTGAGATTATCAAATGAGAAAATTAAGAGAGACCAAAAATCTTACTATCTCTTTTTGACTAAACAATTGAAATATATTAAAATTATAAATTGTTATAAAAATAAAAATAATAATTTTTTTAAATATAATAACTAAATATTCAAGAAAATGATTAATTATAATAATAATTAATAAATACCAGATATATACTTAAAAAATTTATATCTCAAAAATAATAATAAAATATATAAATTTAAACAATTCTTCGATACAAACAAGAGAATAACTAATGAAATAAAACTGTTTCAGTTTCGACTCTATCATGTAGTTTTTTCATTGTGTTAATATGCTGCTGATAATAAACAATCTTGTTGTACGAAGTCCATTCTTTGCATAATAATAATAATAATAATAATAATTATTATTATTATTATTATATTCCACTAGAAGTATTCATCTGCGATATGACATCACTGGTATGATGTCATGTCATCAATGAATACCGCAGTTATTATATATTTTAATTTTAAATTATAAGATTAATATTAATTTTTAAAAAATTAATTTTAAATATTTTTAAATTTAATATTAAAATAAATTTATTTAATTTTTATTAATATAATTATAAATATTATAAACTATTTAAAAAATATTATTAACCATAAGATTTATTATTTTAAAATTTTAAATAAATGATATTAATTTTAAATTTAAAAATATTTCAAATTAATTTTTAGAAAATTAATCATGATCCTATAATTTAGAATGAGAGTATAAAATAAAAGGACAAATCTACATATATAATATTCAAATATAAAATTAAATACTATATTTATCTTCACTATTAAAAAATAAAGTATGACACATATTTCAATATCATGTCCCATTTTTAATAGTTAATATGAATTTATTATTTAAATATTATATTTGAATATTGTACACTTATATTTATTCAAAATAAAAACCATTCAATTCAACCACCCTAATTAAAATAATAAAATAAAAATCTATCAATTCAACCATCCTAATTATAAATTGCATGTCAATAGAGGCCACAATTTGACTTGTTACATGCAGCGGAAGATTGATTATTGGTCTATCCATTTCACAAAAATAATTTTCATTCTTAAAATTTATAAATTTTAAATATATACCTTTTTCGTATTTTTTTATATTAAATTTAATAAGTTTTAATTTAATATTAATGACATAATAATAAAATTACACTATTATACTTGAGAACATTATATCATTATTAATAAAAAGAAGACCCTTTTTATAAAATAATATTTTTATTTTTATAAATGAGACACTTTTTATAGAATGAAGGGAATATTTCGTAATTTGTACTTTCTCACTTTTTCTTTTATTTTCCAGTCAAATAAATAGTTAAATACTTATAAAACACGTGAATCACTTAGTATTGACAATTTTTTGCTAAAATTGCGAAGAGTGAGGTTTTGTCTGTAAAATGTTGAAGAGAAGGAGGAGGAGAAATTTGAGGAAGAAAAAAGAAGATGCATGCATGTATTTTACATAAAAGGGAATAGATTATTACTTCATTTATAGCTTCATTAAAAAAGAAAAAATAGGGGCTTCATTTTATGCAGCACCCCCAGAATTTACTTGGCAGTTGGGAATTGAAAGCCATTGAATGTGCTAATCGCTTGTTTGGTTGGAAATATAAATAAAATTTAAAAATAGGAAAGAAATTTGTTTTTTATATGGCAGAAAATGAAAAATGGAAAGAATATTTTTTTATAGTGTTAAAGTGTATTGCTCCAACCCTTTTATTATTATTATTATTATTATTATTATTATTATTTTGGCAGAACTATCCATGACTGCTCTTAAAAGGTTAAAGATAGTGAGTAGGTGGAATGGGTACAATTTTGACTTTGTAAAGCAAAGCATGGATATATAAATAAATAAATTCACAGTCTCCAAAATATAGACTTCAAATCATATTTTTTGGTAATCTTCAAAATTAAAAAAAAAAATCCAAAATTTGTTTAAGAAAACTGCCACTTATTAATTATTTTTGGGACCAAACACCCATTCTAGAAAAATTGACAACCAAAATCGGTTTTCTTTTGGGGCCAGATAGTACTTTGCAAGTGCCTCAACTTTTTTAGATTTTTTTTTTATTATTATTTTGTTGAAAAATATTACTATTTTTATATATCTAGATATATCTAGGCAAATTGATGAAATTTTAGTCTAATGATTAAAACTATGTATTATGATTTTTAAGTCCCAAGTTTTATTTTCGCTACGGGTGAGTTTATTTCTTGTTTTATGTGAAATTATAATGTATTTTTTTAATTTATTTTTGCTAATTTGGAGGAAGGGTTGAACTTAAGACCTCTTGTTTAACAAAAGACGTAATACACAAACTGAGCCGAATGCCGTTGATATATTGTATTTTTCAAAAAGTGACTTTCAAAAATATAAAATAAAAGATATATCTTGGCGAAGTTTGACATACAAATAAAAAGCTCAAATTTCACATGAGAGCCACTTTGGACAAGAGGGGAGTACCATGTTATGTTAATGGAAAAGTCTAGAAATATAAAATTTAAATATTATATTTATTTAAATTATTACAAAATTAGGCATGATACGAATTTTAATATCACGTTAAATTTTTTAATAATTAAAATGAATATAGTTTTTGAATATTATGTATTTATATTTATATTACGCTGATCCGTTTTTGTGCTTAAACACAAATCCAGCTGATATCATCAAAGAAATGTTATATATTTCCAAACAATTGTTAATTTTTGTCAAAATAATTATAATTTTAGTAATATTTAGTCGTTCTTCGATTCTACTACGTAAGTTTACCTGGGTACACATTAAAATTTGATGTGAATATATCAATTTTTATACAAAAATATCAAACTTTTTGTGCAACTTTCCGAAAAAGGCAATCCACCTACTTTTCAAAACTTTATTTTATTTTCCCATGAGTCACTTGAAAAAGAAGGCTTCTTCCTACCCCTGTTTTTTTATCTTTTGATTCTTCATCTTTCATGCTTGTAGACAAGTCCAAATTCTCCACGCCCAAAACAAAATGCGTGCAAAAGTCTTACTAAAACTAAACTGATTTTGTTTCTTTATGAGAAGGAAGAGGTTTTCCTCAAAATTATTTGAAGTAAAATTAGCTGCGTTAAGATCATTACATTTTATTAATAAAGTTTTTATATTAAAAATTTTTATTTTTATTTTAATAACGTATTATAATCTTAATACCACTTGTATATATATTGTAAATGTATCAAATTTTAACTCTTTTTATTTTTTAAAAAATAATTTATATATTAATAAATTTTATGACGAAATTAAATTACTATTAACACGAAACTTTAAAACGATCAAAAAATAAAAATAAAATATATTAATACAAAATTACTCTTAATTTATTTATTTTTGTCTATGTGAATCGTATTTATTATCGATATAAATTCTCATCATAGTTTACAAGACTTATTTTTCGGTCCACAGCAACATGTTCAATGAACTTTCCTCTTGTTTTCTCCTTTTCATACTCGGTAGATTCTAGACCTTCTCGGTTTCTCTCTCATAGTCATTATTCGTGGTGTACTACGTTAATTTCTTCCTTTTGACTCAACAACTTTCCTTTTCATATGTCACTTCCTCGATCCCATAAATTTTATAATTTAAATATATATATTTTTTAAACTAATATTTATATAAGAAAAATTAGTAGTAGCATAAGTTTTTTTTTTTTTTTTTTTTTGTTGACTACTTTTACACACACACTCCCAACACACACACTCTTCCTTGCTGTCACCAAGGATCGAACCCTCAACATTATGCTTTCACATAAGTTGGTCGTACTACTTGGCCAAAAACCACTTGGTATAGCATAAGTTTTTTTGGATGAATTATAAACGAGACTCATGTAAAAATATTAAATTTTATTTTTGCAAAAATATATTTAAAAAAAATTATTATTTAAAAGATGGTTCAAGTAAACTAAAATAGTATACAAAGACTATTTTATCTTCCAAAAATTACTAAATCCACTAATATAAAGAAATAAATTTTTTTTGGGTGTAATATATATAAGATTAGTCATGCACAATAAGTCGACTTGAGCCGAACCTTTGACTTTTGATTTGCAGGTCAGGCCAGACTTAACGCTTGAAAAGGAGACCTACAGGCTAAACCTTGGGTCAGGTCAGGCCAATCCGTTCGGATCCATTCAATTTTTTTTCATAGTAATTTTAAATATTATAAAAACACTAATTAAAATTTTAAACTTAATTGATGTATTAATTAAAAGTAATGTATTACAACTTATAAATTACAATAATAAATTAAAATATTGTATACTTTTAAAGATATTATATTATTTTATACTATCATTAATATAAAAAAAATATTTTATTTGTGAAAACTATCTTTATTATTATTAATATTTTACAAATGGCTTTCTATTTTTATGCTAAGTATTTATTCAAATGAAGATACAATAAAAGGTCTGTAAAAAATGTAAGTTGCTAACTAGCCAAGAAAAATCCTTCTATATTACATTACCCAATGTGTTTTTATGAATTTTTTATTCGTATATAAATAAACATGCATGAATGAACGTATTGAAAAACGTTAATTTTATTTAGTTTATTGAATAAGTTATCACAAAGAGAAAGTCTTCGTCTACAGTGGAAGAATTGAAATAACAAATAAATAAAATTAGCAGGGCGAGCTGGGTTTTAGGTGAAATATGTCAGGCTTCAGGCCATGCCATGTTTCATACCAGGCTAGGCCTTAGGCCAGGTTTATTGGCAAGGAAAACCAGACCGAATTTGAGCAAAAAAATGTGGCATATTTGTGGCCTCTAGGTCGAGTCGAATCAGACTAGGCCTTGATCATGTCGGGCTTTAACTAGGCTGGGCCCAAGCTGAACCAAGGCCGGGTTGCAGACCATTTATGTATCACTATATAGGATCCATTATGAGTAAAAATAAAATTTATTTATTTTAAATTTCTTAATTTACATAAATAATATAATAAAATTATTTCTTTAGAATAGAGGGAGCAACTTTTAAGAACTATACTATATTTCAATTTTAAGAGTATAAGGGAACCTGAACTTTATATCTCATGTGGTGTTTAATTTCATATCCCGATAAATTATTCAGTAATCTTGAGAATATCAAGTGATAATACCTCAAGTGCATTGAATAATTTTTCTTCATGTCCCGTTCATATAAGACACAATACAAGAGAGTTATTATGAATGTTCACCTCTCAAGGGGAATGGAAGAGGCTCAAATTAATGATATGTTTGAGTGTGTTTGTATAGAGAATAAAAATCTTGAAAGATTTGCTATGATTGTGTGGGCGATTTGAAATAGGCGTAACAATATTATGCATGGTAAAGTATCTATTCCAATTCAGCAAATGGTAGCACAAGTTCAAGAAAGATTGCAAGAATTTATACTCAACACCTCGTTAAGCTTCCGGGAATAAAGACCGCGACTAGGTGGGAGCCACTAACAAATTTGTGGTACAAAGTTAACTTTGATGGAGCTAGAGCGTTGTTTCAGGCTGATAATCGTGCTGGACTGAGTGTAGTAATCCGAGATGAGTTTGGGTAGGTGATGGTCTCCTTATCTCAACAAGTTCTTCTGCCGTTCACAGCTATTGAAGTTGAAGCATTGGCAGCCCGATGTGCATTTGAGCTAGCTCGCGAAACGGGTTTTACTAGAATTACTTTGGAAGGTGACTCTCAGGTCTTGATAAATGCTCTACAATCACAACAGATATCTTTTGCTCACTTTGGTCACATAGTAGCAGATATCAAGTACCTAGTTTCCCTGTTTTATGAATGTAATTTTTCTTTTGTGTGTAGACAGAAAAATAATGTAGCTCACTCACTTGCGAGGTGGATAACTTCATCTCCTCAACTACAAGTTTGAATGGAAGAAGTATCATCATGTATAGTATATGTTCTTATAGCTGATTCTATTAGCCATTTTGATTAATGAAAATTACCTATGCAATTCTCAAAAAAAAAAAAAAAGGATGAAAAAGAATTTGAATTTGAAACTTCGAACAAAAAAAGTGAATTATAAAAAGTAAATTATTAAAAAAGAACTATCTTTATTATGTAACACTAGTCTTAATTATTCTCTTCCTCTTTAAAATAATGTCCAAAATACATATTTTACATAAATTAAAAAAACTAATACAGTAAAACAATAATAAAACAAGTAAAACTTTTACACAAATTAGACCCCATATAATTATACCAATGAAAATTTGTCTTTTCTAAATTTAATAAGCCCCACTTAAGTATATTTTTAAGAATAATAAGCCTTTATACATATTTTATAATACCACTGTCATAAAAAGAATGAACATATATTTTTCACATATATTAAAAAAAACAAAATAAATAAATAAATAAAATTCAAATTTATTCTTAAATGACTCTGCAAGATGATATAAAGTAATGAGTATTTTTATTTTTATTTTATACTGATAACCCTATTAAATAAAATATTTATTGTTTATTTTATGTATTTTATTTTATCATTTTGAGGATAAATGTTTTTATATTTTTAATCATCTTTTTGAAGATGGATTTTTTTTTTGCATTTGAAGATACCCTTTCGACGACGGAAGAGGTTTTTTTTTTTTTTTTTTGAGATAGACCGGAACATTAGAATATTATGATGATCTTTCCTTCCTCTTATTATACTTGTCTATAAGCCCCTACGAGCCACGGGTATTGTTTTATTGTTATTTTATAATTTTATTGATAATTTAATAATTTTTATATATAATTAGTGATTGAAATTTTGTAATCAAATATGTAATAAATTAATAACATAATAATTTATAGAATTCAAAATAATTTAGATAAAAATAATAGTAATTATTCAAACATGTAATAATAGTAAATTTTATTTTGTACTGGGAGTAACTTTTTTATTTTTTTTATAAAATTCATGATTAAATGTGATTATGATTAGATATATTAATAAAACTCAAGAATAAAAATACATAAATATGACATGAATATCTTAATAATGTATCTTTCATTAATAATTAAAAAAAATTAAAATTTTTATTTAACTAAATATTTTATATTATCGAGTCAACTCGATTAAATAATATGAATTACAACTGAATTAATTCGATTAATTTTTCAATTAATTGAAAAGTTGATATCAAGTATTACTTTTAAATATAGGTATTGATTGATTTTATGTATAAGTAGTGGTTGAAATTTTGTAATCAAATATGTAATAAATTAATAGCATAATAATTTATAAAATTCAAAATAATCTAGATAAAAATAATAGTAATTGTTTGAATATATAATAATAGTAAATTTTATTTTGTATTGAATGTAAATTTGTTATATTTTATAAAACTCATAATTAAATGTGATTATAATTAAATAAATTCATGAAACTCAAAAATGAACAAATATAAATGTGATGCGAATATTTTAACTATGCACCTATTATTAATAATTGATTTTTTTTAACATTAATTTAATTAAATATTTAAAACAATCAAACCAACTCAGCTAAATAATATAAATTATACCTGAATTAACTTGATTAATTTTTTAATTAATTAAAAAATTAATCTCAAATATTATTTTTAAATATATGTATTGATGTGTTGAGGTGTACTATTTTTTTATAAATCTAATATAAAATTTAAATTCAGACACTATTTTATCAATCAAAAAATCAATTTCCTACCTTTTAGTACACAAAAGGATGGGTATAACCGTCACGGGCTTTCTTCTTCTTTTTCTCATTGATATTTTCTGGGTTTTGTTTTATTTTTCTAGTCTTTCTGTTCAACGCGGGATTTTGTTGGCTCCCATCTAATTTCTGTACTTTGCTTTCTCTCAAAGATACACACGTATACATACATATATATATATATATATATATATATATATATATATATATATATATATGCACATAAATAACTATATTTAATTGTCTGCGTTCCTATTTTTCTCGTTGTTTTGTTGATTATTTCAATTCCCACCTGAGTTTTGTTCTTTCCGATCCATTCACTTTTTTTTTTTCTAGTTTCATCCGCTTTTGGGTTCTTTTTTCAGCTTTTCTTTTTTGTGGGTTTTTGGTTTCATCAAGTTCTTTACTCCTTTTAGCCTTGTTTAACTCTTTTTTTTCCCTGTTGGTTTCCCATCAAAAAGATGAATTGTTTTCCCATTTTCAAGGCCAAAAAAGGGAAATCTTCACCAGAATTGAGAGACCCAAGTGGTGAATCAGCTGATTTGCCATCAACTAGCCGCGTAGTTAAGTCCACAGGCTCAATTCCATCACCAAGGAGCATACCAGAAATGTACAAAGAGAAAGAACACAATTTGAGAGTGTTTTCTTTTTCAGAGCTCAGAAATGCTACTAATAATTTCAATAGGTCGCTAAAGATTGGGGAAGGTGGTTTTGGGAGTGTGTATAAAGGTACAATCAGACCTGCAGATGAACGGGGTGAGCCTTTTGTGGTTGCTATTAAAAAGCTTAATAAGCATGGATTGCAGGTAATTTTGCTTTAAATAATTATTGTATCTTAGTTTGGTGTATAATTAAATGAAGGGTCTTTAAATATTCTTTGCATTTGTCCTATTATTCCATTCCATTTTTTTAAATATTTTATTTGATCGTTTTCTAGATTTTTATATGGCACTTTCTGTTTTTATTTGGGTTTCAAATTGTTTCAGTGGTTCTTAGAATTTTCTAGTACCCAAGCTCCTAGGAAGGCTCTAATTGAAATCATTGGAATGGTTGCCATTTGCCAAGGGACATTATGGATTTTATTATTTGGCTTTTCAAATTGGGTAATAGATCTTCACTTTGGAAAGATTTTAATCAAAACTTACAAAGAATATCGATTTGTTTGTTACAAAGGGTGAAAGAGCTTATGGCCTTTCTTCGTTGTTGTGATTGCGCTGTCTTCATTAATTTCTGAAGTTATTTAAATTTGTGATTGGTATAGAATTCTGGTGAATGTAATATGGATCGTAGAACTATAGAAATCTAGACTTCAGGAACTCTAAACTTCTGCCAAAATTTTGAGGTAGGAAGCTAATTTTTTATAATAAGGAAGAAGAGTTTGTTGCAAATAGGTTTGATTGTCTTCATTGTTGAACTTATGTGGTGAACCATCAGACAAGAAACAAGGCGCATTTTTGTTTCCATGGATGATCGTGGGATAAAGCATTCTGTTTCCAGTATCTGAAGGCTTTAAACCATCATCTTACTAGTTGCTAGAAAGTTTAGTACCAGGACAGGGTTTACATCTATGTTACACGGACTCTTTACTTGGCCATAAATTACCCATGCCTGACACTCAACACTTAGATAAGGTATGGGTACTGGACACTTCATTTTAGTGTAAAAAATTCGCAAAATTAAGGAGTTTCCGTGTAGTACTTTTCAAAATATCGTGTCCAACCGGATAATCCATCCTAGTCCGTATAACATAGGTCTACATAGCATTTGAGATGAGTCCAAGGATTGTGTCATTTTCATCGGCCATCCGGCGCATCTTTAGTACTCTTATTTCCTTTTGTAGCCTAAGTATTATATTTTCAGTATAAATGTTTTGACACTTTATACCAAAATATACCCCTCATACATTACTCAGTTGACGATTTTTAAATTTATAGTCACTGGAATCTTTGCCTCTTAGTATGCATGATACAACATCTGCGAGAATATTCAAATAGAAACCTTGTCTTTTTTGTTACGAGCTTTGAAAATTATCTTTCTTCATCTCGGTAATAATTATGATCTCTTTTCTTTAGTTGCTAATAACTGTGAACCTTTCCTTTTCTACTCAAATTATTATTTGCTTCTTATGGTTATTTTGTCCTCTCATGTAGGGTCATAAACAATGGCTCGCTGAAGTTCAATTTCTTGGCATTGTTGATCACCCTAACCTTGTAAAGCTTTTAGGATACTGTTCTGTAGATGGAGAAAGAGGGATACAACGTCTTTTGGTATATGAGTACATGCCCAATAAGAGCTTGGAAGATCATCTCTTTAGCACTGCTTTGGAAATCCTTCCTTGGAACAGAAGATTACAAATTATACTAGGAGCGGCACAAGGATTAGCTTATCTGCACGGCGGATTGGAAGTCCAGGTATAATTAGATTATCCAGTTGACTAATAATAACCACAATCCACAAACTATAACTTGTTAAGTTTTTTTGAGAGTGTAGATATAAATGAACTTGATCCTTGGTACATACCAGATCTCTCCACAAATCCAATATGTGTTGCAATTCTATAATCCCGCTTGCAGAATAGTGTAAAAATCCAAAGGTGCTGGAAACATATTCTATCAACGGAAATTGGAAAGACCAATTTTTTATTGGGAAATCTTTTCGAATCTGTGCATTTTTTATATGGTCATACAAGTTGGAACACAGATAGTCTATAACTAAAGATAGAATACCACAGACTGTTATGAAGGCTGATCGGAGTATTATTCATCCCATATTAATGAATGATAGCCTGGAGATAAAAAAAGAAAAAGAAAGATACCATACATTTTTCATTGAGTTGTTTTAGTAGTTTAGGAACAAGATACTTGTGTATACATTGTTGAATACTTGAATTATGTTTCTTTTTTCTGAATTTGGAAGGTGATATATCGAGATTTCAAATCGTCAAATGTGCTCTTGGACGCGGACTTCAAGCCTAAACTTTCAGATTTTGGGCTTGCTAGGGAAGGGCCAATAGGGAATCATACTCATGTATCTACAGTGGTAAGTAAATAGCACATGATAAATTTGAGTGCTTTATTTTTGGAATGGATAACCGGCAATTTCTTTTTCTTTTTTGACACAGTTATGTGCAAAGTATTTATAACTGCATCCCTCTTTGAAAGGTTTATCAACTTGTTTGGGTTTCAGCAGATACTACTTTTCCATGAGTGATTTTTCTCTAACTCTATGTTTCTTTCATATTTTTTCATGATTCTCAATAAGTTATAAGTTGCACCTGTTTTGTGTTATTCCTGCCATGTTAAATGTTATTTGAACTAAATTCTTCGCATTTGGGTGTATTTTTCACTTTTTTATCATCTCACTATCTTATTGGAATTTGAATACTGCCTATCCATGGTGTGGCGATCACATTTCTAAACAAATTTTTATTTTTGTCAGCCTGTTGGCACATATGGTTATGCCGCTCCAGAATATGTTGAAACCGGACATCTAACTACTCATTGTGACCTGTGGAGTTTTGGGGTTGTGCTATATGAGATCCTCACTGGTAGGAGGGCTTTGGAAAGAAGTCGTCCAACCACGGAGCAGAAACTTTTAAATTGGGTCAAACAGTTCCCAGCTGATAGCAAGAAGTTTAGCATGATAATTGATCCCCGATTAAGAAATCACTATTCTCTCAGTGCAGGTAGAAAAATTGCAAAGTTGGCTGATAACTGCCTGAACAAGAATCCAAAAGATCGACCAACAATGAATGAGGTGGTGGAGTGCTTGAAGCAAGCAATACAAGAGTCTGAAGCAATGAATTTATCTGAGAAGGGAACTGCTGAGTCCTCGGGAACTAACCGAAATACAGGATTTGCCAATACTGCAAGAAGGATGGTCCACTTAGCTAAGGTAACATATAGTTCAAATGGGATTTAATATAATAAGAACCCTGTGTCCTTAAAAAATACTCCCTATGTTCCCCTAAAAGGAGTCTTATTTACAAAAGTATATAAAAAAATTAGTATTCCACAAAAAGAGTCCTTTTATGTATTGACTATTGATAGTAACATAAAATAACACGATATCCTTAAGTTTCCCATCATAATTTTATTATTATGCCATCACAATTAAACTAACAACTTATTAGCCAAAAAATGATTGAGAACAATGTCGAGGTTGAAATGCATTTTGTTCTTTGTATTCAACAAATATTGCATGACCGAAAAATTCAAGGGCACACTGTTATGGGAATTCTAGTTATCTGTTTACCCTAAACATGGGACAAAAATCCATCATTAATCTTTGCATAAGGGACTTTTTTTTTTTTGTAGAACAGAGGGAGTATTAAAGAAACCTGAGAATTAGTTTGGGGGGTTTTCTCCCTTTTGTTGACACGTTTCTTTTAATTTTTGACAGGCGTAAATGCATGCATTCTAAAGATTGATAGATGGGATATTCTGCTTCTCTTGATTGACGAGGTTTGCTACCAAAATCCGTGAATACACAAGAATACTCGGAACCACAACTTGCGTTGGATTCAATTTTGATTTTTTGATTCTATGAAAGAGAGCATCGAGAAAGTCACAAGTACCGGTTCTTAGAGGATTAAACATCTCTGTACCCCTAAAGCAGTGGGGCTTCATCATAGTATAGTAAGATTGTAAACAATAGAATTGAGATTTTGCTCTTGTAAATTAAGAATTAAAACATCTTGCTTGTTGTAGGAAATGGTGTTTTCCGAGTGTGGGAGCAATCAGTCACAGGTTTTCTGTGTGATGTTATCATGATTCTTTTTTTAACCCTTGTTTCCATGTGAAAAACATGCTGTGTTCTTCTTGTATATATGTCTGGTATCTTGATTATGTATATACCACATGGAGATGAACTAGATTTTTGTTGTGTTCTCATTCTTTGTTGTATATGATTAGATAAAATTGTAGCGTCTAGGGTTTTCTTTAGTATCACAGAAATCAGGCACATCATCGTAAATTCTTCTTCCATCATTAGTGGTTTAATTTTTGTGGTTTATTTCCAATGAATTTGTATGATCTCGAGCCAATCCAAGTAAATCTTGGTATACTTTTTATTTGTTTATCGCTCTAATTGAAGTATGTTGCATTTGTTTTAGAACAATGAGTCCCATGTTATTTGTAAGTAGATGTAATTTTACTAATTTGTAATCCATCTCACAAGCTTTGTAATCTGATGTAGTTACTTCTGGTTGAAGCATTTAGAAGCCTAGAGAATTCGCTGCATTATTCAACAGTGTGCATATATGTTGTTTGTTGCAGTTCTGGCACTGCATACAGCAGACGGCCAAGTTGGGCCTTGCCTTTATTTGTCACTCATTCTCCCTTTTGGCAGTATGTATATATATATATATATGGACCGAGATTTATTTATAACGTTGTAAATAGAAATTTATCTTTACAACAGATTTCAGTCATTTATACTGAGATTTAATAGTTAAAAATCCGTCTGTTCGTAGTTTAATTACCAATATGAGCAGTTTAATACTGCGGACGGGGTAAAATATCAAAAATACCCATTCACAACTAATATACCAAGCCACCATTCACACTTTTATACCACAAATGACAATATTTACAAGAATGTCATCCGGATAATTAAACCTGCGAATGACATTTTTGTTGTAAATATTTTCGTCCGCACTTTAATACTGCAGACGACACTATTTACAAGAATACCATCCGGGTAATTAAATTGCGGGGTTAATATATGTTTTGGTCACTGTAGTATATCCCGATTTTTATTATAGTTATTGTCGACGCCGGGATTTTCGTCGTTTCGTTTTTTTAATAATTAAAAGCCCTTTCCAATTTTAGCCTTTGGATTTGAGATGTGATTTTGAAAAGGGTCGGTTTAAGTGTCGACGGGGTTTTGAAAGGTCGATTTTATAATGAGCCAGTTGACCAGAATCGCCAATTGGTATATTTGAAATGGATGTACCAACTCATCCGAATTTTGTTTTCGTAATCGCTAGCTCATACGTGACTCTGAATTAATTAGTCTGCGAACCGAGATTCATAGAGTTCGGGGGCTTGCTTAAGCGAGGGGAAGGGGTTAGGCACCCCCCAACTTCCGTGAAACACGGTTACCGCAATCTTGATGTTTTCCTATCATTTTAAATCCTAAAACATGTGTGTGTGTGTGTGTGCCTAAATGAATGTTTGTGGTGAATTTTCGCATAAAAGTTACTCCGATTTTATATGACAAATGTGTTTTATCGAAAAAGTGTTTTAGACGTCTTTTGACCCAAATGACAAGGTTTCGATTTTTACAATGAAGATTGATTTTAATTTTGAAACCGATGATGGTTTTTTATTAGATGTCATTTTTAGAAAATAATAGTTTTTTAAACTTTTGTCAAATAGGAATCGAGACTATACATTGCCCTCTAACAGTAAATTCAAATAAAATGAAGGCAACTTCTAGAACTCTTTAACCCTATGCACAAAGTTTAATGAAAACGTTTATTTATTTTTTTACGAAAAAATCTTTTATGACATTTCAAAACCAAATGGAGCCTTTTCGTCAAATAAGGATCAAAGTTTCGCCAAAATTCTTAATTTTAAAACCTCGTGAATCTAATATCCTAAATTGATCATTTTTAGAAAATCTTCATCGTTTGCCTTATTTTGGAAAATCGTTTTTTTGTGTCGTAAATCAAAATAAGCATTCAAAACGTGTCGGGGCTATCCATGGGCATGTGAGCCATCCAGACAACCCCAAACACCCACAATCACATATCTTTATTATTACGGGGCCTTAACCCGACCTCGACTTGGTATCGCTTTATGGCCCGATATTACATATATACAACCATGGACCCTATTCAACGATTACATATCAAAATGTCCATCATCGGGATTTGATCACGAGGATCCTCTCCCTAGGCTCACAGTTACCCCGAATCACTACACAATCATACCACGAACAATTTTTTACGAAACGAAACTTGCTACTACGTTACACGACTCAAATCACGAATCCCACATTATGAACGATCCATTAACGCCATGAACTTACATTATCACCGTATGGATGTCCTCGGGATATTTGGAGGAGATTATGTTCCCAAAGGAACCCTCGCTAATGATCCCTAATCCACGGATCATCATTAATACAACAACATACTATGCTAAACAAATCCAAAACACAAGATTATTACATTAATACAAACAAGAAAATAACAAAAGGAAACACCCTTTTCACCTTGCAATAGACCAACCAAAGCTTTATATTTCACGATTTGAGCTAAACCACAAGAGTATTCAACTATCTTAGCAAAAGAAAATAAAATTCTCACTTGGATTTGTCAAAACCCGAGCTCCTCTCTCTCCTTCCTCGCGTTTTCTCTCTCTAAAACTCACTAATTTTTTTCTTCTTTTTTCTTCTCGGGTGGAAATGGCCGCTGTATAGTGTTCAGCAGGCAGCCGCAAGTGCATCTGCGGCTGGGCTGCTAGCCGTCCGCGCCGAATCCTCGGCTGCCGGGTTGTCTCCTCGAGCCGCGCACTGTCCCATTTGTCGGTGGCCGCAGGTGCATCCGCGGCTGTCCGACTTGCTTTTCTCGATTTTCGTGCCACACGGTCTTAATTCGCCAATTTCTGCGATATTATTTTGGAAGACTGCTACCTGATGTATAAACTGCTCTTTGTGCTTGGCTTCTAGGGGGCGCTGCCCCCTTCCACCCCCGCTAGCTCACCGGCGAGTTGGGCAGCCGCTCGCTCACCGGGGAGCGAGACCCCCGAACATCGTAAGCGTAGTGGCCATTAGTCGCCTTTTGTGATCAAATCAGGTTCTTCTGGATCAACTGTTTGCCTTGCCTCAAATAACCTGATGCACGTTGTTTGTTGTGGAGGCTTTAATCGTAAATTGTTGGGGTGGCTTCGTGTTGGGGTCCACCTTCCTTTCCGCATGTCGGGTCAAATTACGATCTTGCCCTCCTGTCAGGGTTAGTATACAGGCGCAAAATTTGGGTGTCTACAGTTATAAACTCTTTTTTTTGTGACAAACGCATTACTATAGTCGTTAAAAGTTACAAAATGAAAAATCTGTTAAAATTCCGTCCAAAAAAGTAACGGAAGTTGCTAACTCAGCTAACATATCTACGTGGCATGCTAAATCCATTAAAATGAACAGTCAAACAGGCCTAATGCGTCAACTCTTTCTCTTTCTTTCTTAATTACTTTTTCTATGATAAATTTAATTTATAAATAATCAAAAATATATGTATAAGTATATATCAAATATAGACATTAAACTTTATATTAACTCTCTATGTTAAGAGAATATCACTATAAATATAAATAATTTAAAATAAATATTATATTAAAAAAATAAATTCACATATTTTAATTCCTCAAATTCATTTCAAATAATATATTTGACTCCTATATTAAGGCTAAGAATAATGCTAATAAAAAGAAAAGACTTCATTTTCAAATAAAAAATTATTATTAAATTTTAAAAATTAATATAAAATATTTTTAAGTGCAAAACTTAATTTATTTTAATTAATATAATATTAAATATTTTAAAATATCTAGAAATAATAGCAACAATAGTTTTATATTTTGTAATGGAATAAAAAATGATTGACCGTCTATTTTTTTTTCATAATTAATTATATATATTTCCAATTTTATATAAATTTAAAAAACAATTGTTGTTTTTGTTGCTTTGATTTTTTTTTGTTTAAATATTATTGTACTTCTAATAATAATTTGGTATGTTTCTTTGTTTAAATTTAATTGTTGTTTTGAATTTTTTTTATTCAAATGTTATTTTACTTTTAGTAATAATTTTGTATGCTTTTTTGATTAAATTTAATTGTTGTTTTGAATTTTTTTGTTTAAATATTATTTTACTTTTAGTAATAATTTGGTAATTTTTTTTAATTAAAATTTAAATGTTGGTTTGAATTTTTTAGTTTAAATATTATTTTAATTTTTGTAATAATTTGGTATATTTCTTTGTTTAAATTTAATTGTTGTTTTTGAAAATTTTTCGTTTAAATGTTATTTTACTTTTAGTAATAATTTGATCTTTTTTAGTTAAAATTTAAATGTTGCTTTGAATTTTTTTTTAAATATTATTTTAATTTTCGTAATAATTTGGTATGTTTCTTTGTTTAAATTTAATTGTTGTTTTAAATTTTTTTTGTTCAAATGTTATTTTACTTTTAGTAATAATTTGATTTTTTTTTGTTTAAATTTAATTGTTGTTTTGAATTTTTTTGTTCAAATGTTATTTTACTTTTAGTAATAATTTTGTATATTTTTTTTGTTTAAATTTAATTGTTGTTTTGAATTTTTTTTTTCAAATGTTATTTTACTTTTAGTAATAGTTTGGTATTTTTTTTAATTAAAATTTAAATGTTGGTTTAAATTTAATTGTTGGTATTTTTGCTGATTTGAAAATGACAAGGCATGACAAAAAGTTACATCAACTGCACAATCAGTCAGTTCCGTTACTTTTTAGACAAAATTTTAACGGAGTAACCATTTTGTAGTATTTAACGACTATAGTAATGCGTTTGTCATAAAAAAAAGTCGGTAACCACAATGAAAATCGGGTTATAGTATAGTGACCAAAACATATAATAACCCTAAACCTGCGAAAGACATTTTTGTAAATACTTCCATCTGCAGTATAAAACTTCGGATGGTAGTATTTACAAAAATGTCATTCGACGACATCGTTAAAACCTAGCCACCATCTACAGTTTAATACTGCGAACGATAGGTTTTATTTTATTTTATCAGATTATCCATTTAATTTCAGGCTCTGTAACAACATCAACATATCTTATACAAAATCCAACAAACTGCAAATCGATTGCCAGAAAATTGTATAGGCATTTATTAAACAAAACCAACACTAATATGTACAAAATATATCAATTAACAAACTGTAAATCCAATGTACTATACAACATAAAATTACTTTCCCCTATACAAAAGCCAATGCAACTCTATTATTCATCCGTGGTTTAAATAAGATCTCTAGCCTTATGCTTACGCAATTCATGAGCAATTCTATACCTAAATAAGGATGCATCTTCCTCAGACCACTTAACAGAGCCTAAAGATGATAAAGATGATTTGCCTTGGACAACGTAGTCAACGTACTTCATCACGCAGACTCCGCAATCAAAACTATTATGTTGTTTAGGTTGGTGGGTCTTGAATGCCCACCCAAATCTTTTATTTGGAATATTTTTTTTGGGACTATAAATTTGGATGACGTTTGCAACAAAATCAAGCTGTACATTAGGAATACATATTAATATAAATGTAATTGAAAAAATAAACAGTAAAAAGAGGGGACGTACCATATATTCTAACTTTAGTTGGTATCGAGTATTTATTTTAATCGGTACATCGTTGTACAAAGAATCTATAAGTAAAAGCCTCCAATTCTTTATATCTAAAATGACTAAAAAATAATGCCCCCCCTTGTGGTTAATTGGGAAAAATGCATAATCACAGTCGGGCAAGAAAAGTCGTGTTCCCTAGTTAAAAAAGAAAGGAGAGACGTCAGAAATGTCATATTTACTCTTATACTTAGCCGACATCTTACTATAAGCAGCCCACCATTGATGAAGTAATTAGAAGAAACAACAAGGTATGAAATAATATTGAGCCCGATCGTATCCCGCCTGTCTTAGATGTTCTTCGCGTGACTTCAACAAATTTAGATACGCGTCGATCGTCTGATCCCATAACAAGTTGCCTGGTCGAATAGAGAGAACATCTTTATGCTCCAATCTGTACTCATCTTTCGAATCGATATGAGGGAACTGTGCTTCATTCACCACCTCCGAAAACCATTGCCGATTGAGCCGTTCCACCTTATCTGCCTTTAATGGTTTGAGAGGAGGATCATTCTTAATTATGGACGTTTGCTCCACCAGTATCAAAGAAGGAAGATTATGAGACACGCCCTCAGAATGTGAAGTAGAGACCGACATTTCTTCCCATATCGGAGTCAACTACATCGACTGTAATTGACCCATAGTCTCACCATCACCCGATGGACTCAAGTGATACATGTAAGGGGGAGGAGGTGTTAACATCATCTTGGGTTCCATCTCAGTCTCAAAGGGGATGTCAGGCCGATAAGGGGATTCTCGACTGAATGGATAAGAACCGGTGTATGGCATTTATTGTGTGTATTGGTATGGATGAACATTGGGGATGGTGTCCTTGTGATCGTCAAATATACCCTGGTTTTTTCCTTGAAGAGTACGGACCTTTGTAACGACCCCGAAATTCGACAAACCTTATTACCTTAAATTTCACATTTATTATACATTATTCCCTTAACGTCCAAATTTTGGTCCGTTAATAAATCTTTAATCACCTTATTTAATCCATTAATTGACTTTACAGTCATCAATTACCAAATTTTTCGGTATAATTTTTTTTCTTTTTCTCAATCAATCATTGTATTTAAATATTTGGATATTTAAAATCCTTATATCTCGGTCCTAGTCCTTGGATCGCAACCTTTATTTTTTCTTTTTGTTACAAGTATCATAAAACTCAACATTCAAATTTTAATATTATTTATATTCACACAATATTCTTTGTTCCATAATTCATAATTAGACATATACTATCCTCTATCGTAACAACTTACTTGAACAATCACTATTTACAATTAAACTCTATTCGTCCTATCCGGATCCAATTTATATGTACATACATCACATCAATGTCAACTTCATAAATTGAAATATGATATTGAAAATATAACAATTACGTTTACAACCTTTTAGATTAATCCATCTCTAACATAATCCGATATTCCTGAAATTTGTTTCTTTACCTGCAAAAGTTTATATTATGCAAGTAATTAGTACAACGGCTCAGCAAGTTCAACAGTTTACACCTTTCATGCTTCACGTAGCACATAGCGTAACATGCTCTGTGTGTGTCATATGATGTGATAAAAAATAGTAACTGCAAGTGCACAACATCAAATTGAAGAACGGGCAAGTATAAGTCGAACCACAGAGACTAAATTAATTTCAATGTTCCCTTAATTTATATTCCAAACAAATTAGAAATAAAAAGTGGTGGAGATGATTGATTAACTAAATAATGCAAATTAAAAATTAATAACGAAAACTAGTAATGAGAAAAACTACCTAGGAATCCAAATCTACTAAATACTAACATAATAATTAAATTATTCACTTCCTTAATTAATTTCCAATTATTTTTCCTTCCCTTAAAAATAGTGATTCATATAATTAATATGGACAAACATAGATTATGAAAATTTAAGGATTAACTATAATTCATCAAAACTTCATTAAGCAAGCATGAATTATGAAAAACTCATATCTTAACAATAACCTATCAAAATCTTACAATTAATTTAGAACCAAAACGAATTATGTGCGAAGGTAAAATTGAAGAAATAAACAATTAGACATTAATATCATAACGGAAAGAATATAATATTATGCAATACTTAATTTCATCTTCATCCTAGATATTAGAAATTTAGCTATCCATAGAATTCATAATAAAGAAAAACAAAATTTAAAACTACTAATATCAATTACATGAAACAAAATAAAAACTAATCGAATAATATTAAAAAGAAACTTTATTAAACTAATGAACAATTGTTATAAAAGTAGAAAAATAACTCCATGCTCCTACTCCTAGAAGAAGAATAGAAAATAAATTATCTCCTACTCTCTAAAATAAGACTCCTATTTATAGAGAAAGTAAATTGAACCCTAATCTAATTTGGAATAGCTTGGACTTTTCATTCCTTATTGACTTCAACTTTTACATGGTATCCAACTCTTTATTGGAGTCCAAATAAAAATCAACTTGCAAGCTTCTAGAACTCCTTTTCCAACTCAACTTCAATTATTTATCTATTTCCTGCAAAACAAAATAAAATGTATTAATTAAATTAAATAAACATATTAAATAATAAAAATGAGAATATTAAAATACATAATTATGTGTCTATCAAATACCCCCATACCTAGCTTTTACTCGTCCTCGTGTAAAATAAAAAAAAAAATAAAAATAAAACAAATTCTAAACTACACCATTTTCATAGGAAACACGATTGCACTTAGCATGTACAACAAGCCTTTAAACCCCAAGGTTAACATAAGTGGGCGAGTTGTGTCTCGTGAGGGTTTGCAGTGAATATACCCACAAAATTCAAAATAAAATAAAAATATTTTTGAGTTTAACCAATTATGAAATCGAAAGAAAACTTCTAAGTATTCATGGGCATTACACATAAATAAGATCAAATTCAAAATCACACTTTCACCTTATCAAAAATACACCATCTTCATTCTTAATACCATCCTTCATAAAATTAATTCCTTGTGATGCATGCATGTGTATGTGATGTAACTCTTAGTAAAGACTTTTACCGTGAAAATCAAGCAAACTCAATATTTTCTTTTTCTATTTTTTTTCATTATTGACTTGTGCAATGTCTATTTTTCTTAGGTTTTTCAGAGTTACCCATATAACGAACGTTTGACCAATGATTCCCAAACCAGTTGGCTTTAGGGCACTAGGTGTAAAGACACCCCTAAAGACTTACTAACTTGAGTAACAAAGGCCACAAAAATCAGACTAGTCAAACTGCTTATATCCATCATACTTTTCAGACTTGATTTTTCTTTTATTCAATGGATATTGAAGCAGTTTTTATTATTTTTCAACTCTTTTTTTTCTTACAATGAGTGCGTTTTACGCTCCATCTCATTGATTCTTTTTCCTATTTTTATTTACCACGAGTACGTTTTACGCTCCATCTCGTTGCATTATTATTTTTTATTTTAAATTTTTTTCTTGAAATTACTTGACTCATAGTTTATACCCCACAACTAAGAATTAGTGCGAACATTAAGTGCAAAAATGCGTATGAATTTTAATTTTATTCAAGATGACATTTCAAACTAGGACTTTGTATCTTATCAAAGGTTCTAGCGTTCTAAATCTTTTAATCATACTCAAAGTTTTTTACTCTACAGACATTTATTAGAATTAATCCAATTCATAAAAAGTCAAACAATTTTTTTCATTTTTTCATTTTTTTAATGTAAAAAGAATTAGTTTCCTAAAAAATTAAATAAAATACATAAATAAAAATGCTAAATTCCCCCCATACCTAAATCAGGCATTGTCCTCAATGTATGCAAATAAATAATTGAGAACAAAGAAATAAAAGAATTGTACCTCGTATGGTGGGGTATAATGCTACAAGAAAATGTGGTGAGAAAGAAAACAAATGCACATATTTACAAATTTCATAAATCCTAAAATGCATGTGATAGTAAAAGAGTGATGCAAAAAGGCAAGTGTGTGTGAACTTTTCATACTTTTCAGGTGGTCTAAGAAATTAAAAAAAATCAAAAATTTTATCACAGTTATGCTTATAATCGACCTCAAGAAATTTTTTACTTATAGTTTCAAAACAGGAAACGATTGGTTCATTTTCGCCTTCAAATTTTATTGACTCATGTGTAGTAGACCTCAACAACTCATTGACCTTATCTAAATATTCAAACTCATCGCAATTTTGATCAAGGTGATTTAAGAAAAAGTCTATTGGATCATCCAAAATCATAAGTTTATTTTCATTCATTTCTTGGGTCATAGACAACTCTTGGATCAAGTTTACTTTCATAGGTTGGTCAAAAAAATCACTAGGTTCCTTTCCCACATTAAATACATTTAAGTCAATTGTCATGTTCCCAAATGTCAATTTCATTAGTCCATTTCTACAATTGATTAACGCATTAGAAGTTGCTAGAAATGGTCTACCTAAAATGACAGGAATTTGACCGTTGGGGTTGACAACAGGTTGAGTTTCAAGAATAACAAAATCGACAGGGAACACAAAATCGCCAATCTTAATGAGTACATCTTCAACTATTCCTTTTGGCACTTTGATGGAACGGTCAGCTAATTGGAGTGTGACTCTTGTCTTTTTTAACTCCCCTAAGCCAAAGGTTTGGTACACAGAAAATGGTAAAAGGTTAACACTTGCTCCTAAATCAATCAAAGCTTTTTCAATTAAGGTGTCACCTATGATACATGAAATAGTAGGACAACCGGGGTCTTTATACTTCACAGGGATTTGACATGATAGGATAGAACTAACATGAGTTGTTAGAAAAGTTTTCTTAGGAACACGAGTGGTTCTTTTGTGTGTGCACAAATCTTTTAGACATTTAGCAGATGAGGGGATTTGTTGAATAGCATCTAGAAGAGGAATATTAATTTTCACTTGTTTGAACACTTCTAGAATTTTGTCTAACTGAGTTGACTACTTGTTTGAAATTAGTCTTTGGGGGAATGGGGCTTTTGGTTTAAAGACTTTTTCATTAGACTCCGAAGATATGGTTTGATCATTTTTTAACAATTGTTTGTTAGATGGGCCTACTGACTCAGAAGTGGTGGGCTTTTCAGGTTGGGCTGACTATGAAGATGGATTATTAAATTTATCAATTAAATTTTCCTCTTCTTCATTATCAATACCAGCATGATTGTTAAAATAATTTCCAGACCTTAAAGAGATTACATAATTCACATGATTGACTTGATTTTGGTTGTTTTCAAGTGAATTAGCATGATAAGGTTTTTGATTAGGGACTGTAAATTTCGAGTTGGTCTTGGGTTGGCTAGAAAACTTTCCCTTCTCTCTTTCACTAACTATGGTGGCCAATTGACTCATTTGAATCTCTAACCGAGATATGACTTGGTTACTATTTTGCATGAAATTAGTTTGAGAGTTCATTAAAGTTTTTCGAGATTTCATTAAAGATTCCATGCTTTTCTCTAAATTGCTAGGTCTCTTTTCACTTTCATTAGGGAAACCTGGTGGACATTGAGTTGCTGAATTTGAATTTTGGTACGGACCAGGATTCGACTTTTGATAGGGTTGAAAAGTTTGATTTTGAGACCGATTGACCTGATTTGAAGAGTTATTTGAGTATGATCCTTGGTTCCATGCAAAATTAGCATGATTTCTCCAACCTGGATTATAAGTGGGTGCAAATGGGTCGTTCATAGGTCTTTGAGACATTACATTGACTCGGTCAAATTCTTCAAGTTGGTTTGCATATGATGTATCCCTAGTTTCTAAAGCTTCAAGTCTTTTAAGTACACTCGCCAACTTAGCTTCGGTAGCAATTGAATTGTCAATTGTATGAACACCCCTAAATGAGCTAGATTTATCGGTCTTTCGGGTGGTTTCCCATTGCATGGTTTTTTCTGCTAAGTCTTCTAAAAACTCCCAAGCCCTTTCCTCATCATTTTTTAGAAAATTCCCTTGACACATTGACTCTAATATCGTTTTAGTGGAAAAATCTAAACCTTCGTAGGCAATTTGACACAATCTCCATTTTTCAATTCCATGGCGTGGACACTGGGATAATTTTTTTTTAAATCTATCAAAATATTTCCAAAATGACTCGTTTTCAAGTTGGTAAAATTGATGAATTGCAGTCCTAATCTCGGAAGTTTTGTGATTTGGAAAATATTTATTTAGAAATGTAACAACAAATCCCTTCCAGGTTGTTATGGAATTATTCGCTAGGCTATATAACCACTTTTTAGCATTATCTTTTAAAGCAAATGTGATAAATCTTAGCCTAATCGAGTCTTCAGACAATTGTTGAATTTTCATTAAAGCACAGACTTCCTCAAATTCCTGAATGAATAAATATGGATCTTCTATTCCAGTAAACCTAGGTAACATATTTATAAAGTGCGGTTTTTGTTCAAAATTATTACCATTTACTAGTGGTAGACTGATGCATGAAGGGTGGGCAGAGCGGGCAGGATAACATCGATCTCTCAAAGAAACAGTTTGTGCAACTTCCATGTTTTTAGAAGTGAGGTTTTTTAAAGTGAAATCTGAAAAATCAATTCTTCTCACTAACCGAGATGTTTTATCGCTAACCCACACTTTTTGCATATACTGCTTAGCAGATAAGCACGTAAACAAATAAGCACATAAAAATGAATAAGGAAAAGAAAAGAAAATAAAATAAAATAAAATAAAAACTACTTCTAAGGTCAACCTAAATAAAATCTAAATAGCTCCTAACTGTTCCAAGTTACTCTTTAAGGTCCACCAAATTCAAAATTAATCACACCGCTAGCCAGATAAGTGTAAGAACGGCGGGAGTCTCTCTGTGGGTACGGTGACTAATTAAATAACCGCGCGTCCTTTAGGCGTTTACCTTTTGAACCACTTGCCTAGACACCAGTTGTGACACCCCAGAATTTAACAAGAATTTGAAATGAGGATTATGGTAATTAAGTAAAGGTTATTAGTTAAAACCTAGTGTTGAATGATAAATGTATCAAGGAATGATAAAATATGAATTATTATGCGATCAAGGTGTTAGAATGAATTGGTGTGGTTGAAAGATTAAAAAGGAAACTATATGATTAAATATAGAAGGAAGAGTAAAGGTAATGAGGAAAACATAGGTGAATTGAGAATTAGTTATGAATTTTAAAGACAAGTTAAATGAATAGGCCCAGAGAGGCGAAGGTATGTATGTGCAGTAATGAAGGAACAGTTTGACCTAATTTGTATATTAGGGATTTAAGGAATAATAAGGATAATAATTTGTTAATGTTGTGAAGTTATGAAGAAATTGCGATTATGGATTTAAATTAGTTATGTAGTTATACGATGTGTAGAAATGGAAGATAATACCCTGAAAATGAGTACAAAGGAAGTTGTATGCAACTATGATTAAATTGGTAAATATGTATATTAAGTAAATAAGCTAATGGACTTAAAAGTTGTAAATGATTATTATGAGTTAAAGGACGATGAATTTTGGTAATCTAGTCGAGGTTCGCTTTTCGAGGAAGCGTTTTATGGAAAAGGTGAGTAAAACGACTATTTGAAATGTTAAAAATTAGAATTTATTTATTGAGGAATCAAAAGGTTCATAGAAATTAGAATTTAAGGAATAATATGAAATTTGGCAATTTTGTGAATTATTATTATTAAGGAAATTCGATGTTCAAAGTATGACAAGCGATATGGGACAAATAAATTATGGAGTATTTGATGAAGGAATAAAATTCAAGTATGATGGAACAAATTTAGATAAAAAAGGACTTGAAATGGATTGAAAATGAGCAAATTATGATTTTAAGGAATTAAATGTCTAGGAAATTTGAGAAAAGACAAAGATGCCCTTGACAAGTTAAGGAATGACATAAGTATCCTTCTTGTATGAATTGTCATGTATGCCATCAAAAATGTATGTGAAATGTCTTAAAAGCCCTTAACTATGTATGGTTAACTTAACCAATGATTGGTTAAGTGTTGGAAATATATTATATATGTGTATATACATGTTAAGCATGCATAGCTAAGTCATTAGCTGATTTTTTCCTAACTTTCGAAGGGGCTAGAAGAATGAGAGCTTAAGAGAGAAAAAGGAGAGATAAGGCTAGGGTTCTATGAAATTCAAGAAGAAATTGCTGAAAAGTGTTCAAGTGAGGCATGGAAAGCCTTCAAAATAGAGTATATAATCTTCTTAGGGTTCAAAGCAAGAAGGAAGACAAGCTCAATGAAGGTATATCCAAGTTTTTGCTACAAAAGTTGATGTTTATGAGATTAAATTCAAGAACAAGGGTAACCATTCATGTAGTCATGGTTAGATGTAAAGATTATATGAAGTTTATGTGTTTTATGTGCTATATGGTTGATTTATAGTGAAACCCTAAGATTAAATTTGCTAGAACAAAGGTGGTGTACTATTCATGTGTATGGTTAAGCTAGAAATTATGATTAAAGACATGATCAAGTGTAATATGTTGCTAAATTTGATGAAAACTCAGTTTGGAGGGATAAACATGTTTGAGGTATGAAAGATTGCATGCTAGGTAGCTTTATAGATTCAAGAATACTTGAAAATCATGTTTTGGTATGAGAAGATTAAATATTAGGCTATACTTTTTGTGTGGATTACGTAATAATCTGTAAAGTGCACTTGGATGTGCATATGGAAGTTATGGAGACGTATAAAGTCATTAAATGTGTTGGTGATTGCCTATGTGGTGTTGAGATTAAAGTGTTAAGTGAATTTAAGTTTGAGATTGAAAAGTTGATAATATGCCATCAATATGTGAAGTTTGGCCATTCTGTGTAATTGGTGATCAAATGATGCCATAAAGCTAATCTTGATGTTAAAACATGTGTTAGGAATGATTTGGAAGTCATTCGGTTCGCATGGTGACAATTGAAGTTTTTAAACGTTTTAAAACGTTCGTCGACGACCAAAACAAACCTTTTAAAAAAATGAAGTCATATGAAAAGTTTTAAACATTTTGAAGGCCCATACAAGTCAAATATGTGTTATATGTGGTAAATGATGAGTTAGAATCAAGTTTTACATTAAGGGGCCAAGAATGGTATGGTTTTTAGAAACGAAAAGTTTGTGAAATTGGATGAAAATGCAACCTAAAGGTGATTTTTGGCCGTTTTGAGAAATTAAAGGTAAAATGAAGTTAAACGATTTAGTTTTATGATATTACATATGTTAGAGTGATTTGGTAATCAACAAATGGAATTTTGAATGAAAACGAGTTTCGAACGATCGAAATTGATCGTTTCGACCCTAAACGGACTTTTACGGACAAAACCCGCCTCCGGTATAATTTAATGTTTTGAAAGGCCTAGACATGTCATATATGACCTATGTGAACCTTGTCAAGTGTTAGAATTGAGTATTAAAGCTTATGGCCAAAAATCACAAAGTTGGTAAAAAGTTGGTTTTGAAGTTGAAAAATTTTCTAAGTCTGGAAACGTGTTAAACAGCCCTCCTAATGGCTAGTGTATCTCTATTTTTAAGAAGCCAAATGAGGTAATTAGTATTTTTTTAAAATACTAGGTAGTTAGGTCTAGATGTGGTCCAAATTTCAGCTCAATTGGAGTTAAGATGAAGAAATTAAAAATCGGTAAAGGTGGTGCAAAAATCAGAATTTCAGATTTTGAACATTGCGCCTAGGCGCCATGTTTTGTACTAAACATTGTGCCGGGGCGCCATGTACTGTTCATACCTGAGGAGATTTCGCAGCCAGCGATCTCTGGCGGCACCGGGGCGAAATTGCTCTGAACCAAATTTTTTTTAAGCTTCCAAAAAGCTATATTTTGATATGGAATGATAGAAATGAGTTATATAACCCTAGAAGTGATAATAATGGTCAAATTAAAGGGTGTTTAGTTATAATGAAATGATAAATGACATAATATAACATGCCTAAAGCTAAGACAAATCAAGTTAAGGGTCATGTAAAATGTCAAAAACAAGCTAGGGTGTATTATAAACCTACATAAGGTATAATATATCATATGTGAAATGAATAGAGATTAATGATCGGGTATTTATGAGTTAAGTTTGACAAAGATTATAAAGTGTGATGAGCCTATATTGATGTAAAGGTTATATATTGACAGATAAGGATCGAGGTAGCAATCCAATGCAAGAAATGATTGACAAGGCCAAGTAAGGCGGTAAAAGGTTAAGTTAAATGAAAGCTAATCAGGCAAGTTTTTCATACTTAAGTGTACTAACTGTGCTACGTGAACTATGTGATAATTTGAGATGTGCACTCCGTGCCATTACGTGATTTAACTGTTAATTGCAATACGTGAAATTAAGCATAATATGATAAAGTAAAGGATGCATGACGAATAGATATAAATTGTAAGCATGTGATGTGTTATCTGAATTACTTGTTGAGCCTATGTGCTCACCCTTGCTACTAACTAACATTTCAGGTAATGCATGAGAAGGCCGGATGATCTGGTTCAGCTAAGGTAACGGAAGTGAATGTATGGACAAGCATGAGGAAAATTTGTGGCATGTAAATTTGTATAAATGCAAGTTATGTAATAGTTGTTTTTAAATGATCAATCGAGATGCTATAAGAAGATGTATGGTATTTAAATCCCTATAGGTAAATGTTCATGTATGTATTATTCAAAGTAGAGATCATAATGAGGTAAAGTTATGTTGTATGGTAAGTTGAGTTTTAAATGTAATAAACTCGTATGTATGGATTAGTTATAAGCAGACATGACGATATATGGTATAGATATGATGAATGACTGTTTGTAAATAGGAACAGGTACATAACAGGTATAGTTAAACAAGGCCATGTATGGATAGTTCATGGCGAAATTTTAATTACAGGATATGTTGAATCATGATACTATATGATTATGAAATAGAATAGATTTGGTCATAATGGTAATTATTTGGCCTAAGTTTAATGATAGGCATGTAAACGTTGCGATCCTGAGACAGGTAAGGAAAATAAGATAGAATTAAAAAAAAATGGACCGTATTATGGTCAACTCAATGGTTTTAAAGGTCAAAGGTTAAGGTTTGACGCACGGGATCCCGATTAATGTGGTTTAAGGTTTACGATTATGTCATCCAGAATAAAATGGATATAATTAAAGGAAGGTAGGATCTCAGGGCGTCACACCAGTAATATGATTAATTAAGAATTCAGACTCTTCTCAGAATTCCTTGTCCTAATTGAGCTCGAGAGTCTTAGGGGCCAACGTCTACTTGATTTTATTAAGTCGGTTATGCAAAGTTAGGTTGTTTGTGGGCCAAGGAAGGGTGATGAAATCCCCACCTTATCTTGTTATGGTTTGTGCCCTTAAAGTCAAATTAAAAATAAGATAAACAAATAAAATAAAAATTGTAAACAAATAAAATGTCTTAAAACTATGTGAATTACGAAAGAATGAGAAATTTGACGTACCTCAATCCTCTAGCAATCATCACAGTTTATATTTAACAAAAATAAAATAAAATAAAAATAAAAACCTAAGCAGGATGTGCTCTACGTGAGTGAATGCATGAATGCAACAATTAGTTTTTAAACTAAAAATAATAAACTAAACTACTATTTTTTTTTTCTATTTTATAAAAAAAATAATAAGAAAAATTATGGAGATATGAAGTACCAAGAAAGTGCAGCAACAAAATATCTATGTTTTTGCTCCTTCGATCCGCTTCGGTAATCCTGAAAAATAAAAATAAAAAATATTAGCGGTAAAAACTAATTCGAAGAAATAAAAATTAAGGAATAAGAAATTAAATCTAGTCCCCGGTAACGGCGCCAAAAACTTGATGTGATAAAAAATATAACTGCAAGTGCACAACGTCAAATTGAAGAACGGGTAAGTACAGGTCGAACCACAGAGACTAAATTAATTTCAATGTTCCCTTAATTTATATTCCAAACAAATTAGAAATAAAAAGTGGTGGAGATGATTGATTAACTAAATAATGCAAATTAAAAATTAATAACGAAAACTAGTAATTTGAAAAACTACCTAGGAATTCGAATCCACTAAATACTAACATAATAATTAAATTCTTCCTTTCCTTAATTAATTTCTAATTATTTTTCATTCCCTTAAAAATAGTGATTCATATAATTAATATGGACAAGCATAGATTATGAAAATTTAAGGATTAACTATAACTCATCAAAACTTCATTGAGCAAACATGAATTATGAAAAACTCATATCTTAACAATAACTTATCAAAATCTCACAATTAATTTAGAACCAAAACGAATTATGCGCGAAGGTAAAATTGAAGAAATAAACAATTAGACAGTAATATTAGAACGGAAAGAATATAATATTATGCAATACTTAATTTCATCTTCATCCTAGATATTAGAAATTTAGCTATCCATAGAATTCATAATAAAGAAAAACAAAATTTAAAACTACTAATATCAATTACATGAAACAAAATAAAAACTAATCGAATAATATTAAAAAGAAACTTTATTAAACTAATGAACAATTGTTATAAAAGTAGCAAAACAACTCCATCCTCCTACTCCTAGAAGAAGAATAGAAAATAAATTATCTCCTACTCTCTAAAATAAGACTCCTATTTATAGAGAAAATAAATTGAACCCTAATCTAATTTGGAATAGCTTGGACTTTTCATTCCTTGTTGACTTCAACTTTTACATGGTATCCAGCTCTTTATTGGAGTCCAAATAAAAATCAACTTGCAAGCTTCTAGAACTCCTTTTCCAACTCAACTTCAATTATTTATCTATTTCCTACAAAACAAAATAAAATGTATTAATTAAATTAAATAAACATATTAAATAATAAAAATGGAAATATTAAAATACATAATTCTGTGTCTATCATCATACATGTGCTGTGCTTCTACTAAAGCAATATATCTCACATGTCTCATATCTAATTCAGATTAGCAATTTTGTAAAGCCAACACTTATCAATTCACATATATTCACGTCGTTGCACATAGTACACATCGTAGTCATATTATTCACAGATCACATGACACATAACTTCTATATGCATTTGAATAAGAATTAACATATCATAATAGATAAACAATTAACATCAAAGTACTGAAGAACTTGCCTGGATTTTGGAATTAATAAATACCCATTCTATAATGCTTCTTGTACAACCTATGATCATAAAATAATCAATTAATAATTATTTATCCTCTCATGATATTAATTTAATTAATTAATATCATCTTTAGGTCAACTATCAAATAATATGGTTAATTAAATTAATCTCGTTCCTTAATATATTAATTTAACTTAATATAAAACATGTTCAATGCGGACAGCTCGACTTATCGGATAAAATTTAGCGTATTCGGTTGTTCGAATTTTCATTTAATCATTTTCTAAAATTTTAAACTTATTAGATTAATTTAAAGTATTTAAATATTAATCCCCAATATTTAATATTTTTACAAAAATATTAAATGTAATGCCCAAATATTATTTCTATATTTTTAGTACTTTTTTATAATTTTTAAACAACTTTTAAATATTTATTTCAATTAAAAATAATTTCTGAGGGCATTTTCATAATTTTCGCGACTTTAGGGACATATTTGGCATTTCCCGGAAGGACAAGGGGCATAATCGTAATTTTTGAGGCTAAGGGACACGCACGACATTTTTGAAAAAGGCCAAGGGCACGCTGGTAATTTCACTGCATGGCCGACCGTCGCGTATTGCCCGCGGTCTCGCCCTTGCTAGCCAAACGACGTCGTTTGGCTCGGTCATCATCGAAATCACAGCCGCGCATGGCGCGGCCCTTTCTTCCGCGCGCCCGAAACGCCGTCGTTTTGGTTTGCGGCTTTGAAAAAAACTGGCCGGCGGGGCGGCCCTGAATTTTTTTCCTTCTTCTTCTATCCGAATAGTACGCCACCCAACCAAAAATCATCCATTTGTGCACTAAATTTTACAACATAATTATACTAAAAATCATCTAATCCATAAATCTACATCTAAAAATTATTTAGAATAATTATTCTATTATTTACAAATTTTTTCATAAAATATATTTATCACCATCATTGCTAAAATAATTCAATTAAAAGAGTTTTATACCTTCCTTAGATTTACAAATCCTCCTTTGAAGCTATTCTCCACTTGGATAACACCAAAAATTTTCCTCTTATGGTGGCTATGGTGGTCGGGTGGCGGTGATGATAGTGGAGGGAGAAGAAATATGTTAGTTGTGTTTGTTTCATTTTTATTTCTTTTCCTTTAATAGCCAACCAAATTTAATTAATTTGGAACTTACACAAAAAGTCCATCGACTTAGCATGCCATCAACCGACCTTGATGCTCACAAATTAACCACAAACTCATGTATAATTAATTATTTAACACATTACGTAATTATTTCGCGTAATAATTATTTTATATAATGTATATAAAATATTTATTTTAATTCACTAAAAATCATAACATGCTTTATAAATAATATTTAGACCTCTTTCCGGTACTTTACTTAACAAATTTTGTACACGCATAATGACATGCATGTAATTATATGAAGTAATTTATAACTCCAAAATTAATAAAATAATTAATACAACATATAAAAATTATTTTTCGTACTTTTTCACTTCGTTACTTGGACAACATGTTACATCAACATGTTTACGTTTCTGAAATATTATCTTCCATAAAAATTTCATTATACATAAACATAATTTTTTTAATAAATTAAAACATTCACTTTTTTCATTTATTTTTCCATTTCCTTACTATTTACATTAACTTTTCTTATATAAATTATATAATTTATATAATTACTTTTATTCTTAATTAATTTCTAAATTTCCTCCATAATTATTGATTAATTATAAAATCAATAATTACAATTTTACTAACTCCCTCATTAACTTTTTATTTAAATTTGGATTAATTTAATTATTAATCCCTTAATTTTCCATAATCAATAGAATTTATAATTACAATAATATATATACAAATGTATATATTTACATATCTGATTCATACCTCACATTACCGCATAACATTATTTAAATAATAATTTCTACACCTCCACAATAATTTTATTGTACAAATTTATTTTACCATTATATGTAATTTATTTTATTTTTCATAAATTGTTTTTAAACAATTTATTTACTTTTCAATTACTTTAATTCCACACAATTTATCATGATCTCTGTACAGATTTAATTTACCAATTAAATCTCATCACACACTTTAATTTACATAAAATATCTCAATCATAAGTAATTTAAATAACCTTGATAATTTTATTAATTAAATTCTGATTTAATTTTATTAAAGAAATTTTGAAAATTTGGGTTCTCACATTCTTCCCCCCTTAACAGGCACAATTACCGTAATAATTTTACGTATTTCATTTATAGCACCTTGCTATACCTTTATCTTGATAAATAACAATTAAACTCACTAATAATTATAACTTACCTTTTATTCAATCAACTTATTTCATACTCTCTATTGTACATCATTTATACTCTGCACATTCAACTTTCTTTTCTTAATTCATATTCATAAATATTCTTCACATTCCACTTTTCTTTGTAATATATTCAACATATTCAGTAAACCACACATATCATTTAGCACTTTGCTTATATCATAAATCATTCTTTAATACCCCTATCATTCAACGCTAGGTTTTAAATATCAACCTTTACTTAATTCATCATAATCCTTATTTGGAATCACTCTAAAAATCCTGGGGTGTCACATTCACCCCTCCTTCATAAATTTCGTCCTCGAAATTTCTGTGTACTCATATCTCATCCATTTGCAACTTTTCTAATTCATCACATTTCATAGTTTCTTTGTCCCACAAATTATACTTTCATTATCGCTCACAATTAGAAAATGTTACCCTATCCTACCATCCAATCTTCATAAGAGTAGAGGAATTTTAAGAAAAAAATTAAACAAAACTTTTTGTAATATGCTGAATAAACATTTATCCCGGTTTAACAGTACTTCGATCCCCGAGTACTTCATACTGCAAACCACTGACAGTAGATCAATCTGTCATTAAAGTGATGGATATCTCATCCATACATTGGCATGCCAAATGATCAGTCTGCAATGCCTGTGTCTTGATATGCCAGGTGACCATTCGATCAACCTGCAATACCCGTAATCTCTCTATATCCTCTTTTTGCAGGGGTTGTTCATCTCAGCACTAGAATTCATAAAAGAGTAATTTGATTAGGCATAACTTTCAAAGAATATGAATTCAATAAATATTTTTCAAAATTTGTCTAGATGAATCAAATAACTTAGACTTGTATTTGTTCAACGCTTGTCTAGCCAGATCAATTAATGATAATGAGCTTTTATACCTTTTTATTTAATATTTTTAGGCTTAATTATTTGTGAATTTTAAAGTATTTTTAGGAATTTAGGTGTTTTATTTATTATTATGCATTATTATTATTTTTAGTATTTTTATATTATTTTTAATTATTTTACATTTTATTTTGTAGGAAAAACATAAGGAGTGGCAAAACAATAATTAAGTGCAGCAGGGGCAATTTTGTAAATAAGCTGATAAGGTTTGTGCGCCATGTGAGCAGAGTGTCAAAGCAAGATTGAACGGAACGTCGCCGTTTGGGCGTTAGGCGCAGCAATTGGAAGCGACCGGGCATGGCGCGGGAGGTCTTTGCATGAAACAGAAGCAGACGATGCCGTTTGGCGGATTGAGGAGCGACCTAGCTGGCGCATTGCGCGCGGTTCAGTTTAGCGTGTGTTGACTTGGTCAACGCCGCCTTTGGTTGTGCATTAATTGGCCAGCAACAGGATTTTTCGCGATTTTTGCATTAATTTGATTCCGAATTGGATTTTAATTCCTATTAGGGTTAGGAAAAATAAATACTCCTATAAATATTGTGACGACCCCAAATCCGGGTTCCTTTAACCTCGGATCCGGTTCAACACGAGTACAACCTTTTCCTTATCTTTCGTGAATTTTAACAATATTATAATTGTTAAATAATCATTTATTTACAATTATATAACATCTCCTTCTATTCCAGAATCGAAATCTTTATACATTCCTAGTATGTCTTCATATCATACATGATACGACATTCTATTACAATCAATTTGAGATCATATGTATAATGACTCAATCACACCATCCTATTATCCTTATTCATAAAGGACAACGTCTGAAAAATGATATTCAATTAATCTGTAAATGTTCTCTTAACAATTTAAGTTTGCTAATCTATAGCACAACAAAACATAAACTCTTCATATCTACTTACACAAGTGAATGAATTAGTCTACCGCAAGGTTTTACTACAAAAGCACCTATGCTTCAATCTTGATGACTCGTTAGTCAATCTTCATCTTTGCCTCTACCGGAGTAATCGGCTTCCTCAAGCTACTCTGTAATGTTTTGTTTTAAGCAAGGGTGAGCACGACGGCTCAGCAAGTCTAACAGTTTCACATAACACGTAAAAACAGTTCAATCATGCTTCATGCTTCATGCATCTTATGCTTTGCAGTACATACATTTCTCATGCATATCATGCCTCGCATTTAATCTATGCTTCATGCCTAGCCTCTATCATGACATATAGTTCAATGCAGAACAATTGTCTTAAATCAACTACCGCATATCAATAGTTCAAATCAACTTATTTCACAAAAGCACATTAACACATCTTTGCACATAACCACGTATGAGCACATCACAGTTTAATAACAAACTTATAAATTATGCACATAATGCAACACGTTCTGAAAAACTTGCCTGGACTTGTATAACCAGCTTATGTTAATCTTTGACGTTCCTTGCACCACCTACACGGTATGTGAGATCAACGGTGCACAATATCAGTCAAAGTTTGACTCAATACTAAATCTTATTTTAAAGATATTTATTTCTTCTTATCATCCCCTTTATTTAATAAGGTTAATTTCATATTTTAGTCTCTCTTTGACTTGACTCAGTGTTTCATATTCAACACCATAAATCTTTTGTTCGAAACTATGCAATTCTGACATTTATTAATGTCACTGCATTAAAACTTGGACCCTATATTTATTTAGGTCGATCCACCAATTAATCACTAATGGACCATACCCTTGGTTTAACTTAATCACATCATTTATCTCGATACTTATCATAATATTACCCACCTTGGATAATATTTTAAATTTTACTATCAATTAGTAATAACTTATAATGTTATTTAATTGTTAAATAACACTTTAAATAATCATTACTATTATTAATTTATTTTTAAAAATAGTTTACCTTAATCATTATGATTAATCTTTTAATAATAATTTAATTGCTTGCTAATATTATTACCCTTTAATAATATTTTAATTGACTTCTCATTATTATCAATTATTTTAATAATAATTTAATTGTTCATCAATATTATCAATCATTTAATAATATTTGAAATCCTCACGTATCATTAGTAATTATTTAATAACGATTCAACCATTAACTATTATTACCCAATAGTTAATTACTTGTTAAACAATATTATTAATTCTTTAATAATATTCTAAATCTTTATTTATCATTATTATTTATTTAATAATGATTTAACTCTTAACTATTATTATTTAATAGTTAATTAAATGCTAAATAATATTATTAATCCTTTAATAATATTTTAAATTAATTACATATCATTATTAATTATTGAATAATGATTTAATTCTTAACTATTATCATTTAATAGTTAGTCAATAATATTATCAATATATTTTAATTACTTAATAATCTTCTTTCGATTAAGTAATAATTTATTCCACTTAATTACCATTTAATTATTATTTAATATGAATTAAATAATAATTAATTAACTAATTATCCGAACTCATTATTTAATATTAATTAAATAATAATTAATTAATTAATTAACCTTACTTATTATTTAATATTAATTAAATAATAAATAATTAGTTTATTAACCTTAATTATCCTTTAATTATTATTTAATATTAATTAAATAATAATTAATTACTTAATTAACCTTACTTATTATTTAATATTAATTAAATAATAAATAATTAGCTTTCTAACTTTAATATTCTTTAATTATTATTTAATATTAATTTAAATAATAATTATTTATTTATTTAACTTTACTTATTATTTAAGTGCAATTAAATAATAAATAACTAACTTATTCATCTTAACATCCTTTAATTATTATTTAATATTCATTAAATCATAATTAATTAATTACATAACTTCATATATTATTTAATATTTATTAAATAATATTTAATTAGATTATTAGCCTATTTATACACTAATAAATAGCTAATATATAGTGAATCACTCCAATAATTTCAAATTTTATTTTATAACACTTAAATAGCATGCCAATAGGTCAAATATTATTTTTCTGAAATTAAAAATAATTTTCCCATAATTATTAGCAATTTAGTAAGCTTTAATCCACCATTAATTCTAATAAATACCAAATTACAAAAAAATTCGGATTTTAAATTTTGATAATTTTCTTTATAAAATTATAAGCATTTTCTCTTTTGGAACCAACCCAAGAACCGGCCTAAAAATGCCCGAACCGGCCCTACCTAGAAATCATGAAAAATCGAAAAAAACCGAACCGGCCGTTTTTTTTTTTAAAAAATAGGCAGATTACTTTTATGCTTTTTCAGACTTGGGGTCTTCGACGGGAACTTGAATAAAATGAAATCCACAAGTCTGATTGAGGCCTATTTGGTATCGATGGATTCGTAACTTCCCGAACTACATTTTTCTGTCATCAAACATCAAATTTGGATTTGTTTTGGTCACATAAATTGGCTCTAAACCGGACTGTTGTGCACAGCCCTAAAACAGTGGGTGTGTTTTGGTTGAAAAATCATAACTTGCTCATTTTAAATCGGATCGAAGTGATTCCACTTGGAGAATCTTCATATCCCACACATCTAACATCAGAAATTTACGGATCATGAATTCGACTTACGGATCATGCCCAGAAATTTCGGGAGTGGCTGCCATGATTTTGGTTACTTGGTTTTCGTCGGTAAAAACTTATTTGATGATTTTGATGAAATCTTTCCACATAAATACACCCAAAAATTCATATTAAACCCATGTAACCCTAGATATATCAATCTAGCATGTTTCTACCTTTTTAGATTTTGAAAATTAGTTTTCTACCAAAGAAATTACATAGTACCCAAAGAACAATACCAAGCTAGAATGTTTTATACCTTTTGTTGATTATCCTCTTTGTTAGAACTTTGAAAAGGCTTGGATGATCAATCTTCTTACATAGATAGCTTCCTCTTGATGAGACCTCTATCTTTAAACCTTGCTCCAAGATCATCCAACCATCAATGCTCACAAGATCTAACTTTCTTTTTCTTTTTCTCTAGAGTTCTCTCTCTTTTCTCTATTGAAATTTTTGTAAAATGGCTAACCAACACAATGAATTGGTGAAACACTATATTTATAGTACTTCCTTAATCTCCATTAGCTCCTACTAATCAACCAACACTTGGACATTTAAGGCTTAAACTCATGCTTACTATAGCTTGGATGGACAAGATGATTGACAAGGATGAATGACTCCTATCAAGGTTGCTTGGAATCAACTTTTAGAGTGTAAAACAAGCAAAATAAAGCCACACTCAACCTTTTCATGTGGGGCCCCCTCCAAAATTCGGGATTTGCCAATAAATTACACCAATTTGGCTTTATTTTTATATCCTATATCATTATATAAGTATCAATATATATATATATACCAATGTATATATATTGACCATAACTGTAATATTCCGAACTTCCGAGAGAGTTGTAATCCGACTTTATGTGAATAAATAAAGCTTGAATTACATCTTATATGTGTTATGGAATCTTCATTATTGTTTATTTATATGTTTCGGTTCAAGTATACAACCTTAGCACGAAAAAGGAACATAAAAGTTTTTTTTCGAAAATCTGAAAAGAAGATAAAACCTAAACCCTAAACCCTAGGGTCTAAACCCTAGGAAATCTAACCTAAGCCCCCGAGCGAAACGTGTACGTCGAAATGACATTCTGTTTCAGGATTCATCTTTCCCGTACTTTGAAAACACAATATAGCCGATAAAAGTTTTTCTCGAAAAGCGCGTCGGGTATAGGACGAAATAGGGAAAAGACGAAAAATATTTTTTGTGCCTTTTTGATCGTCTAACCATTTTCTGAGAAATAGAAATCAAAAACACTATTCACCGAAAAACGTGCAATGTCTTTTTGACTTTTCGTTTTGCAGAATAGTGTTTATTCGGAACAAAACTCCGTAATATCTGACTTTTAAATCAGTAAAGACCAATTCAACTGGAATACTTAGAAATGAACTAGGTTAAAGATAACTGGATTAGGAACCCTAATCTAGACTTAAACCTAGTTACAGAATAATTAAATTATCTAACTAATTAACCTAATTAGGTGATTAACACTAATCCGGTTGGAATTGAACTAGGTTAAGGTGACTAGATTACCATTTAACCTAATTAACATGTAATTAAACTTAACCTAACTAGGATTAAGATTAATTAAACTATAGATTAACCTAATCTATATGTTAAACTAATCGGTGAATTAATAAACCTAATTAACCTAAGTTATTGCTAATTAACCTAACCTTGATTAAGCTAGATTATCAAATGGACTAATCTAACCTTGGTCAAGCTTGGTAAATGACCATGACTACCCCTCAAATAAATGCTTAAATGACCAACCAAACAAGGCCTAATACTATTCATTTGGTAGGCTAATTGGTGGACCAATCAAAAGCTAACATGTATGGTTTTGTGATGTCACCAAACATGATGATTACTAGCATTTAATGGCATAAAATCAGACCTTTGGGTCGTTCATATCAAGTGGGCAAGGGTGGTGCACTTGAAGTTAGCTTAGCTTGGAAGTTTTGTAACAAAGACCCTTTTGCCCTAGCTTTGGTTGGCCTATAAATAGCAAGCAATATTCACCCATTCTATCATTCATTTTCAAGCTCAAAAATCAAGTATCAAAGCTATACATATATTGAGAGAGAGTTCTAGTGAGTTACTATCTTGGATATTGCAAAGAAATAGTTAAAGCTTGCAAACACCAAAGGTACAATCTCTTATAGTTTTTATGTTCGATTTTTCTTTCGTCTTAAATTTTCAAAAGCTCAAGAACGCGAGTCGTAGCCATGTACGATTGTCGTTCTCCGTGTTCTTCACGTGTTCTTGAGCCTTTCTTCATTTTGTAGTAGTTATAATGTCAAATTTCAATTCGTAGTTTAAAGCTTAATGAACATACGTAGTGGTCATGTACGGTTCATCCGTTCTCCGCGTATGCGTATGTTCTCGAGCATTTTTATAAATTGTTTTAATCAATTATACAAGCCGTTATAATGACCAATTTTTGTCAACTATAAAGTGTTATAATCACTTATGTAAGCAGTTATAATGCTCAAATTATTTCATGTACGAAAACCAAAAGCTCAAGAACATAGTCGTTACCATGTACGGTTTAACCGTTCTTCGTGTTCTTCGTATGTTCTTGAGCAAAAGTCATGAATCTTTCTATGAGAAGGTTTGTGATTTGTTATTTTTATGTTATAAAGTGATATTGAGTCTTACAACATGATTTCATAAAGAGTTAAAGCAAGCGGTACCATGTTTCACATGGTTAACCCTAAAAATATTGTTCAATGTAAGCATACTGACCTTTTTGCTAAAATTACGAAATTTTAAAGTCATAATCTGCCTTAGTAACCTAAATGAAAGTTGTAGATCATGAAATTCTAAGCAATTTAGACTCAAAAATCACTTTAAAATGTTTCCGGATGACAAAGTTATGGCAGTTACCGGAAAGGACGTCAAAACTGAAAATTTTAAGGGGCATTCGGGTGGAAGCACTAATTTTTGAGTTTTTGAGTTAGCCAAGTTTTCTAAAAATTCCACCAATGAAAATAGTCTAGTTTAGTGATAAAAACACGTATAGAACGGAAAAATTCGATGAACTAACATTCGGTACACGAAACCCTTCGTATAGGCGCTTTAAACGATTACCGGAAAACCCTAAATTGTGCTAAAGGCAAGTTTTCTATCCTTAAACTTTGTTTACTTGCTTTCTATGTGATTTATACATTTTGTGTATGCAACGTGTTATAAATCTTTGATACGAGAGTTATTGCTTCTTGTTTCGGCATAACTTGCAAAATGAAATGATTATTCGTGATAAATTCGAATCATGCTTTATTATATCAAACCAAGTCGTCTTGGGGCGATCCTGACATGTGAAGTAAACTGAGATGAACAAATATGTATTACTGTTCTTGATCTGTCCAGTGTATTGTATGTTATGCATAACATAGGATGTCGTTAGGTTGATCCCCTTTCTATATCCACTGTAAAAGGTTCTAAGTCGAAAGACAAAGAACAGTTCAAGGTCTAACCACCACTCAGTCTTGCTATGTTAAAACATTTGTAAATATCAATTGTTATTCCATGAGTCCTTACAATCCTTATCGGTGTGAGTTCACTTATATGTTATGTGTTTAAGACTTGCTGAGCATTTTAGCTCACCCTTGCATATAAACCTAATGTGCAGACAAACCCGAGAGCTCCGGCTCGAAGAAGAAAGGAAAGAAGAAATGCGTAGACTAGTTTACTGCTTTCCTTAACTGTTCTTAACTGTAGTCATAATGACATTTTGTAATAAGAACAAGTTCAACACATGTAACCGAATATTATATAAATATTATCAAGTTTTATCACATTCTCTTGTTACGTCTTTACTTTGATTAAACTTAGAATTGCTAAAACTTAACATAGTATTAATAATGATCTATTTATCTGGATGAGGATCGGTAAATAACTTGTGAGTGCTGTACATCCGAGACAGGACTAAGCGATGTTGACTAAGTCAAATCCATCGTTAAGGTTCCTCGGACCCAGGTATAACTCGTTATTACTATTCTGAATGTCGGATAAGTAGGATTATTAATATGAAGAGATATCACTATAACCAAATATGTTTCGAATGAGGGTTTTAACTATTTGGGTAATGTTCTGTACGGAAAGAGAATTTTGCACCGGACAAAGATACAACCATTTGTCACGGATAAAGATGCAAACATTTATCACGGGTGAAGATACAAACATTCACCGCGAGATTCTCTGTTCCCAAGAGCCGTCCTAATGATTTAATACCGTGGATGTTGAAACATGTAAAGTTATAGAATATCTAAATATTAAGGATAAAAAGTTATGTTTGAGTATTAAGTCTCTTGTATCAATTATAAGGACTTGATATAAAATAATGAAAGATCTTTGGGAATTAGGATGAGAACTTTGTTTGAGAATAAAGGAAATCATCTATAAACCTATTGATTTAGCATTTATAGTGAGCACCAAGTCATCTATAGTAAGTATAGTGATTTGGGGGCGTCACAGGTTGGTATCAAAGCTGTAGATTATAGCTCTAAAGTAGCAAGTACTTTAGGATATAATCTGATCGTTTAAGTTAAATAGACTTGTGAAGAGTCTAATAGATAATTAAAAGATGATAATAAACTTTAAATCTTAATTAATTAAAAGACATTATGTGAAAGAACTATACTAATTAAAGTCAATCTTGTTTTGTAGAAATGGCTGATATACATGAAGACAACGCTCAAGTCTTGGACTACGAAAGTGATCCGAGCGAGCATTCTAGTAGTGAATCTGAAATAGAGGAGCCAAATCAGAACTTGGAACTACATGATGCCGGAGAGGCAAACCCCATAGAAGATGAAGATGTAATAGACCTACCAACTTACGATGAGATCATCGCCGAGTTGGAAGAGGATGCTGCTGAAATGATGGCATATGGAGAAGCTCAAGAAGAGCGTGTGGAACAACTCCAAAATGAAAACCAGGCCAACATGAACAAGGCCAATGGTATTATGGAGGTACTAGAAAGGAGGTGGTTGGATGAAGCTGAAAGAAGCTACCAACTACAGATGCAGCTAGAAGCTTCCCAAGAGGAAGTATACCTCCTGCGAGCAAGTCGTGCTCATATTAAACGAGCTTATACTGCTACTTATGCCAAGCTCGAGAAAAAAAATAATTAAATTCCCTTCACCCGCCAAAGATTTGGGGTTCGAAATAAATAGGTCTGTGGTACTTAGTATGATCCACAAGATCAAAAAGAAGGCTAGAAAGATCTAGTCGAATAACGTGTAATATATTAGTATGTTGTAAATGTTTTGTTTAGCATTTCCCATTTTATAAGGGATGTTAATAGTTGTTAAGTAATTAAGCTCATTCGGATAATGTACTACAAATTTTATTTATATAAGAAGTTTGTTTAAGAAATATGTCTTGCAATTTTTAATGCTTTCATATTTACACGTATGTTTCATTTTATTTAGAAAATGGCACCACCAAGACCAAGAACCAGGGCAACAGCAGCAAGTGTTAGTGACGAAAGTAATGTTCAGACTCCCGATCCTATGCAACAATTCCTAGATAGGCTAATACCACCACCTCAGCCACAACCCCAACCACAAAAAGTCTTATTTAAAGACTTTAAAAATGTAGGTCCTCCCGAATTCAAAGGAACTGCTGAGCCTATAGAGGCTCAGTGCTGGATAAATGAAATAGAAAAAGCCTTTGACTTAGCAGAGGTTGCTGAGGATAAAAAGACTAAGTTTGCCACTTACCTTATGAAGGGGGAGGCAAACTTCTGGTGGGAGGCCACCAAAGCCCGTGCCGGGGGAGGAGTGGTTGCGTGGGAAGCATTCAAGGAAATATTCTTTGAGAATTACTTCCCTCGAAGCTTGAAGAATAGAATGGAGGTACAATTTCTGAATTTAAAACAGGGGGACATGACTGTTCCCCAGTATGCCTCCAAATTCAATGAACTTGCTCGTTTCGCTCCAAATCAAGTAGATACGGAGGAACGAAAAGCAAGAAGGTTTGAGGAGGGTTTGAAACCCTGGATTCATGGTAAGGTAGCTGTCTTACAAATAGATAGTTACGCCCATCTTCTAGAAAAGGCTATCATTGCTGAAGGCAGTAGTGACGCTATCACAAAATTCAATAAGGAAAGGAATAATAATAAAGGAGGGAATGAAGGGGGGAAAAATAATAAGGGAGGAAATGGGGGAGGAAATAATAATAATAATAAAAGAAGATTCAATGGCGGAAACTCCCAACAAGGAGGGGAGAATAAAAAGAAAACATTGGAGCCATGTAAAAACTGCGGTAAACAACACGCAGGAGAGTGTCTAAAAGGGAAAAATGTTTGCTACAATTGCAAACAAGAGGGACACATAGCAACCACATGTCCTAGCCCAAGGAAAGACACATGTTTTCACTGTGGAGCCACGGGGCATCCAGCTAAGTTGTGCCCCAAAAAGGGAGGAAATGCCGGAGGGGACAATAGCAACAAATCTACCCCAACAACTAATCCAGGTCGTCCAACAGCAAGGACATTCAACATGACCGTGGGAGATGCTGTAGCATCACAGGATGTAGTGTCAGGTATCATTCCGATCAACACCATAAGTGCTTACGTGCTATTTGATTCGGGTGCTACTTGCTCTTTTATTTCCCATGAATTTGCTAGAAAACTAAACGTGCCTAGTGAATTGTTAGAAAGTCCTTTAATGATAGAGGTTGCTAATAAAGAACTAATTCCTGTTAATAAGATCATAAAAGGTTGTTGCATAGTGATCAAGGGTCATGAGCTGAGAGTCGATCTTATTCCAATCCAATTAGGGGAATTTGATGTAATTCTAGGCATGGATTGGTTGACCAATCACCAAGCGATGATCGATTGTCAACAAAAGTCCGTTAAACTTCTTACAACGTCCAAGTCTACGGTAGTCTTCAACGGAAGTCAGTCACCAAGAAAATCCCGATGTCTAACTGCAAATCAAGCAAAGGGATTACTTCAGAAGGGATGTCAGGGCTATTTGGCATATATCATAGACACCCAACAGAAAGGGTTAGATATAGACCAAATACCAGTGGTTAGAGAGTTTCAGGATGTCTTTCCCGATGATCTACCCGGTCTTCCACCTGATAGGGTGATTGAGTTCGTTATTGATTTAGCTCCTGGAACTGCACCGGTTTCGAAGGCCCCATACAGAATGGCGCCTGTGGAATTGAAGGAGTTGATGGTACAATTACAAGAATTGTTGGATAAGAAATATATTCAACCAAGTGTTTCTCCATGGGGAGCACCAGTGTTGTTTGTCAAGAAAAAGGATGGAACTTTAAGATTATGTGTTGATTATCGTGAACTCAATAAATTGACCATAAAGAATAAGTATCCATTACCTAGGATCGATGACTTGTTTGATCAACTCAAGGGAGCAGAGTATTTCTCTAAGATTGATCTACGGTCAGGTTACCATCAACTAAAAGTGAGAAAGGAAGATGTGCCGAAGACAGCATTTAGAACACGTTATGGACATTACGAGTTTCTAGTAATGTCCTTTGGATTAACGAATGCACCGGCAGCATTCATGGACTTGATGAATAGGGTTTTTAGGTCTTGCTTAGACAAGTATGTTGTGGTGTTCATCGACGATATTCTTATATACTCGAAAACACTAGAAGAACATGCTATGCACTTGAGAAGTGTACTAGAAACCTTACGGAAGGAACAACTCTATGCCAAATTTTCAAAATGTGAGTTCTGGCTAGAGAAAGTTCAGTTCTTAGGTCATGTGATTGACAAGAATGGAGTTTCAGTGGATCCATCAAAGATAGAAGCAGTAATAAACTGGGAACAACCAAAGACCCCAACTGAAGTGAGAAGTTTCTTAGGTTTAGCGGGGTACTATAGACGTTTCATTCAAGATTTTTCAAAGATAGCAACCCCGTTAACCAACTTAACCAGGAAGACCGTGAAGTATGCTTGGACAGATAAATGTGAAAAGAGCTTTCAAGAGCTAAAGAAGAGGCTAAGTGAGGCACCAGTATTATCACTACCTGATAATAGTGGAGGTCTTGTAGTCTACAGTGATGCCTCACATAAAGGATTAGGATGTGTTTTAATGCAACATGGCAAAGTAATAGCTTATGCTTCGCGACAGCTAAAGGATTATGAGTTAAGGTATCCTACTCACGATCTAGAATTAGCGGCGGTAGTATTTGCTTTGAAGATTTGGAGGCATTACTTGTACGGGGAGAAGTGTGAAATTTATACAGATCACAAGAGTTTAAAGTATATCTTCACACAACGAGAGTTGAATATGAGGCAAAGACGATGGTTGGAATTGATTAAGGATTATGATTGTGAAATCCTATATCACCCAGGAAAAGCCAACGTAGTTGCAGATGCTTTGAGTAGGAAGAATCAAGAGAAGTTAAATGTGTTAACAACTCAGGAGGAATTGATTAAAGAGTTCGCTAGACTCGACATAGAAGTGAGAGTTCCTTCAGTCTCGACAAGGAAATTGTTCGTAATGGAAGATCACTCAACCTTGTTGGGTAACATTAAGAAAATCCAAGAGGAGGATGGAAATTACAGAAAGTTGAAAAAGTCAACAGAGGTTATAGACGGCAAATACAAGATGGACAAGGAGGGAATCATTAGATTTGAATCTAGAATTTGGATTCCTGCAGTTCAAGAACTCAAGGAAGAAATCATGTCAGGAGCACATAGTACTAAGTTTTCAGTACACCCAGGCAGTACCAAAATGTACAAAGACATAAGTCAACATTTCTGGTGGCCAAACATGAAAAGAGAGGTGGCTGAATTCGTTAGTAGGTGTTTGACATGTCAGCAAGTTAAAGCTGAGCATCAAAGACCAAGCGGATTGTTACAACCGTTAGAGATTCCAGAGTGGAAATGGGAGCATATTACAATGGATTTTGTAGTAGGCCTACCAACCACACAGAAGGGTCATGATGCCATTTGGGTAATAGTGGATAGACTAACCAAGTCAGCTCACTTTTTACCAATTAAGGTTAAGTTCACTTTGGATCGATTAGCAAAGCTATACATTAAAGAGGTTATCTCTAGACATGGCGTGCCAGTTTCAATTGTGTCAGATCGAGACCCAAGGTTCACCTCGAACTTCTGGAAAAGTCTTCAAGAACATCTAGGTACACAATTGAGAATGAGTACTGCTTATCACCCACAAACAGATGGTCAAAGTGAAAGGACTATCCAAACCTTGGAGGATATGCTAAGAGCTTGTATGATGGATTTTGAGGGAAGTTGGGAAGATCACTTACCTCTGGTGGAATTCTCTTACAATAATAGTTATCACGCTAGTATAGGAATGCCACCATATGAAGCTCTATATGGAAGGAAGTGTAGAACACCGATGTGTTGGGACGAAGTTGGTGAACGGAAGATGCTTGGGCCAGAATTGGTTCAACAAACAGCGGAGGTAGTTCGAACAATTCAATTGAGGTTACGAGCTGCTCAAGAAAGACAGAAGAGATATGCCGATCTACATCGACAAAAGAGAGACTTTGAAGTTGGTAGTCATGTTTTCCTAAAAGTATCTCCCTGGAAAGGAAAGATTCGTTTTGGAAAGAAAGGAAAACTGAGTCCAAGGTTTATAGGACCATTCGAAATATTACGAAGAATAGGTGAGGTAGCTTATGAAGTAGCCTTACCTCCAGAGCTGGAATATATACATAATGTATTTCATGTTTCAGTATTACGTCCCTATAAACCTGATTACAAACACGTTATCAGCTATGAACCCATTCAAATCGAGAAGGATCTGAGCTACGAAGAGATTCCTGTTAAAATTGTTGATAGGAAGGAACAAGTCTTGCGAAACAAGGTCATACCTTCAGTCAAGGTTATATGGAGAAATCAATCCATCGAAGAAGCAACATGGGAGTTAGAAGATAAAATGAAGATAGAATATCCACATTTATTTTCTTAATTGTATAAGTTAATTTCGAGGACGAAATTCTTTTAAGGAGGGGTGAATGTAATATTCCGAACTTCCGAGAGAGTTGTAATCCGACTTTATGTGAATAAATAAAGCTTGAATTACATCTTATATGTGTTATGGAATCTTCATTATTGTTTATTTATATGTTTCGGTTCAAGTATACAACCTTAGCACGAAAAAGGAACATAAAAGTTTTTTTTCGAAAATCTGAAAAGAAGATAAAACCTAAACCCTAAACCCTAGGGTCTAAACCCTAGGAAATCTAACCTAAGCCCCCGAGCGAAACGTGTACGTCGAAATGACATTCTGTTTCAGGATTCATCTTTCCCGTACTTTGAAAACACAATATAGCCGATAAAAGTTTTTCTCGAAAAGCGCGTCGGGTATAGGACGAAATAGGGAGAAGACGAAAAATATTTTTTGTGCCTTTTTGATCGTCTAACCATTTTCTGAGAAATAGAAATCAAAAATACTATTCACCGAAAAACGTGCAATGTCTTTTTGACTTTTCGTTTTGCAGAATAGTGTTTATTCGGAACAAAACTCCGTAATATCTGACTTTTAAATCAGTAAAGACCAATTCAACTGGAATACTTAGAAATGAACTAGGTTAAAGATAACTGGATTAGGAACCCTAATCTAGACTTAAACCTAGTTACAGAATAATTAAATTATCTAACTAATTAACCTAATTAGGTGATTAACACTAATCCGGTTGGAATTGAACTAGGTTAAGGTGACTAGATTACCATTTAACCTAATTAACATGTAATTAAACTTAACCTAACTAGGATTAAGATTAATTAAACTATAGATTAACCTAATCTATATGTTAAACTAATCGGTGAATTAATAAACCTAATTAACCTAAGTTATTGCTAATTAACCTAACCTTGATTAAACTAGATTATCAAATGGACTAATCTAACCTTGGTCAAGCTTGGTAAATGACCATGACTACCCCTCAAATAAATGCTTAAATGACCAACCAAACAAGGCCTAATACTATTCATTTGGTAGGCTAATTGGTGGACCAATCAAAAGCTAACATGTATGGTTTTGTGATGTCACCAAACATGATGATTACTAGCATTTAATGGCATAAAATCAGACCTTTGGGTCGTTCATATCAAGTGGGCAAGGGTGGTGCACTTGAAGTTAGCTTAGCTTGGAAGTTTTGTAACAAAGACCCTTTTGCCCTAGCTTTGGTTGGCCTATAAATAGCAAGCAATATTCACCCATTCTATCATTCATTTTCAAGCTCAAAAATCAAGTATCAAAGCTATACATATATTGAGAGAGAGTTCTAGTGAGTTACTATCTTGGATATTGCAAAGAAATAGTTAAAGCTTGCAAACACCAAAGGTACAATCTCTTATAGTTTTTATGTTCGATTTTTCTTTCGTCTTAAATTTTCAAAAGCTCAAGAACGCGAGTCGTAGCCATGTACGATTGTCGTTCTCCGTGTTCTTCACGTGTTCTTGAGCCTTTCTTCATTTTGTAGTAGTTATAATGTCAAATTTCAATTCGTAGTTTAAAGCTTAATGAACATACGTAGTGGTCATGTACGGTTCATCCGTTCTCCGCGTATGCGTATGTTCTCGAGCATTTTTATAAATTGTTTTAATCAATTATACAAGCCGTTATAATGACCAATTTTTGTCAACTATAAAGTGTTATAATCACTTATGTAAGCAGTTATAATGCTCAAATTATTTCATGTACGAAAACCAAAAGCTCAAGAACATAGTCGTTACCATGTACGGTTTAACCGTTCTTCGTATGTTCTTGAGCAAAAGTCATGAATCTTTCTATGAGAAGGTTTGTGATTTGTTATTTTTATGTTATAAAGTGATATTGAGTCTTACAACATGATTTCATAAAGAGTTAAAGCAAGCGGTACCATGTTTCACATGGTTAACCCTAAAAATATTGTTCAATGTAAGCATACTGACCTTTTTGCTAAAATTACGAAATTTTAAAGTCATAATCTGCCTTAGTAACCTAAATGAAAGTTGTAGATCATGAAATTCTAAGCAATTTAGACTCAAAAATCACTTTAAAATGTTTCCGGATGACAAAGTTATGGCAGTTACCGGAAAGGACGTCAAAACTGAAAATTTTAAGGGGCATTCGGGTGGAAGCACTAATTTTTGAGTTTTTGAGTTAGCCAAGTTTTCTAAAAATTCCACCAATGAAAATAGTCTAGTTTAGTGATAAAAACACGTATAGAACGGAAAAATTCGATGAACTAACATTCGGTACACGAAACCCTTCGTATAGGCGCTTTAAACGATTACCGGAAAACCCTAAATTGTGCTAAAGGCAAGTTTTCTATCCTTAAACTTTGTTTACTTGCTTTCTATGTGATTTATACATTTTGTGTATGCAACGTGTTATAAATCTTTGATACGAGAGTTATTGCTTCTTGTTTCGGCATAACTTGCAAAATGAAATGATTATTCGTGATAAATTCGAATCATGCTTTATTATATCAAACCAAGTCGTCTTGGGGCGATCCTGACATGTGAAGTAAACTGAGATGAACAAATATGTATTACTGTTCTTGATCTGTCCAGTGTATTGTATGTTATGCATAACATAGGATGTCGTTAGGTTGATCCCCTTTCTATATCCACTGTAAAAGGTTCTAAGTCGAAAGACAAAGAACAGTTCAAGGTCTAACCACCACTCAGTCTTGCTATGTTAAAACATTTGTAAATATCAATTGTTATTCCATGAGTCCTTACAATCCTTATCGGTGTGAGTTCACTTATATGTTATGTGTTTAAGACTTGCTGAGCATTTTAGCTCACCCTTGCATATAAACCTAATGTGCAGACAAACCCGAGAGCTCCGGCTCGAAGAAGAAAGGAAAGAAGAAATGCGTAGACTAGTTTACTGCTTTCCTTAACTGTTCTTAACTGTAGTCATAATGACATTTTGTAATAAGAACAAGTTCAACACATGTAACCGAATATTATATAAATATTATCAAGTTTTATCACATTCTCTTGTTACGTCTTTACTTTGATTAAACTTAGAATTGCTAAAACTTAACATAGTATTAATAATGATCTATTTATCTGGATGAGGATCGGTAAATAACTTGTGAGTGCTGTACATCCGAGACAGGACTAAGCGATGTTGACTAAGTCAAATCCATCGTTAAGGTTCCTCGGACCCAGGTATAACTCGTTATTACTATTCTGAATGTCGGATAAGTAGGATTATTAATATGAAGAGATATCACTATAACCAAATATGTTTCGAATGAGGGTTTTAACTATTTGGGTAATGTTCTGTACGGAAAGAGAATTTTGCACCGGACAAAGATACAACCATTTGTCACGGATAAAGATGCAAACATTTATCACGGGTGAAGATGCAAACATTCACCGCGAGATTCTCTGTTCCCAAGAGCCGTCCTAATGATTTAATACCGTGGATGTTGAAACATGTAAAGTTATAGAATATCTAAATATTAAGGATAAAAAGTTATGTTTGAGTATTAAGTCTCTTGTATCAATTATAAGGACTTGATATAAAATAATGAAAGATCTTTGGGAATTAGGATGAGAACTTTGTTTGAGAATAAAGGAAATCATCTATAAACCTATTGATTTAGCATTTATAGTGAGCACCAAGTCATCTATAGTAAGTATAGTGATTTGGGGGCGTCACAATAACTTTGACTACCATTTGGGCTCCACATTGGATCAATTTAATATTTCTATTGGGCTCGTCAATTAAATTTGTTTGGGCTCAATTTAATTACTACATTGGGCTAATATTAAATACCCTATGTTACATTTAATTAAACAAGCATTGGGCTTGGTTAATTATTACATAAATCCATGTTCAAATTAAATTATATGGACTACTAGGTTAAATTAATTTGACCTAGTTTAATACCTCAATTGGACTTATAATATAATCCAATTAGATTTGCTATAATTAATTCTACCACATTGGGTTACTTAATTAACCCATCCACAGTTAATTCTTAACCCCACATTTATTTATCTAGCAATTAACCAATGATTGGTTAATGCTATCTCTCTTGTCAACCAACTAGGGTTATTCAATTAACTAGACACTAGTTAATTCTCTACACTCAATCAATACCATTGACCATCATTTGACTTTTAATGGTTTGGGCTACATAACTTACTTTTTATTGGCTCTCTTATTTAATTACCCATTTCATGCAAATATCTCCATATTGGGCTTACATCTATAACAACTTATTAATTAAGTAAATTACTTAATTAATTAACTTCTTAATATTGTCCTTCTAGGCAATATTCCACTTCCCTACTTGTTACTCATAACCTTAATTCATAACTTATATAATTAATTCAATTAATTATATTACATGACTTTTCTTTTTAATCTATACTAAAACTAATTAATTTATTAGTTTTATTAAGTATTTAATTTACTTCACACATCATCTTGTTTGACTAACAAACTCAACTATAAGTGTATATATATAAATATTAATATATTCACCTTCACTTCTCAATTGAATTTCTTTCTTAAATAAATTATCTACCTGCATCATTAAAATATTCTCACATTTAATTTCTAACAAATAATTTATGTTAAAAAAAAATGTTTACCCATTTTCTACACATCTTCCTTCTCACCTTCTAGGTTTAAACCTTAACCTTTAATAAAATCAATTAAGATATTATTTAAAATCTTGAAATTATCTGGGATATTACAAATATTCTCATTCTATGTATTATTTAGGTGTTAGAGGAAAAAGTTTATGAGAGGCTAATTCCTTTCCAAATTTTGGAGTTCAAGAGCAAGCAATATATCAACAAAGATGAATGTCATGGATGGAATAAGCTTGGAGATAGAAGATTGGCGGGAGACTATTTTTCTTCTCTAGTCTTTTTATTATTTATGTCTTTCATTATTGTTGAATATTTTGTGATTATAATTTTATCTGCTATGAACGACTTTTTAATTTAAGATTTTAATGGAATTTATTGTTTAGTTTAAATTGATTATCTTTTCGTTTAATTGGCACTGTATGAATTGATCATTATATTTTGTGCGTTCATGCAATAATTGCTTGGCCAGTAATTAATTTGGGATAATCTATATGAAATTGGGAGATTGATTATAGATTTGGATCTGAATATAATGACATGTGTTTGTGATATTCTACGTTAGTTGGAATTCATAATTTGTGTATAGGATAGGAATATACCTATATGCCATACGTAACCAATTTAGGAAATTTGTTCTTAATGAATCAATTCTAATTTAAATTACATAGGAATATAGTAATTTAATTAGAATGGATAATTTTATTTGCTAATGGAAATATGCTTATAAATAATTAAGAATTCTTGGTTAACAATTCATCGTGACCGTATAATTAAATGGAGAATTATGAGATTTGAATGAAGCATTGAGTGAAATTAATAATCTTAGATTTATTTATTTTATTATTTATTTTTATTAGTTAGTTTAATTGGTAATTTTAATTTAATTCATATGTTTAAATAAGATTGAGTTGATATAAAATTGGTACTTGAAAAATATTATGTGGGATCGATACCTGACTTATCATTATATTACTTGTTGATCGTGTAAACTTTGATTTTATAACTTCCACTTTCTATATATTCTATAAAAAATCCATTTGCTAACATTATAGCCTCATATAAGGCATATATGACTCTAATACTACATGCTACCATTTATATTTGGTTTTCATGCATATATAACATCTCATAAGGTTTTTAACCATACTAATCATGTTTTTCATAATTATACGTATCTAGCATCTAATATAACATGCAAATACACATGCTACCTTATCACTTAGGGTTTCATCATAAACCAATCATATTTAACACAAACTCACATAACTATCACTTTTAACTATTAAAACACCTATATGCACACATATACATGCATAGCTGAAAGTTTAAAGATAAGGAAACTTTTAAACTTTCTTTGAGCTTGTATCCTCTTTGCTAGCTAGCTTCTCAAGGTTGGATGATCCACTTTTATTGCTAGCTCTTACTCTCTAAAACACTCCTTTAATAATCTCTCAAGACTCTTGCTTTCTCTCTCTCTTCCAAGCTCTCAAGCACTTAGCCAACTTATGAAATGAAATGAAATGAAGAAGAACCAACATATTTAATATCTTTCAAATTATTACATACATAGTTTTGTATGTATATTTTCTACAACTAACTACCGTTAGCTAGTTTTAATCAAGCATGGTTAAGGGTATGCAAGTGACTTCCCATAACAATTTAAGGACCTTTAATAATCTCTCAAGACTCTTGCTTTCTCTCTCTCTTCCAAGTTCTCAAGCACTTAGCCAACTTATGAAATGAAATGAAATGAAGAAGAACCAACATAGTTAATATCTTTCAAATTATTACATACATAGTTGTTAGTTCCCAATGACACGAAAGTAATCTAGAAGGGGGGGGGGGGGGGTTGAATAGATTCTTTTAAAATTTCTTCTCTTTGAAATTATCTTTCTTGATTAATTCTTAACCCGAAGTTTAACACAACGGAATAAGATTTAGTTAATCTTTACTTGAAATGTTAAATTAATAAATCAACAGGCAAATAAATGACAGATATAACAAATGAAAGACACCAATAGAGAGACTCTGGGTTTTAAGTGGTTCAGAGCACACAATACTCCTACTCCACTGTTATGCTCTCTCAGCAGCAAATCCACTAAGGATACTTTTACAAAAGCTGAATCACTAAGATTCCTTCAAGACCCGCAGTCTTGGAATTTTAGTTCACAAATAACTTCACAAGTCTAACAGACTTGCTTACACTAGTTCACTAAGAACTTTCAAAGTCTAACCGACTTGCTTATATCAGTTCACAGAGAACTCTTCTGGATTGATGTATATTTGGATGTGCTACTAAGTTGCTTATCAGCTTGAATGTTTGAAGGGCTTAGTAGCAATGCAGACTTTCTTATCAGTTCAATCTTTTTCACTTCTTGCGTTCTTTTTTTTTTTTTTTTCCAGTGCTTCTCCTTTTCTTCTGCTGATCTTCGTATTTAAGAGGTAAGGGCTTCAGATTTCTTCCCGTTGGATCGTGTATATCTTCCCGTTACCTCACAGAGGAGAGATGCTGAATATTGTATTAATAAAGCTCATTAAATCTCTGATGAGACATTATTTGATCTGACCTGTTAGTCCATGCAAGGTTGTTTTCCTTTTTCCTCTGAGACAGAGATGTCAGACATAAGTTCCTACTAACTTTTATAGAGTCGTTTGGTCTTCCCAAACTATAGGTCTGATAGGACACAGTCTTCTGACTTTTCTGCCTTAAAAGTCTTCTTTCTGTTCCATAGTGCGCTTGGGTCAGACTCTTGACCTTTCTGACTTGATTGATTTGCAGAAGCTTCCTTTTTAGTTACTTTGATGAAGAGAAAAATACTTGAATAGAATGGCTCCTGATCTGACAAACGTGATGTCTCCTTCCTTTTTGCTCAACGATCTTATATGATCAACTCTACGAATACCTTTGCTTACGTGATTGATCTGTAAAGGGTCATCTCTTACTGATCATCGTAGAGTTTACTCAACTGTTAGAATGTTAATCGTAGAGTCCAATTTAAGGTTTCTCGAAAAGAACAGTCTGGTTGGTCGTAGAGTCTTCTGAAGCACAGTCGTAGAGTCCATTCTACGATTGGTTGCCTTGATCGTAGAGTCTGTTTGAATCGTAGAGTTTCATTGACACAAATCGTAGAGTTCTTTTTACGACTTTATTACATCACCAGATCAACCTAACAGTTTTGATCTATCTAAGTCTTAGTACAACACACAAGACTTTTATACAATTAATAATAGATCAACCTAACAGCTTTGATCTCATCTAATACAGCCCTTGTACATTATTTCTAATCATCAAATTTAATCATTCAATGTTCAACAATCTCCCCCAATTTGATGATGACAACATTATTAACAGATAGTGATTTAGAACATATTAATATAGGCAAAATGCAAGAGTAATTTGAATGCCTAATCATACAGTGAGCAGCTGTATTTTCTAGAGAAAAAAATATGAATTTTATTGATGTTTTTGTCAGATGATACAATTGAGAAAACAACCGAAAAAAAATAACTTATCTCTTTCTGCTAGGAGGTCTCCTGCCTTTTTCTTCCCTCTGCCTGAAGAATGCTCTCCTTTCTTCTTCAGCTTTTCTTAGTTCTTCTTCCCTCAACACAACTTCTTCTTCTTTAATTTGAAACCATTCCTGTGAGCTAGAAGGTCTTGCTGTTACCACCTCCTGTTGTGAGCCAGAAGTCCTCATAGTTGAGGAAGAAGGTCTTGCTGTCACCTCCTGTCTGGGACGAGATGGTACTGCTTCTAATCTAGGAGGATATATTGAAGTTTGAACTATCCTCATCCCTTGAGGTGCTCTTCCTCTTCTGCTGTGATCTGACTGTCACCTCCTGTCTGGGACGAGATGGTACTGCTTCGAATCTAGGAGGATATATTGAAGTTTGAACCATCCTCATCCCTTGAGGTGCTCTTCCTCTTCTGCTGTGATCTGAGCTAGTTCTTGTTTGCTCTATTGTGCTCAGTTTCTTCTCCCCCTTGTTGGCATCATTAAGTGTTGCTACCTGTTCTGAAATTTGCTGAATGCCCTGAATAATTTCTTGAAATTGGGTCTTAGTGGCAGCTACATCATCTTGGTGAGCTTGGAGTCTTTCGTTAGCCATGATTTGTTTTTGCTCCACCAATAAGGCAATGATTTCATTACTGAGGAGGGTGATAGATTCATTATTTGTTTCTTGAAGAATAACAATGGCCTGCTGATGTGAGTTCAAGGCGTGCAGAATAACTCTATCCCTTTCCTTGAGATTTTCAGAGACTGCTGCCGTTAGCTGCTTCAGTCTTGTGGAAAATTGGTTGTTCAGACCGGTAGAGAGACCATTGGCAGCATCAATGATGTCGTCCATTCTACGTTGAAGGTTGTGGGATTTTGATGCCAGGTCGTTTTGTATCTCTGTATGGATATGGCTTGTCAAGTTAGTTAAGCCCTCAGATGTAGGAAGCCGAGATACCTTGTCTAAAATTTCCTGGAGAAGTTGAGATGATTGTCCCTGGTCGGCCGTAGAGCTTGGAATATGAAAGTACTCGTGACCAGAAGTGGAGGGAATATCCTCGTGTGTTAACAGGAATCTTGAAGATGGAGCCGGAGGAATTGTTTGCTGAGTAGGCAGAATTGCAGGAGAGGCTGGAGGGCACTCTACGTTTTGATCATGTATGCTTTCTGGACCACCAATCGTAGATGGTGGGGACTCTACGATCGGGGAAATGTGAGTCGTAGAGCTTGATGTAGGATGAGAACTTGTGGACTCCTCAAATTTATTGAACATATGTGAAGGTGTATGTTTTTGAATGAGGGTTTGAGGAATAAAATGTACCTTTTGCCCTAAAGTTTGTGAAAAGGGGCTGCAAGAGATGAGCTTTTGGGCAAAGAACAGATTCTGAGGGTAGCCTTGAGCAATAATCATCACATTGGGATATGCTTTGAAGGTCCAGAAGAGTTGATCCCATGCATTGTGCACCAGAGCTCGGTGGAATGGCATTAGTGGCAAGAATTTTATCAGGCAGTTGAAGTTAAGGTGCCTTTGCTCATTTCTTCCAACGGCCACTATTTCAATGTCATCCTCTTCATCATCATTCATTGTGGCTGTAGGGATTGAAATGTCATCTTGAGTCTCCCCCTCAGCCAGAGCATCTGCTGGCTCAGGAATACTTGGAAGCTCCCCCTCAGCTTGAGCATCCATAGGCTCAACTGCTTCAGATGACTCCTTTTCACCTGGAGTAAGATCAGGTCTTTCAAGTAGCTCCCCCTTAGCTACTGAGCTTTTGTCCACTAACTTTACTAGCCTTCTTCTCTTTTTCCTTGGCTCCTTTGGAATGACCTCTTCAACTTCATATTTGCTGCGAGTCTCTCTTCGCAGATCTGAACTCTCATTCCCTGAAGCAGCCTTTTCTTCAGGAGCAGTAACAGGAGCCTCATTTGAAGATCCTTGAGGTTCTTCAAGCTCAAAAACTCTTTTTCCTTTCCTTCTTCTGACAAGACCCGGAGAATGTCTGCTGACCTCGTGAGATTCTTCTTCAGCAGGAGTGTTCCTCAGAAGTGATGGCCCTACACCACTCTGTGTACCTTAACTATCCCCTGACCGAGATAGTTTCCTATTTTCAACTGGGTTCCTCCTCCAGTTGTCAAAGAGTTTCTGGGTAATCCTTTTGTTGGTATTGAGGGCTTCTCCTTCATCATGCTCAATTAAATCCCCCAATGATGATGTAAGGAGAATGCTGATGAATCTTCCATAGAACATTTTTCTAGTCCCCTTAGCCTTTTCTGTATTTAGGACCCAATTTCCTATCCATTCCAGCAGCAAGGAGCCATAGTTGATGTTTGTCTTTTTGACTATGGCTGTCATTATTTTCAGCTGTATCTCACTGACTGAGTCATGGGCTGAATCTTTACAGAGGAGACATTTTCCTACAACATCAACTAACAACTCGTATTTCTGAGGAAATTCTTTTTTCTTCAACCCTTTCAGTGCTGGATTCTTTTGATGGTGCATTCTTCTCAGCCCTTGTTCGGTGCTCACCATACTTAGAGATGTCAGGCCCCTTTGCTTGAAACCTAGGGCTAGGTTGAATTCTTCAGCGGTGAGGTTGAGCGGAACTCCTTTTACAGTGGTGGTTAGAGTTCCATTGGCATAGGATCCATTTACGTAGAACTCTCGAACAAGCTTTGATAGAATCCTTGTATTTGTTCCCAACGCTTCTCGCAGTCCAGCTTTATCTAGCAACTGGATTATTCTTTTTAACTGCTTATCTGCTGTATCAAAGGCTTTAAAGTTGAGCTCATTTCCAGAAATAACTTGAGCAGGTGCCATTTGATCGTTTTTCTGAAACGAGAAGAACGGTTTATCTGAGAAATGATAACTTAGGGTTCGAGATTGAGAGAGAAAAGAGAGAGAGAGAGAGATATATAGATTTTTGAACTTTGAAGAAATGAACGACGTGCAGTTTTCAAAGTATTTAAAACTTCCCTCTATGTTTGCTGAGACACGTTCTGATAGGCTCATTTTAGTTGGTTGATGACCATTTTACCCTTAGTTCCTCAGAGCTTTACGATCCTTAGTCACACAACGATTCTTTTGTTTTTCGTAGAGTTGTCTCTACGATTGAGGAATACTCTGCGATCCTTGGATAGGAAGTCGTTGAGTAAGTTCTACGATTCTTGGCTTGATGATCGTCGAGTGAGCTCTACGATCTTGAGTATACTCTACGATCCTTGACAATTGTTGACTTGAGTTGAGCATGTCCATTACTTTTCTTGCACACTTTTGTTCCTGCAGAGTTAGTATCCTAAAGAAAACATACATTAAGGGTCTAGATTTAGCATTCCTAACTCACTTATTAGTTTATTAAATCTTGACTCATCTAAAGGCTTTGTAAAGACATCTGCTAGTTGATCTTCAGTTGGGATGTAGTGAAGTGATATATTTCCATTTTGTACATGATCCCTGATGAAATGATATCTTATATCTATGTGCTTAGTTCTAGAGTGCATAACAGGATTATGTGTTATAGCAATTGCACTAGTATTATCACAGTATATAGGGATAGATTTTAGCTCAAACCCATAGTCTGCAAGCTGAGTCTTCATCCATAGGATTTGTGCATAGCAACTGCCTGCAGCTATATATTTAGCTTCTGCAGTGGATGTTGATACTGAGTTCTGCTTTTTACTAAACCAAGAAACAAGTCTGTTGCCAAGCATCTGACAAGTTCCACTTGTGCTTTTTCTGTCTATTTTGCATCCTGCATAGTCAGCATCTGAGTATCCCACAAGATCAAAGGAGGACTCCTTGGGATACCATAATCCTAAATTTGGAGTTCCTTTAAGATACTTGAAAATTCTTTTCACAGCTAATAGATGTGACTCTTTGGGGTTAGCCTGAAATCTAGCACATATACATGTAGCAAACATTATATCTGGTCGACTCGCAGTAAGATATAATAGTGAACCTATCATACCTCTGTACTGAGTGATTTCAGTGGATTTACCATTTTCATCTTTGTCAAGCTTGGTGGCAGGTGGCATAGGAGTCTTCATGATAGATGCAGACTCCATGCCATATTTCTTTAACAAGTCTTTGATATATTTGGCCTGATTAATGAATATGCCTTCATTTGTCTGCTTCACTTGTAGTCCAAGGAAGAAGTTGAGTTTTCCCATCAAGCTCATTTCAAATTTGCTCTGCATAAGCTTGGCAAATCTTTCACATAATTTTTCATCAGAGGAACCAAATATGATATCATCTACATAAATTTGAACTAGCAGTGTCTTATCCTTATGTTTCTTCAAAAATAAGGTAGTATCAATTCTTCCTCTAGTAAATTCCTTTTCAATGAGAAAGTTAGTCAAGGTTTCATACCATGCTCTAGGTGCTTGTTTTAGACCATATAGTGCTTTATCTAATTTATAGACATAATTTGAAAAAGTTGGATTGATGAAACCTGGAGGTTGTTCCACGTAAACTTCTTCTTGGAGTTCCCCATTCAGAAAAGCACTCTTGACATCCATTTGGAAGACTTTGAACTTCATGTGAGCAGCATGGGCAAGGAAAATCCTTATGGCTTCCAATCTGGCAACTGGAGCATATGTTTCATCGTAGTCAATTCCTTCTTCTTGAGAATATCCTTTGGCCACTAGTCTTGCTTTGTTCCTTGTTATCACACCATTTTCATCCATCTTGTTTCTGAAAACCCATTTGGTGCCAATGACAGGTTTATGCTGAGGCCTGGCCACTAATCTCCAGACCTTGCTTCTTTCAAATTAATTTAGCTCCTCTTGCATGGCCTCTATCCAACTTGAATCTTCTAAGGCCTCTTCAATCTTCTTGGGTTCCTCTTGAGAGAGAAAGCTTAGGTAAAAGCATTCATTAGAGGTTGCAGCTCTAGTCTTGATTCCGGTGTTTGGATCTCCAATAATAAGATCTTGAGTGTGACCTTTGGTCCATTTTATTCTGCTAGGAACGTCTGTTCTGGTGCCCTCTTGTCTGAGTTCCTCTAAATCAGCTTCTGGTTCTGATCGTAGAGTTCCAGTGTCTGATGTGGTGTGCTCTACGATTTCCTCTCCTAGCTCAACGATTTCTGTCGCTGGTTCCATGGCCGTAGAGTCGGACTCTACGATTTTGAGTTCTTCGATCGTTGAGCTTGTGTCTGCCAACTCGTTGAAAGGTGATCTTTTCTTTTCAGGATCTGATTCATCGAATGTGACGTGGATGGAGATTTCAACAGTTAGTGACTCCTTGTTGAACACTCTAAATGCTCTGCTATCTGTTGCATAACCAAGAAAGATTCCTTCATCTGATTTTGGCTGGAATTTGGTTAGATGCTTCTTGCCATTGTTGAGTATGTAACACAGGCAACCAAAGGCATGAAAATAACTTATATTTGGCTTTCTTCCTTTCCATAATTCGTACGGAGTTTTCTTCAATGTTGAGTGTATGAGTGACCTGTTTTGAGTATAACATGCAGTACTGATGGCTTCAGCCCAGAAATATTCAGGGAGAGAAGCTGCTGCTAAGAGGGTTCTTCCTGCTTCAATAAGAGTTCTATTCTTCCTTTCTGCTACTCCATTTTGCTGAGGCGTTCTTGGGGCTGAGAAGTTGTGATTTATTCCATTTTCTTCACAAAACAAGTCCATTTCTGAGAAATCAAATTCTCGTCCATGATCACTTCTGATGGCCTTTATCTTTTCTCCCTTTTCATTCATGATCAGTCTGAAGAGCTTGATGAGATGTGAAATGGTTTCATCTTTGGAGCTTAGAAAGAATACCCATGTATATCTGGTGTAGTCATCAACTACAACTAGAGAGTATTTCTTTCCTCCGAGGCTGGTCGTAGATACTGGACCGAATAAATCCATGTGAAGTAGTTGAAGTGCTCTATCATTTGAGTTTGCTGATTTGCTTTGGAATGACGTCTTTGTTTGCTTTCCAAACTGACAAGCTTTGCAGGGCTTTTCTTTAATGAAGTTTAACTTTGGCAATCCTTTTACTAGATCTTTGGAGGCAAGCTTTGAAATGCTTTTGAAGTTAAGATGTGATAACCTCCTATGCCAGAGCCAGCACATATCTTCAGAGGCTTTAGCAAGAAAGCAGACAGTTTGTTCTGAACTTAATTTAGCAAGATTGACCACATAGACATTTCCTTCTCGAACTCCTTCTAGCTTTAGAGAATTTGTTTTCAAGTCTCTAACTTGACATTGGTTGTTGAGGAAGGTGACTTGATGTCCTTTATCACAGAGTTGACTTATACTTAGCAAGTTGTGCTTTAGTCCCTCAACATATGCTACTTTACTGAAAGATATTGCACCGTTCCCAGTTGAGCCATAACCCCTGGTTTTCCCTGAGTTGTTGTCTCCAAAAATAACAGTAGGTCCATCTTTTTCTTTAAATTATGATAGAAGAGCCTTATCTCCTGTCATGTGTCGTGAGCATCCACTGTCAAGATACCAGATGGATCTCTTTACCTGCATAACAAATCAATCTTCATTTTGGTACCCATATCTGTTTGGGTCCTGCTTTGTTAGTACCTTTTGGGACCCAAATCTGTTTGATTTTAGATCCTTGCCTTCTATGATATCTTACCAAATATTTATCATTTTTATGAGGGTGCCTATGATTAATATGATATTGATTATGATATGTGTGTATTTGTGACTTTTTGTTCGTCCAGGACTTGTATGGATTACGATTTCTCATAGTCTTTTGCTGATCTACATTCTGCTTCCATGCAACTCTACGATTCTCATGATTCGTAGAGTGAGTTTTGCTTGACTTATTTTTCAATTTTCTGAATCCAAGACCTGTGTGAGTTTTGTTAAAACTGTTTGTAGGTTTAGCAGAATGTGAATAGGTGGTAGAATCTGAGGATTTGATGAACACAATTCCTTTATTAAAATTAAAGGATTTGCCTTCATTTATTTCCTTTGACTTCTCCATATTGGGTTCTGAGAATAAATTCTCAAATCCCAATCCTGATCTATCAGTCACATCTCTTTGACTTGAGATCAGGGTGTCCATAGACAAACTAGACTTGTTCCACATGGAAATAGTATTTTCTAGTTCCTGAATTTTGGAGACTAGTGAGGATTCTTTATATGTACTCAACTCATTTATCTCTTTTAGTCTTTTATTCTCAGTTTCAAGATTAGAGTAAAGTTGTGCAGTTTGAACTGAAGCTTCTAATTCCATGCTTATCTTTTCTTTATCCTCTTTTAGATGAGAGTAATCTTTAGATAACCTTCTAAACAATTTTATATATTTGTGCAATTCTGTCATTAAGTCATGCATGCCTTCTCTAAGATCATCAATGCTTAAATCAGGAGAATAGAAATCAAATACCTCATCTATGATGAATTCCTTTTTGCTGCTTCCTTCTTCATTTGCCATTAAGCACAGATTGGCCTTCTGTGGCTCTTCATCATCACTTGACTCAGAGTTTAGTTCTTCTTCTGAGTCACTCCAGGAGCCTTCAGCCATGAAGCTTTTGTCCTTCTTCTTTTGTTTGTGGAAGCTTTTGAACTCTCTTTTTGGATTTGCTTTTGATTTGTCCCTCTTCACCTCTTCTCTCAATGGTTTTGGACATTTAGCAATGAAATGACCTGGCTTCTTGCAATTGTAGCAAAGGTCATTTGCTTGTTCTTTGCTGCTGTTGCTTCTGAACTTCTGAGATCTATTTCTGTTGATGAATCTTTTAAAATGTCTGACTAGCATGGCAGCTCCTTCATCATCATTTGATTCATCTTTGTCAGAGTCAGAGATATCCTTGTGATTGCTTCTGTGAGTTGAGGTTGAGGCTTTAAGAGCAATGTTTTTCTCCTTCTTTCTTTCACCAGATAGATTTTCTGCTCTTTGATTTAGCTCCAGCTCATAGGTGAGAAGATTTCCATATAACTGTTGTACAGTCATCTCGTGCAAGTTCTTTGACTCTCGGATGGCTGTGGTTTTGGCATCCCATTTGCTTGGCAGAGATCTCATGAATTTAATGATAAGATCTCTGTTTGGATAGATTTTTCCATAAGATCTGAGAGAGTTTAGTAGCAAGTTAAATCTCTCGTAGGTGGTTGTAATGTTTTCACCAGAGATGTGAGTGAACATCTCATACTGTTGAACAAGCAGTGATTGCTTATTTTCTCTGACTTCTTCTGTTCCTTCATGCATGATCAACAGAGTTTGCCATACTTCTTGAGCTGTCTTGCAGTTGACAACGTTCTCAAATAGATCATCATCCAGAGATTGAAACAAGATGTTCTTAGTCCTTTTGTCTCTTTGAACATCCTTCTTTTCATTGTCCGTCCATTCGTCTCTTTTCTTTGCTACAAGCTTGCTTGGATCTTCAGTTGATAGTGCAAGCTTCATTGGTATGAATGGCCCATTCATCACTGTCTCGAATAGTTCATCATCTATAGCATCCATGTAAGCCTGCATACGAACTTTCCAGTTAGCAAATTTTTCTTTATTACACATAGGTGGTCGGTTACCTCCTCCGAGTTCCGATCCATTTTTGTTGAGTGCCATTTGATCTACTCAAGCTTGTAAGGCTTCAGATGTGAGAACCTGCTTTGACACCAATTGTTAGTTCCCAATGACACGAAAGTAATCTAGAAGGGGGGGGGGGGGGGTTGAATAGATTCTTTTAAAATTTCTTCTCTTTGAAATTATCTTTCTTGATTAATTCTTAACCCGAAGTTTAACACAGCGGAATAAGATTTAGTTAATCTTTACTTGAAATGTTAAATTAATAAATCAACAGGCAAATAAATGACAGATATAACAAATGAAAGACACCAATAGAGAGACTCTGGGTTTTAAGTGGTTCAGAGCACACAATACTCCTACTCCACTGTTCTGCTCTCTCAGCAGCAAATCCACTAAGGATACTTTTACAAAAGCTGAATCACTAAGATTCCTTCAAGACCCGCAGTCTTGGAATTTTAGTTCACAAAGAACTTCACAAGTCTAACAGACTTGCTTACACTAGTTCACTAAGAACTTTCAAAGTCTAACCGACTTGCTTATATCAGTTCACAGAGAACTCTTCTGGATTGATGTATATTTGGATGTGCTACTAAGTTGCTTATCAGCTTGAATGTTTGAAGGGCTTAGTAGCAATGCAGACTTTCTTATCAGTTCAATCTTTCTCACTTCTTGCGTTCTTTTTTTTTTTTTTTTTTCAGTGCTTCTCCTTTTCTTCTGCTGATCTTCGTATTTAAGAGGTAAGGGCTTCAGATTTCTTCCCGTTGGATCGTGTATATCTTCCCGTTACCTCACAGAGGAGAGATGCTGAATATTATATTAATAAAGCTCATTAAATCTCTGATGAGACATTATTTGATCTGACCTGTTAGTCCATGCAAGGTTGTTTTCCTTTTTCCTCTGAGACAGAGATGTCAGACATAGGTTCCCACTAACTTTTATAGAGTCGTTTGGTCTTCCCAAACTATAGGTCTGATAGGACACAGTCTTCTGACTTTTCTGCCTTAAAAGTCTTCTTTCTGTTCCATAGTGCGCTTGGGTCAGACTCTTGACCTTTCTGACTTGATTGATTTGCAGAAGCTTCCTTTTTAGTTACTTTGATGAAGAGAAAAATACTTGAATAGAATGGCTCCTGATCTGACAAACGTGATGTCTCCTTCCTTTTTGCTCAACGATCTTATATGATCAACTCTACGAATACCTTTGCTTACGTGATTGATCTGTAAAGGGTCATCTCTTACTGATCATCGTAGAGTTTACTCAACTGTTAGAATGTTAATCGTAGAGTCCAATTTAAGGTTTCTCGGAAAGAACAGTCTGGTTGGTCGTAGAGTCTTCTGAAGCACAGTCGTAGAGTCCATTCTACGATTGGTTGCCTTGATCGTAGAGTCTGTTTGAATCGTAGAGTTTCATTGACACAAATCGTAGAGTTCTTTTTACGACTTTATTACATCACCAGATCAACCTAACAGTTTTGATCTATCTAAGTCTTAGTACAACACACAAGACTTTTATACAATTAATAATAGATCAACCTAACAGCTTTGATCTCATCTAATACAGCCCTTGTACATTATTTCTAATCATCAAATTTAATCATTCAATGTTCAACAATAGTTTGTATGTATATTTTCTACAACTAACTACCATTAGCTAGTTTTAATCAAGTACGGTTAAGGGCACGCAAGTGACTTCCCATAACAATTTAAGGATAAAATGGACATTACTCACCAATTAGGACACCAAGGTCATAATCTAACTTGTTGATGGTACTATGGACATTTTTCCATTTTTCTAGAAAATTTACTTTTTAAATAAATCATTCTTGTTTCTCATTGGCTCATTCAAGTGTACATGGATTCATCTTTTACCAATTAGTCTAACTAGCTTCATTTTTCACTATTGTGCTACTTTCACTTAATTACAATTAAATTACTTAATTAGTTATAATTTAACTAATTCATCATTCTTAACTAGAAAATCATCCTAGTTATATACAAATAAATCCAATTAAATAATTAACCAATTTCAAATTCCTTTCATCTCAAAAATAGAAATGCTTATATTTTCAATAAAAACACTTCATCGAGAAGCGAACCCTTGAAAAAATGAAAAATGCTCAAATCATAGATATTGAGTCCGCGTCCATTTTTCCACAAAAAATAATTTTATTCGAAAATCAAATAATACATAATTTTCTTGTCCCAAAACATCTGTCACATTTCAAAAATCTAACTTCATTATTTATTTATAATTTTAACAAGATTTATTGAAACTACAGATCATTACACCTTACCTATTAGAGTTCACAAAGCAAATGACATTGAGAGATAGACTCACTACGACATATGATTGGGATGGTCTTACAAAAGAATTCTCCAGCAATAAACAGTCTGTTATAACCTAGCCAAAAAAAAACAATATATGACTGCTAAAGATAGCTCATCAGAAGAAGACATGAAATCGAGGAGTAGAGAACATATGGTATCCACTTTCACTAAAGTACACTGAACTGAGAAAAAGTAGATAACATAATCTTACAGAAGATGAAAATGTCCAATTAAGAGGGAGTTAATCATAAGAGGAGAAGTCTTAGTTCTCAAGAAGTGAACTATGCTCATCTAGTAGATCGTAAAGAAACCCTGATCGAAGAACGGCTGTAGACATAGGAATCATAGAGCAAAAGGATTGTATAGTCCGTAAGAAATAAAGATCTCAAAATTAAAGATGATACAATCAATGAGCATAGAATTTCTAAAGAAAGGAGAATGCAGATCATATAACAGAAGGAAGATATAATACGATCGTAAAGTCTACAGATTGTAAAGCATATCGTAAGACAAAATATATTTTATAATAATAACAAAGAAGAAGATCGTATAGTTGCTCTGAGATCGTAGCACAAAATTAGCCAATTGTAGAATAGAAGAATCGTAAAGCAGAGAGAGTCAAGGGACTTCACGATCAGTGAAAAGATAAAGTATGAAAAATCCTACAGTAGATTAATCAATGAGTATAATCTAAGAAATGATCAAAATGATGAAAGTGACAAGATAATCATTGATCAAGCTCAGAAAAGGAATCAAACAAAGTAAGGTCTAATGGTTATAAAGTCCAAACTTCATCTGACACGAAGTTTTCATTTATGGTAAACTGATAAGAAGACTAAGCCAAAAGTATGCTGACACCTTCTAAAGATTATAAAGAAATATATCTTACAAAGAGAAGTTTGAGATTTATCCAATGGATAAATGACGGTGTAAACTACCTGATATGACAAATCAGAGAAAGAAATCACCACAAAAAAAATGTCTATATCAAAGATATTCAATATCCTTGATCTTCAAAGCAACAACTATCTTCCAACGGACAAAATTATCAAAGAGTAAAAATCTCAAAGGGCAAAATGAAGGATATCTCCCTGAGTATAGAAGGACTATCATTCATGAAAAAGAAAGGGTGGAGAAATGGGTGAAAAAATACAGACAATAAGAAGGAGAACAAAATAAAGGGAGCATATCATTAGTGAGGAATGGCTCTTAAGTTGAAGGAGAAAAAGAATGAAAATGCCATTCTATCGAAGACCATAGAGGAAATCGATCAATTGTAGAGACATATCCTCAACACAAAGTCACTTTATGCTTTGGACGATCAATTACAACACAGTTGCTAAGTTCATTCGATATGAGCTTAACGTCAACTTGGCAACACCCCTCAATAATAACAACACAACAACAAAGTCGGGACTTAGTGACCCGTTAGATTTAAAGGAATCTGCCCCAAGAAAGGAAAAGAACTTAGTATCCAGTGAAGAAAATAGGGTGCAACCCGTCTGATTCTTAGTAAATTAGCTCCTGTTGAGGGAAGAGGACTTAGTGTCCTATTAGAAGTAAGTCGGGGTTATGTGACCCTCTTAATTCGTAGTGAATTAGCTCTTGTTGAGGGAATGGGACATAGTGTCCTAGAGATTTATAAGGACTTAATGTCCAATTTATCTTTAGTGAAATATCCCTGCTCAGCGGAGTGGAATAGAGGAGTATGAGTAGTTCAGGCTCTAAACCTCTTAAAAATCCCTGTGTACTCAATTTCTCTTTACCTCATTCTTTATCTTTTATAAATATGCCATGTACGAATTATTTTCTTGTGATGTCTTTCCAATAGAAACTCAAAACTATATTCACTTTCTTAATGATCAAGAGGGGCTTTACCAAATACTCTAATTCCGCAGTGCATATGATTGTCTAAATATTTGGTAAATAAGTTTTCAAAAGAATAAAATTATACATAATTATATAATGTTTTATTCAACCCCCCTTCTAGATCATATTCATGTACCTCTGGGAACCAACATTATATATATATATATATATATATATATATATATATATATATATATATATATATATATATCATGCCTTTCATTAATTTTCATGCTCCATGCTTCTTTCTACACATTTTTAAGTTATAAAGTTCACATCGAACAGTTAACTTAAGTCATCACTGCATACCAACATTTATTATCACATAGTTACATTAAATGAACATTTTAAACATATTCTCAAGAATTTCATATAGCAATAAAGATCTTACACATAAGTAAACAACTAGTTTACACATAACCACAAGTTAACACATAACAACAAGTTTTGAAAAACTTATTTTTTACCATCTTTACCAATTACGCTAATTTTCACGTCTTTCGCCTAACCTACACGTTATGCGAGATTGACAATACACATTAGTCAAAATTTGAAACTTAACTTAATCTTATATTAAGATTCTTACATAAATTTATTACCCCTCTTGCGACCTATTTAATAAGTCGAGCTACCAATCGGTCACCATTGGACCCATATTGGTTTAAAGTGTTTAAGTATTCCTTTTATGAATAATTAACTTTTAACTTTTGTAAAAACATGACCTCAATCCAATCCGAACCGAAAAATTAAAAATTATAAGCAACAGGTTTAAGCGCAACTGTGTTCAACTCCAAGTGCAAGCGCACTCGCCCTAGTGTAGGTACGCTCTTACCCAGCACATATGCGCTCTTTCAAATATTCATAAACAGTAGGGTCAAGTGCAGCTGTACTAGACCTTCAACGCAGGTGCGCTCGACTAAGAGTTTGAAATTCCTCTTTTTTCCTTATCTTTTGATTTTCACTCTTTAACTCATTTGATCCTTTAGCAACATACTCCAACATTTTAAGTTTTGAAAACACTTCAACTCAACGTAAAAATCAACTCTTGTTCTTTGTACAAAACATGATTTTCTTGAAAACATTAATAAACCATATTAACCCATTTTCCCCTAATTATTTCAATTAGGTCATATACATGCATTTAAGCTTAACACACCCATTATTAACATTCATATTGAGCTAAAAACTTACCATAGTTTATTAGTTTTAAAATATTTCAAAACCAAAAGCTTTAGTCTTTTATCAAAACATAAACAACCAACACAATGGTTTAACATTCTAAGCTCTTCAAAGATTCATACCTTTCTTTTTAAGGCTCCTCCTAATAAGAGTCAAAACATTATGCATACACAACTTATTGACCTTCTGTTAGATCACTTGAAAACTCAAAGTTTAGAAAACTATTCAATTTAGGACTTTTATCCAATATGAACTAGGCATCATCAATAAATCTTTCAAGTTACACAATATACTCACATTACTCCATCCCTTATCCTTCCTCATAACTTCTTTGGATCCACCACAACTAATCACAACTCCCACATCAATACTTATAACACAAAAACTGAAATAGAAGTTTTAAGAATAGAAAACTTTTAACCTTTAGAAGCATAACTAAAGGCTTAGTCTTGCTAGGAACTTACTATAGCTCCTCTCCTTCTTCTTCTCCTCACTTGAAAATCCATCTTTCTATCAATGCTCTTTAGCTTCCTTTCTCTATCTTTCTTTTTCTTTGTTGACACCAGTTAAATGAACAAATGAAATAGTATCCCCCGCTCTTTATCTTATTAGCTAATATGTATAGATATAATTTTTATATCTATACGCATCTACTAACTCATGTTATCTCCATCATATACATCAAATTGGTCTTACAAACCTTACACAAATCACATCCCTTCTTTTCCCCTCGCTTCTTCCAAAATGAGGCACAAAAGTCATCCCTACTTGGTTTCATAGGGCTTGCCAAAATCAGCACTCTTCCCCCCTCAATTTCCATTAATTTTTCCTTTTTTTTTCTTTTATTGCATACATGCTCATATGTATACCAATACATATATACACCAACATTTTTGTTAATTTAAGATACCATATGTACATATAAAAGTATATGTATATCATCCTTTCCAATTAGCAATAATGCCTTTATTCCTTCTCTAATTTGGTCCCACAAATATTAATGTTTTAAGGACACCAAAATCATTATTTTATTTCTTAAAGGGCAGCATAGACATTTCATCATTACTAAGGCACCAAGGTCATTACTTAAATTCTCTTGGGTAAAATGGTCATCATCCATTTTCTCCTAACTTTCTATTTATAGGAAGTTTTGTAAAAATAATTATTTTCCTTCTTATATATATATATATATAATCATCAACAAATGGGGTCCACCCCTTCCTTCTCTTTCCTTCAAAACTTTATAAAAAGTTTCTATCCCTTTTTTGATTTGTCCAATTTCATCCACATGGACTGCCAAATACCTTAGTTAGGTTCTAACTAGGTTTTCTTCCCTAGTTCTATACCAACTAACTTAGTTAGGTATTTAATCAATTCTTGATCCTTGTATTTTTTGAACAGTAAATACGTTCTTAAATTCTATACAAACGCTATCCGTGAATGTGAAATTTAAAAAAAAAAAAAAACGCTTTATGCTCGAATATTGTTTTTCGTGTTATATTTCTGGGAAAATTTTCATAATTCATTAACACATATATTGCATTACTTAACACATTAATTAGATCTTAGAAATCAATCTTAATTGATCACTTTTGATCAACTTACAAGCTTTACAGAATTTTGGATAGTTTCCTTCTTCTGTGTTATATTCATACAATAGTTCGTATTATACACCTATTCTTCCTGTATCATACTCATAGTTGTGAATAGGGTGTCATGAATCTATACGTCGTATAGACACTTAGCTTATATATATATATATTAAAGTATACCCATTAATCAATTCTAGGTTTTCAAACCTTTTAACACATACATCACATTTAATCCCTAACACTGTATTAGGTTAAAATGCTTAATCATCTCTACACATTTGTCTTCCTTAAACTAGGTTTTACACTTTAACCTTTAGATTGATTTCATCCTCGGAATCACTACAATTGTAACTTTCAAGTTCGATTTACTTCTAAACCCTTACCACATCTATCTTTTCGATTAATCTCATTGAATTGCCTCATCTTTGGTACTACAGTACCTCTTATTTCATTTATTCTCTCCTATCTCATTCCTGTGCAAGATTCTTTTTTAACCTAAGTCTCATTTGACTTATGTCGGCTTATGTAACGACCTCGAAATTCGACTAACTTTATTATCTTAAATTTCATATTTATTATACATTATCTTCTTTACGTCCAAATTTTGGTTCGTTAATAATCTTTAATCACCTTATTTGAACCCTTACTTGATCTTATAAATCATCAATTACCAAATTTTCTGGTATAATTTTTTCTCTTTTCTCACTCATTGTATTAAAATATTTAAATATTTAATAATCTAACTTCTTGATCCTAGTCCCTGGATCGCAACCTTTACTTTTTCTTTCTGTACAAGTATCACAAAGCTCAACATTCAAAATTTAATATTGTACATATCCATACAATATTCTTTGTTTCATAATTCATTATTAGACTAATATTCTCTATCGTAACAATCCTCTTAAACAATCACGATTCACAATTTAACTCTATTCGTCCTATCCGGATCCAACATATATGTACATACGAAACATCAATATAAACTTTGCAATTTACCACATTGAATATAACAATTTCATTTACAACCTTCTATGTTGACCCATCTCTAACATAATCCGATATACTTGAAATTTATATCTTTACTTGCAAAAATATATATTATGCAAGTAATGAGCACAACGACTCAACAAGTTTAACAGTTTACACCTTTCATGCTTCACGTAGCACATAACATAGCATGCTCTGTGTATGTCATACATCATGTGTTGTGCTTCTATTTAAGAATTATATCTTACATACATTCATATTATAGCACAAAGTACACATCGTTGTCATATTGTCCACAGATCACATAACACATAATTTATATGCATTTGAAACAAGAATTACATATCATAACAGATAAACATTTAATATAAAAATACTGAAGAACTTGCCTGGATTGTGGAATTAATAAATACCCATTCTATAATGCTTCTCGTACAACCTATAATCATAAAATAATCAATTAATAACTATTTATCTCCTCATGCTATTAATTTACTGAATTAATATCATCTATAATGTAATCAACCCAACCCGACGATTTATTTTAGGGTACCGGTCAATTACCAATTAATATGGTTAATTATATTAACCTCGTCCCTTAATATATTAATTTAACTTAATATAAAACACATTCAATGTGGACAACCCGACTTACCTGATAAAATTTAGTATATTTGGTTGTCCGGATTTTCATTTAATCATTTTCTAACTTTTAAACTTAATAGATTAATATTTAAATTATTTAAATATTAATCCCTAATATTTAATATTTTTTTACAAAAATATTAATTTAATGCCCAAACATCATTTCTATATTTTTAGTATTTTTCTATAATTTTTACACATTTTTTAAACATTTATTTCAATTAAAAACAATTTTTGGGGGTATTTTGGTAATTTTCGCAACTTTAGGGACATATTCGGTATTTCCCGGAAAGCTCAGGGGAAAAACCCTAATTTTCCGTGGCCAAGGACACGCCCGACATTTTTGGAAAAGGCTAGGGGCACACTAGTAATTTCACCGCGTTGCCGTCGTCGCGCATTGTGCGCCCCCCCTGCCGACGCCAAACGACGTCGTTTCCTTGCCGTTTCCAGAAGCCTCCGCGCATGGTGCGGATGCTTCTTCCGCGCGCCTTCAAAACGACGCCGTTTTACCTCCATGTCTAAAAAGAATATGGCTGTCGCGCAATGCGCGGACAGCCCAAAAATTTTTCTTCTCTCTTCCGCGAACAGTAGCCAGCCAAGAACAAAATTAATCCAATTTTGTTCACAATTTCTACAACATAATTGTTCTAAACATAATACAATTCATATATACACATCCAAAAATTATCTAAAATAATTATTCTAATTATTTACTAATTTTCCATAACATTAGTTTATCACCCATAACACAAAAATAAACCAAATAATTTAATTATTATACCTACCAAAAACTTAAACACCTTCCTTGAAGCTTGTTCTTCACCCTTGATGGCACCAAAATATTTCCTTTCTTTGATGGCTATGGTGGTTGCCGGTTGTGGGTGGTGGTTGGTTCGGGTGGTAAGAAAAATGGGGAGGGAGAGTGTTTTGTTATTTTTCTTTCTTATTTCCTTTCCTTTTTAATATAACTAAAACAATTAACTATTTTTTAATGACATAAAAATTCCACTGACTTATCCATGCATGCCACAACCGACTTAGCTTATTTTTTTCTTCTTCGGATTTGGTAAAAAATAAAGCATACATGAAGTATTTTTATACAGTACGTAATTATCTCATGTAATAAATATTTTATATAATATATATAAAATATATTTTTTAATTCACTAAAAAACATAAATTGATTTATATCTAATATTAATACATTTTTCAAATACTTTACATGATAAATTTTGTACACGCATAATGATATGCATGTAATTATATGAGGTAATTTACACCTCCAAAATTCATAAAATAATACATATATCATATAAAAATTATTTTTCATGCTTTTTCACTTCGTTACTTGGACAACATGTTTCACTAACATGTTCACGTTTCTAAAATATTATCTCCCATAAAATTTAAAACAATTCCATTTTACATAATCCTCATTTTAACAATTTAAAATAATCCTTTCACTCATTTATTTTTCATTTCTTTACTATTTGACATACTTTTAAATATCCACCATATAATAAAATATTGTACCATTTATACAATTATAATTCCTTTCTTAATTAATGTATCTTCCTTATATAAATTATATAATCATTTTTATATAATTTATATAATTATTATTTTCTTACTATTTACTTTAACTTTCTTTATATAAATTATATAATTTATTATTATATAATTTATATAATTACATTCTCCTCATTTATTTAATTTTCAAATTTCCTCCATAATTATTGATTAATTATATAATCAATAATTATACCTTTATTAATTCCCTCATTAACTTTTAATTAATTTTCGGATTAATTTAATTATTAATCCCTTAATTTCCATAATTAATGGAATTCATAATTATAACAATTTAAACATGCACACACATATATATACATATCTAATTTATATATCTCACATTATCACGTAACATCATTTAAACAATAATTTATGCACCGTCACAACAATTTTATTGTACCATTATATGTAATTTCTCTTATTCTTAATAAATTGTTTTTATAGTCATTAATTACCAAATTTTTTGGTAATTTTTTTTTCTTTTCAATCATTGTATTAAAGTATTTGGATATTTAAAAACTTAATATCTCAATCCTAAGTAATTTAAATAACCTTAATAATTTTCTTATTTAAATTCTTATTTAATATTATTAAAGAAATTCTAAAAATTCGGGTCCTCACAGCTCATCACTTCCTGTTCATGTTCAGGTGTTAACATCTCATCTCTTATACTCATTGAACATTTTATCTTAGTTTACTCTACTCAGTTTTATTGACCTTATAAACTTTGACTCACTATACTATCTGTCTGTGCAAATATTTGCTACTATGGTCATAAATCTTTGTCTTAATCAATTCAGACATAGTACGTCCTACCTTCATCGGATACTAACACTTTGAACCATCATTTTCTTTATTTCTACCTTTCATGACCTATTCTACAAACCATTCTTTTTATTCCCTCCCTTTTCATCTGTGAAAAGATCTAACCTTAACTAGTCTACGAATAGTCGTAATTCTCTACAGCTTATATTATAGCCTCCTTGACTTTAGTCTTTATGTCTTCATTTAACGAAATCATCTCCTTTCATCTCTCCAACCTCTCTATCTTTTGTGTTTGATTATCTTTTTTTTTGTTCAACAATAGAAATCTTGCACCTTTTATTAATCGTCTATCGATTCGCTAACACTAGATCTCATATCTTAGCCTTTAATCGTATTTGATTATGTTACAAGCCTCATTCTTACTTAAATGACTATCTTCCACTTCCGTATCTAATGATTATTGCATTCTATAATTATATTAATCATTTAAGATCATCTTTATCAGCCTCATAATTATCCAGGATATCACAGGTCCTTATGTTGTTGTGTTACATGTGGCTAGCGTGTTGGTGGGCGGAGCATCAATAGATTTTTTATTTATTTTACTATGGGTCCTACTTCCTTATCAAAGGATTATTTCCAGTTTGATTTAATTCTCCCCTTTTGTAGATTTCCTGCAGATTGTTAATTCAAAGGACCAAGCAAATAAATTAATTAAGTAGATGTAGATTAGGATTTTGTGTATCATATTTTTATTTCTATTAGGGTTAGAAAAATTGTACTCCTATAAATATGTAATTAGAGGCTTATTGTAAAGTGTTGGGGAATAGCCAATGAACAGTATGAGAGGCTAATTCTCTTTCAAAAATTTTGGAGTTCAAGAGCAAGCAAGATATTAACCATGGTGGAGGTCATGGATTGAAGAAGCTTGGAGATAGAAGATTGTCGGGAGACAATTTTTCTTCGCTTAACTTTTAATTATTTTTGTCTTTCATTGTTATTGAATATTTTGGATTATAATTTTATGTACTATGAACTACTTTTTAATTTAAGATTTTAATGAAATTTAATGTTTAATTTGAATTGATTTTCTCTCCATTTGATTCGAACTATATGAATTGGTTTATTATAAGTTTTGTGTTCAAGTATTAATTATCTGTAGTAATTAATTTGGGATAATTTATATGAAATTAAGAGATAGATTATAGATTTAGACATAGATATAATGACATGTGTTTATGTTATTCTTCTTAGGATTGAATGCATAATTTGTGTATAGGATAGGAATATACCTCTACACCTTGTATAACCAATTGAGAATTTGATCTTAATGAATTTGTTTTAATTTAAATTGCATAGGAATATAATGATTTAATTTGAGTGGATATTTTTATATGTTAATCGGAAAGAGGCTTATAATTTATTTAGAATTTCTGGTTAACAATTTATCGTGACCGTATAATTAAATGGAGAGTTATGAAATTTAAATGAAGCATTAAGTGAAATTAAATTCTTAGATTTATTTTATTATTTAGTTATCTATTTTTATTATTTAGTTTATTTGTTAATTTTAGTTTAATTCATCCTTTTAAATAAGATTGAATTTATATAAATTTGGTACTTGGAGAATATTATATATAATTCCCTATGAGTTCGATAATCTATTTATAATGATATTACTTGTTGATCGTGTATATTTGCACGTAATTGCTCATTATTAAATTACACAAACAAGTTATTAGCGCCATTGTCGGAGAATTATTTTATAATATATTTCCAATATTGATTTCAATTAAGTCGATCTTAATTTAAACATGTATTTTAATTTTAATTTTGTAGGTTTCATTAATTTTTGGTTTTGTTTTTGTTCAGGTCATATCTTATCGAATAGTGGAGACGATCATTATTTTGGATGACAACTGATCAATTGTCAGATTTTTTTTTTTAATTTAATTCTTTTATTGCTTGTTTGCAGACATTGTCAGTTCTAAGTTTGGGGATCTTGAATGTTTCGTTTTGATATATCTTGTTATTTATGTGTTTTGTGTTGTGAGGGTATATATGCATTCAGGTATAGGGACTTTGTTTTTAGGTTGTGTTATTTTTGTAGTTAATTTTATTTTAGTTTATTTTAAAATTTTAATTTTGTGGGTATATTCAGTGCAAACCATCACGAGACACAACTCTTCCACTTGGAGGTAACCATAGAGTTTAAAGGCTTGTTGCACATGCTAAGTGTAATCGTGAGTCCTACGAAAATATGGTAGTTTAGGATTTTTAGTTTGTTTTTTTATTTTTTATTTTTTTTTATAGTTTTAGTAGGTTTTAATAAATTGCTTCAATTTTGTTTGTAGGATATTTGGTCCAATTTCGTGTGGTGCCCTAGCATTTCCGATGTTCCTATCTGATGAACCAAACTTAGCGGACAAGGGGTATGATTGCTACATTTTCATGGAAGTCATTTGTTTTGTAATTTCCTTATTTATACATTGAGGACAATGTTTGTTTTAATTTTGCCACATTTTCATGATAATTGTGTTTTTAGGAATTTGTTAGATATGCAATTTTTCCATTGTTTTGTTTTAGGATGAGTCATATGGGTAATAAGTTAATTAGATTTAAATTTTTGGCCAATGATAAAATTTTATTTTTTATTTAATAATTTTTGGAAAAGAGATAAATTTTTGCTTAGTTTGAATTTTGGCTTTTTATTAGTTATTATTTTGTTTGAGATCTTTTAAATTTTATGCACTTATATCTATTTGTTTGAGCTAGTTTTAACTTAAGAGAAATTTATGTGGTTAAATAATTTTGGAAGATATTTTTTAACTTTATATTTTTATTTGATCAGAACTTGAAAAGAAATTGTGGTAAAATATAATTTGGGGAAGGTGATTTAGATAAATTTTGCTATGATTATTATTTAATAAAAAAATAAAAAATTGTTATGTGGTGTGTTAAAATGGAGTGTAAAACGCATTCATTTATAATCACATACAAAAGAATGGGAGAAAGAGTGTAAAACGCACTCGTTGAAGAAAAAAAGTGAGATGGAACATAAATGCACTCACTTAAGAAGCAAAAAAAATGGGAAAAAAATTAGGAAAAAAATTAATAATCCACAGTGTTCTTAATTGTTTAGAAACCTTTTGATTCTCTAGTTATATTTTCATGTATTAGCTTTGAGCGATGGAAACAAATAAGAGTATAGAGTTTTGTTGTAATACTAATCCTTTTTGATATCTTTTATGAGACATTTAATTATGAGAGCGGATCTAAAAAAATTTCACTAGTTTGATACATTTGGATTCACATACGCACAAAAGGATCAAGAGTAAAGTAAAACTAATAAATATGTTGAAATTTTAGGCTTTGCATAATTTTAAAATTTTATTTGAGTTATTATTTGTGAAATCTTTGAGGCTAATATTGAATTTATATTGATTCGTTGCTCAAGTAAATATGTTGTTTGGTTAGTAATTTTAGTTTTATAGTTTTTTTTTTTTTTTTTGCTTGAGGACAACCAAAAATTTAAGTTTTGGGGGTATTTGATAATTGAATTTTATATCTATTTATTGAATATTTTTAGACTTAATTATTTATGAGATTTGAAGTATTTTAGGAATTTTATTTATTATTATGTGGTTTTTATTATTTTTATATTATTTTATAAGAAAAAAAGAAGAAATAAAAGTCTGATGGCAGAATGGTAAATATATGGACAAATTGAGGCTAGGCACATGGCGTGGTTCATAAGAATTAGAAGGACTCAATAGATTATCAGAACGACGCCGTCTGTAGGTCAGGAGCATGGAACAGTATGGCACGCCATGCGCGGAAGTGGGTTTGGGTGAATATTAGTAGGGGTGTTCATCTTGTTTAAATCGGACCAAACTGGTACCGAATTTACGCTAAACTCTATAACAAAATCGGTACCGGTTGAATCGGTATATCGAATTAGTTCGGTATCGATTTTTAACCGAAAATAATAATAATAATAATAATAATAATAATAATAATAATAATAATAATAATAATAATTAAAAAAAAAGGTTAACTGATACAACCGGTATGGTTCGGTACATACCGGACCACCAAAGTGTCAAACCGGTTGTACCGATATACCAAATCGGTTACTATTTGTACCAAACCATCCGGTTCAGACCGGTTTGGTATACACGAAAAATCGGTTGTATCTGTTTTTTTAAACACCACTAGATATTAGCATAGATACAACGTCGTTTTGTGGCATTTAAGGGGGAAGCATTGTGCGCAACGCACGTGGTCTTTATGCTGCTTTGTTACACACGCCTGGCGCTTAGGCAGACAGACTTATTTTGTTTAGCTATGGGTCCCACGCGGCTTCACTTGATTATTTCTAGCTTGATTTAATTCTTCCTTTTTGCAAATTTCCTGCAGATTGTTAATTCGAAGGACCCAGCAAATAAATTAATTAAGTAGATGTAGATTAGGATTTTGTGTATCATATTTTCATTAATATTTTAATTTCTATTAGGGTTAGAAAAATTGTACTATTATAAATATGTAATAGAGGCTAATTGTAAACTGTTGAGAAAAAGCCAATGAACATTATAGGAGGCGAATTCTCTTCCAAAATTTTTGGAGTTCAAGAGCAAGCAAGATATCAACAAAGGTGGAGGGCATGGATTGACGAAGTTTAGAGATAGAAAATTGACGAGAGACAAATTTTTTTCTCCTAACTTTTAATTATTTTTGTCTTTCATTGATGTTGAATATTTTGGATTATAATTTTATCTGCTATGAACGAGCTACTTTTTAATTTAAAATTTTAATGGAATTTAATGTCTAGTTTAAATTGATTTTCTCTCTGTTTGGTTAACACTATATGAATTGCTTTATTATATTTTATACATTCAATTGTTAATTATCCATAGTAATTAATTTGGGATAATCTATATGGAATTTAAATGAAGCATCGGGTGAAATTAAATTCTTAGATTTATTTTATTATTTAGTTATATTTTATTATTGAGTTATCTATTTTTATTATTTAGTTTATTTGTTAATTATACTTTAATTCGTTTGTTTAAATAAGATTGAGTTGATATAAAATTGGTACTTGGAGAATATTAGATATAATTTCTTGTGGGTTCGACACTCTATTTATCATTATATTACTTGTTAATCATGTGTACTTGCACGTAATTGTTAATTATTAAATTACAAAATGAAGACATTTATAAAAATATTTATGGATCACATACATAGGGAATTCCATATCAAAACACACATGAAGAAAAAGATTTTTGGAGCCTCATATAATACATTTGTCTTACTTTATAATTGTATTTAGGTTTGTATACAGAACAAGTTTATCTTTCATGAAGTTGATATAACAAAAATTGAAAAGGCAAAAAAAAAAAACATTATATTCTGTATGGTAAATTTCACATGACCACCCGCGGTTTGCCTAAATTCCCACTTGACCACCTATTGTCTAGAAAGTTACATTTAAATGCTTGAGTTTTTGAGGTGAAGTGAAAAGTACTTTCTGTTTAAAAGTCGTGACTTTAAATGGCTAAAGACATATTTGCCCTCCGTATTCTCTTTTCCTTCATCTTATCCTTCATCATTTCTCTCTCCTCCCCTTCTCTCTGTAAACTTCTCCAGTACCTAACCTTCATCCCCAAATCTCTCCCCACACCCCAAGCTCTCACATGGAATGAAGATTTCGAAGACATCGTGTATCTACATATACACCATATTTCTCAATTAATTTCGACCCTTTGCCCTTTTAATGTTTTTAGTTTAAAGCCCTAATGGCCAAAACACCAAAGATTCAATCTTTGAGCTCTAATTTTCAGTTTTGGGCCTAATTGGGTGATATTCAGTTCAGATTTTGCTTAAAGGTATGAACTGAAGCTAAATTTATGGAGATTTGAAGTTTAATAAGTTAGGGATTTGTATATAAAGGCGGGAAATGGAGAAGCATGAGTTAGTAAAGGATATTGGGTCTACAAATTTTGAATTTGTAAGACACTAATAATTGTAGGATATTGAAACTACGGGTTTTTGTGATTGTGCTCGGATTGTGGGATACATAATTGCTCGAATTTTATGGATTGTGTTATTCACAAAAATGGATCTAGAAGGAGGGGGGGTTGAATATTTAATGACCAAGAATACTACGGGTCATTAAAAACGTAATTATGAATTTAAAATAATAATTAAAGGATTTTTTATGAGAAAATATTATGTAGAATGATATGATTAAGCGTATATATATGTATATGTGTTATGTGGTGAGAAATTGAGTAAGATAATTAATTTAAGTAATTTGAATTAACTAAAGGATGAAAAGAAAAGTTAAGATTAAGAATTACCTAAGTTAATTAATGAGATGCGAGATAAGCTTTTGTTATGAATTAATATAGCTTGAATGTTGACCTTGAATGATAAATGAGAAGATAAATAATCATGAATTGATTTAACTAGTATGATTAATGAAAAGAAGTGTAATAAATGAATTAAATAATTTAGCCAATATGGGCATACTTATGTGTAATGTGGGGAATTACATAATAAACCCAAATGTTATGATATGTGTTAGTCCAAGGATGATTCAAATAAAGCGCAAGTTACTTATAAGGTTATGTGTGTTAGGGTTTTATAAGTAACCCAACTAGCCCAAATAAAGCGCAAGTTACTTATAAGGTTTGAAGCAATATTGTGAGGACCCGAATTTTCGGGATTACTTTAATAATAATTAATAAGAATTCAATTAACAAAATTATCCAGGTTGTTTAAGTTAATTATGGATTATATGATGTTTAGAGTAATTATTGTGAAAAAATTGAATCAAAAACATTAAATTTTAGAATTTATCATGAACAGTCATGAACAGTCATGAACAGTCACGAATAGTAGCGATCCTGTCCATTTTAGTGCAGAATTTGAAAACATTTCCTTCTACAAAGTTGTATAGAATTAAATTTCATGTGGAATGGACTTAAAATTAGTAATTTTCTGATAAACAAGCTAATTTCTATGAATTTCGGAAGATTTAGCATAGTGAAACGTGATCTGTCCAAATTATGCTCATTTTGGTGAAGAATTTGAAAATTTTTCCTTCAAAAAAGTTGTAGAGAATTAAATTTCGTGTGGAATGGACTTAAGATTTGTAATTTTCGGATAAACGTGCTAATTACTGTGAATTTCGAAAGTTTCATTGCATTAAAAATTAAAATTTAATTATTAAAAATATTTTGTGCTGAAATCATGTCCGGATAGAAATATTTTAATATTATGTCTGATTTTTCTAAAAATTTTGGTGAATTAGTGTGGAGCATGGGTATTTATTGTATTTTATGGCTATTTAAAGTTAATGCAAAAATAAGTGAAAATTCATAGAAAATTCTATGAATGTTGAAAAATTATGAAACTTGGTGAAAATTTTTATAATAATATAAGATAAATATTGATGGTGTTTGGGGGATACAAAAGTATGTTGAGTGATTATTTATATTTTAAAGGCTATTAAATAATAGTTTTTTTATATGTATAAATAATTAAAGAAATTTGTTGGATAATCCAAAATTTTTGAAAAATTGGTTGAAAAATCTAGAATAATATTCTAGAGACTTTAGAAGGTATAGTAGACTCATGAGATGTTGGAATATTATAGGTCGTATGTTGACTAACTAATAAATAAGTATAACAGTTTTTACGCGATGGTCGAAAATTAACCAAGGAAAAATTGATTATACTTTTATAGTATGATATTGGTAATTAGTGTTTAGATATCACTGAGATGTGAATTATGAATTTTTGAATAAAGGTTTTAGATACGAACAAGCTGGAGTGACTTAATTCAGTAATTACAAGTTAAGCCGGGACATTGTGATACTCGAGGTAAGTTCTTCAGTACTTGATATTAATTGTTTCTCTGTTAGTATAGATTAAATTTTGTTCAAATGCATATAAAATTATGTGTTATGTGATTCATTGTTGATATGACTGCTATGTGCATTCGGTGCAAATATGTGACTATGTGTGAAGTTGTTCAATGTTTTATTTAGGTAATTGTTAATTGGAAATAGATATGATGCACGTGAGTTATATTACTTTAGTAGAAGCACAACACATGATGTATGACATACACAGAGCATGTTATGTTATGCGTTTTGTGCACACTGTTGAACTTGCTGAGCCCTAGTGCTCATTCTTGCATAACATAAATTTTGCAGGTAAAAATGAAACTTCAGATGTATTAATTCATGACTAGAAATTATGTGCGACATCAAGGAAAGTTGCAAATATAATTACTATATATATTTTATTTGTATAAAGAAACTGGATATGGTTAAATTTGTGGAATGAGTGGTTAAAATTCATGAGTTATATACATGACGAATTCTGATTGGATAAATAAAGTTTAGTCATGTATTTTGATTATTCAAGAGTAATTTTCATGAAAGAAAAGAAAAAGTAAAGGTTGCGATCCAGGGACTAGGATCGAGATGCTAAGTTTTTAAATGCCAAAATATTTTAATACAATGAAAAAAAAATTATACCGAAAAATTCGGTAATTGATGATGTAAAGTCAATAAATGGATTAGTTAAGGTAATTAAAGATTTATTAACGGACCGAAATTTGGACGTTAGGAAGTTAATGTATTATAAATATGAAATTTAAGGTAATAAGGTTTGTCTAATTTCGGGGTCGTTAAAAATATGACAATATTTTCTTAGGCTCGCGCACTTTAGAGAGTGGATGGCATGCTCTGTTAAAATGGATGAAAAATATAACTTTTTCACTTCGCCTAAAAAATACAAGCGTTTAAATGTAACTTTCTAGAGAACATGTGGTAAAGTGAGAATTTGGTCAAACCCCAAGTGATCATGTGAAATTTACCCTATTCTTTATATAACACTTAAAATGTGTTGACAAAACTTTTCCTATTTGTCCAAAAAAAAAAAAGGTTAACAATTTGGATCTTATGAGTTTTTTTTAAACTTTTTAATATTTCATTTTATTGAGACTCACTAAAAACATACTTTCATTATGTATGTGCACTCATTTAAATAGATGAAATGTTTGAACCGTAGAAATATTATATGAAAAAATGGAAAGGAAAAATGTAATATAAGGACAAAAATCTCATCAAAAGCCCAATAATTTTAAAGTCTTAATTATATAAATGTTAATTTTTAGTCTAATATATTATATCTACTTTCTATTATTTTTTATTGAATAATTTAGTTTATTGTATTCATAATATATTTGTTTTAATTTAGTTTCGCATAATGATTCTCCCCTTATCTAGAGTAGGTTTGAATAATTACTTCTCCTATAGCAATTTTTTTTGTACCCTAAATAATCTCCTACATTCAGAGACAAATTGAGAGAGGATTTGGTGAGAAGACCATGAAGAAATGGCCTCATCATTAAGTTACTTGGAGAAAATAAAAATACTTCTGTTTCATTTTAAGAAGGAATCGTGCTTAATATTTAGAGATTTTATTTTGAATATTTTATTTATTTTAATACATTCTCAACTGCATAGTCTGCGTTTGTTTGAAGGCTCGCTTCAAGGTTGCATTCATACTACCTTACAACATATAATGTCATAAAAGTTTGATAGAGTATGGTTGAATCTTTACGACCTGTTAATTTCAATATTTTTAGCTTGTTCAATCTTTTTATGTGTTGATGCGCTGGCATTTCTTCATCTGAGTAGTTTTTTTTGCCCTCGTGGTAGTTTTGAAGAGAGCCATTTCTATGGCTCTCTAAATAACTTTGGGCAACACTCTCCAATTTATCATTTTCTTCCTAATCTTGCTTAAATTAATCAAGATACTTGCTAGAGCAAGTCTGTGTGGTTATGGATTCCGCAAGGGTTAGAAAAGTTATTCTTAAATATCTCAATCTAGGAGTTGGTGTCCTTGATTCATTACATCGAGCCATCAAATGAGCAAGTGATTACTTTTATAGATTCTGACTTTTACGATGATTCACTTAGCTTTCGCATTTATGAAATTTTAGCGAACATGGAGCCCTTATTTAATTTAAGGAAGTTGATTTCAACAACATGTCGTTTATTGTATATGACAATTGTTAGTTGTGCTTCAAAATTACTCATATTGTTTATTTTGGAAAATCCCACATTACTCACATTATAAAACTTCTTTGAGTATATTAGTACATTTCTTTGGTGGACTTAGTAGCATGGTTGAGGAAAAAGGATTGGGCTCGCGCATATGAGGTTAGCTAAGGAATTGTGTTGGGTCAAGCTTGGATCTTGGACTTTCAGCCAGAAAACCTTAATGCGCACAGGGGTGGGGGTGCAAATCCCATCCATTGGGCCTCACGTGTGTGCACACCCACTATCACTGTTTTGCTAAATTGCTTTTTAACAACTCTGTTTATTAGGTCAAATTATTTCCCCAAAATCTGTCGCACTACTTCTTCTTCTACGCATTTTCATTCATTTCACTGTTCGGATTTTCTGTAACCACTTTGTTTCTAACGTCATTATTTTTCTCTATAAAATGAAAACCTCATCTTCGTGTATTAGATATATACAGCTTCCACTTCATGTTATATGTTTTTACACTATTGCTGGGCAATACCACATAGACAAGTCCAAAACCTCTTTTCTGTGAGTACACACAGTCGGAGGTTTAGCCGTTGAATCCTGGAGGGTGAATGCCGAAGCCCATCTATACCCAAGGTCAACAACTAGTGGGGGCGAAATCACTTTTTAGGACAGTAGCTTGCTACGCCTTGGCTTCATTCAATTATCTGATAAGTTGTTCCAATTTTCTGGTTTGGGTTTCTATTGTTAATACTGTTTCAGAACTCCAACAATCTAAAAAGTGAATCAAATTTATTAACAAGATGAAACCTTCTTTTGATCTTGCAAAAGTTGAACGCTTTGATGGTACCAATTTTAAGAGATGGTCTGAAGACATGCTATTTTACTTGGAAACTATGAATTTGGAATATGTGTTATATGAGGATTCTGTTACTACTACTCCTACTAATGTTGTTAATATCCATGACAAATTTGATGATGATAGAGATCATGTTAAGTATAATCGTACATGTCGTAGATACATTTTGCGCTGCTTGTCTAATTCGTTGTTTGAATTTTATTATCCGTATGAAAGTGCTAAAAAGATTTGGGATGCTCTAAAATCTAAATATGTTGTTGAAAATTCTAGACTTAAGAAATATGTTGTTGGAAATTTTTAGACTTTAAGATGCATGATGGAAAATTCGTTATATAACAAGTTCATGTTTACCAGACTATTATGGGGGAGGTTATTGGGGAAGGAATGAATATGTGTGAGACCTTTCAAGCTGTTGCACTTATTAAAAAATTACCACCGTCATGGAAAGATTATAAAATGAACCTTAAACGTGAAACTAAAGATTTTACTATACAGGAACTAGTGGCATATTTACATATTGAAGAACAAAACAGAGCAAAAGATAGAGGAGACATAGTTGTTAATCCTATTGCCAAGGCTAATCTCGTAGAACAAAGGCCATCATGGAAGACCCAAAATCAACAACAGTCCAAAAATTACAAAGGAAAAAATAAGAAATCAACTGGAAGTAAAGATAATAGGTTCAAGAATCCCAACCAGATTCAGAAACCTTTTACCAAAGGTCCCTGCTTCGTGTGCGACAAGCTTAACCATATTGCTAGGAAGTGTCACTTTCGTAAGGGACAAGAAAGTGATAATACCTTTAAGCCTAAGCCCTAAGCAAACTTGGCTGAAGCCGGTGACATTATTGCTGCCATTGTCTCAGAAGTGAATCTAGTTGACAATATCACAAAATGGGTTGTAAATACCGGTGCCACTAGGCACATTTGCATAAATAGAGACGTAATCTTTAATTACGAAAATGTGACTAATGGGGAAAATGTTTTCATGGGGGATTCTCGAGCCACCAAAGTTGTACGAAAAGGGAAATTTTTTACTGAAATTAACTTCGGGAAAAACTATTGCTTTCAAAATGTGTTTCATGTACCTGATATTCGTAGAAATCTTGTGTCTGGATCATTGTTGAATAAAGCTGACATTAAACTTGTGTTTGAATCTGATAAACTTGTACTTACTCGTAATAGGGAATTTGTTGGGAAGGGCTTTTGTAATGAGGGGTTATTTGTACTTGATGCTTCAGCTGAATCGAATAATAAGAATGCTTCATTTGCTTATATTGTTGAGTCTTTGAATATGTGACATGCTATATTAGGACATATAAATGTGGCATCTATTAAAAAATTGATGCAACTTGAGCTTATACCTAATCTTGCAAATACTGTGGTTAATAAATGTGAAATTTGTGTGGAAGCTAAACATGCTAAGAAACCTTTTAAAAGTGTTGAAAGACAAACTGAACTTCTTGAATTAATTCACAGTGATCTGGCTGATTTTAAAAATACTTTGAGTAGAGGTGGAAAAAAATATTATATTTCTTTTGTGGATGATCATTCGAGATATACTCATATATATCTCCTTATCTTTAAAGATGAAGTAAAAGAAATGTTTATTAAATTTAAAGTTGAGGTTGAAACTCAGTTAGATCAAAAAATTAAATGACTTAGATCTGATCATTGAGGTGAATATGATTATGGAAGTCTTAGAAAATTTTGTGAACTAAATGAAATTATACTTGAAACTTCTCCACCTTATTCTCCATAGTCCAATAGAGCCACGGAAAGAAAAAATAGAATACTTAAAGATTTGATGAATGCCATGTTAATTAGCTCTTGTTTACCTTATAATATGTGGGGGGGGGGGGGGGAGCTTACCTTTCTGCAAATCATATTTTAAATAGAGTTCCACATAAAAGGATATATTCTACATTATATCAATTATGGAAGAATCATGCACATAACTTGAGGTATCTTAAAGTGTAGGGGTGTCTAACTAAAGTAGTTATACCAGTATTTAAAAGAAATAAAATTGGACCTAAAACAATGGATTGTATTTTTATTGGATATGCTTCAAACAGTGCTGCATATAGATTTTTGGTAATTAAAGATGAGACTAATAATTATCAAAATAATTCTATTTTGGAAACTAAAGATGTTAGAATTTTTTGAAAATATACTTCCGACGAAAATAAGAGATGTGGACTGTTCATCTTCAAATGAACGTCTTAAAAGGAAAGATAAAGAACCTGAACCTGTATCTAATAGAAGTAAAAGACAATGTTTTGAGAAAAATTTTGGCCCAGATTTTATAACTGCTTTTATAACTGAAGATGACCCTAAAACTTATGAATAAGCAATAAAATCAATTGATGTAACATGGGAATTAGTTATGTCTAATCATACATGGGAATTAGTTAATTTGCCTAGAGGATGCAAACCTATTGGTTGTAAATGGGTGTTTAAAAAGAAGTTAAAGGCTGATGGGTCTATTGATAAATTTAAGGCAAGACTTGTGGCTAAAGGGTTTACTCAAAAGGAAGGGTTTGACTATTTTGACACTTATTCACCAGTGACTAAAATTGCAACCATCAGAATTTTAATTGCTTTGGCATCTATTCATAAATTAATAGTCCATCAAATGAATGTTAAAACTGCCTTTTTGAATGGAGAGTTAAATGAAGAGATATATATATGTCAACCAGAAGGGTTTGAAGTTCTAGGAGAAGAACAAAAAGTGTGTAATTTGGTAAAATCCTTATATGGTTTAAAACAAGCTCCAAAACAATGGAATAAAATTTTTAATAAAACTCCCCTGTCTAATGGTTTTGTGACAAATAAATCTAATAGTTGTGTCTATAGTAGATTCAATGGAAATTGTAGTGTGATTATTTGTTTATATGTGGATGACTTGTTTATATTTGGGACTGATGAGAATGTTGTGAAAATTACTAAAACTTTTTTATTTTCTAGATTTGACATGAAAGATTTAGGAGAAGCGGATTTGATTCTTGGCATGAAAATTAATAAAACTGCACTTGGTTTGGTTTTATCTCAGTCTCATTATGTGGAAAATATTCTTGAGAAATTTAATTTCTTTAATGAAGAGCCATTAGGAACACCTTATGACTCTATTGTGCACTTAAAGAAAAATAAAGGGAATGGTATTGCACAAACTAAATATGCCAAAATCATTGGTAGTGTAATGTATTTAATGAATTGTACTTGACCTGATATGGCATATGCCATTAGTAGACTTAGTAAATATACACATAATCCTTCTCAAGATCATTGTAATGCATTGTCACGACTAATGAGGTATTTAAAAGGAACAATTAATGTAGGTGTACATTTTACTGGTCATCCTAATGTTTTAAAAGGATATTGTGATGCTAATTGGGTATCTGATAATGATGAGACAAACTTCACTAGTGGATATGTGTTTACTTTAGGCGGGGGAGCTATCTTTTAAAGGTCTGCTAAACAAACTTTTACTGCTAGATTGATAAGTGGTATTTATACCTACGAATTGAGTACAATTGAGATTGATAAATTGCTTATCTTTAAGTATTTATGTTAGTTTCTATGTGTTTTTACGTGTTTGTTGTAATTTAGGTTTTATAGTAAGTTTACGTATTTTCTGTTCATTTATGCGTCTTTTTACCACATTATTATAGGATGTGTCTTTCTATTACTTTTTATGTGTTTTATGGTGTATTACAGGAATTATAATAAGGGCTTGCTTGTTCATGGCTTGGCTTGCCCGGTTCGCGTTTTCGGCGTGTCGTTTACATGACGGACAACTTTCGACCTTGATCCATTCCGAATCTCCACTTTTTCAAAATATGAAAGTTGTAGGACTTCTCCTCAGCTTTCCAAAACATCTTGAATCAACGCAATCGGAGATTGGACGCAAAAGCTACACCAAAAATACAAATAAATGCAGTAGCAGCCTATTGAGTCCAACTTTTGACATGGATCCGTTTTGAATCTGCAATTTTGTAAAACATGAAAGTTGTAGCTCTACGAATTTCCTTTCCATAACATCTTGAATTACCTCTATCGGAGTTCGTATGAAGAAGTTACGCCAAAAATACAAAAGGACCCTGAAGCAGCCAACTGTCACTTTTCTGCACTAAGGCGCAGCTGCGCCCATTTTGTACTATGGAGAGGCGCAGCTGCGCCGTTTGCCAGTCAGGCCAAGATTTGGCGCAGCTGCGCCCGTTTTGCACTAGGGAAAGGCGCAGCTGCGCCGTACGCTAGTCCAACAACGAACAGAGTGCTATAAAAGTCATTTTTTGTGCCCTAAAACAAAACATATCAGTTTCTTCCGAGAGGGAGCGACTTGGGTGACTTTGGAAGGCCAAGATGGTGCTTCCATGGTGCTCCTACATCAATTTGACGCCATGATTTAGGGAGTTTTTTTTATTTCTTGTTCCTATCTCTCTCCATATCTTATGTAATCTATTGAATGTTTATTTTTGGAATTGTAATAGTGGAATAATATTGTTCCATGGATGTAATATTCTTTGGTTTAATGTTATCCATTTGATTTTGATCCATTATATGCGCTATTACTCACTTGATCAATGATGTTTTGTGCATGTGTTTTGGATTAAGCCATGAATCTAGGTTTTGTTATGGAACCCAATAGGTTGTTCTAGTTGATTTACTCTCTTTCTTTGGTTGGCACCATATGGATTGGTTGTTGTATTTGTGCTTTGTGGTTAATTTCTAGGTCGTGAATTTACTTAGTAGCCTATACGGAACTGAGAGAGGGAGTATAGTGTGTTGACCCAAATATGTTAACATGTGATTGTGTTATCCTACTTGGAGGGGTATGCATAAATTGTGTATGGGAGGTGACAGGCTTATACACCGTGTGAAACTATAGTGACAGATGGCGACACTTTCTTTGCATATTTTTCCTATGTGAGATGCATGATTTGTGGTTATGATAGAAATATACCTAGACGCCATGTGCAACCTTTGAGAACCTGACCTTCAACCCTTGTTATTCGTAGCTTGTTTCTGTTGCCTTGTGTCGGATTTGGGTAGGATGTCGCTACATGTGCTTGAGAGAGGCATGTTAGTACTATAGAGAGTTCTCGGTTGACCATTCATCGGCTACGGCTGTGTGGATGGGTTTTCATATAACGCCTAACGCGTATGTGTTTGACCTAGTTATTAATGTGGTAACTTGTGCGAAACTGAGAGAGGGAGTACCAGTTTAGACCTAGATACAATTACACGTGTTCGTGATTCCACATGGTGTTGGGATTATGATTCGTGAGTTAGGATAGAGATATACCAGCTCGCCTCGTGTAGCCAAGAGAGAATCTGTTCTTCAAATCCTTTTTAGTGTTGACTCTCATAGAGATATAGTGAGTTGCCTAGTTAGGGTGTTCCTTCCCGTTTCTGTTGACCTTGGGTTAGATTTGGGTGGATTCGGGTATGGTGCAACGAGAGTTGGCCATATCTCTTATAAAGAATTCTCGATTGACAATTCGTCGTAACCGAATAGCCAAAGAGAGAGTTAGGAGACTTGAATGAACTATTGGGGAAAGTTACATACTTAGATTCACCTATCTTTAATTGTTTTCATTAGCTAGTATTAGTTTAATTTTATTAGTTTAATTTTCAAAACAATTATTTATTCATTTAAATAGGATTGAATTGGTTATAAGCTTGTGTTTGTCAATTCTTGTTAATAATTCCTCGTGGGATCGATACTTTACTTACTCTTTATTACTTGTTGACTGCGTATACTTGCGCGTTTTGTACATTCAAACGAACTCGTCGAGGTCGGAACTTATTAAATATAAAAACATAAAAACAGAACATAAACAGTTCCGACCGAGACTCCAACAAGTTTTTGGCACCGTTGCCGGGGAATTAGTTTAATAATTATTGCCATCATTAGCTTCTATCAAATTAGTCTTAATTTAAACATTTTTTTAATTTTATTTCTTTTTACTTCCTATATTTTTCTCTTTTCAGGTACCATGGATGAATTTGCTTATCAATGGTCATACACGAGTATGACTCAACCATGGGAAATAGGGATTGATAGTCTCGATGCAATTTCTGCATTGTCAGCACAAATTGAGACACTTTCAAGGAAGTTGGACGTTTTAGGAGCGCAACGTACTCAAAGTGTGGATGTGCTTTGTGATTATTGTGCTGGCAATCATCCGAGTCATCAATGCACCATCAGTTATGGACCGGTACAGTATAGGGGTGATTACCTCAACAACTATGCTTATCCCGAAAATTATTATCAGGATTGAGGATATCACCCGGATGATTCATGGAGCTACACTCAGCAAGATCAATACGATGCTCCAAGTCATATGTACCCACCGGAATTCTCATGTCCACCTCCACTGCAACATAAAGAAAATTCAAGATTAGAGGAATTGTGGTCCAAGTTCATTGCTGCGAATGAGGAGATAATGAGTAGTCAAGCTACTTCCATTCGAAATCTTGAGGACCAAATGGAGAAAATGCTCAAAGCCTTAAACAACAGTCCCCAAGATACTTTGCCACATGACATGAATTCCGAGGCTGATGGAGTACCCGAGCCAAATCTGCAATTGGACGAGCCACCAAAAAGTGATATGGAGGAGAAAAGTGGGGATATGGTTAACACAGCCGGCGAGGTATTATATGAGTGTTCCAACGAAGATGCGTCAACCTTGTTAGTGCCCCAAGAACTTTCTCCACCAAAGTTCAAGAATCCGATCAGATTTGCAAAACCGTGCCCGCTTGGTAGTCATGTCGTGGGCATGGCTCTCTATGACACGAGAGCTAGTTCAAACGTGGAGCCATGGTGGGTTGAAGAAGAGAAGACAGAAGAAAAGCCCATTGTGTTTGACAATCTTAAATGCCCCAATATGGTCACAAACACAATGGAAGAAGCACCTAGCTATTTGACCGTTCAAATGGGGAATTTTACCTACAAAGAGCAAGCTAGGTGACTTAGACTTCGTGGCTATCACGAATGGGAACCTCCCAAATGATGAATTGCTCACGATGGATGGAGGGTTCCTCAATTATCGAAGAGGGATTAGATAGCCTTGATACGAAGAAGTCCAGCTACAGGACTATAAACCAAGCGCTCGATGAGAGGCACCCCATTCACTCTTTCTCCCTCCCTGTTTAATTCTTATTTGCATTAAATATTAAGTAGAATTTTTATTTTTACTTTTTGTAGATTTAGTAGTCTTAATAGTCCATTTTTGGTCTCTCTTAGGTTTAATTGATATTGTTGGAACTGTGCAATGTCTGGCCAAAAAATGGAAGTGTGCAGCAGGAAAAATAACAGCAGAATGCATGACTGATGCACGGCGTAGCTGCGCCACTATGCAGGCCAATTCCCGCGCAGTTGCGCCCTCCTCCAGAGCCGAGACCCATTTTCTGCCAAACAGCGCAGCTGCGCCCTTCCCACGACCATTTACTGCGCAGCTGGGCCTTTGCTCCTGAGGCCCTTTTTTCTGCCACACTGCGCAACTGCGCCCTGATGCAGTACATTTTCGGCGCAGCTGTGCCCGAGAGGGATTCAAAAAAAAAAATAATAAATAAAAAAAAATACAAAACTTTAAAAATACAAAAATACTTTTTCTTTTATTTATTTATTTATGTACTTATTTTGTTTTTTTTTAGGTAGCGCATCTTAGCGGGATTATGGAAGTCAGTTGCTTTTGGCGACAACTGACATATGTTTCAGGGAAGTCCTCTGCACTTCAATTCCTTTATTGTTTACATTATGGACTTGTCAGTTCCAAGTTTGGGGGTCTTTCTATATGTTGCTTTGATGTTGTTATCTTGTTTGAATTTTGTGGGTATATTCTCTGCAAACCCTCACGAGACAAAACTCGTCCTCTTGGGTAACCTTGAGGTTTAACGGCTTGTTGCACGTGCTAAGTGCAATCGTACTCCCTACGAAACTGGGTTTGTCTATATGTTGTTAATATATGTTGTATGTGTTTTTTTGTTTTTCGTTTTGAGTCGTTGTAGTATAGATTGTGTCTCTTAAGCATTGTGTTAACCTGATTGAATGTTAATCGAGGATCAGGAATTGATTATTTGAGTTATAACTCGTAGAAAATTGATAAACGTCGCTTTGTCTGTGTGCTTGGCTTATTGTTGGTTTACATAACTTGTGATCCCTTTTCTTCTAGCACATAACCATCTGTATTGAATAAGTTGTTTACTTTGAGGCGGTTTATATGACTAATTATTTAATGAGACAATCTTTTACTTTAAAACTCGTATATGCATCACTCAAAACGACTTCTCATGTTTGATATGTTTATGTTGTAGTAGCGTGAGATGGAGCGTAAAACGCACTCACATAAAAAAAAAAAAAAAAAAAGCAAAAAATGGAAAAGAAAGAAAAAGAAAGTATTGATAGTAATAAATATAATAATTTACTTGACTAGTCGAGTTTTGTGGCCTCTATTACTCGAGTTATTAGGCCCTTAGGGGTGTCTTTACACCTAATGCCCTAAAGCCAACTGGTTTGGGAGTCATTAGTCAAACGCTCGTTACATGGATAACTCTGTATAGCCTAATGAGATGAGACATTGCACCTGTAAAGATTAGTGTTGTTTTGACTTATCTACTGGGACTAGTGGATAGTGATGTCATGTGCATGTGGTTTTAAGTTTTCGATTTCTTTCTTAAGGTAATTTGTCTACATCACCCCTCTATGTGTTGACTTGTTGTTGCAGATGGTTCACATACACACACGGGGGTCATAAGTGTGTATTGACTGATATGTGAGTTGAGAGTCTAGACTTCGCAAGGTTTTGAGATTTTCTTATAATTATAGCTTGAAATAATCTTGAGGCCACAATGTTCTTTCTTATTAACTCACTGCTCAAGTTTTGTGTTGCTGTTTGTATAGTCAGTGTTGTTTTGCTTGAAGACAAGCAAATGTTTAAGTTTAGGGGTATTGGTTATTAAATGTTATATGCATAGAGTACTCCTAACCTTGATAATGTGCAAATCTTCGAGTATTTTCGGTGATTTTTAACTGGTAGAATTTTTTTTTATTTTTATCTATGTATTTTGTTAATTTTTCTTTATTTAGTTTGTATTTGTATTGCTTGAGGGCAAACAATGGTTTAAGTTTGGGGGTATTTTATTGGTTATTAAATGTTATATGCATAGAGTACTCCTAACCTTGATAATGTGCAAATCTTCGAGTATTTTCTGTGATTTTTAACTGGTAGAATTTTTTTTTATTTTTATCTATGTATTTTGTTAATTTTTCTTTATTTAGTTTGTATTTGTACTGCTTGAGGGCAAGCAATGGTTTAAGTTTGGGGGTATTTGATAAGTGGTATTTATACCTACGAATTGAGTACAATTGAGCTTAATAAATTGCTTATCTTTAAGTATTTATGTTAGTTTCTATGTGTTTTTACGTGTTTGTTGTAATTTAGGTTTTATAGTAAGTTTACGTATTTTCTGTTCATTTATGCGTCTTTTTACCACATTATTATAGGATGTGTCTTTCTATTACTTTTTATGTGTTTTATGGTGTATTACAGGAATTATAATAAGGGCTTGCTTGTTCATGGCTTGGCTTGCCCGGTTCGCGTTTTCGGCGTGTCGTTTACATGACGGACAACTTTCGACCTTGATCCATTCCGAATCTCCACTTTTTCAAAATATGAAAGTTGTAGGACTTCTCCTCAGCTTTCCAAAACATCTTGAATCAACGCAATCGGAGATTGGACGCAAAAGCTACACCAAAAATACAAATAAATGCAGTAGCAGCCTATTGAGTCCAACTTTTGACATGGATCCGTTTTGAATCTGCAATTTTGTAAAACATGAAAGTTGTAGCTCTACGAATTTCCTTTCCATAACATCTTGAATTACCTCTATCGGAGTTCGTATGAAGAAGTTACGCCAAAAATACAAAAGGACCCTGAAGCAGCCAACTGTCACTTTTCTGCACTAAGGCGCAGCTGCGCCCATTTTGTACTATGGAGAGGCGCAGCTGCGCCGTTTGCCAGTCAGGCCAAGATTTGGCGCAGCTGCGCCCGTTTTGCACTAGGGAAAGGCGCAGCTGCGCCGTACGCTAGTCCAACAACGAACAGAGTGCTATAAAAGTCATTTTTTGTGCCCTAAAACAAAACATATCAGTTTCTTCCGAGAGGGAACGACTTGGGTGACTTTGGAAGGCCAAGATGGTGCTTCCATGGTGCTCCTACATCAATTTGACGCCATGATTTAGGGAGTTTTTTTTATTTCTTGTTCCTATCTCTCTCCATATCTTATGTAATCTATTGAATGTTTATTTTTGGAATTGTAATAGTGGAATAATATTGTTCCATGGATGTAATATTCTTTGGTTTAATGTTATCCATTTGATTTTGATCCATTATATGCGCTATTACTCACTTGATCAATGATGTTTTGTGCATGTGTTTTGGATTAAGCCATGAATCTAGGTTTTGTTATGGAACCCAATAGGTTGTTCTAGTTGATTTACTCTCTCTCTTTGGTTGGCACCATATGGATTGGTTGTTGTATTTGTGCTTTGTGGTTAATTTCTAGGTCGTGCATTTACTTAGTAGCCTATACGGAACTGAGAGAGGGAGTATAGTGTGTTGACCCAAATATGTTAACATGTGATTGTGTTATCCTACTTGGAGGGGTATGCATAAATTGTGTATGGGAGGTGACAGACTTATACACCGTGTGAAACTATAGTGACAGATGGCGACACTTTCTTTGTATATTTTTCCAATGTGAGATGCATGATTTGTGGTTAGGATAGAAATGTACCTAGACGCTATGTGCAACCTTTGAGAACCTGACCTTCAACCCTTGTTATTCGTAGCTTGGGCGTTCCTTCCTGTTTCTGTTGCCTTGTGTCGGATTTGAGTAGGATGTCGCTATATGTGCTCGAGAGAGGCATGTTAGTACTATAGAGAGTTCTCGGTTGATCATTCATCGGCTACGACTGTGTGGATGGGTTTTCATATTTTACGCCTAACACGTATTTGTTTAACCTAGTTATTAGTGTGGTAACTTGTGTGGAACTGAGAGAGGGAGTATCAGTTTAGACCTAGATACAATGACACGCGTTTGTGATTCCACATGGCGTTGGGATTATGATTCGTGAGTTAGGATAGAGATATACTAGCTCGCCTTGTGTAGCCAAGAGAGAATCTGTTCTTCAAATCCTTTTTAGTGTTGACTCTCATAGAGATATAGTGAGTTGCCTAGTTAGGGTGTTCCTTCCCGTTTCTGTTGCCCTTGGGTCGGATTTGGGTGGATTCGGGTATGGTGCAACGAGAGTTGGCCATATCTCTTATAAATAATTCTCGGTTGACAATTCGTCGTGACCGAATAGCTAAAGAGAGAGTTGGGAGACTTGAATGAACTATTGGGGAAAGTTACGTACTTAGATTCACCTATCTTTAATTGTTTTCATTAGCTAGTATTAGTTTAATTTTATTAGTTTAATTTTCAAAACAATTATTTATTCGTTTAAATAGGATTGAATTGGTTATAAGCTTGTGTTTGGCAATTCTTGTTAATAATTCCTCGTGGGATCGATACTTTACTTACTCTTTATTACTTGTTGACCGCGTATACTTGCGCGTTTTGTTCATTCAAGCGAACTCGTCGAGGTCGGAACTCATTAAATATAAAAACATAAAAACAGAACATAAACAGTTCCGACCGAGACTCCAACAAGATCTACTATAGAATCTAAATTTATTGCTTTAGAATTGGCAGGTACAGAAACAGAGTGGTTAAGGAATTTATTAGCGGACATACCATTATGGTGAAAACTAATTCCTTCCATCTCTTTACATTGTGATTCTTAAGCAGCTATTCGTTGAGAAATGAACCGTGTTTATAATGGGAAACAAAGACATATTCGTTTGAGACATAATTTAGTTCGAGCGCTGATCAGCAACGGTGTTATTTTCATGGAATTTGTGAGATCTGAAAGGAATTTAGCGAATCCGCTCACACAAAGATTGACTAGAAAGGTCGTCCAAGAGGCATCGAGAGTGATGTCATTGTTGCCAATATCTTAAGTAAGTGATACGTGATGGAAACCCAACTCATGTGATTGGAGATTCCATGAATTAGGCTCAATGGATAACAACAAGTCACGGAATTACTTCTTTATGACACCACAATAATTTATGTCTCTCCTTGTGTGCATGTAGTGCTTACTGACAAATTGTGATTAGAGCCTCACGTGTGTGCACACCCACTGTCACTGTTTTGCTAAATTCTTTTTTAACAACTCTGTTTATTAGGTCAAATTATTTTCTCAAAATCTGCCGCACTACTTTTCTACGCGTTTTCATTCATTTCACTGTGCGGATTTTCTGCATTTAGTATTGAAAATGAATACAAAAGTGGTGAAATATGCGGAATCACTTACTGAATCACTCTGTTGCTACACAAAGTCGCCTTCGGGTGAGCAAGTATGAAATGGTACCAAAAGATTGATTCTTCAAGGCGACTTTTCGGTAAGCAAGTATGAACTAGTACCAAAAGATTGGTTTCTCAAATTGACTTTTCGTAATAAGATCAATAATATATTTTATAAACAATTGTTGACTTGAGTTCCTTTTTACCTAGTAGAAAGCATCCAAGTCCAAAATTATTATTATTATAAAAAAAAATGTGCATATAAGATGGTGAACGATTGAATCAAATATAAAATTCTTAGTCAATCATATCTTTATAATAAAACAGAGCTGCTCAAATCCCAATATTTCAACATCTAACGACCTCAAATTAATTCTACATGTTTTTTTCAAAAATCTAACCACTCAAATTTCCCCCCAAAATCAAATATAATAGTAATAATAATAATAATAATAATAATAATAATAATAATTGATGATGACTGTTGTGCAAAAATGATTGTGGTAAATGTGCTTATATGGTTGATTGTCCATATATATCTGACTAAGTGCTTATATGTTAATGTACCTATGTGCTTACTTGATTATGTGCGTATATGTTTTAAAATGCTTATGTGGTTAATTGACTAAGTGATTACATGTTAATCTAAATATGTGTCTACATGATCATGTGTTTATGATATATATTACCTAATTCAAATATTGTGATTTGCACACTTATATAGCACAAATATGATCCAGTTAAAAACTATATCCAGCTTATAATAAGAGTAAAAGTTATCTGGTTCAAATGTTGTAAAGTCCTTTTGAAAAGAATTATGTGTACAAAGGACTTAGATAAAAGATTAGAAATGTTAGGTTGATATTTCCATAAAAGTTACTCTGCATTAAAGATAAATATTATAAGTAGAGTAATATAAGATTAAATCATTGTTGTATGGCAAAGTTTGTAAAGTCCTTTCAGTATAATGATGTAATGATGTACAAGGACTTAGTTAGAAAAGATCAAATCTGTTAAGTTGATCTTATGTTATATTTGTTCAGTCAATATAATCGTAGAATGGACTCTACGATTCCAAGCAAAGAAGACTCAACGATTCAGTCTGTTCGTAGAGTGGACTATACGACTTCATACTAGGATAACTCTACGATCATCAAGGAGAGACAGCTGTGTAAGAGTTCTACAAAATATACGAGTTGAATTGAAGAATTGATCAAGTACAAAACGTAGAGCAAAACTCTACGATCGTCGAACAGACAGCTAAGCAAGCCTTCAGAAAACGTAGAATCAGAGAAGCAATGAACTCCACGATATGCACAATCTGGCAAGATCGTAAAGTGAATTCGAAGAGCAAGCACATATGAGAACTCTACGATTTGCACAGATAGAAGAAATCATAGTGTGAAACCAGAAGATAAGACAATGCAGAAAATTGTTCTACACATGGTATAATTGTTGAGCAGAAATAAAGGATGTGCTAACAAAGCCAACAACTCAACGATTCCACTGAGAAGAATTGTAGTTAGCAACTCTACGATTTGAACAAAATGACAAGATCGTAGAACGACATCATAAAGCAAAGCTTGCAGACAGCAACTCTACGATCTGAACAGAATAACAAGATCGCAGAGTAGGAGAGAAGATTGCTCCAACTCAACCTTTTACCTGACATACTTCAAGTAACGAGTGGAGCTGAATTCGAAGAGTCTGAATGGACAAACAATCACTCTACGAATTCACTATCAGAAGCAGTAAAGGAATAGAACTGCAATATGGTGCGAGAGAAGAGAGAATATTCCTCTTCCAGATTAAAGAAAGATTAAGTGATGTTAAGGAACAGATGCATGTCAGAGTCACAGAAGACTTTGTAACTAGACGACTATAAGTCAGGACCTACTACTCAGCAAGCTGGTGAAAATAGTCAGACTAACAAGACATCTCTGACAGCAATAGAGCAGCTGGTTATTAAAATCAAGAAAGATATTTAATGATGGATCAGAAGGTTAAATATATAATAATCCTTGATATACAACTCTGGAAGTGCAACGGCTAAAAATGCAAAAAGTTGAGCTACAGTTTGATGTAACAGAACATATGTCAAAAAAAATAGGAGGAAAAAGCACTGACACAAGTAACAGAAAGTCAACATCAAAGATATCAAGGATCTACACAAAGCCAAAGGAACCCAACAGACCTTTTTAAACGGTAAAATATGCACAAATATATAAAAGCATAAATGCTCACAGAGAAAAAAGTTGTTGAGTATACAAGAGAGGATGGTGGATAACAATAGATCGTAGAGCGAAACAAAAATGAATATGCTGAAGAACACTCTACGATCCACCAGAACACTAACACTGAATTGAGAGAGACATAGAGATAAATGACTCTATTGCAAGATAAATGTTCAAAACTGCTAAGCAAGTGATAGAGAAAAGCCTAAACGCCAACTTGATACAGATATATTAGCGACTAAGTACAAAAAGGAAGAAGCTTTACAGTCCTCTCAGAAGCTCATCTCGAGAAGCTATAAACTGTCAATGATAAGAAGGAACAACTGAGTACCAAAAGGAATGATCTTCACAATTATCTCAGAAGTTCGTCTCGAGAAGTTATCAAGTACCAAATGAGCTGAATTGCCAAAGCTTAGCAACACAATGGGTGATCACAAGAAGATATTGAGCATATAAAGAAGCCAATCATTATTACCGAACTCAATATCATTTCAAGCATGATCACATCCTGCTACTGAGTATTTAAAGACAATGGAACTTAAAGTACAACTCAGTAGCAACTCCAATATCTATCAACAAACAAGGAGCCAAGTCTGCTGGACTTGAAGAGGGCAGTTGTGTCCTTGTCTTAGTGACTAAAGGAGCCAAGTCTGCTAGACTTGAAGAGGGCATTTGTGTCCTTATCTTAGTGACTAAACTAGCCAAACCTGCTGGGTTTGAAGGGTTCTTAATGAACCAAAGATTCCAGGCCTGCTGAGCTTGAAGGGTTCTGTATGAGTCATCCTTAGTGGATTTCCTACTCGTTGAAGTATAAGAGTGGAGTAGGAGTTATTTAGTTTCCGAACCACTTAAACTCTCTGGTGTCATTTATATTCAGTCATTTACATTCTGTCATATATAGATATTGTTGAAGGTTGTTTGATTTGATAATGATGACTGTTGTGCAAAAAGGATTGTGGTAAATATGCTTATGTGCTTACTTGATTCTGTGCGTGAATGTTCTGAAGGTGATTATGTGATTATGTGATTATGAGATTATGTGACAAAGTGATTATATGTTAATCTAATTACATGCTCACATTGTCATGTGTGTATGATATATAATGTGTATCTGAAAAAGTGCGTAGTTGTTCTAAATGTGCTTATGTGCTTACTTGTTTATGTGCACAGTTTGTCTAAAAGTGTTTATGTGGTTATTTGACAAAGTGAGTATATGTTAATCTAATTATGTGCTTACATTGTTGTGGGTGTATAATATATATTACCTATTTCAAATACTGTGATGTGCACACTTGTATAGCATAAATATGATCTTGTTATAAACTATCTGCTGCTTATTAAAGAGAATGAAAGTTATCTGGTTAAAATGGTGTAAAGTCCTTTTTTAGATATATGTGTACAAAGGACTTAGATTTTAAAGATCAGAAATGTTAGGTTGATCTTTCAATAGAAGTCACTCTGCATAAACGATGTATGATATAAGCAGAGTTGCATAAGAATGAATCACTGTTGAATTTGTGCATGTCAGAGTCTGTAAAAGTCCTTTCAATATGTAATGATGTAATAATGTAAGAAATGACTTAGTTAGAAAAGATCAAATATGTTAGGTTGATCAATCTATATGATCGTAGAATGGACTCTACGATTCCAAGCAAAGAAGACTCAACGATTCGGCATGTTCGTAGAGTGAAAGGTACGACTCTCAGCCCGGACGACTCTACGATCATCAAAGAGAGACAGACGTGCAAGAAGTCTACAGAATATTCATACAAAATCAAATAACTGATCATGTACTAATCGTAGAGCTGAACTCTACGATCGTCGAACAGACAGCCAAGCTAGCCTGCAGATAACGCTGAACCAAAGAAGAGATATACTCTACGATATACACGCTCTAACAAGATCGTAGAGTAAAACTTGAAGAGCAACCACATACAACTGAATTTTGCACAGATAGAAGAAGTCGTAGAGTGGAACAGAATGACAAGGCAATGCAGAAGATTGCTATACACATGGAACAATCGTTAAGTAGAATTAAAGGATGAAGCAACAAAGACTACAACTCAACGATTTCACTAAGAAGCACGGCAGTTCACAAACTCTACGATTTGAACAAAAGGACAAGATCATAGAACGAAATCATAAAGCAAAGCACTGCAGACAAACTCTACGATCTGATCACAAAAGCAAGATCGCAGAGTAAAAGAAAAGTACGCTCCATCTCCGCCATTTACCCGACATACTTCAAATAACGAATGGAGATGAATTCGTAGAGTCCAAATGAGCAGACTATCACTCTACGATATTAATAAGCAGCAAGGAATCATAACTGCAATATAGTGTGAGAGAAAAGAGAATACTCCCCGCCCAGATTCAAGAAAGAGTAAATGCTCTTGAGAAATCAGATGCATGTCAGAGTCACAGAAGATTTTGTGCCTAAACGACTATAAGTCAGGACCCACTGCTCAGGAAAATGGTGAATAAAGTCAGAAATGGGATATCTCTGAATGCATCAGAACAGTTGGTTCTAAAAGTCAAGGAAGGTATTTATTGATGAATCAAAAGATTAATTAACAAAGGAAATAATAATCCTTGCTGAACAACTCTGGGAGTGCAACGACTATAAATTCAGAGAAAGCTGAGCTACAGGTCAATATATCAGAACATGTCAGAAAAGGGAAAAGCACTGACACAAGCGGCAAGAAAGTAAACATCGAAAGTATTAAAGATCTGCACAAAGCCAAAGGAAACGAACGGGATTTCTTTCAACGGTAAAATTTGCTCAGAGATATAAAGGCTTACATAACAAACAGAAAATGAGTTGTTGATGAATATACGAGAGAGATGACGGTAGACAACAACCGATCGTAGAGTGGAACAGAAAATGAATGTGCTGGAAGGACTCTACGATCCATCAAAACACTAACACTGAATTGAGAGAGACATAGAGATAAATAACTCTATTACAAGAGAAGTGTTTAGAGCTGCTAGGCACATGGAAGAGAGAAGCTTAAACGCCAACTTGATACATACATGGTAGCAACTGAGTACCAAAAGGAAGGAGCTTCACAGTCATCTCAAAAGCCCATCTCGAGAAGCTATAATCTGTCTATGATAAGAAGGAACAACTGAGTACCAAAAGAAAGGAGCATCACAGTCATCTCAGGAGTTCATCTCGAGAAGTTATCAAGTACCAAAGGAGCTGAAGTACAAAAGCCTACCAGCACAATGGGTTATCACCAGAAGATATTGAGCATATAAAGAAGTCAAGCATCATTGTCGAACTCAATATTATCCCAGGAATGATCACACTCTGCTACTGAGTGTTTAAAGATAATAGGACTTAAAGTACAACTCAGTAGCAACTCCAACTTCTTTCAAACAAACAGGGAGCCAAGTCTGTTGGACTTGAAGAGGGCAGTTGTCCTTGTCATAGTGACTAAAGGAGCTAAGTCTGCTGGACTTGAAGAGGGCAGTAATGTCCTTGTCTTTGTGACTAAACTAACCAAACCTGCTGGGTTTGAAGGGTTCTTAGTGAACCAGAGTTTCCAGGCTAATGAGCTTGAAGGGTTCCGTATGAACCATCCTTAGTGGATTTCCTACTCGTTGTAGTAGAAGAGTGGAGTAGGAGTTATTCAGTCTCCGAACCACTTAAAACTCTCGGGTGTTATTTACTTTCAGTCATTTACATTCTGTCTTATATATATATATATATATATATATATATATATATATATATATATATATATATATATATATATATATATATATATATACATATGACTGTTAATTGATTTACCTAACAAGTGGCTTTCTCCAATATAGTCTTAACTCAACGGAGAAATTTTACAAATCTTTAAGGGGTGTTTTCAAACTAATATTCCGTTGTGTAAACAAATATTAAGTAAATGAATTACTTGGTAATGAATTCTTAAAGTGAAAATTTCTAATAGATCTATTCAACCCCCCCTTCAAGATCACTTGTGTGTCTCTGGGAACTAACAATTGGTATCAGAGCAGGTTCTCACGAACGTTTAAAGCTACGCTTTGAGTAGATCCTATGGCACTAGCAAATTTATGTTTTTTAGTTTAAGAATTGAAGTAAACCACTTCGTATGAACAAGCTTACAAAATAATGTTTTTCTTTCAGGTACAAATTGAATGATGATTGTTGATTTCCTGTCTGATGCTGAATATTAAATGACATTAATACTTCCTAAGACAAATTCAGATGATCTCAGCAGAGAAGCTATCGAATGAACTTTCAATGTTAATCTGGTGCTGCAAGTTGAAGAAATCAAAAGGATGTTATGTTGATTCACTCGAAGAATACAAACGTGTATTTTTGCCTTCAAACAAACTGGGAAGTTCAAATCTTGATGCCAAAGATTACCGGATCCTATTCTTCTCTAAGGAAGCATCACTATACCAAGCACTAACAAATCTACTTCTCACCGGTTCTAAAGTTTGAACCAGAAGCAAGCCCAACAGAAATCTATGCTTAAATTGTAAATGATTTTTTTTTGCAGCTGAAATCAGTCTCGAATCAATATTCACTCGATGGGCTCAGCATTAAGCTTTTTGATAAGCTTAAGGACTTTTATTCTAAGGATCTTATCTGAAGATGTGTGTCAAAGGAAGTGCTTCATTTATCTTAGAACAACATCAAGAGTTCTGTCAGGCTATTTTATATGGCAATCAATGATGAAATCCACAAGCAGCATTTCTAATTCCTTCTAGTGGATGATCTCTAGCTTGACTAGTTTTTAAAGAAATCTAATTCAAAAGTCATTTCCCTAAATCACAGATATCAGGCCCGAGACCTGGAAATCAACTCAGCACGGATGAATGGACATATATGTATATCTATTATCACCGGATCTAAGATTCATTCTGCAGATCATTAAAGATCAAGAAGAGTTAAAGAACCTCATTCATGTACATAGCAGCTCATACAATAAAGAAGTCCTTGCCAGGCACACCATGTGTACATGCTCAAATTTAAAAGGCAAATGCTCTCAGTGTCAAAATTCTTCAAAACCATCTATGAATGAGAAGGGTGAGTAGATCAAGGCAAAAAATGAGTAATCATGAATGATTTACTCTAAGTTTCAGAAATCAATCTTCAATCTGTGAAAAGAAGAAAGTTCATCTCAAAGAAAAGGTCACACTCATAACCTTTGGCAGTACTGGCTCTCCAACTTCAATGCATAAGAAGAAGCTCTAAGCTTGAAATGGTTGAAGATTTATCTGCTTGATTCTATGAAGAAGTCAACTCTATAAAATGCTAAACCGGAAGTCTTTTGATAAGCATACATCCTCACAAATCATTCTGAATGAAGATAATCCAAGCAGATCAACAGGAAGGAAACAATGCTGTAGCCTTAAGAGGAAAGCTCTACGATATTAAGAAGGTGGAGAAAATTGTTTTGAGATTCAACGATGAATTTCATAGTATATCCTACTCAACGAATTAGCAGGATATCTCAAGGAAGTCAATCTATGATAGATTGAGTGGAGTCTAAATACTGATGCATGAAGAAGATTTGAATCTTGGGATTCTCTAGAAGAGAAAGAAGCTGGTCATAAAAGGAGGCATCTATTAATCCTTACCTCACCTATTGATTTAGTGAATCTTGTTGGAACTTTTGTCACTAATATCATGGTAAGATAAAAGATCATTCAAGTCAGAAGAAAGTTCATCTTGCAAAGGAGGATCGTAGAGTCTGTTAGGCGATCGCAGGATAGGTCTTGGCAGATTAAAAAGTCTTCTCAAAAGATCGTAGAGTTGTCTCCGCATCATAAAGCTAACTTTCGAGATCGTAGAGTCAACCCAGTCAGTCACTCTACGACGAACCCACTCTAAGAATCAAAGAGCAACCTCTACTTGTGCAGTCAAAATCATGACAACGATTCTTACATAATCCATTCAGAAGGCTGTCCTTGAGCTGTCAAACAATCTAAACAAAGATCTCTGAGTTCATCTAAAGCCTCCAGTCTTAACAGAGATCGTAGAACAGTTCAAATCATGACTCTACGACTGCACCTCAGACAAGATCGTAAAGTAGCAAAGCCAAGTCGTAGAGTAAGAAAGCTAACTCAGAAGTACAAAACTCTTCAGAAGACAATTTGGAATAATTACTGTCAACTCTACGTCTTAAGAAGGAAAGCAGAAAGTAAATCGGTTCTTCATTGGACTACTTTTCTATTTCCAGTCACAAAGTCCCAAAACAATGTGATTGATGAACCAAATGCACTTATCTCTCCGGTCATAATCTCTAAATTCTTAAATTCTATGACTGATAACCAAGCAAGCCTTATCATCCCAAATCGTAGAGTCACCATGATCATCTTCCTAATCGTAGAATATATTGAGTCTACGTTTGCATCTCATAACAAATATCTTTCCCATAAACTCCTTCATAGCTTTTTACCAGCATACAAATTCATACCAGTTATCAAGGCCATCTATTGAAAGGATGATGGTTGGGTGTCTTGCAGCCAACTCTACGAACTGGTCAAGCTTACTATATAGAGAAAGTGAACCACACACCCTTCAAACTCAAGTGGGTTAGAATACTTGATGTGTTTCAATTATGGAAAATAAAAAGGTTAAACCCACATTCTTCAAATGAGTATCTGACACGTGTACTCTGCAAAAATAAAAGGGAACTAGCATAAGTCTTGTTTTAAACTGACAATGGTCATTTCCCGTCAGTTGTCAATACCCATTCTCCCAAAACTCATCAAAACCCTAGAAAGCGAAAATTCTTCTGAAACCGATATTGGTATCTTTCCCTGTGCTACTCCTAAATCAGTTTAATCCCATGGCATCTCTTCAAGTCATTCCTGGAAATCTTGTTTGTTTTGAAAAATTCGGAGATGCAAAGCAGAAATTCAAAGATATTCTTCATCTGGTCAAGAATGCTGGTTTCACCCAGTGTTTGGAAACCAGCACCAGGATTTTCTCTACGCTTGTTAAAGAATTCTATTCAAACGCTGATTATCGAGGAAACACCCTCTTCTCAAAGGTCAAGGAAATCGCAGTGCAAATAGAAGTTTCTAAAATCAATCTCAGTCTAGGTATTCCAAGTGGAGGAATTACTTCTCTTGACAAGATTAATATCGAGCTTGGACTGGAGCTGATGGGCTATGAGAGAAAGTCTCCTTTAAAAGGAATCAAGAAGAAAAATTTCCCTCAGCAGTACGAGTTTCTGGCTGACATTATTGGAAAGAGCATCATGTGCAAAGACACTGCATACGATACTATCAATGAAGATCAATTGAGGCTTATGACTACGATTGCTCAAAGAAAGAAAATAAACTTTAGGGCAGTTCTCTTAGGATGGGTAAAGAGATGGTTAGATGATGCAAAGACAAGGGCTGAAGCAGGAAAGCCCATTCCTAAGATGCCCTATGGAAGATTCATTAGCATCATTTTAAAGAAATTGCTGGCAAATGCAATTGGGGAAGATGAAGGAGAAGTTCTAAACTGCAACAAAAGAATTACTCCAAGGTTGTTTGAAGATTGGAAAAAGAACCCTCATGCCAATAAAGGTAAGAAGACAAGAGGATCGATAAGCATCAGCAAAAAGATGGAGGAGAAATCTAAAGGAAAAGGAAAAAGGGGATTGGAAGAAATATCTAAGGAGAAATCACAGGAGGCAAATGAGCAATCAAGAAATAAAACTCTTGTGATTTATGAAAGTCAGAAAACAGAGAAGAAAAGAAAAGTCTTTGAAGCAGAAAAGGTTGTTGAAGAAAAAGTTGTCTGTTCAGAGAAAGCTAAGAAGGACAAGATAAATCCCAAAGGATCTGAATTTAAAAAGAAGAAGAAGAAGAAGAAGCCAGAAAAGAAAGTTACTCACACTGCTCTAAGGAGAAGTTAGAGAATTAGAGAACAGTGGAGAAGTTCAATCATTACAGGGCCACCTCAGGTGATAGAAATTGATGATGATGAAGAAATTTCGGATTCTGAAGAAAGATCATCTGACAGTTCAAAAGAAGAAACATCTACAGGCTCTTCAGAGGAAAGATCAAAATGTCATAAAAATAGCCTGTCTGAAAAGGAAGTCTTTTTGGATTCTGATCAGGAAATTGAACTAGTTGAAAAAGACTCAACACCTGAGTTCAACAAGGATAATGATGTAGCTAAAGAAATTGTTGTACAAAGGGAACAATGCTCTGAAAATTCTGAAGCTGGAAAGACTGAATCAGATGAGAAAGGAGACTGTCAAGAAACTGTGATGAAAGAAGAGACCGGCACTCATAAAGGAGAAAAATCAAAAGAAATGTCAAGGAGATTAAAAAGGAGAAGAGATTTAAGTGGCTCTATGAAGAAAATAGGCAGGAGTTCAAATACAACTTTTAAGGAGAGACAAATGAGGATGAAAGTTGAAAAGAAGCTGAAGAAAGTGAGACTACTGAGGAATATGGAAAAGCAGAAATTTGAGGCATATCGACTGAAGCAGATCAAAAGAAGACGTAGAGAAAGAAGGAAGCATACAAGCCCGATGAAAAAATGTTATATTTCATGGAATCATAATCAACTATTCAGTTTCATCCCCATGCAACCACTTCTACAGGCTATTGCCATGAATGATCAAAGGTCTATCAGCTGGAGGTACTCAACATTTCCAAATCTTTCACTAATCGCCCAACATTTCTCAAAGGCAATGACCTTTGCAACCATACTGATAAGCAATGAGCCTTTCTATCCTCACTACCAAAGTTGCCAGGAAATATCCATCTGGAATCTGTCCAGCTTTCAGTTTTCTAGCCAGTCTGTGGGTAATCAAAATGCAGAAATCAGAAAGTCCTCAGTTATGACTTACTAAACTCTTAATCACCTTGCACCATCTCCCTGTTCGTAGAGTCCCAAAACTTTGCAAACATCTCTCAAAATATCAATCCTCCAGTCATAGAGTCCCAACATTCTATGGACCATGAAAATGTACTTACTGTTAGTCTCGTAGAGTCTCAAAACTTTGTGTTAGACTTCAAGATATCCTTCTAAATCCGCAGTGACTCTGCAAGCTCCATACATATCATATTTAATGATGTCAAAAAGGGGGAGAGAATACAGGAACTAAGGGGGAGCAACAAAAGGAACTAAGGGGGGAACTCTGAAGAAGAATACAGGAACTAAGGGGGAGCTATGAAGAAGGAGGATTAAGCAACTAAGGGGGAGACAGCTAGCAAACCAAGTGGGAGAAAAGTTAGAACATGAAGAGCGGCTGTAAGTATGTATAACCTTTTGTAAGAATGCTCATTTAATGAAATCATCCTTTTGCACTAGCCATACAGTATTTCACTGTATCGTAAGACATTATTTACCTGTCAAGTAGATGCATTATATGAATGTCATATCTATAAGTCTATTAGTTTTGTCATCATCAAATAGGGGGAGATTGTTGAAGGTTGTTTGATTTGATGATGATGACTGTTGTGCAAAAATGATTGTGGTAAATATGCTTATGTGCTTACTTGATTCTGTGCGTGAATGTTCTGAAGGTGATTATGTGATTATGTGATTATGAGATTATGTGACAAAGTGATTATATGTTAATCTAATTACATGCTCACATTGTCATGTGTGTATGATATATAATGTGTATCTGAAAAAGTGCGTAGTTGTTCTAAATGTGCTTATGTGCTTACTTGTTTATGTGCACAGTTTGTCTAAAAGTGTTTATGTGGTTATTTGACAAAGTGAGTATATGTTAATCTAATTATGTGCTTACATTGTTGTGGGTGTATAATATATATTACCTATTTCAAATACTGTGATGTGCACACTTGTATAGCATAAATATGATCTTGTTATAAACTATCTGCTGCTTATTAAAGAGAATGAAAGTTATCTGGTTAAAATGGTGTAAAGTCCTTTTTTAGATATATGTGTACAAAGGACTTAGATTTTAAAGATCAGAAATGTTAGGTTGATCTTTCAATAGAAGTCACTCTGCATAAACGATGTATGATATAAGCAGAGTTGCATAAGAATGAATCACTGTTGAATTTGTGCATGTCAGAGTCTGTAAAAGTCCTTTCAATATGTAATGATGTAATAATGTAAGAAATGACTTAGTTAGAAAAGATCAAATATGTTAGGTTGATCAATCTATATGATCGTAGAATGGACTCTACGATTCCAAGCAAAGAAGACTCAACGATTCGGCATGTTCGTAGAGTGAAAGGTACGACTCTCAGCCCGGACGACTCTACGATCATCAAAGAGAGACAGACGTGCAAGAAGTCTACAGAATATTCATACAAAATCAAATAACTGATCATGTACTAATCGTAGAGCTGAACTCTACGATCGTCGAACAGACAGCCAAGCTAGCCTGCAGATAACGCTGAACCAAAGAAGAGATATACTCTACGATATACACGCTCTAACAAGATCGTAGAGTAAAACTTGAAGAGCAACCACATACAACTGAATTTTGCACAGATAGAAGAAGTCGTAGAGTGGAACAGAATGACAAGGCAATGCAGAAGATTGCTATACACATGGAACAATCGTTAAGTAGAATTAAAGGATGAAGCAACAAAGACTACAACTCAACGATTTCACTAAGAAGCACGGCAGTTCACAAACTCTACGATTTGAACAAAAGGACAAGATCATAGAACGAAATCATAAAGCAAAGCATTGCAGACAAACTCTACGATCTGATCACAAAAGCAAGATCGCAGAGTAAAAGAAAAGTACGCTCCATCTCCGCCATTTACCCGACATACTTCAAATAACGAATGGAGATGAATTCGTAGAGTCCAAATGAGCAGACTATCACTCTACGATATTAATAAGCAGCAAGGAATCATAACTGCAATATAGTGTGAGAGAAAAGAGAATACTCCCCGCCTAGATTCAAGAAAGAGTAAATGCTCTTGAGAAATCAGATGCATGTCAGAGTCACAGAAGATTTTGTGCCTAAACGACTATAAGTCAGGACCTACTGCTCAGGAAAATGGTGAATAAAGTCAGAAATGGGATATCTCTGAATGCATCAGAACAGTTGGTTCTAAAAGTCAAGGAAGGTATTTATTGATGAATCAAAAGATTAATTAACAAAGGAAATAATAATCCTTGCTGAACAACTCTGGGAGTGCAACAACTATAAATTCAGAGAAAGCTGAGCTACAGGTCAATATATCAGAACATGTCAGAAAAGGGAAAAGCACTGACACAAGCGGCAAGAAAGTAAACATCGAAAGTATTAAAGATCTGCACAAAGCCAAAGGAAACGAACGGGATTTCTTTCAACGGTAAAATTTGCTCAGAGATATAAAGGCTTACATAACAAACAGAAAATGAGTTGTTGATGAATATACGAGAGAGATGACGGTAGACAACAACCGATCGTAGAGTGGAACAGAAAATGAATGTGCTGGAAGGACTCTACGATCCATCAAAACACTAACACTGAATTGAGAGAGACATAGAGATAAATAACTCTATTACAAGAGAAGTGTTTAGAGCTGCTAGGCACATGGAAGAGAGAAGCTTAAACGCCAACTTGATACATACATGGTAGCAACTGAGTACCAAAAGGAAGGAACTTCACAGTCATCTCAAAAGCCCATCTCGAGAAGCTATAATCTGTCTATGATAAGAAGGAACAACTGAGTACCAAAAGAAAGGAGCATCACAGTCATCTCAGGAGTTCATCTCGAGAAGTTATCAAGTACCAAAAGAGCTGAAGTACAAAAGCCTACCAGCACAATGGGTGATCACCAGAAGATATTGAGCATATAAAGAAGTCAAGCATCATTGTCGAACTCAATATTATCCCAGGAATGATCACACTCTGCTACTGAGTGTTTAAAGATAATAGGACTTAAAGTACAACTCAGTAGCAACTCCAACCTCTTTCAAACAAACAGGGAGCCAAGTCTGTTAGACTTGAAGAGGGCAGTTGTCCTTGTCATAGTGACTAAAGGAGCCAAGTCTGCTGGACTTGAAGAGGGCAGTAATGTCCTTGTCTTTGTGACTAAACTAACCAAACCTGCTGGGTTTGAAGGGTTCTTAGTGAACCAGAGTTTCCAGGCTAATGAGCTTGAAGGGTTCCGTATGAACCATCCTTAGTGGATTTCCTACTCGTTGTAGTAGAAGAGTGGAGTAGGAGTTATTCAGTCTCCGAACCACTTAAAACTCTCGGGTGTTATTTACTTTCAGTCATTTACATTCTCTCTTATATATATATATATATATATATATATATATATATATATATATATATATATATACATATGACTGTTAATTGATTTACCTAACAAGTGGCTTTCTCCAATATAGTCTTAACTCAACGGAGAAATTTTACAAATCTTTAAGGGGTGTTTTCAAACTAATATTCCGCTGTGTAAACAAATATTGAGTAAATGAATTACTTGGTAATGAATTCTTAAAGTGAAAATTTCTAATAGATTTATTCAACCCCCCCCCCCCTTCTAGATCACTTGTGTGCCTCTGGGAACTAACAGATATAACTGCTATGATTGGTTTTCTTGATAAATGGCTATCTTCAATACAGTCTAAACTCAACTAAGAAGTTTTACAAATCTTTAAGAGGAGTTTTCAAACTAATATTCCGCTGTGCAAACTAATCCTGATTAAATGAACTATTTGGTAATATTATTTAATTTAAGTAAAAAGTTTTTAAGAGATCTATTCAACCCCCCTCTTCTAGATCACTTGTGTGCCTCTGGTAATTAACAAATAATAATAATAATAATAATAATAATAATAATAATAATAATAATAAAATAAAATAAAAAATAGTAATAATAATAATAATAAAAATAATAATATTAATAATAATAGTTGTAATTATAATAATATTAGTAATAATAATGACAATAATAATTATAATAATAGTAATAATAATAATAATTATTTTTATTATAATAATAATAATTATAATAATAATAATAATAACAATACTAATAATAATAACAATACTAATACTAATAATAATAATGGTAATAATAATAATAATAATTATTTTACAGTAATAATAATAATAATAATAATAATAATAATAATAATAATAATAATAATAAATAAATAAATAAATAAATAAATAAGAATTACGTGTAAACAATATGGGTTACCCTTTTAGCATTGACGCATTTTCCTATTTTTCGGGTATTACGGTCGTTATGTTTTCACATGCAAATTGATTTGAGTAGGAAATCACAAGGACGGTTCAGATTCATTCCAATTGATTTTTAAGTTATTTTAGGTTGCAAAGAGTATTTAGGTAATAGAGTATTTTTGGAATTTTAATTTTCGCCGTGACTTCAGGCACAGACAATTACGTGTCATCTTTTTGGTGTTTTTTGCTAGCTATATCGAGAGTAACTATTGTAGTAGGTTCTGACTCATGGTATGATAATCTTTTGTTCAATTTCAAGAAAAAATATAGAGAAAAAAATGTTATGGTGATGCGATTTAGTTGATGTTATGACAATACTTTTTTGTTTGGACTTAGGGGGCTCATTTTATACTTTTTGGTATATATGCAAAAGTCTTTCTATTGGATTTTTACAAATTTTTTTCCTCATTGAATCCCACCAAATGGCTTGCAGTACTACCCTTTTTCCATAGAAAATATTATTAATGGATCATATTGATCGATGGTTAGAGATATTTGAGGCAAATAAATGCTTCCAAACTTCTCATTCTGTTTTGTCAATAGAGAAAATGTGTGTGGGATACCCGAAAACACTATATTACACCAATTTGAGCTCGCTATCGTCAATTAATTAATTGCTCAAACATGTCAACAACTAATTTTAAGTTAGGAATGAGTAGCACACTAATGTTTGCCTAAAAAAGAAACTATGATTGGATTAAGTATCAATTTTTTTGTATTAATAGTTGGACTCTCAGTTCTATTATGGAACTGAGAGTCCACAACAATTTTAGATTTTTCAATCTAAAAATATTAGATATAATACTCAACTATTATATTAGTTGCACCATACCTTCAGGCACATGTTATCCCTAGTCATAAATATTTCACTTGACTCAAATATTTGTCATCATTCCAGTCACTCTTCCAATGTTAATAGATTAGTTCGCTTGCTTTTTTATCTGAAAAATACATCAAGACTTGTTAGTAATGTGTGTGTGTGTGTGTGTGTATATGTGTGTGTGTGTGTGTGTCTATATATATATATATATATATATATATATATATATATATATAACGGATTTAAAACGTATTTTTTTAAAATAATATATCTTTATTAAAATAATATCGTTTTGAATATTTTTTTTAAAAAAATAATATTAAAAGAAGATGTGACATAATATAATATTTCACGATTTCACTTATTTTTCTTTTATTTACCAAAAATATCATAAAAAAATCTTTAAAAACAATGTCGTTTGATAAAGATATGTTACTTAAGTAGGTATACTATTTAAAAGATATGTTTTTGAACCGACCTCAATTAACTATATAATCTACTTATATTTATTTTAAATAAATAAGCGGCTATTCTGAGATATTATTACATGTGGTTGAAATTAAATTCAACATGTTATGAATTTGGCTAAAATTAGTACCTTCTTTTAAAGTTTGACCAACTATTTGATGCCCACTACATATGCATACTACAAGAAATGCTCTTGGTGAGCCATACAATTCATTTAAATGTGTGTATATATATATATATATATATATATATACAACTGCTCAATGAATACAGAAGTGGAGGATTATAAATATTCAGAGCTAATGTGACCACCGATTCTTCGTCATAAGAAAATACTCCATTTTCTCGACAAAAAGAATTTTATTTGAATTTACTCTTAATTAATTGTGATATTTTAAAATTAAAATTTTATTTTATTTAAAAAAAATAATTTAATAATATTAATTATTACATTAATTAAAATTAAGAAAAAAGAATATATGACTTGTCACAATCAAATTTAATTATAAATTATGAATAAAATGACATAATATTTAATTATAAAATAATAAAATAGGTGTATTATCATTAATGAAAATAATGAAATTTGCAAAAATATCATTATTTAAGTGTATATATAGTTAAGTTTAAAATTTCACGAATCGAATAAAATAAGTATCACATGAAAAAATCTTTGAGAGAAGGAACAAGTACATACAATTGAACACACCACACCAACTGTATAAACTGTTATTCCGTAAGCAAAGCCCACAACAAATTCTTTTCAAATCTACACAGAGAATGGTAATGGAGAAAACTTTCACTCTGATCCAAACAGTGGCCACCGCAGGCGTATTCTCTGCCGTTTCCTTTTGGTAATTGGTTCCTCTTTTCCTCCAAGTGTTTTAGGTTTTAGGGTTTTCTTTTTTTTGCTTGCATTTGCATTTCATCACCGAAAAATTTCAGCTGGAAATGTGTTGATTGTTGGTGTTGTTTCTTAGGTACGGCTTCATGTTCGGTAGAGAATCTGCTCGCAAAGATCTCGGCGATTTAATCGACACCCTTCGCCGCAACAATCCCGATTCCTCCTCTTCCTCACATCCATAAATTGGTAAAATCCCCCCCCCCCCCCCTCTTTGCTCTCTCTCTCTCTCTCTCTCTCTCTCCATATATATTTATATATGCATTTGTGAAAATTAAAATTCTGGGTTGTAAATATTGGACCAACATTTTGTGACCTTGTTTAAGTAACTAATTAAGTAATTGTTTACTTGCTTAGTTCAGAGATTCATTTTGACTATTTTTTGTGTGGTCAATTTGTGAACTAAAATTCAAAATCCATACGAAAATTTAAAATTTTAGTACAGACAATTATAATTGCTAAAACCAACTAAAAGTGTCATATTTGTTGTCTTCTAAACTTAAACAGATTCATATCAATTTTTGAATTTGTAAGATTGACTTCATAAAGTTTAATGTATCTCTAATTTTGGAATGGAGGTAGTATTAGTTAAAAAAACTCCTTGCGGCCCAATATAGTTGTCGCCATCTAGGACTTTGTGCAGAGTTCTAAAAATAACCCTTTAATAGACTTCATTCCAAATTTCTCAATTTTTAAAAAAAGGGTAGATTGGAAAGGATTCAAAAAGGTAAAAAGACAACTAATTTGGCCAGAAGGAAAAACTCATTATATTAAATGTTCATCTGGTACTCAGTTTCGAATTTAATTTGCAAAACTTAAATTCAAATCTTGAGCATTTGTGTCTAAATATAGCATGTGGAGGTGCTTGGAATATGGACTGCTCCATCGAGTTGCCCGTGGGAAATTGGTTTTTCTTTGCTTCATTGAACCATGAAGATTCTAGTGCTGGAGGTATGCGGATCCTGATTGAAATTCTTTTGAAGCAATTTCGCAGTGTATTTTTGTTTTGTTTTGTTATCCTTCCTTGCACTAGATTTTACTTCAGAAGATAATTTTGAATTCTTGACTTGTTGAATTCCTTTACATAATGATGGTGGTGTCTTTTGTTGGGAAAGAAATATTGGAAGAAAGTGGCTTCTTATATTCTTTGGTGTGTATGTGACAGGCTTGGCCTAATATCGAGTTACTACTTTGATGTTGGTGTCATGACCATTCTATTGGGGATAATAATTGGGGAATGCAGTGTGATTGTGGTAATAGTTTTATGTAAGAACGTTCATTATTAATTACCTACCATATAAAGTCTTGATACAAGTATGAATCAATTACAAGGGTTTTATCATTTACGTGGGTTAGAACCCATGTCAAGCGATGTCTCTTTTGGCTCTTTCATTCTTTACCCAATTTTAACTCTCTCCCTTGTTAGTTTATTTAATGATCTCTTCATAGGATCCAGTTTCTGTCTGGGTTTGTTTTTATGTACTCTGGTATGTTACATGTGAGAAATTGCAACATTGTTGTGCTACCATTAAATGAGAGCAGGGAGTCTCCGCAGCCATATAACTTCCATTTGACTTTTTCTAGTACCTAAGCATAGCTCATCTAGTAGTCTCATCGGAGTTCTGATACTTTCCTACATGTGTAGTAGCCTAGTAGTAGATGTTATTGTTCATCTCGTCATATTTTGACATCGAATGCATAGGACCTATTCACATGACATAGCAAACAATTTATCTTGACCTTGCTTAAATTATTTGATTATTTCAGTATAAGCCTGGCAAAAAAGGGATTTGGTTATTTGGAGTAAATGGAAGGAATTGGACAAGTACATATAACCCTTCAGTGCATTTAGTACTCTGCCATTTCATCTTAAAGAGAGAAATAATACTGGAGGTTGGACATGCACTTTCTTAGGCTCTTAGTAGTAGGGGTTCACCCAATCATTTTATACAGCATTTAATTTGTCAAGGTGTAGCTTAATTACATAAAATTTATCAAAACATATACATTCCAGAATAGCAATCTGGGGGGTGTGTGATAATCTTTGACCACTACTTAATAGAAATAAAAATTCTTCGGCAGAGAAAGGGAATGTAAATAACATTTGTCAAACACGCTTAATTGTATCGAGAACGCTTTTTGGGTCAGTGCACTCTGGCTAGCTTTTTGAATCAGTATAGCCACTTAATTACAAACTTACAATGTTCTAAAAGGCGCAGGAGGGGGGACTAGACGGTTTTTATTTATTTATTATTTTAAGTCAATTTTAATATTTTATTTATATTTATCTAAACAAAATAATAATATAAAATAAAATAATGTATAATAAAGGTCTTTGCTTAAAGTTTAAATACATTCAAATTATCAATGTCAATGTTCTAATACAAATATGTAATAGTTTAAAGTTTAAACATAAATAAATAATCAAAAATACAAATTAATAGTTTTTATTTTTATATCTTTAACTCTCTTTTTTCTCTATATTCTTCTAAGATAATGTCTTCATTGGACTTATATTCAAACTCAGACGTCGTTTTATAACATAATTATTAAAATAAAAATTTACAATTTTAATTTTTTCGTCTTGGCACTGCTTTGCCCGTTTAATTTATTGGAGGAATTTTTCGGCCTTGGGCCTAGACCCCCGGGGGGGGGGGGGGGAAAGACCCGGGGGGGGGGGGGGGGGGGGGGGGCTATCCATTATTGTTTTAAGTGTATCCCGTATATTTTATACATGGAACAAAATATATTATTCATTTATGCAAATATTGCAAATGATACTCTTTTTGTTCGACGTATGGAGTGGTTAATTATTATTTTTTATCTAACATCTTTATTACTATTAATGTAATTTGGATAATTATTAACTTTGAATGTTTTTATTTATTTATTACATTTGAAATACATATAGTATAGATTATTGTTATCATATTTAAATTAATATGTTTAGATAATTAAAACTTTATATTAATAGCATTAAAATTGTAAATTATCAAACATACTTGTTTAAAATAATTTATATGGTTGAAATGAGAAAATCCAAAATAATAAGTTTTTTTTTATTTAGTGTTAATTGAAACAAAAACTCTATTAAGTTCATTCAAATACGCTTAACATTTAAAATTTTTCATTTAGTTTTATCAAATAGGCCTATGTATCTATAATTACTAGATAAACTGGTTCAAAATACTTAATAAGGTTAAAATTGGAACAAAAAGGCAATCTATGGACAACTCAGAAACAGATGAACAAGTTTTTGGGCAAGTTTAGTTCCAAAACAAAGCTGCTTTAGAAAATCAACCTGATCATACTCCATCTCGAAGTTGATCTTTGTTGATAGCTGAACCTGAGGCTGAGACTACATTAATTGAGGTTAAGGCAAATCTTAATGATTAACAAGGTTTCTAGCAAGGAGGATTTGGCAACTAAGGAATATAATAAGGGGCTGATCCAATCCAAGTTTATAACAAGGCCATAGTATCGAACAAGTAGGGTTTCATGGATTGGGTTCAAGCTAAGGAGAAGAGTAAGGTAAGGAGAGCACGGAAGCCCAAGAACAGCTCCAGACGACGTAGTCCTTAATTCGACACAACAGCAGTCGAACAAATTAACAAGATGGTGGCAATTAAAAGGCTGATTAGTTCGCTCCAACAAGGAATAGAGAGTGCAATAATTCTAACAGCCCAACCATGCCTCAAGCTCGGCAACATTGGCTATTCTAATTCCAGCCTAGTTCGGCAATAATAAAACCCAAAAAGAATTAAGCATGAGTGGCCCAAAAACTAGAGGATTGGGCAGCTTGGAACAAGATCAATTCGGCTTTGACATAGCAGCAGGTTTTGGTCCAAGCAAGAGCTCCAATTCGGCATCAAGGACAGCCCATAAATTAAGAATTTCGGCAGCCCAATTGAAGCTAACATTCTGTCCAAAATCGCAGCTTAATTCAAGGATGGAATAGAAGATTGCATAGATGATTTTGTTTCCTAAAATAAGGACAACTGCAAGTATTGAATGGAAGTTTGCTTGGTTGAGTTATTTCCTTGATTCAAGCCAAGAGAGCAGCTGGACTCGAGTTAGGAATCCAGCCTAATTCGGCAGTCCATGAAAACACACACACGATAGATTTTTGAAACCCAAAAGAATAGCAGTTCGGAGGTGGTAGTACACGACACGACAGCCTACTTAGATTTTAAGGAGTTGATTTGCGTAGAGATTTTGTTCCCTAAAAGTTTAGGCAGTTTGCATTGTACTTAGTTTCTTTTTGTTTTAGGTAATATATCATGATTATAAGGGAAGTGTTACAAAAGCAGCAAATGAGGTTGTCAAAGAAGTACAGGATACTAATATGACCAACATGGAAGACGACATCAATTTCAATATAACAAATGCAGAACATAAAGAAGATAAACATATTGCGTTAGTGGAAGAAATAGAGACTAAAGAGCAGGAAGAGGCATTCAAGGATGTGGGCCATGAAGAGGATGAATTGAAAGACATCATAATGCTACACGGGCTGTGGAAATCCAGAAGATCCATTAGGGAGCCCAATTGGCTGGATGGGTTTGTTAAAGCAAAAAGAACAAGTCCAAGAGAAGAGGGTAGTTAGTAGAAATATAACACCTGTCCTTTGATCTAAGAGTCGATATGCAACAGAGAATAAATGAGCTGGATGGTTAAGATCATATCATATATTTTAGTGCCTAGCTATTGTTAAATATCTGTTATTGTAAGGGACGAAGCATATGAAGATACAAAAAAACTTGTTTCCCAATCTTTCTTCTTCTCTTGTCTCTCTTTCTCTACTTTTCTATTGCTGCAATTGGTGTTTTCATTGAGAGGAACTATGGTTGATTCCTCTCGATTAAAGCAGCTCTTTGAGCAGTTTACCCAACAATTCACTTAGACCTTCACTCAACAGTTTAAATAGACTCTTACAGCTGTGATGTAGGAGCAAAGGAAAATCATCAGAACTGAGGCAAGGGGTGAAACCCAAGCTGATCATGTTGTTATTGAAAACAGATGTGAAGGAGTTGGGCTTAGAAATGAAGAATATCTGAGGAATACGAAGGTGGATTTTTCGAGGTTTGAGAGTGGAGACCCGACTGAGTGGGTTTACAAGGTAAACAAGTACTTTGAGTACCATAGGATTGCTGAGATCGATAAATTGTCCCTTGTTGCCTTACATTTGGATGGAGCTGCATCCAGTTAGTTCCAACGGATGGAAACCAACAATCAAATCAGATCCTGGGCTAATTTTAATTTTCAGATTCATACAAGGTTTGGCCCTTCACCTTATGAAGATCCTAATACTCAGTTAGCTAAACTGACTCAAACTAGCTCGGTTGCAGACTATGAGGTACGATTTCAAAAAATTTCAAATAAAATTCCAGGTTTGCCTTAGTCATTTCTAAAGGGTTGTTACCTTAGAGGTTTGAGAGGGGATATTCAATGTGAAGTGATAGGAGCACAACCTTATAACCTACAACATGCCATAGGTTTATCTAAATTGTATGAAGGCAAGTTAGGGCATGGCAGAACCTCGAACTTTCAGCCTAGAATGCACCAGAATACCACCTCTATTTTAGGCCCCAGACCTAATTCAACAGCCCAATATTCACCCAATCTTAAGAATGTTATTTTTCCCTTTGTACCATAAACAATTGGGGATAAAACAATTACACCACCCTCTGCTTACCATAAGTTACTTGTGAAAAGACTCTCGATCGCAGAAAGGCAACAAAAAATAGAAAAAGGGCTATGTTATAATTGTGATGAAGTTTGGCAGAAAGGACACAAGTGTAATGGACAAATGTCCTTACTATTATTGGAAGGGGTGGTTCCTGAAGGTCTTGAAGGGTTGGAACAGTGGATCGGGACAGAAAGCGTAAATGATGAGGTGGGTGAAGGGCTGGAGTTGGTGAATCAGAAAGGCAATCTGTATGCTCTCATAGGTAATCCTAACATCAAGTGTTTAAGGATGCAATGTGACATTAAAGGAAATGGCCTACAAATTTTACTAGATGGTGGAAGCAGTCATAATTTCATCCAATCAAGAGTGGCAAAATATCTTGGGCTGGATGTCACCCCATCACCACAATTTTCAGTAATTGTAGGAGATGGTGAAGTAACGAGATGTGAAGGACACTGTAAACAAGTATCACTTGATATATAGGGCCACAATTTCACCACTGATTTTTATATTATTGACTTATATGGGACTGGTGTAATTTTGGGGGTAGTATGGCAAGAGAGTTTTGGAGAACTCAGGATCAATTACAAACAATCTTACATCAAGTTTACATATAAAGGGAAGGAGATATGCTTCCAGGGGGCTTAAACTAACATTGAACTTGAGTTTGTTTCTGCTACACATTTACATCAGTTGATGTGAAAAGATGAAATAACACAATGTTATATGCTTTATCTGATACCTACCCCTAACACAGGTTGCACCACTGTCATTCCTCAATCAAGTCTGTGTTCCCTTCAATCCAACTCAGAAAAGAGTACATCCTATAACCCTAATTCAACCATAATACATTATATTCTAGAGATTGCTTAGTTGCTATCCCAATATGTAGACATCTTTATTGAACCAAGAGGACTATCGCCTAAAAGGACCTTTGATCACCACATCCATATGGAACCTTATGCCAAACCTGTAAATGTTAAACCATACAGATATCCCCATTTCCAAAAGAGTGAAATAGAACAGGTGCAAGAAATGCTTCAGTCTGGCATAATTCAACCCAGTACCAGCCCCTATAGCTCTCCAGTTCTTCTGGTAAAAAAGAAAGATGGCACTTGGAGACTTTGTGTGGATTATAGAGCTTTAAATACTCTCCCTTTGAAGGATAGGTTTCCGATACCTACTGTTGATGAATTATTAGATGAGTTGAATGGGGCTAATTTTTTTTTCTAAAATAGATTTACAATCTGAGTATCATCAAGTTAGGATGGCTGATGAGGATGTGCATAAAATAGCTTTTCAAACTCATTTTTGGCATTATGAGTTTCTTGCAATGCCATTTGGGCTCTCAAATGCCCTATCTACATTTCAAAAAACTATGAACACCCTGTTTCAACCATTCATGAGGAAATTTGTTATCATATTCTTTGATGATATACTAGTTTATAGCTAGGACTTACACTCACATGTGCAACATCTACAGAGGGTATTGGCATACCTCAAAGAAAATGCATTGTATGCCAAATTTTTAAAATGCAAATTCACAGCACAAACTATTGATTACTTGGGGCATGTGATTACACATTTGGGAGTACAACCTGATGAAAGTAAAATTGAGGCTATGATTTCATGGCCTACACCAACAAATATAAACCAACTCAGAGGATTTCTAGGTTTGACGAGGTATTAGAGAAAGTTTGTAAACGGATATGCCACCATAACAGCACCTCTAATGGACCTTCTTAAGGTGGATGCCTTCAAGTGGTCTGATGCAGCTGACTTTGCTTTTCAATAGTTAAAGAGAGCTTTTACCAGGGCACTTATCCTAGCCTTACCTGATTTCTCAAAGCCATTCATGTTAGAAACCGATGCTTCCTTGTTTGTTGTTGGAGCTATTTTAACCCAAAAATGGCATCTTATAGCATACTTCAACATAAAGCTTTGCCCAAGAATGCAGAAAGCATCCACTTATGTGAGATAATTATATGCAATCACTACAGCTGTAGCGAAATGGAGGCATTACTTGGTTGGAGCCAAATTTTTTATCTATACTGATCATTAGAGTTTGAGAAGCTTAATGCAACAGGTAATTCAAAGCCCATAACAACAGTATTATCTGACCAAATTACTAGGCTATGATTATGAGATTTTATACAAACCAGGGAAAGGTAATACTGTAGAAGATGCTTTATCTCGAAAACCTGAGAATACCCCAGACAGTACACTTCTCGCAATATCTAGGCCAGAAGTACTTCTCATTGAAGAAATTCAGACAGAATAATCTGCAACACCAGAACTCTCTAATATTAATTTCATGGATTGCAATTTTGGGTGAAAAAAAAAGAATGGTGTGGTGTTGTATAAGGACAAGATATACATCCCTAATTAGTCTCTTTTAAAGCCTACCATTCTCAAGGAATTTCACAACTCACCTGAAGGAGGCCATTGGGGTAGCCATACAACATTTATGAGGATATCTGCAACTTTTTATTGGGCGAACATGAGGAAAGATGTAGAAACATATGTGAAGTTTTGCACCATATGTCAGCAAGTGAAAGCCCTTAACATCAGCCCTTATAGATTGCTACAACCATTAAATATTCCTAACCAAATTTGGGAAGAACTCAGTATGGACCTCATTACTCACCTACCCGCCTCTCAAGGATTTACTTGCATATTTGTCGTGGTTGATAGACTCTCTAAAGCAACACATTTTGGTGCTCTGCCTGCAAACTGCACCGCTTCAAAGGTTGCTCAATTATTTTGGGAAATAGTCGGTAAGTTACATGGCATTCCCAAATCAATTGTTAGTGATAGAGATGTTGTTTTCATTTCTAAGTTCTGGAAAGAGTTGTTTCAGCTGCAAGGAACTACATTGAAATTATCTTTTTCATACCATCTCCAAACGGATGGGCAATCTGATATTGTCAATAAATGTTTGGAACAATACCTTAGATGTTTTGTATCTGAAGAATCTCATCAGTGGCACAAGTTTTTGGGATTAGCTGAATGGTCCTACAACTCCTCATACCACACTTATCTAAACAAATCTCCATTTGAGGTTGTCTACGGTAGATCACCACCAGTTCTAGCTAACTACATTCCTGGTACTGCACAGATAGAGGGTGTGGATGTGTCTCTTCAAACAAGAAATGCCAAATTGCAAGTGCTGAAGAAAACTTTAGACGCAGCTCAAGCAAGATTGAAAACCCAGGCAGATAAAAAAAGGAATAACTTTTCCTTCTCTGTAGGGGAGTTAGTGTTGGTTAAATTACAACCCTATAGACAAAAAAAATGTGGTTCCCAGATCATCTCAAAATCTTAACAAGAGATATTTTGGTCCATACAAAATTGTGGAAAGAATTGGGAAGGTGGCTTACAAATTATAGCTTCCAGACTCTTCGAAGGTTCACCCTGTTTTCCACATATCTTTGTTAAAGAGATTTAATGGCATTAACCAACCACAACCCTTACCCTTACCAGTGGGAACCTACAATAATCAACCTTTGATTCAGCCTGTTGCAATCCTTGATTACAGAAAAAAGAAAGTACAACAACATTAGATTCCACAGTTGCTAATACAATGGGATGGACTACCTTTGGAAGAAGCTTCTAGGTTAGATTACACCACATTCTCTACTCTATACCCTGACTTTCACCTTGACGACAAGGTGTCCTTTAAAGGGGTGGGCATTATTACAAAAGCAGCAAATGAGGTTGTCAAAGAAGTACAGGATACTAATATGACCAACATGGAAGACGACATCAATTTCAATATAAAAAATGCAGAACATAAAGAAGAGAAATAGTGTAACGTCCCTAAAATTCAGCTCCAATAACCCTGGATCTGGTCCGTTAAAAGTAACCTCAATCCTGAGTTTAAACTAATTATATTTGACTTATAAACCACAAGCAAATACAATTATTACTATATACCAGGTATTAAACCTTAAATCGGTAAAATTTTCAATATCATTCTATCCTAGAATCGAAATCTTGAAATATTTTTATTACACTTCCTAATCATATGAATAATGATTTAGCATTCCAACCTGTCACCCTTATACATAAAGGACAACATCTGAAAATGATTTAAAATAATCTATATATGTTCTTTTAATATTTCAGTTTGTTAATCTATAGCACATTTAAGACATAAAATCCTTCACAAGTAATACCCGCAGAGATAATTTATTATATCACAGGGTTTTACTATAACAACACCTACTCTTCGATCTTGATGACTCGTTAGTCAGTCTTTATCTTCGCCTCTACCAGAGAAATCAGCTTCCTCAAGCTTTTCTGTAATATTTTGTTTTAAGCAAGGGTGAACACGACGGCTCAGTAAGTCTAACAGTTTCACATAACATATAAACATATTTCATCATGCCTCATGCATCTCATGCTTTGCAATGACTACATATCTCTTGCATATCATGCTTTGTATTTACTCTATGATTCACGCTATTCATGCATGTTATTTAAAATTTCATACAGTTCAATATATATAGAACAATCAACTTAGTCATCTACTGTATATTAACAGTTTATTTCAACTTGTATCACAAAAGCACATTACCACATTATTGCACATAATAACATATGCTCACATAATAATTTTATAGTATTCTAATTCAGGCACATAATGCAACATGTTTTGAAAAACTTGCCTGGACTTGTATAACCAGCTTACGCTAATCTTTCACGTTCCTTGCATCACCCATACAATATGTGAGATCAACGGTGCAAAATATCAGTCACAGTTTGACTCAATACTACATCTTTAAAGATATTTATTTCTTCTTATCGCCCCCTTTTAAATTAATAGGGTTAATTTCATATTTTAGTCTCTCGTTGACTTGACTCAGTGTTTCATATTCAACACCGTAAATTTTTTGTACAAACTATGCAGTTTTGACATTTATTAATGTTACTGCATTAATGCCTGGACCTTATTTTTGTTTAGGTCGAATAACTAATTAGTCACTAATGGACCATACCCTTGGTTTAACTTAATCATATCATTTAACTCGATAATTTATCATAATATTACCTGCCTTGGATAATATTTTAAACTCTTACTATTAATTAGTAATAGCTTATAATGTTATTTAATTGTTAAATAACACTATAAATAATCATTACTATTATTAATTTATTTTTAATAATAGTTTACCTTAATCATTATTATTAATCTTTTAATAATAATTTAATTGCTTGCTAGTATTATTACCCTTGAATAATATTTTAATTGACTTCTCATTATTATTAATGATTTTAATAATAATTTAATTGTTCATCAATATTATTAACCATTTAGTAATATTTGAAATCATCACGTATCATTAGTAATTATTTAATAATGATTCAACCCTTAACTATTATTATTCAATAGTTAATTACTTGTTAAACAATATTATTAATTCTTTAATAATATTTTAAATCTTTATTTATCATTATTATTTATTTAATAATGATTTAACTCTTAACTATTATTATTTAATAGTTAATTAAATGCTAAATAATATTATTAATTTTTTAATAATATTTTAAATTAATTACATATCATTATTAATTATTGAGTAATGATTTAATTCTTAACTATTATCATTTAATAGTTAATCATTAATATTATCAATATATTTTAATTACTTAATAATCTTCTTCCGATTAAGTAATAATTTATTCCACTTAATTACCATTTAATTATTATTTAATATGAATTCAATATTAATTAATTAATTAATTATCCGTACTCATTATTTAATCTTAATTAAATAATAAATAATTATACTATTAACTCTAACCTCCTTTGATTACTATTTAATATATTAAATAGTAAGCAATTAACCCTATTTAATTATTATTTAATGTTAATTAAATAATAATTAATTAATTATCTTTATTCATTATTGGTGTGATGTCGCAAGCACCCAAAAATAAAATCTTACTTTGGAAAAATAAATATGTAGTAGTGCAAGTAAGAGTCGATCCCACAGAGAATGATTATTTAATTTTATGTTTTTGCAAACAAAAATTGGGGGGTTTTCGAATCAAAGAAATAGTTTAAATAACATTAACTAAAATAATTATGCAAGTAATTTAATGAAATAAATGAGAAGAAAAAGCATTGGTTTAAGTTAATATCCACCATTAAGAATTTACAACTGATCACTGATGCAAGAATAACTCAATTCATATTTTGAACATTCACCGTAGAAATAACTACTCGCAGGTGGAATAATTTTTCTCCTCTCTCCTTAATTTTAGATAAGTAGAGCCACTTGGTCTAAATACACTTACTAATAAACAACCTCCGACACTTGCTAAAGATTTAATTTAATAGCAGCATAAAGAATTAGAGAGATCGTTGAACTAAACAACACAAGCCACTTGTTTGCATTTAATTTAGATGAATATTCTTCCTAAGATAAAATAATCTTTTGATCTGCAAAACAATTATTAAACTTAGTTGCTTCACAAATAGCAGTAGATTAATATGAATAATAAACTAGTAGCGCTCCTAGCAATTAAACAAATCAATCATAAAATTAAGCATAAAAGAATATTCAATAATCAAAATATAAATTGAACAATTAAAATAAATTAGGTCTCAGAGTGTATAAATCTTGATGGCTTCAATCACTTAAACCAAGAAAAATAATTTAGCTACTCATAATTGTAGAGAACACTAAAGAATAGAAGAGAGAATTTTTATTCTAATGAGAGTTGTATATTACATTGTGTGTCAAACACTCTATTTATAGGCTCTATAATCCTCCTAACCCTAGTAGGAAGTACACTTTCCAAACCCTAATAAGATTTAAAATACAAATAAAAATAAAAGAAAACTAAAATAATTATTATCTTAACCCTAATTGGAATTAAAATCCAATTTGGAATAAAAAAGTAGCAAAAATTTGCGAATATTTCCGTTTTGGCCAATTTTCGCGCAAACAAACACGACCTTCACTCCCTTGACCCGATCAACGCGCACCAGTCGCGCATTGCACGGCACCCTGAAGCCTAAACGACGTCGTTTCGTTTGCTTTCTTGCTGCTGTTCCGCATACCGCGCATTGCGCGGGCTACTTTCCTTTAGACCGCCAAACGAAGTCGTTTGCTCCTTACCTGCTGTTGATATTTTCGCGCGCATTGCGTGGCTGCCATATGCTGAAATTACTATTCTGCCATCGTGCTGCTTAATTACCAAAATGCCATCAGATCTTTGCAAAATTTACGAAATTGCCCCCAAAGATTATTTTTCCTACAAAATGAAATATAAAATAATTAAAAATAATATAAAAATACTAAAAATCCTAAAAACACATAATAATAAATAAAACTCCTAAAATAGTAAAAAATAAATAAAAGCACATAAATAAAAAGAAATATAAAAATACTATAAAATTACCTAAATTAACATAAATGAACTAAAATCCTATAAAATCCGATTAAAACCAAAATGAGCTAAATAATTAAACATTTAAGCACACAATAAATATAAAAACTAAATATTAAGGAATAAAAATCTCGTATAATTTAACCCTATCAATTATTTACTCTGAACTAAATAATAAATAATTAGTTTAAACACTTTCTCATAATTTAATTACTATTTAATATCAACTAAATAATAATTACTTAGTTACTTCATTTATTTACTATTTAATTATCAATTAAATAATAAATAATTATTTTCCGTCATTAAATAATATGATATAGTTTAAATATCACACTTATTATTTAATAATAATTTAATAACAATTTTCTTCAATTATTAGTCAATTAACATCCAACTAGTGTACATTATCACCTCAAAAAGTATTAAAAAAATACTTTTTTCTTCATTTAACCTTACTTACTATTTAATACAACTTGAATAATAAGTAAGTAGGGTGATTAACATTTTTCCAGCATTTAAAAATACTTTAAACAATTTTTCATATAATTAGTTAGCTTTAATCATTTAATAATTATAGAAATTACCAAATTACATACTAAAAATACAAACTAAAATTTATAAAATAGTACATGAAATTCCAAGCAACTTTTCAGTTTGGGCCTTCACCGAAACCAGCCGAAAAAGTGGTGAATCGGTCGCCGGAACGGAATGTTCCGACCGGTTCACCAAAGAAAAACCGGCAGTAGGTTTTTAATGTTTTCAGATTCTGTCCAGTTTTGGGGTCCTTCACTAAAACTTTAATAACTTAAGTTCTATAACTCCGATTAAGCTCTACTTTATATTGTTGGACTCGTGACTTCCCGAACTATAATTTTCCCTTATTGGATTAGTTTTTTGGACACAATTTGACCACTGAAAACAGCCTAAAACCGGACTGTTCACGCAAAACTTTCGATAGTGGAGTGTTTGAGTAGAAAAATCATATCTCACTCGTTTGAAATCGGATTTTAGTCATTCAAGTTGGAGACTTTACATAACTTCAAGATCTAGCATAAAAAATTGACGGATTATGATTTTGACTTACGGATCATGAACAGTAATTCCGAGAATGAGATTACTCAATTTTTAGTTTTTCGGTAAACATCATTTTACAACTTTTGCTAAGTTTTTCCACATAAATGCTTATAAGCCAAAATTTGGTGTCGCAAGCACTCAAAAATAAAATCTTACTTTGAAAAAATAAATATATAGTAGTGCAAGTAAGAGTCGATCCCACAGAGAATGATTAATTTAATTTTATGTTTTCACAAACAAAAATTGGGGGTTTTTTGAATCAAAGAAATAATTTAAATAAAACTAACTAAAATAAATATGTAAGTAATAAATAAGAAGAAAAAGTCTTTGTTTAAGTTAATATCCACCATCAAGAATTTATAACTGATCATTGATGCAAGAATAACTCAATTTATATCTTGAACATTCACCGTAAAAAGAACTACTCGCAAGTGGAATAATTTTTCTCCTCCCTCCTTAATTTTAGATAAGTAGAGCCACGTGCTCTAAATATCCTTACTACTAAACAACCTCCAGCACGTGCTAAAGATTTAATTTAATAGCAGCTTTAAGAATTAGAGAGATCGTTGAACTAAACAACACAAGCCACACGTTTGCATTTAATTTAGATGAATATTCTTTCTAAGATAAAATAATCTTTTGATCTGAAAAATAATTATTAAACTTAATTGCTTCACAAATAGCAGTAGATTAATATGAATAATAAACTAGTAGGCCTCATAGCAATTAAACAAATCAATCATAAAATTAAGTACAGAAAAATATTCAATACTCAAAATATAAATTGAACAATTAAAATAAATTAGATTTCACAGTGTATAAATCTTGATGGCTTCAATCACTTAAACCAAGAAAAATAATTTAGCTACTCATAATTGTAGAGAACACTAAAGAATAGAAAAGAGAATTTTTATTCTAACGAGAGTTGTGTTTTACATTGTGTGTCAAGCCCTCTATTTATAGGCTCCAAAAACCCCATAACTTGTCTAAACCCTAATAGGATTTACAATTAAAAATAAAAAAAAATAAAATAATTATTATCCTAACCCTAATTGGAAGTCTAAATAAAATATTAAAAATAAAATAAAGAATTATTGCTTCCTTTTCCAAATTAAAATTGGACTTTTATTCTACTGATTTGTTGTATTGCAGTGTAGGAAATCCAAAATAAGGAAGGAAAAGGAAAAGCCACGCGGAGAGAGAGAGAGATTGCCAGCCGCCAGCCGCCATTCTTTTTTTTTTTCCCCGTTGACGCGTGTAATACACGCGCCTGATCTTTTTCCTGGTGTTCGCGCATTGCGCGAATGCTGCTGTCCAGCTAAATACAAAACGACGTTGTTCCATCCAAGCGGCAGAATCCCGCGCGCATTGTGCGATAGCTTTTTCGAATAATTATGGTAATGCCACCGGTCGCCAACATCAGCTTAATTACCATTTTGCCACTCAGCCTTGCTAAATTACATTTTTGCCATCCGATTTTTGCAGATTTTACGAAATTGCCCTCAAAGCTTATTTTTTCTACAAAATAAAATATAAAATAATTAAAAATAAATAAAAATAATATAAAAGTACTAAAAATAATTGTTGAATGTTGTTTGATTTGATGATGATGACTGTTGTGCAAAAAGGACTGGGCTAAATGTGCTTATGTGGTTATTTGACAATGTGATTTTATAATGTGCTTAATTGATTATGTGTTAGATACTCGGAAAGTGTTTATGTGCTTAATTGATTATGTGCTTAGATACTCTGAAAGTGCTTATGTGCTTACATGATTGAGTGATATATAATGTATCTGAAAAAGTGCGTAGATGTTCTAAATCTAATTATGTGCTTACATTGTTGTGGGTGTATGATATATATTATCTTTCTTAAAAACTGTAAGATGCACACACTAGTATAGCACAAATATGATCTTGTTATAAACTGTCTGCTGCTTATTAAAGAGAATGAAAGTTATCGGAATAAAATGTTGTAAAGTCTTTTTTTTTAGTTATATGTGTACAAAGGACTTAGATTTTAAAGATCAGAAATGTTAGGTTGATCTTTCAATAGAAGTCACTCTGCATAAAAGATGTATGATATAAGCAGAGTAGCATAAGAATGAATCATTGATGTATTTGTGTATGTCAAAGTCTGTAAAAGTCCTTTCAATATGTAATGATGCAATAATGTAAGAAATGACTTGGTTAGAAAAGATCAAATCTGTTAGGTTGATCAGTCTATACGATCGTAGAACGGACACTGCACGATTTTGTATAAATCGTAGAGTTAACTCTACGACTCCTTACCAGGATAACTCTACGAGTGACAGATATGCAACAAGTCTACAGGATATACAAGTAAAGTTAAAGAACTGTTCAAGTACAAATCGTAGAGCTGAACTCTACGATCGTCGAACAGACAGCCAAGCTAGCCTGCAGATAACGCTGAACCAGAGAAGAAATGTACTCTACGATACACACTCTCTAGCAAAATCGTAGAGTAAAATTGTTGAGAAAGCTTACAAGGATTGGAATGTATGCTGATAGAAGAGATCGTAGAGTGGAACAAAATGACAAGGCAATAACAGAAGATTGCTATACACATGGAACAATCGTTGAGTAGAATTAAAGGATGAAGCAACACAGACTACAACTCAACGATTCCACTAAGAAGCACTACAGTTAGCTAACTCTACGATTTGATCAAACCTACAAGATCGTAGAACGAAATCAAAGCAAAGCATTGCAAGCACAAACTCTACGATCTGACCAGAGCAACAAGGTCACAGAGTTAAAGAAAAGATCGTTCTAACTCAACGTTTCACTTGACATACCTCAAGTAACATTCATGAAGCTGAATTCGCAGAAACAAAGTAGACAGTCTATCACTCAACGAATTCATTAAGCAGGTCAAGGCAAATAGACTAAGAAAACGGATATATGGTGCAAGAGAAAAGGGAATACTCCTTCCCCAGTTTAAGGAAAGATTAAATGTTGTTGAGATACAGATGCATGTCAGAGTTGTAGTAGACGTTGTGCCTAAACGACTATAAGTCAGGACCCACTGCTCAGGAAAAGGGTGAATAAAGTCAGACCAATGGGACATCTCTGAATGCATCAGAACAGTTGGTTCTAAAAGTCAAGGAAGGTATTTATTGATAAATCAGAAGATTAATTAACAAAGGAAATAATACTCCTTGCTGAACAACTCTGGGAGTGCAACGGCTATAAAGTCAGAGAAAGCTGAGCTACAGGTCAATATATCAGAACATGTCAGAAAAGGGAAAAGCACTGACACAAGTGGCAAAAGAGTCAAGCATCGAAGATATTTAAGATCTGCACAAAGCCAAAGGAAACCAACGGGATTTATCTCAACGGTAAAATATGCTTAGAGATATAAAGGCATACATAACAAACAGAAGGGTGGGGGTTGGAACGGTTGTTGAAAAGTATACACGAGAGAGATAATAGACAACAACCGATTGTAGAGAAAAACAGAGAATGGTTATGCTAAAGAACTCTACGATCCATCAGAACACTAATACTGAATTGAGAGAGAAATAGAGATGTATAACTCTATTACAAGAGAAGTGTTCAGAGCTGCTAGGCACATGGAAGAGAGAAACTTAAACGCCAACTTGATACATACATGGTAGCCACTGAGTACCAAAAGGAAGGAGCATTACAGTCATCTCAGAAGCCCATCTCGAGAAGCAATAAACTGTCTATGATAAGAAGGAACAATTGAGTATCCAAAAGAAAGGAGCATCACAATCATCTCAGGAGTTCATCTCGAGAAGTTATCAAGTACCAAAGGAGCTGAAGTACAAAAGCCTAGCAGCACAATGGGTGATCACAAGATGATATTGAGCATATAAAGAAGTCAAGCATCATTGTTGAACTCAATATTATCCCAGGAATGATCACATCCTGCTACTGAGTGTTTAAAGACAATAGGACTTAATGTACAACTCAGTAGCAATTCCAACCTCTTTCAAATGATCAAGGAGCCAAGTCTATTGGACTTGAAGAGGGCAGTTGTCCTTGTCATAGTGACTAAAGGAGCCAAGTCTGCTGGACTTGAAGAGGGCAGTAATGTCCTTGTCTTTGTGACTAAACTAACCAAACCTGCTGGGTTTGAAGGGTTCTCAGTGAACCAGAGTTTCCAGGCTAATGAGCTTGAAGGGTTCCGTATGAACCATCCTTAGTGGATTTCCTACTCGTTGTAGTAGAAGAGTGGAGTAGGAGTTATTCAGTCTCCGAACCACTTAAAACTCTCTGGTGTCATTTACATTCAGTCATTTACATTCTGTCTTATATATATATATATATATATATATATATATATATATATATATATGTTTACATATGATTGTAAATTAGTTTACTTAATAAATGGCTTTCTTCTAAATAATCCTAAACTTTAACGGAGAAGTTTTTCAAATCTTTAAGGGGTGTTTTCAAACTAATATTCCGCTGTGCAAACAAATCTTAATTAAGTTTGTTAAGTGCTATTAAATATTTGAAATTAATATTAAAAGAAAAAGTTTTTGATAAGATCTATTCAACCCCCCCCCCCTTCTAGATCACTTGTGCGACTCTGGGAACTTAAAATTGGTATCAGAGCAGGTTCTCACGAACATAAAGCTCACACTTTGAGTAGATCCTATGGCACTAGCAAATTTCTGTTTTTGAGTTTAAGAATTGAAGTAAACCACCTCGTATGAACAAGCTTACAAAATAATGTTTTTTTTCAGGTACTAATTGAATGTTGGTTATTGATTCCATGTCTGATGCTGAATATTAATTGACATTAATACTTCCTAATACAAATTCAGATGATCTCAGCAAAGAAGCTATCGAGTGAACTGTCAAAGTTAATCTGGTGCTGCAAGTTGAAGAAATCAACAGAATGTTCTGTTGACAAGAATTATTAATTGATTCACTTAAAGAATACAAACGTGTATTGTTGCTTTCAAACAAACTGAGAAGTTTATATCTTGATGCCAAAGGATACCGGATCCTATTCTTCTCCTAGGAAGCATCACTGAACCAAACAAACAAATCTACTTCTCACCGGTGGTTGAAGCAGAAGCAAGCCCAACAGGAATCTATGCTTAAATTGTTAAATAATTTTTCTATCCACCATATGTCAGCAGCTGGAATCAGTCTCTAATCTATAGTCACTCGATGGGCTCAACATTAAGCTTTCCGATAAGCTTAAGGACTTTTATTCTAAGGATCCTATCTGAAGATGTGTGTCAAAAGAAGTGCTTCATTTATTTTAAAGCAGCATCAAGAGCTTGACTGATTTTTTAAAGGAATCTATTTCAAAAGTCTTCAACGGTTTTCTAGAACAACTTCTCTGAAAATGGGAGAAAGATCAAATCACAGTTGTTTACTTCACTGCAATATCCATAGTGATGAGTTTTCAAAGTCATTCCTCCAAATCATAGTTATCAGGCCCGAGACCTGAAAATTAACTCAGCATGAATGAACGGTCACATATGTTTATCAATGATCACCGGATTTAAGAATCATTCTGCAGATCATGAAAGATCGAGAAGAGTTGAAGAATCTCATTCATGTACAAAGCAGCTCTTAAAATGAAGAAATCCTTACCAGGCACACCATGTGTACATGCTCAGACTTTAAAGGCAAATGCTCCTAGTGTCAAAATTCTTCAAAACCATCTATGAATGAGAAGGGTGAGAAGATCAAGGCAGAAAGGAGTAATCACGAATGACTTACTCTATGTTTCAGAAATCACCCTTCAAATCTGAGAAAAGAGGAAAAGTTAATCTCAAAGAAAAGCTCACTCATAACCTTTGGCAGTAGGCTCTCCAACTTCAAATGCAACAGAAGAAGCTCTAAGCTTGAAATGGTTGAAGATTTATTTGCTTAATTCTATGAAGAAGTCAGCGCTATGAAATGCTAAACATAAAGTCTCTTGATAAGCATGCATTACAAATCATTCAGGATGAAGATAATTCAAGCAGAACAACAGGAAGGAAACAATGCCACAGCCTCAAGAAGAAAGCTCAACGATATAAAGAAGAATATCTCAAGGTAGCCAATCTTTGATAGATTGAGTGAAGTCTGAATACTGAGGCATGAAGAAGATTTGAATCTTGGGATTCTCTAGAAGAGAAAGAAGCTGATCATAAAAGGAGGCATCTATTAGTCTTTACCTCACCTATTGATTTAGTGAATCTTGTTTGAATGATTGTCACTAATATCATCGTTAGATAAAAGATCACTCAAGTCAGAAGAAAGTTCATCTCACAAAGAAGGATCGTAGAGTATGTCAGGCGATCGCAGAATAAGGCTTGGAAAATGAAGTGTCCTCTCCAAAGAACGTAGAGTGGTCTCCTCGTCATAAAGCTCAAGATCGTAGAGTCAACACAGTCAGTCACTCTATGACTTTTTACAACCAGGCCTAACTAAGATCTCTGAATTCATCCAAAGTCTCCAGTTTTAACAGAGATCGTAGAGCAGTTCAAAATCACAACTCTACGATTGCACTTCAAAAGGAAAGCAGAAGGTAAATCGGTTCTTCATTGGAATACCTTTCTCATTCCAGTCACAAAGTCCCAAAACAATGTGATTGATGAACCAAATGCACTTATCTCTCCGATAATAATCTCCAAATCCTGTGACTAATAACCAAGCAAGACTTATTATCTCAAATCGTAGAATCACCATGTTCATCTTCCTGATCGTAAAATATTGAGTCTATGTTTGCATCTCATAACAATATCTTTCCCATAAACTTCTTTTCCAACATTCAATTCTCACCCGTCCTCAAATCCATCTACTGAAAGGATGATGGTTGAATGTCTTGCAGCCAACTCTACGAACTGGTCAAGTTTACTATACAGAGAAAGTGAACCACACGCTCTTCAAACTCAAGTAGGTTAGAATAATTGATGTGCTCCATTTATGGAAAATAAAAGGGTTAAACCCACGTTCTTCAAATAAATATCTGGCACGTGTACTCTGCAAAAATAAGAGGGAACTAGCATAAGTCTTGTTTTTAAACTAACAATGGTCATTTCCCGTCAGTTGTCAATACCCATTCTCCCAAAACTCATCAAAACCCTAGAAATCGAAAATTCCTCTAAAACCGATATTGGTATCGCTCCCTGGGCTTTTCCCCAATCAGTTTAATCACATGGCATCTCTTCAAGTCATTCCTGGAAATCTTGTTTGTTTTGAAAAATTCGGAGATGCAGAGCAGAAATACAAGGATATTTTACATCTGGTCAAGAATGCTGGCTTCACCATGTGTTTGGAAACTAGCACCAGGATTGTCTCTTCGCTTGTGAAAGAATTTTATTCAAATGCTGATTATCGAGGAAACACCCTCATCTCAAAGGTTAAGGAAATCACATTGCAATTTGGGGTTTCTGAAATCAATCTCAGTCTAGGTATTCCAAGCGGAGGAATTGTTTCTCTTCATAAGATTAACATTGAACTTGGATTGGAATTGATGGGCTATGAAAAGAAGTCTCCTCTCAAAGGAATCAAGAAGAAAGATTTCCCTCAGCAGTATGAGTTTGTAGCTGATATTGTTGGAAAGAGTATTCTATGCAAAGACACCGCATATGATACTATCAGTGAAGATCAACTGAGGCTGATGACTGCTATTGCTCAAAGAAAGAAAATCAAATTCGGAGTAGTTCTCTTAGGGCGGATAAAGAGATGGATAGATGATACAAAGACAAGAGCTGAAACTGGAAAGCCAACTCCCAAGATGCCTTATGGGAGATTCATAAGCATCATTTTGAAGAAATTGCTGGCAAATGAAATTGGGGAAGATGAAGGAGAAGTTCTAAACTGCAACAAAAGAATTACTCCAAGGCTGTTTGAAGATTGGAAAAAGAATCCTCATGCCAATAAGGGTAAAAAATCACGAGGTTCTATGAGCTTCAACAGTAAGATGGGAGTGAAATCAAAGGGAAAAGGAAAAAGGGAAATGAAAGAAATATCTGAGGAGATATTACAGGAGGAAAATGAACAATCAAGAAACAAAACTCTTGTGATCTATGATAGTCAGAAATCAGAAAAGAAAAGAAAATTCTTTGAAACAGAGAAGGCTGAAGAAGAAAAGGATGTCTGTCCAGGGAAAGCTAAGAAGGAAAAGATGAATCCCAAAGTATCTGAAGTAAAGAAGAAGAAGAAGAAGAAAACAGAAAAAAAAGTTCCTCACATTGCTCCAAGAAGAAGTTGGAGAATCAGAGAACAGTGGAGAAGCTCAATCACTGCAGGACCACCTCAGGTGATAGAAATTGATGATGAAGCAAGTTCTGATTCTGAAGAAAGAACTTCTGACAGTTCAAAAGAGGAAACATCTACAGGCTCTTCAGAGGAAAGATCAGAATGTCATAAAAATAGCCTATCTGAAAAGGAAGTCTCTTTGGGTTCTGATCAGGAAATTGAACCAGTTGTAAAAGACTCAACACCTGAGTTCAACAATGATGATGATGTAGCTGAAGAAGATGATGTACCAAGGAAACAATGCTCTGAAAATTCTGAAGCTGGAAAGACTAAATCAGATGAGGAAGGAGACTGTCAAGAAACTGTGGTGAAAGAAGATAAACACCGTCAAGAAGAGACCAGCACTCATGATGTGGATAAATCAAAAGACGGGTCAAGAAGGTCAAGTAAAGGATTAAGTGGTTTTATGAAGAACACAGGCAGGAGGTTCAAAACAAATCACAAGGAGAGACAAATAAGGATAAAAGCTGAAAAGAAGCTGAAGAAAGTAAGACTGCTAAGAAAACTTGAAAAGCAGAAATTTGCAGCATATCGATCAAAGCAGATCAAAAGAAGACGTAGAGAAAGAAGGAAGCATGCCAGACAGATAGAAAGATGCTCTATTGCTTGGGATCATAATCATCTGTTGAGTTTCATTCCTATTTTACCACTTCTAAGGGCAATAGTCATGAATGATCAAAGTTCTATAAGCTGGAGCTACTCAACCTTTCCAAATCTTTCATTAATAGCTCAACATTTCACAAAGGCAATGACCTTTGCAACCACACTAATAAGCAGCGAACCTTTCTATTCTCACTACCAAAGTTGCCAGGAAACATCCATCTGGAATCAGTCCAGCTCTGTGGAAAATCAAAATGCATAAATCAGAAAGTCCTCGGCTGTGACTTACTAAACTCTTAATCACCCTGCACCACCTCCCTGTTCGTAAAAGTCCCAAAACTTTGCAAACATCTCTCAAAATACCAATTCTCCAGTCATAGAGTCCCAACACTCTATGGACCATGAAAATTTACTTACTCTTAGTCTCGTAGAGTCTCAAAACTCTGTGATAGACTTCAAAATATCCTTCTAAAATCTGCAGTAACTCTGCAAGTTCCATACATTTCATAATTGATGATGTCAAAAAGGGGGAGAGAATACAGGGGGAGCTATGAAGAAAGAGGAGTAACCAACTAAGGGGGAGTAACCAACTAAGGAGGAGTAACCAACTAAGGGGGAGACAGCTATGAAGAAGGAGGAGTAACCAACTAAGGGGAAGACAGCTTAGGGGGAGCTATGAAGATCAGATTCAACCAGCTAAGAGGAAGACAGCTAGCAAAACTGAGTGGGAGAAAAGTTAAAACATGAAGAGCAGCTGTAAGTATGTATAACCTTTTGTAGAAATGCTCATTTAATAAAATCATCCTTTTGCACTAGCCATACAGTATTTCACTGTATCATAAGACATAATTTACCTGTCAAGTAGATGCATTATTTGAATGTCTTATAAATAAGTCTATTAGTTTTGTCATCATCAAATAGGGGGAGATTGTTGAATGTTGTTTGATTTGATGATGATGACTGTTGTGCAAAAAGGACTGGGCTAAATGTGCTTATGTGGTTATTTGACAATGTGATTTTATAATGTGCTTAATTGATTATGTGTTAGATACTCGGAAAGTGTTTATGTGCTTATGTGTTTAATTGATTATGTGCTTAGATACTCTGAAAGTGCTTATGTGCTTACATGATTGAGTGATATATAATGTATCTGAAAAAGTGCGTAGATGTTCTAAATCTAATTATATGCTTACATTGTTGTGGGTGTATGATATATATTATCTTTCTTAAAAACTGTAAGATGCACACACTAGTATAGCACAAATATGATCTTGTTATAAACTGTCTGCTGCTTATTAAAGAGAATGAAAGTTATCGGAATAAAATGTTGTAAAGTCTTTTTTTTTAGTTATATGTGTACAAAGGACTTAGATTTTAAAGATCAGAAATGTTAGGTTGATCTTTCAATAGAAGTCACTCTGCATAAAAGATGTATGATATAAGCAGAGTAGCATAAGAATGAATCATTGATGTATTTGTGTATGTCAAAGTCTGTAAAAGTCCTTTCAATATGTAATGATGCAATAATGTAAGAAAGGACTTGGTTAGAAAAGATCAAATCTGTTAGGTTGATCAGTCTATACGACCGTAGAACGGACACTGCACGATTTTGTATAAATCTTAGAGTTAACTCTACGACTCCTTACCAGGATAACTCTACGAGAGACAGATATGCAAGAAGTCTACAGAATATACGAGTAAAGTTAAAGAACTGTTCAAGTACAAATCGTAGAGCTGAACTCTACGATCGTCGAACAGACAGCCAAGCTAGCCTGCAGATAACGCTGAACCAGAGAAGAAATGTACTCTACGATACACACTTTCTAGCAAAATCGTAGAGTAAAATTGTTGAGCAAGCTTACAAGGATTGGAATGTATGCTGATAGAAGAGATCGTAGAGTGGAACAAAATGACAAGGCAATAACAGAAGATTGCTATACACATGGAACAATCGTTGAGTAGAATTAAAGGATGAAGCAACACAGACTGCAACTCAACGATTCCACTAAGAAGCACTACAGTTAGCTAACTCTACGATTTGATCAAACCTACAAGATCGTAGAACGAAATCAAAGCAAAGCATTGCAAGCACAAACTCTACGATCTGACCAGAGCAACAAGGTCACAGAGTTAAAGAAAAGATCGTTCTAACTCAACGTTTCACTTGACATACCTCAAGTAACATTCATGAAGCTGAATTCGCAGAAACAAAGTAGACAGTCTATCACTCAACGAATTCATTAAGCAGGTCAAGGCAAATAGACTAAGAAAACGGATATATGGTGCAAGAGAAAAGGGAATACTCCTTCCCCAGTTTAAGGAAAGATTAAATGTTGTTGAGATACAGATGCATGTCAGAGTTGTAGTAGACGTTGTGCCTAAACGACTATAAGTCAGGACCCACTGCTCAGGAAAAGGGTGAATAAAGTCAGACCAATGGGACATCTCTGAATGCATCAGAACAGTTGGTTCTAAAAGTCAAGGAAGGTATTTATTGATAAATCAGAAGATTAATTAACAAAGGAAATAATACTCCTTGCTGAACAACTCTGGGAGTGCAACGGCTATAAAGTCAGAGAAAGCTGAGCTACAGGTCAATATATCAGAACATGTCAGAAAAGGGAAAAGCACTGACACAAGTGGCAAAAGAGTCAAGCATCGAAGATATTTAAGATCTGCACAAAGCCAAAGGAAACCAACGGGATTTATCTCAACGGTAAAATATGCTTAGAGATATAAAGGCATACATAACAAACAGAAGGGTGGGGGTTGGAACGGTTGTTGAAAAGTATACACGAGAGAGATAATACACAACAACCGATTGTAGAGAAAAATAGAGAATGGTTATGCTAAAGAACTCTACGATCCATCAGAACACTAATACTGAATTGAGAGAGAAATAGAGATGTATAACTCTATTACAAGAGAAGTGTTCAGAGCTGCTAGGCACATGGAAGAGAGAAACTTAAACGCCAACTTGATACATACATGGTAGCCACTGAGTACCAAAAGGAAGGAGCATTACAGTCATCTCAAAAGCCCATCTCGAGAAGCAATAAACTGTCTATGATAAGAAGGAACAACTGAGTATCCAAAAGAAAGGAGCATCACAGTCATCTCAGGAGTTCATCTCGAGAAGTTATCAAGTACCAAAGGAGCTGAAGTACAAAAACCTAGCAGCACAATGGGTGATCACAAGATGATATTGAGCATATAAAGAAGTCAAGCATCATTGTTGAACTCAATATTATCCCAAGAATGATCACATCCTGCTACTGAGTGTTTAAAGACAATAGGACTTAATGTACAACTCAGTAGCAATTCCAACCTCTTTCAAATGATCAAGGAGCCAAGTCTGTTGGACTTGAAGAGGGCAGTTGTCCTTGTCATAGTGACTAAAGGAGCCAAGTCTGCTGGACTTGAAGAGGGCAGTAATGTCCTTGTCTTTGTGACTAAACTAACCAAACCTGCTGGGTTTGAAGGGTTCTTAGTGAACCAGAGTTTCCAGGCTAATGAGCTTGAAGGGTTCCGTATGAACCATCCTTAGTGGATTTCCTACTCGTTGTAGTAGAAGAGTGGAGTAGGAGTTATTCAGTCTCCGAACCACTTAAAACTCTCTGGTGTCATTTACATTCAGTCATTTACATTCTGTCTTATATATATACAGATATTATATATATATATATATATATATATATATATATATATATATATATATATATATGTTTACATATGATTGTAAATTAGTTTACTTAACAAATGGCTTTCTTCTAAATAATCCTAAACTTTAACGGAGAAGTTTTTCAAATCTTTAAGGGGTGTTTTCAAACTAATATTCCGCTGAGGAAAGAAATCTTAATTAAATTTGTTAAGTGCTATTAAATATTTGAAATTAATATTAAAAGAAAAAGTTTTTGATAAGATCTATTCAACCCCCCCCCCCCCTTCTAGATCACTTGTGCAACTCTGGGAACTAACAATAATAAAAATGCATAATGATTAATAAAGCACCTAAAATGCTAAAAATAAATAAAAACACATAAATAAAAAGAAATATAAAAATACTATAAAATTACTTAAATTAACATAAATTAACTAAAACCCTATAACACCTATTAAAATCAAAATAAGCTAAATAATTAAACATTTAAGCATACAATAAATATAAAAACTAAGTATTGGGGAATAAAAATCTCGTATAATTTAACCCTATCATGGATCCATACCAAAAATCCATGAAATACTTATTTAACATATCTAGCATGGATCTAGACTTAAAGAACATAAAGATGGTATTTTTATAATTTATTTCTTATTTTAATTACATAACAAGCATAACTAGGGTTTTGGGGGTTTTCTAACCTTTTTGTTTTGTGTGTTTGCTTTCTCTTCCTTCTAAAATAGTAGATGAACCTGCAAGCTCTTCTCTTGGTTAAGAATGGGTTGAGTTGGCTTGACTCGGCTCGACTCGGTTGAGTTAACTCATTAGTTTATTCACTATTTCACTCAACTCACTTAGAACTCACTCAAACTCACTAACCACTCAATATAGAAGAGCTCTTGGGAGATTCTTGAAACCCCAAACAAAGTTGCCAAGCATTGGTATTTATAGAGCTTCAAAATCTATAGATACACAATTTATATCTAAGCATTTTGGCTAGCAATTCACAAAGTCAAGGTTTGGTCCATAAATTAAGGGATTGCTAGTCCTTTATTTTGAAAATGAAGCAACCAAAAAGTCATCCAAGCCATCCCTCCAAGGACAACCGGCCATGCTCCTCTTTTACCTCCAATTTCCATTTATTTTTATTGCCAAATTTACCAATTAAAGTCTTCTAGAAGGTGAGCTAGGGTTTTGGGCTTGGAATAAATTTGTATTGCGCCAAACATGATCAATTTATCCAACATTTGGTTAGGCTACTATAACACCAAATTAATTTACCAACATTGGGCTCATACATTAATTTATTAGTCTCCTAATTTAAAAAAATCATTGGGCTTACCTAATTAAATTAATACAACCAACATACAAATCCATACTTAATTAATTAAGTGGACTTGTTTAAAAAATATATATGAGCTAGCCTACTAGTATTTAACTACTAGTTGGACTATTAATTAATATTATTAATATTTTACATAGTTATTATTAATTATTAATTATATTAATTAATTTACATAACCTAATTAGACTTGCCCTAATTAAGCCTCATTGAATCCTAATTAGGGTTTCTTAACATACCACTCGCTCGATATTAATTTCCTAGGTTTGTTCGTTAGTTTAATAACCCATTTGATCGAACAACCTTAAAATAAATTCTTGAATATTTAAATATTTATAATATCCTTTCCTAGGGTTTGCAATGATCACCCTTCATTAATTCACTAATTTAGAAATTTAAATTCTAAATTTTATGTATAACATTATTAAAATTTTGGGTTCATTTCAACTAGGTTGGCTTAAATCGAATTACCGCAACAATACTTAGCTTATTTTATCCATCAAATAATTCATCGAATTTTAAAGGTATCATACTACTGTTTTACCCTAGCGAATTATCTTTATTATAATTCCCTTATCTATCGAGTCACTAATCGCATCCTGAGTTAATGACTGATTTACTCGCCCCTCTAAGGTATCTTTGCTCCAAGAGAAAATTTTCAGGGTTCTGCAACACTTGAACCTCCCAGGTTCTTACTAACACATAGGAAAAAAAATTTATCCATCTATTTTTACCCTTCTCACAAAACTAGTATTTTAAATTTTACAACCTTTATTAATCTCCTCAATATTTTCATTAAAAGAAATATTGTTAAATATTCGGGTTATTACAAATAGATTGCGTTAGTGGAAGAAATCGAGACTAAAGAGTAGGAAGAATTTAGGCAGGAAGAGGCATTTAAGGATGTGGGCCATGAAGAGAATGAATTGAAAGACATCATAATGCTACATGAGCCGAGGAAATCCAGAAGATCCATTAGGGAGCCCAGTTGGATGGATGGGTTTGTTAAAGCAAAAAAGAACAAGTCCAAGAGAAGAGGGTAGTTGTGACATCCCAGATTTTTACAGGATTTCCAAATGAGAATTTTGATTAATTTAGTAAAGGTTAGCAGTTAAAACCTAGTTTTGAATGACAAAAAGCAGTAAGAGTGATTAAATATAATTTATTATTTAATCAATGTGCTTGAAATGACCTGTGTGGTTGAATGTTAATGTGACAGATTAAAGAAAAGGATAGACTGTAATGCCTACAATATGGTACTTTGAATAGAATTAATGTAAGACACAGTGTAGTGTTAGCATGTGGTAGATTTAATATGTGTATATGTATATGTGATCGAATATAGAAAAAATAGTTAAGTTAGAGAATTATGAAAATGAGGAAAGTGTGTGTAAATTAAGCTTTAGTTATGTATATTAATAACTAGCTTAATGAATAAACCTGAAAATGCGAGAGTATGAGAATGACAAGGCAAGTCAGTATGTGTAGAAAAGGAGTAGCTGTTTGACCTAATCGGTCTATTAAGGATTAACGGAATATAAAAAAAAATTGATATGTGAATATACGGAATTGCTAAGTAATTGATCTTAATTGATTGGAATGAGGTAAATATCTATACGATATGTATGTATACAAGGTAATACTCCTGAAAGTGAGTAGAAGGAATTTAGTGTGCAAGTATAATTTGAATTGACGTATGTGTGCTAAGTAATGTACCAAAGAACGTAAAAGTTGTATAATGACTATATGAGCGTAAAAGGATAAAAAGATAATGAATTTTGATAATCCAAGCGCGGGTCGCTTTTTGAGGAAGTGAATTATGAAAAAAGTTAGTATCTCGACTAATTGAGATGTCAGGAATTGGAATTGATTAAATGTGGAACCAAGAAGGTTCGTAAGGAATGAGAAATGTATATTATGGTTAAAAGACAGTTATGTAGTCGATTTGCGATAAAAAGGGCTAATTAAGCCATAAAATAAGATTACGTGAACGTAGTATGATGGAAAACGAATGACCTAGTCAGTTGATTGGAAGAAGAATAAAGTTAAATGAGCATGAAACGAATTAATGAGAAGGAAATATAAAGACTGCCTTAAAAAAAGAATTTAGCTTGAAAAATTGAAAATCTAGCAAATTTGAAAAATTACCAAGTTGCCCTCAACAATCTAGTTAATGACTATTGTGTCCTAAAGGGTAAAATGACCAAAATACCCTTGATAAATTGAGTAATGACCTATGTGTCCCAAGCGATGAAATGTCAAAAGTGACATTGTCTTAAAGTGTGAAATGACTAAAATGACCTTGGGTTGATTTAACCATAGTTAAGCTTAGTTAACTTATATTGAGTTAACTCTCATATATTACCAAGCAAAGAAAGTTCTTCTTCATTTTGTGGCTGGAAAAAAAAATCTGAGCCCTAAGTGAAAGAGAGAGAAAAGTGAGGAAGTTATGGAAGAAAGAAAGAAAAGCTTGAAATCATGGAGCTAGGATGCTTAAATGATCAAGGAGCAAGAAGAAAAGAGAAAGAGCTTGTCATGAGGAAGCTCTCTATATAAGAAAGTTGGCCATCCAAGAAGGTATAAATGTTTTCTAAGCTTGAAACTTTAAGTTATGTATGTCAAGGTATGTATTTGTGGTTAAAGATATGATTTATGTAAGAAAAGGTGGCTAGAATTGGAAGTTTATGGTTAAACTTTAATATATAAGATTGAACATATGTATATGAGGTTTGTGTGTGAAAGATAGCATGATAATGTTTAAAAGTATAGAAATCATGATTTATGGAGAATCATGTGTTTATTCAAGCTAAAAACCATGATTTGTTGGTTGATCATATGTAATATGTTGGAAATTTTGATGTAAACCTAGCTAGAAAGGTTGAACATGTTTGAAGCATGAGGAATTTTATACTAGATAGTTTCGAAGAATCACAAATGGTTGAGAAGCATGATATGTGAAGGTAAAGTTCAATATTAGGCTATGATTTGTAATTAAACCAAATCGTAATCTCTACAGTGCATTGGAAGGTTCAAGGTGCATGTAGAAGTTATGTGATTGCACAAAGTGGTTAAATTTGTATATGATTGCCTATGTGGTGCGTGGAGTTAAGAATTAAAATTGAGTTTAAGTTTTGAAATTTGAAAGGTTTGCAAAATTTAATGAAATTGTAACTCAAAGGTGATTTTTGGCATTTTTGAGGAATTAAAGGTGAAATAAAGTCAAACGACTTGATTTTATATTATTACACGTGTTTAAGTTGATTTGATAATCAATGGATGAAAATTTGAATGAAAAGGTGATTTGAGCGATCGAAATCGATCTTTTCGATTCAAAATAGATTTTTACGGACAAATCTCGTCTCGTGCAAAGTTTTATGATTTTAAAAGTTTGAACATGTCATATATAAGTTATATGAGCTTTTTCAAGAGTTAGAATGAAGTTTTAAAATAAATGGCCAAAAATCACAAAGTTGGTAAATTTTGATTTTAAGGTTAAAAAAGAGTGTAAACGTCCTCCTACAGGCTAGTGTTTCACTGATTTTGATAAGTCAAATGAGGCAAGTAAAATTTTTGGGAAATACTAGGTAGTAAGACCTAGTACTGTTCCAAATTTGGACTTGATTGGATGTATAGTGAATGAGTTAAAAATTAGTAAAGTAGCAGCAAAATTCAACAGAATCTATCACAGCAGCATTGCGCTGGGGCTCAGTGCACTGTTCCCAGCCGAGAAGACTTCAAGGCCAGCGAAGTCTGAAGCGGCCGAGGCGCAATGTACTGTTCACAGAAATTTTTTAAAGTGTCTAAAATGCGACGTTTAGATACAGAATGATAAAGATAAGCTATGTAAACCCTAGATAGATAAAGAATGACCAATATAAAAGGTGTCAATGTTTAATGAAATGATAAATGGCATAATGTAACATGCCTAAAGTTGAGCTAAATTATGATATGAGTTATGAAAAATGTCGGTAACGAGTTAGGATGTATTATTAACCTACATAAGGTATAATAAATCAAATGTGAAATGATTAGATACGAATGGTCGTGTAATTATGAGATAAGTTTGACAAGTTATGTGAAGTTTATGATCCTATAATGACGTATATATGTTGTATGTTGACAGATAGCGCTCGAAGTAGCAAACCGACAGTACAGATATGAAAGGATGATTGGGGATGCGTAAATGTTATGTATATATAAAGCGTATTGGGCGAGTTGTTTAGACTTAAATGTACTAATTGTTCTACGTGAACTATGTGATAGTTGAAATGTGCACTACGTGCAACTATGTGTATTAACTGTTAAGTGGAATATGTGCCATTAAGCATAGCATGGTAAAGTAGAGGATGCATGACGCATAAATATAAATTGTAAGCATGAAATGTGTTATCTGATTGACTTGCTAAGCCTATGTGCTCACTCTTGCTATGAACTAACATTTCAGGTAAAGTACGAGAAGGCCGGATGTTTCAGTTAAGCTAAGGTAAAGGAATATGAATTTACGGATAAGCGAGAAGCAAATTTGTTATATGTAATTGATGTAATGTGCAAGCAAGCCAGTTAAATATAAAGTTGTACAAATGCAAGTGATGAAATGTTTTGGTTTTAAATATTAAACCATGATTGTAATAAGAATGAATGGTTTGTAAATTCATAGTGATAGCAGTAAATGTAATTTATTTTTGATAAATGTTGTAAAGGAATAAGGAGAAGGTATTATTTGGTTAATCGAGTTTTATATGTAATAAACTCCTATATATGATACAGATATGTATAAACAGTTATATGTATGTATATAGATACGATGGATGATTGTATGTAAACAGGATCAGATACTGAGCAGGCATGAGGTAAGCAGAGTTTTATATATGACAGAGATATATGATGAATATATTCACATGTGATGTTAAGTGAAATTACAAATTATATGATTATGAAATTATAATAGCCTAGGTCACAGTTAATAAATGTTTGACCTAAGTTCTAATAAATGGTAAGTTAACGTTACGATCTTGAAACAGGTAAAGAATGTAAGATAAATAAATAGATTTATGGACTGCATTATGGTCAATTAATGTCTTTAAAGGTTAATAGTTAAGTTTTAACGCACGAAATCGCTGCTAAAATGATTGAGGATAATATAATTTGATTTTAATATTAATGATTATGAAATTCAGAAGCGAATGGATATAATTAAGGAATGTTGGGATTTCGTTACGTTACAGTAGTTAGTAGAAATATAACACCTGTCCTTTGATCTAAGAGTCAGTATGTAACAGAGAATAAATGAGCTGGATGGTTAGAATCATATCATATATTTTAGTGCCTAGCTATTGTTAAATATCTGTTATTGTAAGGGACAGAGCATATGAAGATACAAAAAAACTTGTTTTCTAATCTTTCTTCTCCTCTTGTCTCTCTTTCTCTACTTTTCTGTTGCTTCAGGAAGTTTTTATTTGTTTTTTTCTTAATTGTAATTGTAGAGTATTCTATTAAGTTATTTTAGGGCTATAATATTAGGGATTTCAGAGGACTCTATTGATTAGTATAAATAGGCTACATAACTGGTGTAATTCAATTCAATTCATTGATAAGATTACTTCTTATTCAAATTATTGAGAGTTTTATTCTCTTTTGGTTATTTGAAGAACTACTAAACTCATCGGTGTGTCTATGATGTTCAACTTGACTTATTAATCAGTTGTCCATAATTAATTGTGACGTCTTATACCTTCCACATACAACTTTGCTTAAAAATAATTTGGGTGGTGTTCACCCCACGATCTAACCCATACATGTCGTGACATTTATTAGTTGTTTTTTGTATATATATATATATATATATATATATATATATATATATATAACCAAATATAAAATAAAAATCAGATTGTTCTACCTTAAATCGTGAGTTTAATCCTAATTTCTACAATATGAGTCCATAGTTATACATAGAGAATTTACTTGCTGATATGCGTAGAACATGGGATGAGGAGCTTGAGAAACTTTATAAGGGGTTTGATAGGTTGGAAATTGCGTCCGCGATGCAGCCACAAACCAATCCTACTATGCAGAAGAGGGAATAAGTTATGTCTTGGAAAATACGATTGGATGAATCTTTCACTGCGTTAGATAAGAATATAGCGAAGTATATCAAGAAGCTCTTTGTAAGTATGCATGTAAAACAAGATGATAACATGAAGCAAGGACCAACAAGGAATATAGAGTGCAACAATTCAAATAGCCCAACCAGGCCTCAAGCACGACAACATTGGCTATTCTAATCCAGCCCAATTCGGTAATAATAAAACCCAAAAAGAAATAAGCACGAGCATCCCAAAAACTAAAGGATTTGGCAGCTTGGAATAATATCAATTCGGCATTGACATAGCAACAAATTTTAGTCCAAGCAAGAGCTCCAATTCGGTAGCAAAGACGGCCCAAAAATTAAGAATTTTGGTAGCCCAATTGAAGCTCACATTTTGTCCAAAATGGTAGCTTAATTCAAGGATGGAATGGAAGATTGCATGTATGATTTTGTTTTCTAAAATAAGGACAGTTGCAAGTATTGAATGGAAGGTAGCTTGGTTTAGTTATTTCCTTGATTCAAGCTAAGAGAGCAGTTGGACTCAAGATAGGAATCTAGCCCAATTTGGAAGTCCATGAAAGCACACACACGACAGATTTTTGAACCCTAAAAGAATACAGTTCGGCAGCCCATAAGGGGTAGTACACGACAATCCATTTCGGTTTTAAGGAGCTGATTTTCTTGGAGATTTTTTTCTCTAAAAGTTTAAGTAGTTTGTATTGTATTTAGTTTCCTTTTGTTTTAGGTAATATAGCATGATTCTAGGGGAAGTTTTTGTTTATTTTTAATTGTAATTCTAGAGTATTATATTAGGTTTTTTAGGGCTACAATATTAGGAATTCTAGATGGTTCTATTGATTAGTATAATATGCTACGTAGCTAGTATAATTCAATTCAATTCATTAATAAGATTACTTCTTATTCAGATTATTGAGAGTTTTCTTCTTTTTTAGTTCTTTGAAGAATTACTGAACTTATCGGTGTGTCCGTGGTGTTCAACTTGACTTATCAATCAATCGTCAATAATTGAATGTGGTTCTACGTTCCATATAAATTTTCTAGAAAACAATCCGAGCTGCATTCACCCCACGATTTAACCCATACGTGTCGTGGCGTGTATCAAAATCTTTCTAGTTTTATCACTTTTGTATTCTTGAACAAGCTGTAGTAAACTTTTTCTTTTTAAGTCAATCTAAATGGAATTGAAGAATCAATTTCCTTTTAACTTTAGTATTGACTTCATCAATAACAAAAGTTTCTAGACTACTATTTGTTTCAAACTTCTCAAGTCCTTGAATAATATTCGATACAGTAGGTTGAGTGTTGCTATTTATTGGCCAGTTTTCAAATAAATCATCGAATGTCCTAAGGTTAGATGAGAGATGGGGGAGGAGGGAGGTGGGGTGGGAGGAGTACATTTCGTAGTTAGCAATATAATACAACTAGTCACTATCTCATAGAGGTAATACTCATCTTAAGCAGTACAAGTTTATTAGAAAGATAAAAAGTAATTAGTGGCCTGTGTGAATATAGTATAATCATATTAATCTTTCTGTAAATCATAAATGTTATTTAGTTTTCCTTGGGTAAAAAAAATCCCCAATTTTTGAGTCATATTGCCATCAGAACCAGACATTACAACATCTTTCTCATTCATGCTGCGGACAAATATATTCTTTCTGTTATGAACAATATACTGAGCTTAGAATTTTTTATGTAGTCTATAATTTATGTTACGCCTTATCTGTTTTGTTAGTACAAATACATGTTTTGATTTGATTATAATTTGATTTGATTGTTAATGTATATTTGTAACTAGTAGCTTTTGTAAAGTCCTTAAAATGTGAAATTGATGTACAAGAACTTCAAACTTGTTAGTTTGATCTATTAAATAAATTGAATGTATAGTTCATAGGAAGTTAATCGATCATAAAGTTATGTAATCGATCGTAAAGTTGTTCAAGATATTCAGATAATCATAAATCGTAAGGCAAGACATTCGTAGAGTCAACTCAGCAAATCGTATAGCTGAAGAATGAAGAGCTAAGGGATCATAAAACAAAATATTGTAAAGCAGAATGTATAGCTCACAAATTATAGAGTAGGATAAGCTCTGACAGTGGACTAACAATGGGATGATCTGAAGGGTGAAGTTTCCAAGATATTTGCTGATCATCCTAAGTTCAAAATGAAGTCCAGAACGAAGTGTGTATAACAACTAGTTTGGTGATGTAACAACACCAACGTGGTTGGTTTTGCAGTAGACTGATGTGACATCCTAGCTGAAAGCAAGCTAACACAGTCCATTTTAGAGATCTTCTAAGATCGAAGCATTAAATGAACGAACGACTACATTTCAATTAACAAATCTCAAGATTCTCTATAAAAGGACATGAAGATTTAATCCAAAAAGACAAGGAATGAACTAAAAGCCAAACTGTTGTCAAAATATTAAAAGCTCTATTCTACGATCAAGAATAACTTGTTCTTCTACTAAGTTATGCTACATCAGACTTAAAGCCACTTAGCAGCACCTCTGAAATCACTCGTTCTCTTTGTGAATAATGGTCTTAATGACCTCGTTGGTTCCAAGTCTAAGTGACTTGAAGAGTTTTTTATGAATTGGTCTTAGTGACCATTGTGGAGCCAATTCTGAGTGACTTGAAGAATTTTTTGTGAACTGGTCTGAATAACCATTTTGGAGCCGAGGAATCTTAGTGATTCAGCTAATTGTAATAGATCCATGTCAACTGATCTTTGTGATCACCTTATCCTTAGTGGATTCTTTACTCGAGGAGTAGAAGAGTGGACTAGGAGATCTTTATACTCTGAACCACTTAAAATCTTTGTGTCTCATTTACTTTCAGCACTTTACTTTCTATATTACTTTTATATATGTTGCGACTGACTTCCTCAAGTTAACTAAATTCAGAACTGAGATTTTCATAAATCTTGAAGGTCGAAAGAGTTTTTAAAGGATATATTCAACCACTCTTTTAGATTTATTAGTGCCTCTGGGAAACAACAAGTAGCTTCAGAGCGGGTTCTCTTGAGCAAAGTTTAACATGCTTGAGTAGATCTATGATACAAAATAAAACTAGTTCTGAGCTTGGTGGTATAAACAAGCCACCTCTTTGCAACAAAGAAAAATTTGCTAACTGAAAAGTTCTAATACAAACATACATGGACGCGATCGATGAAGACTTGTTTGATGTTGTGATCAATGGCCCTTATATACCAACAAAGCTTGCTCCTACTACAGAAGATCTAAACAAGACGGAAGTCAAACAAAAACCAGAGTGGATAGATAATGAGAAGAAATAGGTGCATCTCGATAAAAGAGCCAAAAAAAATCCTATTCATGCCTTTAGAAGACAAGTTGTTCCAAAACATTGTTAACTGTAAAATAGCAAAAGAAGCCTGGGATACCTTGCTGATCATGTTTGAAGGAACTGAAGAGGTCAGAGAAAACAAGTAGTCCCTGCTAACCAAGTAGTACGAGATGCTCTCCCACATCCATGGGGATAACATAACTGCTACCTATGAAAGGTTCAATATATTGCTCAACTCTTTCAGAGCGTTTGGGAAAGTCTACCCAAATAAGGACCTCAACATCAAATTTACGAGAGCATTGCCTAGTAAGTGGGATGTTATAACCACTACTATGAGGGAATCTAAGAATCTACACGAGATGACTGTGTAGAAGTTCTATGGTAATCTCCTTGCCTATGAACTAGAATTAAACCAGCGAGCAGCAAAAATCACTTTAGAACTAAAGAAGAAAGACAAAGGAATTACTTTTAAAGCATCAGAGACAACTTCCAAAGCTACTATTGAAGTGGACTTTGATGATGATGATGAACACGAGGATGAAGATATAGCCCTACTGGCCCTAAGACTGAGGAAGTTCATGCATAGAGGCAAAGGCTACAGACCCAAAAGATACAACAATACCAGTAACAACTGAGATACTTTAAAGGATTTGTGTTATAATTGTAAAAATTGAAGTCACTTCATTGTTGAGTACAACAAGCCTCTATGAGAGGAGCAGAAGAAGGATAAGGAGAAGTTAGCCCCAAAGAAAGACTTTAAGGGCTACAAGAAGTTCCAAAAGAAGGACAAAGCTCTCGTTGTTGAACGTTCATGAAGTGATTCTGAGGATTACTCAAGCTCAGAATTCAGTGAAGATGAAGGACCTCAGATGGCCAACTTATGTCTTATGGGCATAGAAACAGACATCGATAACACCATTGATCGTCAAGAGATTGACATCAGTGAGGTATTTGATTTTAACTCACCTGATGTAGATATTGATGATTTGAGAATTGCATTGCATGACATTATATCAGATTTGCATAGTCTCTTCTTTAAAATGAGAAAGAGAAAGTTCAAGACGAGTTAGAAACAGCTCTACGAAGTGCTAACTCTCTCTCCAACCTTGAAGTTGAGAATGAGAGATTGAGACAAATAACTGAACAATCTGCACAGAGAGAATCAACTCTGGTTTCTAAGATCAAGGAACTATATAAGACTATCTCTATGTAGAATAGGTCTTCTTCTTCCATGGACTCCTTGATCACAAGTCAGAGAGTAGTCTCAGACCAATCAGAATTAGGATTTGGGGATTTATCCTCATATTGTAGTGTAGACATAGTGCAGGAAATTAACAATAACAGTGCTTCTACCCCATATAAGTATTGTGTTTGTGAAATTCACAGAGGTTACAGAGCCAATTATTTCAAGCTGTCTTATCTCTGCTGATCAGGTTGTGATCCCTGAGAACAATAGATCACACGTTGGTCTAGGATTCGTGAAATTGAAGGGTAATTCCAACACTACCTTCAAGCCCAGAAAGATCGTAGAGTCAGGCCATACTTACTCTACAAGCCAACCAGGCAAGAAACGTAGAGTAGACTTTTACCCTATGAAATCACAGAATCGTAAAGTAGTGTGGAAGCAGAGAGAGAACAAGCCTAGAAGACAGGCTCAAGGTGTCTATTGTCCACACGTGTCCTTGAAGAGAAGGAATGCACACACACACACACACACAAGTATACAACAGATAAAATGTTATAACTATCATGAGTTTGGACATGTTGTTGCATTGTGTTGTCACCATGGTTATTATCTTGCCTAGTATAGCCATAAAATCAAGTAGATTTGGGTCCCTATGGAAACTAACAAATCAAGACCCAAGCAAGTTTAAGGTACAAATGTAAAAGTTAATACTTCTTGCAGATTGGCAATAAGGCTCTTATTTTAAACTTCAAAAGAAAGATGGTCCTGTAGTTGTCTTTGAAGACAACAATTATAGAAAGACTCTAGGATATGGTTCAATTAGAAATGGTACGATATCTTTTAATAAAGTGGCATATGTTGAAGGGCTGAAGCATAATATGCTAAGAATTAGTCAACTGTGTGACAAAAGGCATCAAGTTATCTTCCTCAACAACTAGTGTCAAGTTAGAGACCTGTAAACTAACTTATTGAAGCTGATTGGAACTAAGGAAGACAATGTATATGTGGGAAATCTTACAGAACTAAGTTCAACAGAAATAACGTGCTTCGTTGCTAAAGCATCAAAAGATGTTAGCTAGTTGTGGCATAGAAGATTGTCACATTTGAACTTCAAGAACATGTCAAAACTTGCCTCTGAAGATCTAAACTCAGGGTTACCAAGGCTCTACTTCGTCAAGGAAAAACCCTATAAAGCATGTCATCTAGGAAAACATACTAAAAGCTTATTTAAAAGCAAGACAGTTAACTCCAACAATATGCCCTTACAACTGCTTCATATGGATCTCTTTGGGCCTATCTCAATTGTCATCCTTGGAGAAAAAAGATACTCACTAGTTATAGTGGATAATTATACAAAGTTCACATGGGTATTTTTTCTAAGCTTTAAGGATGAGACCAACTATTAATTGATCAAATTCTTCAAGCTGGTTGAGAATGAGAAGGGTGAAAAGATAAAAGCTATAAGGAGTGATGATGGAAGGAAATTTAATCTCTCTGAGGTAGACAAGTTCTATGAAAACAGTGGCATATATCACAACTTCTCAGCACCAATAACTCCACAAGAGACTTGAGTAGCTGAAAGGAAGAACACAACTCTTATAGAGGTTGGAATGGCTCTTCTAGTAGCAGCCCGTCTCCCTAAATATTTTTGGGCTGAAGAAATTAACTCTGCGTGCTACACTCATAAAAGAACACTTATTCACTGTCTATTCAAGAAGTCGCCCTACAAGTTATGGAGAGGAAGGAAGCCCAACATCAACCACTTTCATGTCTTTGGCTATGCTTACTACATCCCCAACAATGGAAAGAGATATTTAACCAACTTTCAACCAAAGTCAGACAAAAGAATATTTCTTGGATACCTTTTTGATAGCAAAGCTTATAGAGTATTCAATAAAAAAAATTTGAGTGTTGAAGTAAAAATCCATATTACCTTTGATGAATCTGACTCTGGATAACCGAGGAAAACTTTGTCGTTAGATGAAATTTTAGCACAAGAACTAGCAAATATAGAGCAAGAGAACCCTACAATCAAAGACTTTGAGGTCATAGAGCCATACCCAACGATCGTAATGTCAAATGAGGAAATCATAGAGCCCATAGATATAGAAATGAAAACTTTACGAATTGAAGAAGCTGCTAAACAAGAACCAAATATTGAAGGACTCGAACAAGAAGGCACAAGGACAGATGTTCCAACTGAAAGTAGATAGGAAAGAGATCATACCCAAGATCCAAATGAAAGGATCAGGAAAAAGTCGGCAACTCTGAATGAATGCTTATACTTAAGCTTTCTTTTTTAAAATGGAACATAAAAGGATCGAAGAAGCCTTTGGAGATTCAAGCTAGATCGAAGCTATGCAAGAGGAGTTGAATCAGTTTGAAAGAAGTAAGGTTTAGAGATTGGTTCCAAGAGCTAAAGGTTATCTAATCATTAACACAAAATAGTGTTATTTCCTAAAGGCACATAAAAGAAATCTAGAAAGGGGGTTGAATAGATCCTAGTACCAACTCTTCGAGGATAGATCTTAAAATGTTATTATTATCTTCTGATTTAGACAAAAGTGATGCATTTTCCTGAGTTATTCTTAACTCTGAATGTGCTTTTCGCTGTATCAATCTAAAGCGGATAATGAACTTTTAATAGTATTTTGAATAGTGGTTTATATATATGCATATTACTAATTACATCACATAAAGAAATTAAAAGTTATGCACATAAATATTAAAGGAGTTAATAGATAATACTTCACTGATATCAATCTCTTGAATATCGCTGGTGATGACCTTTTTCTCCGTCCATCTCTTTTGCATGACTTGACTTTAAGTTGCGCTCCAGATCTTTCCTTGCTTGCTCCTGGTCCTTCTTCACTCCAATTCCTTTATTCTACTCATATCTTCTCTCTAGATTATGCCTTCGTTTCCTTTTAGGCATATCCTTTCTCTCATCTTCAGGTGGCATCAAAATTGACTAATCTGATGACATCAAACAACATCATAAGAGTTTCTTTAATGAAACCCCATAATTAATGGGAAATAAGATATCCACTCTTGTGGAGGAACTTACTACAAATAACAACTGTGATGATCTGGCTGGAGGAGGCAGATATCCTTGAAGTTAAAAGCTCTATTTGCTGTTGTAGGTGGAGTTTGATGAAGTAGTTCTTGCCTTTCTTCAGGATTTTCACTAATCTCATGGCAAGTAGAATAATTTCTTCATCTTTCGGGAGAATAAACCCTTAGGAAGTTAAGGTCTTGGAAATCCATTTATTGGATGGTGCTTGCATGAATTTGATATAGACATCCTTCTTTGAGCATGCCTTGTTAAGGCTTTTTAAAAACTGAGAAGGATGCTTAATTTATCGATTGTAGCTTCTTCATGCATTTTAGATGAGTCTCCCTAGTCTTTCTTAGTGATTTAACATTTAAGCATATCCTTAGCAGTTTGTCCTCTAGAGCCATGACTAAGACTTTATTTACTTGTCTAGAGCAATAAGTTGCTTCTTTGTGTCCGTTCATTCTGAATTAGATTTGGCAACCAACATATTTTAATCAACATTAAATGGAGCCATCTTTGTAAGAACATATGGACTTGCTCAAATCTGTTTCTTAGAATATTTCATTATAAATGCCTGCACTTGAGCTTTCCATTTAGCAATAAAATCTATAAAGTACATATGTGGATTTTTTCCTCCTATCTCATAACTGGTTTCAGAGCTTTTGAAAGTACCATGAGATCTACTCAATGCGGTTAAGCAAGTTTTGTGAGAACCCGCTCTGATACTAATTGTTATTTTCCAGAGGTACATGAAAGAGATCTAGAAGGGGGTTGAATAAATCTTTATATATTTTTGTATAACTTTTCCTTTAAGTATGCGTACCAAATAATTATGCCATTTATTACGTAGCGAAATTAGTTTATTTGGTAATACCCCTTTCTGATCCTTAAACTAAAAATACATAGTTCTATATTTAGTTTGATAATGGAAAGACATCATAGCAAATATAACATTTATTGCAAATATAAAAAAGATAAAGAAAGAGGTAAAGAGACATTGAGAACACATGAATTTTTAAGAGGTTCAGAGCCTGAATTACTCATACTCATCTATTCCAATCCTTTAAGCAATCATGATCCATTAAGGATAACTAGACACAAAATTCTTACAAGTAGACATAAAGTCCTGGACACCAAGTCCTCTCTAATGGACACTCCCACTATTCATTTAGAATCAAGCGGGTCACACAATCCTGTCTTATCTCTCCAGGACACAAAGTCCTCTTCCCATCTTGGGTCTGATTCCTCCGAATCAAGCGAGTCATATAGTCTCAACTTACTCCGTAGGACACAAAGTCCTTCCCACACAAGGTCCAATTCACTCCGAATCAGGTGGGTTGCAAAGTCCCATCTTTGCTGTTGTTGTTGATGAAGATGTTTGAGGTACTGCCAAGTTGACGTTAAGCTATCTTATGAAGAACTTGGCAGCTGAAGAATGATTTCTTTTATCTTTAATCTTCTTGAGCCCTCTACATATCTTTTGGTTAGCTTTTGTTCTTTATGGCTGAAATCATTTCTTGATCGATCCTCCAAAGTATAGAGTTACTTTGGGTTGATGATGTATCTTTGCAGTTGATCGATCTCCTCTACGGTCATCTGTAGATCGGCGTTTTTTTCCTCCCTATTCTTTTTCTAGGTGTATAGACTGATCCTTTATCTATTTTGACCGTTTCTCTCTCTTCGACCTAATTTATCTCTGTTGGTTGACTTTTTTTTTCATTGTTTGAATTTGAAATCTATTTATATACTTCTTATGAGAATCTACCCATTGGGAAGTTATCGTCTGTCCATTGAATGTTCTGTTCTTGGAAGATCTCTGATGTTGACATATCAGAAGTGTGTCAACTTTCTTTCAGTCAGGTTATCACATTAGTGTGCTGAAGAAATTAACCATATGGTCGTTGTCACTTGTTCAAACTAGTCATTAGATATACTAAGTTTGGATATTCATTTCAGCTTTGGGGAGATCAACATATATCTTGGATTCTTCATTCTTCATATCTTCCCATTGTCAGTCTTCTGTCAGAGCTGTTATAATTTATGATTTATGAGCTTTTCGTTCCGCTTTACGATCTTCAGCTCTACGATCTTTAGCTCAACGGTAAACTTTAGGTACTTAACGATTTTTTTAGTCTTCAATCATTGAGTGTATCTTTCAGTTCAACGATTCTCAAGATGACTCTACTATTATGTCTACTGTCGTGCTTTGATCTTACATTTTACTCTATGATTCTGCTAGACGGACTTAGTTCACTTTTTGAGAACTAAGACTACTTCTTCTTGATTTGCTCCCTTTCTTGGACACTTGCTGATTGTAAAATTGTGGACTCCACTATTTCTCTGTTTAGTGCGCACCTTCTACTCTAGTGGATACCATGTGTTCTCTTCTTCTGATAAGCTAGCCATCGCTGGATACTACTTTGCTCTTTGTCTTCTTCGGCTGGTTTACCTCAGACTACTTCTTGCTTAAGAACTCATGAAGAATCTGTCTCTCAGTGCCTTTGACATTATAAACTCTTATAGGTAACATTGATGCAACTCAACAATGATGTAACTCTTGCATTCCGAAGTAGTTCAACGATATTGTAACTCAATGATCTGATGATATTTAGTTCAGCTCCATTCTACGATCTTGAGTACTCTTACTGGTTTAGCACACGTGAGCTTCCTTTCTTTACTTTGCGGTGTTGAGCCTGCTTGATAGAACTCTACGAACTCTTATCTTTGAGTTGATCTTATTGGATAACCTGTGCTTCCTTGGGTTTAGTGTCCTGCTCTGAAGTAAGTTTGATCTGTCCAGTTATGTGCTTAAGCATTCTTCTCTAACAGTTCAATGCTTAGCATAGGGTTTCTTATAATCTTCTTTTGGCCCTCCGACTCTTATCCTTAGTGGGTTTGTCTTCTTCGTTGATCTTCTTTCCACTTAATGATTATTCTCGGGTCTGTACTTTACAATCTTTTCTTTACTCGATGAACTTGGATTCTTCTTAGCATTTGATGATCTAAGAATCTACATCGTAGAGTCTAATCCACTTTACGATTTAACTGTTCTATATCTTCACTCTGTGAACTCTTAATTTTTCTTTTCTTCGTTGCTTTAGTTGATCTTCAATTTGATCTGCTACTCTGTTGGTCTTCAACCTAATCTATTTTATTTTTATTAACTCTTTGTATTTGAATCAACCTAATAAATTTGTTTCATAATGACCTTTTATAATATTATTCTTTTAAGGATAATACAAAGGTTATCTTTTGGATCAACCTAACAAATTTGATCCTCTAACCTAGTCTATCTTTTTCAATTCAGATCAACCTAAATTTTTTTTATCCCTAATTCCTTTTACAATGATTGTTCTTATAAGGACTGTGCAAAAGTAAACAAATATTTATACTTTTACATTTGTTCTTTTTCTTTTCTCAAATTATTTTTACTAGTATTCTAACAGTTTTATTCAAATTATAGTAATCATGTTTATAAAGAAAATAAAACAGTTATATATTATTTTGTCATCATTAAATCCAAATAGGCTAACACATAAATGTACTAACAAATGGGTATTCAAAAGTAAGATGGTTACAGATGGGTTAATCATAAGGAACAAAGCAAGATTGATAGCCAAAGGATATTCCCAGGAAGAAGGGATCGACTATGATGTGACCTTTGCTCCTGTTGCTATATTGGAAGCCGTCAAAATGTTCCTTGAATATGTTGCTTACACGGGATTCAAAGTCTTTCAAATGGATGTGAATAGTGCGTTTCTCAACGGAAAACTGCAGGAAGAGGTTTATATTGAGCAACCTTTAGGTTTTATCAATCCAACTTTTTATGATTATGTCTATAGATTAGATAAGGCTTTATATGGACTAAAACAGACACCTATGGCATGGTATGGAACTCTAACTATTTATTTATTTTTATTGAAAAAGGATTCACTAGAGTTAGGGTAGACACCACATTTTTCCTTAGGAAGCACAAAGATAAGATATTGTTAGTACAAATCTATGTAAATGATATTATATTTGGTTCTACTGATGAGAAATTATGTGAGAGATTTGCCAAGCTAATGCAGAGCAAGTTTGAAATGAGCATGATGGGTGAGCTAAATTTCTTCCTTGGTCTTCAAGTGAAGTAGACTGATGAAGGAATCTTTATCAACCAAGCCAAGTACATCAACGACTTACTTAAGAAGTATGTCATGAAATCAACCTCTCCTGTGAAGACTCTTACATCCTTTGCAACTACGCTTAACAAAGATGAGAAAGGTAAAAATATTGATATCACTTAATACAGAGGTATGATAGGATCTATATTGTACTTGACTGCTAGCAGGTCAAATATCATGTTTGCTACTTGTATTTTTGCTAGATTTCAGGCTCATCCTTAGGAATTGCATTTATTAACTGTTAAAAGGATTTTCAGATATCTCAAGGGCACTTCATATTTGGGAATGTAGTATCCCAAGGAGTCACCCTTTGATATAATTGGGTATTCAGATCTAGATTTTGTAGGATGCAAAAATAGATAGGAAAAACACCAGTGGTACATGCCAAATGTTGGGGAATAGGTTTGTCTTATGGTCAGCATTCAGTGTTAACTTTAATCGCAAAAGCTAACTATATTGCTACTGATAGCTATTGCGCTCAAATTCTATGGATGAAGAACCAATTTGCTGACTATAGATTTGAATTCAAACCTATCCCTATATTATGTGATAATACTAGTGCTATATCTATAACCCATAATCCTGTCATGCATTCTAGGACTAAGTATATAGACATCAAATACCATTTTATTAGAGATCATGTTCAAAATAGAAATATATCTTTGCATTTTATCTCTACTGAAAATCAACTTGCTGATGTCTTTATCAAACCCTTAGATGAATCCAGATTTAATAAGTTTATTAGTGAGTTAGGCATGTTAAATTTACACTCTTAGTATTATACTCTTGAGATTACTAACTGATATTCACGTTATTATGCATTTTTAATATTCCTATGTTTATTATTTTATATGTATATTTTATTTAATTAGTACATTTTATTTTGTTTTGGAGGAAATAAATAAATAAATGAAGTTGAGTTGAAAAATGAGTTTTAAAAGATTTTCTAGTTGATTTTTATTTGGACTCCAAGAAAGAGATGTGCAAGAGAAGGACTCTTGAAAGATTACCATATAGAAGTTCAAGTCAAAAAGGAAAGAAGAGGCCAAATTACTTCAAATTAGATTAGGGCACAAATTATTTTTCCTATAAATAGAAGTTTTGTTTTAGAGAGAAGAAAGTAGTATTTTTTTTTCATTCTCCACTGGAACAAAGAGGAGTCAAGAAGCTTTTGTTTCTTTTCTTCCATTCATCATGCACAGTTTAATTCTTTATTAATTTAATAAACTTTATTATTATTATTATTTCCATTAGTTTTTATTTTATTTAATTCAATTAATATTAATAAATTTAAAATTTATTTTTCTTTATTATGAACTCCATGGATAACTAAATTTTTAATACCTAGGATGAAGATGAAGCTATGTATTGCATATTAATATTTTTTTTTCCGTTTTGATATTAATGTCTAATTATTTATGCCTTCAATTTTACCTTTGCGCAAAATTCGTTTTGGTTCTATATTAACTGCGAGATTTTGATAGGTTATAGTTAATATATGAATTTTTTTATAATTTATGCTAACCCATATTAATTATATGAATCATTATTTTTAAAGGGAAGAAAAAATAATTAAAAAATAATTAAGGAAAGAAGAATTTAATTATTATATTAATATTTAGTGGATTTTGACTCCTATATAGTTTTTTCTCATTATTAGTTTTCATTATTAATTTTAAATTTGCATTATTTAGTTAATTAATCATCTCCACCATTTTTAATTCTAATTTGCCTGAAATATAAATTAAGGATACATTGAAATTAATCTAGTCTGTGTGGTTTGACCTGTACTTGCCCATTCTTCAATTGATGCTATGCACTTGCAGTACATTATTTTAGCACATTACTAACTTTGCAGCAAAGAAAGCGTAGAGAAGTAAAGCAAAGTAATGTTCATAGAGTGAAATAAGTTCATTAAGTGATCAAATATCGTAGAGTGAAGATGCCTTGTAAAAGTTCACTCTACATTGCCTATCAAATCGTTTAGTAAGAAGATAAGGAATTACAGTAGGTGAAGGACACATCTAGACCAAGCAAGTGAAACAGAGAAGTAACTACGCTATAACTGTAAATAGTAGTTATGACATTACGTGTAGCCAATATCAACACAACACGTATCCCACTCAGCCGATTAGAGGGAAGTGAAATAATACATTTTAAATTTTCATCAAATCTTTACTATTCATTAGATCTAAAAATTCCCAGCATTCAAATTTCTCTCTATTGCACTCAAGCCTTAGTTTTTTAAACCTTACAATCTCAAACAAATTTTTGTTCCGTTTTAGATCAAATCAACATTAATGAAGATGTCGTCCTACCAGGTCATCACTGGAAACCAACTGTGCTTCGAGGAGTTTGAAGGAATTGATGTTCAATTCAGAGTAGTTCTAAACTTGGTGCAAAAAGTTGGATTTTAGAAAATTCTGAACATCAATACCAGAATATATACCTGACAAGTTGAAGAGTTCTATTTGAATGGAACTTATACAGATGGAGTTATCAATTCAAAGGACAGAGAGGGCACTCTATAGTATAATATGATGGAAACGAACTTCTTCCTTAGGTTCGTCAATGAAGGAATAACTACCTTGGATGATGTGGATGTGAAGGAAGGGCTGAAGCTGATAAAATTCAAGAAGAATTCGGAGCTTAAGGGAATGAAAAAGGAGGAATTCTCTCAACAATACGAGTTCCTTATCGACATCATCGAAAAATGCATCCTCACAAGAACTTAGCACATGACTCTATCAGCGAGCTTCAGTTGAAGATTATGTCTGCAATTGTGATGAAGAAACATATCAACTTTGGTGTCATACTGATGGACTAGATAACTAAATAGTTCAGTGATGCAGAGAAGAAGAAGAAAGAAGGAAAGCCACTCCCTAAAATATTTTATGGGAGGTTCCTCAGCATCCTCCTAAAGAAGAGACTGAAGAAGCAAATTGAAGACCATGAGGGTGATGCGTTAAACATCAACAAGAAGATAACAAAGAAGTTGTTTGACAACTAGAAGAGGAACCCAACTAAAATCCTCTAATCAAGGCAATCTGAAGGAAGTGAAAGGACTATCGGGGAAGTCCAGAAGCCTACAGTGGTTAAGGAAAAGAGGAAGGATGTAATAATAGAGGAAGAAGCCACCTTAGAAGGCAAGGAAGACAGAAACAAGAAAAGACATTCATAACGACTCACAGGACGAGTCAAATGTTCCTGTGACGAAGGATGATACACTGACTCAGCTAGTCAAAGAGAAAGGATGGAAGGGAAAAAGGCTAAGGAAAATTCCTATTCAAGTTCTTTCCAAAACACTTAGAGAGGAAGTTGAGGAAGTATGTGAAGAACTTGACATAAGAGATGCAGAAGTTGCAGCTAAAGAAGTCTTATCCCTTGCTAAATGGGATAAAAAAAAATCAAGAAGGGAAGGTCTGCAAAAATGGCTCAATCCGGCAAACTAATTAAAATAGAAGAGTTTGCATATGAAGAACAGATTGTAGAGCCTTCTTGTGCTCCGACCGTAGAACAAATTACTACAACTAATGAGATGGCTCAGAAGGCATTTGAGCCTGAGCCAGAGAATGCTAAAAGGATGACTGGGATAACTTTTGAGCCAAAACCATAGACAAATGTTGAAGAGACAGATGTAAAGGTATCCAAACCTAAGACAATGAAAATAAGATTAATAAAGATGGTTGAGATGAAAAAGAGGAAGGCTGAGAAGAAGATAAAGAAGAAGAAATCCTTAGAACCAACAACAGAAGCTAAAGTTACTTTTGAGGGGGAGGTTCCAATTTAAGTTCCTAGCTCCTTTGATGATTCCTTGTAGTTAACCATGATCGTAGATTCTGTTGTAGAGGACATCATAAGAGAGTCTAGCCTAATTTTCTCTAAGCTCATTATTCCAAAGCCAAAAAATGCTACCGAGGTAGAGATTGCTCAAGTTGATGAGGAGCTATTTAGTACAATAGATGTTCATGTTAAGGGGGGAGCATTAACTTGAAGCTATTGAAGTCCCATCAACATCTATACAAACAGGGGTAAGGCAGATAGAGTTAAAATTTCTTGGTGAAGGATTATTCGATTATACTATAGAAGATATAGACAGAAGCACTACCATTTTTGACAACGATAATGATTACTGTTCTATTTTTTTTTCCTATTATGCCTTTGGTGAAAGTAATAACGAAAAGAGATCTGAGTTTTATCACTTGGAATTTTACCTCAGAACTTCCCAAGAGTTCTCAACTTTTCCACCAGAACAATCATAGGTAGTGAATCTTCTTCAAGTATATACAATAAGGTTACCTTCATCCCAAACTCTTTAATCGTTCTCACTCAACCTTATTCTCTATTCTTTGAACCTTTTCCTCATGATGAAGTAGTCGTAGAGTCCAACCCTATGATGGTTGAGTGATCGTTGAATCCAAAGCCTTAAATCATAATCATAGAGTCCCAAAACCCAAAGATCGATATCCCACATATACCTACACTTGTGCATATACTATCAAACTCATCATCTCCTATACATTCACGAATCATAGTGTCTCCCCTCCCCATGATTGAAACCCACACTCATATAGATACTCAACAAAATATACAAATAGGTATACCCTCAACTTCATACACTCATACAGATATACCTTCTTCCTCTTATACTTTAAATCTAGACCTAACAATCTGGTGTACTGTCGCAAGCACCCAAACATAAAATCTTACTTTTGAAAATATTAATGTAGTAGTGCAAGTAAGAGTCGATCCCACAAAGAATGATTAATTTAATTTTATGTTTTGTAAACCAAAATTGGGGGTTTTTTAAAGAGATAATTTAAATTAAATTAATTAAAATAAATATGGAAGAAATAAATAAGAAGAAAACGCTTTGGTTTAAGTTAACATCCACCATTAAGAATTTACAACTGATCATTGATGCAAGAATAAATCAAATAATATTTTGAACATTCACCGTAGAAAGAACTACTCGCAGGTGGAATAATTTTTCTCCTCTCTCCTTAATTGTAGTTAAGAAGATACACGTGTTCTGAATTACCCATACTACTAAACAATCTCCGGCACATGCTAAAGATTTAATTTAATAGCAGCTTTAAGAATTAGAGAGATTGTTGAACTAAACAACACAAGCCACGCATTTGCATTTAATTTAGATGAACATTCTTCCTAAGATAAACTAATCTTTTGATCTGTAAAATAATTATTAAACTTAGTTGCTTCACAAATAGCAGTAGATTAATGTGAATCATAAACTAGTAGCCTCCTAGCAATTAAACAAATCAATCATAAAATTAAGCACAGAAAAATATCCAAAATTCAAAATATAAACTGGACAATTAAAATAAATTAGATCTCATAGTGTATAAATCTAGATAACTTCAATCACTTAAACCAAGAAAAATAATTTAGCTACACATAGTTGTAGAAAACACCAAAGAATAGAAGAAGAAAAATTTCTAGTAAAAATTGTATATTACATTATACCTCAAGCCTTCTATTTATAGGCTACATAATCCCCCTAACCCTAATAGGAATTACACTTTTCAAACCCTAATAGGATTTAAAATACAAAATAAATAAATATAAAAAATATTATTTATTTTTCTTTTCCAAATTGCAATTGGATTCTTAATTTATTTGATATTGTAAACCACGCGGAAAAGGAGAACAAAACCAAACTGACGTGCTGCCATGTGGTGAGACCACACGGAAAGCTGACCAATCGCTAGCCGTGCATTGCGCGGAAGCTTTCGTTTATTTTTTTTTTTCTTTTCTGATCATCTGCGCATGGCGCGTGTTTATTTTTTCTCTTTAATGCCTGACCGCGCATGACGCACGGTCCTGATTCCTTCCAAAGAGAAAACGACGTCGTCCCATTCATTCACGCTGAACACCTTTGCGCGCATGGCGCGTCCATCCCTTGTAGCTTTAATTACGGAATTGCCATTCAGTTCTAAATTTTATTCCTTTTTCCTATAAAATAAAATTAAAATAATTAAAAATAATAAAAATACATAAAAATAATAAAAATGCATAAAATTAAATAAATTACCTAAAACACTAAAAATACTTAAAAACTCACAAATAATTAAGTCTAAAAATACCTAATAAATAGACATATAATCTATTTAATAAATACCCTCACACTTAAATCTTTGCTTGTCCTCAAATCAATATAAATTTTAACATTAGCCTAAAAGATTTCAAAAATAATAACTCAAAGAAAATTTTAAAATCATGCAAAATCCAAGATTTTCAACGTATTTATTAATCTTACTATATTCAAGACCTTTTGTGTGTGTGTGAATCAAAACTCAGATAAACTTTGGTCATTAATTGAAATATACGTAAGCACACTTACAGGGGGGGGTTGAATAAGTGTGTGAGTAAACGATGTCCAATTTTTGTGAAATGATAAAACAGTTTCTTAACCAGTCTGCTGTATTAAGTTAACAGTTTACTGAATTGAAAAATTAGTCTGCTGGATATGAAAACAGCCAACTGTATTAAAGTTTTAATTCATCGGGTTTATAAACAGCCAACTGTATTACAAGTACAAAAATACTGGAATTGATTATAGTGTTCAGAAAGTAGATTATACCGAGCAACATATGAAAACAGTTTGTTGAATGTTAAAAAACAGTAAGCCTGAAATGATCTTGTTCAGTTTATTTTTCACAGTGGATTAAATTGTGTAGTGCAATGCAGTATGTAAATGGATAAACACAGAGAATTTTTACGTGGTTCGGTCCCTAACCTCTATTCTAGTGACCTACTCCACGTCCAATACCAATTGGTATTGGAGACTCCTTTTTTAAATTAATTCTGACTTACACAAGCCCTTATATAATTCAAGTTCTCAATTTGAGGACAAATCCTCTCAAGCAAGTATGCTTCCTTGTGCTACACTTTGCACACCTTGAGTAATTATACTCACCAAGCTCCTAAGCTTACTTTGAACTTAATTGTACTCAAAACAGATTAAACAGAATGATATTAGCAAAGACACAATACAATAGTTCCTATGATCAATAGCAAGAATAATAATTCAATGCAAGGCTCAGTCTAAATGCTATGATCAATTTAAACAATTTAAATATCACCAGTAATACGTGAACGATTTAAGCCTGCTTCACCAAAAACTAACTCGTTGAACTTTTCAGCACTACAATACTTATTATACGAACAGGAATCCTGGTTTCAGAAACTGGAACAGTGATATATTAAACCAAACGAGAATTGCTTCAGTGAGAATGTGTTTGGTAGCTTTTTCTGTTTTTCTATGTATTTTTTCTTAAGATGGTACATTATATTTATACACAGACCACTGTTTTCGAAAAATCTCAATCACCAGTCAGAAACTTGATTTTAGCGAGTTTTACCGTTAACTACCAATCCCATCAAATCTGTAATCAATTAGCTCTTTCTATGTTTGGTTTATTCGCTGATTAGCAGGATATGGATATGGTAAGAAATAAGATCCTCATGATTTGCTTATTACCATGAATAGAATAACGTCCCATTTAATTAAGGTAATAACCTTTATACACACAGATTGCTTATCTTTAAACCCATAAATTATTCAGTTAATTATTGACATAATTAACGTGATGCCCAGTCAGTCTGTTTAGTTTTAAATCACCCATCTAGGTATGGGAACTCTTGAGCAGATAAGGTAACAGATTTAAAAACTTATTTGACTATGCAGTTACCTTATATAATGCACCTATGTCTATGCAACTTATAAGATCCGTGATTGAATTATTAATTCAAGCAAAAGATCTTACATTTGAACTATGACAGCATTAGGAATAGATTCGTCTGTTATCCAATTTTGGTATGCAGCCTGCTAGGTGCCAGTTATACGCCACAAACCAGGTTGCCATGTATATCCAGTTTTCTTCACAGCTTGCTGTATTGACATATAGGACTGTTTTTCCCATCCAGGATGCTATATTAGAAATTGCATGGTTAGTAGAAAATAAAGTCATCATCAAAACATAGGAATGGAGTGTGACCAAGTCAACAATCTCCCCCTTTTTGATGATGACAATACAAAAACAAATTACTCCCCCTAAAACCATGCATATCAACAAAAACAAGATTATGACAGTAAGATTAATTGCTCCCCCTCAAACCCTGCATTATTCTCCCCTTTTTGTCATCATGCAAAAAGGAATAATATAGACAGCCTGGGAACACCATAATAAGTAATAACAACAAGTATTTAAACCCAACAGATACGGAAAGTACTTGAAGATAAAACAGGACTGACATCACAGAATCCAAGTTGATGTGAGAAAAATGCAGTTTAAGATAATTTAGGGAAGCTCCTCGATGTTGACTGCAGATTAAGCGCATTGAGTGAAATATGGACGATGCTGATGACGATGTGCACGTTCTTCTTCAGATAGCATATTTGCAAATAATGGGGGTCTAGGAATATGAGTCGAGGGAGGGAGAGGCAGATCGAGGAAGTCATCTTTAAATTCAGCAAACCAGTTTGCCCGAACGCATGTTTGTACATTTGATGCTCGCACACGTTGACCAAACTCTGTCCGAATATCGTTGATCTGAACCGCCACAAATTCACTTAGCTGACCTATCTGATGGCTCACAAACTTCAGTTTTTCGCTAAGTTGACAGGCATTTCGATTCATCTTTCTTTGCATAGCTTCCACCATAGCTTTTGTTTGCAAGGCAAACCCAGCTTGAAGGTCGATGAACTCATCTTCAACGTGTCAAAAAAGTGAGGAGGCAGCAGGAGTGGTCATTGTGATCTTTCCTGTTTCCAGAACACTAAGCCGCTGTTTAATGTCCACCACATCTTCCCTGAGTTCGCGTAGTAAGGAAAGAATTTCAGAATGTGGAGAAGGAGGAGGTGAGACAGTAGCTGATGGATTAGGAGGAGGATCTTTAGGAGTGCGAACAAATGTCCCATCAACTAGGCTTAAATGGGAGCTTTTCAGGTTATCAGAATCTATAGATTCAGTAAGTTGAATGGAGGCTTCATCCTTGAGTGATATGTGAAAATATTGAAACACGGTGGTAAGAAATCCACCATATGGCAGACATTTTTTGGTTTGTTTCACACAGTTGTCCATGTGAAGAAGCATCATGTGTGCAAAATTGAAAGTCATGCCATTCATGATCATAGATATCAGGATGAGATCCTGATACGTGAAATTTGCACCACCACCAGTTCTAGGAAGCAAATTAAACCTAAGAATTTTATGAATGACAGAGGCAATGGGGGACACTTCAACAGTTGTGGGAAGGCTGATGTCAGTGAGTGTGGGGTCATTTTTCACACTTTTCAGTTGATCCAAAGTGGTCAATGGTGTAGTGCAAGCCCCTTTTAGTGTAAAGGGGCAAGGACCCGAAGACGGGATTGACAAAATCTTGCCTAGAATAAGGGGGGTCAACTGAAATGTTTTTCCTTTGACCAAAGTAGTGCATTTTTCATTTTGGAGGTCAAAGTTTGTGTAAAACTGTTGGATCAGGTTGGGATATGCTGTAGTGGGTTGGGAGACCATTGATGAAATACCACAAGATTCAAATAAAGTCTGTAAATCAGAATGTTGATAAAGGAACATGTCAATAGACTTTTCATATACTAACGATTTAGACACTGTGGATGTTTTGAATCGTGCTTCGAAGTTATTTCCATGGAAAAAGTTTGAGATAATGAAGGGATAGACGAAAGAGGGGCTACTGATTCCGGTTCTTCTTCGGAAATAATTTCCACATCTAGTGATATTGGAGAAGAGATACTTACTTTCTGTTTCCCTTTCGCATTCCTGGTTCGTGATGAAGGCCCTGAGGTTCTGGGATTGCCCGACGAACCCTGCTTCTTTGAATCGGATCCCTTGGTGGTTTTGTTCCGTGTGAAGGATATAGGTCGATCATCATCTGATTCTGATTCATCTCTGGGGCGCTTTATCTGCTTCGTTTTCATTGTTTGGCAGAGAGAGATTTTGCTGATAATGGAATACTGAGGAAGATGAAGAGATTTAAGGTTTTGGTAAAGTATGAAAGATAAACTTGCCTCCTTTCTTGTTATAACCGAGAATGAGAGAGTGAATAACGCGGTTTCCAAGACTTAAGGAGCGTAGAGTGTGACTCCCGGTATTCCAGATGAGCAGATAATTTCAAAAAATTATGAGCCTAAAACAATACACATAATTTCCCTTTTTATCGATCAGAAAATATGTATGCACATATTTACAGCATATTGTTTTAATTCAGTTTGTCAGATAACAACATATAGGAAGTTACGATATCATGCACATGCCAAGTTCTCTCCTTAAGGTGCAAAATCTTTCTTCACTGAGTGGTTTAGTAAAGATGTCTACTAGCTAATGTTCAGTGGGAATAAAAATTAACTTAATTAATCCTTTAGCCACACTATCCCTAAGAAAATGATGTCTAACTTCAATATGTTTAGTGCGTGAATGCAACACTGGATTTTTAGATATGTCTATTGTGCTCGTGTTATCACAGTAAATACGTACATTATTACATACCACATCAAAATCTATTAGGGTTTCTAGCATCCAGAGTATTTGAAAACAACAACTTCCTGCAGCTAGGTATTCTCCCTCGGTTGTTGATAAAGCAACCGAGGTTTGCTTTTTACTATGCCAAGACACCATACTTTGACCAAAAATGTACAGGCACCACTAGTGCTTTTTATATCAATTTGACATCTTGAATAGTCTGCATCTGAGTAACCTATTAGATCAAAATCCTCACATATTGGATAGAATAAGCCTAAGTTGATAGTACCACATAAATATTTAAATATCCTTTTAACAGCATTTAAGTGTGATTCTTTTGGTTTTTCTTGAAATCTAGCACATAGACACACACTATACATTATATCAGGTCTTGATGTCGTTAAGTATAATAAGCTTCCTATCATACCTCGATATTTTGTTACTTCCACATTGATACCTGTATCGTCTATCGTAAGCTTGATTGTTTTGCTCATTGGTGTGGCTTTTGAATTTGATTTGTCAAACCCAAATCTTTTGAGTAACTCCTTAATGTACTTGGTTTGATGAATGTAGATGCCATCTTTAGTTTACTTGATTTGGAGTCCCAAGAAGTAGTTGAGCTCTCCCATTAGGCTCATGTCAAATTCCTTGTTCATACACTTGGAAAACCACTCGCAGAGAATATTATTAGTAGCACCAAATATAATATCATCTACATATATTTGTACAATAATGATATCTTTCTTTTCATGCTTAATGAATAGTGTAGAGTCGATTTTCCCTCTTGTGAACCCATTGGAAGTGAGAAATTTACTTAACCTTTCGTACCATGCTTTTAGGTGCTTGCTTGAGTCCATAGAGTGCTTTCTTGAGCTTATACACATGTTGAGGATACTTTTCATGTTCAAACCCAGGTGGCTGTTTTACATACACTTCTTCATTGATGTACCCATTTAGGAATGCGCTTTTTACATCCATCTGGTGTAGTTGAATTGTTTATAGCAAGCAAACGCCAATAGTATCCGAATAGATTCCAATCTTGCAACTGGAGCGAATGTTTCTTTATAGTCTATTCCCTCTTGTTGGTTATATCCTTGAGCCATAAGCCTTGCTTTTATTTCGAGTGATTGTTCCATGTTCATCTAGTTTGTTCTTAAATATCCATTTGGTTCCAATTATTGAAGTCCCTTTAGGTGTAGGAACAAGTTCCCAAACTTGACATCTTTCGAATTGTTGAAGTTCTTCTTGCATTGCCAAGAGCCAATTTTCATCAAGTAATGCTTCTGTTGCATTCTTTGGTTTGATTTGTGATAAGAATGCTGAAAAAGCACACAAATTTCGTACACCTCTTCTTGTGGTAACTCCCTGATTTATATCACCAATAATGTTTTCAGGAGGATGGTTTTTAATATGCCTTGCTATTTTAGGCATTGATATGACGTGCATTTGCTCCTCGTGTGAATTTGAGTTTGGATCTTGATGTTCGTCATCTGATTCGTGTAATTCGTCTTCTTGGGTTTCCAAAACAGTATCCTGGATTTCTGTTCTGGTTGGATGTATCTACTGATTTGAGGTATCCAGTGTGCTATATTGATCAGACTGAGTTGTTGAGTTTGTATCCAGCATGCTGAGTTGGTGTTTCTGATTTGTTGAATTATCTTTGACTCCTATACTTCCTGTATCCTCATCTTTCTCTTTAGACAAATCAATGTTAGGTTCATTAAAATGCACATGTACAGATTCTTCAACCACATATTTATGAGTATTATAAATGTGATATGCTTTGCTATGGTAAGAATATCCAATAAGAATTCCTTCATATGATTTAGCATCAAACTTTCCTAAGTTACCACTGGTATTTAATATGAAACATTTCGAACCAAAATTTTTGAAGTAACTTATATTAGGAATCTTATTGTTTAACAATTCATAAGGAGTTTTGAGAAGAATAGGTCGAATTAGAACCCTATTAAAGATTTAGCAAGATGTATTCACAGGTTCGGCCCAAAATTTTTGTGGAAGTTTACTTTCTTGTAACAATGTTCGAGTTGTTTCTTGTAGAGTTCTATTATTCCTTTCAACCACTCCGTTTTGTTGTGGTGTCCTTGGTGCAGAAAACTCATAGCTAATTCCCTTTTGTTCACAAAATGAGATAAAGTCATTTTGAAATTCACCACCATGATCACTTCTTATTCTTATCAATTTTAGATTATACTTTGTTTCCAAATTCTTTGTTAGTTTAGCAAAATCTCTGAAAGCTTCATCTTTAGTTTTAAGAAATGTAACCCAAGTAAATCTTGAATAATCATCAACTATAACAAAAGCATAAAACTTGCCATTTAAACTAGCATGCCTTTCTGGACCAAATAAGTCAAGGTGTAATAATTGCAAGGGTGAAGAAGTGGATACCTGATTTTTTACCTTAAATGAAGTTTTTATTTGCTTACCCAGTTGGCATGATACACAAATTCCTTTCTTTTCATAGTTGATTTTGGGCAGTCCTCTCTCCAGATTTTTCGTTGAAAGTTTCTTTATTAGATCCATGTGTACATGACCCAATCTTTTGTGCCACAGATTTGCCACATCTTCCATGGCTGATAGGCAAACTTCTTTATCTTGTTGCTCAAAATCGATAGTATATATATTTCCTTCTCTTTGTGCAACTAGTGAAGTATTTGTTAGTACCATGAAAAATAGAGCATTTATCTTTTTCAAATTTAACTTGATGTCCATTATCCATTAGTTGACTAATGCTAATAAGATTAAAACCAAGCCCTTTGACAAGATGGACATTATCAATACTTATCTTACCATTCCCTATTTTACCTTTTTCGATTATTTCACAAGTCTTGTTATCTCCAAATGTGATAGTTCCATTTCTTCTTTTGAGATATAATTCCAAAAATTTACTTTCGTCACCAGTCATATACCGAGAGCACCCGCTATTTAGAACCCATTTTTGTGATGGAACTTTTGCTTGGAGACAAACCTGAAATAAGAATATAGTTTACTGTTTTGGTACCCATTTCTGTTTGGGTCCATTAGTGTTAGTATCATTTGTTTTGATTTTCTTTACCCACACCTTCTTAATTTTCTTGTTACAATTAGAGTGACCTTTAGTTCCACAAGTTTGACACGTAATGAACGGGGAACAATAATTTAATTTAGCTTGTGATTTCAACATTTTTGTATTAATCTTTTTAGTAGTTTCTTGGTACCCAATTCCTTGTTTTTCATAGCTAGGTCTCTGTTTTCCTAACATGATTGTTAAATTCTCTTTTCCTTGAACAAACCTAGCTAATGATACTTTTAATGATTCAATTTCTTTTTGTAATTCTCTAGTCTTATTGTTATCTTCTTTTATGCATGAGTTATCATTAAAAGCATCAATACACACATCTCTCATTTTTATTTCATTTCTTAATTTCTCATTTTCACTATTCATATGATTTACTTTATTATGAAGTATTTTATTATAATTATCTAGATAATCATTTTTAGCATGTAAAATACTCACATCTTGGGACGGTTTTTCCATTTCTTTTTTTTCTTCTATTAGAGTATCAACCTCATTCATTAGTGTATTTATTAAATCTTTTAAGTACATATTTTTTTTTCTTTTAATTTTATATTTTCTTGTTTCAACAAATTATACTGATTAGAATTTACCTCACTTGTTTCTCCTTCGAGTCCCATGAAGCATACTTGAGCTATCTCGTCGTTTGCATCAATTTCTATGTCTGAATCATCACTCCAAGTGACTAATGCCTTCTTCTTGTTATCTTTGAAATTTGTCTTTCCTTTGTTCTTCAATTGAAAGCAATCTTTTTTAAAGTGGCCGGGACGACCACATTCAAAACACGTTTCTTCGTTAGACTTTCCTTTGGCTTTGTTGAATGGTGTGAAATTCCTCTTTTTGTTTTTCCTTTGTAGCATCCCTTTTAGTTTTCTAGACATCATAGCAATTTCCTCATCTGAGTCGTCACTTGTTTCTTCTTCTTTTCCTGCATTAAGAGCTAATACCCTTTTTCTAAGAGTTTCCTCCTCATCATCATATCTTTTTAATTGGTGTTCATATTCTTCTAACTCTCCAAATAAAGTTAACGTATCTATGATTGAAATAGTAGAAGAATCTTGAAGTGTGGTAACTTTTGATGCAAACCTTTTGGGCATAGCCCGAAGTAGCTTTCGATTGATTTCACTTTGAGAAATTGTTTTGTCAAGTAACTTTAATGAGTTCATGAGGACTAGGAATCGAGCATGTGCTTCCTTGATAGTCTCTTCTTTCTCTAGTTTGAACATTTCGTAGTCGTGCATAAGCATGCTCAGCTTTAGTTCTCTTACTTTTGATGTTCCCTCGTAGCTTACTTTTAGTGTATCCCAAATCTCCTTAGCCGTGCTGCATGAAGATACTTTTCCTATCTCGGATTGCACCATTCCACTGAGTAAAGTATTCATTGCCTTTGAGTCATAGGATGTCATGTATACTTCGGTTGAATCCATTTTGGTTAGATCTTTTGGCGTGCCATCATCTTTGCTTGAAATAACTGGACCATTCTCCACGACCCACCATTCCCAAGGATCCCTTTTGAGATAGATCCTCATTAGAAACCTCCAGAAGTTGTAGTTCTCAGTTCCATGTAGTAAAAGAGGTCGGTTCGTTGATTTCCCTTCTTGGACGTTGCTTCCAAAGTGTGCCATATCAAGATCTTTCCCTACAAGTCACCTTTAAGACCAAGATAAGTAGAGCCAAGCTCTGATACCAATTGAAATATACGTAAGCACACTTAGAAAGGGGGGTTAAATAAGTGTGTGAGTAAACGATGTCCAATTTTTGTGAAATGATAAAATAGTTTCTTAACCAGTCTGCTGTATTAAGTTAACAGTTTACTGAATTGAAAAATTAGTCTGCTGGATATGAAAACAGCCAACTGTATTAAAGTTTTAATTCATCGGGTTTATAAACAGCCAACTGTATTACAAGTACAAAAATACTGGAATTGATTATAGTGTTCAGAAAGTAGATTATACCGAGCAACCTATGAAAACAGTTTGTTGAATGTTAAAAAATAGTAAGCCTGAAATGATCTTGTTCAGTTTATTTTTCACAGTGGATTAAATTGTGTAGTGCAATGCAGTATATAAATGGATAAACACAGAGAATTTTTACGTGGTTCGGTCCCTAACCTCTATTCTAGTGACCTACTCCACGTCCAATACCAATAGCTATTGGAGACTCCTTTTATAAATTAATTCTGACTTACACAAGCCCTTATACAATTCAAGTTCTCAATTTGAGGACAAATCCTCTCAAGCACTTATGCTTCCTTGTGCTACACTTTGCACACCTTGAGTAATTATACTCACCAAGATCCTAAGCTTACCTTGAACTTAATTGTACTCAAAACAGATTAAACAAAAATACAGCAGTTCCTATGATCAATAGCAAGAATAATAATTCAATGCAAGGCTCAGTCTAAATGCTATGATCAATTTAAATAATTTAAATATCACCAGTAATATGTGAACGATTTAAGCCTGCTTCACCAGAAACTAACTCGTTGAACTTTTCAGCACTACAATACTTATTATACGAACAGGAAGCCTGGTTTCAGAAACTGGAACAGTGATATATTAAACCAAACGAGAATTGCTTCAGTGAGAATGTGTTTGGTAGCTTTTTCTGTTTTTCTATGTATTTTTTCTTAAGATGGTACATTATATTTATACACAGACCACTGTTTTCGAAAAATCTCAATCACCAGTCAGAAACTTGATTTTAGCGAGTTTTACCGTTAACTACCAATCCCATCAAATCTGTAATCAATTAGCTCTTTCTATGTTTGGTCTATTCGCTGATTAGCAGGATATGGATATGGTAAGAAATAAGATCCTCATGATTTGCTTATTACCATGAATAGAATAACGTCCCATTTAATTAAGGTAATAACCTTTATACACACAGATTGCTTATCTTTAAACCCATAAATTATTCAGTTAATTATTGACATAATTAACGTGATGCCCAGTCAGTCTGTTTAGTTTTAAATCACCCATCTAGGTATGGGAACTCTTGAGCAGATAAGGTAACAGATTTAAAAACTTATTTGACTATGCAGTTACCTTATATAATGCACCTATGTCTATGCAACTTATAAGATCCGTGATTGAATTATTAATTCAAGCAAAAGATCTTACATTTGAACTATGACAGCATTAGGAATAGATTCGTCTGTTATCCAATTTTGGTATGCAGCCTGCTAGGTGCAAGTTATACGCCACAAACCAGGTTGCCATGTATATCCAGTTTTCTTCACAGCTTGCTGTATTGACATATAGGACTGTTTTTCCCATCCAGGATGCTATATTAGAAACTGCATGGTTAGTAGAAAATAAAGTCATCATCAAAACATAGGAATGGAGTGTGACCAAGACAACATTAATTACCTTATAAAAAACATACAACAAAAGTCAATATACATATTTATCACTTTCAGCTAATACAGACAAATCTATACTAGAAGATTAAAAGGCTTTTAATTAATGAAACGCACTAGGATTATTAATATCAATTTTTTTTCAATTTTTCCCCAATTTTTTTCTTTTTAATGGGTGCATTTTATGCTTCATCCCTTTTTTTTTTTTCTTCTTCCGTGAGTGCATTTTATGCTCCATCTCACTTTTTTATATGTATATGAGTGAGTGCGTTTTACGCTCCATCTCAATCCACTATATAATTTTTTTCAATTTAACAATCCTATAAAAATTACTTAAATCATCTCCTCCAAATTATATTTTGTCTTATATTTTACTTCAACTAATGATCAAATAAGATAGAGAGCTCAAAAATATCTTTCATAAGTATTTAATCATATAAACTTTCTCTTAATTAAAACTAGCTCAAACAAATGGATATAAGTACATAAAAATTTAAAGGATCTCAAACAAATTTATAATCAATAAAAAATTAAAATTTAGACTAAGCAAAAATTTATTATTTTTCCAAGAGTTATTAAATAAAATAAAAATTTTAATCATTGGTTAAAAATTTAAAATCCAATTAATTTATTGCTCTAGTAACACATCTTAAAAATAAAAAAATACCTTATTTTCGTAGGAAATATGGTTACACTTAGCATGTGCAACAAGCCTTTAAACCTCAATGTTACCCCAAGTGGACGAGTTTTATCTCGTGAGAGTTTGTAGTGAATATACCCACAAAATTTAAAATTTTAAAATTTTTAAAATTATCTAAATTTTTTAAAATATGACCTAGACCTAAAAATAACAAAAATTCTAAATTCCTTCCCCCACACTTAAAATTTGCATTGTCCCCAATGTAAAATAAAATGCAAAGAAAAAACACAAATAACTAAACTATAAATACTAAAATAAAATGAAAGAAAATTATACTCCCCTTGGGTTGCCTCCCAAGCAGCGTCCTTGTTTATTGTCATTGGCTTGACAGCATGCTTAAACACTACGTTACTCCTTCCTCCTGAATTTTGACAATCTCATCCATCTTGACTCCATTTATCATAGACATGTCCACTCTCCCTTGCAGTTGATATGGAGGTGCTACTCCCTCTGTCTTCAGAGAATCATTCACAGCCATAACAATCTTCTATAAATCAGTACTCAAGACTAACTCTTCGTTCTCGTTCCCAAAATTCTGACAAAATGTCGTTTTCCATTCATCCTTTTCATCAGCTTTAGAAATTTTCTGTGCTAAAGAATCAATCATATCAATAGAGTAAACAGAATTAGAATATTTCTTGGCGTCAAAAATATTAAACTTAACAATTTCGTCATCAAACTCCATTTTCAATGTACCACTATGAACATCAATCTTAGTTTTTGATGTTTTTAAGAAAGGTCTTCCTAACAAAATAGGAGTATTTTGATCACCATTATCCATATCAAGCACATAAAAATTAGTAAGAAAAATTAAATTATTTACTTGCATAAGAACATCCTCTACTATGCCCTTAGGATAAACATTAGATTTGTCAGTCAACTAAATCACAGTACTAGTTCGACTCAAAGGTTCAAGTTTCAAAGAAGCATATATAGAATATGGCATGACATTAATAGATGCTCCTAAGTCTAACATGGCTTTTTCAAATCTAGTGTCACCTATCTTGCAAGGGATAATAAACATTCCTGGATCTTGGCACTTAGTAGGGAGTTTCTTTGAATTACTGCAAACACATTCTTTTCTACTTTTATCTTTTCATATCTTTTGAGTGCTTGTTTTCTTTTGTGTGTACACAATTCTTTCAGAAATCTAGCAAAGCGAGGTACTTGTTTAATAACATCTAACAATGAAATATTTACCTCGCATTTGCGAAAAGTTTCATACAAATCTGAATCTTTTTCATATTTTATTTTTTCTGTTAAAGCCAAAGGAAAAGGGGGGTACCGGTTTATAATCAGAGAGAGGTAAAAATTTATGTTTAGGGGTACCATTGTCGCCTAGAACATTGTCGTCATCTTTACTGTCGCCTGCTTTTGTATTGTCTGCTTCTGCTTTGCTTTGTTCTTTTGGTGCAGACTCTGTCTTTTCTGGAGTTTTGATCTCTTTACCACTTCTCAAAGTGATTGCACTTGCGTTCCCTTTTGGATTTACTACCGTTTAAGAGGGTAATTTTCCAGAACCGTATGCCTCTAGTCGACTAATTGCAGTTGCCATTTGTCCCATCTGTGTTTCCAAATTTTGCATATTTTCCTTCATTTTCTGTTAAAATTACAAAGTGTTAGTGCTAAGTTGTTTAACCAAATCCTCTAAAGACATTAGAATTAGGTGATTGGCCCTGTTGTTGTGTGTTGGGATATGGCTGCTTGTATTGTTGGTAGCATGCAAAGTTTTGATTCGTGGTTTGATGCACTTATGGATTTTCATAGCTGAAATTAGGATGATCTCTCCAACCTGAGTTGTACGTGTTCGAGTAAGGATCATATTTCCTTTGTGGTTGACTAGGGAAACCACCTGCTGCATTCACTTGTTCATAGGACTCCTCTTGAAGGGTCGGGCACATATCCGTTGGATGTCCTACTACCGAACAAATTCCGTAAGCTTTTACTTGTTGTGTATTACCTACAGCCACTTGACGAACAAGAGAAGTTAGACTAGCAATTTTTTCTTTAAGTGAGGAAATTCCTACCTCATTGACATTCTTGGATGAAAAATTAAGCCTAATGCCGAATTGTTGGGAATTAGCCGCCATGTTGGCAATCAAGTTTCTTGCAGCTTCTGGAGTTTTGTCCACCAAAACTCCGCCACTAGTAGCATTAGTCATGCTTCTCTCAGTAGACATGAGTCCTTCATAGAAATATTGGATGAGGAGTTGCTCATTGATTTGATGGTGAGGGCAGCTTGCACACAGTTTCTTGAATCGTTCTCAATACTCGTATAGGGATTCTCCATGGTTCTATCTCACACCGCAAATTTCTTTTCTTATGATAGCTGCCCTTGAAGCTGGAAAATATTTCTCCAAGAATAATCTCTTCACTTCTTACTATGTGGTTATACTTCCAGAGGGAAGATAGTAGAGCCAATCTTTAGCCAAATCTTTCAGAGAGAATGGAAAAGCTCTTAATTTGATTTGCTCTTCAGTCACTCTGAGAGGTTTCATGCTCGTGCATACCACATGAAATTATTTTAAGTGTTTGTGAGGGTCTTCACCTACAAGGCCATGAAAATTGGGCAATAAATGTATTAGACCAGACTTTAATTCAAAGGAAGTGTTAACATCTAAATTAGGAAAAGTTATGCATAAAGGTTGTTGGTTCAAATCTGGGGCCGCAAGTTCCTTCAAAGTTTGATTTCCAGCCATGATGCCCTTTTCTTCAAGATTTGTCCGATCTTCTTTCCTTAATCTGCACAAAGTTCTCTCGATTTCTGGATCAAACATTAAATCACTTTGATTAGTAGAACGAGTTATGGTCATAAGCAGTCAATTAAACTAGGGAAAAAATAAAAATAAAATAACTACGAAAAATTACTAAAATAAAATAAGGATCACAATAAACACAAAAGTAAATAAATCAGTCCCCGGCATCGGCGCCAAAATTTGATGTGCTGTCGCAGGCACCCAAAAATAAAATCTTACTTTTAAAAAATATTAATATACTAGTGCAGGTAAAAGTCGATCCCACAGAGAATAATTAATTTAATTTTATGTTTTGTAAACCAAAATTGGGAGGTTTTTAAAGAAATAATTTAGATTAAATAAAATAAAATAAATACGCAAGAGATACATAAGAAGAAAAAGCCTTGGTTTAAGTTAACATCCACCATCAAGAATTTACAACTAATCATTGATGTAAGAATAAATCACTTAATATTTTTGAACATTCACCGTAGAAAGAACTACTCGCAGGTAGAATAATTTTTCTCCTCTATCCTTAATTGTAGTTAAGAAGACACACGCATTCTGAATTTCCCTTATTACTAAACAATCTCGGGCACGTGCTAAAGATTTAATTTAATAGTAGCTTTAAGAATTAGAGAGATTGTTGAACTAAACAACACAAGCCACGCATTTGCATTTAATTTAGATGAACATTCTTCCTAAGATAAAATAATCTTTTGATCTGCAAAATAATTATTAAACTTAGTTGCTTCATAAATAGCAGTAGATTAATGTGAATAATAAACTAGTAGGCCTCCTATCAATTAAAAAAATTAATCATAAAATTAAGCACAGAAAAATATCCAATATTCAAAATATAAACTGGACAATTAAAATAAATTAGATCTCACAGTGTATAAATCTTGATGGCTTCAATCACTTAAACAAAGAAAAATAATTTAGCTACACATAGTTGTAGAAAACATCAAAGAATAGAATAGAGAATTTTTCTAGTAAAAATTGTATATTACATTATACCTCAAGCCCTCTATTTATAGGCTACATAATCCTCCTAATCCTAATAGGAATTATACTTTCCAAACCCTAATAGGATTTAAAATACAAAATAAATAAATATAAAAATTATTATTTATTTTCCTTTTCCAAATTGCAATTGGATTCTTAATTTATTTGATATTGGAAACCACGCGGAAAAGGAGAACAAAACCAAACTGACGCGTTGCCACGTGGTGAGACCACACGGAAAGCTGACCAGCCGCCAGCTGCGTATTGCGCGAAAGTTTCTGTTTAATTTTTTTTTCTTTTCTGATCCTCCACGCATGGAGTGCGTTTATTTTTTCTCTTTAATGCCTGCCCGCGCATGGCGCGCAGTCCTGATTCCTTCTAAAGAGAAAACGACATGGTCCTATTCATTCACGCTGAACACCTTTGCGTGCACGACGCATCTATCCCTTGCAGCTTTAATTATGGAATTTCCATTCAGTTCTAAATTTTATTCCTTTTTCCTACAAAATAAAATTAAAAAAATTAATAATAATAAAAATAAATAAAAATAATAAAAATGCATAAAATTAAATAAACTACCTAAAACACTAAAAATACTTAAAAACTCACAAATAATTAAGTGTAAAAATACCTAATAAATAGACATATAATCTATTTATCACAATCATTAACTATTCAGAAGACCAGAGTAATAAGAAAGGGCCTTAAGCAACAATGGAGAAAATTTTGGAAATAGTGTCACAAGTCCCCTTAGAGAGCCAAGTTGCAAGAATGCTAGAAATGCTTGTTGATGATTACGACAAAGGGACAGAGAACACTGTTAGTGAAATTCAAAAGATTCTAGTCCTAATTGCAGAGACTGTAGACAAGGTGCCATAAGAGATGTCCAGAGAATTTAAAAAAGACATGAACGAGCTAGTTAAGACTATCAATGATAATCTCTGAAAGCTGAATGAGCTGTTCTATAAACAAATTGCTGATCATTAGGTTCTATACTTACCATCTAACAAATGAATGGAACCAATATCAAGTTGCTCTCCTATAAAGTCAACACCAAGAATGAATCCTTGATGGAATTAAAAAAGATAGCCATTTCTTCAATGGAACGTACAAACACCACCATGGTTATTGTTGATTCATAACGAATAGAAGTGGAAGTTAAACATTAAGAGACTAGAGGCGACATTAACTCCCAAAGCCAGTAGATGCAAGAAATTGTTGGTGCTGTTCAGAAAATATCTGAGGGCATTATTGCCATACGAAATAATAGAGATGACGACCAAAAAGGGGGGGGGAGAGAAGTAGACCCCATGGGGATGAGAAGTTAGGGGGAGAAAAGAAAGCAATCATCAATTCAATCGCCTTCACCCCTCAATGTGATTCCTCTTGACCGAGGACATTCTTCTTCAAGTAGGGAAAAATCGTTGAGTGGAGTAACTTCGACAAGTATGCGACCCCAAAATGATCCAATGCTCTCGAATAAACTATCTCAAGGGGTTCGCTCACTATATATAAGTTATGTTTAAATTCAAGAATTATGCATCTTAGAATTGATGAAGTTTTAAAATTGCTGGTTTTGTCATCATCAAATAGGAGGAGATTGTTAGTACAAATGCATGTCACTACAAGAAAAAGGCTTAATTTCAACGAAAACTTTCATCAGAATTAAGCCTGTTTTCATCGAAAATTCAGTTGTAATAAAACACATCAGGAATAATTTCGTCGAGAATTCGGGCTAGATTATTTATTTTCGATGGATTCATGGTTGACCAACATTCTATCGGAGATAGCATAGTATCAACGAAATTGTGTCGGTCGAAATTATTCTGTCGAAAATAATAAGTACACATGGTAACTTTGTGTTCATGTAGGATTTTTAAATTCTGACGAAATTTTCGTCGGAAGTAAAACGAAATTTGTAAAAAATTAATATAAAGTAATATTTAATAATGAATTATACAACATGAATTACCTATTCTGTCAGAAATAATGGATTTTTTTAATTATTTAAATTTCCAGGTTCTTAAACCACATTTTGTACTTGTAACATATTTATCCTAACAACACATACAGTAATCTATATATTATAGCATCTACAATGTAACTACTTTAAATCCAACATATATACACATACGTTTTAATGTATATATATAACTACTATCAACAACATACATCGTTTCGAACAATAACATATATAAACTAATTCCGAATAAGTTATAAACTACAAACAGTCAAAGTAATTTCAATGATTTACAAAAAATAAACTAAAATACATTGATTTACAATGACTCAAGGTAAACTACAACGATTTACAAAAAATAAAGCAACTACAATATTTTACAAAATATCTAAGTAAATGCTATATAAAAAATAAACCTAAACTAGTAGTACCACCACTATGCGAATAATCATCGGGCGGGAGTCGACATTGTTGCTCTGGGGTCTAAAATGTTGGCTTGTAAAAAAATATCATACATGCAATCTAATTGTATAACGCAACGAAAACATGTAATAAATCGAATTTAAAATTTTTCTACAAACTAAAACTAGGATCTTTCTTATGCAATACTTATTGTAATATCCCATATATTTTCAAGATTTTAAATAATATCTTAATTGATTTTATTAAAGGTTAAGATTTAAAACCTAGAATGTGAGAAGTAAGATGTGTAGAAAATGGGTAAACATTTTTTTTAACATAATTGATTTGTTAGAAATTAAATGTAAGAATATTTTAAAGATGCATATAGAGAATTTATTAAGGAAATAAATTCATTTGAGAAGTGAAGACGGTTATAAGGATATATATATATACATAGTTATATATTCCTAGAGTGGTGTTTGTTAGCCAAACAAAAAGATGAGTAAATTAATACTCAATAAAACTAATAAATTAATTAGTTTAAATTTGAATTAAGAAGGAAAATCATGAAATATAAGTAATTAGATTAATTATATAGAGGAGCTAGAATTATTGCCGAGGATGGCAATAATGAGAAGTAATTAATTAAGTAATTAACTTAATTATTAAGTTGATGTATAGAATTCAAAGGTGAGATTAAAACAAGCCCAATATGTTAATTGTTGTAAGTCTTGTTGAGAATTTATATAGAGGTCCAAATTAAATTTAATGGACCAACTTAGATATGGTGATATCAATTTTTTGATAAGTTAGCAAGAAAAGTGATAATTCAATAAACTTGACTAACAACAAGTCTAATTAAATTAAGAGAATTAATTAGTAGAGTTATGTAATTATGCGACGTGGTTGCGTGTAAATTAAATATGTATTTATATGAATATATATATATATATATATATGCGTGCATATTTAGTAACATAATTTAATGGTTAATTAAATTGTGATAAATAGATAGATTAATATTAAATTAATCCGAATTGAATTAAAAGGTTTATTGTGAAATTAATTATATTCATTAATCAACAATTATGCAAATTGTTGATAAATTATTTGTGAGGAATAATTATGTAAATTATATAATTATTAATTATATCAAATAGTTGATTTAATTAAGGGAGAATAATAATTATATATTGTACAATATTTAATTTCATATATGTGTACATATATATAAAGGGATTATGTAATATCCCGGATATTTAAATGAATTAGAAATAAAATATTTAATATTTAATAAAGGTTGGAGTTTGATAACCTAGTAGTGATAGATAAATAGAGGTCCAAATTAAATTTAACGGACTAACTTAGATATGGTGATATCAAAATTTTTGATACGTTAGCAAGCAAAGTGATAATTCAATAAACTTGACTAACAACAAGTCTAATTAAATTAAGAGAATTAATTAGTGGAGTTATGTAATTATGCGACGTGGTTGCGTGTAAATTAAATATGTATTTATATGAATATATATATATATGCGTGCATATTTAGTAACATAATTTAATGGTTAATTAAATTGTGATAAATAGATAGATTAATATTAAATTAATCCGAATTGAATTAAAAGGTTTATTGTGGAATTAATTATATTCATTAATCAACAATTATGCAAATTGTTGATAAATTATTTGTGAGGAATAATTATGTAATTTATATAATTATTAATTATATAAAGTAGTTGAATTAATGAAGGGAAATCAGTAATTGTATATATGTACAATATTTAAGTTCATATATATGTGTACATATATATAAAGGGATTAAATTAATTGTGTAATTTTAAGTAGTAATTGAATATGTTAAATGAATATATTCTATAATTAAATAAATCATTGTAAATGATTTATGAGAGTGAGAAATTGAATTATACAATTATTTGTGTAATATTAATTAAATAATTTAATAAATTATTTAAATAAGAAATTGAGTAAATATATTATTATTTCAATGTATTTTCGGGTAAATGGAATTATTTCCATAATTGACGAGAAATGAATTATTTAATGTAAATGTATTAAATAATTTAATTTGTGGCCTAAATAATATATATTAAATTATATATTGTATTTATTTTAATTTCATAATTTATTGTGAAATTATTTTCGAGGTAAGGTAATGTGTATAAATAATATATATAGATTATATATATTATTCTTAGCAAACACACTCTAAAGTTTTAATATCAAAATAATTGACAAGTTGTCATTAATTAAATATTCAATTAAATTGAATATAATGAGTGAATTAAATTTTATAAATTAATTAATATGATAATTAATTAATGTAAATAATGTAAAATATTATTAATAATATTATTAGTCCATTTAGTAATTTAATACTTATGGGTTAGAATATTTAATTATTTATTCAATCTAATTATTTATTTAATCATGGATTGAATAATTAATGTGTAAATTATTAAATTAGCCCAACATGGGTCAATTAGTAGCCCAAGTGGAGAATAATATAATTTGACAATTTAGTAGCCCAAACAATTTAATAGAAGCCCAATTGGTATTTTAAATTAAAGCCCAATGATTGGCCCACTTGAAAAATACTTAATTAAACTATTATTTATTAAAAAAGTGAGAAAGTGACAAACATTGTGGGACAAATGGAATGTATTAGCCGTGTATATGGAGTGTAAGAGACCAAAAATGATTGTATGGTTATTTTATTTTTCAATTATTTAATTAGGTTACTTGCATGGGTTTTTATTTACATGAACCATACCTATTCTCACCAACTAAGGCATGGGCTAATTTCCTTGTGCTAGTATCTTTGCTAGGCTCTTGATGGCTAGAATAGATAGATACATTTTATATCTATAGAAATGCAAGAATACTTGCATTTGGAGGCTAAAAGAGTTAGTCATTTATCATCTTTCATTTTTTCAAGCTAAAGAGAGCTAGAGAACATTTGAGAGAGTGAGAAAATATTTGAGAGTCAAAATACCAAGAGAAGGAGGAGGAATCTAAGCTAGTTCATGACATCTTCTTATACTACATATTTTGGAAAGAAGAGGAGCATAGCTATCAAAACAAGGTAGTTATTTTAAAACCCTAATCTTGTTTTTCTTTCAAGTTTATGGTATAAATATTAATGTATTAATTTTTATGGTTAAAATCATGCTATGTATGTTTATATAGTTTATCATGAGTTTAACTTATTTTATATAAGCTTTAATGATGGAAATTATGTGTTTTGGTGGTGTGTTAAATCAAGTCTCAAATTAATTTCCAAAAATATTTTTTTATAATATTTAGATTTAATATTATAATATTATAGAACATTAAATCATGAGAAAAACAAAGTTTGAATCACTCAAAATGGAGTTATACATAAAAAGTTATGATTTGTGGTAGTTTATGTGATGTAAAAATTTTTATAAAAATTTTTTAATATTAAATCATGAAAAATTAAATTTTCATGTTATAAATTGTTGTTAAGTTATTGGTAATTTTTTTGGATTTTTATTGAGGAGTTAAAGTTTATTTGAAGGTATAAATTTTATTAAGTTGTGTATTAAAATGCACTGTTCACCTTCCGCGAGTGGGGAAAAAAAAAAAAGGGCTGGCCGCGCAATGCGCGCCAGCCAATTTTCTGAAAAAACGCGGAGCCAAACGATGCAGTTTGGCGTAAGAAAATTTTACTCCGCGCGCAATGCGCGGAGGCCAATTCCTGTTCTCACAAAACGGCACCGTTTTGGTCCGTTTCTTTGTTACGCGCGCAATGCGCGGAAATAAATTTTCCAGTGAAATTACTATTTTGCCCCTCCGGTCTTTTTCTGCGTAATTACGAAATTGCCCTCGTATCAGTTTTTCGACTAAATTACAGAATTGTCATTCTGGATAATTTTAATTAATTTAAATGTTTAAAAATTAATTAAAAATTATAACAAAAATAATGATAATACAAGAATGATATTTAGGTATTTAATATTATATTTTCTAAATATAATAAGTATTTAGGATTAATATTTAAATGTTGTAAATATTAATCTAGTTAGTTTAATATTATATTTTTCAAATATAATAAGTATTTAGGATTAATATTTAAATGTTGTAAATATTAATCTAGTTAGTTTAATATTATTTTTTTTTTCAAATATAATAAGTATTTAGGATTAATATTTAAATGTTGTAAATATTAATCTAGTTAGTTTAATATTATATTTTTTTTTCAAATATAATAAGTATTTAGGATTAATATTTAAATGTTAAATATTAATCTAGTTAGTTTAATATTATATCTTATGAATTTATGATTAAATTAATTATTTATTATTTAATTAACATTAAATAATAAACAAGGATGATAAGTTAATTAATTATTATTTAATTACTATTAAATAATAATTAAAGACAACTAAGATTGAGTATTTAATTATTTATTATTTGATTAACTTTAAATAATAAATAAATTTAGTTAGTTATTATGTATATAATAACTAATGATAGTGGAGTATTTATTATATAATTTTATTATTTATTATTTAATTAACTTTAAATAATAAATGAATCTTGTTAATTAGTTATTATTTATTATTAAATAATAACTAAAGATATTTGATTATTTTTAATATAATATAATTATTTATTATTTGATTAATTTTAAATAATAAATAAATCTGGTAAGTTATTATTAAATAATAACTAAAGGTAGTTAATTACTTACTATTTAATTAATGTTAAATAGTAATTAAATGAAATAAAGAATATGTCTTTTAACTCTTTTGTTTAAACAATTATAATAAATTGTTTAATAGTTTAATAAGTGTTTAACACTTGAGAAAATTATTTTCTAACTTATTAAATTATTAACCTAATTTGATTGAGGATCTATAAAGTTAATAATATCGTTTTGGCTGATGTAAATTATGTGTTAGTACTTATGTGTGGTAGATAAGTTTCTTAGTGAGCGTATAGTTGTACAAATACGCTGTACTAATTATTAGACCAACTTTATTAATGTTAGGTCTTTCAAAGCCAGTTAGTTAAAGCTAGACATTAATTGTAGCTGAGCAGACAGGCAAGTTTCCTAAACCCTACTCAATTTATATTCGAGCAGGATATATTATTTTATTGTTCAAGTCCCTAACTCAAATTCAAGTTATTACGTTTCAAGCATGCTATGGTTTAATTCTGTATAATTATTCCACATCTTTAAATTGTTGATTCGCACATAGTGCTTGTTGCATGTGTTCATCAGGTATGAAAGGCTGATCACCTTCATTACCATAAGGTTCAGTTAAAATTGTTCATGGTCATTATTGACACTCAATATTACTTGATTCAGTCATTCAATTATTGAAATTATGATTCGTACTCTTTCACAATTATTATATTGTTGAAAATCCGAAAGCTTGTTCTTTCTTTCAATCATGATATATCGTTATTGTATTTAAACTTGCTGAGCAAAGTCGTTGCTCACTCTTGCTATATCATGATAACAAATTTCAGAATAATACGAATGTCCGAGGAGAGACGGAGACAGAAGCAAAAGACAAGATTATAGTGTTATTCATTATAACTAAATTGTTATATGAGGTAAGTAATTTTGTAAACCTTTTTATGAATCTAAAGGTATATATGTAAGTTAAGGTTAGAAACCTTGGGAAATGTTGTAGAATAAACAATTTATGTTTATGTATTCCGCATTAGTTATAGAACATGTATGAAGATGATGTATTGTGACGTACCAAGTATAGGGTCAAAGGGACCCGGATTTGGGGTCGTCACAGATAAAATTAATTGAGTAATTTTAAATAGTAATTGAATATATTAAATGAATATATTCTATAATTAAATAAATCATTGTAAATGATTTATGGGAGTGAGAATTTTATTATACAATTATTTGTGTAGTATTAATTAAATAATTTAATAAATTATTTAAATAAGAAATTGGGTAAATATATTATTACTTTAATGTATTTTCAGGTAAATGGATTTATTTCCATAATTGATGAGAAATGAATTATTTAATGTAAATGTATTAAATAATTTAATTTATGGCCTAAATAATATATATTAAATTATATATTGTATTTAGTTTAATTTCATAATTTATTGTGAAATTATTTTTAATGTAAAGTAATGTGTATAAATAATATATATAGATTATATATATTATTATTAGCGAACACACTCTAAAGTTTTAATATCAAAATAAATGATAAGTTGCCATTAATTAAATATTCAATGAAATTGAATATAATGAGTGAATTAAATTTTATAAATTAATTAATATGATAATTAATTAATTTAAATAATGTGAAATATTAATAATAATATTTATTAGTCCATTTAGTAATTTAATATTAATGGGTTAGAGTATTTAATTAATTAATCAATTCAATTATTATTTAATTATGGATTGGATAATTAATGTGTAACAAAATTAATAATTAATCATTTGGGTTATAATTAAATAGCCCAATGATAAATTAAATGGACTTGACAAACTAGTAACCCAAATAATTTAATTGGAGCCCAATTGGTATTTTAAATAAATTCCAATGCTTGACCCACTTGAAAAATACTTTATAAAACTATTAATTCTTAAAAAGTGAAAAGTGACATTCATTTTGGGACACCAACAAGCTTATTGCCGACAAAAAGTAAGAGAAAGAGAGTGAAATGTTTTGTATTTATTTTATTTTTCATTTAATTAAAGTAAGGTTGCTTGTATGGTTTTTATTTTATTTTATGGACCATACCTCTTTTCACCCACTTAGTCCTTGGCTTAAATCTCTTGCACAAGTCTCCAACTACTCTCATGATGGTAATTGTAATAGATATATATTTTATATCTATCCAAATTGTAAGTATACTTACAATTTAGGAGTTTTGTTATTCATTTTCTATCTTTCATCTTCTAAGTCTTGAGAGCAAAATATTGAGAGGATAAATATTTAAGAGAGATTTTAGGTGGAGCTTCAAGGAAGAAGAAGAAATCATAAGTTAGTTCATGCCATTCACAACCTATTTTGGAAGAAAAATGAAAATAGCCATTAAATCAAGGTAATAGTTATTCTAAATCTAATTTTTGTTTTTAAATTAAATAAATTATCATGTTAATATAAACATGTTAATATAATTAATAATGTGTGGTAGTAATATTTGTGCCATGCTTGAGTTTAATATACTTGGTTTGTGTTTTGGTATAATTTATATGCTAAAAACATGTGATTGGTGGTGTTAAAACAAGTCTCAAAGTAATGACAAGAAATTAATTTTTATAAAATTTAGATTTAATGTCATAATATTATAGAACATTAAATCATGAGAAAAACAAAGTTTGAATAACTCAAAATGGAGTTATACACAAAAAGTTATGATTTGTGATAGTTTATGTAATGTAAAAATTTTTTTAAAATTTTTTAATATTAAATCATGAAAAATTAAAATTTTCATGTTATAAATTGATATTAAGTGATTGGTAATTTTTTTGGATTTTTAAAGCCTACTTGAATGTATAATTTTTATTAAAGTGGTGTATTAAAATTACTGTTCACAATCTGTTAATGGGAAAGAAAAAGGGGGTGCCGCGCAATGCGCACGACCCTGTTCATTGTCGGACGCGGACCGAAAAACGACGCCATTTTGCCTATAAAAAAAAAACATCGCTGCGCAAAACGCGCGGAAGCCAGCTGACAGATCCCCAAAACGGTGCCGTTTTGGGGCCTGTTATTTCTTAAAGCGCGTAATGCGCGGGCGTAAATTTCCGGCTGAAATTACTATTTTGCCCCTCCGTTTGGTTTTCTGATTAATTACGAAACTGTCATCGGTCCGGTTTTTCAGTTTATTTACGATTTTGCCATTCTGGATAATTTTAATTAATTTAAATATTTAAAATTTAATGTAAAATTATAACAAAAATAATAATAATACAAGAATGATATTTAGGTATTTAATATTATATTTTCCAAATATAATAAGTATTTAGGATTAATATTTAAATGTTGTAAATATTAATCTAGTTAGTTTAATATTATATTTTTCAAATATAATAAGTATTTAGGATTAATATTTAAATGTTGTAAATATTAATCTAGTTAGTTTAATATTATATTTTTTTCAAATATAATACTCCCTCCGTCCCAAGATAAAAGTCCTTCATTGACTTTTACGGTCAAATTGACCATTTTTAAAATTAATAATTAAACATATATATTTAGATTTTCAAAAAAATAAATTTTGAAATTAGTACTAAATTGTATGTAGTTTATAATGTTTATAAGCTTTTTATATATATAAAAAAAAATAATAAAATATATTAATTTGAAAAATGGTCAATTTGACTATGAAAGTCAATAGAGGACTTTTATCCTGGGACGGAGGGAGTAAGTATTTAGGATTAATATTTAAATTTTAAATATTAATCTAGTTAGTTGAATATTATATCTTCTGAATTTATGATTAAATTAATTATTTATTATTTAATTAATATTAAATAATAAACAAGGATGATAAATTAATTAATTATTATTTAATTATTATTAAATAATAATTAAAGACAACTAAGATTGAGTATTTAATTATTTATTATTTGTTTAACTTTAAATAATAAATAAATCTAGTAAGTTATTATTTATTATTAAATAATAACTAAAGGTATTTAATTACTTACTATTTAATTAATGTTAAATAGTAATTAAATGAAATAAAGAAAATGCCTTTTAACTCTTTTGTTTAAACAATTATAATAAATTGTTTAATAGTTTAATAAGTATTTAACACTTGAGAAAATTATTTTCTAACTTATTAAATTATTAACCTAATTTGATTGAGGGTCTATAAGGTTAATAATATCGTTTTGACTGATGTAAATTATGTGTTAGTACTTATGAGTGGTAGATAAGTTCCTTAATGAGCGTATAGTTGTACAAATACGCTGTACTAATTATTAGACTAACTTTATTAATGTTAGGTCTTTCAAAGCCAGTTAGTTAAAGCTAGACAGTAATTGTAGCTGAGCAGACATGCAAGTTTTCATAAACCCTACTCAATTTATATTCGAGCAGGATATATTATTTTATTATTCAAGTTCCTAACTCGAACTCAAGTTATTATGTTTCAAGCATGCTAGTGGTTTAATTCTGTATAATTATTCCACCTCTTTAAATTGTTGATTCGCACATAGTGCATGTTGCATGTGTTCATCAGGTATGAAAGGCTGATCACCTTCATTACCATAAGGTTCAGTTAAATTTGTTCATGGTCATTATTGACACTCAACATTAATTTATTCAGTCATTCAATTATTGAAATTATGATTCGCATTCTTTCACAATTATTACATTGTTGAAAATTCAAAAGCTTATTCTTTCTGTCAATCATGATATATCGTTATTGTATTTAAACTTGCTGAGCAAAGTCGTTGCTCACTCTTGCTATATCATGATAACAAATTTCAGAATAATACGAATGTCCGAGGAGAGACGGTGACAGAAGCAAAAGACAAGATTATAGTGTTATGCATGATAACTAAATTGTTATATGATGTAAGTAATTTTGTAAACCTTTTTATGAATCTAAAGGTATATATGTAAGTTAAGGTTAGAAACCTTGGGAAATGTTGTAGAATAAACAATTTATGTTTATATATTTCGCATTAGTTATAGAACATGTATGAAGATGATGTATCGTGACGTACCTAGTCTAGGGTTAAAGGAACTCGGATTTGGGGGCGTTACACTTATAAATTGAGAAAGGATAACGGGTTATACATTTGTAGATTCAACTTCTTGAAATAGCTACTAGTTCACCTCCAAATCCTTCGCATTTTTTAAAATCTATTGACTAAAATCTTCATATCAACATTAGCTATCCAAGTGTGTATGCTCTAAAGGTGATCCATTAAGAGTAATATGGATTGAAGAAGTAATTTAGATTCAACAAGATCTTGGGCGGCTAGCCCTAATTCTCTCTTTCCTTCTCTCTCTAACTCTTAGATGTAGAGAATTATGAAGTATTTTCTCAATACTTGCAAAAGTGTGAGTAACCTCAATCCATAATAAGACCCTATTATTTATAGATTTGTTCAATCTTCCTAAACTCTTTAGGAGTAGTGTTTATAATTTAACTCCTAATATAATTAAGAACTAAATTAATTTATTATTATAATTACAATTCTTAAATCATTTAGGAACTTAATTATTTATAATAAGAGTACTTATTAAATAATTCCTTAACTATAATAATAATAATAAAGACTCGTCTTATTAATTTATAATTAGTATTTTCAAAATACATAATTATAAATATTAAGATATTTAATTTATTCTATTAACATAGTATAAATTAAATACACTTAATTTATTATTACTATTATGCCACTTACTTCTAAAATAAATATAGCTCTTTTGCGTTGGAACCCTTTATATTCAATATCAAATCGGTTGTAGAATAAATAAATTAGAACCATAATAATATTATTTATAATAATAAATTAAACTCCTTTACTTCCCTTAATAACTCATGACTTTTCGAATAATATGAATGTCAATATTTGATTACAAAGAACCTATTTCATGAATATTTACTATACAATTCAATCATTTGTTGATCGATATATATATATGGAATTCACACGCAAGTATACGCGGTCAATCAAGTAATATAGTAGAAATAAGGATATCGAACCCACGAGGAACAAGTAATACTAACTATTTTAACTATTAAAATAGTATTAATTCAACTCTATTTAAACGGTATCAACTTTGGATTATGAACCTTGAATTATGAACTACTTAAAATTGAAATTGAAAGTAAATTAACTAACTAACGAGAATGATTTACCAAATAATAAAGAGCTTTAAGATTACAATTTCCCCGTTGTATCACAATAATATCATCATCTTAATTCCAATTACTTAAGCATATGGATTGTTAACTGAGATCACTTATCTATTTACTAATCTCTTTCGATAATTAATAAAAAGATCCACTCCAATTTATAATGTTATAAGTCTATGCAAAATATCTTGAAACAGACTCATTAAGATTAAACTCTCAATATGTTACGTGTGGTCTATAGGTATTCACATCCTATATACTATCATGATACTCTTCCTAGAAAGAACAAACAAAGTCACACGTTATTATACCCAGATCTATTCGTAGATCTTCTCTTTCAATTCCATCTAAGAAATCAAATAACTGTTGATCAGACAATTATAATTCACCCACAAGATATAATAACCAATCCATCAATTGATCAAATAATTGAAACTAAGATAATTTAATTGAAGTTCAACCAATGGTTCCATTGTAACCTTAAAGAAGGATTTAGTTACACATTATAATGAAAACCATCATTAAATTGATATAGAAAATCATCACAAGTTCAGAAGATAAAGGGAAAGGAAATAGAGAAAACTTTGTCGAAGTCTCTTGCTTCCTTAGCCTTCACTGTTGCATTCTTCCTACTCCAACAATCCTTCCAGCAGCTCTAATTCGTGCTCTCCAATCCTTGCTCTCTATGTCTCCTACGTACTCTCTCTCTCTCTCTGCCTTAAAGTCCTAGAATCCCTCTTTAACAGAATCGCAACAACTAACTTCCTATTCGGACTCAGATTTCTCAACGCGGCATTGAATCAGTTGTACTTGCCAAACTGCGCCCCGGCGCCGTCTTCACGCTATATCACTGCGCCCCGGCGCCATGTACTATTCATTAATTATAAAATTGCCACTGAGCAGTTTTTTTTTTCCGTTTTGACATCCCGAAGCCGTTTTTTGCAAATTAATCATAAAAACAAGTAAAATAAAACTAAAAATACTTAAAGATAGCAAATAACTAAGCCTAAAAGTACCTAATTCGTAGGTATAACACCCACACATCAAATACCCCCAAACTCGAGACTTTGCGTGTCCTCAAGCAAAAACACTACTAAGAAAATGAACATAACTAACTATCTAAACCACATGAATGCAATGCATGATAACTAATATCTCAAGCACAAATCAATATAATCTAGAAATATCAAGCCTCAAATATCTTAAATAATAACTCAGCCAAACTTCAAATTCTCGTTTAGTCTAAAATCTGACATATCACCAATTTCATTTCACCTTCAACCCTTTCGTGTGTGTGTGAATTCAACTTATCAAGTCAGTCATCATTCTAAGATAACTCATAAATATAGTGCTCATATAAAGATAGTTACTCATATATCATTTTATTACCCTTCTATACACTCGTTTTATACAATTTTTTGGTCATCTTCTTTATTTAACGAGTGCGTCTTACGCTCTATCTCGTATATGACTAACTTAGCATGTGCAATACCCATTTTCCTTAGGCTTTTGAAAATTACCCATGTAGCGAACTTTCCACCAGTGACTCCCAAACCAAGTGGCCTTAGGGCACTAAGTGTAGAGACACTCCCAAAGACTTACTTATTCGAGTAATAGAGGCCACAAAAACGGACGAGCTAAGTGTTGGTCATATCTGTCTATTCTTCTTGTTATTCTTTTTTTTTATTTCATTTCTATAAGACAGACATCGAAGCAAATGATCATCAAATTTTTTTTTCATATAATTTTTTCTAACAAGTGATAGAGGCTACCTCAATCTTTATCAAACACCTAAATTCACAAAGTTTGAATCAAAACTCAACTAACTTAATACATTGAATACGTGCAATTAAGATCCAAGGCTCTTAAGCTTAACAAAATCAGTAAAATATAACAGACTTCGAACTTTAACGATCAAAATCCATCTTGCTACAATTATTAAATGAAGACTTACAATTTCATCATTGGCCATCCTCAGATTTCATACATTAATTCAATGCTCAAGTGTTCCTACATGCAATAATATATGATCCTATATGCAAATATTTTTGTGATTTTTAATTTTTTTTTTGTAATTAATTGTATGCAACTATATGATATGAACATGATCAGCAAAAAATGAACTAAACAGACTCAGACTACCCCCAAACTCACAGCGAACAATGCCCTCATTGTAAAATAGTTAAAGAAATTAAAAATGAATAAGAACAATAAGACTCCCCTAATAGTGGTCGGAGAAGCCCTCATCTTCCTCGGAATCTGAGTCGTGCGGTGGATATTTCGCTAACATTGGCGGAGGTGGGATTGAAAAAACTAGAGCATTCGGATTTAACTGTGATAACATCGCGGCCAAAGCGGAAGTGCACGTATATGTGTAAGTGTGCATAACATCCTAACGCTTTGCTAGGCGATCATGCTGTTGAAACATCTCCTCAAACTGGATATCCGTTCGCCTTTATAACCGTCTTACGACTTGGTTAGAACCCGGCACAGCCGCATCATGTTCGGGACTATCAGGAGCATCATCATTGTGAGGTGGCGATTGAGGAGCCAAAATAAATCCTAAACCTCGTGGATGGGACTCTCCCGCTTCCTAAACTTTGTAACGGGTAATCAAGCTATGATCGAGGAGAGTCGTTGGTGGCTGCATTGGTTCAGCTGCCCCCCACCGTACACCAGATTGTTGACATAACGCGGTAATGAGGGACGAATGTGGTAATCATCTGGACGTCGAACCTTTCGACTGTTTTTTTATCGAGGAGACAATTACACTTCCCACATCAATAGATAACCCGGTTACAATAGCATAAAGTAGAACGACTCGCTCCCGTGTCACGTCGCTCACATGCATACATGGAATTAATTTGGAACACAAGAAGGCATACCAAATCTTACCATATCGACTCAATGCGTTAAATGGAAATGTTGATAATTTGCCAGTGTACTTGTTAGTTTTCCATTCTGTGCCTGGTCGACAAAGGTCGCGAACAATTTGTCCATAATTAGGCGTCCCCATTGTAGCAAACTGACAAACATACGGAGCCCGCAAGTTGTAATATTCATTAATCCTGTCTTTGCTAAACGATACCAACTGACCCCGAGCCATCACTTCACACTCGGGTGTGTCGAGTGCATTAGCATAAAATTCCTTAACTACGACTGTTACTGCCGCAGCCGGGTGTTCCGTAAACACCTGCCAACCACGTTCCACCAGCATAGCCCGCATCTCACCATCCTTTAATATATCCGGACGCAACCCCCTTTCTTGAATGAATGCCCGTCCGGCTAAAACATGATTAAACTTATCCTCGGCCTCTGCACTAATGAATTTCTTCCGATTAAATGGCCGAGGTGTAACCGAATAACCTTCTCCCCGCTGTCGTTTCGGAGGCATATTAGCACAATACCAATGTCGAAGCCCTACGACGCTTTTTGAAATCCAAAGCAAGTTTTTACTGACAATCAAACCAAATGAATCCCCTTTTGTGGAAAATTAACAAACAGGTGGTGTACACTCAATTTCCCCCAAACTCATGTGGATTTTACCATTGTAAATTACCCCTACCGACTGAGAATCTGTTCTTAGCTCCGATCACTACCACAAAACTACCAATTCTCCTCCAGTGGCCAACATAAACCACTGGGCAAACCCAACAAAAATAACCAAAGCACCAAAAATAGCCACTAGACTTGAAAAAATGTAATGTAATGAATATATAGTGTAAATTACTATGTTTGGTACCTCAACTTAGATGCTTGAATGATTGAAAACCAACTTTTTCCCACACCCCGAACCGTGGAGTCTACTCGTAAGATTGCTAACCCGTGAGCTACGGACACTGGATGGAATTCCGTGTAGTGGCTACGTATTGCGAGGAATTGCAGGCGAGATTAGGATGGGTGACCGAGATGTAGTAGGAGGCATAGGGTTTTAGGATTAGTAGAGGTTACCGGGGTGTGAGAGAGAGTTAGAAAGATAGAGTTTGGGTTTTAGTTTTAGGAGTTCTGATCGGGCGTGGGATTTGTTTTTTAAAAATTGAAAATCGCTAATTTCACCAGGGCGCTGTTTTTTAGCCTTGAAATCGCATCGGGGCGCAGTATAACTGAGGGCTTTTCGCTGGGGGCGTCATATTTTCTGCCGAGGCGCGATCAAACTGCAAGCATTTCGCTGGGGGCGCTATCTGGTCTCACCGGGGCGCAGTATTGCGCCAAGGTGCAATAATTCTGTTTAATCTTTCCGCTGGGGCGCAGTACTGAATTTCTGAAAACTTCAATGATGCAATTTTTTGTACTTATGAGTTCCATAATGAACTTCTTTAGCTGCAAGGAGGTAAAATGCACACGAATTAGCGAAGCTCGTATAAAAAATTTCTTCCTAAGCTAAAAATTTAATAAATCCTATAAATTGAATGAATTAACCCAAAAATGCGTAAAAAGTGAAAACTAAAAACTAAAGTGATACTATGGTTGGGTTGCCTCCCAACAAGCGCTTGATTTAAAGTCTTTCAGCCTGACTTTCTCCTTTTCGCTTAAGTCGGCTCGGAAAGGGTTACGGAGGTCCGCTGACGATCCATATTGCCGCCCCAATAATGCTTTAGCCTTTGCCCATTAACCTTAAATGTTTGCTGAGAACGAGGGTCAATAACTTCAATTGCTCCGTATAGGAAGACATTAGTGATTGTAAACGGTCCTGACCATCTGGATTTTAATTTACCAGGAAAAAGCTTGAGTTTTGAATTGAATAATAGTATAGATTGGCGCAGTTTGAATGTTCGCTCAACAATGCGCTTGTCATGCTGCTTTTTGACTTTCTCCTTATACATTTTGGTATTTTCGTAGGCATTCATTCTAAATTCATCCAATTCATTCAACTGCAAGAGCCTCCTTTCTCCTACGGCCTGTGACTCAAAATTGAGCTTCTTAATCGCCCAATATGCGTTGTGCTCCAATTCTACTAGGAGATGGCATGATTTTCCATAGACGAGTCTATATGGAGACATGCCTATGGGAGTTTTGTAAGCAGTACGGTATGCCCAAAGAGCCTCATCAAGCTTGCTGGACCAGTCTTTCCGGGCCGGGTTAACTATTTTTTCCAAAATCCTTTTGACTTCTCTATTGGTAATCTCGGCTTGTCCATTTGTCTGCGGGTGATATGCCGTCGCAACTTTATGCCGTACTCCATACTTAGTGAGAAGAGCGACAAAATATTTGTTGTAGAAATGGGACCCCCCATCACTGATTATCGCCCTTGGTGTTCCAAATCTTCTAAATATGTTCTTGCGCAAAAAAATTAGAACAACCTTGGCATCATTAGTAGGTAACGCCACTGCTTCCACCTATTTGGAGACATAATCCACTCCCACTAAGATATACTTGTTATTGAATGACGATTGGAACGGTCCCATGAAATCAATCCCCTATACGTCTAATATTTCCACTTCCAAGATTGAATTCAACGGCATTTCTTGCCGATTTGATATGTTGCCAACCCGTTGACAACGATCACACCTCTTTCCGAATTCATGAGCATCTTTGAACATGGTTGGCCAATAAAATCCAGATTGGAGAATCTTTGCAGCTGTCCTATCACCTCCATAGTGTCCTCCATACAAAGATGAGTGGCAATGTTGTAGAATACCTTCGACTTCCTCCCTAGCCACACGTCGTCTTACCATCTGGTCAGCACATTGTCGGAAAAGAAAAGGTTCGTCCCATAGATATTGCTTGACATCACGTAGAAACCTCCTTTTCTGCTGATAACTTAGATCATACGGAAGTACACCATTGACGATGTAATTGACGTAATCCGCATACCAAGGAGCTTCCTTTGCTATATAGAATAATTGCTCGTCGGGAAAGGATTCATTTATCAATACCCGATCTCCTTTGTTTTGCTGCGAATTTTCTAGTCTAGAGAGATGATCTGCTACTTGGTTCTCGGACCCCTTCCTATCCCGAATCTCAAGATCAAATTCCTGAAGTAGAAGAATCCACCAGATCAACCTTGGTTTGGCATGCTTCTTAGAGATGAGATACTTTATTGCAGAGTGGTCTGTAAACACGATCACCTTTAGCCCAATCAAATAGGCTCGAAAATTTTCAAATGCAAAGACCACTGCAAGTAATTCCTTTTCTGTCGTGGTGTAATTTAATTGTGCATCTGTCAGAGTTTTGCTAGCGTAGTAAATTGCATGAAATACCTTTTCCTTGCGTTGGCCTAAGACTGCCCCAACCGCGTAGTCGCTAGCATCACACATGAGCTCGAACGGTAAAGTTCAATCTGGTGCGACTATTATCGGTGCAGTTATCAACTTCGTCTTTAAATTCTGAAATGCATCATGACACTCTGTAGTGAACTTTAAAGGAACATATTTTTCAAGTAAAGCACACAACGGTTTTGTAATCTTGGAGAAATCCTTGATAAATCGTCGATAAAATCCTGCATGTCCCAAGAAACTTCGAATTCCTTTCACAGAATTTGGTGGTGGCAGATTTTCAATCGTCTCGATCTTTTCCTTGTCCACTTCTATACCACTATCGGACACCTTATGTTCCAAGATGATTCCTTCTTGCACCATGAAGTGACATTTCTCCCAATTAAGCACCAAATTTGTTTCTACGCATCTCTTTAGAACCGAAATCAGATTTGCTAAGCATAGATCAAAACTATCACCAAAGACCGAAAAATCATCCATAAAAATTTCTAAATTCTGCTCTACCATATCAGAAAAGATTGCCATCATACATCTCTGAAATGTTGCCGGTGCATTGCAAAGCCCAAAAGACATCTTTCGGAAGGCAAATGTTCCATATGGGCACGTGAATGTCGTCTTTTCTTGATCATCGGGGGCTATGACAATTTGATTGTAGCCCGAATAGCCATCTAGCAGACAGTAAAATGGATGTCCCGCCAATCTATCTAGCATCTGATCAATAAAAGGCAACGGAAAATGATCTTTGCGAGTTACCTTGTTTAATTTCTGATAATCCATACAGACTCGCCAACCTGTCATCGTCCTTGTTGGAATTAGTTCGTTATTCTCATTGGCTACTATTGTCATGCCTCCTTTCTTTGGTACACATTGCACCGGACTAACCCACGAACTATCTGATATGGGATAGATTATACCTGCATCTAACCATTTGATAATCTCTTTCTTTATAACTTCTTTCATGATTGGGTTTAGTCTTCGTTGTTTCTCTACAACTGGTTTGGCATCCTCCTCAAGCAGGATTTTGTGCATGTATATCGATGGGCTAATTCCTTTGATATCTGCTATGGTCCAACCAATGGCAGTTTTGAATTCCCGCAATACCCTTAGTAATTTTGTCTCTTATAACTCATCAAGTGAAGCGAAAATAATCACCGGTAGTGTAGAAGAATTCCCCAAATAAGAATATCTCAAATGGTTTGGCAACTGTTTCAACTCCAAAATGGGTGGTTCTTCTATAGATGTCTTTTCATGGGTCTTTGCTTTCTCAGAATGACTTAAAGGCTCAAATTGTTTACCAACTATATAAGAGCGGTGTAGATGCATTCAATAGCTGCACAAACTCAAGTGGAGCTGGAAAATCTGCAGCTCTAGGATTAACTAAAGCCGTTGCAAGTGGATCTGTATTACAATTAACCTCAGAAACTTCGTCCACTGCTACCTCTAACCAATCAACTCTGAAACACTCTTCTGCTTCTTTTGGGAATTTCATAACTTTGAAAACGTTAAAAGTGACCTCTTGATTATGCACCCTCATCGTCAGCTCCTATTTTTGCACGTCTATCAAAGTTCTACCCGTAGCCAAAAATGGGCGCCCAAGTATGATCGGAATTTCTTTGTCCTCTTCAAAGTCTAATACTATGAAATCTGTAGGAAAGATGAACTTATCTACTTTCACCAATATATCCTCCACTATTCCTCTTGGATGCGTCAATGACCTGTCTACCAGCTGTAAAGTTAGATTGGTCGATTTCAGTTCTTTCAGGCCTAACTGCTGATATATGGACAATGACATCAGATTAATACTGGCCCCCAGATCACACAAAGCTTTCCCAAAGAACTTGTCACCAATTGTGCATGGTATTGTGAAACTGTCTGGATCTCTTAGTTTGGGCGGTAATTTATTCTATAGAATGACACTTCATTCCTCTGTCAGTGCGACTGTCTCAAAATCTTCCAACTTCCTCTTTCTTGACAGAATATTCTTCATGAATTTCACATAGTTTGGCATTTGTTCTAGAGCATCCGCAAAGGGTATGTTGATTTGAAGTTTCTTGAACACCTCTAAAAACTTTGAGAATTGTTTGTCTGCTTTTGCCTTTTTGAGTCGCTGAGGGAATGGTACTGGCGGAAAATGGGGATTCAGCTTGACTCCTTCGGGTTTTTCCATGGACTTCTCTGTTTTCTTTGCTAAATCCGCATCCTAACTTGCATCGACATCTCGTGGCTGCTTTGGTTCTCCTTGACTGGTTTAGATAATTCTGTCCCACTTCTTAGAGTAATCGCCTTACAGTGTGCGTTACCCTCTCCTTTTGGATTCTTCTCAGTATCACTTGGTAAATAACCTTGAGGTCAGTTGTTTAAAGCACTATGGAGCTGACCAATCTGAGTTTCAAGATTCCTTATTTGAGCTGCTTGATTTGTCGAAGTTACTTCAAATTGATTTGCCATTCTTGCTAGTAAGTCTTCCACTTGTGATAGCTTATCGGGTTGTTGTTGTTGCTGATGCTGAACTCCGGGTGGGTATAGATGTCTTGGAGCTTGAGTTTGAGTTTGCGTCTGATTATTGCTCCACGCAAAATTCGGATGGTTCCTCCACCCAGGATTGTAATTGTTTGCATTATTACCATATTGTTGTTGCCTGTTTTGATTCCCAATAAATTGTGCAGATTCTGAATTAATTGCACAATGCTCTGTTGAGTGTTCTCCTGCACAAATCTCACACACTGTCTCCACCTGACTATTCTGCATTCCCATAGAATCTATTTTCTTTGCCATGGCAGAAAGTTGTGATGTCACTTGAGCTGAAAAGGCTGTCATGGCGTCCACCTCATAAATACCTGCTGCTTTTGGCTGATGAGTTCTAGCTGTAGGCCATTGATAGTTGTTCACTGCCATATTCTCAAGCAGGTTGTACGCTTCTTCACAGTTCTTCCCCATCAATGCTCCACCAACTGCTGCATCTATGCTCGTCCTAATTTGGTCGAATAGACCATTGTAGGAGGTTTGGACTTGCGACCACTTAGGAATTTTATGATGGGGGCATCTCCGTAGCAAATCTTTGAATCGCTCCCAAGCTTCATACAATGACTCCGAGTCATGTTGAACGAAAGAAGTGATATTGTTCCGCATCTTTGCCGTCTTTGCTGTTGGAAAGAATTTGGCAAGGAATTTTTGTGCCAAATCATTCCACGTTGTAATGGACCCTGTAGGCAAGGAGTGTAACCAACTCTTGGCTTTATCTCTCAGTGTGAATGGGAATAGCCTCAGTCTAATAGCGTCCTCCGTCACCCCATTATACTTGAATGTGTCGCATATCTCCAAGAAGCTAACAATATGGTTGCTGGGGTCATCATTCGGTAAACCCCCAAACTGAACTATGTTTTGGATCATCTGAATAGTTCCGGGTTTGATCTCAAAACTAGCTGCTGTGATGGCAGGCCTTGTAATGCTGGTCTGAATTTCTGTCATTTGTGGCATAGCATAGTCCCGCAGTGTTTTCCATTCTTCCTCAGCCATTCTTTCTTGATTTTCTAGAGTGGTTTGAATATAAGTGCGAATTCTACGGAACCTTCGTTCTATGTCGTCTTCGTAAGGCTCTAGTTCCGGACCTTTAGAAAATTCTAAAAGCACCTTTTTTTTTCTTCAGAAAGCACAGGCAAACTCTACCTGATGAAAGCCTGCAAAAGCAAAAGCAAAACAAAAGATAAAAACTTTTAAATTAAAATTAAACTAATAAAAAATTAATAATAAAATAATTAATAAAACCGTTCACCGGCAACGGCGCCAAAAACTTGTTGATCGATATATATATATATATATATATATATATATATATATATATATATATATATATATATATATATATATATATATATATATATATATGGAATTCACACGCAAGTATACGCGGTCAATCAAGTAATATAGTAGAAATAAGGATATCGAACCCACGAGGAACAAGTAATACTAACTATTTTAACTATTAAAATAGTATTAATTCAACTCTATTTAAACGATAGCAACTTTGGATTAAAAACCTTGAATTATGAACTACTTAAAATTGAAATTGAAAGTAAACTAACTAACTAACGAGAATGATTTACCAAATAATAAAGAGCTTTAAGATTACAATTTCCCCGTTGTATCACAATAATATCATCATCTTAATTCCAATTACTTAAGCATATGGATTGTTAACTGAGATCACTTATCTATTTACTAATCTCTTTTGATAATTAATAAAAAGATCCACTCCAATTTATAATGTTATAAGTCTATGCAAAATATCTTGAAACAGACTAATTAAGATTAAACTCTCAATATGTTACGTGTGGTCTATAGGTATTCACATCCTATATACTATCATGATACTCTTCCTAGAAAGAACAAACAAAGTCACACGTTATTATACCCAGATCTATTCCTAGATCTCCTCTTTCAATGCCATCTAAGAAATCAAATAACTATTGATCAGACAATTATAATTCACGCACAAGATATAATAACTAATCCATCAATTGATCAAATAATTGAAACTAAGATAATTTAATTAAAGTTCAACCAATGGTTCCATTGTAACCTTAAAGAAGGATTTAGTTACACATTATAATGAAAACCATCATTAAATTGATATAGAAAATCATCACAAGTTCAGAAGATAAAGGAAAAGGAAATAGAGAAAACTCTGTCGAAGTCTCTTGCTTCCTTAGCCTTCACTGTTGCGTTCTTCCTACTCCAACAATCCTTCCAGCAGCTCTAATTCGCGCTCTCCAATCCTTGCTCTCTATGTCTCCTACGTACTCTCTCTCTCTGCCTTAAAGTCCTAGAATCCCTCTTTAACAGAATCGCAACAACTAACTTCCTATTCGGACTCGGATTTCTCAACGTGGCATTGATTCAGCTGTACTCGTCGAACTGCGCCCCGGCGCCGTCTTCACGCTATATCACTGCGCCCTGGCGCCATGTACTGTTCATTAATTACAAAATGTCCACTGAACAGTTTTTTTCCGTTTTGACCTCCCGAAGCCGTTTTCTGCAAATTAATCATAAAAACAAGTAAAATAAAACTAAAAATACTTAAAGATAGCAAATAACTAAGCCTAAAAGTACCTAATTCGTAGGTATAACACCCACTCATCATCCTTCTACCACACAATGTCCCTATCAAGTATAAGATATAAAATTACTATCAAGTTGAATTTAATTTGATTATATGCATTTCGATTATAAAATGCACAACTCTAATTAATGTAAATTAGGAACTCCATTCTTATTCTCATTCTGCCTTGGCCAAGGGCACTACTAAGTTGTCATTTATTGAATTTCATAAGACGTTCTCTTTCTTTACTAAAAGTGGTAGATCATTTGTTGATTATTTACCTATCTCCATGTACAACTAATTATACCCAAACATATTATTTGTTATACCCAAATAGTCTTAAGGAATATGACAAAGTATAACTCATCATACACAAGATATTATGATGATCTCAAGTTCAATAATCACTTGTACTACTACCGCATTAGGAACTTCTATTGATAAGCAAGTAAAACTCCATCAACTGTTCCTTAAGGGAGTCACATTCAGTGAATTTATTCTCTAATAAGCACCTATAAATTTGCTTTATCGTTTTCACACAAACAATTATAAGATCAATCATCCTATTCATAAGAGTAAACATAGTATGTACTAATCTATCCGGATTCACTAATCTCCAATTTAGTTATCCCACGATTAGGAAGATTTTAGTTTTAAGCTATCTTGAATTTAGATCTCATTAGTATAATCAGCATTATGATTCTAAAAGTATTGCTCCAAAACTACAAGTTTATCCATTTAATTAACTCAACCAATCAATCACTAATAAAGAAATGCCTTTAAATAAATCTTTTATTAATAATTGAATACGATTACAAAGTATATGCTTATTATCCTAACGTATAATTGGCTTGAGGACATACTACTCTCAATCTCTCACTTGCACTAAAGTCAATCGCCTTGGTATCTAATTCTCATCTTCTCTAAGTGACGATTGAACTGTTGTTAAGATAATGCTTTAGTAAATGGATCTATTATATTGTTCTGAGAGTCCACTCATTCTATGGTGACATTTCATCTTTCAATGATTTCTCTAATTAAATAAAACCGCCACAACACATGTTTGGATTTCCAATGAGATCCGATTTCCTTGGCTTGTGCAACAGCTCCCGTGTTGTCACAAAATAAAGGCACTGGTCTTTGAATGTTAGGAACGACTTCGAGTTCAGTTATGAACTTTTTCATCTAAACAGTTTCATTTGCAGCTTCACTTGTAGCTATGTACTTTGCTTTTGTCACTGAATCAACAACTGTTTGCTGCTTGGAACTCTTCTAACTCACTGTGCTATTGTTTAGGGTAAATACATAACCCAAAATAGATTTGTTGTCGTCTATGTCAGTTTGAAAACTTGAGTCTGTAAATCCCTCTAGTTTTAAATTCGACTCATCGTAAACTAAAAATACATCATTAGTTCTTCTTAAGTACTTTAGGATATTTTCACTACTTTTTAGTGTGCTTCTCCAGGATCCGACTAATATCTTCTTGTCACATTAAGTGGATAAGCAACATCTAGTTTAGTACATATCATCCCATACATGATAGATCTTATTGTTGAAGCATAAGGTATCTTACTCATATGACCTATTTCTTCAGATGTCTTTGGGGCTTGATTCTTGGAGAGATGTATTCCATGGCTCATCGGTATTAACCCTCTCTTGAAATCGTCCATGTTAAACCTCTTTAACATTGAATCAATGTACCACTCTTAGGTCAAGCTAAACATCATTTTAGATTTATCTCTATAAATCTTTATCCCCAAAATATAGGATATTTCTCCTAAGTCCTTCATGGAGAAGTGTTTAAACAACCATATTTTGACTGACTGTAGCATCAGAACATCATTCTCTATCAGTAATATAAACATATAATACTAGGAATACAACAGCGCTCCCACTAACCTTCTTGTACACATATAGTTCATTTTTGTTTTTGTTAAAATCAAACTCTTTGATTGTCTCATCAAAACGTATGCTTCATCTTCAAGAATCTTGCTTTAATCCATAAATGAATTGTTGTAGCTTATAGACTTGAATTATTCCATCTCTATAAATAAAATTTTCTAGTTGTATCATATACACATCCTTATCTAGTTTCCTATTAAAGAATGTCGTTTTCACGTCCATTGACAGATCTCGTAATCATAATAAGCTGCAATTGATGAGTGAGTTTTATACCTACAAATTAGTACTTCTGGCATAATGATTTGCGATTTTTTAGGAGTTATTTATATGTCCATAAGTGGTTTTATTAGTCTATGATATTATATTCGTGCGTTGCATCGTTTCTGGGCTAAAAGGGAAAAAATATAATTTTTAGCCTTGACCACTGTGGTAGTGGTGCCCTCCACTGCCACAATGGTCAATCCTGCTGTCCATAGGCTGGATTTATTTTATTTAACTCAAGTTTCAACATAACCTAGGATCCATCTTATTCTACAGAGCAGCTTTTGATCATTTTTAGAGCTCAAGAGCAATGTATCATCTAGCTTTTATTCATTAAAGTGAAAGGGAGATTACTAGATTGAAACCATTTCATTAATAGTTTTTTTTTTTTTGTATTTAATTTTCATTTTGTGTAAAACAAGAATGAGGAACACTTAGTTAATGGTTTTTATTCATCTAGCTATGAACTAACTTCCATTCTAAGATTATAATGGATTTCAATACTTAGTTACAATTGAATATCTCTCCTTTTAATGTATGTGGATTGGAAATGAATGATTATCATCTTTTATACTTCATGTATGGATTACTTACCTTGTAAGTAATGTGGTGTTGTTTATGATATTGAAAAATGGATTGCATAGCTTGACCTAAAACATGATAACACTTGTAGGATCCTTTATCTTCGGATTGAGTGCCTAACTTGTATCTCGGATAGGAATATATCGTGGTGTCTTGTGTAGCCTGGTTGAGAATCTGTTTATATTACTGTCTTTCTTAATTAGTATCACATAGGCATATAGGGATTTAGTTAGTAGGGTATGAATCATTTAACTATCAAAAGAGATTTTTGGTTATTTTTATTCTCAGGCTATCATTCGTTTGATCTATTAATTCAAAGGAGGGGTGTGAGGTTTTAACGAGGTATGGGGTGAAGTTATGGTCTTAGCTTTTCTAGAATTGATATTAGTTGCCGCATATTACTTATTTTATAATTATATGTTAATCATATTCACCATCTTCATCATTGTTTAAATAAAATTAAATTGATAACAGTTTAATATTTGGAAAGTGTTAGTGTTAGCTTCTCATGGGATCGACATTATCGACATTCTACTTAACATTATATTACTTGTGGGCCATGTATACTTGCACACAATTATTAATTGTGAAAATGACCAACATGTTTTTGGCGCCAGTGCTAAGTTTTTATCTAATTTTTTGCAATATTAAGCTCAATCGATATAATCTTAATTTAAACTGTTATTTCTATTTAATTTTGCAGGAACTCCTGATTTTGTATACAACCTTTTCAAGATCCAAATTTAGTAACTTTCAATCCTGAAATTAAAAGAACTATGAAGAGACTGATAAGAGAAAGAGCTCAAGTTAATCACAATCAAGATACTATGGCAAAAGAAAATCATAAATCTTTGCGGGAATATGCTATGTCACAGTTGTCTATTCAAGCATCATTAGGCTAGCTATTATAACTAACAACTTTGAGATCAAGCCGGACACTATACAAATGATTCAAAATCATGCACAATTCGATGGGATGCCAAATGATGACCCGAACGATCATTTGATAAACTTTCTAGAAATCTGTGACACATTCAGTTATCAAGGAGTTACCGAAGACGCTATTAGACTCCGACTGTTCCTTTTCACTCTTCCTGATAAGGCAAAAAGTTGGTTGCATTCTCTTCAAGCGGGCTCCATTACTACCTAGGTTGACTTGGCTTAGAAATTCTTGGCGAAGTTCTTTTCGCTAGCAAAAATAGCAAGGTTAAGGAATGCATCACATCTTTCTCACAGCAGGACTCTGAGTCTCTTTATGAAACGTGGGAACGATTTAAGGATTTGCTAAGAATATGTTTTCACGATGGCATACCGAAATGACTGCAGGTTTAAACATTGTATAATGGGTTATTTAGTTCAACCCAAACGATTATAGATGCTACAGCTGGCGGAACTTTAATGGGGAAGAATTATGATGACGTTTATGAGTTGCTGGAAACTATGGCAGCTAACAACTACGAGTGGCCTTATGGAAGGCAGACTCAAAGAAAGGTGGCTGGAATGCATGAGTTGTATACAGTTACCGCCTTATTCGAATAAGTAGCTATACTTGCAAGGAAGATCGATAATTTTAGGGTGAAATCTGTATAGAGTGTAGTAGTAGCGTGCGATATTTGTTCTGGGGATCAGCCAAGTGATCATTGCGCTATAAGACCAGAATCAGTTCAGTATGTCAATAGTTATAATTGGCAATCGAACAATAATGTTCCCATACATTATCAACCAGGCTTGATAAATCATCCAAATTTATCGTGGAGCAATAATAACAATCAAGGTCAATCTTCAGGTCCAAGGCAACCATATCCTACAGGATTTTTAAATTATAATCAATAACAACAAGTCCCTCAACAAGTTCCACCTCAATAGGAGAAAAAGTCTAACTTGGAAGAATTGCTCTCTCGGTATATTTCACAAAATGAGACGAGAATAAATAACCAAGATGTTTCCATTCGGAACTTAGAAAACAAAGTGGGGTAACTTGCAAACGCTATCAATAATCGTCCACAAAGGACTTTATCGAGTGATACTGGAGTCAATCCCAAGAGGGAAGGCAAGAAGCAGTGTAAAGCAGTTACACTCCGTAGTGGTAAAGAGTTACCTAAAATTATTACACAAACCACTATAGTGCCACAACCTACCAATGAAGAAGACGTTGTTGTTGAAGAAGATAACAAGTGTAGGGAGCTAGAAATTGAAGTAGGGGAAGTTAAATTGCTAGATTCAAATGCCAACAAGACCATTCCTAAAGTTCAGCCTATTCCATTTTGATAAAGGCTACAGAAACAAAAACTGGATACACATTTTTTTATGTTCTTAAAGGTATTGGAAAAGCTTCATATAAACATTCCACTTGCCGAAACTTTGGAACAGATGTCGTGCTACATGAAGTTTATGAAAGACATTCTGTCAAAGAAAAGGAAGCTTGGCAATTATGAGACAGTTGCGCTTATAGAAGAGTGTAGTGCAATCCTTCAGAAAAAGCTTCCTCTAAAGCTTAAGGACCCTGGAAGTTTCACCATACCCTGCTCTATCGGAAGTGAATTCAATGGAAAAGCTTTATGTGATATGGGTGCAAGCGTCAATCTGATGCCTCTGTCAATCTATAAGAAGCTAGGGTTGAATGAAGCAAATCCCACCAGTGTTACTCTACAACTAGTTGACATGTCCCTTACATATCCAAAAGGAGTGGTCCAAGATGTGTTGGTGAAAGTTGATAAGTTTATCTTCCCCGTCAACTTTATAGTACTCAATTTTGAGGAGGATTAGGAAGTGCCTATTATCATAGAGCGCCATTTTTAGCCATTAGGAGAACTATCATAGATGTTCGAAAAGGAGAGCTCACCATAAGGGTGCAAGATCATGAGATAACGTTCAACGTATTTAAGTCTATGAAGTTTTCGAGTGACTATGAGGATTGTTATAGGGTTGATGTGGTTAACGGGGTAGTAAATGAGGTTTTTGTGGAATCATGTATATCAGACAATTTGGAAGCTTCAATTATGGGAACCTCTACTTTGGAAGATCCAACTAATATCAAGTGTGTGAAATTGATGGATGTTTCTCCACGGTTCACGAAGTTTAAGAAGCATTATGAATCGTTGGATCAAGCTAGAACTTCTAATTCTAAATAAACTTTATCCAAGGAGGAAGCACCTGTATGCCTTTCTAGGAAAAACATCCACTTTTCTTGTTATAATTTCTGTAGCTCTAGATGAGGAACATGAAAGTGAACTCTTAAGTATGCTTAGAAAGTACAAGACAACTTTGGGTTGGACTATTTCAGACATAAAATGGATTAGTCTATCCATTTTTATACATAAGACCTTATTGGAGGATGACGCTAAGCCTAGCATTGAGCATAAAAAATGTCTCAATTCTATTATGAAGGAGGTAGTGAAGAAAGAGATCATAAAATGGCTAGATGTTGGAATTATCTATCCGATCACTGACAGTCTATGGGTGAGCCCTATTCAGTGTGTGTCGAGAAAAGGGGGTACGACAATTGTTTCCAATGAGAACAATAAGCTAATTCCAACTCGAATTGTCACGAGTTTGAGGGTACGCATGGACTACCATAAGCTCAACAAGGCAACTCGAAAAGATCATTTTTCTCTTCCATCCATCAATCAAATGCTGGATAAACTAGTTGGGCATGAATATTATTGTCTATTGTATGGATTCTCTGGTTATAACTAAATTTGTAAAGCACCTGAAGATCAGGAGAAAAAAACCTTTACTTGTCTATACAAAACATTCATATTCAGGAAAATGTCATTTGGACTATACAATGCACGTACTTTCTTTCAGTGATGCATGATGGCCATTTTCTCTGATATGGCAGAACAAACTCTAAAAGTGCTCATGGATGATTTCTTAGTGTTCGGGAGTTCTTTTGAAGCATGCTTAGAGAATTTAACTATGGTGTTAAAGAGATGTGTGGAAACAAATTTGGTATTGAACTGGGAGAAATGCCATTTTATGATGAAATGCCATAGTAGTTGCTCCTGACTAGGGGTTACCCTTTGAATTGATGTGTGATGCAAGTGACTACGCAACTGGGGCTGTGTTGGGTCAACAAAAAGAAAAGATTTTCCACACCATTTACTATGCAAGTAAAATGTTGACAGATGCACAACTCAACTATACAATCACTGAGAAAGAACTACTTGCAGTTGTGTATGCCTTTGATAAATTCTGATCATATCTCATCAGAATGAAGGTAATCATTTTCAACTATCACTCTGCCATTAAGTATTTAATATCCAAGAAAGATGCCAAGTCGAGGCTTATCAGATGGGTTCTTCTACTCTAAAAATTTGATTTGGAGATTCGCGATAAAAAGGGGACATAAAACCAAGTAGCTGATCATCTCTCGAGGTTAGAGAACATTGAGAAAAAAAGTGAAAATGGCAGGGTAATCAATGAAGATTTTCCTGATGAGCAGTTGTTTGCTATACATAGTGAAGTGTACCATGGTATGCTAATTTCGCCAACTATATTGTAAGTAATGTGCTTCCCCTGGACTTAAGTTATCAATATAGGAAAAAGTTCTTGACTGATGTGCGATTCTATGTCTGGGATGATCCTTTTCTATTTAAGAAATGTGTGGATCAGATTCTGAGGATATGTTTGCCAAAAGAGGAAATGGAGAATGCACTTCATCACTGTCACTCATCTGATTACGGAGGACATTTTAGTGGGGAGAGAATGACAACGAAGGTGCTACAGTCTGGGTTTTAATGTCTAACTTTGTTTAAAGACGCTCCTTCTTTTGTAGGGAGATGCGAAAATTGCCAAAGAACGGGAAATATTTCTAGGAAACATGAAATGCCCCTTAAAAGTATTCGAGAAATCAAATATTTTTATGTTTAGGGCATAGACTTCATGGGACCATTTTTGTCATCTTATAACAATCAATATATACTAGTCGATATAGACTATGTATCCAAATGGGTTGAAACTATTGCTCCGTCGACTAATGATTCCAAAGTGGACCTTAACTTCTTACGGAAACACATCTTTTCGCACTTTGGCACTCCGTGAGAAATTATCAATGATGTGGGTTCACACTTCTGTAACAAATATTTTGCTGCACCCTTTGCAAAATATGGGGTTTCCCATAAGATTGCTACGGCCTACCATCTGCAAACTAGTGGTCAAGAGAAATTCTAAAAGAGAGATAAAGCGTATTCTAAAAAAGACGATGAATTCCAATAGAAAGGATTAGCCGAGGAAATTAGATGGGGCGTTATGGTCATACAGAACATCGTATAAATCACCAATTGGTTTGTCACCATATCGCTTGGTTTTTGGTAAAGCGTGTCATTTACCAGTTGAACTCGAACATCATGCTTATTGGGCCATCAAAAAACTTAATTTTGACTTACATGCAGCTAGTGAGAAACGACTCCTTCAATTGAATGAGATTGATGAATTCCATTTTTAGTCGTATGAAAATGCCAAATTTTATAAGGAAAAGACAAAGTGATGGCATGATCAGAAAATAGTGGAACGAAAGTTTGAGCATGGCCATAAATTGGTTCTCTATAATTTTCGGTTAAGACTTTTTCGGTGAAAATTAAAATCATGATGGTCGGGGTCATTTACTATCACCAAGGTATTCCCGCATGGGGTGGTGGAACTTAAAGATGCAATATCCAAGAATATATTCAAAGTAAACGTGCAATGACTCAAGCATTACTGGGTGGGTGAAGTTGAACGACATAAGATTTCAGTGATCTTATCTGGCCCAAAGTGAATCAGGGATTAGTCAAGCTCATGACTTTAAATAAAGTGCAAAATGCGAGGTAACCCACTATTATTACTATTTTAGTATTATATTATCATTATTACTATTTTGGTATTATATATTATTATCAATTTGTTTTTGTTATTTTTATATTTATTTAAATAGTACTTATTTAGTATAATATTTTAATTATATATAACTACATGGCTAAATGCAAATTTCTATGATTTTTGATCAAAATTGTGTTTAGTTATTATTTTTTGATGAAATTATTGCATTACTTTCAGGTATAATGTAAAACATGATCCAAAGAGAAATTTTATTGTAGCAAAAAAAAAAAAAAATTGAAGCCCAGCAGCAGGTTCAGTCGCCGCGGTGCTCCCCTGGTACCACTGCAGTGATAACTTTATTCCATGATTTTTTTCCAGTAGTAACCTTGACCACCGCAACGCTCAAAACGACTGCCGCAGCGATCGTTCGAAATTCTAAAAAAAAAAAAAAAAAAAAACCGTCGGGGTTTTATTTCATAAGCAGCCTGCACTTTTTTCTTTAGCCGAACTCTGCACCTTCTTAAACAACCAAAAATCTTCTCCAACCTACGTATCATTCACCAAATCACTGTCATTGCTCAGATAAACATTCTCCCATCCACATTGTGACCACCCCACAAAGATTGTCCAGGGCATTCTTTCTCCTACACGGATTGTGCGAATTCTTTTAGGGTATTTCTCTTCAATCACATGTTGTGGTAAGTTTAAGTTCTTCCAACTGTTTGTGATTTTTGGGGATTCCTAGTTTATTGGAGAATGTTATTGACTGATTATTGCATCCTAATGGGTAATTAATTTCTAATTGGGAGTATGTTCTAAAATGGTATCATTATGGTTAAAATTGAAATTATATTTTGTTATATGGCACTTGTTTGAAGTTTGGATTAGGGGTGGTTGCTTTGTGGTAGAAAATACCTTATTTAGTTGGTAGCAATTCAAGTTTGGGGGAAGTTAAGTGCATAGTTGGATTTATGAGTGCATACCAACTCTTTATGATATTACCTAAAAGAGAATTCTTGGTCATTTGTGGGCTATTTCTTGTATTGGCTTGGGCATTCACCTTGGCACTTCATTACAAGATAATGGGTCCTAAAAGGGGTTATGATCAGAGCTCTAAAGCAGCCCCAACTTATAATAGAAAAATATTTGTAAGCAAGGAAGTTGTGGATCATTATGAAGAAGTAATAGAAAACAAAACCATCATTCTGAAGCATGGACTCCTTTTAAATATGACAGACGACAGCTTGTATGACATGATCATGGTAAAGCAGTGGCATATTTTTATCGTACAGCCAAAGCCAGCAGTGATTTCCCTTATCACGGAATGCTATGCAAATGCTAACGAAAATGAAAATGTAGTTCAAATTCGTGACAAGGATGTCAACTTTGACGGCGAGCACATTAATACATATTATAGCCTGGCAAACATGGAAGAAGAGGACCAATACACCATTTATAAAATAGAAAACCTTAATTCGAATGAGGTAATTAGAGGCTTGTCAGCCCGATGCTGAGTGGACTATTAAGGACGGGGTGTTGTGGCTCATTTCACATCGATTCTTGAGCAACTATGGCAAGGCGTGGTACTATTTCATCTATACCAACTTCTTGCCCACTACACATGTTAGTGACATGATCCAATCAAGGGTCGTTCTACTTTATTGTTTGGTCCAAGGTAAGAGCGTTAATGTAGGGAAAGTAATTCTTAGTTCCATAAAGCATACTCTTCATGGGGTTTCGCCTGGTGGTTTACCACATCCCTCGCTTATTTGTGGATTTTACAGGCTAAGCGGTGTTGCATGTTCAGATAATGAGTCTTCCCAATAACCAAAGATTCCAATTGATACTCAGTTGATCAGTCACTACGACCAATAGGACGACGCTCCAGCCGATCCAAGAGGAGTTAGGTTTATTTTGGAGGCTCAGTCTCTAAGCACTGAGGAGATATTTACAGTTCCACAGCATGATGTCACCGTATCCCAACCATCTTTGGAGTCATTGGCTAAGAAGATGCGACAATTGAGAAGGGAAACCCAACACCAGACTCGTTAGATTAACTATGTAGCTCAACAAGTCAACTCCATGATGCAGTTCAACACAAGTTTCACAATGACTTTGGCTGAGATGTTCGACCGTACGTTTAACACTGGTTCGAGCCAGTTGCATTTCTTGGACCCGCCAATGATTCCAGATTATCCTTCGAATTCACCTGACGAAGAGCCAGATGCATGATCATATTCAGGGGAGTCCTTAATTTTAAATTTCTTTTATCTCTCCAATGAGGGCATCGTATTGTTTAAGTTTAGTGACTGTTTTCGATTTTTGTTTCTCTTTTAAATGTTCATGTTTTAGTAGTACCAGAGTAGTTATGTACTATTTTTCTAGCATGCTTATAATAGTTTATTATTATTAGTATATCTAGACTTGAGTTGTGGGTTCTTGTTTTGTTGAAATAGCCAATGATATGAATTGTATTGTCTTGTCATCTATTCAAGTAAAATCAATTAGCATACTTAGGTGTTGTTTGTTTACATCTAATTAACTCTTAATGGATATGCCTCTTATTTGGTCAGATGCAAAACTTGTTTGGTAAATTTTTTTTGCCTCTTAATGCCTTTGATTCGATTAGACACAAATATAAAGCTAAACCATTCAGAGCCATGTCTGAGCGAGTTTATATTTTGTTTGGACAAAAATAACTTCTTCAATATTACAAATTTCCTCTTTTATCCCCAATACAAAATTGATATATTTGATCTAATATTGGTATATTTGACTTGACAAAATATCAGAATATATCAATACATCGTTTTTGTATTATATTAATATATTTGACTTGACAATATATCAGAATATATAAATATATCATTTTTGTATTATATTGATAATATATCAGAATATATCAATATATCATTTTTGTATTATATTGATTTATTTGACTTGACAATATATCAGAATATATCAATATATCATTTTTGTATTATATTGATATATTTGACTTGACAATATATCAGAATATATCAATATATCGTTTTTGTATTATATTGATATATTTGACTTGACAATATATGCAGGCTGGGGTTTTTTTTTTTTTTTTTAATATAGTGGACAATAATTGATTTCAATTGCCAGTAAACTACTTTTATGCTTATATACAATTGTTATTATCAATTTCCAGTAAACTACTTCTTATGAATGGTTTAACCTTTTCTGACCATTTCAATTAATTTTTTCTTTTATTAGTTGCTATAGTATTTTAAAATTGTTATATTTAATATAGGTAATATAGATATTGAGGATCAAATTTTATGTTTGATGATTATATATTGGTATTTGAAAAGACAATCTTCAAGGAGAATACCGAGGATTATGGATAATACTTCAGCGTTGAGCGGGCATGCTTACACATTAGAGCTGTTAAATGGATCAAATACATAGTGTCGAGAATTGAAGCGTCTTTCTCGTGATGCATATGTGCATCTATGTGAACACTTCAAGGAAAAACAATGGGTACACAATAGTAGACACATAATAGTTGAGGAGAAGATGGCAATATTCTTAACCATTATAAGCTATAACGAATGCTTTAGAGTTGTAAAACGCAGATTTCAACATTCTACCCAAACAATACATAGATATTTTCATGAGGTGTTAAATGGAATGATTGAGTTTTCAAAAGAAATTATAGTGACTACATCATTTGATCCAAATCCCGATATTCCAAGGAACCATAAAAATTTACGACAAATATTTTCGGTAAGTGAAATGCAAATTCTTTTCTTTTTTACTTTTATTCCATACAATAAAATACTTTGAGAACTTTAAATTTTTTAATGCAAGGTGCAGTAGGTGCATTAGATGGTACTATTGTACATGTAGTTATTCCTTTTAGTCAACAAACACGTTATAGAGGAAGAGGAATGGGTGAATGCTATCAAAATGTTTTAGGAATATGTGATTTTAACATGATATTCACATTTGTTTGGTCCGGATGGGAAGGGACTGCACATGACTCACGAGTGCTAAAAGAAGTTGCATTTGATCCATCTTCTAGTTTTCGATTTCCTCCCCCGGGTATGTATTACAATTTCTTTGATCATTTCCAACTATTATTTACTTTTGTCATAAAATTTCATCATTCAAGTTATTAATAATAATTATTAATTTTTGTCTTAATTACAGATAAATATTATCTTTGTGATGCTGCATACACAAACGGTCGAGGATTTTTATCTCCATATCGTAATACAAGGTATTGGTTACCAGATTTTCTACGCAGACGCGCTTTGAATAAAGAGGAAAAATTCAACCATGCTCATGCACAACTCATAAATGTTATCGAGCGTGCTTATGGTGTGTTGAAAGCAGGATTCTCAAATTTGAAATGGATGGCTCCTTATCCTTTTACACTACAAATGGATATAGTTATCGCTTGCTTCACAGTCCATAATTTTATAATGAAGCATAACATTGTGGATGAATTATTTGCTCAATATGATCGAGATAACATGTTTGACGATGAAGAGGAACCAAATGAAGGAAACGAAGTAGATGGACAAGATGAACCGCAATGGGGTGATCAAGGCATAAAATTTATGGTCAATCTACGTGAACAAATTACACTTCAACTCCTAACAACTGTTTGAAATTAATTTAATTTGTATGGTTGAATTGTTATGCTATGTTGTTGTTTTCATTGGACATGATATATTTTATTTCATCATATTGTGGTCCAAATATTATAAATATGTATTTAAAATACTATTAAGACCTTTCTGATTATCAAACAGGTTTTGCTTAAACTGTTCAGATGGTTAAAATAGTAAAATACTATTATTTAGACATTTTGGAAAAATTAATTATCAAATAGCATTTTTCATTCAGACACAATTCTGGATAGATGCTCTATATTATTCAAATGTCTAAACTGTTCAGATCTTAACACTCATTTTTATCAAACACCACCTTAGTCTTTATTTTATCAATTGGACTGAATTTACGTTGCTTATGGTTCGTTTGTTTCGTCATACATAAGCCCATCTGTCAGCTAGTTATTGTTAGAGTGCTTATATGGTTGTGGAGGTAAACTTAAATTGCTTCAGACTTAATTGAGCATCTTTCACACTGAATTTAGGCTTGCTTATAAGTTTGGGGGATTCTGGAGTTCGTATATAGTGTCAGTTATTAATATAATAATATAATCAAAAAAATTTATAATTATAATTTTGCTTTATTTATAATTTGAATAATAAGAGTTTGGCTAGACTAATTTTGTGACATTTGTTACTCTAGTTATTAGATCCTTTAGGGTGTCTTAACGGCTAGTGCCCTAAAGTCGACTAGTTTAGGAGTCACTGGTCAAACGCTCATTACATGAGTAACTCTGAATAGCCTAAGAAAATTAGGCATTGCCCAGTAAAGTTTGTAAGTTAAGGTGAGACAGAGCGTAAAATACACTCGCTAGTCTATAAAATTAATTTAGTTTTCAGTGTTAAATTTGCTGGGATCCCTTACTTATGTGTTCGCCTTATTTGGTTATGGTTGGTGTGAATGGTGAGTTTTTGGTTTTAAAAGTGAAATCATGCATGGCGTTGAATCGTATAGGTGTATCTAATTTATGACTAGTTTAACATTGGGTTACACATACACATGTGAAACGGATCATGAGTAGTTGTGAGTTTGGAAATTTTGTTAACATATTAGACTTTGCTCTGCTTTAAGATTTATCTTGAATGTTGCATTTAATCTTTAAGGCTTTGATTCCAATTTATGTCTAGATTAGTATTTTATTATTGTATTTAGTATTGCTTTGCTTGAGAATCAATTTATGTCTGGATTAGTATTTTATTATTGTGTTTAGTCTTACTTTGCTTGAGGACAAGCAAATACTTAAGTTTGGGGGTATTTGATGAGTGGGTTTTATACCTGCGAATTAGTGCTTCTGACTTAATGATTTGTAAGTTTTTGGGAGTTATTTATATATATATATATATATATATATATATATATATATCTAAGTGGTTTTATTAGTCTCTGATGTTCTATTTGTGGGTTGTTTTTGGGCTAAAAGGGGGTAAAATAGTAATTTTCAGTCGTGACCACTGCCGCAGCGGTGCCTTCCATCACCGCAAGGGTCAAGCCTGCTATTCATAGGCGGGATTTCTTCTATTTAACTCAAGTTACAACTTAACCTAGGATCCATCTTATTTTACAGAGCAATTTTTGATCATTTTTGGAGCTCAAGAGCAAGGAATCATCTGGCTTGGATTTATTAAAGTTAAAGGGAGATTACTAGATTGAAACCATTTCATTAATAGTTTCTTTTGCGTATTTGATCTTTTTTTTTTTTTTTTGTAAAACGAGAATGATGAACTCTTGGTTAATGGTTTTTATTCATCTAACTATGAACTAACTTCCATTCTATGATCATAATAGATCTCAATAGTTAGTTTCAATTGAATATCTCTCTTTTTAATGTATGTGGATTGGAAATTAATGATTATCATGTTTTATACTTCATGTATGGATTACTTACCTTGTAAGTAACGTGGTGTTGTTTATGATATTGAAAAATGGATTAAATAACTTGAACTAAAATATGATAACACTTGTAGGATCCTTTATCTTCGAATTGAGTGCCTAACTTGTATCTCGGATAAAAATATAACATGGTAACTTTTGTAGCCTGGTTGAGAATCTGTTTATATTGCTATCTTGCTTAATTAGTATCACATAGGAATATAGTGATTTAGTTAGTAGGATATGAATCATTTAACTATCGAAAGAAATTTTTGGTTGCTTTTATTCTCGGGCTATCATTCGTTTGATCTATTAATTAAAAGGAGGGGTGTGAGGTTTTAACGTGGTGTGAGGTGAAGTTATGGTCTTAGCTTGTCTATAACTGATATTAGTTACCGCGTATTACTTATTTTATAATTATGTGTTAATCATATTCACCATCTTAATCATTGTTTAAATAAGATTAAATAGATAAAAGTTTAATACTCGGAAAGTGTTAGTGTTAGCTCCACGTGGGATCGATATTCTACTTATTATTATATTACTTGTGGGTCGTGTATACTTACACGTAATTATTAATCGTGAAAATGACCAACAGTAATCGCAAACAAAACCCTAATTAATGGAATTAAGCATAGCTACTGGTGAGAAGGTTTCACCATAGTTAATTCCTTGTTTTTGTTTGAAATCTTTTGTAACCAGTTGGGCCTTATAGGTCTCCACCTTGTCGTCTGCTCCAATCTTTATCTTAAAGACCCATTTACAGCTAATGGGCGTTATTCCCTTAAGTGGAGTAACCAAAGTCCATACTTGGTTCTCATACATGGAGTCCATCTCGAATTTCATGGCGGTAAGCCATTTCTTTGAGTTTTTATTACTCATCGCCTCTTCATATGTTAATGGATCATACCTCTCAGGTATCTTCGGTACTCTTCCAGACTTACGAATATGTTGTGGTATAATAAGTTCTTTTACTTGGTCAATTTCCTTCGTTTGATCCTTAGTGTTTTGTGGTTCTTAAACTTTTTCTTACTCTTATTGACCCCTTCAAGGATAAAATCTTTTTCCAAGAAGGTAGATGTTTCGCAAGTGACCCTCCGCTGTCACTTAACTTATATGGATTTTCCAATAGGTTAGTGTTTTGTGGTGCTTAAGACTTGGTTTTCTCTATATCCATAACTCATATGGATTCTTAGGGATAATTTTGAAGGTACCTTATTAAGTAGGTATGTAGTCATTTATAGGGCATAACCCAAGAAGGATACTGGAAGGTTAGTAAAACTCATCATGGACCTAACAATGTCCAACAAGGTACAATTTCTCCTTTCAGATACACCATTCATCAAAGGCGTACCAAGAGGTGTCCATTGTGAGAGAATACCATTCTCTTTGAGATGATATCGAGGAATTCATTGCTTAAATATTCACCTCCTCGATTCGATCAAAAAATCTTAATACTTTTGCCTGTTTGTTTATCTACTTCACTTCTAAATTTTTTGAACTTTTCAAACGATTTAGATTTGTATTTCATCAAATACACATATCCAAATAAAGAATAATCATTAATGAAAGTAATAAAATACGAATACCCTTCTCTAGTGTGCATTGTTATAGGTCCACATACATCTGTGTGTACCAACTCTAACTTTTTCCACTAAAATGAGATTTAGTCATATTTCCTATGAGACAAGATTCAAAAGTTGGATATGATTCATAATCAGGTAGCTCTAAAAGCCCATCTTTATGCAACTTGTTTAATCTTGTTTCATTTATATGACCAAGTCTACAGTGTCACATAAAGGTATGATTTACAACATCTCTTTTTCTTTTCTTAGTTTGTTCAACTTGTAAAATATTTTCATGCAAGTCAAGCATATAAAGCCCATTTAGTAAATTTCTAATACCATACAAAATATTATTATTAAAAATAAAACAACTGTTCTTCTTTATTATAATATCAAAATCATCCTTATCCAACATAGGAAGCGAAATAATATTTTTAATAAGTACTGAAACATAATAACAATTATTTAAACTAATGGATTTGCCCGTAGACAGTGCTAAATAATAAGTTCTTACGGCTAATGCAACAACCTTTGCTCCATTCCCCACACGTAGGACGACTTTCTCTTTGTTCAGCTTTCTACTTCTACTTAGTCCTTAGACAGTATTACATATGTGAGAACTACAGTGGGTATCTAATACCTAAGTTGACTTATAGAAATATTTATTTCAATCATGAACAAACCTGAATCTGCAGTAGAAGATTTACCAAATGTCTTCTTCTTAGCTACTACAAGATACTCTTCGTAGTTTCTCTTCCAGTAACCTAACTTGTTATAGTGGAAGCAGGTTCCTTTGCTGTCAAGTTCAGCTTTTTTTTGTGTCCTTGGCCTTTGTTTTTCCTTTAGCCTTCTTTTTCTTCTTTGCAAAAGAACCATTGGGTCTATTCTTCTTCTTGGAAGAATCATCTACTAATAACACTTGGTCTTTCTTGGACGGAAAATGACCCTCCGTTGTTTTCAACATGTTTAATAACTCAACTATACTGACGTATAACTTATTCATGTGAAAGTTCACAACAAATTGTGAGAAGGTGTCGGGGAGTGACCGCAAGATCAAATCTTGGCTCAACTCCCCACCCACAATGAACCGTAGTTATCTAAGTTATTCAATTAAATTGTTCATCTTGAGGACATGTGTCTCTACAGTAGTACCATTAGTCATGCAAGATCGAGAGAGCTCTTTAGATATCTAATATCTAGCCGTCCTACTTTGCTCACCATATAAATGTTTGAGGTGCAGTAAGATAGTCGCTGCATCCATTTTCTCATGATGGCACTGAAGATCGTTACTCATACATGCGAGCATGATACATTCAGCCACAGATGCATCATCTTGTCACTTTTTGAAAGTAGTAATCTCTTTCTCAGAGGCTTCTTCTGCAACAGTTATAGGGACAGGCGAGTTTAGGACATAGGAGGGCTTTTTAGCAGTAAAAATAATTTCTCAATTTCCTTAACAAGTGCGTGTAATTCATCCCGATCAATTTGTTAGCATCAAGTATGCTCCGCTGTGTAAATGAATTAGACATTTGTAAAATTCTACACGTAAAATATAACAACATTTAGCAAACATTCATTTTATTAATTACCAAAATAAATTAAATCTTTGTTTAAATTGGTTTTTCCCACTATTTTTATCAAATTATATTACCCTCCATATATAGTTCGATAAATCTAATTAAAGAATTGCTAGTGAGATAAGGGTCCCATCAACATAAATACAACCTTGTGTATGTACAACAAACTATATTTATTCAACAGGTAGACAACTCATTGTTAATTACATCAACATGCAACTCCTTTTAATTTTGCCTCTTAGATTATTATGATCAAATGTGTGCACATCCGAATCAAAATTATCTAAGTTAAGTCCGACCTAGCATTCCATATAAGTGAAGAGAAAATTACAGTCATTATGTGTGCACAACAAAACAGTATCATTCAATTCCTTATAAACATCAAATGTAATAAAGTCAACATCTTAAATATTTAATATAAGCCTTGTGTGTGCACAACAAGCTCAAATTAAATATTTAATACTCTATTGCATTATCATGTTAGACGATCTCATTCGATAATCCATGTATTTTTGAACGTTACAACTGAATATATTTATCTTGAGGAGTTTATTATTAATTGTCTCATCTTGTTTAGCACGCATGCACACACACATACACACACACACACACACACACACACACACACATATATATATATATATATATAAAATATGCATCATATTATTTAACATGCGAAGCATGTTTGATAATATATACTATATATAACTAGCATGCATATATAGAATACTATATTCTACTTGAATTGATTATGGACTTTATTCTAGTTTGATTCATTCGATCCACCAAATGAACCAAAAGGTCAAATCTAGGGTGCAAAAACAAAAATATTGAATATAACTATTACATTCAAAATTCAGACTCCACTATAAATAGGTATTCGAGCGCTCCTTGGTCTTTGCTGTAACGACCCCGAAATTCGACCCACTTTATTACCTTAATTTTCATATTTATGAAACATTATTTTCTTTAAGTCCAAATTTCGGTCCGTTAATAAATCTTTAATCTCCTACTTTAATCCAATAATTGATTTTAAAATCATCAATTATCAAAATTCTCATATAAATTTTTCTTTTTCTTGATTCAATCGTTGTATTAAGATATTTGGATATTTAAAATCCTTACATTTCGATCCTAGTCCCATGGATCGCAACCTTTACTTTTTCGTTCTCTTTCTTTGTACCAATATCTTAAATCTCATCATTCCAAATTTAATATCCTTTCATATCCGTATAACTATTCATTGATTTAAAATTTACAGTTATTTATTTTCATACAAATATTCCTTGTTGCGTCATTCATAATCAAACATATAATAGTCTCTATCATAATATTCATGTTGAACAATTACAGTTCACAATTTAAGCTATACTCGACATATTCGGATCCAACTTATCTGTACATACAACATATCAATATAACTTTGACAAATTATTCACCTTGAATCATAATACAAACATTTAATGATAACATTTACAACCTTTTTGGAAAATCCGTCTTTACATCATCTGATGTTTTTGAAATTTATATCTTTCCTGCAAAAATATTTATTAAGCAAGTAATGAGCACAACGGCTCAGCAAGTTCAACAGTTATGATTCACATAGCACATACCTTATCATGCTTGGTGTGTGTCATACATCATGTGCTTGTGCTTCTACTATAGCAATATATCTCATATATATCCATATCGTTGCACAAAATACACATTATGGTCATATTAATCACGTATCACGTAACATATAATTTTGCATGCAGTTAAAACAAGAATTACATATCATAACATTCTAACATTTAACATAAAAGGGACTGAAGAACTTGCCTGGCGTCCAGTTATTTAAATTGTTAGCTCAAACCCTTAACTCGATCAACCTATGATCATAAAATAATCAAATAGTAATTATTTATCCTCTTATGATATTAATTTAATTAATTAATATCATCTCTTGACCAATTATTAAGTAATATGGTTAATTATATTAACCTCGCTCCTTAATAAATTTATTTAACTTAATAACCAATGCCTTCAATACGGACAACCCGGCTCATCGGATAATTTCTAGCATATTTGGTTGTCCGGATTTTCATTTAATCATTTTCTAACCTTTAAACTCATTAGATTAATATTTAAAATATTTAAATATTAATCCCCAATATTTAATATTTTTACAAAAATATTAAATTTAATGCCCAAACATCATTTCTATATTTTTAGTATTTTTCTATAATTTTCTGTAATTTTTAAACAATTTTTAAATATTTATTTCATTAAAAACGAATTCTGGGGGCAATATGGTAATTTCCGCGCCCTTAAGGACCCATCCGGCATTAACAGAAAAGGTCCGGGGCATTTTCGTAATTTCCGCGGCCCTGGGGACACGTTGGTCATTTCTGGAAAAGCTGAAGGGCACGACTGTAATTTTACAGGGTCAGAGGACACGGTCGGTATTAACCGAAAAGTCCAGGGGCACGTCGGTCATTTTGCAGCGTGCGTCGGCCGCCGCGCATTGCGCGCGGCTTCATCTGCTTACGCCAGCCAAACGACGTCGTTTGGCGTGGCGAGAACTGGCAGCCGCGCATGGCGCGACCATTTCTTCCGCGCGGCCAAAACGACGTCGTTTTGGCCTCGCTACAGTCTCCTTCTTCCCAGCCGAAACAGTAGCCAGCCAAGAAGGAAAAAACACCATTTTTGCTCACTTTTTCACCACAAAATCATTCCAAAAATTCTATAACTCATACATATACATTAAATAATTATTTAGAATAATTATTCTAATTATTTATAATTTTTTTTTCACAAAATTAATTTATTATTAAAAATACATAATAAATCATATAAATTAGTATTTATACCTTCCAAGGCTTGAATTCTTTCCTTGCTGACCCAAATAATTCCTCTCTTCTCCCTCTTAGCAGTAGCCATGGAGGTCGGGTGGTGGAGGGTGGCGGTTTCGGTGGAGCAAGAAATATGGAGAAGCTTGCTTTTGTTGCCTTTTCTTTTTTTTTATTTCTTTGCTTGCTACTTTATTTATAAGTCCACAATTGTTGTTATCATATTGGAAAAAAAATCACCGACCTTGCCAACCACCGACTTAAAGCTTCGGGAATTTTCCATGAATTTTCCATGCCATAATTAAGTTTCTAATACATTACGTAACCATTTCGTATAATAAATATTTTATATAATAAATATAAAATATTTATTTTAATTTACTAAAGTTCATTATACGATTTATAAATAATATTAATATCCTTTTTGGGTACTTTACTTGACAAATTTTGTACATGCATAATGACATGCATGTATTTATTTGAGGTAATTTATACCTCCAAAAATCATAAAATAATTCACATGACTTATAAAATTATTTTTCCTAATTTATCACTCCGTTACTCGGACAACATGTTACATTAACATGTTTTACGTTTCCGAAATATTATCTTTCATAAAAGTCATAATAATTCCAATATTCATAAATATAATTTTTTATAACTTAAAATATTCCTTTTTCTTATTTATTATTCAATTTCTTTAATATTTACCATAATTTTTTTATATATAAATTATATAACTTAGTATTATATAATTTATATATTTACATTCTCCTTCCTTAAATAATTTCTTAATTTCCTCCAACCTTATTTCATTTAATCACCTTATATAAATTACATAATTATTCTTATATAATTTATATCATTATTATTTTCTTCATACCTTATTTTAATTTCCTTATATAAATTATATAATTATTATTATATAATTTATATAATTACATTTTCTTCTCAATTAATTTCTAAATTTCTTCCAAAATTCTTGATAAAATTTAAAATCAATCATTACAATTTTTACCAACTCTCTCATTCACTTTTTATTTAAATTTGGATTAATTTAATTATTAATCCCTTTAATTTTCATAATTAATAACATTTATAATTATAACAATTAAGCATGAACACATATATACATATATAATTCATATTTCTTACATTTCCACATAACCTCATTTGAAACATAATTTCTACACTTCCATAATAATTTAATTGTACAATTTATTGTACATTTACCTTAAATTTCTCTTATTCCTAATAATTTGTTTTAAAACAATTTATTTACTCTTTAATTACTTTAATTCAATACTATTCATCATAATCTCTGCACATATTTAATTTACTAAATAAAATCTCATCTCATACATTAAATCACATAAAACAATAATTAACTTAACAATCTTGATGATTTTATCAATTAAATTCTCATTTAATATTATTAAAGAAATCCTGGAAATTCGGATCCTCACATTCTTCCCCCTTTAACAGGATTCCGTCCTCGGAATCATAATTGTCGTACTAATCATACGTATTTTATTTATCGCACCTTATTATACCTTTATCTTGATGAATAAAATTAATTCCATAATAATCATATTTTATTTCTTTAATATCCATAACTTACAAAAATAATACCATAATTGTCATAATTATCAGAATATTCCATTCTTATTTCAATTCATAATTCCTTTGTAATATTGCATTTCACAATTCTTAAAAAAAATTTATTGATAATACCTTAACTCGTCTCTTGATACGCTTATCAAGATAACTTCTCATTCTTTGAAAAATTTCCTTTCTTTAATCACACGTAACCTTACTCAATCTACTTATTGCATACCTTGCACCTTCATTCTTCTCTTCTTAATTCATATTCATGACTCTTCTTCACATTTCATAATTCACTTCTTAATACATTTATCATTCAACACTATGTTTTAAATATCAACCTTTACTTAATCCATCATAATCCTTATTTGAAAATTATTTCAAAAATCCTGAGTGTCACATTCACCCCTCCTTCATAAAATTTCGTCCTCGAAATTGCTATGTACTCGTACCTCATTCATTTACAATTTCTTTACATTTATTCCACATATCTTTATTTCATTCCTTTCTCGTAGTCATTGCACATTACAATTTTCTAATCCATCACATTTCATACTTTCTTTACTTCACAATTATTGCTTTCCTTATCACTCACAATCAAATAATAATAACCCATCCTACCATCCAATCTTCATAAGAGTAGAGGAGAAATAAAACTTTTTGTAGTATGCTGAATGAACTTTTATCCCGGTGTACAGTACTTCGCTCCCCGAGTACTTCATACTGCAAACCCTGACAGTGGATCAGTCTGTCATTAAAGTGATGGATGTTTCACCATACATTGGCACGCCAGATGATCAATCTGCAATGCCTGTGTCTTGCTATGCCAGGTGACCATTCGATCAACCTGCAATAGTCTTAATCTTTTTGTTCATCTCAGCCATAGAATTCATTCAAAAATAATTTGATTGGGTATAATTTTCAAAGAATAGGAATTCAATATATTTCAAAATTTGTCTAGCTGAATCAATAGCTTAGACTTATATTTTCTCAATGCTAGTCTAGCTAGATCAATTAGCATAGACTTTCTCTAACACTTTATAATCCACAGAAATTTTTAAAATATTTATCATGTCAAAACTTTTCAAAATATCAAGCCGAGTCAAATGGCATTGACTTATAGTTCTGACATACCTTCATAAATCAAAATCATTTATGACTTCATGTTACCGCGTCATTTTGACAGCCCGTTGAGAATTCCGTCATTAATAATTCCTACACCATAAACCATACTTTATGGTGTTGAATCATCTTATAACGAAATAGTACCGCACCGTCTCAACAACACGTTGAGCATTCCGTCATTCATCACATCTGCACCGGGCTAAAAGGTGCGTGGATGATTCTTTTGAAATACATTTTGATGTAAAAAAAAAAAACATTTTTGTCTAGCCGAGACAAGTAGCATAGACACTTTTTAGATCGCTAAAAATTTCATTTATATTTTTTTAAAGCACACATGTGCCAAATTAACTTGAGGCCAAAATTTTCGAAATCTAGCAAAGCTAGAAGAGTGGGAATATCCTAAATTCCCTAACATTCACGTTCTGCTTCTTTATTTAATTACAAAATTTATTGCTAGGACTATTATCATATTAAAATTTCTATCTACTCCAACTTTTCTATACCCCCGTATAGTTCATCAAACTTGCCACACATTATGAGTCCAGGAACTTACCACAAGAATATGAGTTTAGAAGCTTGTCCTAGCAATATGTAGTCTGAGAACATATCAAAGACTATCCATATGCTGAGGGGCTCAAAACATACCATACCAATATGAGTCATGGACTTACCATATGCATGAGTTTTAAGAACTCGTGCTTAACTTAATATTATCTATCTATCAGAAATTCTTAACGCGACTCTAACATTTCAATGATTATCACATAGTAACTAAGTAAACACAAATCCCCCGCCCATACAAAGGATTGTGCAACTCAGTCACCACATGAGTCCTCAAATGAAATTTCGTACCCAAGTTTTCTACCCTCTTATCATAACCTTTCTGTCATTCATATCTCAACATTCTTTGAATTCTTTTTGTACTATTTCATAGTACCATAACTCTTTTGGACCATTAACAGGTCTCTCTGTTAATTTCACATTCTCACTTAATCCCATCATAATCTTACTTCACAACCTACTTCTTACTCGCTTCTCTTATCTCGTGATCGTATCGTAGTACGATCTTCTTACCCTTCCTGATCATGTTATTATGATATCTTTCTATACGTTTTGGATTATCTTGTCATCTTTATTGTTTAAATCAGGTGTCCCCTGATTATCTTTAAGATTCATCTTTGAATCATTTCAGATATTCTTTCAAATATGTTCTTAATTGAACTTATCAATTTTTCTCAACTCGTTATTTTCAATCAAATCTTTCTTAATATATTCATCTCTTTCTTATATTCTTATAAGTTTCATATTTCCTTTACTTTAGCCAACATCTGAGAACATCTTTCTCATCTTACATCTTTTCTATCCTAATTCCCCCATGTTCATCAAACTTAGCACGTATTTGGACTCAGGAACTTACCATAATCATATGGTTGAGGAGCTTGTCCTAGTCAGGCCATAGTCGCCCATTCGCTAAAGGGGCTCCACCATACAATCATGAGTCACGAGCTTACTATACGCTTGAGTTTTCAGAACACTCAACTAACCGTACTCTTTCTTACTTTAGTTATAGCCTAAGGTATCATTTACCTAAGGTTCATAACCTCTGGCTCTGATACCAACTGTAACGACCCCGAAATTCGACCCACTTTATTACCTTAATTTTCATATTTATGAAACATTATTTTCTTTAAGTCCAAATTTCGGTCCGTTAATAAATCTTTAATCTCCTACTTTAATCCAATAATTGATTTTAAAATCATCAATTATCAAAATTCTCATATAAATTTTTCTTTTTCTTGATTCAATCGTTGTATTAAGATATTTGGATATTTAAAATCCTTACATTTCGATCCTAGTCCCATGGATCGCAACCTTTACTTTTTCGTTCTCTTTCTTTGTACCAATATCTTAAATCTCATCATTCCAAATTTAATATCCTTTCATATCCGTATAACTATTCATTGATTTAAAATTTACAGTTATTTATTTTCATACAAATATTCCTTGTTGCGTCATTCATAATCAAACATATAATAGTCTCTATCATAATATTCATGTTGAACAATTACAGTTCACAATTTAAGCTATACTCGACATATTCGGATCCAACTTATCTGTACATACAACATATCAATATAACTTTGACAAATTATTCACCTTGAATCATAATACAAACATTTAATGATAACATTTACAACCTTTTTGGAAAATCCGTCTTTACATCATCTGATGTTTTTGAAATTTATATCTTTCCTGCAAAAATATTTATTAAGCAAGTAATGAGCACAACGGCTCAGCAAGTTCAACAGTTATGATTCACATAGCACATACCTTATCATGCTTGGTGTGTGTCATACATCATGTGCTTGTGCTTCTACTATAGCAATATATCTCATATATATCCATATCGTTGCACAAAATACACATTATGGTCATATTAATCACGTATCACGTAACATATAATTTTGCATGCAGTTAAAACAAGAATTACATATCATAACATTCTAACATTTAACATAAAAGGGACTGAAGAACTTGCCTGGCGTCCAGTTATTTAAATTGTTAGCTCAAACCCTTAACTCGATCAACCTATGATCATAAAATAATCAAATAGTAATTATTTATCCTCTTATGATATTAATTTAATTAATTAATATCATCTCTTGACCAATTATTAAGTAATATGGTTAATTATATTAACCTCGCTCCTTAATAAATTTATTTAACTTAATAACCAATGCCTTCAATACGGACAACCCGGCTCATCGGATAATTTCTAGCATATTTGGTTGTCCGGATTTTCATTTAATCATTTTCTAACCTTTAAACTCATTAGATTAATATTTAAAATATTTAAATATTAATCCCCAATATTTAATATTTTTACAAAAATATTAAATTTAATGCCCAAACATCATTTCTATATTTTTAGTATTTTTTTATAATTTTCTGTAATTTTTAAACAATTTTTAAATATTTATTTCATTAAAAACGAATTCTGGGGGCAATATGGTAATTTCCGCGCCCTTAAGGACCCATCCGGCATTAACAGAAAAGGTCCGGGGCATTTTCGTAATTTCCGCGGCCCTGGGGACACGTTGGTCATTTCTGGAAAAGCTGAAGGGCACGACTGTAATTTTACAGGGTCAGAGGACACGGTCGGTATTAACCGAAAAGTCCAGGGGCACGTCGGTCATTTTGCAGCGTGCGTCGGCCGCCGCGCATTGCGCGCGGCTTCATCTGCTTACGCCAGCCAAACGACGTCGTTTGGCGTGGCGAGAACTGGCAGCCGCGCATGGCGCGACCATTTCTTCCGCGCGGCCAAAACGACGTCGTTTTGGCCTCGCTACAGTCTCCTTCTTCCCAGCCGAAACAGTAGCCAGCCAAGAAGGAAAAAACACCATTTTTGCTCACTTTTTCACCACAAAATCATTCCAAAAATTCTATAACTCATACATATACATTAAATAATTATTTAGAATAATTATTCTAATTATTTATAAATTTTTTTTCACAAAATTAATTTATTATTAAAAATACATAATAAATCATATAAATTAGTATTTATACCTTCCAAGGCTTGAATTCTTTCCTTGCTGACCCAAATAATTCCTCTCTTCTCCCTCTTAGCAGTAGCCATGGAGGTCGGGTGGTGGAGGGTGGCGGTTTCGGTGGAGCAAGAAATATGGAGAAGCTTGCTTTTGTTGCCTTTTCTTTTTTTTTATTTCTTTGCTTGCTACTTTATTTATAAGTCCACAATTGTTGTTATCATATTGGAAAAAAAATCACCGACCTTGCCAACCACCGACTTAAAGCTTCGGGAATTTTCCATGAATTTTCCATGCCATAATTAAGTTTCTAATACATTACGTAACCATTTCGTATAATAAATATTTTATATAATAAATATAAAATATTTATTTTAATTTACTAAAGTTCATTATACGATTTATAAATAATATTAATATCCTTTTTGGGTACTTTAATGACAAATTTTGTACACGCATAATGACATGCATGTATTTATTTGAGGTAATTTATACCTCCAAAAATCATAAAATAATTCACATGACTTATAAAATTATTTTTCCTAATTTATCACTCCGTTACTCGGACAACATGTTACATTAACATGTTCACGTTTCCGAAATATTATCTTTCATAAAAGTCATAATAATTCCAATATTCATAAATATAATTTTTTATAACTTAAAATATTCCTTTTTCTTATTTATTATTCAATTTCTTTAATATTTACCATAATTTCTTTATATATAAATTATATAACTTAGTATTATATAATTTATATATTTACATTCTCCTTCCTTAAATAATTTCTTAATTTCCTCCAACCTTATTTCATTTAATCACCTTATATAAATTACATAATTATTCTTATATAATTTATATCATTATTATTTTCTTCATACCTTATTTTAATTTCCTTATATAATTATTATTATATAATTTATATAATTACATTTTCTTCTCAATTAATTTCTAAATTTCTTCCAAAATTCTTGATAAAATTTAAAATCAATCATTACAATTTTTACCAACTCTCTCATTCACTTTTTATTTAAATTTGGATTAATTTAATTATTAATCCCTTTAATTTTCATAATTAATAACATTTATAATTATAACAATTAAGCATGAACACATATATACATATATAATTCATATTTCTTATATTTCCACATAACCTCATTTGAAACATAATTTCTACACTTCCATAATAATTTAATTGTACAATTTATTGTACATTTACCTTAAATTTCTCTTATTCCTAATAATTTGTTTTAAAACAATTTATTTACTCTTTAATTACTTTAATTCAATACTATTCATCATAATCTCTGCACATATTTAATTTACTAAATAAAATCTCATCTCATACATTAAATCACATAAAACAATAATTAACTTAACAATCTTGATGATTTTATCAATTAAATTCTCATTTAATATTATTAAAGAAATCCTGGAAATTCGGATCCTCACATTTGCCTCCAGTTCTTCAAATAATTTTGTCTAATCCTATTATAATCTATTTTCATAAAATAGAAACATTGATCAGTAGTCAATGGGAGAGTATAGAAGAGGGAGATAGAATTTACAATAGAAAAATTTAGAAAGACAAGGCACGCAGACCCTATATTTTAAAACTCATTCATTCATGCATCCAAACTAAAATAAATCCAATCACATTGGTCAATGGTCCATAATCAATTTCCTGTATTATCATACGTATCAATATAATATATATATATATATCATTAATTAAAACCATTACATATATATATCGATATAATTTAATGGGCAATTTAGGTTGCATGAAATCCAATTTTAAGTTTAAAATAAACTCTTTATTTTAATTATAAAATCATCTAAAATAATAATTTATTTTAAATTTGGAAAATTGCATGAAAAAAGGGACAAATCTACTACCCAGCGCTGAAAAATAGGCTTATTCCAGCATATCGACACTAGGCTGCAAAAACAGTTTCTGTTGTTCAGTGCCCCGTTGCTTGAAAACAAGTCAATCCAAGTGCCCCAGCGCTTAGCTAGCGCACCAGATTGCGAATTTCTAGTTTTTTTCTCGCAATTTTGACTGTTTCTTCATCCAAAACTTGATTTTTGCCTCTTGTTTTCAAAACCCATGATTTTATACAATAAATTATGCTCAATAAATTATTATAAATACATACCCATACAAATATGGAACCAAAACAAATAAAATAATTCGCATAAATTTGGCTTTGATGTCACTATTGATTTATAAAAACATAGCATACATACAATATAATTGTATAACACAGCAAAAACATGTAATAAATCGAATTTGAATTTTTTCTACAAACCATTACCAAGATATTTCTTATGCGATACTTATTAATTGAGGAAGGATAACGGGTTATACCTTTGTAGATTTAACTTCTTGAAACGGTTAATAGTTCACCTCCAAATCTTTCGCATTTTTCAAAATCTTCAGATCAACGTTAGCTACCTAAGTGTGCAGCCTCTGAAGGTGATCCACTAAGAGAGTAATATGGATTGAAAAATAATTTAGATTCAACAAGATCTTGGGTGGCTAGCCCTAATTCTCTCTCTCCCTCTCTTTGTCTCTTTCTCTTTCTCTCTTAGATGTAGAAAATTATGAAATAATCTCTCAATACTTGCAAAAGTGTGGGTAACCCTAATTCATAATAAGAACCCTCTTATTTATAGATTTGTTCAATCCTCCTACACTCTTTAGGAGTAGAATTTTTAATTTAACTCTTAATCTAATTAGGAACAAAAGTAATTTATTACTATTATTATAATTCCTAAATCAATTAGGAACTTAATTATTTATAATGAGAGTACTTCTTATTAATTAATTTTTAAACCATTTAAGAACTAAATAATAATAATAACAACAACAACAACAACAACAACAACAACAACAACAACAATAATAAATGTTTACTTATTCATTTATAGGAAATTTGTAATATCCCAAATATTTCAAAAGTGATCTAACAAGATCTAAGCAAGGTTGTCAATTCAAAACCTAAGATTGATTGCTCAAGCATACCTTGAGCTATCTTAAAGAATATATACGACTCAAAATTGTGATCGTATACAACTAAGAGGTTAAAATCTTTAACCTAAACTATATGTAATATGATTAGTAAAGCTTGAATTGAGCTTTTAAATGTGCTGTATGAATTATCTATGTGTAGGATTTTGTGTTTTGGTTCGAGTTATTAACCTCAACACTTATTAAAAATCAGAAGTCAATTTAGGGCAAAAACCTAAATTGGAAAAAGAGTTAAAACCTAAACCCTAACCCTAGGGTCTAAACCCTGGGAAATAACCTAGGCCCTTGAGCAAAATGTGAAGGTCAAATTGACATTTTGTTTCAAGATTCAACCTTCCCACGATTTGAAACACGTAACAGTCAATAAAAGTTTTTCTCGAAAAACGTGTAAAAGTACTATTCACGAGGTGACGTTTTTCATTCGTTTGACTGTTTCTTTCATTTGTAGGACTTCTTACATTTCACAACATAGTGATAATATGAGGTTTAGATGTTAGGGAATCAATAAAATTTTCTGGAGAAAAAGACGAAAAACACACGATTTACGAGAAAACGTTTGTCATCTTTTTGAACGTTCTTTTCAACGTTTGGACTTTTTCCATTTCACGATATAGCATTTATACGGGGAATAGATATCAGGGAGCCACTGATATTTTTCCAAAGATAAAACGTAAATCGCTCTTCAAACGAAAACGTTTTTTGTTTTTGATCAAACCGTTGATGGATACAATGTTTGTATGAAACACCGGTGCGTAATAAGCAATAAAATATTTTCTCAAAAAGTGTGTTGGGAATAAGACGAAATAGGGAAAAGACGAAAATAAATATTATTTTTGACTTTTTGGTCTTCTAACCATTTTCTGAGAAATGGTCGTCAAAAACACTATTCACCGAAAAACGTGCGAAGTCTTTTGGACTTTTTACTTTACAGAAAAGTGTTTATTCGGAATAAAACTCAGTAATATCAAAATTTTAAATCAGTATAAGTTAACCATTTAGTTGGAATCAGACTGTTATATAATTAAACTGGTAATTCATCCGTATTGTTTTCATCAAACGGAACATAAGATAGGTTAACATTAAATTTGAATAATCAAATTTATCAGATTAATACCTAATTATATTATTCAGTCATAATTAGTGTCTAGAATGAAAGAAATTTATCAATCGCGTCGCCCGGTATGTGTATTTGAGAAAAATACACGGAAGATTATCCGAGATTAATTCAAGGAAAACTTCGAGGGTCAGACGAGATATCATATTAATGTTGTATGATGTATTTTATGAATAAAATATGTATAACTAATGTGAAATATTTTAAATTAATTGCACGCGATTTATCCGATATACAGAAGTCGGAAGAAAGAGCTCACCAAGCTTGCTTTGGAAGCTAAAAGAAGTGTATTGGAGAAGCTTTATTAAGCTTGTTCAAGAAGCTTGGTCCTAATGACCAAAATACCCTAACTTTGAAAGTCCTATAAATAGAAGGCTTAAGTTCATTAGTTCTTTACCATTTTGAAAGCTAAAGAGCAAATATAGAGAGAGTTCTTGTGAGACTAGAATCGATTGCAAAGAAATAGTTAAAGCTTGCAATAATAAAAGGTACGATTCTTAATCGTTATTATGCTTAAAGTTTTATTTTATCGATGAGGCTAAAGAACATAAGTCGTAGCCATGTACGATTTTTCGTTCTCCGTGTTCCTTATGACTTGAGCAAGTCGTTGTTATGTCAAATTTTATTTCATAGTTTAAAAGTTCAAGAACATACGTCGTATCCATGTACGGTTTATTCGTTCTCCGTGTTCTTCGTATGTTCTAGAGTATTATTATAAATTGTTATAATTAAGTAAACAAGTCGTTATAATGACCAAATTTTGTCAATTATAAAGTGTTATAATCACATATGTAAGCAGTTATAATGCTCAAATTATTTCAAGTATGAAATCCAAAAGCTCAAGAACATAAGTCGTTACCATGTACGATTTTTCGTTCTTCGTGTGTTCTTGAGCAAAAGTCATAATTTCTACATAATTAGGTTTATAATTTGGTAATTTAGTGTTATGGGATGATGAAACATGATGGTCTTGCTAAATAATGCTTGTGGCATCAAGTTTTAGTAGTCGAAATGAAGGACGATGAAACTTTGTTCTTCGTGTTCTTCGATTCGTTCTTCGTGTTCTTGAGAAAACGTCATAAAATCTTATATAAGTAGGTTTATGATTTTGTTATTTTTATATTATGAAGTGATACGGAGTGTTAGAACATGTTATCTTAGCAAATTAATGCTTGAGGTATCATGTTTTACCAATCGGATCAAAGAAAGTTAAGCTTAATATACTCGCATAATATTTTTGCAAATTTCCAAAATTTTAAAGTCTGAATATGCCTAAGAAACCTCAATGAAAGTTGTATATCATGAAATTCTAAGCAATTTAGACTCAAGAATCACTCAAAAATGTTTTCGTATGAAAAAGTTATGGCTGTTACTATCAAAGAGGTCAGAAATATGAATCAGTTTTAGATCAGTCCCATTACTGGCGAAATATGTGTAAATTAGTAAGGAATCTCGAACTTTGGTCTGAATGAAAGTTGTAGATACGGAAGTTATGAACGCGTGAAATTTTGAACGACTCAAAAATGTTTTAAAACGAGGAAGTTGTGGCCGTTTAATCAAGCCGGGGTCTAGCAGCCAAACATGCTGACTATTTTTTAAAAGTGACTTAAAAATGAGTTTTTGAGTTGGAAAATTTTCCAAATAATTCCACCTATGGAAATAGTCTAGTTAAGTTATTCTAAGACTTATTCAAAAGGAAAATTTGATAAACTAACATTCAGGGTCGCGTAACCCTTTTTGTAGGCGTTTAACGATTTCCCGGAAAAACCCTAACATGGTTTCAAGGCAAGTCTTTTAACTCTTGTTATGTGCTACTTGTTTAGTATTGTTAAAATGGTAAATGAGATGTATAATGTCATGTTATTATGCAATAGATGATATGTGAAGTCTTTAACTGATGTTTATAAGCCTTCTAAATGTTATGCGTTATGTTTACGATTTATGAACATGATTTATACACTTTGTTTGTCAATGTGATATAAATTGTTGGAATGTGAGTTATATGTGATATTAAATGAAGAATTATATTCAGTCAAGACATGTTAAAGTTTATATGAAAGCATAAACTATGTATGTGTTGTATGTTAGACTTGCTGAGCCGTCGTGCTCATTCTTGCGAATAAAACCTTATTTGCAGATTAAATATGAACATTAAGAAGATCATGAACGTAAAGATGAAGCGTAGATTAGGTTTTCATGTTTATTACTTGTATTTGTATAAGTCATAACGACTGTTGTAATACGAACAAACAAACATGTAACCGAATATTGAATGAATGATATAAATTATTATCATCAGAATGTTGTTATGTCTTTATTTTGATATAACCTAGAATTGTTAAGACTTAACATAGTATCGATAATGATCTGCTTATCTGGATGAAGATCGATAAATAACTTGTGAGTGTTGTACATCCGAGACAGGACTAAGCGATGTTGACTGGTCAAATCCAACCTTAAGGTTCCTCGGACCCAGGTATAACTCGTTATTACTATTCTGAATACCATATAAGTAGGATTATTGATATGAAGAGATATCACTATAAACAAATATGTTTCGAATGAGGGTTTTAACTAGTTGGGTAATGTTCTGTACGGAAAGAGAATTTTGCACCGGACAAAGATACAACCATTTGTCACGAATAAAGATGCAAACATTTATCATGGGTGAAGATACAAATATTCACCGCAGGATTCCCTGTTCCCAAGAGCCGTCCTAATGATTTAATACTGTGGATGTTGGAACATGTAAAGTTATAGAATATTTAAATCATAAGGTTAGAATTAGACCGTTATATATGGTTTTATCCATTTATACGGATGAAATACAAGTTGATACTTGTATACTTATGAGACTGAGATCAAGTTAAGATACAGGGACAAAGTTAAGAGAACATTTTTAATGTATAGTCTAAAATAAGACTAATTCAACCAATATGATTATGGGATCATTGGTTAAGTCGATAATGTATGGAGTTAACGCACAAGGTCTGCCGCAGGTAAAAGTGCACGGATTTTAGGGGCGTTACAAAATTAAGTGCGACAAACAAAAGATTTCTTGAAGCTTTGGTTTTGCAAAGGATTGATGGCATGAAGGCTTGAAGATATAATTGAGTCATTAGGAAATCAGTATAAGATCTCAGCTCTAATTATATCTCAATCAAGGCTCTAGGTTTTTGGATGATAATTTGCATTGCATTGATCATGGTAATAATTATGAAAATAATTAATTGAGCTTTCAAAATTAACATGGTTTAAAAAGATAATTATATCTATTTTTGAAAAGCTAATTAATTAGTCTTTCGCATAATTAATAGAGTTAAGTTATTAAACAAGATTTAAATACTCTTTTCTTTTTTTATCTTAATAAATCTTCTTACCTTAAATCTTGGAATTGAGTTTTAAATAATTATGGAAGTGGTTAATATATAATAGAATAATTTAATCGGGTTTCTAACAATAATATGGAAATGTTTTAAATGTTGAAATCTTAATTATTCCTATTTTAAATAAGATGTCCATCCGTTTGGTAAATGATCAAATTAATTGATACCTTCATTCCATAATAAAAGATGTTGATTTAATTGATTCCATGTTGAAATATTGAGTTACTTAGTGACTAAGTATATTGGAATACTTAAGTGATTAAATCTATCATTTACTTAGTTCCACATCATCATATTAATTAATGGAAGGCATATATCAATAAGAATTCTTCCTAATTGTAGTTAATGGTAATATGCTTTGGGTCTAGCGTTTTTTATTTACCAAAATTGGATACATGGACTCTAGGTACCTTAATTGGAAGAAATCAGTTTAGAAATAAGATTTAAATATTCAATTTTGAAAAGCTATTTAATTAGTTTTTCCCATAATAAGAGGAGTTAATTTAAAAATAGATTTGAATAGATATTTTCTAAATAAAATCTATTATTTTGGAACTGAGATTTTTGTTGATTTGGTTCTCTATAATTAACTTGATTAATTGAATTAATATATTTCCATATCATCATATCAATTAATCACAGTGATTAGTTTTTTCAATAATCATGAAAGTGATTAATTAATTATGGAAATAATTATTTGGGCTTTCAAAATTAATATGAAAATATTTTTAAAAACTAAATATTTTAATTGTTCCTAAATTAATGATTTGTCCATCCGAGTGGATAAATGGAATTAATATTTGATTCACTTCCTTCCATATTAAAAGTGCCTATTATTTAGTGAATCTTTCTTGATATCTTAAATTGATTGATCTACCTAAAGTAAGCAACAAGTCTCCTTAATTGAGTGAAACTTAATTGGATGACTAATTGCATGTAATGGTAATAATTAGTGAGTTAGTTGGATTTAATCAATGGGTTAAAGTTATGTGATTGTATTTCCAACAGTGTTATCCCACGTTTTATGCTATCACTTCCAAACTAGTTATTCCAATTATAATTATGTATTGAGCTGGAAATTCTTTTAAAAAGTTGTTGAAATTATGTAACAATTTTATGTCAAAATGGTTAAATCAAATCATTCTCATATCTTCTAACGGTAACATAGCCTTTTATGGAAAGATGGGGTGATTGTCTCCAACAGCAACATGGATGCCTTTATGGAATCAAATATATTCATGGTTCATTTAACGACTATATTTTACTTTTTCTATATATTGTCTAGCCATATAAATCGAAAGGAAGAAGAGAACATACATTGAATATACTACTGAGCATACACAGAACATATATTGTTAAACTCTCTTGGCAAGCAATACTCTAGGAAAAGCTGCAGTTTTCAAAGTTAAATCATATATGATTACAATTTTACTTTTCGGACTTTAGTTGGTGATATCTTTATCTTTTATATTGATCATTGCATAATTAGTTGAGCCTTGAATTATTGATATAATTATTACTTTGATCATAATTTATATTGTAATCATTATCTAATTATTCCAAGGTTATTTGATAGACTAAGTGAGTAGTCTATTGGGTTGTAACAAACAAGTTCTAGGTAAGCATATGTGCTCGAGGTGAGTAGAGGTACTCAAGGAGTGAATAGATTTGCACAAGGTGAGAAAAGGTGCTCAGGGAGGATAAGTCCTCAAAGGTTGTGGGAATTTGTTTTGTAAAAAGGGTTTAATTGTAAACAAAGTTCATTAATAAAAGTGTTTCCAATACTAGTTGGTATTGGACGTGGATTAGGCCACTAGGATAGAGGTTAAGGGCCGAATCACGTAAAAATTCATTGTGTTCATGTGATTATTTACATGACTTTATTTGTTCATTGCATGCTTCAATTATGAATTATAAAACACATTCTGAATACTTTGACATATATATTTCATGAGAAAATTATTTATTTCAACTCAAGTCTTCATTTAATACAAGAAAAATAATTATCTTATTTTATCTTATAAAATTATTAACAGTCTAAATCATTTTCCAAATCAACAAATTGAAATAAGCTATTCAGCAAACTGAATTACTTACTGTTTTAATAAATTAAAAAATTGGACATAGTTTTACTACACATTTATTCAACTACCCTCCCCCCCTTTCTAAGTGTGTCTACTTATATTTCAGACTACTCTTATTAATTTATAATTAGTATTTTCAAAATACAGAATTATAAATATTATGCTATTTAATTTATTCTATCAATATAGTATAAATTAAATACACTTAATAAAAATATTACTCTTTTGCGGTGTGACCTTTTAAGTTCAATATTAAATCGGTTGTAGATTAAATAAATTATAATCTTTCTAATATTATTTATAGTAATAAATTAAACTCTTTTAATTAATTTATAAATAAATACTTATTTATTCTATAATAAGGGTAAGTCCTCTTAACAGCTCATGACTTTTTGGATAATATGAATATCAACATTTGATCATAAAGAACCTATTTCGTGAATAGTTATCGTACAATTCAATCCCTCTACCATAAAATGTCCTAATTAAATATAAGACATGTAATTACTGTTAAGTCTTATTTAATTTGTTTATATGCTTTTCGATTCTAAAATGCATAACTCTAATTAATGTAAATTAGAATCTCCTTTCTAATTTTTATTCTGTCTTGGCCAAGGACTATTGAGTTGTCATTTATCGAATCACATAGAGCATTCTCTTCCTTTACTAGAAATGATAAATCATTTGTTGATCATTCACATATCTCTGTGTATAACTAATTGTACCCAAACATATCACTTGTTATACCTAAATAGTCTTATGGAATATGATAAAGTATAACTCTTCATATACAAGATACTATGATGATCTCAAGTCCAATGATCACTTGTACTACTATCGCACTAGGAACTTTTATTGACAGGTAAGTAAAACTCCATTCAGTGTTCCTTAAGTGAGTTACGTTCAGTGAACTTATTCTCTAATAAGTACCTACATACTTGCTTTAATGTCTCTACATAAATGATTATGAGATCGATCATTCTCTTCATAAGAGCAAGTATAGTATGTATTAATCTATCCGGATTCACTAATCCCCATTTTGGTGATCCATGATTAAGAACATTTTTGTTTTGAGCTATCTTGAATTTAGATTTCATTAGCATAATCAACATTATAATTCTAAAAGCATTGCTCTAAAATTATGGGTTTATCCATGTAATTAATTCAACTAATCACTCATGAATAAAGAAATGCTTTTAAATAATTCTTCTATTAATAATTGAATAAGATTATAAATTTTATGTTTATCATATTAATATATGATTAGCTTAAGGTCATACTACTTTCATGAAAATCATCACCATCATCCCCTCAGCTTGAGATCATCATCACCAAACTTCTCGTCATCACTAGCCTCTTCGGCAATGCCACCATGTTGATATAATTAAAAATATAAATTATTAGTCCGTATATGAGAATTAAAGAGACAACTAAATACAAATTAAATAACATGCAGAATATACAATTGAAACTGAATTGAATACCTGAGTAGTTGGGGGCTGACTTAGCATCGACCCAAAAGCCTCCGAAAGTAGGGTAACCACCATTCGGACCACCTTGTCGCGTATTACGGTGAACTTCTCTAAAGGGATTACTCGTACTCTCGATGGTGGCCCCTATTGCAATGTCTTAAGAAAGTTAGTAAAGGTGAGTACGGTCAGGCAGGTCCTAACGACAGAATATCAAATTCGTACCAAACATCTCCAACATCGTCATCATAACTCTCTAGAACAGCTCGTCGTCCAAGCCAGCACCCATATACGATGGTCCAATATAGATACTCTCGGACGTTGACGTTGGCTAGAGCCTATAAAAATAAATATAACATTAGTAATATTTTCTATTATTTTATAAATTATGAAATAACGAGAAACATACTAAAATGAATACCTCTAGGTAGTGTATAGGCTGGACGTGGAAGAGAGAGGGAGGGAAATAAGTGGGTTCAGCGGGGGGAATAAAATGTTTGTTGGTTTAAACCCTTTAATATTTTCGACGAAATTTTGTCGACTTTAAGTCTGTCGACAATATATTAATTTTGACGAAAATTCTGTCGAATATAGTTATTATTCCGTCGAGTTTCTGGTTCTCGGTAGCGAGAAATCTTCACGCCAAATGTTATAAATATTTTTGATAGTCTTCCGTCAGGCATTAGTTATTTTCGAGGGAATTAATTCTGACTAAAATTTTCATTGACAATAACGTACTTACGATGGAAGTTATTTTGTCGAAGATAATTCCATTGAACTTAAGAACTTTTCTTGTAGTGTGTTTTGATTTGATGATGAATGTTTGATTTGATTGTTAATGTATATTCCTAACCAATAGTTTTGTGAAGTCCTTAAAATGTGAAACTGATGTACAAGGACTTAAAGTTGATGATCAAATTTGTTAGGTTGATCTATGAAATGAATTGAATGTATAGAACATAGGAAGTCAATCGATTATAAAGCTATATAATCGACTGTAGAGTTGTTCAAGATATTCAGATTGCAGAGTTACTCAAAAATTATAAGGCAAAACATTCGCAGAGTCAACTCAGCAGATCGTAGAGCAAAAGGATTGTAGAGATGAAGAATGAAGAGATAAAGATCGTAGAGCTGAAGGATCGTAAAACTGAATATTGTAGAGTAGAACGTATAGCTCACAAATCGTAGAGTATGATAAGTTCTAACAGTGGACTGACAATAAGATGACATGAAGGGTGAAGTTTCCAAGATGTTTGTTAATCATCCTAAGTTCAAAAATGAAGACCGGAATGAAATATGTTTAACAGCTAGTTTGGTGATCTGACAACACCCACGTGGTTGGTTCTTTAGCAGACTGGTGTGACATCCTAGCTGAAAGCAAGCTAACACAACCCATATCAGAGATCTTCTAAGATTGAAGCATTAAATAAACAAACGACATAAAAAGACATGAAGATTCAATTCAAAAAATAAGGAACGAACAAAAAGCTGAACTACTGTCAAAATCATAAAAACTCTACTCTACGAACAAGAAGAACTTGTTCTATTACTAAGTCATTCTACATTGGACTTAAAGCCACTTAGTAACACTTCTGAAATCACTTATTCTCTTTGTGATTACTGATCTTAGTGACCTCATTGGTTCCAAGTCTAAGTGACTTGAAGAGTTTTTTGTGAACTGGTCTTAGTGACCATTGTAGAGCCAAGTCTGAGTGACTTGAAGAGTTTTGTGAACTGGTCTTAGTGACTATTGTAGAGCCAAGTCAAAGAGACTTAAAGAGTTCTTTATGAACTGGTCTTAGTAACTGTTGTGTAGCCGAGTCTTAGTGACTTGTAGAGTTCTTTGTGAACTAGTCTGAGTGACCGTTGTGGAGTCGAGTCTTAGTGACTTGAAAGAATCTTAGTGATTCAGCTGATTGTAATAGTTTTATGTGAACTGATCTTTATGGTCACCCGATCGTTAGTGGATTCCCTACTCGATGAGTAGAAGAGTGGATTAAGAGATCCCTGTGCTCCGAACTACTTAAAATCTCAGTCTCATTTACTTTCAGCACTTTATTGTCTACATTAGTTTTATATATGTTGTGATAGACTTCCACAAGTTAACTAAATTTAGAACTGAGAATTTCATAAATCTTGAAGAAGTTTTTCAAACTAATATTCAGCTGTATTCAAATAAATTAACTTGCTTAATTTATAATTTAATAGTTCTTACTTAAAATGAAAAAGTTTTATAAAGATCTATTCAACTCTTCTTCTAAATCTATTAGTGCCTCTGGGAAACAACACGCTTCGTACCATTCCTTTGTTACTACTACCCTACGGTGGCAGCACGCTATTCACCATTATTCAATGTACTTGTATATTTAAACAAGGGCAGCTTCTTTAGTCAGCACTTTCTTCTCTCTAATAAAACGAAACGTAAAGATCTGTCCTGCTTGTCATTTTATGAGTCTTGTGTTGCTGCCACCTTCCTGCATGCTCTTCACGAATTCCACCAAATTCTGCCAATTTTCTGCTTCAAACAAGTTCTTATTCATTCTTATATAAGTAAATGCACTCGATGGATTTTTAGAATCTGATCTACTTCTTGCAAGAACTTGTGCTAATGCTCCTCCATCATACATCTCTAACGCATTCTCTCCTACAAGTTCTGTCCCTGCAGTTTTAGTTGCCATCTTTACTTGCCGAACTAAGCCTTCTGGTGAGCAATTTGTCTTCTCTGTCTGTTCTCTATCTGTCATGTCCATGCAAGTAAAATTTAAAACTCTGTGGTTACCCAACATTCGCGCTAGAGGTAGGTAACCGTCGTAATGTCTGGTATTATAGTAGCCTGCTATTAATTCCGCTGCATGGGATCTTGTTCTGTAGTGCCAATGGATTCCAGCTATTTTCCCAGATATTTTAGCTCCAGTTCCTTGGAATATTCCTTGTGCGGCTGCTAGTATTCTTACACCATGCTCGATAAGTTTTCCTGAATACCATTCTAGGAAGAACTTCCCGTACTTGCTGTTCCGTGTTCCATCCTTTCGGAAGAGTCCGGTATCCTCCGGGAAATTATTGTACTGACCGGCATCGTGAGGTCCCCAGTCTTTATTTCCTGCTGCGTCTGCCGATGCTTCCAGTGAAGCCCTCATATACTGTTTCAAATTAAAAGCTTTATTTGAGAAAAAAATTTAGAAAATTAACTTGTTACATATTGGTTCCACTTCTACCATAGGAAAGTTAACGGTGATAAGTGGCGAATGGCGAAGCTACGTGTATGGGTTCAATTGACCCTATTGAATTTATTTTTATTTTTTTTATATATATGATGTATTAAATTTATTTGGGTATAATTTATAGATTTGACCCTACTGAAATTTTTATCTCTTTAACACTTCATACTAATTGGAAACCCTAAAATCCCTTCAAATTGACCTCACTCAAATTTTATATATTTTTTACTATACGGAGTCAAATTAAAAATCTATAACTTTCTCAATCAAATTTTAACATCATATGAGCTATATTCCTTCTATATATATATATATATCTCTATAATATTTTTAAACTAAATAATAATCTAATTTAAATTATTTTTCAAAATAATTAATTAATTATGAATAATTGTGATTAGAAAAGCCTATTATAGATGAATATATATATATATATATATATATATATATATATATATATGTTACTAGTTATTATACTTCTATTGTAATATAATATATATTTTATATATATGTAATTTAAAAGTACAAAAATATCCACACAAAAATTTGGTTGGGAGCATTATTTTCGAACTCCCGTTAAATTATTTATATTTTAATAATAATTTTGACCTCAAAGAATAATGATGCTGCCTTCGCCGATGCTGATGTCTTCCTTACTATATGTATATTATTGTCTGTATCTGACTAATGGTCTATTAGTTTAGATGGGCCATCAAATCAATGCGAATACACATATTTATAGATGCACGTTGTTACCTTATCATAGCATTGGAGTTCTCCAATTCCAGGAAAGTTCCAAATTCCATTGCTTTCTGGGTAGGCTGGATACCTCAGCTCTCCACAAGGGCCCATCCCCACTTGAATCTCCTGCGATAGAGATAGAATTAATATCCTTCTTTTGCTGTTAAATTTAAGGGAACTGCTACCGAGTCTAGAACATGTGAGATTTTTACTCCCTCCATCCCGTTACTAGTGATATTTCCGAAAATAATGCAATTTCAGTAAATATATCCAAAAAAAATAAAAATAGAAGAAGAAAAGAAGGGATAATTCTTTTAATAGTATTACCTAATTGGGACATATTAAATATGAAAAAATATAAGTACACACAAACCAAATACAAAATCATGCCCACTGTTAAAAATATTGTGCGGTTTGAATTTCAATATAAAAATATATTTTTTAATAGTGAGAAAAATATTGTATTTAAAAATATTGTGCGGTTTGAATTTCAATATAAAAATATATTTTTTAATAGTGAGAAAAATATTGTATTTAATTTGCTTGTATGTATACTTATCCAATAAATATGGCATTTAGGATAGTAATCTAATTGTGAACTACTTTTGTAATGAACCACTTGGAAGTTACCGTAACAAAAACCTTGATGATAAAGGTAAGGAAGGTAATCTTACCTCTATTACATCCCCCAAGTAATGCTTGAATCTTTCGCGGAAGCTCCTCATGTAGTCAGAATAGACTTGAATGGGTGTTCTTCCTCTAAGGACTGGTAATGAATCACAACCCAAAGAGATGTACTCCAGATTCCTCCTCCCTGATCTGTCTGTGTAGACGAGGTCAGGATTCTTGGTCATTTCTTCAAGCACCCATGGAGGTAAAGGAATGCTGAAAAAATTAATATTTGTTACAGTTTGCAACTTAGCATTCTCTCTGATATACAGGAATCCTAAATTTAGCATATAAAAATCAAAATTTGATTTCAAATGATGCGGAAAAGAGAACTAAAGATATATGCTAAAATTTGTATTTCTTCCTCGTCTATTAGGGACAAGAGATATGAAAAGGAAAGAAAAGGGTATCTGGCAAAATTGGTAGACACTGGTCACAGTACGGACTAAATTGGGTTGAGCCTTGGTATGGAAACCTACTTGGTGAGTACTTTCAAATTCATAGAAATCCAGAATTAATAAAAATGGGCAATCCTGAACCAAATCCTGCTTCCCAAAATCAAACAAATAAGAAAAGAAATATTTTTAACACCACAGCAAATAATAGTGTACCTGCAAGAGTCGCCAACATTCCCTCCACACTGGTGAAAAGACATCACAACTTGGAGCTTCAAGCCATGTTTTTGAACCATCTTCACAAGCTCAGCATACCCTTCCCAATTGTACTTTGATGGTCCATCTTTCTCCACCAAACCCCACCAAGCATCAACCATTAAAACTTTTACTCCTGCACTTTTTAAGGCCATCAAACTAGCATTCATCGCTCTTGGCTTGTTCAAGTTCCTCCCAAATGAGACGGTATCAAGTGGAAGCATCACAAAGACCGACACACTTGAATCACTTTTGCTATGAGACCGTGATAGCCCATGAAGCTTCTCCCTTTGCTGATCACTTCTTCCCATTTCAAAAGGTGAGCTCCTCTCTTGTGAGATTTGGCCGGCTACTTGCATCAACTTCCTTGCTCGGCATGATGGCTTGATTTGTGCATAACAAACCATGCCAGAGAAGTCATCAATATTTTTTGAATTTTTGATCTCTTTTAATTTAATAAAAGAAGTTGAAGAATGAAGTGCTAAAGCCATTTGGTGTTTTGAAGAGATAAGAGAGATGTGGGAATGGATGAAGTCTCTGAAGTTTATTTATAGAAGTCCCCTCACATAGTGTTTTCAAGAAGACAATTCTGGCGTGCTCTGGTTAAAAAAGTAAAAAGTGCCAAAAATCAAAGCTGGTCAGCTCATCTTTCAAAGTCATTTTTTTATAAAAAAAATTAAATGTGGTTACCCTTCTACTTACTAATTAATCTTTATAAAATGCGGGGTCTTATGAAAATGAATTTCCTAGGCTTTAAATATGAAGGATTTAATAACATCTATGCATCTACTAGTTTACATAAATACGAAAACGAGAACTAAAGCCATACCCTCGAAACATGATCCTTTAGTGCGAAAAAACTCGTACTATCGAAATGTCAAAGCCAAAGCCAAACAGTCGTCTCTGAACTATAATTTGAGAGTAGAGAACTAATTCAAGATCCGTAACAAATTGGAATAACACTCTGTTGTAATTTGGGAGTTCTGTCTATTTGGCTTAATCATTATACTATATATATATATATATATATATATATATATCCTTTAGTGCGAAAAAAACTCGTACTATCGAAATGTCATAGCCAAAGCCAAACAGTCGTCTCTGAACTATAATTTGAGAGTAGAGAACTAATTCACGATCCGTAACAAATTGGGATAACACTCTGTTGTAATTTGGGAGTTCTGTCTATTTGGCTTAATCATTATACTTTATATATATATATATATATATATATATATATATATATATGAGAACTGATAATGGGATGATCAGATGAACTGGGGGCGTGAGTGTTTTATAGGCGTAGTGGTACTTTAACCCATTCTCTATAAAACCTTTAACCACTCAAAATGTTAACGTTATAATTATATAATTTCAATATTATAATTATAACATTATCTAACTGAGTCCATTAGTCATCCGATTAATCTCCAAATGGGTCGAACCCTCCATGGGCGCCCCATTTGAATACCCAAGATCCAACATCTCCCACTCACCTATGTCGGGGACGACATAATCGTCACATCTGTCAAAAATAGCTCAAACCAAAATATCGTGTATCCATATTTACCGAATCGTGCGACTATTGAGTTCACCTGCAATGTAGGAGCTCTACACCAAACCCGTTACGACCAACATAGAGGCATCTACTCTTTTAAAAAAAAAAACAGTGTAGGAGCTCTCACGTCAAACTCAATTAGTTCACATAGAGACTACAACCCATAAACTCATAGTACCCCATACACATTTGAATTTCACTAGGTTAAGTATCTCTAATCCCTTAGAAAGACATACTTAACCACCTTTGGTCCCAAGTCCATTTTGTATTTCACTTATTACTATGCCGCTATCGAAGTGCTATAGTTGTCGACAATAATTGCAGAACGAGGTGAAATCAAATTGTCTTCCCTTTGCCCTAATACTACTCAGATATGAATCAACTGCTTTCCTATAATCGGTCCATAGAGTCTTATCAATCCTGACCTTAGGAATCAAAACCAAAGTAGCAACATTAATCCATGTCTTTGTAGTATAGTTAAAGTTCATAAATTAAGAGAATTAGATGTAGGAACAAAGATTTTGTCCTATAGGACTCACACGGTGAGGAAACATGGATTCATTCTTTCACCTCATTTACATGGTCGTTAAGCATATGTAACACTCTCACAATATACTATTTTATAGCCTTGTTGTGCGGACCTTAGTCTAGTCACTCCCAGAATGTCTAACTCAAACATTTCAAACTGCTCGCTTATCAAAGTGCCAAACTTAAAATTTCGCATCCGGTTATCATATTATGGCACACAATCTCATCTATATGAGCATATATCCTATGGTCATGCCGTACGAATCTTAGTCCAGTCGCTCCACAAGCGCTTAACTCGAATTTCTAGATTGTTTGCTCTAAAGTGCTAACTCTGATACTTTGCATCCGACTATCAATACAGGTTAATATAGATGGTGGGGCATTCTATATTCGGTTAACCCAAATTAACCTTATATTGATCCATGCCAAGGCGACATAATATTTTATATTACTTGCTACCAAACGTCAATTGATTGTTATCCAAAACATTAAAAACTCTCTACTCAAAGTGCCAATATGAACTGTCTCAACCTTGCTCTTTCTTCAAGGCGCCAAGGGTAATTGTTCGTGTGAGTGAGCCAATCAATCAGTTGACATATATTTAGTGTGTGCATATCCAATACGCATAATAACTGTGTGAACAATTAATATTTATCATATGCGCTAAAATAACACAATCACAAGTGGGAATAAATAAATTTCGCATAAATGATAAATATCTCGATACAACAACGAATATATTTAATACAAGCTAAATAATAAGTGATATATAATAAAATAAGAAAGTACATCAAACCCTACGAATCCCTTACTAACTAACATGCCTACAAAAAGCATCTCTGGGTATCGACTTCGTCAAGGGTTCCGCTACCATAAGGTTAATGGGCATGTACTTGAATATCACCTCATTATTTATTATGTTCTCTCTAATGAAGTTCATCCTCAAGTCAACGTGCTTCGTCCCGCTGTGATACTTAGGATCCTTAGTGTAACCTAGAGCCACTGTGCTATCACAGTAAACAGTCATAGGATTTGAAGCATGAGAGACAATTCCAAGATCCTCGAAGAATCTCCTCAACTACATGGCTTCTTGAACAGTTGACATACATGCTACAAACTCCGACTCCAACGTCAAAAGAGCAACGCAAGTCTGTTTCTTACTACACCAAGTGATGGCACCACCATGTAGAAAGAATGTATATCCTAAGGTCGACTTGCGTACCCCTTGGTTACCTCCCCAACTAACATCGGAGTAACCAATTAATCGTAGGTCCGGTCCTCCATAGCACAACATATAGTCCAAAGTAGCTTTCAAATATCGCAAGATCCTCTTTATTGCCCTATAATGAGCAATTCCAATGTTTGACTGATAACAACCGAGATAATCGATTGCATATACTATATCAGGCCGAGTACACACAACTGCATACATTAGCCTTCTTATAGCACTGACATACTGGTAGTGGGACATTTTCTCAATTTTCTTGGGAGAACTAGGGCATTGCTCGGGTCAAATGGCATCGTATTTAGCGATAGGAGTATCTATGGGTTTGTAGTTGCTTATTTGGAATTGCTCTAGAACCTTCTAAAGGTAAGTCTCTTGAGACAAACCAATAAGCTTTCTTGAGTGATCTCTATAGATCTTTACTCCAAGATCATAAGCAGCTTCCTCCATGACCTTCATCTCAAAGTTAAGGACAACCACCTTTTAGTGGTAACAATCATCTCCTTATCGTTCCCAACTAACAGGATGTCGTCGACATACATCGATAGGATAAAAAAATTATCTTTGGATCACTTGATACACATACAATGGTCTTCCTCGATCATCGTAAACGCATCACAAATGATGGCTCGATGGAATCTCAGGTACCATTGCCTGGATGCCTATTTCAAACCATAAATAGAACGTTTAAGCTTGTAGACTTTTCATTCTTGTCCTTCTATGATAAAGCCCTCTGGTTGATCCATGTATACCTCCTCAACTAAATCTCCATTGAGAAAAGTTATCTTAACGTCCATTTGATATAACTCCAAATCTAAATGCGCGATAATCACTAAGATGAGGTGCATTGAGGCAAACCTCACAACTGGTGAGAAGGTTTCCTCGTAATCAACTCCCTCTTGTTGGGTGTAGCCCTTAGCTATAAGGCGAACTTTGTACCGATATATGGAACCATCTGCCTTACACTTGACTTTAAGAACCCACTTCTTCCCAACAGCCTTTCGCCCTAGTGGAAGGTCAACCAAGTCCCAAACTTGATTAGTCCTCACAGATTCCATCTCATTTTTCATTACAATCATCCACTTATCACTAGCAGTAGATGATAGAGCATCTCGATAAGATCGAGATTCCTCATCATCAGGCCCATGGCCAGAAAGGCAGTCCCCTCAATCTCAAAGAGACAACATGGAATGTTACCCCTTTGACTTCTACGCATTTGAGGAATAAAAGACTCTTCATTCGATGGAAGAAAACTGCTTGAAAGCATGTCACTCCCACTATCTATAGGAGCCTCAAGAATAGCCTCATCGGACTCTACTGTACTAGCTGGGGTGCCCAAATCTTCTTCCATCACATAAAAGTTCATCACTTTGCTCACATCACCTTTGTTAGGAAAATCCATCTCAAGAAAATTAGCATCTCATGACTCTATCTCCGATATAGTCCCATCAACATGCTCTCCAACGAACCCATAACCTTTGGAGTATTAAGAATATCTCACAAAGATACACTTCTTACCCTTTGGGCCCAACTTCCCATGTTCATGAGAATTGTTGTGCACATAAGCTGTTGATCTCCAAGGCCGTATATATCCTAATTCGGGCTTTCTGCAGGTCCATAATTCATAAGGGGTGGACTAAACCAATTTTGAAGGCACATGATTAAGTGTATATATAAGTTGCAGTCAACAATGTATCACCCCAATAGGAGATAGGCAAATTTGTCTGCGCCATCATAGACCAAACCATGTCTAATAATGTTCGATTCCTCCTTTCAGCCACATCATTTTGTTGCAGAGTTCTAGGGATTTTCAATTACCTAATTATCCCTCTTTCTTCACACGGTTCCTTAAACTGATTAGACAGATACTCGCGGCCTCAGTCAGTTCGAAGTGTCTTAACACTTTTATCTAACTGTTTATCCACATCAATCAAATAACGTCTAAAGCATTCTAATGCTTCAGACTTACGAGAGATCAAGAAAGTGTACCTGGAGCAAGTAGAGTCATCTATCATTGTGGAAAAGTAAGAACATCCATGCCTTTCTTTTACATTCATAGGGCCACAGATGTCTGAGTGAATAAGTTGCAATGGTGTTTCTACCCTATTGGCTTTACCAAATGGTTTTTGGTTGACTTTCCTGCTAGACAATGTAAACAAATAGGTATATTGACCTTAGCGAGTGGGCCTAAAAGACCTACTCGAACTAACCTAGTCATTCTATCATGTCCAATATGGCCTAATCTAGCATGCCATTAAATTGAAGTAACATTATCATTCTCAAATAAACAAGGAATATGAATCATTACTATTAATGCTAGAATCAACAATATCAAAAATAATAAAACCATTATTAATAAAACCATATCCAAAAATATTTGTCCTATGAGAAATTATTACAATGTTGTTCTCAAAACTAACATAATAGCCTAAACGAAGTACTGACAAAACAGAAAATAAATTATGCCGGACATCCGGTGCATAAAGTACATCATGTAGGGTCAATGCAGACCCTCCTCACATTTCTAGTTTGTAAGTGTCAATGCCTAGCACGTCCACACTGGAATCGTTCCCCATGAATACTTTTATGCCAGCCAGAATGCGGTGGTATTCCATGAATCCACTCTGATCTCTAGCTATGTGGTCTGTTGCTCCTGAATCTACAATCCACATATGGAGAGAATGAGCAACTATAATAGTACTTGATACTAAGCACATAGATATATTAGGACTAGAAATTACCTTTTTTGGCTCATTGCATTCACGAGCGAAGTGTCCCGCCTTGCGACAATTGTAGCATGACATCGCGGTCTTCTCCTTTTTGCCAGCACCTCGTTTACCTCTTTATCATTTGCTAACACCAAAACTCGCAGCCATCTTAGGCACAGTAGGATTAGCAGATTTCTTGCCCTTCTTGGGCTTGGTCCCTCTATAAGAGCTCTATTCAGCTATATATGACTTGGAGGACTTGGTAACTATTGGTTTGCAAAAATATGGTATATATATATAATCAAAGTATATAAGCGCAATGGAAGAAAGCAAAATCAGCTTTTAAATTTTTTTATAAACTAATAATCAAGATCTTTCTTATGCGACTATTATTAATTGAGGAATGATAAAAGATTTATACCTTTGTAGACACAAGTTTCCACAGGTACAAGTTCAACTCTATTTAATCCTTCGTATTCTTCTTCAAATTCGCCGATTAGATTTCACGGATCAATGTTAATTGTAATGCACCGGGATCCCGACCTTCCTTAATTCTATCCATTTATATCTGGATTACATAATCATTAACTTTACAACCACATTAACTAAAATCTCGTGCGTTAAACTTAACCTTTAATCCTTTAATACCTTTTTAATTGACCATAAATACGGTCCATATTTTTTTATTATTTTATTATTATTACTTATAATCAATACCTGCCTCAAGATCACAATGTTCACTTATTCTTCACTAGAACTTAGGTCAAACATTATCAAATTGTGACCTAGTCTATTATAATTTCATAAACAAATATATATATTCATGAGTTTCATAACCTATAAATAAAATTTCACCATGAAGTATCCATACATGGCCCTATTTAACTATACCTGTATCAAACATGATCTTATCCGCTTGTACCTGTTTACATAATTTTGTACCATAAATACAAGTTTATCACATGTATAATTTAAATATCAATACTATCTCAGTACAATAACATTACATCTTTATGCTAAATATTACCTCATACACATTCATCCTTTCTATAAATAATACATTACATACAATTATATCTCTATAAATTTACAACATCTACTTTACATACATATTTCACGTATAACAATTTTGTTCACGCTTATCAATGCATTCATCATTCTTTACCTTAGCTGCACCGGAATCTTCGTCCTTCTTGTATTTTACTTGAAATGTTAGTTCATAGCAAGGGTGAGTACATAGGCTCAACAAGTAATTCAGATAACACATTTCATGCTTACAATTAATAATATGCGTCATGCATTCTTTAACTTAACATGCTATGCTTAATGTCACGTAATTCATTTAACAATTAATTCACGTAATTGCACATAGGCACATTTCAAACTTCTTTACTACCGCATAGTTCACTTAGAACAACAGTACATTTAGTCTGAAAACTTGCCTGATACGCTTTAATTACTTAACCTTTGTTGCCTTGCTTGGCCCTGCTATCCTTTTTTGACTCAGGTTGCTTGTTTGAACCTTATCCGAAAACATATCACCCATATTTATCATTATAGGATCATAACTTAATATAACTTAACAAATTTAACTCATAATTACACGACCATTCGTCTCTAATCATTTCACATTTGATGTATTAAACCTTATATAGGTTCATAATACATTTTAACTCATTATTGACATTTTTCATAACCCATAACTCACTTTGGCTTAGCTTTAGGCATGCTATGTTATGTCATTTCTTATTTCACTATACCTTGACATCTTTTTATAGTCCATTCTTATCTATTTAGGGTTTACATAACCCATTCTTATCATTCTGTATCAAAATATCTCATTTTGGAAAATTTTGCTCTTAATGAACAGTATATTGCACCCCAGCACAGTGTTTCTTCTTCAACATCTCGTTGGCCGCGAAAAGCTCTCGGTCGATGAACAGTAACACTGCGCCCTGGCGCAGTGTTTGGCACAAAACACTGCGGGTTCAACATACTTTGATTTTTGTCTCTGCTTTGCTGATTTTTAACTTCTTAACCACACAACCAATTAACATCAAATTTGATACAGTGCTAGACCTTGCTACATAGTATTTTACAAAATTTTCTCTTATCTCATTTGGCTTCTTAAAATCAAAGATATACTAGTCCATAGGAGGCCTGTTCGCAACAATTTCAGACTTAGGTAATTTTTCAGAATTTCAGAATTCCAACTTTGTATTTTTGGCCATTTGCCTTAAAACATCAATCTAACACTTGACAAAGTTCATATAGGTCATATATGACATGTCCAAATTTTTAAAACCATAAAACTTCGCACGAGGCGATTTTTGTCTGTTTTTTGTCTGTAAAAATCTAATTTGAGTCGAAACGATCGATTTCGATCGTTCAAATCGGCTTTTCGTTCAAATTTAAATCCGTTGATTACCAAATCAACTCTAACATATGTAATAACATGAAAATAACTCATTTGACTCCATTTCACTTTTAATTTCTCAAAATTGCCAAAAATCACACTATAGTGTCATTTTGCCAACTTATACTAACTTTTCAAATTCACCACTTAAACTCACTCGACAGCTTAAACTTCACACACCTCATAGGCTACCACATATGCATTTAACAACTTTATAAGTCCATATAACTTTTAACTGCACATTCTAACGCACTTTACAGATTACGAATTGGTTTAATGGCAATTTATAGCCTAATATAGTAACCTCTTTAAACAAAACATGTTTTTCAACATTTGATGCATCTTTAACACTATTTAGCATGCAATTTTTCATGCCTTAAACCTGCTCAACCTTTATAATTATGTTTCCATCAAATTTAATAACATATAACACATGATTTTGCCTTAAATCATGGTTTCTAGCTTAAAAATCTACATGAATAGTATATCACCTTTGTTACTTCACTTAAACACTTAGGGTTTAATCATTTACATGCATATAATCCACAAATCACATAATCAAGCCATGTATCTCAAAGATACATGCATGGCTATCCTTGTTCTTGAATCTAAATACATGAACATCAAAATTTATAACTTGAACATCTTTTGAACTTATTAGAACTAACCTCTTTCATGCAAATAACCTTCTCAATGTTGTAACTTCCACTTTGATAGCTTGTTATGCTCTTTATGATCACTATTACACTTGAACCTTTCATGATTCCTAGAAACCCTAGCCTTCCTTTTCCATTTTTCTCTCTTCCGAACTCTCTAGAGCAACTTAGCAAATAAACCTAACTAACACTTGAAAATGATATACATGTATATATTGTATAACTTTTGCTAGCAATTAACCATATTTAGGTTAGCTTAACCAAACTTAGTCAAGGTTCTTTTAGACATTTCATATTGTTTAGCTAAGGATATAATGGTCCTTAGACCTTTTAGGACTCAATTGCCATTTCATAAGATATCAAGGGAATTTTGGTCAATTGCCCCATTTCCTAGAGAATTTTAATTCTCTTAAAATCATACTTAACCATTTTCAATTCAATTTAAGTCCTCTTTGACCTAAATTTATGCTTGAATTTTATTCCATCATCAAATACTCCATAACTTGTTTGTCCCATATCGCTTGTCACACTTTGAACATTGAATTTCCTTAATTAATAATAATTCACACAATTGCTAATTTGCATAGTATTAACTTCATAATTTTTCTATGAACCTTTTTCGGTTCCATACTTCATAAACTTCATTTTTCTATATTTCAACCAGTCATCATACTTACTTTTTCCATACACCCTTCCTCGAAAAGCGAACCTCGACCGGATTACCAAAAATTCATCGTCCTTTATCCTTTTAAACTTATATAATCATATTTATGACTTTAACATCCATTCCCTTATTTACATAACATAAATATGCCAAATTTGCATCATTCTTGCATCCATCCTATTTTCTACTCATTCTCAGGGGTATTATATTTCGTACTTACACATCGTATACATGATTATCTTATTTCAATCCATAATATCAATTTCATCATAACCTTCCAAATATTCACATACCAAACCTTTAATATCCATAAATCCTTCAAACTTCATTTAGGTCAAACAAACCCTACCTTGCAGCACATACAACCATACTCCACCTTATTGTTCTCATACTCTCGCCTCATCAGGCCTATTCATTAAACTCGTCTTTAATATTCATAACTAATTTTCAATTCACATATGTTTTCCTTATTTCCTTTACTCTTATTTCTATATTCAATTAAACATATCCATATACACATACACAATCTATTACGTATTGACACATGACATCGTGTCTTACAATAATTCTACTCAAATTACCTCATTATAGGTATTACAGTAAATCATTCGTCTTAATTCCATTGTATTGACCTTTAATTATCGAAATTCACATTTCTTAAAATTCCATTATCTGACACATCACTTATACACTATACATATATAACTGATCATTTCCATTATATTTTCTCATTTCCATAATTCTCTAACTTAACTCATCTTTCTATATTCGACCACATAGGTTCCTCTTTAACACATTGATCATATAATAATTTAATTTAATCAATCCTTAATATATTTTGCCAGTCAACACTAGGTTTTACCACTAACCCTAACTTAATTAATCATAATCCTCTTTTGGAAATTCTGTAAAATCCTGGGATGTCACATTAACTCCCCAAGTGTGAAGCCTTTAGTGGTGATCCACCAAGAGATCTATGAATTAAAGAAGTGGATTTTGGTTTCTCCAAACCATAGGTGACTAGCCATAATTCTTTCTCTCTCTCTCTCTCAATAAACATCTTAGATGTAGAGAATTATAAAGTACTCTCTCAATTCTTATGAAAGAGTGTGTAACCTTAATCTATGATAAGACTCATCTTATTTATAGATATAGTCAATCCTCCTAAACTATTTAGGATTAAGGTTTTAATTTAATTCTCAATTCAATTAGAAACTAAATTAATTAATTATAATTCCTAAACCATTTAGAAACTAAACTATTTAATAATGAGAGTACTTCTTATTAATTAATTACTAACCTATTTAGTAACTTAATTAATTATTATAATTATAATTTCTAAACCATTTAGGAATTTAATTATTTACAATACTACTACTACTTATTAATTAATTTTTAAACTATTCAACAACTAAATAATAATAAAAGTAGTAGTAGTAGTAGTAGTAGTAGTAGTAGTAGTAGTAGTACAGTCCTCTTATTAACTATAATTAATATTTTTAAAATACTAAATTATAAATATTAAGCTATTTAATTTATTCTATCACCAAAGTATAAATTAAATATACTTAATTTATTATTACGATTATGTCATTCACTTTTAAAATAAATATTACTCTTTTGTGGTGTGACCCTTTAGGTTCTCCATATTAAACCGATTGTATAATAAATAAATTAGAACAATTCTAATTTATTTATTATGAATTAATTCTTTAATTCAAAATAAATATTTATTCCACAATAAGGGTAAGCCCCTTTAACTATTAATCGACATTCTAGATAATATAGATTTCAACATTTGATCGTAAAAGAATCTTTCAACGAATAGTTATCATGTAATTCAATCATTCGACCATATAATGTCCCAATCAAATATAAGACATGGCATTTTTGTCAAGTCTTATTTATTTGATCATATGAATTTCATTTCACAAATGCACAATTCTAGTTAATGTAAATTAGAAACTCCTTTCTAATTCTATTCAACCCTGGCCAGGGATTTCTGAGTTGTCACTTATTGAATCGCATAGGACATTCTCTCCCTTTACTGGAAGTGGTAGATACTTTGTTGATCATTCACCTATCTCCACGTGTACCTTATTATACCCAAGCATATCCTTTGATATACCAACAAGTGTTAAGAAATATGCCAAAGTATAACTTAGTACACACAAGATACTATGATGATCTCAAGTCCAGAGATCACTTGAACGACTATCACATAAGGAACTCCTACTGACAGATAAGTAAAACTCCATTAGGTGTTCCTTTAGTGAGTCATGTTGAGTGAACTTATTCTCTAATAAGTACATACATCCTTGTTTTAGTGTCTCTACACAAAAGATTATGAGATCAATCATCCTCTTCGTAAGAACAAACATAGTATGTACCAATCTATCCAAATCTACTAATCCCCTTTTTAGTGATCCAATGATTTGAAATAATTTTAGTTTTGAGCTATCTTGAATTTAGATCTCATTAGCACGATCCTCATCATGGTTCTAAAAGCATTGCTTGAAAAATATGGGTTTCTCAATTTAATTAATTTAGCTAATTAATCATTAATAAAGAAATGTCTTGATACTTTTTATTAATAACGAATAAGATTACAAAGTATATATGCATATCACATCAAATGTATTGGCTTGAGGGCGTACTACTTTCAGTAACATCATGGCGTTCAGCCTCGAGCTCCAGGTGGCAATGAATATCATCAAAAATTTTGATATTCTCATTATGGGTAATGTTGTCTCGCATATGTTCCCAACTATCGAGAAGAGAGCGAAGCAGTGCTAAAATTTGTTGCTCGTTTGACAGCTGAGTCACGCCGGATTTTAATTCCCGGATCACGTTAGCCATTATTCGAAGGTGTTACTTCATTATGTGGTTATCACGTTTTTTATAATCATCATATCTTATGGTTAACTCTCTCAGCCTTGTCAACGAGGTGCCGCCAAATTTCGTCTTAAGAGTTTTCCACATCTTGTGTACTGTTGAGTATTGTTAATACTCAGATAAGAAGTCGTTGTTCATGCAATACAACAACGTTATGTGAGTGATTCGATCATTTTTACGCCAAATTTAGAAGGTTGCAACCTTGATCGGATCCTTTACATCTTCACCTTCTAGTTTTGTCATCTTGGATTGCAAGGTTTCTTCAACCTCTCGCTCTTCCAAGACCATCATAACCTTACAGTGTCACATCGTAATTATCTCCATCTAGTTTGTTTCCTTGGTTAAGATATGCGATTATGTGTATTGAAGTCATTTCTGTTTCGAAAAAAATTAATTAGAGAATTCATAGTTCACCAAACTATAATTATGTCTTAACTAAAATAATCGAATTAACATAAAAATAATTAGGACAAAAATATAGAAGGGACACTTCACCAAGCTTAGGAATCACAATCCGTATAAATATCCAATTATTTAAACTTATTTTTTCGGTGCATAAGACATTTAATTTAGGAAATAATTTTAATTAAAGTACTACCACCTAAATCACACCCACTAGGAACATGTGTGCATGTGCAACTATAGCATAACAATTTAATTTCATGTACCAATCAATTAATATTTTAAAATATTAACAGAAAGAATTAAATAATAGGCAATATTACACAATTAATATACCAAGTATGCTATAAACACATCAAAATGCTTCCCAAAAATTTACAATAGTATCTTAACATCATAAAAGGTTACTGTAATTTTATGGGATTTTTCTGATAATTATACTAATTATCACAATTAATTAATCATTACATAATTAAGTTAGAAATTAAAAAATATATATATCCAAATATATTAATTTTCTAAAAATCAGAGGAAATATTAATTTTATGCTGTAAATTAATTTATGTAGAATTTATTAACTTCATTTAGTATTTATAAATTATTTTCTTATATAAAATAATTAATAAAAATATTTTCTGAAATTAAATAAACTAGGGGGTCAAACAATCGAACTGGTCATAGAACTGCGGGTTAGAAATGGGTCATGGGTCAGGGCACAGGTTGGGCAATAGGCGCTTGTATGACACCCGCGAGCTGCTGAAGGGCAGTCGCGCATGGCGCGGGAGCATGCGGCGCTCCAGAGCGCATTCAAATCTGTTACCACCTTCCCATCTTAGTTTTTGTTCCATTTTTTTCCGACCTGATCGTCTGAGTCCCCTGAGTTCAATGGTATGCTCAACCAGTATTTTTGGGAGCTTCCATGATAAGGTTGTAATGAACTTGTAAGCCACTGGGTGTGGTTTTTACACTTTATCTTCAACCTCCAGCCATCAGATCGCAATTTAAACTTATAAAGGCCATAACTTGGTCATTTTTTATTCAAATTAAACGTATAATACATCAATGGAAAGCCCATGAAATATTCTACAAATACATGCGAAAAACATATAAAACATATAACTATCCAAAAAGTTATGACATATTAAGGCATGCAATTTTTAATTTTATACATGCTGTTATGGCATATTATGTAAACAATACATACATATGATCGTATAACCATGCTCTGATACCAATGAAGGATATAATAACATGTATGCATCCACATGTTTACACAAATACGATAACGAGAACCAAAGTCATACCCTCAAAGCGTGATCCTTTGGTGCGGAAAAACTCGTACTATTGAAATGCTAAAGCCAAAGCCAAAGCCAAACAGTCGCCTCTAAACTACAATTTGAGATGAGAGATCTAATTCATGATCCGTAACAATTTGGGATAACATTCTGTTATAACTTGGGAGTTATGTCTATTTGGCTTAATCACTCTACTGTATATGTATATGAATATAAGAACTGATAATAAGATGATTAGATGAACTGGGGGGCGTTAGTGTTTTATAGGCGTACTGGTTTAACCCATTCCCTATAAAACCTCCAACCACTCAGAATGTTAACGTTATAATTATAATGTTATCTAACTGAGTCCATTAGTCATTTAATTAACCTCCAAATGGATACCTAAGATCCAACAAAATATATCAGACATTCTTAATAATTAGATCAACTGTCCTAACTATGGGTATAACAAATTATTGAAACTCCTGAAGGAGATGTTGTTGTTCAATTTGTCAGTCTAAAAGACAAACCACGTTTCATATAATAGACTTTAGTAGGTTAGGATCAATTGCGAGCCGTGCTTCTACATCTTTTGTCCCAGGAAATAAAAATAGTGTTATTGAATAATATTCTTCATGGGCTTTATAGAAATAGATCATTTATATCTGATACTCCTACTCTTTTTGAAATGAAATTCTCTATTAACACAATTTCTATTGAACAAATTAATGAAGGAGATTTTCTAATAAATAGAGAAAGAACTAATAGTGAATTTCTCCAAGAAAAAAAATAATATTTTTCGTAAATGGTATTTTCATGCCTATTCTAAGGAAGATTTAAAAATTTTCAAATAAAAGTTTTATAACTATTTGGAAACAAATAAAGTTATAATTCATGTTATTGATTATTGGTTCTTTTACTAAAGTTTAGAAAACCAATAAATTGGCTTGATAGATTTTTTTATTTATTTATAAAAATTGGGAAACAGAAAATGGTAAAATCATTACTTCTATACATTCTCCACCTGATGCATTATTGAAAATTAAAAATAGTCAAGAAGGTGTTTTAGAAGTTGTTACTTTTATAAAACCAGCAGATAAAATTGATTTTAATAAAATCATAAAATAAGAAAATTACACTAATTTTTGTCTTCAAACAATGGGGAAAAAAATTGGACGTTCTTTTTGAAGAAGATTTTGTTAATCAGGATAAAGCCCATTTTTCTGCTGATAGCATTTATGAATGGAATATAGACGTTGTGTCTAAAAATGACATTTATACTATTCTTTATAACATGATGATGTTTGGTCTTATTTGCAAAGTTAATAGAATTTTTGACAAACAAATTACTGAATTCATATATACTGGGTTCACTGGCCAACTTAAAGGTTCGTGGGATAATTTATTTACAACTAATCAAAGACATAAGATTTTAAATTCGATAAAACTGATCAATATGCATGATCCTTCCACTTCTACTGTAAAACAAAAAGTTGTTGAAAATAGTGTTTATATACTAATTCAAACTATAATTAAATATTTTATTAGTATTAGTTTCAAAGAAGTAAAGAATTAGTAATTAATCTTAGATGTCCTACTTTAACCCACTTTAGGTGATATAAAGATCTTTTTCTATCTAAGGTTGTTATGAGAAATGATGGAAATTTCATCTTCTGGAAAGAGAAGTTTATTTTCGATTTACCCTATCTATTTGCTGAGAAAGTTACAATTAGATTAAGAAATAAACATGGAGGGACTAATATTCCCTATGAGAATATATTTCAGAAGGCTTAGTTGTATGCACTGATCTAAATTTAAAGGTTTGGCTCAAAAAGCAACGTCTAAATAATAGGCACGAAATTGGTGAATTTTTTGCAAGAGAAATAGGAATGGAATTGATACAGTTGCTTAGGCATCCAATACATTTAGTATAGCTGACTAAAGGCCATCACAATATTTTTACTGAAAATGAAATAATTCAATTCCTACTCGCGATTCAATTTATTTTCAAATATATTTGGGAGACTTTACCTAAGAAATGGGTAAAAAAAATGGAAAGATCGCCACCAATTTAGTTACCCTTTAAATACCCCTATTAACCAGAAAAAACTTTCTAAAAGAAAACTTTATTCTAAAGGAAGAAAAAAAAATTTAAAAATAAAAAAGAAAGAGATTATAGAAAAAAGATCTTGTAAACCGTTTTTAATAGGAAATAAGAAAGATCTTGAAATCATAAAATGTCATAAGGAAATTATGCTAATAAACGCCCAAATAAAAAGAAAATTGATTATTTAGAAATAGATGAAGAAGTAAAACAACAAATTTATAATTTGTTACTAAATTTTGACTCATTTGATAGTTCTTATGATAAAGATTATAGTTCTGCTAATGATAATATTTTTGCTTTAGAGTCTGATCATTTTTTTGAAAGTTATTCTATTAAAGATTGTGTTAGTATATTTATGTGTTAGCCTATTTGAATTTAATGATGAAAAAATAATGTTGAAATGATTTATTATTGAATATTAATTATTTTGTAAACATGATTAGTATAATGTGAGTTAAACTATTAGATTAATACATAATCTGAAAGAAGAAAAGAAACGAAAAAATGTAAAAGTATAAACATTTGTTTTTGTACAGTCCTTAATTGACCAATCATTGTAAGAGAATTTAGGGATAAAAAATATTAGGTTGATCCAAATTGAAAAGATAGACTAGGTATGGATCAAATGTATTAGGCTGATCCAAAAGACAATCTCTGTACAGTCCTTAAAAGAATAATCTTGTAAATAGATATTATGGATTAAATTTGTTAGGTTGATCCATATATAGAGAGTTATGATGAAAATGTAATAGTTTAGGATGAAGATCAACAACAGAGCAGACCAGATATTGGAGATCAACTGAAGTAAAGTAGTAGATCAGGAAAAAAAAAAAAAAAAAGAACTGAGAGTTCGCAGAGTGAAGGAGTAGAACGGGCATAAATTATAGAATAAGCAAGGATTGTTGAGTAAGATGCCTTAAACTTAACTCTACTATACATAACTCTTAGATCGTCATGTAAAGATTCAGAGCCCAAGATCGTTGAGTGAAGTGAAGATCGTATAAGTAATATTCTGAACTTTTGAGAGAGTTATAATCTGATTTTATATGAATAAATAAATATTGAATTACATCTTATATATGTTATGGAATCTTCGTTATTGTTTATTTATGTGTTTTGGTTCAAGTATCCAACCATAGCACGAAAAAGGAGAATAAAAGTTTTTTTTTCCTCAAAAACAGAAAAGAAGATAAACCCTAAATCGTAGAAAACCTCACTTAGGCCCTTGAGTGATATGTATACGTTAAAATGACATTCTGTTTCAGGATTCATCTTTCCCACACTTTAAAAACACATTATAGCCGATACAAATTTTTCTCGAAAAACACGTCGAGAATAGGACGAAATAGGGGAAAGACAAAAACTATTTTTTTTTTGTCTTTTTGATCGCTTAACCATTTTATGAAAAATGGTTGTCGAAAACACTATTTACCAAAAAAGGTGCAACGTCTTTTTGACTTTTCACTTTACAGAATATTGTTTATTCGGAATAAAACTCTGCAATATCTGACTTTTAAAGCAGTAAAGATCAATTCAACTGGAATACTTAAAAATGAACTAGGTTAGAGATAACTGGATTAGGAAACCTAATCTGGACCTAAACCTAGTTACAAACTAATTGAAATGAAACTAAATACTAACTAGTAATCCAACTAAAACATTTTCGACCAATCGTGTGTGTGAATTGTAATCCATGTGAACTTAAATGGACCAATCATGGTTAAGAAAAGAAAAACAAGTTAGATTAACTAAACTAGGTAAAGAAACACTAGTTACACTAACTAATTATAACCTAAATCCATATAAAATTGAGTTAACCAATCAAAATCCAAGTTAGCTATCCATGTGATTATTTTTTGACCAATGAAAACAAAGTAAAGCAAGATGAAATCTAGGCAATTGGATCAAAATGGCCAGCCATTTTGTGCTTTTGATGAGGTGTCCTAAGTTCTTAAATATGTGTCCAAGTCCCAATGTAAACTAATTACAACTTCAAGGACTAAAAGTACAATTAAAGAAACTTGATTTTTCCTATAAATACCCACCTCCACCATTCATTTTCCTAGCATTTCCTAGAGCATTTCAAAGCTATACATATATTGAGAGAGAGTTCTTTTGAGTTGCTACCTTGAAAATTGCAAAGAAATAGTTAAAGCTTGCAAATTCAAAAGGTACAATATCTAGTAGTTATTATGTTCGATTTTTCTTTCGTCTTTAATTTTCTAAAGCTCAAGAATGCGAGTCGTAGCCATGTATAATTATCGTTCTCCATGTTCTTCATGTGTGCTTGAGCCTTTATTTATTTTATAGTAGTTATAATGTCAAATTTCATTTCTTAGTTTAAAGCTCAAGAACGTACGTCGTAGCCATGTACGATTACAGTTCTCCATGTTCTTTGTATGTTCTTGAGCAATTATTATAAATTATTATAATCAATTATACAAGACATTATAACCACTAAATTTTGTCAAATATAAAACATCATAATCACTTATGTAAGGCGTTATAATGCTCAAATTATTTCAAGTATAAAATCCAAAAGCTCAAGAACATAACTCTTAGCCATGTACGATTTTTCGTTCTTCGTGTTATTCGTGTGTTCTTGAGCAAAACTCATGAATCTTTCTATGAAAAGGTTTATGATTTATTATTTTTATGTTATAAAGTGTTATTGAGTCTTATAACATGATTTCTTAAAGAGTTAAAGTAAGCGGTACCATGTTTCACATGCTTAACCCTAAAATATTAGTCAAAACATGCTCATTGTCTGTTTTGGTCATTTTCCAAAAACTTAAAATCCAAATATGCCTTAATAATACTGATTAAAGTTGTAGATCATGAAATTATAAGTAATTTAGACTCCAGAATCACTTCAAAAAATTTTCGTATGACCAAGTTATGGCAGTTACCAGAAAGGACGTCAAAGCTGAAAAATTTAAGCATGTTCTCGGGTGAAAACACCAAAAAGCACTAAAAATAATGATTTTGAGTTAGCCAAGTCTCCTATAAATTACACAAATGAAAATAGTCTAGTTTAATAATAAAAACACGTATAAAGAATAAAATTTTGATGAACTAACATTTGGGTATGCGTAACCCTTTATATAGGCACTTTAAACGATTATTGCGATTTATACATTTTGTATATGCAACGTGTTATAAATCTTTAATACGAGAGTTATTGCTTTTTGTTTCGGCATAACTTACAAAATGAAATGCTTATTCGTGATATAATTCGAATCATGCTTTATTATATCAAACTAAGTTGTCTTAGGGCGATCCTGACATGTGAAGTAAACTGAGATGAACGAATATATATCACTGTTCATGATTCGTCTAGTGTAGGGTATGTTATGCATAACGTAGGACGTTGTTAAGTTGATCCCATTTCTATATCGACTGTAAATGGTTCTATGTCGAAAAACAAAGAACAGTTCAAGGTTAAACAACCACTCAATCTTACTATGTTAAAATGTTTTGTATATCAATTATTATGCCATGAATCTTTACAATCCATATCAGTGTGAGTTCACTTATATGCTATATATTTAAGACTTGCTGAGCATCTTAGCTTACCCTTGCAAATAAACCTAATTTGCAGACAAATCCGAGAGTTCTAGCTCAAAGAAGAAAGGAAAGAAGAAATGCGTAGACTAGTTTACAACTTTCCTTAATTATTCTTAACTGTAGTCATAATGACATTTTGTAATAAGAACAAGCTCCACACATGTAACCGAATATTATATAAATATTATGAAGTTGTATCACATTCTCTTGTTATGTCTTTACTTTAATTAAACCTAAAATTGTTAATACTTAACATAGTATTAATAATGATCTATTTATCTGGATGATGATCGATAAATAACTTGTGAGTGTTGTACATCTGAGATAGGACTAAGCGATGTTGACTAGTCAAATCCATCGTTAAGGTTCCTCAGACATATTAGAGTTCATGCCCTAGAGGTCAATTATTTGATGTAATTGCTTAACAATTTGATATTATATTTGATTGAATAAATAAATTATTTTATTATGATTTTATTTACCGCGTTATATAAATATTTGTAGAATAAAATACCTTAGAATAGTGATACGAATTATATAGCTTCAAGTATATGACTTGAACATAAGATTATATAATTAATTATTTTCATTGTTCTTAAATGTCCCTAGTCGAGTATGATTGTTAATGGGACAACAATGATGTATTGAGACTAGTATGTGGATTGACTGATGGTCAAATCTCATTGGTCATAAATATATAAGATATTGAGTCAATGCATATGTACATGTTAGAGAACAATGTACTGGACAGACCCACTATGAGAATTCTCTGTGGAGCATTATCCAAAGTGTCATAAAAAATTCTCATAGTGACAATGATGTAATGATCCTTCGACCTGAAATTACTATATTATTACACGAGAATTTATGTACTTTGATATCATCAAAAGTCACCTTTAATATGGTGGACAATAAAGGTGATTATTAGGTACATCATGAATCGTGTGAGGAATATGAGTGATCTAGATGGAATTTAACCCTCTTATATATTAGGGGTGATATCCATAGGCCTCTTGATTGAGTAGGACTATGAAATGCATAATCATACTCAAATAGTGATTTGTTTCATATAGTCTACTCATTGATCAAGAAAACTTAGATTAAATTATGAAGAGTATGACACATTCCATGTCTCGAGTTTAATCTAGTATGTCAAGGTTAAAATGATTAAATTACATTGAAACATTGGTCACGAAAAGGTTTAATCGAATCACCGATCTTATTATTATTTGGGTAGCAGTGATGCATTACTATATGCCGCTCACTGTTTCTAATTTTATAATATGATTTTAAAATTATTACCAATATACTAATAACCTATAGGGTCACACACTTAGAACGTAATTAAAAGAGAATTAATTTAAATTGTTAGGATTTAAATATGTCAATATGATTAATAGTATTTAAATTACGAATTTAAATTAATAGGATAATTTGTATATTAATTAAGTAAGACTTAATTAAAATATAATATATATAAATTTGGATTTTTTTTTCTAATTAAGTTTTTGGTTAATTCTTTTAACTATTATATATATATATATATATATATATATATATATATATATATATATATATTAGCTGTTTTAAGTACGTGAAAATCAAAACCTAAACCCTAGCCGCTTTCAGAAAGAGGCTAGAGAGGGAAAAAAACAGTAAATCCAGATCCAGATCTTGGTGGCTAGTACCGTGACTCTCTTTGCTGTAGAACATGGGACGATTCGCGGAGGCATTCATGTGGATACCGTAGAGACGCAGTTCCTTTGGATTGCGTTAAAGATTCAAAGTTGTTCCAGAATTCCATTGTCTCCATTCAAGCTCGGATAATCGGTAAAAATATACCTAAACCTCTGAATTAATATGTTTTCGCATGAATCCCGTTTTAAGGTTTCAATTTTTTTTTAAAATTATGCTGCGCTTATGTGTCGAAACCCTACAAGACCCAGGTATAACTCGTTATTACTATTATGAATGTCGAATAAGTAGGATTATTGATATGAAGAGATATCACTATAACCAAATATGTTTCGAATGAGGGTTTTAACTAGTTGGGTAATGTTCTGTACGAAAATAGAATTTTGCACCGGACAAAGATACAACAATTTGTCACTGATAAAGATGCAAACATTTATCACGTGTGAAGATACAAACATTCACCGCGAGATTCTCTGTTCCCAAGAGTCGTCTTAATGATTTAATATCGTGGATGTTGGAACATGTAAAATTATAGAATATCTAAATATTAAGGATAAAAAAATGTTATGATTGACTATTAAGTCCCTTGCATCGATTACAAGGACTTGGTATGAAATAATGAAAGATCTTTGGGAATTAAGATGAGAACTTTGTTTATGAATAAAAGAAATCATCTATAAACCTAATTTTTTAGCATTAATAGTGAGCACCAAGTTAGCTATAGTAAGTATAGTGATTTGGGGGCGTCACAGGTTGGTATCAGAGCTATAGATTATAGCTCTAAAGTAACAAGTACTTTACAATATAATCTGATAGATTAAGTTAAATGCACTTATGAAGAGTCTAATAGATAATTAAAAGATGTTAATAAATTTTAAATCTTAATTATATAAAAGATATTATGTGAAAGAAATATACTAATTAAAGTCAACCTTGTTTTGTAGAAATGGCGGATATAAATGAACTAGACATCATGGGAGTCAATGCTCAAGCTTTGGGCAACAAAAGTGATCCTAGCAAGCACTTCAGTGATGAGTCAGAAAACGAAGAGCCTAACCACAACGTGGAATTACACAATACTGGTGAGGTAAATCAAGTTCTCCCAGCAGAGGAGGATGATGATGAAGATGTCATCGACTTGTCGACTTACGACGAAATCATCGCCGAGTTGGAAGAAGATGCAGTAGAAATGTTGGCGTATGGAGAAGCTCAAGAAGAGCATATCGAATAACTCCAAACCGAGAACCAGGGCAACATGAACCAGGCCAATTATATAATGGAAGTGCTTGAAAGGTGGTGGTTAGACGAAGCTGAAAGAAGTTACCAACTACAAATTCAGCTAGAACCTTCCCAATAGGAAGTATATCGCCTACAAGCATATCGTGGTTGAATCAAACGAGCCTATGGTACTACGTACTCCACACTCGAGGAGCAAATAACTAAATTTCCTTCATCAGCCAGAGATTTGGGGCTTGAAATTAATACGTCTGTGGTGATTAGTATGATCCACAAGATTAATAAGAAGGCTAGAAAGATCTAGTCGGATAATGTGTAAAGTAGTAGTACGTTTAAATGTTTTAACTTAGCATTTCTCATTTTTATAAGGGATGTTAATAGTTGTTAAGTGATTTAAGTCATTCGGATAATGTAATGTACAAATTTTAATATAAAAAGTTTGTCTAAAAATATGCCTTGCAATTTTTTATGCTTTCATATTTATATATATGTTTCATTTTATTTAGAAAATGGCACCACCAAGACCACAAATGAGGGCAACATCAATAGCAAGTGTTAGTGACGAAAGTAATGTTCAAACTCCTGATCCTATGCAACAATTCCTAGAAAGGTTAATAGGAGTCTTAGATAGTTGTACAACAAATATTGTGCTACCACCACCCCCACAATCACAACCACAAATACCACCACCTTAGTCAGAACCCCAACCACAGAAAGTCTCATTTAAAGACTTTAAAAATGTAGGTCCTCCTGATTTTAAAGGAACCGCTGAGCCTACAGAGGCTCAGTGTTGGATAAAAGAAATAGAGAAAGATTTTGACTTAGAAGAGGTTGTTGAGGATAAGAAGACTAAGTTTGGCACTTACCTAATAAAGGGAGAGGTAAACTTCTGGTGTGAAGCCAACCAAGCCCGTGCCGGGGAAAGTGTGGTTATGTGAGAAGCTTTCAAAGAGATATTCTTTGAAAACTACTTTCCACGAAGCATGAAGAATAGAATGGAGGTACAATTTCTAAATTTGAAACAAGGGGACATGATTGTTCCCCAGTATGCCTCAAAATTCACTGAACTTGCTCGTTTCGTTCCAAATTAAGTAGATATAAAGGTACGAAAAGCAAGAAGGTTTGAGGAGGGTTTAAAACCCTGGATTCATGGTAAGGTAGTTGTCTTACAAATAAAGAGTTACGCTCATCTTTTAGAAAAGGCTATCATTGCCGAAGGCAGCAGTGAATGTAATATCCCAGATATTTACAAGATTTTTTAAATAAGATTTTAAATAATCAATTAAAGGTTATGGTTTAAACCTAGAGTTTGAGAAGTGAGATGTGTAGAATTTGGGTGAACATTTTTTTTTTAACATAATTTATTTGTTAGAAATTAAATGTGGAAGTATTGTAATGATGCATATAGAGAATTTATTAAGGAAATAAATTTATTTGAGAAGTGAAGACGATTATAAGGATATATATATATATACCCAGTTATATATTCCTAGAGTTGTGTTTGTTAGCCAAACACGAAGATGAGTAAATTAACTACTCAATAAAACTAATAAATTAATTAGTTTAAATATGAAGTAAGAAGGAAAGTCATGAAATATAATTAATTAAATTAATTATATTAGTTAAGGTTTAAAGTTATTGAAAAAAAAAAACTAGAAGGATTGTCTGGGATGGCGATAATGAGAATTAATTAATTAAGTAATTAACTTAATTATTAAGTTGATGTATAGAATTCAAATGTGAGATTAAAACAAGCCCAATATGTTAATTGTTGTAAGTCTTGTTGAGAATTTATATAGAGGTCCAAATTAAATTTAATGGAATACTTAGATATGGTGATATCAAAATTTTTATAAGTTAGCAAGTAAAGTGATAATTCAATAAACTTGACTAATAGCAAGTCTAATTAAATTAAAAGAATTAATTAGTGGAGTTATGTAATTATGCGACGTGGTTGCATGTAAATTAAATATGTATCTATATGAATATATGTATGTGTATATTTAGTAACATAATTTAATGGTTAAATAAATTATGGTAAATAAAGGGATTAATATTTAATTAATCTGATTTGAATTAAAAGGTTTATTGTGGAATTAATTTAGTTAATATATTGATTATATTCATTAATCAATATTTATGCAAATTATTGATAAATTATTTGTGTGGAATAATTATGTAATTTATATAATTATAAATTATATAAAGTAGTTGAGTTAATTAAGGGAGAATGGTAATTTTATATATTGTACAATATTTAATTGTGAATATAATATATATATATATATATATATATATATATATATATATATATATATATAAAGTGATTAAATTAATTGAGTAATTTAAATATTAATAGAATATATTAAATAAATATATTCCATAATTAAGTAAATAATTGTAAATGATTTACGGAAGTGAGTAATTTAATTACACAATTATTTGTGTAATATTTAAATAATTTAATAAATTATTTAAATAAGGAATTAATTAAATAAATTGTTATTTTTAAATACATTAAAAATATAGTATTTTTAATGTGTGTAAATGTATAATATATATATATATATAAGATTTGTGTGTATGGTACAAAAATACATATATAAAAGCATATGTGTGGGAGTCATGTCCAGGCGTGTAAGTGTGTATTATATATATTATGTTTCACGCCATGTTGTCCAGGCGTGTAAGTGTGTGTTTATATATATATATATATATATATATATATATATATATATATATATATATATATATATATATATATATATTAATTTCACAATAAATGGTGAAAATATTTATATAATGAATTAAATTGTAAAAATAATATATATATTAATTATATATATATTTTTATTATTTTTGGAGGTGTAAAGTGTACTAAATTATTATTATGTGGTAAAATAAAGTACATCCGTTTTTAGTGAAACGAATTTTAAAATGATCGTGAAGATATATACTATTTTATGGTATATTTAATTTTTATACATATGGTGATATTCTTTACACTGTGTGTATAATTAAGGAGTATTTAATGTATAAATATTAAATAATTAATATATTAAAAAGATTGTGCCGTGTTTGGTAATTTTTTTTGGCATGTTTCATTATATTTGGCGTGTTCCAAAGTTACAAGTCAGTAGAAGAATGAGGAGTTTTGTTCTTTGTTCATCATCTCTCTCTTCTTTCTACGGAAATTCATTTTTCACAAAATCCTCCATAGAATTTGCATCCGAAAGTTTCATTGCCATCAAGAAAATTTCTAGAGGAAGAATATTAATCTAGCTCTCAAATAGAAATCATCAAATGAGGTAATTCTTATTTTATTTTAATTTTTGAAAGTATACTTTCTTTCCATTTTAATTATCCAAAAGAATTGTTTGTTATGTAATAAATTGTTTGGATAATGTAGAAAAATTAGTATTTTGGTATAGAATAATTTGTAGTATTTGATTATGTGATTATTCATGGGATTTGAGGTTGAAAATCATAATTTTGATGTATTTATAGAATTAATTATGTGAACAAATTTTTCTCCAAAAATTTGTGAAATAATTTATGGGTATTTAATTTTTAATGTTATTAATTGTTGTTAAATTTTTGGTAATTGATTTAGAAATTTTTGGGTAAATTAAAGCTTGTTTGATGGTGTGTAATGGCGGTTTGTACTACCGAGAAGATGAAGAAAGTGGAAGTCAGGCGAAGTGGCGAAGAAACCAGCAGAAATGTTAAGGATTTTTTTTTAGATTTTTTGGCTAAATTACGAAAATGTCATCCGATTTTAGTTTTAATTAATTTAAATGATTAAAAATTAATTAAAAATTATAAAAATAAATAGTAAAAATACAAAAATGATATTTAGGTATTTAATATTATATTTTTCAAATATAATAAATATTTAGGATTAATATTTAAATATTTTAAATATTAATCTAGTTAGTTTAATATTATATTTTTCAAATATAATAAATATTTAGGATTAATATTTAAATGTTTTAAATATTAATCTAGTTAGTTTAATATTATATTTTTCAAATATAATAAGTATTTAGTATTAATATTCTAATATTTAAAATATTAATCTAGTTAGTTTAATATTATATTTTTCAAATATAATAAGTATTTAGGATTAATATTTAAATGTTTTAAATATTAATCTAGTTAGTTTAGTATTATATCTTCTGAATTTATGATTAAATTAATTATTTATTATTTAATTAATATTAAATAATAAACAAGGATGATAAATTAATTAATTATTATTTAATTACTATTAAATAATAATTAAAGACAACTAAGATTGATTATTTAATTATTTATTCTTTGATTAACGTTAAATAATAAATAAATTCAGTCAGTTAGTTATTATTTATTATTAAATAATAACTAATGATATTTGAGTATTTACTATATAATTTTATTATTTATTATTTAATTAACTTTAAATAATAAATGTGTGACGACCCCATATCCGGGTTCCATAACCTCGAGTTTGGTTCTCACTATTCAACACATTACTAACAATTAAATACATACATTGCATTTAAATATCGCGGAATAATACATATTGGTTCCCTTCAAAAAGTTACAATACCAGGGTCTATTAACCTTAACATAATAACAGTTCCTATCACAAGGAATTACAAAAGGTTTAACAACCGTAAATGCATAATTAAAGATCTAATTAGCATGCATAAGCTAACTTAAGCTCTGGCCTTTCCTTTTCCCTTATCTTTCTTTGAGCAATCAGGATTATCTGAAAAATGGTTCATGATATAGCAAGAATGAGCAACTAGTTTGCTCAGCAAGTTTAGAACAATCATATAGATTTAATATATCATGAATGAATGGGAAATATCATCAATGATTCAACAATAGATATAACAATTGTGAATGAAACAGGATTCAAATTTTAATAAACAGAATATTTGAATCTTAAAATGCTGAGTGGTCACTAAGGACCCTGAACTAACGAGGGTATAATAGAGTTTCCTCTGACCCTTTGAGTTATTTGGTTTTCAAGGGGATCAGCCTATTCAACCCGCTGTATATGCAATACATTTAGTCACTGGCGCCCAAAGTCGGTTTCCCGACACAAAATCCCCTAATTTAGGGTTGTTCAATTCTCAGACTTAATATAAGAAATCCGCACCCAACAATGGTTTGGATAAGCTTTTAAAAGTATTCAAGTATTGAATTTATAAACGAAATGTCTAGCTGAACTAATAGCTTTTGACATTTTTAATACAGTTCATGAATCAAGAACTAATAAGCTTCAAATGCACTAAGTGCGATTTTATAAACAATATGGATGTGGGATAATTTTAAATAATTAAACCACTTCAAGCTTTGACAATAAATACAAGTATATAAACTTGTTCAGCAATAAATGAGTAGGGTTAGAGAACTTGTCTGTTTGCTCAGCTACAATAATTGTCTAGCTTTAACTAACTTGCTTTGAAAGACCTAACATTAATAAAGTCGGTCTAATAATTAGTACGGCGTATTTGCATAACTATACGCTTAATAATGAACTTATTTACCACGCATAAGTACTAACACATAATTTACATTAGTCAAAACAATATTATTAACCTTATGGACACTTAATCATTTTAGGTTAATAATTTAATAAGTTAGAAAATATTTTTCTTAAGTGTTGGACACTTATTAAACCCTTAACCTGTAACAACCCCGAAATTCGACCCACTTTATTCCCTTAAATCTTGTATTTAATAAACATTATTTTCATAACGTCCAAATTTCGGTCCGTTAATAAATCTTTAATTACCATAATTAATCCATTAATTGATTTTAAAATCATCAATTATCAAAATTCTCATATAAATTTTTCTTTTTCTTGATTCAATCGTTGTATTAAGATATTTGGATATTTAAAATCCTTACATTTCGATCCTAGTCCCATGGATCGCAACCTTTACTTTTTCTTTCTCTTACCAGTATCATATTTCTCAACATTTCAAATTTAATGTTGATGATAAATCCATAATTATTCCTTTGTTTCATAATTCATAATTAACCATTGAATAGTCTCTATCGTAATATCTATCTAGTACCATTACCATTCAAAATTTAACTTTACATATTCTGTCTGGATTCGACATGTACGTACATACGAAATATCATGATAAACTTAACACATGCATCCATGTTGAATGGAAATTAAAACAATACATTTTCCCACCTTCTAGACAATTCTTCTTTAATTTAATCCAATATTCTTGAATTTCATTTCTTTCCTGCAAAAGGTTTATTAAGCAAGTAATGAGCACAATGGCTCAGCAAGTTCAACAGCTATACTTCACGTAGCACAAACCTTATCATGCTTGGTGTGTGTCATTCATCATGTGCTTGTGCTTCTACTATAACAATATAACTCATATGTATTCATATCGTTGCACAAAATACACATTGTGGTCATATTAATCACGTATCATGTAACACATAATTTGCATGCCGTTAAAACAATAATTACATATCATAACATTCCAACATTTAATATAAGAGGGACTGAAGAACTTGCCTGGCGTCCAATTATTTAATTGATAGCTTAAACCCTCAACTCGATCAACCTATGATCATAAATAATCAAATAATAATTATTTAACTCCTTATGATATTAATTTAATTAATTAATATCATTTCTAGGCCAATTATTAATTTATATGGCCAATTATATTAACCCCGTTCTTTAAAATATTCGTTTAACTTAATATCTAATACCTTTTATACGGACAACCCCGCTCATCGGATAAAATTTAACATATCTGGTTGTCCAAAAATTTTATTTAAACATTTTCTAACCTATAAACCCATTTGATTAATATTTAAAATATTTAAATATTAATCCTCAATATTTAATATTTTTACAAAAATATTAAATTTAATGCCCAAACATCATTTCTATATTTTTAGTATTTTTCTATAATTTTCTAGAATTTTTAAACAATTTTTAAACATTTATTTCAATTAAAACTAATTCTGGGGGCATTTTGGTAATTTCCGCGCCCATAGGGACTCATTCGGTATTTCCCGAAAAGCCCAGGGGCATTTCCGTCATTTCGGCAACGTTAGGGACAAATCCAGAATTTTACGGAAAGTCCAGGGGCAATTCTGTAACTTCCGCGGCCTTGGGGACACGTTGGGTATTTCTGGAAAAGCTGAAGGGCACGGCTGTAATTTTACAGGGCCAAGGGACACGGTCGGTATTAACCGAAAAGAGCAGGGGCACGCTGGTAATTTCCAGCGTGTCGTCGGTCGTCCGCGCAACGCGCGGCGACTGTTTCTGCCGACGCCCAAAAACGACGTCGTTTGGCCCCTGCTTCCGAAATCTTCATCCGCGCATTGCGTGGAACCGCCCGACTGCTCCAAAACGACGCCGTTTTAAGCCGCGCCCGGAAAAAAAATGGCTGCCGCGCCATGCGCGGCAGCCTTTTCTTTTCTTCTTCCTCTTTTCCGGCAACAGTAGACCAACTTAACACATAATACACCATTTTTGCTCATAATTTTCCCACAAAAGTACACCAAAAATCATGAAATTCATAGGTATACATCTAAAAATTATTTAGAATAATTATACTAATTATTTACTATTTTTCCATAAAATTATTTTACCATCTAAAATACCAAAAATAAAACAATTAAAATTCTTTTATACCTTCCAAAGCTTCTTTTTCTCTTGTTGGCACCCATTTTCTCTTCCTCATGGTTGTGACGCCCCCAAATTTAGGCCCACACAGCCCAAACTTGAGTCGTCAAAAGACTACAACAAAATTATTACAACAAAGCACAACGTACAACAATACAGTGTATAATAATACACAACTAAGTCTTCACTATTATTGCCACACTATTTTACAACACGTGAAGACTAGGATAACTATTCTTCGGACTCTCACTCCATCCCCCGGCTAGACCCCGTTACGTTTTCATCTCCTGTTGAAAAACAATGGAACAAAAGAAAGGGTGAGCTCAAATAGCCCAGTAAGAAATATCATGACTAAGATAATGACGAATAAATTATCATTAGCCTTCAACAGTTGAGTTCTTGATAGAATACAATAGACTACAAGGTTTATATCAAAAACTGTAGTTAAATTCTTAAACAACGTTCAGATCAATAATAGCAGCGGAATGAGCAATCTATTAGAAGAATAATGCAGACTATAATGTCCACTCGCTTCTCTTTTTAGTAAAAATATCATCAACTTTTATCATCTGAAATACCATTAGTCAAGATAATACAACTTCACAGTTCCTGGTCATAATCATGCAGATCAACAGTTCATCTTTGCACTACGGGCCAAAGACATTCAATATAACACCAACGGTCATGATTATACCAGATTCAGCCTTTGGTCATAATCATACCAACCAACAGTTCATCTTTGCACTACGGGCCAAAGAGAACATTCACCACGTGTCATAAAAGACACCGAACAGATGTATCGCCTTTAACCTAGTATATCGCCTTTAACCTATCATCTGTTCAACAATTATATCACATCTGTGCCCCCGGCCACAGATATTCACAACAGCTTGATTCTTGATGATTAATATAAATAACAGTGATACAAATGATGAACAGAAGAACAAGATAAACAATAAGTATCGGAAGTTTACTTTGTGCAGATTCAAATAATGTCCAAATTGCCAACATGATATGGAGTGAAATTTAAAAATGATATTCAAGATCCACAGTTCAGAATAACGTTTACAGTTCAATAGAAATGTTCAGAAAATAGGAAGGTTCAGTTGAAATAATGAAATTCAACTATTATGGAACATATAATATTTTCAGGAGTTATAGAAGCAATAGTTCCATAATAAGTTTCGATTTAGGTGTATGAAAGAAAATACTATCCCTTACCGTATTCAAAAGGAAAATGATATCACTTACGAATATGGAATAAAAGTGTCATGTGATAATTCGTGTAGACAAATTATTTCCACACGAGACAAATAAAAAGGGTTATTCACCAACAGGCGATAATCCGCGCCGTAAGGTTATTCCCATCAATTTGAATACGAAGAGTTATTCACCAAACAGGCGATAATCCGCGCCGTAAGGTTATTCCCATCAATTTGAATACGAAGAGTTATTCACCAAACAGGCGTTAATCCGCACCGTAAGGTTATTCTCAAAGATTAATAAGGAATGAATACAAAAGGTTATTCACCAACAGGCGGTAAACCGCGCCGTAAGGTTATTCCCACAATTTAATACATGGAAATAAATGGCACAAGAAAGAAACGATATTATTTTCGAGAATCAAAGAATGATAATCCCTTCAAGTAAGAAAGAAAATAATATCCATTTATGATGATGAAAAGAGTGATACTCCTTACCGTAATAAATTTAAGAGTGTGAAAAGAATGATATTCCTTACCACAGTAAATTTAAGAGTTTGAAATGAATGGTATTCCTTACCGCAATAAATTTAAGAGTGTGAAAAGAATAATATTCCTTACCGTAGTAAGTTAGAATATGAAAGAAGATAATATTCCTTACCGTAGTAAGTTAGAATATGAAAGAAGATAATATTCCTTACAAGTAAGAAAAAAAAATGACATTTCTTACCTTAACACGTGACTGGATATTGATTTAAATGAGATTGATCAACCTATATATTTATAATAAAATTAGTAATTACAACATGTAAACTTCAAGGTGTATGATAACTCATATATTATGAACTATCAAAATTATATATATTTAACATAATTTTTGTAGAATAAAATACCAACTTTAAAATAGTTTTAAAAATAATATTCCAAAATAAATCTTCCAAAGAAAGCTTTTAAAAATGAATCTTCTCAAAGAAGAGTCTTCTAAAGGAAGATTTGTGAATACCGTGAAAAATAGGAATTTATGAAATTACTACTCTTTAATAAAGACTTACTTGAAAATTTTCTGCACTCCTTTTGGCTTTCAAACACTCAAAATAAGCTTACTATTCTCAGAGAAAACTCATAAAATTCTTATAGAAAAATTTTATGTTTTAGGTGTGATTTTTTCTATTCAGTTCAGCAAGCTATTTATAGGAGAAAATAAGTTACTATGCATGGTAGGTGAACAGAAAAAAAATTCAGCAGAGGCAACGCGCAGCCCACGTTTTTTTTTTTTCTTCTTTCTGCGCAAAATTTCTTCAATTTCAACTTCACCAACTCATGTGGGCCCCACCAATGGGTCCACATGTTTCTTACTATTCACGTACTATTCACGTCACTATTCACGTTACTATTTCAAATAGTAAAATTAATTATTTTATTTTTTATTTATTTATTTATTCTTCCTGTGAGTCCAACATATAAAATAATGTTACCACAATAATGTAAGAAACACGTTACATATTTTTATTAATTTAATAATATAAATTATAGTGTATTTGCTACTGTGACAATTATTAGATTCAATAATTTTAAACTACAGTGCACCAACAATTATTGACTCGATGATATGAAATACAGTGTAATGACAATTATTGAATCAATAATGCAAAATACTGTGTAGCAACAATAATTGAATTGATAATATAAAATATTATGCAGTGACAATTATTGATGAAATGATGCGTAACAGTTACGGTGTCAATTATCAGACCAATAATATGAGACACTGTGCAATACCGTGTGCTACTGTAGAGTACCGTGTGCTACAGAAAATACCATAAATTACCGTATGCTACTATTCTTTTATCACCGGTATTTTAACAGTTAGCACCGTTGACTATTTTTATTAAAAATGTTACTTCTGTCGTTTTCTATATCCGACAAATATTCCGTTGTGGGGTCCACAAATAATTTGTTATTTCGGCGCCGTCGTACGGCCCGAATATTCCCCGACAAAACGAATATTGTCCGTCAAAATAAAATTTGCATATAACATCCTTAACTTTCAATTTCGTCACTTTAACCACTTACTGTTTCATGAAAAATATATAAAGAAAAATTAAATTTTATATTTCATAAAATTCGGGGTCTTACAACCTCCCCTCCTTATGAAATTTCGTCCCCGAAATTGACGTACCTGGCATTTCGAAGAGGTAAGGATATTTAGATTTCATCTCGGATTCTAGCTCCCAGGTCATTTCCTCAATATCTTGGTTCCTCCATAAAACCTTAACTTGAGGTATAACCTTTGAGCGTAGAATCTGCTCCTTCTTATCTAGGATCTTAACAGGTACCTCCTCATACGTTAAATCTTCTGCTATAACGTCTGGTTCTAACTCAATGACGTGGTTTGGGTCCTTCACATATTTACGTAACATAGATATGTGAAAAACGTTATGGATGCGAGACATACTTGGTGGTAGGGCTAGTCTGTAGGCTACAGTTCCTACTCGATCGAGGATTTCAAATGGGCCAATAAATCGAGGGTTAAGCTTTCCTCTCTTTCCGAATCTCGTAACTCCTTTCCATGGAGAAACACGTAAGAATACATGATCTCCGACGTTGAATCTCTCATCTCTCCGATGAAGATCGGCATAACTCTTTTGTCGTTCTTGTGCTGTCTGTATTCGTTGTCGGATCATTTGGATCTTTTCGGTCGTCAAGCGTACCAACTCGGGTCCCAACAGTTTTGCTTCTCCTACCTCATTTCAACATATTGGAGAGCGACACTTGCGTCCATATAAAGCCTCGAATGGAGCCATACCTATACTTGCTTGGTAACTGTTGTTGTAGGAAAATTCCACCAATGGAAAGTACTTATCCCAACTTCCTTTGAAATCTAGTACGCAAAGTCTCAAAAGATCTTCGAGGGTCTGGATCGTCCTTTCCGATTGTCCGTCCGTTTGAGGATGGTATGCAGAACTAAAACGTAGTTCAGTGCCCATAGCTTTTTGTAGACTGATCCAAAAGCGTGAAGTGATTCTAGGACCTCGATCAGAAACTATGGAAACTGGCATGCCATACAATCTCACAATCTCATTTATGTACATACCGGCAAGACGTTCAAGTGAAAAGTTTTCTCGTATAGGCAAGAAATGAGCGGATTTGGTCAATCTATCTACGATGACCCAAATTGCATCTAAGCCTTGAGAAACTTTGGGAAGACCCGTCACGAAATCCATATTGATGTGTTCCCACTTCCATTCGGGAACCTCAAGTGGTTGTAAAGGACCCTTAGGTACTTGATGCTCTGCCTTGACACGTTGACAAGTTAAGCAACTTGAGATAAACTCTGCAATCTCCCTTTTCATATTGTTCCACCAAAATGTATGTCGAAGATCTCGATACATCTTGGTACCTCCTGGGTGGATTGCAAATGGCGTGTTGTGTGCCTCCATCATGATTTTATGCTTTAATTCAGGATCGTTAGGAACACAGAGTCGAGAGTTGACTCGAAGTATTCCTTTCTCGTCGATTCTTGCTTCGGGAATGGTACCTTCTTGTACTTTCTTTATCATGTTTATCAGTTCCGGATCGGTAGCTTGAGCAGCTTTAATTTTATCGATTAAAGCTGGTTCTACTCGCACGTGAGCAATCTTCGAGTGGGTCCCTGGTGTCTTTAGCTCTATCTCCATCTTTTGCAAGTCGTACAAAATACGCTTTTGTGTTGTCAGCAGTGCACTTGTACTCGCATAAGATTTTCTGCTCAAAGCGTCAGCTACAACGTTCGCCTTTCCCGGGTGATACTGGATTGTGTGATCATAATCCTTCAATAGCTCAAGCCAACGTCGTTGTCGCATGTTGAGTTCCTTCTGGGTGAAGAAATACTTGAGACTTTTATGATCCGTATAGATATCCACTTTCTCTCCGTACAAGTAGTGTCTCCAGATCTTTAACGCGAAAACGACTGCTGCCAACTCTAGATCATGAGTAGGATAATTTTTCTCATAATCTTTGAGTTGTCGAGAGGCATAGGCTATAACCTTTCCATGTTGCATAAGGACACAGCCTAGACCTTTGTCTGAAGCATCACTATAACGAATTCTCCTGATCCTGATTGGAATGGTCAGAACAGGAGCTGAAACAAGTCTCCTCTTGAGTTCTTGAAAACTCTTCTCGTATTCCTCGCTCGAATGATACCGATATCTAATAATCAAACTTTCATCTCTTGGCGTTCTATGGGAGCCATTTGGTGTTAGGCTTTGGAAAAGGGCTTAGTATCGGGTTCAAGATCGATACAGAATTCAATTTCTCGGTTTGGGGATAAGCAAGGAAGTTCCTTAGGAAAAACGTCAGGAAACTCATTAACAATGGGAATATCATTCAAGTTTGACGTATTTTTGTTCAAATCAGTGACATGAGCTAAAAAGGCTTGACATCCGTTTTTCAATAAACGAATGGCTTTATGGCTAGAAATAACAGTTATAGATTTCAATGGTTTAGTTGCTTGAATTTGCATGACAGGTTGATTAGGAATATGAAAACTAATAATCTTATGAAAACAATCAATTTTAGCATGATGGGTAGTCAACCAATCAATTCCTAAAATCACATCAAATTCATGCATCTCCAAAGAAATAAGGTCAACAGGTAATGTGAGGTTGTTGATTTGAACTAGGCAAGATTTATAGATAGTAAATGTAATAGGTATTTCTCCCAATGAGGTTTCAACTGATAAGACAAGATTTAAGTTTTCAATAGTCAAATTTAAACGGTGAGTACATATAGGTGAGATAAAAGAGTGGATAGAGCAGGTATCTAACAGAGCGTAGATTTCACGAGAATTTATGAATAGCTTACCGGTTATCACCTCATTCGGTTTCTTGACTGTTATCGTCAAATCGAATCCCGAGTACTTCATTCGGATCTTCACGTATTTCAACCATGGGAATACCACTAAATACTTCTCTAACGAATTGTTTCTCGGATTCCTCAACTTCATCAGTAGTAACGTACCAATGATTTCTATAAGAATAGTATTTTCGATAGACTGTAGTTTCCACGATAGTGACTAACTTTACCTGAATTCCTCTAAATTGTAGCGCCCAAAAGTATAGAAACATCATTTTTAAATAATCTTGAAAATCATAACTGGAACACCATAAATCCCAAAGACTTATATGAAACGTCCATATATTCTGGTCCTTTGTTATAGAGCATAACCAGGTGATATGACTCTCCCAATTAGTGAGTAGATTAAAGGCAATAATTTCCGCAAGTTCATTACTTCCTTTAATTGCTTCTAATAATGGATCTGGAACGACTGTAACAGAACTTTCACCTTCATCCTTACTGGATAGAACACGCATAATTTTTGTCTTAGGCAAATGATTCAACTCTGAGTTTGTAAGAAGATTATTCGTCGCCTCTTGTTTTGCAGCTACATTTGTTTCGGTCATTCCATAGTTAACCTCCTGATTTCCAGATGCCATACCTAACTGTTGTCACAAAATAATTGTTAGTTCAAACAAACTGACTCATCACTTCCTGTCCCTATATTCAAATCAACTCATTAGATAATAAAATCTAATTTAGGTAGGATACACTAGTGACTGATTCTATTCGTCTCTCCCCTCCTAGTTCTAACCCCAGATCTCCATTAAAGACCATATCCCTAAGCTCTGATGCCAACTGTGACGCCCCCAAATTTAGGCCCACACAGCCCAAACTTGAGTCGTCAAAAGACTACAACAAAATTATTACAACAAAGCACAACGTACAACAATACAGTGTATAATAATACACAACTAAGTCTTCACTATTATTGCCACACTATTTTACAACACGTGAAGACTAGGATAACTATTCTTCGGACTCTCACTCCATCCCCCGGCTAGACCCCGTTACGTTTTCATCTCCTGTTGAAAAACAATGGAACAAAAGAAAGGGTGAGCTCAAATAGCCCAGTAAGAAATATCATGACTAAGATAATGACGAATAAATTATCATTAGCCTTCAACAGTTGAGTTCTTGATAGAATACAATAGACTACAAGGTTTATATCAAAAACTGTAGTTAAATTCTTAAACAACGTTCAGATCAATAATAGCAGCGGAATGAGCAATCTATTAGAAGAATAATGCAGACTATAATGTCCACTCGCTTCTCTTTTTAGTAAAAATATCATCAACTTTTATCATCTGAAATACCATTAGTCAAGATAATACAACTTCACAGTTCCTGGTCATAATCATGCAGATCAACAGTTCATCTTTGCACTACGGGCCAAAGACATTCAATATAACACCAACGGTCATGATTATACCAGATTCAGCCTTTGGTCATAATCATACCAACCAACAGTTCATCTTTGCACTACGGGCCAAAGAGAACATTCACCACGTGTCATAAAAGACACCGAACAGATGTATCGCCTTTAACCTAGTATATCGCCTTTAACCTATCATCTGTTCAACAATTATATCACATCTGTGCCCCCGGCCACAGATATTCACAACAGCTTGATTCTTGATGATTAATATAAATAACAGTGATACAAATGATGAACAGAAGAACAAGATAAACAATAAGTATCGGAAGTTTACTTTGTGCAGATTCAAATAATGTCCAAATTGCCAACATGATATGGAGTGAAATTTAAAAATGATATTCAAGATCCACAGTTCAGAATAACGTTTACAGTTCAATAGAAATGTTCAGAAAATAGGAAGGTTCAGTTGAAATAATGAAATTCAACTATTATGGAACATATAATATTTTCAGGAGTTATAGAAGCAATAGTTCCATAATAAGTTTCGATTTAGGTGTATGAAAGAAAATACTATCCCTTACCGTATTCAAAAGGAAAATGATATCACTTACGAATATGGAATAAAAGTGTCATGTGATAATTCGTGTAGACAAATTATTTCCACACGAGACAAATAAAAAGGGTTATTCACCAACAGGCGATAATCCGCGCCGTAAGGTTATTCCCATCAATTTGAATACGAAGAGTTATTCACCAAACAGGCGATAATCCGCGCCGTAAGGTTATTCCCATCAATTTGAATACGAAGAGTTATTCACCAAACAGGCGTTAATCCGCACCGTAAGGTTATTCTCAAAGATTAATAAGGAATGAATACAAAAGGTTATTCACCAACAGGCGGTAAACCGCGCCGTAAGGTTATTCCCACAATTTAATACATGGAAATAAATGGCACAAGAAAGAAACGATATTATTTTCGAGAATCAAAGAATGATAATCCCTTCAAGTAAGAAAGAAAATAATATCCATTTATGATGATGAAAAGAGTGATACTCCTTACCGTAATAAATTTAAGAGTGTGAAAAGAATGATATTCCTTACCACAGTAAATTTAAGAGTTTGAAATGAATGGTATTCCTTACCGCAATAAATTTAAGAGTGTGAAAAGAATAATATTCCTTACCGTAGTAAGTTAGAATATGAAAGAAGATAATATTCCTTACCGTAGTAAGTTAGAATATGAAAGAAGATAATATTCCTTACAAGTAAGAAAAAAAAATGACATTTCTTACCTTAACACGTGACTGGATATTGATTTAAATGAGATTGATCAACCTATATATTTATAATAAAATTAGTAATTACAACATGTAAACTTCAAGGTGTATGATAACTCATATATTATGAACTATCAAAATTATATATATTTAACATAATTTTTGTAGAATAAAATACCAACTTTAAAATAGTTTTAAAAATAATATTCCAAAATAAATCTTCCAAAGAAAGCTTTTAAAAATGAATCTTCTCAAAGAAGAGTCTTCTAAAGGAAGATTTGTGAATACCGTGAAAAATAGGAATTTATGAAATTACTACTCTTTAATAAAGACTTACTTGAAAATTTTCTGCACTCCTTTTGGCTTTCAAACACTCAAAATAAGCTTACTATTCTCAGAGAAAACTCATAAAATTCTTATAGAAAAATTTTATGTTTTAGGTGTGATTTTTTCTATTCAGTTCAGCAAGCTATTTATAGGAGAAAATAAGTTACTATGCATGGTAGGTGAACAGAAAAAAAATTCAGCAGAGGCAACGCGCAGCCCACGTTTTTTTTTTTTCTTCTTTCTGCGCAAAATTTCTTCAATTTCAACTTCACCAACTCATGTGGGCCCCACCAATGGGTCCACATGTTTCTTACTATTCACGTACTATTCACGTCACTATTCACGTTACTATTTCAAATAGTAAAATTAATTATTTTATTTTTTATTTATTTATTTATTCTTCCTGTGAGTCCAACATATAAAATAATGTTACCACAATAATGTAAGAAACACGTTACATATTTTTATTAATTTAATAATATAAATTATAGTGTATTTGCTACTGTGACAATTATTAGATTCAATAATTTTAAACTACAGTGCACCAACAATTATTGACTCGATGATATGAAATACAGTGTAATGACAATTATTGAATCAATAATGCAAAATACTGTGTAGCAACAATAATTGAATTGATAATATAAAATATTATGCAGTGACAATTATTGATGAAATGATGCGTAACAGTTACGGTGTCAATTATCAGACCAATAATATGAGACACTGTGCAATACCGTGTGCTACTGTAGAGTACCGTGTGCTACAGAAAATACCATAAATTACCGTATGCTACTATTCTTTTATCACCGGTATTTTAACAGTTAGCACCGTTGACTATTTTTATTAAAAATGTTACTTCTGTCGTTTTCTATATCCGACAAATATTCCGTTGTGGGGTCCACAAATAATTTGTTATTTCGGCGCCGTCGTACGGCCCGAATATTCCCCGACAAAACGAATATTGTCCGTCAAAATAAAATTTGCATATAACATCCTTAACTTTCAATTTCGTCACTTTAACCACTTACTGTTTCATGAAAAATATATAAAGAAAAATTAAATTTTATATTTCATAAAATTCGGGGTCTTACAACCTCCCCTCCTTATGAAATTTCGTCCCCGAAATTGACGTACCTGGCATTTCGAAGAGGTAAGGATATTTAGATTTCATCTCGGATTCTAGCTCCCAGGTCATTTCCTCAATATCTTGGTTCCTCCATAAAACCTTAACTTGAGGTATAACCTTTGAGCGTAGAATCTGCTCCTTCTTATCTAGGATCTTAACAGGTACCTCCTCATACGTTAAATCTTCTGCTATAACGTCTGGTTCTAACTCAATGACGTGGTTTGGGTCCTTCACATATTTACGTAACATAGATATGTGAAAAACGTTATGGATGCGAGACATACTTGGTGGTAGGGCTAGTCTGTAGGCTACAGTTCCTACTCGATCGAGGATTTCAAATGGGCCAATAAATCGAGGGTTAAGCTTTCCTCTCTTTCCGAATCTCGTAACTCCTTTCCATGGAGAAACACGTAAGAATACATGATCTCCGACGTTGAATCTCTCATCTCTCCGATGAAGATCGGCATAACTCTTTTGTCGTTCTTGTGCTGTCTGTATTCGTTGTCGGATCATTTGGATCTTTTCGGTCATCAAGCGTACCAACTCGGGTCCCAACAGTTTTGCTTCTCCTACCTCATTTCAACATATTGGAGAGCGACACTTGCGTCCATATAAAGCCTCGAATGGAGCCATACCTATACTTGCTTGGTAACTGTTGTTGTAGGAAAATTCCACCAATGGAAAGTACTTATCCCAACTTCCTTTGAAATCTAGTACGCAAAGTCTCAAAAGATCTTCGAGGGTCTGGATCGTCCTTTCCGATTGTCCGTCCGTTTGAGGATGGTATGCAGAACTAAAACGTAGTTCAGTGCCCATAGCTTTTTGTAGACTGATCCAAAAGCGTGAAGTGATTCTAGGACCTCGATCAGAAACTATGGAAACTGGCATGCCATACAATCTCACAATCTCATTTATGTACATACCGGCAAGACGTTCAAGTGAAAAGTTTTCTCGTATAGGCAAGAAATGAGCGGATTTGGTCAATCTATCTACGATGACCCAAATTGCATCTAAGCCTTGAGAAACTTTGGGAAGACCCGTCACGAAATCCATATTGATGTGTTCCCACTTCCATTCGGGAACCTCAAGTGGTTGTAAAGGACCCTTAGGTACTTGATGCTCTGCCTTGACACGTTGACAAGTTAAGCAACTTGAGATAAACTCTGCAATCTCCCTTTTCATATTGTTCCACCAAAATGTATGTCGAAGATCTCGATACATCTTGGTACCTCCTGGGTGGATTGCAAATGGCGTGTTGTGTGCCTCCATCATGATTTTATGCTTTAATTCAGGATCGTTAGGAACACAGAGTCGAGAGTTGACTCGAAGTATTCCTTTCTCGTCGATTCTTGCTTCGGGAATGGTACCTTCTTGTACTTTCTTTATCATGTTTATCAGTTCCGGATCGGTAGCTTGAGCAGCTTTAATTTTATCGATTAAAGCTGGTTCTACTCGCACGTGAGCAATCTTCGAGTGGGTCCCTGGTGTCTTTAGCTCTATCTCCATCTTTTGCAAGTCGTACAAAATACGCTTTTGTGTTGTCAGCAGTGCACTTGTACTCGCATAAGATTTTCTGCTCAAAGCGTCAGCTACAACGTTCGCCTTTCCCGGGTGATACTGGATTGTGTGATCATAATCCTTCAATAGCTCAAGCCAACGTCGTTGTCGCATGTTGAGTTCCTTCTGGGTGAAGAAATACTTGAGACTTTTATGATCCGTATAGATATCCACTTTCTCTCCGTACAAGTAGTGTCTCCAGATCTTTAACGCGAAAACGACTGCTGCCAACTCTAGATCATGAGTAGGATAATTTTTCTCATAATCTTTGAGTTGTCGAGAGGCATAGGCTATAACCTTTCCATGTTGCATAAGGACACAGCCTAGACCTTTGTCTGAAGCATCACTATAACGAATTCTCCTGATCCTGATTGGAATGGTCAGAACAGGAGCTGAAACAAGTCTCCTCTTGAGTTCTTGAAAACTCTTCTCGTATTCCTCGCTCGAATGATACCGATATCTAATAATCAAACTTTCATCTCTTGGCGTTCTATGGGAGCCATTTGGTGTTAGGCTTTGGAAAAGGGCTTAGTATCGGGTTCAAGATCGATACAGAATTCAATTTCTCGGTTTGGGGATAAACAAGGAAGTTCCTTAGGAAAAACGTCAGGAAACTCATTAACAATGGGAATATCATTCAAGTTTGACGTATTTTTGTTCAAATCAGTGACATGAGCTAAAAAGGCTTGACATCCGTTTTTCAATAAACGAATGGCTTTATGGCTAGAAATAACAGTTATAGATTTCAATGGTTTAGTTGCTTGAATTTGCATGACAGGTTGATTAGGAATATGAAAACTAATAATCTTATGAAAACAATCAATTTTAGCATGATGGGTAGTCAACCAATCAATTCCTAAAATCACATCAAATTCATGCATCTCCAAAGAAATAAGGTCAACAGGTAATGTGAGGTTGTTGATTTGAACTAGGCAAGATTTATAGATAGTAAATGTAATAGGTATTTCTCCCAATGAGGTTTCAACTGATAAGACAAGATTTAAGTTTTCAATAGTCAAATTTAAACGGTGAGTACATATAGGTGAGATAAAAGAGTGGATAGAGCAGGTATCTAACAGAGCGTAGATTTCACGAGAATTTATGAATAGCTTACCGGTTATCACCTCATTCGGTTTCTTGACTGTTATCGTCAAATCGAATCCCGAGTACTTCATTCGGATCTTCACGTATTTCAACCATGGGAATACCACTAAATACTTCTCTAACGAATTGTTTCTCGGATTCCTCAACTTCATCAGTAGTAACGTACCAATGATTTCTATAAGAATAGTATTTTCGATAGACTGTAGTTTCCACGATAGTGACTAACTTTACCTGAATTCCTCTAAATTGTAGCGCCCAAAAGTATAGAAACATCATTTTTAAATAATCTTGAAAATCATAACTGGAACACCATAAATCCCAAAGACTTATATGAAACGTCCATATATTCTGGTCCTTTGTTATAGAGCATAACCAGGTGATATGACTCTCCCAATTAGTGAGTAGATTAAAGGCAATAATTTCCGCAAGTTCATTACTTCCTTTAATTGCTTCTAATAATGGATCTGGAACGACTGTAACAGAACTTTCACCTTCATCCTTACTGGATAGAACACGCATAATTTTTGTCTTAGGCAAATGATTCAACTCTGAGTTTGTAAGAAGATTATTCGTCGCCTCTTGTTTTGCAGCTACATTTGTTTCGGTCATTCCATAGTTAACCTCCTGATTTCCAGATGCCATACCTAACTGTTGTCACAAAATAATTGTTAGTTCAAACAAACTGACTCATCACTTCCTGTCCCTATATTCAAATCAACTCATTAGATAATAAAATCTAATTTAGGTAGGATACACTAGTGACTGATTCTATTCGTCTCTCCCCTCCTAGTTCTAACCCCAGATCTCCATTAAAGACCATATCCCTAAGCTCTGATGCCAACTGTGACGCCCCCAAATTTAGGCCCACACAGCCCAAACTTGAGTCGTCAAAAGACTACAACAAAATTATTACAACAAAGCACAACGTACAACAATACAGTGTATAATAATACACAACTAAGTCTTCACTATTATTGCCACACTATTTTACAACACGTGAAGACTAGGATAACTATTCTTCGGACTCTCACTCCATCCCCCGGCTAGACCCCGTTACGTTTTCATCTCCTGTTGAAAAACAATGGAACAAAAGAAAGGGTGAGCTCAAATAGCCCAGTAAGAAATATCATGACTAAGATAATGACGAATAAATTATCATTAGCCTTCAACAGTTGAGTTCTTGATAGAATACAATAGACTACAAGGTTTATATCAAAAACTGTAGTTAAATTCTTAAACAACGTTCAGATCAATAATAGCAGCGGAATGAGCAATCTATTAGAAGAATAATGCAGACTATAATGTCCACTCGCTTCTCTTTTTAGTAAAAATATCATCAACTTTTATCATCTGAAATACCATTAGTCAAGATAATACAACTTCACAGTTCCTGGTCATAATCATGCAGATCAACAGTTCATCTTTGCACTACGGGCCAAAGACATTCAATATAACACCAACGGTCATGATTATACCAGATTCAGCCTTTGGTCATAATCATACCAACCAACAGTTCATCTTTGCACTACGGGCCAAAGAGAACATTCACCACGTGTCATAAAAGACACCGAACAGATGTATCGCCTTTAACCTAGTATATCGCCTTTAACCTATCATCTGTTCAACAATTATATCACATCTGTGCCCCCGGCCACAGATATTCACAACAGCTTGATTCTTGATGATTAATATAAATAACAGTGATACAAATGATGAACAGAAGAACAAGATAAACAATAAGTATCGGAAGTTTACTTTGTGCAGATTCAAATAATGTCCAAATTGCCAACATGATATGGAGTGAAATTTAAAAATGATATTCAAGATCCACAGTTCAGAATAACGTTTACAGTTCAATAGAAATGTTCAGAAAATAGGAAGGTTCAGTTGAAATAATGAAATTCAACTATTATGGAACATATAATATTTTCAGGAGTTATAGAAGCAATAGTTCCATAATAAGTTTCGATTTAGGTGTATGAAAGAAAATACTATCCCTTACCGTATTCAAAAGGAAAATGATATCACTTACGAATATGGAATAAAAGTGTCATGTGATAATTCGTGTAGACAAATTATTTCCACACGAGACAAATAAAAAGGGTTATTCACCAACAGGCGATAATCCGCGCCGTAAGGTTATTCCCATCAATTTGAATACGAAGAGTTATTCACCAAACAGGCGATAATCCGCGCCGTAAGGTTATTCCCATCAATTTGAATACGAAGAGTTATTCACCAAACAGGCGTTAATCCGCACCGTAAGGTTATTCTCAAAGATTAATAAGGAATGAATACAAAAGGTTATTCACCAACAGGCGGTAAACCGCGCCGTAAGGTTATTCCCACAATTTAATACATGGAAATAAATGGCACAAGAAAGAAACGATATTATTTTCGAGAATCAAAGAATGATAATCCCTTCAAGTAAGAAAGAAAATAATATCCATTTATGATGATGAAAAGAGTGATACTCCTTACCGTAATAAATTTAAGAGTGTGAAAAGAATGATATTCCTTACCACAGTAAATTTAAGAGTTTGAAATGAATGGTATTCCTTACCGCAATAAATTTAAGAGTGTGAAAAGAATAATATTCCTTACCGTAGTAAGTTAGAATATGAAAGAAGATAATATTCCTTACCGTAGTAAGTTAGAATATGAAAGAAGATAATATTCCTTACAAGTAAGAAAAAAAAATGACATTTCTTACCTTAACACGTGACTGGATATTGATTTAAATGAGATTGATCAACCTATATATTTATAATAAAATTAGTAATTACAACATGTAAACTTCAAGGTGTATGATAACTCATATATTATGAACTATCAAAATTATATATATTTAACATAATTTTTGTAGTATAAAATACCAACTTTAAAATAGTTTTAAAAATAATATTCCAAAATAAATCTTCCAAAGAAAGCTTTTAAAAATGAATCTTCTCAAAGAAGAGTCTTCTAAAGGAAGATTTGTGAATACCGTGAAAAATAGGAATTTATGAAATTACTACTCTTTAATAAAGACTTACTTGAAAATTTTCTGCACTCCTTTTGGCTTTCAAACACTCAAAATAAGCTTACTATTCTCAGAGAAAACTCATAAAATTCTTATAGAAAAATTTTATGTTTTAGGTGTGATTTTTTCTATTCAGTTCAGCAAGCTATTTATAGGAGAAAATAAGTTACTATGCATGGTAGGTGAACAGAAAAAAAATTCAGCAGAGGCAACGCGCAGCCCACGTTTTTTTTTTTCTTCTTTCTGCGCAAAATTTCTTCAATTTCAACTTCACCAACTCATGTGGGCCCCACCAATGGGTCCACATGTTTCTTACTATTCACGTACTATTCACGTCACTATTCACGTTACTATTTCAAATAGTAAAATTAATTATTTTATTTTTTATTTATTTATTTATTCTTCCTGTGAGTCCAACATATAAAATAATGTTACCACAATAATGTAAGAAACACGTTACATATTTTTATTAATTTAATAATATAAATTATAGTGTATTTGCTACTGTGACAATTATTAGATTCAATAATTTTAAACTACAGTGCACCAACAATTATTGACTCGATGATATGAAATACAGTGTAATGACAATTATTGAATCAATAATGCAAAATACTGTGTAGCAACAATAATTGAATTGATAATATAAAATATTATGCAGTGACAATTATTGATGAAATGATGCGTAACAGTTACGGTGTCAATTATCAGACCAATAATATGAGACACTGTGCAATACCGTGTGCTACTGTAGAGTACCGTGTGCTACAGAAAATACCATAAATTACCGTATGCTACTATTCTTTTATCACCGGTATTTTAACAGTTAGCACCGTTGACTATTTTTATTAAAAATGTTACTTCTGTCGTTTTCTATATCCGACAAATATTCCGTTGTGGGGTCCACAAATAATTTGTTATTTCGGCGCCGTCGTACGGCCCGAATATTCCCCGACAAAACGAATATTGTCCGTCAAAATAAAATTTGCATATAACATCCTTAACTTTCAACTTCGTCACTTTAACCACTTACTGTTTCATGAAAAATATATAAAGAAAAATTAAATTTTATATTTCATAAAATTCGGGGTCTTACAATGGTGGTGGTGTACGGCGGCTTCCAATAGGAGGTGGTGGTGCTCGGTTGGTAATGAAAATAGAGAAGGAGGAGAGTTTGTTATTTGTTTTTGTTTTCTTTCCTTTTATTTCTTTTGTTTGTTATTTATACCAAAAACCAACTTTGGCAAAATTCATTCACCGACTCAAGCCTCTCCCGAAAGTTCCTAATTCGGATAATTTCCAAATTTTGCATGCAAATTAATTAATTAAATACATTACGTAATTATTACGTGTAATAAATATTTTATATAATAAATATAAAATATTTATTTTAATTTACCAAAAATCATAATATGATTTATGAATAATTTTCATACCCTTTTTGGGTATCTTTCTTGACAAATTTTGTACACGCATAATGACATGCATGTAATTATATGAGGTAATTTATACTTCCAAAAATCATAAAATAATTCATAGGACATATACAAATTATTTTTCATAATTTTTTTCACTTCGTTACTTGGACAACATGTTACATTAACATGTTCACGTTTCCGAAATATTATCTTTCATAAAAGTCATAATAATTCCATTATACATAACCATAATTTTTATTAACTTAAAACATTCATTTTTCTTATTTATTATTCAATTTCTTTAATACTCACATTAACTTCTTTATATATATAAATTATATAATTTAATATTATATAATTTATATAATTATATTCCCCTTTGAAATAATTTCTTAATTTCCTCTAACTTTATTCCATATAATTACCTTATATAAATTACATAATTATTCTTATATAATCTATATAATTATTATTTTTCTCATATTTCACTTTAATTTCCTTATATAAATTATATAATTATTATTATATAATTTATATAATTACATCTCCTCTTTATAAATTCTAAACTTTCTCCACCATTCTTAATAAAATCTAAAATCCATAATTATATTATTACAATTCCCTCATAAATTTTCCATTTAAAATTGGATTAATTTAATTATTAATCCCTTTATTTTTCATAATTAATAACATTTATAATTATCAATTAAACATAACACACATATATATACAAATGTATATATATAAATATATACATATTTAATTCATGCATTTACATTATCACATAACCTCCTTTAGAATCATAATTTCTGTACTTCCACAATAATTAAATTGTACAATTTATTGTACATTTACCTGAAATTTCTTTTATTCTTCATAAATTGTATTTACACAATTTATTTACTTTTCAATTATTTTAAATTCACATAATTCATCACCATCTCTATACAAATTTAATTTACTAATTAAATTCCTTCAAACACTTTAAATTACTTAAAATAATAATTAACTTAAACAACCTTGATATTTTTTTATCAATTAATTCTTATTCAATATTATTAAAGGAATCCTGAAATTCGGATCCTCACATAACCAACTTATTATAATTGTTTAATTAAATCATAATTAAATTTATTTTATTTTATTAACTCAATCTCTATTTAATTACTATTTAATATTGATTAAATAGAAATTAATTAATTAACTCTAGTTATTATTTAAAATAAATAATAACTAATTGTACTTACTTATTATTTAATTATAATTAAATAATAAATAATTATTAACTTAGTTTTAACCTTCTTTAATTTAATGTTAATCAACCAATAATTAACTAAGTAATTAACCTTACTTATTATTTAATTAAGGAAATTAAATAATAGTTTACTAATCTTAATCCTCTTTAATTATTATTTAATGTCAATTAAATAATAATTAATTATTTAATTAATTTTAATTATTATTTAAGGTTAAATAATCATCAAATTATTCTTATTTATTATTTAAATTAAATAATAAATTATTACTCTAATAACTTAATTTCCATTAATCGTTATTTAATGCTAATTAAATAATAATTAATTACTTAATTATCCTTATTTATTATTTAATAATTTTTAAATAATAAATAATTAATTTATAAATTTTATCTCTCTTTAAGTATTATTTAATAGGCATTAAATAATAATTGCTAATTTATCATCTTTATTTATTAATAACATTTAAAATAATAAATTTATTTAACTTAACCATGATTAGCCAACTAGATTAATATTTAAAATATTTAAATATTAAACTTAATTAAAAATATCCTCCCCAATATTATTTTTGTTATAATTTTTAATTAATTTTTAAATATTTAAATTAATTAAAATTAACCCGAATGGCATTTTCGTAATTAAGTTGAAAAACCGGATCGATGGCAGTTTCGTAAATAATCAGAAAACTAATCGGAGGGCAGAATGGTAATTCTGCCAAGAAAAACACAGAGGGGCAGAATCGCAATTCCGCCGAAAAATTTCTTACCGCGCATTGCGCGCGTTTTAGTTTTTACGGGTCAAAACGACGCCGTTTTTGAAAGGCCGGAAATGGCTTCCACGCGTACGCGCGGAGTGAATTTTCTACGGACGCCAAACGACGTCGTTTGGCTCCGCGTCCTCGGTGAACAGTACCTGGCGCGCATTGCGCGAAAACCCTTATTATTTTTTTTCTTCTTCGCAGATTGTGAACAGTGTTCCGGCTATACACACTTTAATTAAAATTATACCTTCAAGAAATCTTTAACTCTTCAATAAAAATCCAAAAAAATTACCAATCACCTTATATTAATTTATAACATGAAAAAAATAATTTTTCATGATTTAATATCATTATTTTTTTATAAAAATTTTTACATCACATAAACTACCATAAATCATAACTTTTTGTATAAAACTCCATTTTGAGTGATTCAAACTTTGTTTTTCTCATGATTCAATGTTCTATAATATTAGAACATCAAACTTAAGTTTTATAAAAATATTTTTGGACATAAATTCCAAAACTTGTTTACACACTATTAAATACATATTTTAGCATATAAAATATACCAAAATACAAACCAAGCATATTAAACTCAAGCATGACATAAATATTACCACTACACATTAATAACCATATTAACATATTTATACTAACATGATGATTTATTTACTTTAAAAATAAAACTTCATTTAAAATAACCATTACCTTGATTTAATGGCTATTCTTCTTTTTCTCCCAAAATATGTTGTGAATCTTGAAGACATAAACTAGCTTAGCACTCCTTCTCCTTCTCTTGCTCTCTCTCAAAATATTTTGCTCTCAAACTCTCTCTTTTGATTTTTGGAGCAAAATGAAATAACATCTATCAACTTTTCAAGTATACTTGAAAAATTAATAGATACACAATATATCTAATAATTTTAGCCCATCATGCACCTATTGGATACTTACACAAGTTAACCACATTAGGTGAAAAGAAGCATGGTGCATGTACTACAAAAAGAAAACAAGCAACCCTTTTATTAATTAAATGGAAAATCAAATAATAATAATAATAATAATAATAACAATACACTCTCTCTCCTCCTTCTTGTATGCTTCGGCTGATCTCCTTTCTTTTGTCCCAAATTCAAAGTCACAATTCACTTTTTAAACAATTAATAGTTAATTTAAGTATTTTCCAAGTGGGCCAATCATTGGGCTTTAATTTAAAATACCAATTGGGCTTCTATTAAATTGTTTGGGCTACTAAATTGTTAAATTTTATTATTCCCCACTTGGGCTACTAATTGACCCATGTTGGGCTAATTTAATAATTTACACATTAATTATTCAATCCATGGTTAAATAAATAATTAGATTGACTAAATAATTAAATATTCTAACCCATAAGTATTAAATTACTAAATAGACTAATAAATATTATTATTAATATTTCACATTATTTACATTAATTAATAATCATATTAATTAATTTATTATAGTTAATTAACTCATTATATTCAATTTAATTGAATATTTAATTAATAGGAAACTTATCAATTATTTTGATATTAAAACTTTAGGGTTTGTTCACTAATTTAATAACATATTAGTGACCTCCTTTAATTAATTTTAGTAATTAATTACATAATTATTTAATCACATAAAAAGATTTAAATAATCTCGTAAAAATAACTCGTTGGAAATTAAATTAATAATTTAATTAATAAAGATGTGGAAATTCTAGGACATTACAAAATGAATCTAGTTAATTAGTTATTATTTATTATTAAATAATAACTAAAGATATTTGATTATTTTTAATATAATATAATTATTTATTATTTGATTAATTTTAAATAATAAATAAATCTAGTAAGTTATTATTTATTATTAAATAATAACTAAAGGTAGTTAATTACTTTCTACTTAATTAAGGATAAATAGTAATTAAATGAAATTAGATTTAATGAAATAAAGAAAATGTCTTTTAAGTCTTTTGTTTAAACAATTATAATAAATTGTTTAATAGTTTAATAAATGTTTAACACTTGAGAAAATTATTTTCTAACTGATTAAATTATTAACCTAATATGATTGAGGGTCTATAAGGTTAATAATATTGTTTTGACTAATGTATATCATGTGTTAGTACTTATGTGGTAGATAAGTTCATTAGTAAGCATATAGTTGTGCAAATACGCCGTACTAATTATTAGACCAACTTTATTAATGTTAGGTCTTTCAAAGCCAGTTAGTTAAAGCTAGACAATTATTGTAGCTGAGTAGACAGGCAAGTTTCCTAAACCCTACTCAATTTATATTCGAGCAGGATATATTATTTTATTGTTCAAGTTCCTAACTCAAACTCAAGTTGTTACGTTTCAAGCATGCTATGGTTTAATTCTGTATAATTATTCCACCTCTTTAAATTGTTGATTCGCACATAGTGCTTGTTGCATGTGTTCATCAGGTATGAAAGGCTGATCACCTTCATTACCATAAGGTTCAGTTAAATTTGTTCATGGTCATTATTGACAGTCAACATTAATTAATTTAGTCATTCAATTATTGAAATTATGACTCGTACTCTTTCACAATTATTATATTGTTGAAAATTCAAAAGCTGTGTTTTGGTTTGAGTAGTTAACCTTAACACTTATTAAAAATTAGAAGTCAATTTAGGACAAAAACCTAAATTGGGAAAAAGTTAAAACTTAAACCCTAAACCCTAGAGTCTAAACCCTAGAAAATAACCTAGGCTCTTGAGAGAAACGTGTAGGTCAAATTGACATTTCGTTTCAAGATTCAACATTCCCACGATTTGAAAACACGTAACAGTCAATAAAATTTTTTCTCGAAAAACATGTAAAAGCACTATTCACGAGATGACGTTTTTCATTCGTTTGATTGTTTCTTTCATCTGTAGTACTTCTTACATTTCACAACATAGTGATAATATGAGGTTTAGATGTCAGGGAATCAATAAAAATTTTAGGGGAGAAAGAAGAAAATGTCACGATTTACGAGAAAACGTTTGTCATCTTTTTGAACGTTCTTTTTGACATTTTGACTTTTTACATTTCACGATATAGTATTTATACGGGGAATATATACCAGGGAGCCACTGATATTTTTACAAAAATAAAACGTAAAACGCTCTTCAAACGGAAACCTTTTTCATTTTTGAACGTTCCGCTGAAGGATATAATGTTTGTATGCAACAGCGATGCGTTATTAGCAATAAAAAAATTTCTCGAAAAACGCGTCAGGAATAAGACGAAATAGGGAAAAAATGAAAAATAGTTTTTTCGAGTTTTTGGCCGTCTAACCATTTTTTGAGAAATGGTCGTCAAAAAAACTATTCACCGAAAAAACGTGCCAAGTCTTTTGGACTTTTCACTTTACAAAATAGTGTTCATTCGGAACAAAACTCAGTAAAATCAAAATTTTAAATCAGTAGAAGTTAACCATTTAGTTGGAATCAGATTGTTATATAATTAATTGCTAATTCGTCCGTATTATTTTCATCAAACGGAACATGAGATAGGTTAACATTAAATTTGAATAATCAAATTTATCAGATTAATACCTAATTATATTATTCAAACATAAGTTGTGTCTAGAATGAAAGAAATTTATCAATCCTGTTGCCCGGTAGGTATATTTGAGAAAAATACACGGAAGATTGTCCGAGATTAATTCAAGAAAAACTTTGAGGGTTAGACGAGACATTATATTAATACTGTATGATGTATTTTATTAATAAAATATGTATAAGTAATTAAAAATTATATTACTAATGCGAAATATTTTAAATTAATTGCACGCGATTTATCCGATATACCGAAATCGGAAAAAATAATGACAACACAGCTCGGGAAGCTTCTAGAAGATAGTGGACGGTTTTGTCTTGGAAAATATCTAGATATTATTTTAGTTTTATTAATTAAATAATGTGAGAAAAGACTAAAATGCCCTTGACTTTTAAACTAATAACCAAACTACCCCAACCCTTGGTTTTCCTATAAATAGAGAGCTAACCTCATTCATTTCTTCAATAATTTTTATATAATCAAGAGATTGCAAAGAAATATTTAAAGCTTGCAATAATAAAATATACAATTCTTAATCGTTATTATGCTTAAAGTTTTATTTTATCGATGAGGCTCAAGAACATAAGTCGTAGCCATGTACGATTTTTCGTTCTCCGTGTTCCTTATGACTTGAGCAAGTCGTTGTAATGTCGAATTTTATTTCATAGTTTAAAGCTCAAGAACGTACGTCGTAGCCATGTACGGTTTATCCGTTCTCCGTGTTCTTCGTATGTTTTGGAGCATTATTATAAATTGTTATAATCAAGTAAACAAGTCATTATAATGACCAAATTTTGTTAATTATAAAGTGTTATAATCACATATGTAAGCAATTATAATACTCAAATTATTTCAAGTATGAAATCCAAAAGCTCAAGAACATAAGTCGTTACCATGTACGATTTTTTGTTCTTCGTGTTCTTCGTATGTTCTTGAGCAAAAGTCATAATTTTGTACATAAGTTGGTTTATGATTTTGTAATTTAGTGTTATGGGATGATGAAACATGATGGCCTTGCTAAATAATGCTTGTGGCATCAAGTTTTAGTAGTCAAAACGAAGAACGATGAAACTTTGTTCTTCGTGTTCTTGAGAAAAAAATCATAAATCGTACATAAGTAGGTTTATGATTTTTTTTTTTTTTTTTTATGTTATGAAGTGTTATGGAGTGTTAGAACATGTTATCTTAGCAAATTAATGCTTGAGGTATCATGTTTTACCATTCAGATCAAAGAAAGATAAGTCTAATATAGTCGCAGAATGTTATCTGAAATTTTAAAATCTGAATCTGCCTTAGCAACCTAAAGGAAAGTTGTAGATCACGAAATTTTAAGCAATTTGGACTCAAGAATAACTTCAAAATATTTCCGTATGACAAAGTTATGACTGTCGCAATAAAAGAGGTCGAAGCGGAAATTTTTTAAGGAACCTTCGGATTCAAGCACTGAAAAATAAGATTTTGAGTTCGCCACTTAACGAAATGATTTCACCAATGAAAATAGTCTAGTTAAGTTATTCTAAGACTTATTCAAAAGGAAAATTTGATAAACTAACGTTCAGGGTCGCGTAACCCTTTTTGTAGGCGTTTAACGATTTCCCAGGAAACCCTAAAATAGTTTCAAGGCAAGTTCTAAACTCTTGTGTGTTATTTGTTATGTAATAGATGTTATGTGAAGTCTTTAACTGATGGTTGCAAGCCTTTTAAAACATGATTTATATACTTTGTCTGTCAATATGATATAAGTTGTTGGAATGTGAGTTATATGTGATATTAAATGGAGAATTATGTTCAGTCAAGGCATGTTAAAGTTTATATGAAAGCATAAACTGCGTATGTGCTGTATGTTAGACTTGTTGAGCCATCGTGCTCACTCTTGCGAATAAAACCTTATTTATAGATTAAAGATGAACGTTAAGAAGATCATGAACGTAAAGATAAAGCGTAGATTAGGTTGTCATGTTTATTACTTGTATTTGTATAAGTCATAATGACTGTTGTAATACGAACAAACAAATATGTAATCGAATATTGAATGAATAATATAAATTATTATCATCAGAATGTTGTTATGTCTTTATTTTGATATAACATAGAATTGTTAAGACTTAATATAGTATTGATAATGATTTACTTATCTGGATGAGGATCGGTAAATAACTTGTGAGTGCTATATATCTGAGACAGGACTAAGAAATGTTGACTGGTCAAATCCATCGTTAAGGTTCCTCGGACCCAGGTAGAACTCGTTATTACTATTTTGAATACCATATAAGTAGGATTATTGATGTGAAGAGATATCACTATAAACAAATGTGTTTCAAATGAGGGTTTTAACTAGTTAGGTAATGTTCTGTACGGAAAGAGAATTTTGCATTGGAAAAAGATACAACCATTTGTCACGGATAAAGATGCAAACATTTATCACGGGTGAAGATACAAACATTCACCGCGGGATTCTCTGTTCCGAAGAGCCGTCCTAATGATTTAATGCCGTGGATGTTAGAACATGTAAAGTTATAGAATATTTAAATCTTAAGGTTAAAATTAGACCGTTATATATGGTTTTATCCATTTATACGGATGAAATACAAGTTGATACTTGTATACTTATGAGAGTGAGATCAAGTTAAGATCCATGGACAAAGTTAAGAGAAATTTTTAATGTATAGTCTAAAATAAGACTGATTCAACTAATATGATTATGAGATTATTGGTTAAGTCGATAGATGTACGAAATTAACGTACAAGGTCCACCGTAGGTAAAAGTGCGGGGATTTTGGGGGCGTTACAAAATATAGCCTTAACATTGAACCTAACTCCTTAATTTTATTTATAAGACTAAGGAGTAGGAACATTAAAATCCAGAATTATTGGGCTCCTAATCAAAGTTCTTTGGACTTAAGGCTCAAATATGATCGATGGCTCCTCTTAAATTATGAGTGCTCAAAAATAGCGATCTTACGATCAAAGCTTGAGTTAGGTCAATCCCAATCCAAAAAGGATAAATAATGGGAGAATCTAAACTATCCGAGGAGAATAATTTGCACTTAAAGCTATTTGGGAATCAAGAATTTGGGTCACCATTTATATTATATATCCCAACGAGGTGCTCTTCGGTCATTGGATTGCCTTGCATAGCCTCACATGATAAGTTCTTTTAAAACTATTAGATCAAAAGATGAGGAGTCGTGCAGAAAAGAGCAACATAGGCAAAATGTATAAAGGTCTCAATTAACATTATTTCAACCGAGCCTTTTGTATTTTGAGCTTTTTGATCATCAAGTAAGTTTTTCGTATGCTCGGAGATGACAGTCGTAATTAAGAACATGTTCACCCAAAGATAATAGTTTATCTGATTGTTGGATGTTAACATTATATGTACAAATAATTATGACATGAATAAAATAAAAGTTGACCTAAAAGTTTTTCAAATTTAAAAAATGATCATTGTAATGCCCCCAAAATCCCCGCACTTTAAGTGAAGGGGACCTTGTGCGTTAATTTCGTACATCTATCGACTTAACCAATGATCCCATAATCATATTGGTTGAATTAGTCTTATTTAGACTATACATTAAAATTTCTCTTAACTTTGTCCATGGATCTTAACTTGATCTCACTCTCATAAGTATACAAGTATCAACTTGTATTTCATCCGTATAAATGGATAACACCATATATAATGGTCTAATTTTAACCTTAAGATTTAAATATTCTATAACTTTACATGTTCCAACATCCACGGTATTAAATCATTAGGACGGCTCTTGGGAACAGAGAATCTCGCGGTGAATGTTTGTATCTTCACCCGTGATAAATGTTTGCATCTTTATCCGTGACAAATGGTTGTATCTTTGTCCGGTGCAAAATTCTCTTTCCGTACAGAACATTACCCAACTAGTTAAAACCGTCATTCGAAACATATTTGTTTATAGTGATATCTCTTCATATCAATAATCCTACTTATATGGTATTCAGAATAGTAATAACGAGTTATACCTGGGTCCGAGGAACCTTAACGATGGATTTAACCAGTCAACATCGCTTAGTGCTGTCTCGGATGTACAACACTCACAAGTTATTTATCGATCCTCATCCAGATAAATAGATCATTATCAATACTATGTTAAGTCTTAACAGTTCTAGGTTATATCAAAATAAAGACATAACAACATTCTGATGATAATAATTTATATCATTCATTCAATATTCGGTTACATGTTTGTTTGTTCGTATTACAACAGTCGTTATGACTTATACAAATACAAGTAATAAACATGAAAACCTAATCTACGCTTCATCTTTACGTTCATGATCTTCTTAACGTTTATCTTTAATCTGCAAATAAGGTTTTATTCGCAAGAATGAGCACGACGGCTCAGCAAGTCTAACATACATCACATACGCAGTTTATGCTTTCATATAAACTTTAACATGCATTGACTGAACATAATTCTCCATTTAATATCACATATAACTCACGTTCCAACAGTTTATATCACATTGACACACAAAGTGTATAAATCATGTTCATAACTCGTAAACATATCATATAACAGTTAGAAGGCTTTTAAACATTAGTTAAAGACTTCACATATCATCTATTACATAATAACATGACATTCACATCTCATTTATCATTTTAACAATACTACACAAGTAGCACATAACAAGAGTTTGAAGACTTGCCTTGAAACCATGTTAGGGTTTCCCGGGAAATCGTTAAACGCCTACAAAAAGGGTTACGCGACCCCGAACGTTAATTTATCAAAATTTTCTTTTGAATAAGTCTTAGAATAACTTAACTAGACTATTTCCATAGGTGGAATTATTTGGAAAATTGTCCAACTCAAAAACTCATTTTTAAGTCACTTTTAAAAAAATAGGCAGCATGTATAGCTGCTAGACCCCGACTCGATCAAACAGCCACAACTTCTTCTTTTTAAAACATTTTTGAGTCGTTAAAAATTTCACGTGTTCATAACTTCCATATCTAAAACTTTCATTCAGACCAAAGTTCGAGATTCCTTACTGATTTACACATATTTCGCCAATAATGGGACTGATCTAAAACTGATTCATATTTCTGACCTCTTTTACAGTGACAGCCATAACTTTGTCATACGAAAATATTTTTGAGTGATTCTTGAGTCTAAATTGCTTAGAATTTCATGATATACAACTTTCATTTAGGTTACTAAGGCATATTCAGACTTTAAAATTTCGGAAATTTGTAAAAATATTCTGCGACTATATTAGACCTAACTTTCTTTGATCCGATTGGTAAAACATGATACCTCAAGCATTAATTTGCTAAGATAACATGTTATAACACTCTGTATCACTTCATAACATAAAAATAACAAAATCATAAACCTACTTATATAAGATTTCATGACTTTTTCTCAAGAACACGAAGAACAAATCGAAGAACACGAAGAACACGAAGAACAAAGTTTCATCGTCCTTCGTTTTGACTACTAAAACTTGATGCCACAAGCATTATTTAGCAAGGTCATCATGTTTCATCATCCCATAACACTAAATTACCAAATCATAAACCTACTTATGTAGAAATTATGACTTTTGCTCAAGAACACACGAAGAATGAAAAATCGTACATGGTAACAACTTATGTTCTTGAGCTTTTGGATTTCATACTTGAAATAATTTGAGCATTATAATTGCTTACATATGTGATTATAACACTTTATAATTGACACAATTTCGTCATTATAACGACTTATTTACATAATTATAACAATTGATAATAATGTTCCAGAACATACGAAGAACACGGAGAACGGATAAACCGTACATGGCTACGACGTATGTTCTTGAGCTTTAAACTATTAAATGAAATTTTACATAACAACGACTTGCTCAAGTCATAAGGAACACAGAGAACGAAAAATCGTACATGGCTACGACTTATGTTCTTGAGCCTCATCGATAAAATAAAACTTTAAGCATAATAACGATTAAGAATCGTACCTTTTATTATTGCAAGCTTTAACTATTTCTTTGCAATCTCTTGATTATATAAAAATTATTGAAGAAATGAATGAGGTTAGCTCTCTATTTATAGGAAAACCAAGGGTCGGGGTAGTTTGGTCATTAGTTTAAAAGCCAAGGGCATTTTAGTCATTTCGCACATTATTTAATTAATAAAACTAGAATAATATCTAGATATTTTCCAAACTAGCTTCTAGAAGCTTCCCAAGCTGTTTTGTCATTATTTCTTCCGATTTCGGTATATCGGATAAATCGCGTGCGATTAATTTAAAATATTTCGCATTAGTAATATAAGTTTCAATTACTTATACATATTTTATTCATAAAATACATCATGCAGTATTAATATGATGTCTCGTCTGACCCTCAAAGTTTTTCTTGAATTAATCTCGGATAATCTTCCGTATATTTTTCTCAAATATACCTACCGGACGACGCGATTGAAAAATTTCTTTCATTCTAGATACTAATTATGATTGAATAATATAATTAGGTATTAATCTCATAAATTTGATTATTCAAATTTAATGTTAACCTGTCTCATGTTCCGTTTGGTGAAAACAATACGGATGAATTACCAGTTTAGTTATATAACAGTCTGATTTCAACTAAATGGTTAACTTATACTGATATAAAATTTTGATTTTACTGAGTTTTGTTCTGAATAAATACTATTTTGTAAAGTGAAAAGTCCAAAAGACTTGGCACATTTTTCGGTGAATAGTATTTGTGACGACCATTTCTCAGAAAATGGTTAGAAGACCAAAAAGTCAAAAATAATATTTATTTTTGTCTTTTCTCTATTTCGTCTTATTCCCGACACACTTTTCGAGAAAAATATTTTATTACTTATTACACACCGATGTTGCATACAAACACTGTATCCATCAATGGTTTGATCAAAAACGAAAAGCGTTTTCGTTTGAAGAGCATTTTACGTTTTATTTTGGGAAACTATCAGTGGCTCCCTGGTATCTATTCCCCGTATAAATGCTAGATCGTGAAATAAAAAAAGTCCAAACGTCGAAAAGAACGTTCAAAAAGACGATAAACGTTTTCTCGTAAATTGTGTCTTTTTCGTCTTTTTCCCCAGAAAAATTTTATTGGTTCCCTGACATCTAAACCTCATATTATCACTATGTTGTGAAATGTAAGAAGTCCTACAGATGAAACAAACAGTCAAACAAATGAAAAATGTCACCTCGTGAATAGTGATTTTACACGTTTTTCGAGAAAAACTTTTATTGACTGTTACGTGTTTTTAAATCGTGGGAAGGTTGAATTTTGAAATAGAATGTCAATTTGACCTTTACATTTTGCTCGAGGGCCTAGGTTATTGTCTAGGGCTTAGACCCTAGGGTTAGGGTTTAGGTTTTAACTCTTTTTCCAATTTAGGTTTTTGCCCTAAATTGACTTTTGATTTTTAATAAGTGTTAAGGTTAACTACTCAAACCAAAACACAAAATCCTACACATAGATAATTCATACAGCACATTTAAAAGCTCAATTCAAGCTTTACTAATCAAATAACATACAGTTTAGGTTAAAGAGTTTAACCTCTATGTTATATACGATCGTAGTTTCGAGTCGTATATATTCTTTAAAATAGCTCAAGGTATGCTTGAGCAATCGATCTTAGGTTTTGAATTGACAACCTTTGCTTAAATCTTGTTAGATCACTTTGAAAAATATTTGGGATATTACATTCAACCCAACTTACAGGAATTTCGTCCTCGAAATTAACTTTACAATTACTTTAGTCATTTAATATCATATTTATAAGTGCTATAACTATTCAGGATATTACAATCATAAATTGAGAAAATGAATTTTGTGCCATCATGAATAATATAGGACATAGTACACAATATATTACTCATAATTAAGCGATGATTTAATATATTATTGAACAACTTATTAAGTGCAACTTTAGTGTCATCTTTATCCTCAATGTTGATTCTTTCAAAAAACAAATCAATAGATGGTATTATACGGTCAGTATATGTATTTGGGTTAAAGGTTAAAGTTGAGGGTATATATGTATAGGTGTTGGAGGTAGAAGGTATATTTGTATTTACAGGTTGAGGTGCATTAGGTTCAGGGTTAGGATACTCTATAATCGAAAAGCTAAGAGACTCTACGATCAGAAAGTGAATAGGAGAGGCTGTTTTATACTTATGGAGGTATTATGTACAGGGTTAGGGGTTTTTGTGTATACTGCATCGATTGTAGAGTTTTGACACTCTATGACTGTGGGGTTAAGAGTGTATGTATTTGGTTAGGAGGGGAGTATACCCTTAGCTAAAATGGAATGGTCGATGTAGACAAACCTCTGAAAAGTACTAGTGGAAAGATCAGCTTCACTTCCATAATAATATTATAATCTACAACAAGAATTTTCATTCAATTCAACTGAGTCAAAAGTAAAAATATTAATATAATTTAAAATGAAGCAATTATAAGATTATCTTACTTGATATTAATTTATTGCCATTATTAAAGAAGATTAGTATAACTTAAATAGTATTGTTTGAGAAGAATTTTACATAAATTGTCTTACAAAACTTGAATTTGTTACATATAAGTGTAATTTTATTCAACCATAAGTAAACTCCTATTACAACTTAGATAATATACTTTTAGAAAGAAGGTATTTTCTTATGACTATTTATCTAATAAATTTAATAGTATATTTATAAAAAAAATAATTAAATATTTATAATATCATAACTTGTAATAAGACCCGTGTTTTGCGAGAGTGAAGACGCTAGTTTTAGCTTATTTGACATTAAATAAAGTTTAAGCGCATATACCATTAAGAATGCTAAGGTTGCCAAGGTTGATGTCTTTATTTGATAGGTGGTTGTTTCTTGCGAAATATATATTTTTTGTTTTAAATTACAAGATTATTATTGATTTTGAAAACTTAATATAAAATTAATAAGATTTATTATATTATTATGAAATAATAAATATTATAATTATAATTATAATTATTATTATTATTAAAATAAAAGTATAATTGTATTTCAAGCAGTATGATTTTAGAATGAAACTATTTTCTTACGACAAGCATCTGACCTAATATTAAATTATTACTATTATTTAAATATAATTACAAATATAATATATCGGCCAACTATATGATTGAAATTAATATTAAATAAAAAATAAAATATTATTTACTTTATCCAATAAAATATTTACAAAAAATATAATAAAAATATACCAACAACATATTTATAAATTATATCGTGCTTTGCATATGGTGCATTTTACACACACACACACACACACACACACACACACACACATATACACGCACACACTCAAACCTCCTATTTTTTTGCTCGACTTTTTATGTTTTCTATTTTAAGTCAACTTTTATTATTTATTAGTTCAAATTAAAAATTAAAATTAGCTTCGAAGTTTTATTATATGGAAACAAGAATTAGTAATATAGTTTTATAAGAAAATAATCAAAATAAGATAATCTTATCTAAAAGTATCGTGGTTTTATAAGAAAACATGAATCCGTAATATAATTTTATATAAAAATAATCAAAATAAGATTAGCTTACCTAATATTAATATAAATTAGTTTCTTTTATTCAAATACACAAAAAAAAAAAAAAGTTTAAGTAAATTTATATTACTAATTAGATAATATAGTTTAAGAAGAGAATAAAATTATCATAAAAATCATCTACCTAACTTAAATTTGTTACTATTATTAAAATGTAAGTATAGTTATAGTTTAGAGTATAAGTAATGTTAGGATGAATATTTCGCTAAGCCTGATCCGGTAGTTCATATTGGGCTAGGCCCAATGGACCTTCAATTTGACAGTCTTTTATGAGGACTCCTTAGTTCGATAGGCTTGGGTCGGCTTCCTAAACCCATTCAGATAATGTCTACTTACTACATTTAATCCTAATTAGAGTATGAGTCATGCATCCTAAATGGTTTAGGATAGTTACTTTCCTATTCATCTACTGCTTCTCCGAGGGACATTCATATTAGGACTGGTAAGAGTCAAGTAAGTGCTATAAATACCCGGTCAATAATGGAGGTAAGGGTGACGCTATTCTACTCTACTAAATACTGAAGCCTCCATTGTTGACCTATCTTGAAACTTTCATTAATACTCACACCGGATGAGTTTACTTACGGCCCACGCCATTAGGAATTTTGTGCAGGTATTCTTCCCGGATGGCCAGCAGGACAGCCGGACAGAATCAGGCATCAACATTGGCGCTAGAAGGAGGGCCATTTAGTATCAAGTATTTCTTCCATAAAAAATAATGGACATGGAAACTTCACAATCGCAGCGGCGTCAAAGTAACTCACGACGACCACCCCCCTCTCAGTCTCGTCGGGAGACGATAACAGACAAAGAACGTCGCCTCCAGGCGATCATCAATAAGAAGAAAGCTTTAGACATCCAGCAGAAAGAGCTTAATAAACAATATCAGGAACTAAACGAGGCTGGAAACGATCTTTTGAGCCAGAGAGGCTCAACCTCCCGTTCAGGCTGTCATGATCGTCGAGACGATAAACACCTGGAATGGTGCGGGGGTGCTGAACGAGATTAAGACAGGGAGATAGTCTGATCCAAGTCAATCTGGATGGCGGACTTATAGAAGCGAGCCAGATCACCTTCAAAGAAAGATCGGGGAGACAGACGAAGCCATGAAAGCCATACTAGAGAATCCTCACCTAAAAAGGCTTCGGATAAGTATTATGGGCTTAAGCGGGCCCGGTCCTCTCCGTTCTCGAAAGATCTAAAAGAGGCCAAGACCGAAGCCCCAAAGTACCTACCCTGGAGATGTAAGACGGAACAACAGACCCCCATGATCACACCTACTCCTTTGAACATGTCATGCACTTCCATGGCCATGATGCGGTGGTGATGTGTCACCTATTTTTATCCACCCTGAAGAAGACTACTAGAGAGTGGGTTACCTCCCTTCCATCCGGGTCTATTAAATCATGGGAAGAATTGCAAGAAACAATTTCACACCGGCTTCGGGAGCAACAAAAGATGTGCCAGAATGATGACATCCCTCCTACAGGTGAAACAGAGGCAGAATGAAACTCTTCGACGGTACGTCAAAAGGTTCTGAGAGGCTATTTCTGAGATCAACGGGATCGACCCGAAGCAGGTAATCCAGTTTTTAACTATGGGATTGAATGTAGATAAGTCTAGCAGGTTGATCGAAGAGCTCATCTCAAGGGCACTAGAGACTTTATCTGAGACTTATGAAAAAGTTGACAAGTTCGTGGAGTTGGAAGAGGCTCTCGACAATCTTTGGGGTTTATTGAAAAACAGGTGATTTTCACCAGAGAGACCCCGGAGGCGATAGTGCCAAAAAGAAATCAAACGACAAAGACAAAAAAGGAAACGATCGAAGGGATTCTAACAGGGATTGGTAGTAGAAGAACGATCCCTCGAAGGATAGAAGAGGTAGCGATAAGGATTATACGCCCCTGAATACCAGTAAAAGCAATATCGTCAAGGCGATAAAAAATTATTCTTTCTACGAAAAGCCCGGGAAGATTCGAATCTTCGTAAGACAAAAGAATGGGAACATATACTGCACCTATCATGAAGCAAAGGGACATGATACCGAGGAATTTTACCAACTGAAAGACTTCTTAGAAAAATAGGTACGAAATGGCAATCTCGATTGTTATATTACCAATTCCTACCGATCATCGGCCTTTGATTGTATCGAGCCACCTTCACTAATCACAGAGGCAAGATGTGTGGTTGATATCATCTCCGAAGGATCAATCTCCGTGCTTTCCAACTGAAAGAGGAAGGCTTTCACCAGGGAAGTTCATCAAGTGTCCAGCAAACCACAAGACGTCAAGTCCGACCCCATCACCTTCTCTGATGACGATTACCCATCGGGAATGGTCACCCCTCACTAGGATGCCCTGGTTATTACAGCACAGGTAGGAACTATGGATATGAAGTGGATGCTTGTTGATAATGGAAGTTCAGTAGATGTACTTTACAACCGAGCATACAATCGCCTAGACTTTGGGGGAAGGAAACTGGAGATCTGCAATGAGTCCCCCTTATACAGGTTTGGGAATAACCTAGTCCATATAACAGGGATGATTGAATTGCTTGTGATCTTAGGGACTCCCCCGAAGCAAGCCTCTATTATAGTTCGTTTCTATATAGTTCAAGTGGAGGTAATTACAACGCCATTTTGGGAAAAACAACTCTGTCAGCATTAAAAACAATTACCTTTATCCCGCATTTGAAGATGAAATTTCCAACCAAAAATGGGATCGGGGAGTCAATCGGCGATCAGGACCTTTCTCGAAGATGTTACCTCCAGACCATTCAGGCATCCCTTACCAGTGATAATAGGCAGAAAACCACAATGAAGATCGAGCTTGAGCCCTTCACGGAGGGATGCACCGAGCCAATTGCAACACCAGCCGAAGATATGGTAGAAGTCCCGCTGTTTCAAGAGAATGATGAGAAAACTGTATAGATTGGAACACGACTCCATGAAAATACCAGAACTCGGCTGGTCACCCTCTTACAAGAATATTCAGACATCTTATATGGGCTCCAACCGATATGCCAGACATTGATAAGACAATGGTCGTGCACCAGCTAAGTGTAAGCCCGAACTCGAAACCTATAAAGCAAAAGCGACAAAATATAGCCCCCGAAAGACAAAAGGTAATTGATGAAGAAATTAATAAACTTTTGACAGCTGACTTTATCTTTGAAATTACATATCCAGAATGGCTCGCCAACGAGGTGCTCGTTAAGAAGCACAACGGGAAGTGGAGGATGTGTGTGGACTATATAGATTTGAATAAGGCATGTCCCAAGGACTATTACCCTCTCCCGAGCATCGATCAGCTGATCGACTCTACCTCAGGACATACAATAATGAGCTTCTTGGATGTTTTTTCGGGATACAATCAAATTACTATGCTTGAAAGAGATATCTTGAAGACAAATTTCATCACTCACCGAGCCATCTATGCTTACAAAGTCATGTCCTTTGGCTTAATTAATGCGGGAGCCACTTACCAACGAATGATGAATAGAGTGTTCAATGACCAAATTGGGAGGAACATAGAAGTCTATGTTGATGACATGATCGTTCGTAGCATGAGGGAAGAAGACCACTTATCAGACCTGAAAGAATGCTTCGAGAATGTCAAATCCAACAACATGAGACTCAACCAAACTAAATGCACTTTTGGCCTCAGGTCAGGCTAATTTTTGGGATATATGGTTAGCCGAAGAGGGATAGAGGAAAATCCTGAGAAGATATCGGCTATCCTTGAAATGCAGCCACCGAAAAAACTTTAAAGAAACTCAACAGTTAACAGGGAGGTTGGTAGCTTTTTAACGGTTTGTGGCACGCTTGGTCGAGAAGTGTCTCCTTTTCTTCGGCACTCTGAATGGAGCTCAGAATCAGAAGACATTTCTATGGACCGAAGAGTGCCAAGAGGATTTTAGCCAAATTAAAAAGTATATCTCTTCTCCTTCGATACTAAGCAAAGCCCTTCTAGAAGAAGATTTACAGCTATACTTGTCTGTCACCTGTTTGGCAATTGGGTCAGCTCTGATAAGGGAAGATTCGGAAGGGAAAAAGCTTTCTATTACGTAAGCCATGCTTTTCAGGATGCTGAAACCAGATATCAAAATCTAGAGAAGTTAGCTTACGCATTAGTCATTTCTAGTCGGAAACTCCACATTATTTCCAGGGACAGACTATACTCGTCCTTACTGATCAGCCTCTTCAAAAAGTTCTCTACAGACCGGAATCATTGGGAAGATTGGCAACTTGGGCTATATAGTTGAACCAATTCAACATAGAAATCCGTCTTCAGATGGCTATTAAAGCTCAAGCCCTCATCGACTTCATCATTTAATGTTCCTTTCTCGATGAATCATAAAAGGAAACAGATGGTAATAGCACTATAGGGGTTCCCGAGGAATCAATATGGACATTATTTGTGGACGAATCGGCTACTGGGACGAGGAGCGGGGTTGGCGTAATCCTCACTTCTACGGAAGGTTTTTAAGTACAACAATCAATACGGTTCGGATTCATCGCCACCAATAACATTGCAGAATATGAAGCATTAGTGTCTTAAAATTGGCCCAAAGTCTGGAGGTGAAAAACTTGGTAATCTATAGTGACTCACAACTGGTGGTAAAACAAGTCTTAGGGGAGTATGAAGCAAAAAAGGTTCACTTGCAGGCCTATCTTCAACTAGTTCGGTCACTGCTAACATATTTTTTGAAGCATCAAATTATAGGCGTAATTAGATCGAAAAATACAATGGTCAATGCCCTTTCCAAATTGGCGACCACCGATCAAGGGGAGTTAGAATGACCTATTTATTTAGAAGATTTTCAGCATCCGAGCACCTTGGTTTAGACAGTAATGGATATTGAACAGGGGGATTCTTGGATGACTCCAATCTTTAAATTCCTTCTAACAGGGGAACTACCCGATGACAAATCTTTGGCCCGAAGAATAAGATATAAATCTTCCAAATACTGCGTAATAAACGATCAATTATACCGAAGATCTTATTCTTTCCCATTACTTCGGTGTCTCAACCCAAGAGAATCTGACTATGCACTTCGGGAAGTACACGAAGGTATCTGCAGAGACCATGTGGGAGCAAAAATACTAGCCCATAAAATCCTAAGACAATGATATTTTTGGTCGACCATGCTTTAGGATGCTAAGGACTTTGTTAAAAAATGTCATAAGTGTGAATTGTTTGCATTTGTCCTACGTCAACCTCTCGAAGATCTTGCTCCCATCCTGTATCTAGTACCCCTTTGCTGTCTGGGGAATAGATATCCTAGGTCCTCTTCCAATCGAAAAGGGACAAGTGAAATTTGTAATTGTAGCCATCAACTACTTCACCAAGTGGGTTGAAGCCAAGCCCCTTGCCAGAATCACCGTGCACACATGTCTTCAGTTCTTCAGAGAGCAGGTGGTTTGCCTATTCGGCATACCGATGATCCTGGTATCTGATAATGGGCTTCAATTCATCGGTAGGGTATTCGAAGGCTTTTTAACCGAACTTAACATCTAACGTCAATGGACTTCAGTGGCCCATCCTCAAGCAAATGGTCAGGTGGAAGTTACTAATAGAATGCTCCTTCACGACATCAAAAGAAGACTTGAAGACGCAAAAGGAGCTTGGCCAGAAGGGCTTTTGCATGTCCTTTAGGCTTACCAAACAACTCCACGAACTACTATTGGGGAGACACCCTTTAAATTGACTTATGGTGTTGAAGCCCTAATACTTATTGAGATTGGGATACTATCATCCCGAGTCCAAACCTTCGACGAAACTCTCAATAGCAAAGGTCTTCAGTAGAATCTCGACTTATTGGAAGATGAGCGTGATTCTGTAGTCCTTCCGCTAGCTACCTATTAGCAATGGACTGCTCGACATTTCAATACGAATGTCAAAAACATTTCGTTTAACGTCAGTGACCTGGTCCTTCGGCCGACCGATGTGTCCACACCTCAAGACAATGGTAAATTGATGCCTATATGGGAAGGTCCATATTTACTGATCGAAGTCTTGAAGGCTGGAACGTACAAGCTTCAGTGCATGGATGGAAAAGCTGTTCCCAATACTTGGCATGTTGTTCGGCTTTGTAGGTATTATCAGTAGTTCCGGTCATATACTTTGCCCAATTTTGAGGCTATATTTTAAGTCGATAGGAATCGTACTTAGTTTCATTTTGAGGCTATATGATAGCCGAAAGTGTTATCTTTTTAATATTAATGAGAATCTTTTATATCTTCTTTTTGTATTACTGTTTTGATACAAACACTTTAAATTCATCTCTTAGCCTCATCGGATATACATCTGAACAGGCTAGAGGGGGGCAAAGTAGTATAAGTAAATAGTTGTACATACAGATGATAAAATTGAACTCATGAGAAAAGATCATAAGATATAATCAGTCAATTGTAATAAAATCATGCATAAAAATCAATCTTCGAAGATTACAAAGTAAAAAAGAAAATATAACAAGTCTTTTGGTACAAATCAATCTTTGGGAAACATAATTCTGAGCTGATCGGGATCATGACCCTTCCCCCTAGTAAGTTCTCGAGCATATTCAAACTCATCGCTGAACTCATTCAGCACAGAAGCATAAATGTTTGTTTGGAAGTCGTCCGAGTCTTTATACTCATCTATCACCTTTCGCTTGAGTTCGGGAGTTAGGACACTCAGGGAGGCGGAGGCTATCGGTCCTTTCAACTAATCGGCCTCCTTAGCAGCCTAACCTTCGACGATCAGCTCGATGTTGTCTTTGAGATTTTTCATCTATTTAGTTTGAAGTTTGATAAGGTTTTTTGATTGGTCGAGGTGTTCCTTTTGAGTTCAAATGTGGGACTTAAGCTCTTGTAGATTTTTCTCAAGGAAGACTTTCTTGAGTTCCTTAGCATCGGCTAGCTCGAGGGCCTGCTTCCTCCTCTTTTCAGAGTCATGCAATTGGGCCTGAAGATGGGTGATCTCCTTATCTTTCTCAACCCTCACCTTATGCATCTCTTCATAGTCACTCTTCATGACGTGGAAGGCGTCGTGTTGATTCTTCAATTGTTCCTGGATCTTCTGATGATTCTGTACGACTTCGATGCTCTCTCGCTCTAGTGCTTTCTATTCATTGGACACCTTCAGGAGAATCGCATTTCCTTAAGAGAGAATGGTTAGTCCATCAATAAATCAGAACTCTAGCCAATCAGGAGCAGTAAAAATCACAAGAAGATCCTTACCTTTGCGTTGAAAGAGAACAACATCTCCATCAATGTCTTCAGGTTGGCGTCTTCATAACCAGTTACAACAAATAGGATCATTGAGGAACCCAGTGCGTCCATGCTTGGCCCCTCCTCGGTCCTCGCCTCTTCGATCACTATCGGAGGGTTGATGGGTCCTTTTAGCTTTGGCCTTAAGGGTTCCTGTTCTTCAGTGATTTCTTTCTCCATGATTCAAGGAGGAGGGACTATCGATTCTTCCGGCTGTCCGATGACGTCCAGCCCGATAGAAGGTTTATTCGGGGTTCCATGAGGAGGTGAAGCTTGTTTGGCTCCTACCTCTAGCGAGAATTTCAGTACCAACCTCCTCCTCTTTATCTTGGGGTTACTTGACCTAAGATCTTTGGTAGTAGACGCTTCTTCTCTTGTGGGCTTGATAATATCATCCACTTGAGAATACCTCGTTGCTACCTCAGCAATAACTACAGCCTCAGTCGGATCCTTGGGTTTTGTAGCCCTTAAGTTGCGGCTCGCTTTCAGTTTCTCAGCGACGCTTAATTTAACCCTCGGGAGCCCAGCTGCCTCGAGTATGGCTTCATTGTCGGGGTGCTTTCATTGATCGGCCATTACAATACAATCAGAACAAATAAGTAAGTATCTTAATAAATTCAGGATAAAGAAGCGAGCATGGCAGAGGACTTACGACTGAAGGAATATAACCAGTCTTGGTCATTAAGGAGGTCCCATTTCTACTTCACAGACGTTCTCTTGGAATATAAAACCTTGAACACTTCCAACCTTGCTTGAGAGATCCTCTTCGAATTCAACTGGTCTTTGTTCGGGTCTACCTAAGGTCTGACCATCTCAGTGTCTGGCCCCTTAATGAAGAATCAGCCCCTGTGCCACCCTTTATTACTCGATGGGGTCTCCATCAGCGTTTCCCTTCCGGGGTTCTGTATTACTTGGAAGAAACCATTTTCCTTATTATTGGTAATGGAAAAGAATTGAAAGATATGGCTGGGGGGGTCGACTCAGAGGCATAAAAGGCGATAAAACTGTTTAGGTGGATGAAAGAATTAGGGGATAATTGATTCAAGCTAAGCCCCGTCGTATGTAATAACTCAAGAACAAATGGGCGAAGTGGGAATCAGACTCCGCAGATTAGCATCTATCGATGGATGGGGATCCATCCACCCTCGGGCGGATAGTACATTCTTTCACCAGCCCCGGGCCTTTTGATCTCGTACGACTTCGGAATATAAAATTCTACTGGGGCTAGGTCGAAGTGATGGTTTTGAATGGAAGAGGGAGTGTTCACTACTCTGTATTGGAGGGTGAAGTAATTACTCCTATTGTATTCTTCTACATCCCTCATCCGCTCGATAACTATGGGCTTCCACGGTTGACCCTCTGGGATCCTCGGTTTAACGACGATGACCTCATCTTCAACCCGAGAAGGTGAAGCGTGTGCTCTTTTGTTTTGTGAGCTTTTCACCATTATTAAGTGTTGAATATAAAAGGACGAGGGACTTACTTGTTGATAGGATGGGGATCGATTGAAACTTTGATTAGAAGAAATCAAGTCTGGAGCATAGCAGTCGTGATCAGGGAATGAAAGTCTCTCTCTCTCTTGGACGTCTTTTCTTCCAAAGCAACTGCTTCCAATAAAAATGGCGATTCAATGACCTTTCTTATGTTATTCAACATCTAACGGTCTAGATATGATTGATCTAACGGTTGGGGCGTGTTTGCAGTATTTATGGCAGTGTAATAAATGCCATTGGCCCACGTGCTTATGGCCAGCTGTCTAAAAGTGTGTTTGAAATTCAAAAGGGTTGTTTGAATGACTTTCCCTTCGGTCTGATGCCTCCGGGCTCCTGAAGGAGCTTTTTCTTCAGTTCAATAACTCACGGTTCCCGAATGACATTCTCTTCGGTTCTATACCTTTGGGTTCCCAAAAGTTTTTTCCCTTCGGTTAAACACCCCTGTGTTCCCGAAGGAGATTTCCCTTCGGTTCAACGCTTTTTGGCTCCCGAAGGAGTTTTCCTCCTTTGTTACATTGTCCCTGAATTCCTATATGAAGTTCAAAGATGGTCTGCCTTCGATCTGATATCTCTTGTGTTCATACATCTGGAGCCCCGAAGAGTTAATTTCCTTCCGGATCTGTCCGTTTACATATACTTTCAAAATGTTTTATTCTACTCCCCCAACACATTTATATGCTGGAGGAGTGGAGGGCAATGTTAGGATGAATATTTTGCTAAGCCTGATCCGGTAGTTTATATTGGGCTAGGCCCAATGGACCTTCATCTTGGCAGTCTTTTATGAGGACTCCTTAGTCCGATAGACTTGGGTAGGGTTCCTAAATCCATTCGGATAATGACTACTTACTACATTTAATCCTAATTAGAGTATGAGTCATGCATCCTAAATGGTTTAGAATAGTTACCTTCCTATTCAGCTATAACTTCTCTGACGGACATTCCTATTAGGACTGGTAAGAGTCAAGTAAGTGTTATAAATACCAGGTCAATAATGGAGGTAAGAGTTACGCTATTCTACTCTACTAAATACTAAAGCCTCAATTGTTGACCTATCTTGAAACATTCACTAACACTCATACTGGAGGAGTCCACTAACAACCTAAGCCATTAGAACTTTTGTGCAAGTATTCTTCCCGGATGGCCAGCAGAACAATCGGATAGAGTCAGGCATCAACAAGTAAGATTTAATCATTATGTATAATATAATTGTTATTGTTATTAAAATAAAAAATATAGTATATTACTCAACCATATGATTCAATTATTGAATAAAAAAGAAAAATTAATTACTCAATCCAATAAATTAATAAGATTTATTATAATTTTATGAAACAATAAATATTATAATTATCAGTATTTTTTAAATAATTTATAATATTCATTATTATATTGACTAAAATTAAATAAATTTATATTAATTTTAAATTTAAAAATATTTTAAATTAATTCAAAAGATCAATAATAGTCTTATATTTTAATTAGACGGGAGGGAGTACTGAATTGTACAAACATGTTTCAAGTGTATTGAGTTAATTTTTAAGAAAATAATTAGTATACTAGACACTACTAATAAAAGTTGAAGATATTTGGCAAAATTTAGAGGATATTTTTCAACTAAAGAGATCTTATGCACCTCAAGTCAATCTTGGCTATGTTAACACTTCAAAAATTGCTTCAGGCTTTTTATTTCTGCTTATGTCAAGTGTAAAACTTCCTTGTGTTACTCCCCCTTTTCAAAATTAAAAATACAATTTTTTGTTTATTTATTTCAAAATTAAATATATAATTTGTATTTTTAGACTATAATAACATAAAATTCTTTAAAAGTCATTACTTTTATTATATTTGCTAATAATGCCGAAGTAATTTATTAAACTGGCAAAGTAATAAGTATTGGTGAAATTTGGAAGTTCCGCTGAAGTAAGTGTAAATATATCGTTAAATATATATTTATTTTAATAACATTAAATTTTCAAATAAGTAGAGAATTTGAATAATATAATAACGTTAAATACATATTTACTTTCATAGCATTAAATTCTCAGATAAGTAGGAGGCCAGGCATAAAAGTAATGACAACATGGTATTAGTAAGAGAGTACTATCACATCAATGCTGGTACATTTCTAAATGGTATTTAGAAGAATAAACTTTTCATTTTATAAGTTATTGTTTTAAAAATGTATTTCTCAAAAATGTTTTAAAATATTTTTCTTAAAAATGCTTTCAACTATTTTGAATTGTCCACCCATATAAAGCATACAACACAGAAAATTCACTATGTAGTACTTGCCGCAGATGCCTTGGGCATTTCACCTCCCCACTGCAACTTTTTGCACCCACTTGTGCACAAAAATTGCTTGCAATTACTTTATTATGTAGATATTTGGCTTTTGCGGAAGATCTTTTTTATTATCCTTTTTGTTTCTTCCTCCTAACTATAATGGGAAACTATAAAAAGACTAGTTAACTGACACAAATAGCCCCATCTTATACGTGGAGCATAATGAAAAGGAAATGAAAAATGGAATTTTTGTGAAACAAGAATATTCATCATCTAGATGGCATAAGACATAGGATTAGGAATACACTAAAGTTTTTAAAATTTTGTCATTTTCTAGATAGTGAAGCAATAGGCCTTAACATGCGCCAGTCTAACTTCTACCATTACAAGTGATGCCCCACCTCCTCTCCATTTGAAATCAAAATTGACCAGCAATGTAAAAGGAATAAACTAAGGCGGCCCAGCGATTACCTTTCTGGGCATGGCTAGCATCCAAGTAGCTGAAAAAGCAAAACCACATAGCAAGTCCAGCCAAATCTGTGGAGCCTACTACCGACGTGATCTTACAGGATGAAGGGCGGGCTGCAAAGGAAGTGACCTAGTGATGAAATAAAATATGTGTATGCAAAATTTTCTAAGGAGACAACTATTGGTCCACATTACGCTGTATAAACAGTGTTTATTTCAAATAAAAGTCCTCATTTCCAAACATGGATCCAATATATGAGTGTCCTCATTTCCAAACATGAATCCAATATATGAGTTGGTCACAAAACTAATATTTCATTTGGTAATAAATTCGATAAGATCGAATGTCGACCACCAAAAACCTAAAGATCCTAGTAAAGAACTATCAAAGACAATTTATTAACTGCTAATTGTTTGCTTATTTTTAACTTAAGATTTCACATGCAAGTATACGTAATTAACAAGTAAAATAATGATAAGAAGAGTGTCGAATCCACAGGTAATTAAAAATAATTATTACCAATTACTAATTTTATATCAAATTAATTTTATTTAAACAATTGAATAAAACTATGAAATAAAATCTAATTAAAATTAACAACTAAATTAAACTAATGAAAAATATTAAATTAGATTAAAAATACTTAAAGATTACAATTTTTCTCAATACTTTATTTAAATCTCTTCACCTTTTTTTTAATTAATTAATTAATTATATTAAATTGTTAACTAAGAATTCTTTATAGTATTTATATGCACCTTTCCATGATCACATAAATAATTCCCTTTAAATCTGGCACAATGGCAACATAATGAAAGAAAGTTCTCTAATTAACTAACTCACTATATCTCCATGTGAATGACAATTAAAAAGGATTTGAAGGACATATTCTCTTAAGGTTACACATTGCATATAGGTATATCTCTATCCTACACACGAATCATGAATTTTATTAACACAGAAAACCCAAACAAATGTCATCATATTCAGAGCTAAATTTATAATTCATCTATCAATTTTATATAAATTATCCAAATAATTAATCACAATTAATTAATACATTAACTCACAAAATAATTAATTAGGTCTAAATGCTATAATTCATTCGTCAATTTCATGTAGATTATCACATTTATTAATGCAAATAATTAACACTTGAACGCTCAAAATATGATAAACAATTCAATTATAATCAATATAATTTAAAAGAAAATAAATTAATTTAAACTACACATTGAGTTCAATTGCAATCTCAAATAAAAATTAACTCATAACTAAGTAATAAGTTATCTACAAATAATTCAACATATCAAAATTACAAAAATAAAAGTAAAAGAAAAAAAATTAAACCTATATTTTGATATCTGTTTGTCACCTGAATCACAGTCTTCAATTTCTAAGCTCTTCTTTTAATTTTCAAATCATTCGCGTTGAGTATTTACTTCTAAACTAATAAAATTAATCTACTATATTCTAATTCTATGTTAATAATCTATTAATATATTCTAATATGCTGAAAATAAGATTTTTATAGTGTATTTATAAGAGTATATTAATAATTCCAAGCTAAATTGGATTTAAAAGTCAATTAGGAATAAAAAAGAACAAAATAATTAATCCCTTTCAATATTTAACGCGCCAAACAAACAAAGCCTTGACCCAGTCAAACACCCTGCTGACAATTGGCCACTCACACATTCGCTTCAAAACGACGTAGTTTCAATGAAATACTAAAATTCAACAGGCGCGTATTGCGCGAGGGCCTCCTTCATATGCTAAAGTCAAAAACACTGTAGTTTTCCTTGCTGCTTCCAATGCTCCGTCGTTTTTGTGATGCTGATGACCTCTTGCGTTCATGGCACGCAAGCCATGTTATTGTTATTCACGATATTGTCACTAAGCATTAATTCCTCCATATTTTCTATAAAAATAAATAAAAATAATATAAAAATACTAAAAATAATAATAATACATAAAAGTTAAATAATTTACCTAAAATACTAAAAACACTTAAAAACTTACAAATAATTAAGCCTAAAAATATTTAATAAATAAGACTAAAATTCACTTATCAAATACCCCTAAACTTAAATATTTACTTGCCTTTAAGCAAAACTAAACTAAACACTGAGATTCTACTAAATAAACCAAAATTAATTGAGACAAAAAATCAATATGAATTTTAAAATTTGGTCTCAAATATCTTTAAAATGATAACTTAAAGAAAATTTTAAATCATGCAAAGCCTAAAATTTTAATATATTTATTAATTTTACTTTATTCAAGACCCTTTATATGTGTGTGAAATCCAAATGTATCAAACTAACAAAAAAAGCTTAGATCAATTCACATAATTAAATGTCTCATAAAGATATCAAAAAAATACAACAAAACTCTATATTTTTATTGTTCACATCACTCTCCACTAATATAGGCAAATATAACAAGAGGATCAAAATATTTTTAAAACAATTAAGCCCCACAAGGATTACTAATACTTTTTTCCTCTTATTTTTTCAATTAAATGGGTGTATTCTATGCCCCATTCTATTTTTTTTCTTTCTCTTTATTTTTTTTCTTTGATGAACGCATTTTATGCTCCATCTCACTAGCGATTACATTTTACGCTCAATCTCGCTTCTTGCATGTGTTTATGAGTGAGTGTGTTTTACGTTTCATCTCAACTCACCACATAACTATTTTTTTCTTTCTATCACTCATTTCAGCAAAAAATTCAATTTTAATAATCCCAGATAAATTTACCTAAATCACTTCCCAAAAATATATATATATATATATATATATATATATATATATATATATATATATATATATTTTACCTCAATTTCGCTTCAAGTTACAATCAAATAAAAATATAGAGTTAAAAATATCTATCATGAGCATTTAACCATATAAACTTTCCTTAAATTAAAATTAGTTCAGACAAATGGTTATGAGTGCATGAAAATTTAAAGGATCTCAAATATGTAATAACCAACAAATAGTCAAAATTTAAACTAAAGAAAAAACTATCAATTTTTCAAAAGTTATTAAATAAAAACTAAATTTTAACATCAACTAAAAATTTAATTAAAAATATTAATTTATTACCCAAGAGACTCAACCTAAAAAAAAAATTACACCATTTTTGTAAGAAACACAATTGCACTTAGCATGTGCAACAAACGTTTAAATCTCAAGTGGACGAGTTGTGTCTCGTGAAGGTTTGCAGCGAATATACACACAAATTTTCAAAATTTTAAACTAAAATAAAACCTAGAAAATAAAATTTAAATTTTTTCAAAATTTACCCACACCTCCAAAATTTAAAACAAATATTTTCCTCAATATATAAAATAAAAGAATTTAAGAACGAAGGACTCTCCTGAATATGTAGCAATTTTCTCCTCATCTGCTAAGCTTGAAATGTATTGGCATGAAAAACCTGAAACATAACAGAAACAAAATATTAAAACAAATACTAAATAACCTAAAATTTACTACTAAGAAATCTACTAAAAATAAAAATAAAAACTAAAACTTGGGTGCCTCCCAATAAGCGCTTGTTTTAAAGTCTCAGTCTGACTACTCCATTTATTTTCAATCTGGCTTAATCATAAAAATTGTCATTTCATGCATTCCCTTTGTTTTTTATTTGATTTTCATGGCATTCATGCAAGATTTTGGACTACCCCTAAATTTGAATTCATCGAAGTTGTCATTGCCTTCACCTAGGTCGACTTGAGTATATTCTTCTGAATTATGAAATTTCTGCACAACCGACATAGGTGACATAATCGAAATATGTTTAGAACTATTAGAATCTAAAGCTTGAACATCCTTATCATTCTTTTTTTCTTCCCATACTTTGCTCCTCTTTTCAACCTCATAATATTCTTCCACATCAGAATATGTCATTTTTAAATTTCTTCTAAAAATCTGTTTAATTCCTTACCATTTTCTAATGTATCTACCTCATATTGCTTTTTACCTTCCTCTTCAAGATTAATCTCCGTAATGCTAGGTAAAGTGTCTTGCGGGCTATTATTTATAGCATCGATAATCTGTCCCAGCAGATTCTCTATATTTCGCACTGATGATTTTAGATTAGTCATTGTAACCTCATTGTGCTCAATGAACATGGTAAGAAGCTCCAAATTCGACTGTTTTTCTTCTTGCAGTGGGTGTGATAGATTTAGAGTATAGAATCAGGCTTGATAATTACTTCGTGAATGAGTTGGATGATGTTTCCAACTTAGATAATAACAGTTTGGGGAGTAGTTGGCTTAGTTCTGATAACAGGCATTCGGAATAGACTGTCTTTCAAGAGTGTCAACCGTCCTTAACATCTTTGTAACTTGTACTTGTATTAACTCAATTAAATCTGCACTTGATTGTTCCATCCCTTCAGAAGGCCATTGATAATTAAACGCATCCATTGCCTGAAAAGTAAATAAAAAGAAAAATTAAATAAAAATAAATTAAATAAAAATATACACGTTTAAATTAAAACTAATTTGAATAAAATTAATATTGGCAAAAATTATTAAATTAATTCCCCGGCAACGGTGCCAAAAACTTGTTTGTCTATTTTTAACTTAAGATTCATATATAAGTATACGCGATTAATAAGTAATATAATGATAAGAAGAGTGTCGAACTCATATGGAATTAAAAATAATTATTACCAATTACTAATATTATATCAAATTAATTTTATTTAAACAATTGAATAAAACTATGAAATAAAATCTAATTAAAATTAACAACTAAATTAAACTAATGAAAAAGATTAAATTAGATTAAAAATACTTAAGATCGTAATTTTTCTCAATGCTTTATTTAAATCTCTTCACTCTCTTTTTAATTAATTAATTAATTATATTAAATTGTTAATCGAGAATTTTTTATAGTATTTATATGCACCTTTCGATGATCACATAAATAATTCCCTTTAAATCCAACACAATGGCAATGGAATTAAAGAAAGCTCCCTAATTAACTAACTCACTATATCTCTATGTGAATTACTATTAAAAAGATTTGAAGCACATATTCTTTTAAGGTTACACATGACATATATGCATATATCTATCCTACACACGAATCATGAATTTCATCAGTGCATAAAACACAAACATATGTCATCATATTCAGATCTAAATTTATAATCCATCCATTAATTTCATAAATAGTATCTCAATAATTAACCACAATTAATTAATACATTAACGTACAAAATAATTAATTAGGTCTAAACACTATAATTCATTCGTCAATTTTATATAGATTACCACATTAATTAATGCAAATAATTAATACTTGAATGCTCAAAATATGATAAACAATTCAATTATAATTAATATAATGAAAAAGAAAAAATAAATTAATTTAAACTATACATTGAGTTCAATTGTAATCTCAAATAAAAGTTAGCTCATAACTAAGTAATAAGTTATTCACAAATAATTCAACATCTCAAAATTATAAAAATAAAAGTAAAAAAAGAAAAAGAAATCAAAGCTGTGTTTTAATATCTGCCTTTCACCCGAATTATAGTTTTCAATTCCTAAGCTTCTTCTTTAATTTTTGAATCATTCACGTTGAATATTTGCTTCTAAACTAATAAAATAATCTACTATATTCTAATTATATGTTAATAATCTGTTAATCTATTCTAATATGCTGAAAATAAGTCTCATAGTGTATTAATAGGAGTACATTAATAATCCCAAGCTAAATTGGATTTAAAAATCAATTAGGAATCAAAAATAACAAAATAATTAATCTGTTTCAACATTTAATGAGCAAAACAAACAAAGCCTTGACCCGGTCAAACACCCTACTGATAGCTGGCCACTCACACGCTCGCTTGAAAACGGCGTAGTTTCGATGATACATTGAAATTCAACAGGCGCGCATGGCGCGCTCATACATTAACCAAACTAGCTCGTGCATTGCACGAGGGCCTCCTTCAGATGATAATGCCAAAAATGCTGTTGTTTTCCTTGTTGCTCCAATGCTTCACACACCATCGTTTCTGTGATGCTAATGACCTCTTGTGAGCATGGCGCGCAAGCCATGTTGTTATTCACGATATTGGAACTAAACATTAATTCCTCTATATTTCTTACAAAAATAAATTAAAAAATAAATAAATAAAATATAAAAATACTAAAAAATAATAATAATGCATAAAATTAAATAATTTACCTAAAATACTCAGAATAGTTAAAACTCATAAATAATTAAGCCTAAAAATATTTAATAACTAAGAATAAAATCCAGTTATCACTAATCAAAGACATGAGATTTTAAATTCGGTAAAACTGATCAATATGCATGATCCTTCCACTTCAATTGTAAAACATGAAGTTGCTAAAGATAGTGTTTATACACTAATTAAAACTATAATTAAACATTTTATTGGTAATGGTCTACATAATATGGATATAAGTAAAGAATTATTAATTAATCTTAGATGTCCTACTTTAACCCACTTTAGTTGGTATAAAAATATTTTTCTATCTAAGGTTGTTATGAGAAATGATGGAAAATCCAACTTCTAAAAAGAGTAGTTTATTTCTGGTTTACCCTCTCTATTTGCTGAGAAGGTCAGAATTAGATTAAGAAATAAAAAACAGAGGGACTAATATTCTCTAAGAGAATTATACTTATGATGATCTTATAAGTGAATGTATTATAGAAGGATTAGCTCTATGCAATGATCTAATTTTAAAGGCTCGCTTAAAAAATAACATTTAAATAGTATGCAATAAATTGGTGAATTTTACCACCAATTCAATTACCCTTTAAATACTTCTATTAACCAGAAAAAACCTTCTAAAGAAATGTTTATTCTAAAGGAAAAAAAAAGATAAAAAAGTTTAAAAATAAAGAAGAGAAAGATTATAAAAATATCTTTTAAACCTTTTTTAAAATGGAAATAAGAACGATCTTAAAGACATAAAATGTCATAAATGTAGAAAAATGGGTCATTATGCTAATAAATACTCGACCAAAAAAAAATTGATTCTTTAGAAACAGATGAAGAAGTAAAACAACTAATTTATAATTTTTTACTAAATTTTAACTCATTTGATAGTTCTTCAAATAAAGATTATAGTTATGCTAAAGATTGTGCTGAGCATTGTAGAATAGAAAAAAAAATTATAAATCTATTTTGCATACCAATGGCCTTGACACTAATATAAATGTCTTAACAAAAAATGAGAGTCTTATTCTAGATCCAGTAGATCAAATTAAAGACCCAGAAGAAAAAAAAATAATTAAAAATTATATTGAACATAAAAGAGATTCTGAAAAAGAGGGTAAAAAACCCAGGATTACTGAGCCCTATACTTTGCAATAAGTTTTTAATAGAATTTCTTTGGGGCTAGAAAAAGAAGTAACTCTAAAAGATCTTAAAGAGGAAGTTAATGAACTGAAGAAAAAAAATTAGAAATTTAAAAGAAAGGTTAAACACTGTTGAAAATTTTATTCAAAAATCCCTAAATAAAAGGGAAAAAAGTTGACGAAACTAATATTCTTGAAGAAGATGAAATAGAAAAAATTTGGTGCAAATGAATAGAATCACTTATCAAAAATGGTATATTGAAATTACTTTGGTAATAAACAAGATTTTATAGTTAATAGTACTATTTTGATTGATATATAATTGTGCTAATATGAATTGTATGGGAATGGTTAGTTCCTACACAATATTTTGAAAAAACTAAACAAAGTTTGAACATTGTTGATGGTTCTAAAATAAATATAAAATACAAGTTAAGTGATACTTATATTTGTAATCAAGGTATTTGTTTAAAAAGTACTTCTGTTATGGTTAAAAAGTTAACTCAATTTATTATCCTTGGAACACCGTTTCTAAATATGATTTAACCTATTGATAAGATAGATTTCGAGGGAATAAAAACTAGTCTAAATGGATAGGAAGTAATATTTAAATTTATTATTAAACCTGATATTTAAGACATTAATGAGTTAAAAACTCATTTGGTTTTCAAAGAAAAATAGCTGAATTATTTAAAATTCCTACAAAAGCTTAAGCAACCCAAGTGGATAGAGAAACTCTAGAGTATTGTAAAAAAGAGATTCAATCTCTACTTGAAAAAGGTTTAATACAAAGGAGTTCATCTCCATGGAGTTGTTCTATTTTTTATGTTAATAAACATTCAGAAATTAAGAGAGGAACACCAAGGATGGTAATAAATTATAAACCTCTCAATATAGTCCTTTAATGGATTCAATATTCTATTCCAAATAAAAAGAATTTGGTTTTGCATCTTATATATGCTAAAATATTTTCCAAATTTGATTTAAAATCTAGATTTTGGCAAATTCAAATTGACCCAAAGGTTAGGTATAAAACTACTTTTATTGTTCCTTATGGTCAATATGAATGAATTATTATGTCATTTAGTTTAAAAACACTCTCTCTGAATTTTAGAAAATTATGAATGATATGTTTACACCATACTCTGGTTTTATTATTGTTTATATTGACGATATCTTAATTTTTTCTAAAAATATCGACCAACCTTTTAAACATTTAAATATTTTTCTAAATATTGCAAAAAAGAATGGTTTACTAATATCTGCCAAGAAAATGAAATTATTTTAAACTAACATCAGATTTCTTGGCACAATATTACTAAAGGTATGGTTATACCACTTAATAGATCTATTAAATTTGTTGAAAACTTTTTGGATGGAATTAAAGACAAAACTATGTTATAAAGAGTTTTTAGAAGATTACAATATATTAAAAATCAGTATAAAGATCTTGATACTAAAGTTTTATCTAACAGATTGAAAAAACAACCACCTCCTTGGAGCTTAAAGCATACTGAGGCAGTCAAAAAGATCAAACTAAAAGTTAGATCTATTCATTACCTTTTGTTGGCAAATCATCAATGGTTAAAAATCGTTGAAACAAATGCCTTTGACCTTAGTTATGGAGGTATTTTTAAACAAAAAATCTCTAATACGGGTAAAGAAGAATTGGTCAGATATACATCTACTCATTGAAATGATAGTCAAAGTAAATATTCCATAATAAAAAAATGAAATATTATCGATACTAAAATGTATCTTCAAATTACAAGAAGACCTGTTAAATCAGGAATTTATATTAAGAATTGATTGCTTTGGAATCAAAGAAATCCTTAATAAGGATGTTTAGAATCTAATGACTAAACATCAATTTGCTATATGACAATCGCTATTATCAATCTTTGATTTTAAGATTGAATATATTAAGGGAGAATTAAATTCTCTTCATGATTATCTAACAAGGGAATTTTTTCAGGGAAAATCGTCTCTAAAAGGGGTGGAAGTTCTTCTCGAGGTCTGAGTAAATGTCACTAACTCCCAGGTTCCTCAAAAGGAACACCAATCCCCACAAAAGAAATAGGTGAAAATCTAGTTTTTATGAAAGAAGTCTTACAAAAAGAAGTGGATAATATCCATAAGAAAGAAATATTTTATCAAGTCCTTACAATTAAAAATTCTGACCTAAAATGGTTAAGAGATCTAGAATATTTAGGTTCAAGATACCCTTACCCAATAATTTTTTATACCTTAAAGGGATGCAATAATCAAGGATATTATGAGCATATTCTAATGTAAACCAACTCAGATGATTTTAAAATTTTTTATTGAGGAGAAAAGATAAAATTCCCCTTTTTCCTTCTCTACAACATATCTTAAGAAGATGATGCATCCCACTGATTGGGGTTTGGATCCTAATAGGGGCAAAAAGCTGATTATATGCATATTGTCTTAAAATGAATTTTAATTATTGGAAATATAAAGTTGCATGGTATTTTTACTTCTTTTGTGATAACCCACAAAAAAACATATATAGTTCCTCAATTATCCCCTGAATTTTTAAACAATGATATTCTAAATTAGTCCATACATTGGTGGGCAAGATTTAGACCAGAACCTGTTATACTCCCTCATGAGATTTATTATCTCTATTTTGAATACAAGGATATTCATCCTTATCTAAAAGATAAAAAGGTACTAAAAGGATATCCTTTACTTAAGTTCTTTGCCTAATATAGCTTACCACAGATTTGGGCATAGAAATTTGGAACATCTTCTAGGAAAGTTATAACATTGGTCTTCCTTATCTCACCAGAAAATATTTTTGTGAATGGTAGGAAAATGGAATTCTAAAGATACAGTCAATAAAATTAAGAATGATCTTCAGATTCTTAAAAGGATTCTAAAAGAAGAAGAAACCAAACAAAAGGAGAAATAAGTTCCTGGCCCTTTTTATGATCCTTCACAAATACTAAAAGTACACTTATAAGAGAAAAATCCTTCTTTGAGCCCTACTAAGCTAAACATAAATGTCTTAATGATTTTTATACATCAGCTTAAAGTTGATACATATGACACTTCCATGACATCAACTAAAAGTAATAAGGAAGATACCAATACTAATATTTCAGATGAAGAGGAGGACTTAGATCTTGAAATCATTTTCAATAATTCAGATGATGAAGACATGGACTCACAACTAAATGTGTGGGTCAAGATTAATAATCATTTTGCTAAAAAGAATGAGAAAAAGACATAAAAGAGGAAAAATTCCTCCTCCCCTTCAAAAAGTAAATGACAGGATAAAAAATTCTTTGGATCCTTTCATAAAGTAGATTCCCTTTTAGTCGGCTTATAACATTATTGGTTTATAATTGTCATCACTTACACTTGAAAGCAATAATTGATTGTAAACAATTCTCTTATAGAGTTGCATATATAGTCTTGTTTTAGTTTGAGAGAGGCAAAACTTGGTAGAACTCAGATAGAACTGAAAAGATAGCTCTATTTTCTCTCTTTTAATATAGCTCACCTTTATTCAGAAGCTTGTATCTTGTAATAAAGTTTTAAGCTTGGAATAAACATTTGATTTTCCATAAATATACCACGTAAGTTTTAATTTTAATGTTCTTATTTAATTTTATCTATTTTTATTAGTTATAGTTTATACTATTATTTGTTGGTTTATAGTTTGTGTATATTGTGTTTGTTGACTTGGTCACACTCCATCCTTATATTTTGATGATGACGTTATATGAATACTGTGTATTGTTTTATATATTAACCATGCAGCAATCTATTTAATATCCTAAATGTGAAAATAGTTATATGCATCAATTTAGTAAGCTGTGTACTGAACTGGATCAATATTTCAAGCTGCAAACTGGTCAGGAGTAAGTTTAACAGAATCTATCATTCAGTAGGCCACATACCAAAGTTGGATCGGGTTTGTAGAATTAATGAAGCTGAACAGAATTCAAGCCAACTCTTTGTAATCAATGTAAGATCTTAGCTTGAGTATTTAATTCAATCAAGGCCTTTTTAGATTGCATTGCATATATGGAAACATGAATTAAGGTTAAAATAATTCCCTTCTAGACCTTCCTACTATAATTAAGGGTTTGCGAAATTTAATGATCATTTCCTTATATATATATAAAGATAATATATTCCGGGATTACATAATTACACGGGATCAGGTTTGGTAATATAACATTTCCTTATGTGAGTAATTGAACAATTAGTGAATCTATTTAAGTAGATGGCAAATCTTGTAAGGAACAAGCTTTCCATGTTTGATTAAATTAAAATGTTGGATTGATTGATGTGTACCATATCTTTTGATATCACATATCAATCAAGGTCTAAATCTGTGATTACCCTTATTCACAAATCTGTATATCAGAAATCCTTCTAAATCGATAATTCATGATTCTCTCAATAATTGTCGTGTTTGATGAAATCAATTATCATAAATTATGCCGTGACAATCAATTTGTAATGGTAACATAATGATCCAGTAATCGATTAGTGTTGTTCAGCCATGTATATGTATATATATATATATATATATATATGATCCCTCTCCTAGCAAAAAAACACAAAGTAGTGATATACTGAATTATATTCTAAAAAGCTATCTATATTCTTTTCATCATTTCATAGCAAGTGATAATCAATTTACGTGAAGACCTCAAAGCTGCTTACCGAATTACTTAGACTGATAATCCATAAATTAGTAATACATTTTCATTATTGATCATTGCATATAGTGGACCTTGCATTGTTTTATTACTTTTGATTTGATCATAGGACTGTTTGTGTTTTCTATCTATCTTGATCTGTCTTAAGTAGTGGGTTTACAATTAGTTCATAGGAAGGTTAGGAGCTCAGTGAGTCAAAGGACTCGAAGGGTACACAAGAGTGCAAAAGGAAGCATAAAGTACTGGGGAGGAGTAGTCCTCATAATTACAGTGAACTTGAATTATAATAGTGTAAATTGTGAAGTGAATTTATCAATAAAAGAAGTCTCCAATACCATTTGGTATTGGACGTAGATTAGGCCACTAGACTAGTGGGTAGGGGCTGAACAATGTAAAAATCTTAGTGTTTGTGTGATTTATTTGCTTATTGCTTGGATAAACTTGTCTTTGTGCAAACATATGTAATCTGGGCTTAAAACAGATTACAACTTTTATTCAGTGTTAAAAACAGTAACCTGTATTCACTATTAATGCAACTATTTTCATAACTCAGCAAACCACATTATCATTCAGCCTACTATTTCATATATTCAGCATACTGTTTCTCCAAACTGTTTTCTTAAAAATCAAAATTGGACATAGTTTCTCCCACACTTATTCAACTCCCCTTCTAAGTGTGCCTATCTTATATTTCAATTGGTATCAGAGCTTGACTATACTTATCTTGGTATTAACGGTAACTTGTAGGGTAAGATCTTGCTATGACACAATTAGGAAGTAATGCACAAGAAGGGGAATCAACCAATCAACCTCCATTGCTACATGGAACTGAAAACTATAACTTTTGGAAGTTCCGATTGAGGATCTATCTAAAGAGGGATCCTTGGGAATGGTGGGTTGTAGAGAATGGTCCAGTTATTCCAAGAAAGAATGATTGTACACCAAAAGTTTTATTTAAAATGGATTCAACTGAAGTATACAAGACATCCTATGACTCGAAGGCAATGAACACATTATTCAGTGGCATGGTACAATCTAAAATAGACAAAATATTGTCATGCAGCACAGCCAAAGAGATTTAAGATACATTAAAGGTAAGCCATGAGGGAACATTAAAAGTAAAAGAACTAAAACTGAGTATGCTTATGCACGATTACGAGATGTTCAAACTAGAAAGAGAAGAGACCATCAAGGAAGCGCAAGCTAGGTTTTTGGTGCTCAAGATCTCATTGAAGCTACTTGATAAGACGATTCCTTAAAGTGAGATCAACTGAAAACTACTTTAAGTTATACCTAAAAGGTTTGCGTCAAAAGTAACTACACTTCAAGATTCTTCTACTATTTCTATTATAGATACATTAACTTTATTTGGAGAGTTAGAAGAATATGAACATCAATTAAAAAGATATGATGATGAGGAGGGAACTCTTAGAAAAAAAAAGGTGTTAGCTCTTAATATAGGAAAAGAAGATGAAATGAGTGACAACTTGGATGAAGAAATTGCTATGCTATCCAGAAAAACTACAAGGGATGCTATAAAGGAAAAATAAAAGGAGAAATTTCACACCATTCAACAAGTCCAAGGGAAAGTCAAATGAAGAAACATGCTTTGAATGTGGTCGTCCAAGTCATTTTAAAAAGGATTGTTTTTAATTGAAGAACAAAGGAAAGACAAATTTCAAAGACAAAAAGAAGAAAGACTAGTTACTTAGAGTGATGATTCAGACATAAAAGTTGATGCAAATGACGAGATAGCTCAAGTTTGCTTAATGAGACTTGAAGGAGAAATAAGTGAGGTAACTTTTACTGATTATAATGTGTTGAAACAGGAAAATGTGAAATTAAAAGAAAAAAACATGTATTTAAAAGAATTAATAAAGACACTAATGAGTGAAGTTGCCACTTTAATAGAAGAAAAAGAAGAAACGGAAACACCATCACAAGATGTAAGAATTTTAAATGCTAAAATTGATTATCTAGATATTTATAATAAAATACTTTATAATAAAGTAAATCACGTAAATAGTGAGAATGAGAAATTAAGAACTGAAATAAGAATGAGAGATGTGTGCATTGATGCTTTTAATGATAATACATGTATAAAAAAGAATGATGGAAACTAAAGAATTACAAAAAGAAATTGAATAATTAAAATTATCATTGGCTAGGTTTGTTCAAAGAGAAGAAAATTTAACAATCTTGCTAGGAAAACAAAGACCTGTTATGAAAAACAAGGGATTGGTTATCAAGAAACATCTAAACATAACAATATAAAAATATTAAAATCATAGTTTAAATTAAATTATTGTTCTTCTTTCACTACTAGTAAAAATTGTGAAAATAAATGACATTCTAATTGCAACAAGAAAGTTAAGAAGATATGGGTAAAGAAAAATGAATCAAATGTTACTAACACAAATGGACCAAAAAAAAATGGGTACCAAAATAGTAAATTGTATTCTTATTTTAGGTATGCTTCAGAGCAAAAGTTCAATCTCAAAAATGGGTTCTAGATAGTGGATGCTCTCGACATATGACGGGTGACAAAAGTAAATTCTTAGAACTATCTCTCAAAAGGAGAAATGGAACTGCTACGTTTGGAGATAACAAGACTTGTGAAAAAATCGAAAAAGGTAAAATAGGGAATGACAAGATTAGTATTGATAATGTCCATCTTGTCAAAGGTCTTAGATTTAATCTTATTAGTATAAGTCAACTAATGGATAGTGGTCATCAAGTTAAATTTGAAAAGGATAAATGTTCTATTTTTCACGGTACTAACAATGCTATTATAGTTGCACAAAGAGAAGGAAAAATATATACCATTGATTTTGAGAAACAACAAAAAGAGGTTTGCCTATTAGCCATGGAAGATATAGCAAATCTATGGCACAAGAGGTTGGGACATGTACATATGGATTTAATAAAGAAATTGTCCACAAAAATCTTGTGAAAGGACTACACAAAATCAATTATGAAAAGAAAGGAATATGTGCATCGTGTCAACTTGGTAAGCAAATAAAAACATCATTCAAAGTAAAGAATCAGGTATCAACTTCATCACCCTTGCAATTATTACATCTTGACTTATTTGGACCAGAAAGGCATGCTAGCTTAAATGGTAAATTATATGCTTTTGTTATAATTGATGATTATTCTAGATTCACTTGGATTACTTTTCTCAAAACTAAAAATGAAGCCTTTAGAGACTTTGAGAGACTAACAAAAAATTTGAAGACAAAATACAATCTCAGGTTGATAAGAATAAGAAGTAACCATGGGGGTAAATTTCAAAAAGATTTTATTCCATTATGTGAGCAAAGGGGAATTAGCCATGAATTCTTCACACCAAGAACACCACAACAAAATGGAATGGTTGAAAGAAAGAATAGAAAATTACAAAAAAACCGCTTGGGCATTGTTATAAGAAAGTAAGCTTCAACAAAAAATTTGGGCCGAATGATAAGTGGATTTTATTTCTATTTATTAGGTATTTTTAGGCTTAATTATTTGTGAGTTTTTAAGTATTTTTAGTGTTTCAGGCTATTTATTTATTATTATGCATTTTTATTATTTTTATTTATTTTATATTTTATTTTGTAGGAAAATAATCCTGGATGGCAATGTTGTAATTTCTGCAAGAGGCTGATGGCATTTTGGTAAATAACTAGCACCGGTGGAAATTTTGTAAATACTGAAGCAGGTCATCCGCGCAATGCGCGCCTAGGTCTAGCCGAGCAGAATCACGACGATGCCGTTTGCATGAAGGTTTGGGTTGCATCTCTGTGTCATGCACGGAAGTCCATCAAAGAAAAAACACGCGCGCAATGCGCGCCAGGCGGGTCTGGGCTGAGGTGGTTCAAAAGCGCGTTGACTTCGGTTAACGCTGTGTTTAGTTGAGCAGAATTGCTGGTTTAACAGATTATTCGCGGATTTTGCTTTAATTCCACTCCAAATTGGATTTTAATTCCACATTAGCGTAGAATTATTATTGTACTCCTATAAATACATACTGAGAGCAGATTATTAGATATATTTAGGAGCTCTCTCAGGTGATATATATCTCTCTTAATTCTCTTGTATATTATTTTTATTATGTTTGGCTAGTTTTTTTATTCAGTTCTAAGGGGATGTTGAACCTTATTTTCAGTTAATGGTTGAATTTAATTATTAATATTTATTCCGTCTTATATGAAATTACTCGTGATAATCTGTTTTAATTGTTTATTTGAAATTGGGTTTGATTAATTTGATTTTGTCCTGTTGAGTTGCTCAAATTATTACTAATTGCTAGACCTAGGAATTAATCTAAATTTTTTTGTGATTAATGTTTTTATTATATTAAATTTAGAGAGCTTGTTCTAGGTTGTATAATGGTTAAAATATAATGAAGAGCTTGTTTTGTTAAATTAAAATTAAGAAAATTAATTTCGGGCAACAGAGCTTGTTGTTGCCTAGGGTTATTAGTTTTATGGGAGATAGAAATATATTCTGATTGATTGATCTATTAATTGTAAGGGTGAGATTGAACCGAAAAACTGAAGTTTTTAATTATTTGGTTAATCTTATTAATTTACTTTTGTTTATTTAGTTAATTATAATTAATTCAAAACCCCCATCTAGTTTACATTGCATAAAAATAAATTAATCATTTTCTATGGGTTCGACCCTTGCTTACTAGTATACTGATTTTGTGATTGAAAGTAAGGATTAATTTTGGAGTGTTAACGACAGCTACCAAACTTTGGCGTCGTTGCCGGGGAGTGATTCTAATTTATTTTTGTGTTTTTGTAAACTTTAATTTAATTTAGTAATTGTTCTTAGATTTTATTTTTATAGTTTTTCATAATTTAATTGAGTTTTGCAGGTTAAGGATGGAAGTCATACCTGATTATGTTAATAAGGTAAATATTTTTTCTCATGAGCAACAAACTGATAGTCTAACTTCTTTTGTTTATTAAATTGTTGTAGGTACTTGTAGGATTTGTGGATAATAGGACATTAAACAAATATGTGCCTAATGCTTCGAGAGGAGTTCTGTGAACAAGTCAATGCAGCTAGTGGTTTCTTTGATCAATTAGAAAAGAGATATAATCCCTATTCAAACACATATAATTCAGGATGGGGGGATCATTATAATATCAGCTATGTGAATCCACCAGTGAATTGGCATGCAATCCAAAACTCTCCAAATAATCCACAGTACATGTAACCATATCCCTAACAACAACATGACAAATTATCTAATTCTGATATGTTTTTAGAATATATGTTTAAAGCTTTTATGACTCAAGCACAACAATTCCAACAAGAGACAAAAAATTTCATATATAATTTGGAGAATCAAATGAGTCAGCTTGCTACTACAATTGGTCAATTAGATTCTCAAGGGTTCTTCCTTCCATCGTCGACGCAAGAGGAAGCAGACAACATCAGTGCAGAAACGGACAATATTAATGTAGAAAATGATGTTCTTTGTGGTGACGTCATGCCTAAAGTGGAGGAAATTTTTGGGAAAATAGATAAATAGAATTTAGATGATGCTAGTACAAGCAATTTGAAGTTAGAGGAAGAAGAAGAAATTAAGCTGAAACAGGATTTGAAGGAGGCTGAAGCTGCATTAAATTATATGTCAATGATTTTAGATAATAATATAATTATTTTGATTCCATTACCTGTTACTCACGAAAAAATTTTATCGTCTGTTTTGTAGATTCTCATCCCAAATTTGAAGACTTTCTCTAATTATCTCTAATACTTGTTCGTTGAAGATGGAGTAAAACCTTTATATCAATTTCAAGGGAGATTGAACTTATCGATGAAGGATAATGTGATGGATGGGGTACTCAAAATTCATAAAGTAGGAGTGACGTAGTAATTTGGCATGATGTCGAGCCAATGACAAAAAAAGAAGAAGAAAGACACTGCTTGGGAGGCAACCCAAGAAATCAGATTTGAATTTCTTTTCCTTTTTCTTTTTATATTTGTTTGTGTCGTTTCTTTACATTTTAGTTTACATTAAGACAATGTAAATTTTAAGTGTGGGGGAAGGGATTTAGGATTTTTATTTTTATGTCAAATTTTAAAAATTTAGGTCAATTTTTGAAATTTTAAAATTTTTGAATTTTGTGGGTATATTCACTACAAACCCTCAAGAGGCACAACTCGTCCACATGGAGTAACCTTGGAGTTTAAAGGCTTGTAGAACGTGGTAAGTGTAATCGTGTTTCCTATGAAAATAGGGTAGTTAATTTTTTTTTTTCTATTTAGGATGTGTCACTTGAGCAATGAGTTAATTGGATTTTAATTTTTAGCCAATGACAAAATTTTAATTTTGAGTTAATAACTTTTGGAAAAGGAATAAATTTTTGCTTAGTTTGAATTTTTGACTTTTTATTGGTTATTACTTTGTTTGAGATCCTTTATTTTTATGCACTTATATACATTTGTTTGAGCTAATTTTAATTTAAGGAAAGTTTATATGGTTAAATGCTTATAGAAGATATTTTTGAGCTCTATATATTATTTGATCATTATTTAAAGTGAAATATAAGGCAAAATATAATTTAGAGGAGATGATTTAGGTAATTTTTCTAGAATTGCTAAATTGAAAAATTATGTGGTGAGTTGAAATGGAACGTAAAACGCACTCACTCACTCATAAACACATGAAAAGAGAAAAAGAGTGTAAATGCACTCGCTGGTGAGATGGAGCATAAAATGCACTCACCGAGAGAGAAAAAAAAGAAAAAAAAGAAAAGAATGGGATGAAACATAAAATGCACCCATTTAAAAGAAAAAAAAGGAAAAAAAGTATATAAAAAATATAAAAAAAGTACTTCAAAAAAATTAATATTAATAATCCTAGTGAGTTCAAGATTAAAAACCTTTTTGATCTTCTAGTTATATTTATTTATATTAGCTTTAAGCGATGTGAAAAATAAGAATATAGAGTTTTGTTGTTAAACTAACCCTTTTTGATATCTTTTATGAAACATTTAATTATATGAGTGGATCTATGTTTTTTTGTTGTTGCTAGTTTGATACATTTGAATTTACACACACACGAAAGGTCTTGAATAAAGTAAGATTGATAAATATATTAAAATTTTTGAATTTTGCATGATTTTGAAATTTTGTTTGAGTTATTGTTTTTAAAATCTTTGAGGCTAATGTTGACATTCATATTGATTTGTTGTTCGAGTAAGTTGTTTGGTTATTAGTTTTATTTTATAGTTTTTATTCTTGTTTTGCTTGAGGACAAACAAAGATTGAAGTGTGGGGGTATTTGATAAGTGGATTTTATTCCTATTTATTAGGTATTTTTAGGCTTAATTATTTGTGAGTTTTTAAGTATTTTAGGTTATTTATTTAATATTATGCATTTTTATTATTTTTATTTATTTTTAATTATTTTATATTTCATTTTGTAGAAAAATAATCCTGGATGGCAATGTTGTAATTTCTGCAAGAGGCTGATGGCATTTTGGAAAATAACCAGCATCGGTGGCAATTTTGTAAATACTGAAACAGGTCATCCGTGCAATGCGCGCCTAGGTCTAGTCGAACAGAATCACGACGATGCCGTTTGCATGAAGGTTTGGGTTGCATCTCCGCGCTATGCGCGAAAGTCCATCAAAGAAAAAACATGCGCGCAATATGCGCCAGGCAGGTCTGGGCTTAGGTGGTTCAAAAGCGCGTTGACTTCGGTCAACGCCGTGTTTGGTTGAGCAAAATTGCTGGTTTAGCAGATTATTCATGGATTTTGCTTTAATTTAATTCCAAATTAGATTTTAATTCCACATTAGCTTAGAATTATTATTGTACTCCTATAAATACATATTGAGAGCATATTATTAGATATATTTAGAAGCTCTCTCAAGTGATATCTCTCTTAATTCTCTTGTATATTATTTTTATTATGTTTGGCTAGTTTTTTTATTTAGTTCTAAGGGGATGCTGAACCTTATTTTCAGTTAATGGTTGAATTTAATTATTAATATTTATTCCGTCTTATATGAAATTACTTGTGATAATCTATTTTAATTGTTTATTTGATATTGGGTTTGATTGATTTGATTTTGACCTGTGGAGTTGATCAAATTATTATCAATTGCTAGACTTAGGAATTATATTACGTGTAATTGATATTGTTCTTAATCGTTGGTAGTGAATTGTGATAGATGATTATGATCAAGCTTTTGTTTATTGCTATGGTTTTCATGATATAAGTTAAACAATCCGAGCTTATGAGATTGTTGCTTAGAATAATCTAATTTTCTTGTGATTAATGCTTCCATTATATTAAATTTAGAGAGCTTGTTCTATGTTGTATAATAGTTAGAATCTAATGAAGAGCTTGTTTTTTTAGATTAAAATTAAGGAAAATTTCGGGTAGCAGAACTTGTTATTTTCTAGGGTTATTAGTTTCATGGGAGATAGAAATATATTCTAATTAATTGATCTATTAATTGTAAGGGTGAGATTGAACCAAAACACTGAAGTTTTTAATTATTTGGTTAATCTTATTAATTTACTTTTGTTTATTTAGTTAATTATAATTAATTCAAAACCCCCATATAGTTTACATTGCATAAAAATAAATTAATCATTCTCTATGTGTTCGACCCTTGCTTGCTATTATACTGATTTTGTGATTGAAAGTAAGGATTAATTTTGGAGTGTTAACGATAGCTACCACCGAAGCGGTAAATACACTACATTTTAAATAGAGTACAAATTCGTCCTATTCTTCTTAAAACCCCTTATGAATTGCTAAACAGTAAAACTCCTAACATAAGTTACTTCAAAGTCTTTGGATCAAAATGTTTCATATTAAATACAAATGGTAACTTAGGGAAGTTTGATGCTAAATCATATGAAGGAATTATTATAGGGTATTCTCATCATAGCAAAACATATCGTATTTACAATACTCATAAATATGTGGTTGAAGAATTTGTGCATGTAAGTTTTGATGAACCTAACAATAATTTGTCTAAAGAAAGAGATGAGGATGCAAGTAATACAGAAGTCACAGTCAATTCAATAAGTCAGAAAAACCAAAACAGTCTGTCGGATACAAATTGAACTGCACAGACAGATCAATATAGCTCACTGGATACCTTAAATCAGCAGAAACAACCATATATAGGAGCAAATCAGGACACTATTTTGGAAATCCAAGAAGTTGAATTCACTAAATCAGATGGAGAACATCAAGATCTAAATTCTAATTCACAGGAGGAGCAAATGCAGAACATATCAATGTCTAAAACAACAAGGCATATTAAAAATCATCCTCCTGAAAACATAATTGGAGACATAAATCGAGGAGTTACCACAAGAAGAGGTGTGCGCAATTTATGTGCATTCTCAGCTTTCTTATCACAAACAAAGTCGAAAAATGCAAAAGAAGCATTACTTGATGAGAATTGGCTCCTGGCAATGCAAGAACAGCTCCAACAATTTGAAAGATGTTAAGTATGGGAACTAGTTCCTACACCAAAAGAAACATCAATAATAGAAACCAAATGGATATTCAATAACAAGCTAGATGAACATGGAACTATCACTCGCAATAAAGTAAAACTTGTGGCTCAAGGATACAACCAACAAGAGGGGATAGACTATGAAGAAACATTCACCGCAGTTACAAGATTGGAATCCATTCGAATGCTTTTAGCGTTTGCGTGTTACAAACAGTTCAAACTACACCAAATGGACGTAAAAAACGCATTTCTAAATGGGTGCATAAATGAGGAAGTATACGTAAAACATCATCCCAGATTTGAACATAAAAAGTATCCTCATTATGTGTATAAGCTAAAGAAGGCACTCTATGGACTCAAGCAAGCACCTAGGGCGTGGTACGAAAGGATAAGTAAGTTTTTTACTTCAAATGAGTTCATAAGAGGTAAAATTGACTCTAAATTATTTATTAAGTATGAAAAACATGATATTATTATTGTACAACTATATGTAGATGATGTCATTTTTGGAGCTACTAATAACATGCTTTGTGAGTATTTTTTCAAGTGTATACACAAGGAATTTGATATGAGCTTAATGGGAGAGTTACCTATTTTTCGGGACTCCAAATCAAGCAAACTAAAGATGGCATCTACATTTATCAAACTAAATACATAAATGAGTTACTTAAAAGATTTGGTTTTGACCAGTCGAATCCAAAAACAACACCAATGAATACTACAATCAAACTTGATGATAAAGACATCGATGTAGAGGTAACAAAATATAAAGGTATGATATGAAACATATTATATTTAACTGCCTCAAGACTAGATATAATGTATAGTGTTTGTCTATGTGCTAGCTTTCAAGCAAAAACAAAATAATCACATTTAAATGCTGTTAAAAGAATATTTAAATATTTGTGTGGTACTATCAACTTTAGTTTATTTTATCCAATATGTGAGGATTTTGATGTAATGGGTTACTCAGATGCAGAATATGCAGGATGTCAAATTGATAGAAAAAGCATTAGTGGTGCTTGCACATTCTTGGGACAAAATATGGTGTCTTGACATAGTAAAAAGCAAACATCTGTTGCTATGTCAACAACCAAGGGAGAATATCTAGTTACATGAAGTTGTTATTCTCAAATACTTTGGATGCATCAGACCTTAATAGATTTTGATGTAATATGCAATACTATGCTCATTTATTGTGATAACACGAGCACAATAGACATATCTAGAAATCCAATTTTGCATTCACGCACAATATCTATTAAAGTTAGGCATCATTTTCTTAGGGATAATGTGTCTAAAAGAGTAATTAAATTAATTTTTATCCCCACTGAGAATCAATTAGCTGACATTTTCATTAAACCATTCAATGAATAAAGGTTATACACTCTAAGAAAAAAACTTGGCATGTGCATAATTTTTTGAAAGCATACAGGTCTATACGATATTATATGGCATGTTGAATTACATTGTGCATACTGGTAAATTATTCTCTGTGCTAAATTATCAAAATTTATCTACATAATATATGAAATTTTTAGTGATATAAGTTGATAAGTTAATTTTAACTTGATCTATGGAAACCAGTGTTTCAAATAATTAATACGACTACCTCGAATTTGGTGCTCATGCAATAATATAAACAATCTCTGCCAAACAACATGTAATACTAATGCGAAAAATAAATAAACATATGTTGTCTATTACAATGACTTTCTAGTCCCAAGGTCTACAACCTTTACCAAAATAAACATCACAAACTACAAAATAATATCAGTGTTTGCGTTACATTTTTATAAGTTCTAAACAAAATATAAATAGACTAACAGCTATCTAGATAATTAAGATTTTGCTTTTTCTTTGCCTTTATTTTTACCCGTTCCTTCAGGTTTAGCTGTAAAATATTTTATGACATAGCAAGTATGAGCAACTAGCTTGCTCAGCAATCAAATGAATAACAATAATTATGTCATAAATGAATAGGAATATCAACTGAATGATTTAATAAAAGGAGCTCAATAATGAACAATAGAATTAATGCAGAAAATAAAGAAGTGACAATTGATTATTTAACTGCTGAGTGGTCAAATGGACCACGAACTACTATTGAGGAAATCAATCACTTGATTGACCCTCTTAGGTTACTTTAACAGAATTGTACTTGAGGGGATTAGCCTCTCGTACCATATGTATATGCATAACATTTATTCTGTTTGTATCATTTGTTCGATACTTAGGTTATTCCCCATTATGGGTTGTTCTTCTCAGTCTAAGAATCCGTACCACTATGGTTTGGATAACTTTCAAAATAAATTTCACATAGGTCTAGCCGAACAATGGCTTAGACTTCTTCTTTAATCAATTCATAATTCAAGAATGGACTATGAATTCAAATAATATATACGATTTGCAATAATATTATTGTGGAATAACTTGCGATATAATATAAGCTCAAGATTTAAGAATTAGCACAATAATATTGAGTAAAGTTAGGAAGTTTGCTCAATACAAATTTGAGTAAGATTAAAGAACTTGCATGTCTGTTGACTTACGGCTAATTCGCTTAATTTTAACTCCTCTTGATGACCTAACATTAATAACGGTGGCCTATCAATTAGTATAACATATAATCGTGTACTTTAAACACTTATCTATGCTAAATAATTAATCACATAATACATATAATTTTATATTAATCGTATAAGACATTTAATTGATCTTATATTAATGATTTAATTAATCATTATTATTTTTCTTAAGTGTTAAACACTTATTAAACTCTTAAACAATTTACTATCATTGTTTAATTAAATTCTTTTTATTTTATTAACCCTATCTTCATTTAATTACTATTTAATATTAGCTAAAGAGTAATTAATAAATTACATTTAGTCATTATTTAACAATAGATAATAACTAATTATGTTTATTTATTATTTAAAGTTAATTAAATAATAAATAATTAAAGTATTAATCTTAATTTCCTTATTATTTAATATTAATTAAATAATAATTAACTTATTAATTATCCTCAATTATTATTATTTAATAATAAATAATTAGTTTATTAACTTTAATTATCTTTAATTATTATTTAATGTTAATTAAATAATAATCAATTAATTAATTATCCTTACTTATTATTTAATCTTAATTGAATAATAAATAATTAGTTTATTAACTTTAATTATTATTTAATGTTAAATAATAATTAATTAATTAATTATACTTACTTATTATTTACTCTTAATTAAATAATAAATAAATAATTTATTAATTTATTCTTCATTTAATTATTATTTAATGTTAATTAAGTACTAATTAATCAATCAATTACCCTTACTTATTATTTAATCTTAATTAAATAATAAATAATTAATCCTTCTTTAATTATCTTTATTTATTATTTAAATAATAAATAATTAATTTATAAATTTTATCTCTCTTTAATTATTATTTAATATTAATTAAATAATAATTAGTTAATTACTTATCTTTATTTACTATTTAATTATCATTTAAATAATAAATAATTTATTTATTTACTTTATCTTTCTTATATTATTATTAAATACTTAAATCACATATTTTGTATTAAAAATATTAATTTATCAGAAATTAAAAATATTAATTTATCATTTTTTCTTTAGTTATTAAGGTTTAATCATATTTTAATTATGGAAATTACCAAATAACCTGATAAAAATACAAAAATATTTTTATAAAATAGGACACGCAAAACCAAGAAACTGTCGTCAAGGACTCGTCGTCGGTACCGGTCTTAATTCCGGTGAACCAATCGCCGGAAAGTTCCGGCCAGTCCAAAAAAAAAAATCGGCAAAAACATTACTCATTTCCAGATTTTTGTCAAACTTTGGGGTCTTGGAAAAAAACCTTAATAACTTGAGTTCTATAACTCCGATGGAGCTCTACTAGGTATCGATAGAATCGTCACTTCCCGAACTACAATTTTATAGGCTCAAATATCATTTTTGGATAAGTTTTGATTTTGGAAATTTGGCTTAAAGTAGACTGTTCATGCAAGAACTTAGATAGTGAGGTGTGTTTGTTCAAAAATGCATAACTTGCTCATTTTAACACATTTTTGGGTGATTCCAAAGGAATTTTTTTTCTTAACTTATCCATATATTCCCAAAAATTATTAAATCACAAAAATAATTTGTAGATTTTAAAATGTACAGTTTATTCGTACAACATATGTTGTGTACGTCGGTAAAAATATTTTCAAGTATTTTGCTAAATATTTTTACATAAACCCATACCACTATACATTTAAACCACGTGGCATCCTATATAAACATGTATAGCATGATTATAAGCATAAAGAGCTCCAAGATAATATTTCTACCATAAAATTTAAAAGAAAACCAAGATTAGGGTTTTTAAGGAAATTTTTATACCTCTTTGATTTGTGAGCTACTTTTCTCTTCTTTCCAAAGTAGATGATGGATTTAGATGACATCCAAGAACACCCCTTGAAGAAAATGACTTGACTCGGTAGTGACTCACTACACAATTCATTTCCTTTTTCTTTAACTTACCTAGTTAACTCACTAAAACTCACTAGTGCACTATATAGAGAATACTTGAAATATTTTGCAAACTCTCCACCAAATGAGCGAGCTTCTATTTATAGTAGTATAAATCTATACATATAACATATATATGTAGCCAAAAAGGTTGAGTGTTCCACACACTAATGAAATCAACAAATTGAATAAAAATTTGGAATCCATAGTACTCCCTCCATACCATCAGCCATGCTCTTTAATTTGTCCCATTTTTGATTTATTTTTACAGTTAAATTGGTAAATAATGGATTTTCTAGAAGCTTTAGCAATTGGATTAAGGAATGGGCTTGCAATTTATTTCATTTGGGCCATCTATGATCATAATAATCCAACAACATTGGGCTACCAAAATAACTCACCCACTTCTTAATAAATTGGGCTAGCTTAATTAAATATCAACCCACAAAGCACATCACACTTAATTAATTATTTGGGATTGTTTAAATAATTATAGGAACACTTAAATAATCAATTTAAATTTAATTTATATAATCCAATTAGACTTGTCATATTCAATATTAATTGAATATTTAATTATGGTTCCTCACAAAATAATCTTAGGCTAGTTCGTTAATTAATAAATCCATTAATCGGACTTCCTTTACTAAAATTAACCGAATAGTCAACAATCAAATGACCACATAAAGGTTTAAATTAAATCACACAATAACTCATTTAATTAGAATTTAATTAGAATTTAGTTTTCCAATTTTATTTATAGTGTAATTCAAAATTCTTGGTCCTTACAAATAAGGTCCCTGATTTATAGCAATCAAAACTTAGGGAAACTAAATTTTAAATACATTGCAAAATTCTCAAAAACCGTGTCTATTTATCTCTCTATTATATTTATCTCAGCTATTTCTCTCTCATACTTTACCAAAAATCGATCGTCTCAAACTTTCTCCAACAAACTCTATTGCCCAATCCGATATTCTTCAATTCCTCGATTCCTTAAAGACGAAGACCAGGAACGCTAAACTACCACTGGTTGTGACTGATTCAGACGAGGAATCACTGATCACATCCATGCAGTCCAAACCAAATCCCACTCAAGCTACCAAACCCAAAAAACAGGCCCCGTCAGTTATAAAGAATTCTGAACCAGCTATGGTTTCTGGGTCATCTTCTAAGTCAAAAAGAGCCAAAGGAAAGGGTAACATGAACCAACAATAGATAAAGATCGTCCCATCAATTGCCTATCCTTAGTTAGTCCAATAATTCTATGCGAACTTTGACCTCAAATAGCATTATTGCACCTCTCTAGTAAAAGGTACACTTTTCAAACTAACTGACAAAATATTGTGTGATATTCTGTTAATCTCATTTGTGGGTCCCTGCCCCTTCACCCTAAAGGGCCATGACCTTTTTTCTGCTTTGACCCAATTACAAATTGTCAAAGATGACAACTCGTTGTCTGAACTTATGTTGCCCACTACTGTGGAAGTCTCCCCACTTGCCTCAATCATTCATAAGCTTCTTAGGTTTAATCTGTTGCCCCGAATTGGAGGTGGAGCTAATTTCCCTTATTAAGATCTAGTTTTAACTGCTATGATTCTTGAGGGTCAATCCTTTAATTTTTCCCTAATGATGCTAATGCACATGGATAGTTGTGTATAGCAGAGCAAAAAGTGCCTACCTTATGATGGATTTCTCAACAAAAAAAAAAAATTCTAGTACTTTGATATTTCTCTTGAGGGTGAAGTCTCTTTTTAGCTTGTTGAATCCATTGACTCTGACAACCTAAAAAGTTTAAATCTGTCTTTAGTTGATGGGGTTTTTATCCGTATTCCTCGTAACCATCCCACTGTACCAAATTCATCCAATCCTCCTTCAAATCCAGCCTCTGAAAGTCCTAAAATCATGTCTATCTTCACTCAACTTCTCTCAAATTAGCAAGAGATTTAGAAGGACATAGGTGATATTAAGGAAAGGCTTGGGTGTTTGGAAATGGGCAAGATTACAATGATAACTCATGCTGCCTCCTCCTTATTCTTACAAGTCTTTCAAACAAACGCTATGGTGGAAGCTATGCAAAAAAAGATGAATTAAAATGCTTCTCAACTTAGCCAAGAGCTGCAGCTCATGAGCCATCAGATAGGTGAACTAAGTGAATTTATGGCTGTACAGACCAACAATATCCAGGCCAAGTTTGGTCATCGACAGAGATGATCCACTATACCCGAATGGTTTCGAGCTAACTGGCTTGCTGAATATAGAGATGACTTTCTGGATTTGCTCTTTCCTCCCTCCACTCATATTCTTCGCCCCCTCTGTTTGCTAATATGTTGTCTAAAAAAGAACATGCACATCATCGACAGCATCGTTCGCACTTTACTCAACGTGACCAGCCTATGGTTCACATCGAGGAGCTTCCCTAAAATTCCTCCCCTATCTTAAAGTAGTTTTAGTTGATTACTTCAAACTGATTCTCTGTTGTTACTGGTTGTTTTGAATTCTTGATTAATTGTTTGGAATGTACTTTAACTTATTACTGGTCTTTTATCTATCTAGCTGTGATGCATCTTTTTGCACGATGACAAAAAGGGGGAGAAAAGCTTATGCAAGGTTTGAGGGGGAGCTACATTAATCTCTGTTGATCTATGTATCTTATTTTCTATTGATATACATGAATTTAGGGGGAACATTCAGTATAGTGTTGTCATCATCAAAAAAAGGGAGATTATTGACTTGGCCACACTCCATCCTTATGTTTTGATTATGATGTTATATGAATACTGTGTATCATTTTATATATTAACCATACAACAAGCTATTTAGCATACTATGTTAAGTTTTAATAATTCTAAGTTTAATCAAAGTAAAGACGTAACAAGAGAATGTGATAAAACTTGATAATATTTATATAATATTCGGTTACATATGTTGAACTTGTTCTTATTACAAAATGTCATTATGACTACAATTAAGAACAGTTAAGGAAAGGAGTAAACTAGTCTATGCATTTCTTCTTCAAGCCGGAGCTCTCGGGTTTGTCTACAAATTAGGTTTATATGCAAGGGTGAGCTAAAATGCTCAGCAAGTCTTAAACACATAACATATAAGTGAACTAACACCGATAAGGATTGTAAGGACTCATGGAACAATAATTGATATTTACAAATGTTTTAACATAGCAAGATTGAGTGGTGGTTAGACCTTGAACTGTTCTTTGTCTTTCGACTTAGAACCTTTTACAGTGGATATAGAAAGGGAATCAACCTAACGACATCCTATGTTATGCATAACATACAATACACTGGACAGATCAAGAACAGTAATACATATTTGTTCATCTCAGTTTACTTCACATGTCAGGATCGCCCCAAGACGACTTGGTTTGATATAATAAAGTATGATTCGAATTTATCACGAATAATCATTTTATTTTGCAAGTTATGCCGAAACAAGAAGCAATAACTCTCGTATCAAATATTTATAACATGTTGCATACACAAAATGTATAAATCACATAGAAAGCAAGTAAACAAAGTTTAAGAATAGAAAACTTGCCTTTAGCACAATTTAGGGTTTCCCGATAATCGTTTAAAGCGCCTATACAAAGGGTTTCGCGTACCGAATGTTAGTTCATTGATTTTTTTTGTTCTATACGTGTTTTTATCACTAAACTAGACTATTTTCATTGGTGGAATTTTTAAAAAAACTGGCTAGCTCAAAATCATAAAATTTAGTGCCTTTTAGGGTTTCCACCCGAAAGCCTTATAAAAATTTTCAACTTTGGCGTCTTTTACAGTAACTACCATAACTTTTTCATAAGAAAACATTTTGAAGTGATTTTTGAGTCTAAATTTCTTATAATTTCATGATCTACAACTTTGATTTATACTGTTAAGGCAGATTCGGATTTTAGGATTTCAAAAAATGGCAAAAACAGACAGTAAGCATGCTTTGGCCAATATTTTTAGGGTTAACCATATGAAACATGGTACCGCTTGCTTTAACTATTTAAGAAATCATGTTGTAAGACTCAATATCACTTTATAACATAAAAATAACAAATCACAAATCTTCTCATAGAAAGATTCATGACTTTTGCTCAAGAATACACGAAGAACACGAAGAACGGATAAACCGTACATGGTAACGACTATGTTCTTGAGCTTTTGGTTTTTGTACTTGAAATAATTTGAGCATTATAACTGCTAACATAAGTGATTATGACACTTTATAATTGACAAAATTTGGTCATTATAACGGCTTCCATATTTAATTGAAAAATTTTATAAAAATGCTCAAGAACATACATAAACGCGGAGAACGGATAAACCGTACATGACCACTACGTATGTTCATTGAGCTTTAAACTACGAATTAAAATTTGACATTATAACTACTACAAAATGTATAAAGTCTCAAGAACACGTGAAGAACACGGAGAACGACAATCGTACATGGCTATGACTCGCGTTCTTGAGCTTTTGAAAATTTAAGGCGAAAGAAAAATCGAACATAAAAACTATAAGAGATTGTACCTTTGGTGTTTGCAAGCTTTAACTATTTCTTTGCAATTTCCAAAACTAGAAATATAACTAAGAGTAATAGATATAGAGAGTGATTTTGCTCTTGATTTTGCCTTAGAAATGAATGAGAAAACAAGTGAGTTAAGCTTGCTATTTATAGGCCATTCAAAGTACGGGAAAGATGGTCATTGTTACAAGATTTATAGGCTAAGCTAAGGCAAAGTGCACTTCATTTAGTCACCTTGAATGGCCGGCAATATGGACTGATCATCAAGCCATTAAAGCTAGCATTCATCACATTTTTGGTGACATTACATAATCCACATGTCGGCTCCTAATTGGTCCACCACTTAGCCTACCAAAGGAATAGTTCTAGGCCTTGTTTGGTTGGTGAATTAAGCATTTAAATGAGGGGTAGTCAAGGTCTTTTACCAAGCTTGATCAAGGTTAGTTTAGTCATTTTGATAATCTAGGTTAGTCATGATTAGGTTAATTAACAAAAACCTAGGTTAATTAGATTATTAGTTCACTGATTAGTTTAATTTGTAGATTAGGTTAATCTTTAACTTAGTTAACCTTAATCTTAGTTAGGTTAAGTTTCATTACATGTTAATTAGGTTAAATGGTAATCTAGTTACCTTAACCTAATTCAATTCCAACCGGATTAGTGTTAATCACATAATTAGGTTAATTAGTTAGATAATTTAATTATTTTGTAACTAGGTTTAAGTCTAGATTAGGGTTCCTAATCCAGTTATCTCTAACCTAGTTCATTTCTAAGTAATCCAGTTGAATTGGTCTTTACTGATTTAAAAGTCAGATATTACGGAGTTTTGTTACGAATAAACACTATTCTGGAAAACGAAAAGTCAAAAGGACGTTGCACGTTTTTTGGTGAATAGTGTTTTTGATTTCTATTTCTCAGAAAATGGTCAGACGATCAAAAAGGCGAAAAAATTATTTTTTGTCTTTTCCCTATTTCGTCCTATACCCGATGCGTTTTTCGAGATAAACTTTTATCGGCTATATCGTGTTTTCAAAGTACGGGAAAGATGGTCATTGTTACAAGATTTATAGGCTAAGCTAAGGCAAAGTGCACTTCATTTAGTCACCTTGAATGGCCGACAATATGGACTGATCATCAAGCCATTAAAGCTAGCATTCATCACATTTTTGGTGACATTACATAATCCACATGTCGGCTCCTAATTGGTCCACCACTTAGCCTACCAATGGAATAGTTCTAGGCCTTGTTTGGTTGGTGAATTAAGCATTTAAATGAGGGGTAGTCAAGGTCTTTTACCAAGCGTGATCAAGGTTAGTTTAGTCCTTTTGATAATCTAGCTTAGTCATGATTAGGTTAATTAACAAAAACCTAGGTTAATTAGATTATTAATTCACCGATTAGTTTAATTTGTAGATTAGGTTAATCTTTAACTTAGTTAACCTTAATCTTAGTTAGGTTAAGTTTCATTACATGTTAATTAGGTTAAATGGTAATCTAGTTACCTTAACCTAATTCAATTCCAACCGGATTAGTGTTAATCACATAATTAGGTTAATTAGTTAGATAATTTAATTATTTTGTAACTAGGTTTAAGTCTAGATTAGGGTTCCTAATCCAGTTATCTCTAACTTAGTTCATTTCTAAGTAATCCAGTTGAATTGGTCTTTACTGATTTAAAAGTCAGATATTACGGAGTTTTGTTTCGAATAAACACTATTCTGTAAAACGAAAAGTCAAAAAGACGTTGCACGTTTTTTGGTGAATAGTGTTTTTGATTTCTATTTCTCAGAAAATGGTCAGACGATCAAAAAGGAAAAAAAAATTATTTTTTGTCTTTTCTCTATTTCGTCCTATACCCGATGCGTTTTTCGAGATAAACTTTTATCGGCTATATCGTGTTTTCAAAGTACGGGAAAGATGAATCCTGAAACAGAATGTCATTTTGACGTACACGTTTCGCTCGGGGGCTTAGGTTAGATTTCCTAGGGTTTAGACCCTAGGGTTTAGGGTTTAGGTTTTATCTTCTTTTCAGATTTTTGAAAAAAAAACTTTTATGTTACTTTTTCTTACTAAGGCTGGATACTTGAACCGAAACACATAAATAAACAATAACGAAGATTCCATAATACATATAAGATGTAATTAAATATTTATTTATTCATATAAAGTCGGATTACAACCCTTTCGGAAGTTCGGAATATTACATTACTTCCTGACCATGTAGATTAGTTTTTATTTTTTCAAAATCTATCTTATCAATAGGTTAATAATATTTAGAAATGGAGTTCTGAGGATAATAAATTGAGTTAAGTTTTTACCCATAATAAAAGTACTTTTTAAATAAATATCCTAATTACAAATATAAGTATAACTTAACTTGTATTTTATATTCGTTTTAGAAGTATCAGCAATGCTCAAACTTTGTTTAGTTTTTTTAAAATATTGGGTAGGAAATAACCCTTCCCTGATATAATTCGTATCAGCGCCACTATCAATCAAAGTAATAGTGTTAACTATAAAATCTTGATTTATTACCAAAATAATTTCAATATACCATTTTTGATAAGTGATTTTATCCATTTGCATCAAATATTTTTCAGTTTCATCTTCTTCATGACTATTAGTTTCATCAATTTTTTCTTTTCCTTTATTTAGGGATTTTTTGAATAAATTTTTTCAACAGTGTTTAACCTTTCTTTTAAATTTATAATTTTCTTTCTTTTGTTCAGTAGCTTCTTCTTTAAGATCTTTTAGAGTTACTTCTTCTTTTGGCCACAAAGAAAATTCTATTAAAAACTTGCAAAGTATAGGGCTCAGTAATCTTCGATTTTTTACCCTCCTTTTCAGTTTCTCTATTTTGTTCAATATATTTTTCATTATGGATCTTTAATTTAATTTATTAAATCTAGAATAAGAGTCCCATTTTTTGTTAAGACATTTATATTAGTGTCAAGGCCATTCATATGCAAAACAGATTTATAAAAATCTTTTTTATTTTTATTTTACAATGATCAGCACAATATGTTATTTTCTAGAGGTACATGAAAGTGATCTAGAAGTGGGGGGGGGGGGGGGGGGGGGGTTTCGAATAAGTACATTCTGTATAACTTTTCATTTAAGTACATTTATGAAATAATTATGTAATTAATTGCGTATCGGAATTAGTTATTTGATAAATTCCCTTTCTGATCCATAAAAATAAAGCCACTCAGTTTTGTATATAGTTTGCTAATGAAAAAAAGAAACATCTTAAGCAGGTATAACATTCACAGTAGATATAAGAAAGATAAAGAAAGAGATAAAGAGACATTGAGAACACACAGGTTTTTAAGAGGTTTGAAACTTGAACTACTCCTATTCCTTTCTTTTACTCTGTTAAGCAGAGATGATCCACTAAGCATAAATTGGACACAAAGTCCTTACAACTGGACATAAAGTCCACCCATTAAGGGTCTGATTATTTAGAATTAGGTGGGTCACAAAGCTCTGTCTTATCTCCACAAAACATAAAGTCCTTTTCCCATCTTAGGGCTGATTCCTCCGAATCAGGCGAATCACAAAGTCTCGACTTACTCCATAGGACACAAAATCCTTCATACACAAGGTGGTCAGCAAGTCCCATCTTCGTTGTTGTTTGATGTTAATGTTTGAGGTGATGCTAAATTGACTTTATGCTCTCTTATGAAGAAATTAGTAACTGAATGATTCGTTTGATCTTTTCTCTTCATGAATGAAAGTTGTATGCCCGCAATCCAATCACATTTGATGTGATAAACATATACTTTGTAATCTTATTCATTTATTAATAAAAAAAATTATTTAAAGGCATTTCTTTATTCATGATTAATTGGTTGAATTAATTAAATGAATAAACCTACAATATTTTTAGAATCATAATGTTGATTATCTAATGAGATCTAAATTCAACATAGCTCAAAACTAAAATATTCCTAATTGCGGGGTCACTAAAATGGGGATTAGTGAATTTGGATAGATTAGTACATACTATGCTTGCTCTTTCGAAGATGATGATTGATCTCATAATTATTTGTGTGGAGACACTAAAGCAAATATGTAGGTGCTTATTAGAATATAAATTCACTGAGCGTGACTCACTTAAGAAATAACTAATGGAGTTTTACTTGCTTGTCAATATGAGTTCCTAATATGATAGTAGTACAAGTGAACATTGAACTTGAGATCATCATAGTATCTTGCGTATGATGAGTTATACTTTTTCATATTCCTTAAGACTATATGGGTATACCAAATGATATGTTCAGGTATAACAAGTTGTACATGGTGGTAGGCAAATGATTAACAAAGGATCTATTACTTCTAGTAAATGAAGAGAATGTCCTATGCAATTCGATAAATGACAACTCAGAAATCCTTGGCCAAGGTGGAATGAAAATTAGAAAGGAGTTTCTAATTTACATTAGAGTTGCCCATTTGTGAATTGAAATGCATATGATCAAATAAAATAGGACTTGACATAAATTACACATTTTATATTTGATTGAGACATTGTGTGGTAGAATAATTGAATTGTATAGTAACTATTCTCATAATAGGTTCTTTATGATCAAATGTTCAAATTCATATTGTCTAAAAAATCGTGAATTGTTAAAGGGCTTACCCTTATTGTAGAATAAATATATTTATTTATTTTAAATTAAAGGAATTTAATTCATCATAAATAATATTAGAATGGTTCTAATTTATTTATTTTACAACCGGTTTAATCTAAAAAACCTAAATGGTCACACCATAAAAAAAAATATTTATTTTAGAAATAGATGACATAATAGTAATAATAAATTAAGTGTATTTAATTTATACCATGGTGATACAATAAATCAAAGAACTTAATATTTATAATTATGTATTTTAAAAATACTAATTATAAATTAATAAAAGGAGTCTTATTATTATTATTATTATTATTATTATTATTATTATTATTATTATTATTATTATTATTATTATTATTATTATTATTATTATTATTATTTATTTCCTAAATGGTTTAGGAATTAATTAATAAGAAGTACTCTTATTATAAATAATTTAAATAGTTTAGGAATTGTAATTTTTATAATAAATTAATTTAGTTCCTAATTAGATTAAAAATTAAATTAAAATCCTACTCCTAAAGAGTTAAGGGGAGTTGAGTAAGTCTTTAAATAAGATGGGTCTTATTATGGATGAGGTTACTCACTTTGTTGGAGTACTGGAGAATACTTCATATTTTTTTCTACAATCTAAAGAACTAGAAGAGAGAAAGAAATTAGGGCTAGCCACCAATGGTTTGGAAAAATTAAAAATCTACTTCTTAGGTAGCTAACGTTGATCCGTAGATTCTAATCGGTGAATTTGAAGAAGAATGTGAATGATTAAAGGGACGTGAACTCGAAGCTGTTAAAGAGTTAAATCAGCAAAAATATAATCTTTTATCCTTCCTCAATTAATAAGTATTGCGTAAGAAATATCTTGAAATTTGGTTTCTAGAAAAATTTTAAATATGATTTATGCTTGCTTCCTTTACATTGTATAATTTAATTGTATGCATGGCCTGTTTTTGCAAACCAAAAGTGGCATCAGAGCCAAATTTATGCGAACTATTAATAGTTTTGATTTCATATATATATGGGTATGTGCTTAGAATAATTTATTAGACATAATTTTTGTATAAAATCACTGTTTTTTAAAACAAGAAGCTAAAATCGAGTTTTGGATGAAAAACAGGTCAAAAATAGAATCTGTCGCCCAGCACCAGAGCACTTGTATTGCTTTGTTTTTCAGAGCCGAGGCACTAGAATTGTACTAGTTCTCAGCGTCAGGGCGTTGAGCAGTAGAATTACCTGATTTTTTATTTTTTCTTATAGATTTTAAAATTAAAATAAAGTGTTTATTTTGAAGATTTTATAATTAAAATAAAGAGTTTATTTTAAACTTGAAATTGGATTTCATTCAACTTTAAATTGCCCATTAAATGTTATTGATATATATATATATATATATATATATATATATATATATATATATATATATGAAATTATTTTAATTCATGTGATGAATGATACATATGATGATATGTATGATATTAATTAAGTATTGAAACATATGATGATGTGTGTGATACACAAGAAATTGATTATGGACTATTGACCAATGTGAATGAATTTATTTTAGTTGGATGCATGAGTGAATGAGGTTTAAAAAGTAGGATCTACGTACCTTGTCTTTCTAAATTTTTCTATTATAAATTCTATCTCCCTCTTATATACTTCCCCTTGACAGCTGATCAAGGTTTCTATTTTATGAAAATAGATTGTAATATGATTAAATAGAATTATTTGAAGGATTAGAGGCAAAGAGCAAGGAGTGCTCGAAGACCCGTTTGTATTGGAGCTTGAATTTTGAATGTAATAGTTATATTTAATGTATTTGTTCTTAAACCATAGGTTTGACCTTTTGGTTTATTTGGTGGCTCGAATAAAACAAACTAGAATAAAGTCTATAATCAATCCAAGTAGAATATAGTATTCTATATGTGTATGCTAGTTATATATATATATATAGTATCTAATATTTAATATGAGTTTGTTATGCACACACAAAGCTTGTATTAAATATTTAAGATGTTGGTTTTATTATATTGAATGTTTATAAGGAATTGAACGATGTTGTTTTGTTGTGCACACACAAGGATGATATTTTTCTCTTCACTTATATGGAATGCTAGGTCGGACTTAACTTAGATAATTTTTATTTGAATGTGCACACACTTTATCATAATTATCTAAGAGGCAAAATTAAAAGGAGTTACGTGTTGATGTAATTGACAAGGAGTTGTCTACCTATTGAAGAAACTACAGTTTGTTGTGCACACACAACACTATACCTATGTCCATAGGATCCTTATCTTACTAGCGAATCTTTAACTAGATTTACTGAACTGTATAAAGATGGTAATATAGTTTAATGAAAATATTGAGAGACACCATTTTAAATAAAGACCTAATTAATTTGGTGAATAATAAAACGAATACATGTTAATATTGTTATTAATATTCACTTAAAGAATTTTCTTATTCCAAATTCACTAACATTACATAGCATATTGGATGTTAACAATTTAATCGAACAGAATTATTCGGATTGGTTAAAGAAAATTGAGAATAGTTCTCAATATTGAAAACTTAGCAAATGTCCTTAATTTGTCTATCATTGAAAAAGTTGGAGATTGCTACTTTTAGAAGTGGTAAAATGATGCACATGTGACTCATTGCATTATTATCGCATCAATGAGTACCGAGTTATATCATCAACACGAGAAAATGAATGTGCCTACTATATTACTACACCTTAATGAGTAGTATGATGAACAAAGTAGGTCAACTAGATATAAGATATCTAGAGAGCTTTTCCAATCTAAAATAACCGATTACACTATAGTATATGTTGAAGACAGTTGAGAGTCACTTTACAACCAAGAAAGAACAAGTCTTACTGGTAGATGAATCTTCCAAGTGGAGGAAGAGGGCCAAAGGTGTTTCGAGGAGTCAGAAAAAGGTAGAAGGCAAAAGAAAGACACTAAACAAAGGACATAAATAAATGTGAACCCGATGTAAAATAAGTTTTCTTTCATTGCAATAAGTTGAGAAAATGGAAAAAGAACAGTAAGGAGTATCTTGTAGTGGTTAAGTAGAAGAAACTTGGTGAAGCTTTTAATACAGACATAGATTTGTTCATAATAAAATATAACTTTCTATAAGTCAAAGTTCTACTTAGGTATTATATACCGGCTTATGGTCTCACATATGTAAGTTATTATAGAGATTAAATAGAAGTAGAAGGCTAAACAAATGACAAGTAATCCCGTGCATAAGAAATAGAGCAAAAGTTGTTACATTAGCCATACGAACTTATAGTTTAACATTGCCTACGGGCAAGTCTATTAAGTTAATAAATTGTTACTATGTTCCAGTTCTTGAAAGAAATATTATTTTGTTCCATTTGTTGACAATGAAGGATTTTGACATTATAATAATGAACAATTGTTGTTCTATTTATAATGATATTATTTTATTTAGAACTGGTTAATTACTTGATGGACTTTGCATACTTGACTTACATGATTTTTTTTTCAAATTGAATAAATTAAGTGCAAGGAGATGATGCGAATCATACCTTCATATAACACTGTAGACTTGATCATATTAATCAAATAAAACTAATAAGTTGTATAAAGATGAGTTTTAGAACCATTTGATTATTAATCATATACAACTTGAATATTGTATCATGGGTAATATGACTAAATCTCCATTTAGAGGACATGAAGAGAGAGTTGTAAAGTTGTTAGAGTTGGTGCACACAGTTGTGTCTGGGTATTGTGACAACATATGCAAGATGAGAGTATTCATTTATTACTTTCAGTGATGATTCTAGATTTTGATATTTTTATTTGATAAAATACAAGTCCAAATAATTTGAAAGGTTCAAAGAATTCAGAAGTGAAGTAGGGAAATAAACTACAAAAGTATTAAAGTTCTTCGATTAGATCGAGAAGGGAATATCAGTGAGCTTCTAGATCATCTCAAAGAATTGGTATTTTCTCACAATGGATATGGTGATGATCCATAATGAGTTTTATCGAGCTTCCAGTATCATTCGGGGGTTATGCCCTAGAAACGACAACATATCTATTTAATAAGGTACCTTCAAAGTCCGTCCATATATGAGTTATGGACGAGGAAACTAAATCTTAAGTATGTTAAGATTTTGGGTTTTTCAACTTATATCAGAAGGTTTAAAAATGATAAACTTGGGACAAGATCTGATAAGTGTAAATCTGTGGGATATCCTAAAAGAAGTTTAAGATATTACTTCTATAATCCTACTGATTAAAACGTGTTTATCGAAGCACGTTGCCTTCTTGGAAAAAGAGTTTATCTTTGAAGGGGTTAGTAGAAATAAGATAGATCTAGAAAAAGTTTAAGAACCTCAAAATACTATATATCAAATAAAGAAATTTGTTTAAGTAGATAAACCTATTGTACCACAACCGAGTCGTAAATCTGGAATAGTACCGAAGATACCTGAAAATATACGGATTCATCGTAGATGATAATGATGAGGTACACATCATAGTGGATGACGGTCCAATAACATACGATGAGGTATGCGTAGTAGATACTCAAGAGAAATCACTGATGACGATGAAATTCAAAATGGTCTCTATGTAAGAGTACCAAGTGTAGAATTGGGTGTAAAATTGGGTTACTCCACCATAAGACATTTAGTCTAGAGGGTGAAAATGGGTCTATAGAGAAAGACTAAGGTAAATAGAAAGGTGGAGACCTATAAGACCTGACTAGTGAAAAAATGTCTCAAACAAAGTCAAGGAGTTGACTATAATAAAAAATTTCACTAGTAAAAATGTTTAAGTCTACTCGAATTTTACTTGCAGTTACAACTTATTATGCGAGATCTAGCAAATGAGCGTGGATAGATCATTCCTCGATAGAGGATGTATGTATGATATAGCCAGAGGGATTTGACTCCTAAGATAGAGTAAATCAAGTATGTAAGCTACAATGATCCATTTATGGATTAAAGCAAGCTTTTCGAAGATGGAACATTTGATTTGATGAGACAATCAAAAATGTTTGATTTTATCAAAAATGAGGATGAACCAAGTATGTAGAAGAAGGTTAGTGGGAGCACTATGACAATCGTAGTATTATATGTTGATATACTACTGATAAGGAATGACATACCGATGCTACAATCATTAAAGATATAGTTGTCTAAATACTTTTCTATGTTGGACTTTAGAGAAACATCCTACTATCTGGGATAAAGGTCTATAGAGATAGATCATAAAGGATGCTCGGTTTGATGTAGGGTTTCGACAAAAAAACGCAGTGAAATTTCAATTTTTTTTAAACCCTAAAACATGATCCATGCAAAAATATATTAATTCAGAGGTTTAGATATCTTTTTACCAATTATCCGAGCTTGAATGGAGAAGATGGAATTATGGAATGGCTTCGAATCTTCAACGTAATCCAACGGCACTGCGTCTCTACGGTATCCACACGAACGCCTCCACGAATCATCCCACGATCTGCAGCAAAGAGAGTTGCGGTACTAGCCGCCAAGATCTAGATCTGGATATGGATTTACTGAGTTTTTCTCTTTAGTCTCTTTCTGAAAGTGGCTAGGGTTTATGTTTTAATTTTTACGTACTTAAAACAGCTGATATATCATGTATATATAACAGTTAAAAGAATTAACCAAAACTTAATTAGAAAAATAAAATCCGAATATACAAATATACAAATTATCCTACTAATTTAAATTCATAATTTAAATACTATCAATCATATTGGCGTATTTAAATCATAACAATTTAAATTAATTCCCTTTTAATTACGTTCTAAGTGTGTGACCCTGTAGGTTATTATTATATTGGTAATAATTTTAAAATCATATTATAAAATTATAAACAGTGAGCGGCATCTAGTAATGCATCACTGCTACCCAAATAATAATAAGATCGGTGATTCGATGCAACCTTTTCGTAACCAATGTTTCAATGTAATTTAATCCTTTTAACCTTGACATCCTAGATTAAACTCGAGGCATGGAATGTGTCATACTCTTCATAATTTAATCTTAGTTTTCTTGATCAATGAGTAGACTATATGAAACAAATCACTATTTGAGCATGGTCATGCATTTCATATTACTACTCAATCAAGAGACTATGGATATCACCCCTAATATATATAGGAGGGTTAAATTCCATCTAGATCACTCATATTCCTCACACGATTCATGATGTACCCAATAATCACATTTATTTTCCACCCTATTAAAGGTGATTTTTGATGATATGAAAGTACATAAATTCTCATGTAATAATATACTGATCTCAGGTCGAACGATTATTACATCATTGTCACTATGAGAATTTCTTATGACACTTTGCATAATATTCCACGTAGAATTCTCATGGTGGGTCTGTCCAGTACATTGTTCTCTAACATGTACATATGCATTGACTCAATATCTCATATATTTATGACCAATGAGTCAATCCACATACTAGTCTCAATGCAATATTGTTGTCCCATTAACAATGATACTCGACTAGGGACATTTAAGAACAATGATACTAATTGTACTTATATAATCTCATGTTCAAGTCACATACTTGAAACTATATAATTCGTATCACTATTCTACGGACTTTTATTATGCTAATATTTATATAACGCAATAAATAAAATCATAATAACATAATTCATTTATTCAATTAAATATAATATCAAATTGTTAAGCAATTACATCAAATAATTGGCCTCTAGGGCATGAACTTTAACACTTGACCCAAGGAATATATATTGATTCGATGCTAAATATGTTTAGCATGGTAAAACTCCAAGATGTCTCATATTGATGAACTAGGGAGTAAATCTCTCCAAGAAATTATCCCCAAAGACACCGAAAAAGAGAGATTGCATGACTATGATACCTTATACTTCAACAATAGGATCTATCATGTATGGGATGATATGTACTAGACCTAATATTGCTTATGTATGATGAGTAGATATCAGGTCAATCATGAAGAAGAATATTAGAGAAGAGTTTCTAATGGTGGGTCTGATTTGATACTAGAGGGCTATATAGACTCGAGTTTTTTGACTGACTGATGACTGGTTTTTATACCTATGTATTTAATACCTTTTAATTTTATTAAATTGTGAATTCTTTAGCATTTTGGTTGTTTTATATGTTTCTATGTTATTATTGTAAAATATGATTTAATATTATTATTATGTATGTTAATTGTATTTTAGGTAATTTATATTATTTTTATATATTGTCATTATTCTAATTTGATTTTAGTAGGAAAATTCATGCTGAAAGGGTATTTTGGTAAATCTGCACAGAGGCTACCGCCACAGCGCTCCTCTGCTATCGCCGCGGCAGTAGTACAAATTCAGAATCAAGCAGCAGGTTTCACCGCCGTGGCACTCAATTCCACCGTCGCAGCGCCCAAAGTTTCTGCAACTGAAAGTTAACACTACCGCCGCGGGGCTCCCCTGCTACCGTCGCGGCGGTGCATTGTTCCGACGTGCAGATTCAGCTTTTTAAGTTATTTTTCATGCCCTAATTTCATATCTTTCAATTCCTTTTTCATTTGGGGCGAGAGAGGGGCGATTCTAGGGAGAGATAAGAGAAGGGAATGTGGTTTCCCTCATGGGGAACTACCTAACCTTTGATTATTGAACCCTACATCCCCAATTTTTGGAGTATCAAACAATGAAGAAGATGAAGAGCAAGCTTGAGCCAATGATGGAGCTATGGATGAGGGAGCTTGGAGATTTACTTGGATGACAACAAGTTTACATTTCTAACTCTTTATTATCCTTATATTTCATTGTATTGGATTACTTGATGGATTTGTAATGAATATTTGTTATACTTCTTACATTGGAATCTAAGTATTATTATTGGAACCCAAATAGTTGTTTGAGTTGATTTTCTCTCTCTTGATTGGCACCATATGGATTGGATTAGCATATTTTGTTCTTCATATGTATTGATTGCTCGGTTAATCGATTAGTTTGGTTGCATACATGAAATTGACAAATGGATTGTAGTGTGTTGACCTAAATGTGATAACATGTGATTGTGTTATTCTATATAGTTGGGATGTATGATTTGCGTATTGGATAGGAATATACCTGTATGCCATGTGTAACCAATTAAGAACTTGTGTTTCAAACCCTTGTTTAATGTTAATTCTTATAGAAATATAGTGGATTATTTAGACTTGGGGATGCTTGTATTGCTATCGACGGAGGCGTATAAGTAATGTAGTGTTCTTGGTTGACCATTCGTGGGTTACGGCCATATGAATGGGTTGTCATGTTTGTGATAATTGTTAATTGTTTAGCTTTGCAATCACTTTGGTAACTTGTATGAAATCGGGAGATGGACTATGTGTTTGGGCCTAAATATGATAACATGTGTTGTGTATTTGTTCTTAGGAGCGTTTGCATAAATTGTGTATAGGATAGACATATACCTGTATGCCGCGTGTAGCCAATGTGAGAATCTGTACTTAAAACCCTGCTTGTGTTAGTTCTCATAGAAATATACTGAATTATCTTGCTTGGGTTGTTCTTGTCTGAATTCTGTCGAATGGGATAGGTTTAGATGAGATATGTTTATATGTCCTTCAAAAGAGGCGTATAAATACTTTTGTATTCTCGGTTAGCCATTCGTCGTGACCGTAAGATTGAGAGGAGATTTAGGAGATGAAAATAACATATTGGGAGAAATTACAGACTTAGATTCACCTATCTTTAAATGCTTTCTAGTTTAATTGTTAATTTGTGTTATGTCCTTTTACATTCCACTTCTTCCATTCAATTAAACGTTTGAACTAAGATTGACTTAGATGCAATCGGTGTTTGGAACTCGTTAGAACTAATTCCTCGTGGGATCGACTTTTTCTTATCACTTTATTACTTGTTGACCATGTATGCTTGCACGCTATTCATTCAAATGAATTCGAGATTGGAAACTATTTAATAAAATAAAAGAGTTCCGATTTCGACCAACAAGTTTTTGGCGCCGTTGCCGGGGAATTAGTTTCTGATTGTTTTTCACTATTGATTTCATTCGAGTTGGGCTTTGTTTAAACTTACATTCCTGTTTTTAATTTGGCTTGGACTCATGATTGTGTTCATGGCATTCTCAAGGTTCAGAATAAGAAATAAAGAAGTCGGGTTGTTGACTATAAAACAATCGCTAACTGGGAGGCAACCCAGGTTTATCTAATGTTTTGTTTAGTTTTATTTTTCATTTTCAGGTCATATTCTAACAAATCGCAAGAGCCGGTCGTAGAAGGCGACAGTTGACAAAATTGGCCTAATTTTTCAGGGAAGTCCCTTGTTTTTAATTCTTTCATTGCATATAGAGAGGACGTTGTCAATTCCAAGTTTAGGGGTCTTCTGCGTTTTGTTTTTGATATGATTTGTATTGTTTTAGTTTGTTTTCAGATTTTGTATTTTGTTTTGTTATTATTTTGTTTTTTGCTTTTAGTTGTATTTTAAGTTTTGAATTTTGTGGGTATATTCTCTGTAAACCCTGACGAGACACAACTCGTCCTCTTGGGCAACCTTGAGGTTGAACGGCTTGTTGCACGTGCTAAGTGCAATCGTGTTTCCTACGAAAATGGATTTGTTATAGTTGTTTTTGTTTTGTTTTCGTGTGTTTTGTTTTTGAGTCGTTGTAGTATAAGTTTGAGTCTCTTGAGCCTTGTTTTGATTTGATTAAAACGTTAATCGAGTATCGGGCTATTGATTATTCTTATTATACCTCGTAGAAAATGGATTAATGTTAATTAGTCTTTGTGCTTGATTTGTTGTTGATTTTTACATTTCTTGTGATCCTTTCCGCTTTTGAGCACTTATCCATTTGTTCAAGCCTATTAATTGCTTAATGATGGTTTATAGGACTACATTCTTATCGAGGCGAGCTTTTACTTTAGAACTTGTTCTTATATCATTCGAACCTAGTTTTCCCATTTTTGATATGTTCATTAGTGATAGTGTGAGATGGAGCGTAAAACGCACTCACATATGTATAAAATAAAAAAAATAAAAAAATAAAATAAAAAGAAGAAGAAAGAAAGAAAAAAAAAGAAATATATATATATGTATATATATATATATATATATAAATAAATAAAATATAATAAGTTGCTTGACTAGTCGAATTTTGTGGCCTTTATTGCTCGAGTTAATAGGCTCTTAGGGGTGTCTTTACACCTAATGCCCTAAAGCCAACTGGTTTGGGAATCATTAGCCAAACACTCGTTATACGGGTAACTCTGTATAGTCTAATAGAAGGAGACATTGCACAAGTCAAGTTTTTCATTTGAATTTTGCTGAGACTAGTGTAGAGTGATTTATTATGCATGTGTTCGAAGTTTTTGCTTTCTTTAATAAGGTAATTTATTTACATAAACTATCTGAGCTGTAATTAATTTGTTACAAATGGTACACACACACACACATGTGGATCATGAGTAATGTATGATTAACATACATGTTGAAATTCTAGACATGACAACGTTTTGAAGTTTCTTTTAGTTATAATTTGAATAATCTTTGTGGCTATTTTGTTTTTCATATCGATTCATTGCTCAAGTTCGTGTTGTTTATTTCTGTTTGTGTAGTGTGTCTTTGTTTTGCTTGAGGACAAGCAAAGTTTTAAGTTTGGGGGTATTTGATGACTGGTTTTTATACCTATGTATTTAATACCTTTTAATTTTATTACATTGTGAATTCTTTAGCATTTTGGTTGTTTTATATGTTTCTATGTTATTATTGTAAAATATGGTTTAATATTATTATTATGTGTGTTAATTGTATTTTAGGTTATTTATATTATTTATATATATTGTAATTATTCTAATTTGATTTTAGTAGGAAAATTCATGCTGGAAGGGCATTTTGGTAAATTTGCACAGAGGCTACCGCCGCGGCGCTCCCCTGCTATCGCCGCAGCGGTAGTACAAATTCAGAATCAAGCAGCAGGTTTCACCGTCGCGGCGCTTAATTCCACCGCCGCGGCGCCCAAAGTTTCTGCAACTGAAAGTTAACACTACCGCCGCGGGGCTCCCCTGCCTCTGCCATGGTGGTGCACTATTCCTACGCGTAGATTCAGCTTTTCAAGTTTTTTTTCATGCCCTAATTTCATATCTTTCAATTCCTTTTTCATTTGGGGCGAGAGAGGGGCGATTCTAGGGAGAGATAAGAGAAGGGAATGTGGTGTCCCTCATGGGGAACTACCTAACCTTTTATTATTGAACCCTAGATCCCCAATTTCTGGAATATCAAAAAATGAAGAAGATGAAGAGAAAGCTTGAGCCAATGATGGAGCTATGGATGAGGGAGCTTGGAGATTTACTTGGATGACAACAAGTTTGCATTTCTAACTCTTTATTATCCTTGTATTTCATTGTATTGGATTACTTGATGGATTTGTAATGAATATTTGCTATATTTCTTACATTGGAATGTAAGTATTATTATTGGAATCCAAATAGTTGTTTGAGTTGATTTTCTCTCTCTTGATTGGCACCATATGGATTGGATTAGCATATTTTGTTCTTCATATGTATTGATTGCTCGGTTAATCGATTAGTTTGGTTGCCTACATGAAATTGACAAATGGATTGTAGTGTGTTGACCTAAATGTGATAACATGTGATTGTGTTATTCTATATAGTTGGGATGCATGATTTACGTATTGGATAGGAATATACCTATATGCCATGTGTAACCAATTAAGAACTTGTGTTTCAAACCCTTGTTTAATGTTAATTCTCATAGAAATATAGTGGATTATTTAGACTTGGGGATGCTTGTATTGCTATCGACGGAGGCGTATAAGTAATGTAGTGTTCTTGGTTGACCATTCGTGGGTTACGGTCATATGAATGGGTTGTCATGTTTGTGATAATTGTTAATTGCAATCACTTTGGTAACTTGTATGAAATCGAAAGATGGACTATGTGTTTGGGCCTAAATATGATAACATGTGTTGTGTATTTGTTCTTAGGAGCGTTTGCATAAATTGTGTATAGGATAGACATATACCTGCATGCCGCGTGTAGCCAATGTGAGAATCTGTACTTAAAACCCTGCTTGTGTTAGTTCTCATAGAAATATACTGAATTATCTTGCTTGGGTTGTTCTTGTCTGAATTCTGTCGAATGGGATAGGTTTAGATGAGATATGTTTATATGTCCTTCAAAAGAGGCGTATAGATACTTTTGTATTCTCGATTAGCCATTCGTCGTGACTGTAAGATTGAGAGGAGATTTAGGAGATGAAAATAACATATTGGGAGAAATTACAGACTTAGATTCACCTATCTTTAAATGCTTTCTAGTTTGATTGTTAATTTGTGTTATGTCCTTTTACATTCCACTTCTTCCATTCAATTAAACGTTTGAACTAAGATTGACTTAGATGCAATCGGTGTTTGGAACTCGTTAGAACTAATTCCTCGTGGGATCGACTTTTTATTATCACTTTATTACTTGTTGACCGTGTATGCTTGCACGCTATTCATTCAAATGAATTCGAGATCGAAAACTATTTAGTAAAATAAAAGAGTTCCGATGTCGACCAGCGCTGACTAAGACAACAACAAATCTGGTTTAGGTTATATGATTACCTTAAACGGTGGTGCAGTGAGTTGAAAAAGTTTCAAACATCAAAGGGTTATTATTTTAATGATAAATGCATAGTATATAGCTATAAGTGAAACTGTAAATGAGATTGTTTTGATGAATAAGTTCATTACAAAACTTGGAATGGTTTCTAGCATTAAAGGAGTTTAATTTACCAAGGAACCTAGGTCTCATATGAAATCCGAACATGTGTTACAACACTTTTGTTTGATTAGAGTAATCATTGAATGATGAGATGATACTATAGAGTTGGTAGACTCTCAGAATAATATTACAAATCTATTAACTAAAGCATTTTCTCGGCAGTTCGAACGATCGCCACTTAGAAAAGATGAGTACTGGATACCAAGGGCGATTAGGTTTAGTACAAGTGGGAGATTGAAAGTGGTATTCCCTCATGCTAATCACATTTGAGATGATAAGAGTATACTTTGTAATCTTATTTGTTTATTAATAAATAATTTATTTAAAGGCATTTCTTTATTCATGCTTAATTAGTTGAATTAATTAAATGAATAAATCCATAGTTTTGAGCAATTTTTTAGAATCATAATGTTGATTATGCTAATGAGATCTAAATTCACGATAGCCCAAAACTAAAATATTCATAATCGTGAGATCACTAAAATAAGGATTAGTGAAAACGGATAGATTAGCACATACTATACTTACTCTTTCGAAGATGATAATTGATCTCATAATCATTTGTGTTGAGACACTAAAGTAAGTATGTAGATGCTTATTAAAGAATAAGTTCACTGAACGTGACTTGTTTAAGGAATACCTAATGGAGTTTTACTTTCCTGTCAATAGGAGTTCTTAATGTGATAGTACAAGTGATCATTAGATTTGAGATCATCATATTATCTTGTGTATGATTAGTTATACTTTGTCATATTCTTTAAGACTCTATGGGTATAACAAAGAATTTGTTTGGGTATAATAAGTTGTACGTGAAGGTAGGTGAATGATCAACAAATGATCTACCACTTTTAGGAAAGAGAGAGAATGTCCTATGCAATTTGATAAATGACAACTCAAAAATCCTTGACCAAGGTGGAATGAAAATTAAAAAGAATTTTCTAATTTACATTAGAGTTGTGCATTTGAGAATTGAAATGCATATGATCAAATAAAATAAGACTTGATAGAAATTCTATGTCTTATATTTGATTGAAACATTGTGTGGTAGAAAGATTGAATTGTATGGTAACTATTCGCAGAATAGGTTCTTTATGATTAAATGTTGAAATTCATATTATCTTGAAAATTGTGAATTGCTAAGGGGCTTATACTCCCTTATTATAGAATAAATATATTTATTTATTTTGAAATAAAGGAGTTTAATTCACAATAAATAATATTAGAATTGTTTTAATTTATTTATTCTACAACCGGTTTAAATTTATATTATGGTGATAGAATAAATTAAATAACATAGTATTTATAATTATGTATTTTTGAAATACTAATTATAAATTAATAAGAGGAGTCTTGTTATTATTATTGTTATTATTTAATTCCTAAATGGTTTAAAAATTAATTAATAAGAAGTACACTTATTATAAATAATTAAGTTCCTAAATGGTTTAAGAATTATAATTATTATCATAAATTAATTTAGTTCCTAATTAGACTAGAAATTAAATTAAAATCCTACTCCTAAAGAGTTTAGGAAGATTGAGTATGTCTATAAATGAAATTGGTCTTATTATAGATTGGGTTACTCACTTTGTTGGAGTATTGAAAAATACTTCATATTTTCTCTACAATCTAAAGAACTAGAATAAAGAAAAAAATTAGGGTTAGCTACCTATGATATGGAGAAATCAAAATCTACTCCTTCAATCTATACTATCTCTTAGTGAATCACCTTTAGAGGTTACACGCTTGGGTAGCTAACGTTGAACCTTAAATTCTAATAAGTGGATTTGAAGAAGAATGCGTAAGATTAAAGGGTGGTGAACTCATATATGTTCAAGAGTTGAATCTGTAGAGATATAATCTTTTATCCTTCTTCAATTAATAAGTATCGCATAAGAAAGATCCTGAAATTTAGTTTGTAGAAAATTTTTAAATATGATTTATACTTGCTTCCATTGCGTTATACAATTTGAATGTATACATGCCTTGTTTTGCAAACTAACAATGAGCTCTCTGCATATCTCTGTTTTGATGTGGCTCTTGTATGACTGGAATCATTACTTGGTCGATCCTCTAAAGTGTATAGTGACTTTGGGTTGACGATATATCTATTCAGTTGATCGATTCCCTCTACTGTCTTTTGTAAATTGGCTTTTATCTCTTTATGTTGATTCAGTGTATAGATTGATCCTTTTTTTGTTTTGATTGTTTTTCTCTCTTTGACCTGATTTCTTTCTGTTGGTCGATTCTCTCTACCATATTCTTCATTTGAATTTGAAATCTATTTATAGATTTTGTTTTGAGAATCTACCCACTGAGAAATTATCATTTGTCCATTCGATGCTCTAATCTTAAAATATCTCTGATGTTGACATATCAGAAGTGTGTGAGCTTTTTTTTCCAGTCAGGTTATCACATTAGTGTGCTGAAGGGTTAACTCCGTGGCCATTGTCACTTGTTCAAACTAGCCGTTAGACACACCATGTTATGATATTCATTCCAACTTTAGAATGATTAGTACGTATCTTGGATTCTTCACTCTTCAGATCTCCCTATAGTCAATCTTATGTCAGAGCTGTTATACCCAACAATTTTGCTAATTGTAAAGTTCCATGATGATTAAGCTCTACATTCTTCAGCTCTACGATCTTTAGCTGTGAGATCTTCAGCTCTGCGATCTTCAGCTTTACAGTAATCTTTATGTACTCTATAATTTCTTAAGTCTTCAATCGTAGAGTGTATCCTTCAGTTTAGCTTGCTCAACGATTCTTATGATGACTCTACTTCTGTGTTGACAGTCATTCTATGATCTTGCATCCTGCTCTACGATTTTACTATACATGCTTAGTTCACATCCTGTGAACTAAGACTTCTCCTTTTTTGAACTTAGACTTCTGTCTCTCTCAAGTTCCTTCTCTTCTTCTTGACCAACTTCCTTATTTGGACACTTACAGTCTGTACGATTATAGATTCTGTTGAACATTGCATGTTTAATTTGATGATAAGAATTAAGTTGTTAAATACAATCAATATCAGGATTATAAAGTCCTTTGATGATACATAATGTACAAGGACTTAGTTAGATAAGATCAAAGTTGTTAGGATGATCTTTTGAATATGGATGTATTAAGTTGTGAAGTCCTTTGATTGATTATGATGTACAAGAAACTAGTTAGAAAATATCGAATCTGTTAGGTTGATCTTATGTCAAACTAATCGTAGAATAGACTCTACAACTCCAAGCAAAGAAGACTCAACGATTCAGTATGTTCGTAGAGTGGACTCTACGAAGTTACTCAAAGAAGACTGGATGACTAAGATCGCTCGTAGAATGGACTCTACGGTCCCATTCCAAAAAAACTCTACGACCAAGGAAGAAGCCCAAGCGTAGAACGGACTCTACAACCAACGGAGTAGCCATAAAGTAAAACTCTGCTTCCTCGAGGAAAATTGTCTTATCACTAAGTAGTCACTGAAGCAAGGGCAATCGTAGAGTCAAGTAAAAGCAAGAGACCTTTTGGGTAACACTATGATCTAAACTTAAATCTTCATTTGACTATTCTCCTGTACTAAGACAGAAGCAACTTCGTTGAAAAGAACAATCTGCATCGATGTGACAGAAGAACTTCTGCCAAAAGATCAAAGTCAAAAATATCAGGGGACTGACCCAAACGCACTATCCAACAGAGAGAAGACTTTCAAGGCAGTAAAGTCAGAGAACTGTGTCCTATCAGTCCTATAGTATGGAAGGACCAAATGACTCTATAAAAGTTGGTAGAAACCTACGACTGACATATCTGTCTCTAAGGAAAAAGGGAAACACCTTCAATGGACTAATATAGCAGATCAATTAATACCTCATCATAGCATTAATGAGCTAAATGAATATAATATTCAACAGCTTTACATTATGAGGTAACGGGCAGACATTCCAACGGGAAGAAAAATTGAAGCTCTTTTAGAAAGCGCCCAGATCTGAACAAGAAAAGACATGAAAAAGAAAAATACGCAAGAGTTTTTAAAGAGAGATCAAAAACAAAAAGAATCTTGGATTGCTACTGAGTTCCTCAGAAACTTATGCTAAATGCAACTCAGTAGCACACCCAAAATCTACACTATTTGAGACGAGTTCTTAGTGAACTAGAGTATCTGAGTCTGTTAGACTTATAGAGTTCTTAGTGAACTAGAGTTCCAAGATTGCTGATTGTGAAGGAATCTTAGTGATTCAGAAATTGTAAAAGTATCCTTAGTTGATTTGCTGCTTGAAGAGCAGATCAGTGGAGTAGGATTCTTGTGAACTCTGAACCACTTAAAACCTGAGTCTTTCATCTTGTGTCTTTTAACTGCTATATCTTCTATATATTTTAATTGTTGAATTATTATTTTAACAAATCAAGAAAGGGTAACTAAATCATATTCCGCTGTGCTAAACAATTAATTAAGAATTCATTATCTCTTAAGAACAAAGCAAGGAAAAGAAAAAGTTTTAAAGTATCTATTTAACCCCCCCTTCTAGATATCTTTTGTGTCATTGAGAACTAACAATTGGTATCAGAGCAAGTTCTCACATTTGAAGCCTTACAAGCTTGAGTAGATCTAATGGCACACAACAAGAACGGATCAGAACTCGGTGGAGGTAACAAACCACCAATGTGCAATAAAGAAAAATTTGCTACTTGGAAAGTTCGTATGCAGGCTTACATGGATGCAATAGATGATGAGTTGTTTGAGACAGTACTCAATGGGCCATTCATACCAATGAAGCTTGCATTCACAACTGAAGATCCAGACAAGCTAGTAGCAAAGAAAAGAGAAGAATGGACCGACAATGAAAAGAAGGATGTTCAAAGAGATAAAAAGGCCAAAAACATCCTATTTCAATCTCTAGATGATGAGCTGTTCGAAAACGTTGTCAATTGTAAAATAGGCCAAGAAGTCTGGCAGACTCTGTTGATTATGCACGAAGGAACAGAAGAAGTCAGAGAGATTAAACAATCGCTGCTTATTCAGCAGTATGAAATGTTCACCCACATTTCAGGGGAGAACATTACAAACACCTATGAGAGATTCAACATGCTGCTAAATTCTCTCAGATCGTTTGGAAAAGTCTATCCAAACAGAGATCGCATCATCAAATTCATGAGATCGTTGCCAGGCAAATGGGATGCCAAAACCACAGCCATCAGGGAGTCAAAGAACTTGCATGAGATGACTGTACAACAACTATATGGAAATCTTCTCACCTACGAGCTGGAGCTGAATCAAAGGGCAGAAACCCTATCTGAGGGAAGAAAGAAGGAAAAGAACATTGCTCTTAAAGTCTCAACTTTAGCTCACAAAAGCAATCTCAAGGATAATTCTGATTCTGATAATGATGAATCAAATGATGATGAAGGTGCTGCCATGTTAGTCAGACAATTCAAAAGATTCATCAACAGGAACAGACCTCAGAAGTTCAGAAGCAACAACAGCAAAGAACCAACAAATGACCTTTGCTACAACTGCAAAAAGTCAATTCATTTCATTGCTAAGTGCCCTAAACCCTTAAAAGAAGAGCCAAGGAGGGATAGAACAAAAGCAAATTCAAAAACAGAATTTAAGAGCTTTCACAAGCAAAAGAAGAAGACAAAAGCTTCATGGCTGAAGGCTCCTGGAGTGACTCAGAAGAAGAACTAAACTCTGACTCAAGTGACGATGAAGAGCCACGGAAGGCCAACCTATGTTTAATGGCAAGCGAGGAAGGACAAAGCAAAGAGAAATTCAACATAGATGAGGTATTTGACTTTTACTCTCCTGAATTAAGCATTGATGATCTTAGAGAAGACATGCATGACTTAATGGTATAACTACACAAATACATGAAGATATTTAGAAGGCTATCTAAATATTACTCTCATCTAAAAGAAGATAAAGAAAAAATTAGCATAGAATGAGAAGCCACACTTCAAACTGCTAAACTTCATTATAGTCTTGAGACTGAGAATGAAAAGTTAAAAAGGAAAATTGAATTAAGCACTCAGAAAGAGTCTTCACTAGTATCCAAAATTCAGGAACTAGAAAAGACAATTTTCATATTGAACAATTCAAGTTTGTCTATGGACACCATGATCTCAAGCCAAAGAAATGCGGCTGACATATCAGGACTAGGTTTTGAGAATTCTTTCTCAGAGCCTAATATGGAGAATTCAAAGGAAATAAATGAAAGCAAATCCTTTAATCCTAATAAAGGAATTGTGTTCATCAAGTCCTTAGATTCAACCCCTCCCAGCTGTCCACAATCTGCTAATCTTGCTATCATATTAGTCAATAAAACTCGTACTGGTCCGGGGTTCAGAAATCTGAAAAACAAGTCAACATATGTAACTGAACCTCAAATGATCATAAAGTCTTGCAAAACTTACTCTACGAACCATTCTTACAGAAACCGTAGAATCTATTATTACTCCACAAAATATGAGAATCGTAGAGTAGCATGGAAGTAGAATGTAGATCAGCTCAACCAAAGGACCTTGAGCAATTATAATTCTCACAAGTCATGGACAAACAGGAATTTGCGTATATACATAAACAATCGTCATACCAATCATATTTATGATTTATCAGGCTATCATTATCATAAACTGCAAAGACCTAAAATCAAACAAATCTGGGTCCCAAAAGGTACTAACAAAATAGGACCCAAGCAATTGTGGGTACCAAAATGAAGATTGATTTGTTTTGCAGGTAAAGAGATCCATCTGGTATCTTGACAGTGGATGTTCAAGACACATGATAGGAGATAAAGCTCTTCTGACAGACTACAAGGAAAAGGATGGTCCTGCAGTCATTTTTGGGGACAACAATTCAGGAAAAATCAGAGGATATGGCTCAACAGGAAATTGTGTAATTTCTTTTAGCAAAGTTGCTTATGTTGAAGGACTAAAGCATAACCTGTTAAGCATCAGTCAACTATGTGACAAAGGGCATCAAGTCACTTTTCTCAACAACCATTGCCAAGTCAGAGATTTGATGTCTAACTCTCTAAAGTTAGTAGGAGTTCGAGAAGGAAATGTCTACGTGGTCAATCTTGCCAAATTAAGTACATATGAAGTTGTCGGTTTCCTTGCTAAAGCCTCTGAAGATTTGTGCTGGCTCTGGTATAGAAGATTATCTCATCTTAACTTCAAGAACATGTCAAAGCTTGCCTCCAAAGACATAGTAAAAGGTTTGCCAAAGCTTAACTTCATCAAAGAAAAGCTCTGCAGAGCATGTCAACTTGGAAAGCAAATAAAAATCTCTTTCTAGAGCAAGACACTCAACTCAAATGATAGAGCCCTTCAATTGCTACACATGGATTTATTCAGGCTTATCCTAACTACAAGCCTTAGAGGAAAGAGATATTTTTTAGTAGTAGTAGATGACTACACTAGATACACATGAGTGTCCTTTCTAAGCTCTAAAGATGAAACTATTTCACATCTTATCAAGCTCTTCAAACTAATCGTGAATGAAAAAGGTGATAAGATTAAGGCCATCAGAAACGATCATGGAAGAGAGTTTGACTTTTCAGATATGGACCAGTTCTCAGAAGAAAATGGAATCATTCACAACTTCTCAGCCCCAAGGACTCCTCAACATAATGGAGTAGTAGAAAGAAAGAGTAGGACTCTGATTGAAGCTGGAAGAACTCTTCTTGCAGCAGCCTATCTTCTTGAATATTTCTAGGCTGAAGCCATCAGCAGGGCATGCTACACTCAGAACAGATCACTCATGCAATCAACATTAAAGAAGACTCCATATGAGTTATGGAAAGGAAGAAAGCCAAACTTAAGCTACTTTCATGCGTTTGGCTATCTATGTTACGTGCTCAACAACGGCAAGAAGTATCTAACCAAATTCCAACCAAAGTCAGATGAAGGAATATTCCTTGGTTATGTAACGGATAGGAGAGCATTCAGAGTATTCAACAAGGATCCTTAACTGTTCAAATCTCTATCCATGTCACATTCGATGAGTCTGATCCTGGAAAAAAAAGATCAACTCACAACGATTCATCAGATATAAGCTCAACGATCGAAGAACTCAAGATCGTAGAGTCTGACTCTACGATCATGGAACCAGCAACAGAAATCGTTGAGCAAGTAGAGGAAATCGTAGAGTACACCACACCAAACATTGAAACTCTATAATCAGAACAAGAAGTAGATTTGGAGGAACTCAGACAAGAAGGCACTAGAACAGATGTTCCTAGCAGAATAAAGTGGACCAAGGATCACATTCAAGATCTAATAATTGGAAATCCAGATGCCGGAATCAAGACAAGAGCTGCAACTTCAAATGAATGCTTCTACCTAAGCTTTCTCTCACAAGTAGAACCTAAGAAGATCGAAGAAGCTTTAGGAGACTCAAGTTGGATAGAGGCCATGCAAGAGGAGTTAAATCAATTTGATAAAAGCAAAGTATGGAGATTAGTTGCCAGACCTCAGCATAAACCAGTCATTGGCACAAAATGGGTCTTCAGAAACAAAATGGATTAAAATTGTGTGATTACAAGGAACAAAGCTAGACTGGTGGCCAAAGGCTATTCTCAAGAGGAAGGAATTGACTATGATGAAACCTATGCTCCAGTAGCCAGATTGGAAGCCATAAGGATCTTCCTTGCCCATGCTGCACACATGAAGGTCAAAGTCTTCCAAATGGATGTCAAGAGTGCATTTCTGAATGGAGAACTTCAAGAAGAAGTTTACGTGGAACAACCTCCAGGTTTTATCAATCCAACCTTTTCAAATTATGTTTATAAATTAGATAAAGCATTATATAGTCTAAAACAAGCTCCCAGAGCATGGTATGAAACCTTAACTAACTTTCTTATTGAAAAGGGATTCACTAGAGGAAGAGTAGATACTACTCTATTTTTAAGAAAATATAAGGATAAAACACTGCTAGTTCAGATCTATGTGGATGATATTATTTTTGGTTCTTCAGATGAAAAAATGTGTGGAAGGTTTGCTAAGCTTATGCAGAGCAAGTTTGAAATGAGCATGATGGGAGAACTCAACTTCTTACTCGGACTTCAAGTAAAGCAGACTGATGAAGGCATCTTCATAAACCAAGCCAAATACATCAAAGACCTATTAAAGAAGTATGGCATGGAATTTGCAACTGTCATGAAAACTCCTATGCCTCCTGCCACTAAGCTTGACAAAGATGAGAATGGTAAAAACATTGATATTACTCAGTACAGAGGTATGATAGGCTCACTCTTACACCTGACTGCTAGCCGACTAGATATAATATTTGCCACATGTATATATGTGCTAGATTTCAGGCTAACCCTAAAGAGTCTCATCTAATAGCTGAAAAAGAATTTTCAAATACCTTAAAAGAACTCCAAATTTGGGATTATGGTATCCTAAGGAGTCTTCCTTTAATCTAATAGGATATTCAGATGCTAACTATGCAGGATGAAGAATAGACAGAAAAAGTACAAGTGGAACTTGCCAGATGCTTGGCAGCAGACTTGTATCTTGGTTCAGTAAGAAGTAAAACTCAGTATCTACATCAACTGCAGAAGCTGAATATATAGCTGCAGATAGTTGCTGTGCACAAATCCTATGGATGAAGACTCAGCTTGCTGATTATGGGTTTGAGCTTAAATCTATTCCTATATATTGTGATAATACAAGTGCAATTGCTATAACACATAACCGTGTCATGCATTCAAGAACTAAGCACATAGATATAAGATATCATTTCATTAGGGATCATGTAAAAAACGGTAATATATCACTTCACTATATCCCAACTGAAGATCAACTAGCAGATGTGTTTACAAAACCTTTAGATGAATCAAGATTTAATAAACTAATAAGTGAGTTAGGAATGTTAAATCTCTCTTGATATATATATATATTCCATGTTTTGGAAGCTACTAACTCTGCAGGAAGAAAATCGTTCAAAGAAGTAAGTAAAGAACAAGATCGTAAAACTCACTCAACGATCACCAAGCCAAGGATCGTAGAGTACGCTTAAGGTTGCAGAGCCCAATGAACAATCGACAAAACAAGATTCGTAGAGTACGCTACAAACCGTAGAGCTCATTCAACAGTCGTCAAGCCAAGGATCATAGAGTACTCCCCAGTCGTAAAGCTAACTTAACGACCATCAAAACAAAGGATGGCAGTGTCAAGAAGGATCATAAAGCTCAAGGGGAGACTAAGGGAAAAAGGTCATCAACCAACTAAAAGTGCTCCTATCAAAACTTGACACGCATCTTAGCAAACATAGAGGGAAATTTTAAATATTTTGAAAATTGCGCGTCGTTCATTATTCTTCAAAACTCAAAAACCTAAACCTCTCTATCTTTCTCTCTCTCAAAAATTCAGAACCCTAAAATTTTAATACTCAGTTAAATCCATTCTTCCTGTTTTAGAAAATCAATCAAATGGCTCCTGCTCAAATTATTTTTGGAAATGAGCTCAACTTCGAAGCATTCACGACAGCAGACAAGCAGTTCATAAGGATGATCCAGTTGCTAGAAAGGGCTAGCCTTCGAGAAGCTCTGGGAACAAGTACGAGGATTCTAACAAAGCTAGTCTAAGAGTTCTATATGAATGGATCCTATGCGAATGGAACCCTAACCACCATGGTCAAAGGGGTTCAGTTCAACCTCACCTCTGAAGAGATAAACTTAGCCCTAGGTTTCAAGCATGAGGGACTAACGACTTTCAATATGGTGAGCATCGAAGAGGGCTTGAGAAGAATGCACCACAAAAAGAATTCAAAGTTTAAGGGATTGAAGAAGAAAGAATTTCCCCAGAAATATGAATTTATGGCGGACATCATCGAAAAATGTCTCCTCTGTAAGGACTCTGCCCATGACTTTGTCAACGAGCTCCAACTGAAAATAATGATAGCCATAGTGAAGAAGATGAATATCAACTATGGCTCCCTATTAGTTGAATGGATCGAAAATTGGATCCAAAATGCAGAAAAGGCTAAGGGCACTAGAAAAATGCCCTATGGGAGATTCATCAGCATTCTCCTTCAATCTATTTTGGGAGACAAGATAGAGCACGATGAAGGAGAAGTCCTAAATGCCAATAAGAGGATGTCTCAAAGATTGTTCGAAAACTGAAAAAGAAACCCAGTTGAAAATAGAAAACTATTCTGGTATGGGATAGTGAAGGAACGCAGAGTGGTGCAGAGCCCTCACTGTTAAAGAACTTACCTGCAGAAGCAAAATCAGAGGAGGTTAGCAAGCAATCTCCTGGTCTCATCAGAAAGAGAAAAGGAAAGAAAGCTCTTGAGATTGAAGAACCTCAAGGCTCATCAAATGAGGCCCTTGATGATGCTCCTGAACAGAAGGGTGTCTCAAAGGATGAAGATTCAGATCTGTAAAGAGAAACTCGCAGCAAGTATAAGGCTGAGGAGGCCACTTCAAAAGAGCCAAGGAAAAAAAGAAGAAGGCTAGTAAAATTAGCTCAAAAAGGTTCAGCAGCTGAGGGGGAGCTACATCAAAAATCTGACAATGATCCAGCTGAGGGGGAGCCATAAGTAGTTCCTGAGCCAACAACTGCTCAAACTGAGGGGGAGGGTCAATAAGACATTTCAATCCCTTCAGCCACAATGAATGTTGATGAAGAGGATGACATCGAAATAGTGGCAATAGGACGAAATGAACAAAGGCATCTTCACTATAACTGTCTGCTGAAGTTCTTGCCACTAATGCCATTCCACCGAGCCTTGGTGTTCAATTCATGGGATCAACTATTCTGGACCTACAAAGCATATCCCAACGTGGTGATTCTGGCTCAAGGCTACCCTCACAACCTACATTTTGCCCAAAAACTGATCTTAAACAGCTCATTTTCATCTTTAATAGGGAAAAAGGTACACTTCATCCCTCTCACGTTTATACATAATCATACACTTGCCTGGACCTTCAATCATTTTGAGGAATTGTCTAATGTAAGCACTCGAACAAGATCTACCGTCCAACACCACCCCAGTCGTAGAGTCCTCACACTCTACGACTGGTGGTCGAGGAAGCTTAAATGATCAACCCGTAGAGTGCGTTCAAGAATCTCCTTAAACCCCGCCTTCAACTCACACAATGCCTCCTACTCAACCTTTCCGACCTCCAAGACCTCTCCTAGCACTCAAAAATATTTCCTCCACCTCTAGTCAGGAATACTTTCATATTCCAAGCTCAACGACTGACCAGGGGAAAACATCTCAACTCCTTCAAGAAATTATTGACAAGATATCCCTGCTTCCCACTACTGAGGGGTTAACTGAATTGACAAGTTATATGCACACAGAGATACAAAAAGATATTGCATCTTAGTCCCACAATACTTAACGAAGAATAGACAATGTTGTTACTACTGCCAATGAACTTTCTCAAAATAAAATTTAAGACAACAATTCTCCACAAGATTGAAGCAGTTAACAGCAGTAGTCTCTGAACATCTCGAGCATAGAGACAAAAAGTTTTTGGAAGCAATAGAAAATCATCAGAAGTGCGTTAAAATTCTTTAAGAAACTAGTAAGAAATTTATTGCTTATCTTGTTGACCAGTTCCTCAAGTTAAAGAACTCCATCAGAGAACAAACTCATCGATCAGATACTACTCTATCAGTGGTGGAATTGAAACAAATCCTTGTTGAAGAACAACTTCACGAACATCGCAATGATGTAGTTGCCACTCAAACTCAACTTCAAGAACTTGTTAGGGGTGTGCAGTAGCTGACAGAAGAAGTGGTCCGAATTAATGATGCCAACAAGGGGGAGAAGAAAACGAGCACAACTGTAAGTCATAGCAGAAGAGGAAGAACACCTCAAGGAATGAGAATGGCTCAAATATCAATTCAACCTCCTAGGTTTGAACCAGTACCAACTCATCCCAGACAGGCCTCAACTGCAAGACCTTTTGCACCAAGTCATCAGGGACAATCTTCAACTGCGGGACCATCTAGCTCACAAGAATGGCTCCAAGTTAAAGAAGAAAAAGTTTTGCTAAGAGAAGAGGAACTGAGAAAAGCAGAAGAGGAAAGAAGAGCATTATTCAGGCAGAATGAGGAAGATGAGAGAAAGCGAAGGCATGAAGACGAGAAAAGGAGACCTCCTAGTAGAAGGAGATAAGTTTTGTTTTAATTTTTTTTAAACTCATTGTATAACTGACTGTATATAAATAAATTCATATTTTTCATTAGAAAATACAGCTGCTCACTGTATGTTAGGCATTCAATTATTCATATGCATTTTGCCTAATTAAGGTGTTCAAATTACTATCTGCTATTTATGTTGTCATCATCAAATAGGGGAGATTGTTAAACATTGCATGTTTAATTTGATGATAAGAATTAAGTTATTAAATACAGTCAATAGCGGGATTGTAAAGTCCTTTAATGATACATAATGTACAATGACTTAGTTAGATAAGATCCAAGTTGTTAGGATAATCTTTTGAATATGGATGTATTGAGTTGTGAAGTCATTTGATTGATTATGATGTACAAGAACTTAGTTAGAAAAGAAAGAATCTGTTAGGTTGATCTTATGTCAAACTAATAGTAAAATAGACTCTACGACTCCAAGCAAAGAAGACTCAACGATTCAGTATGTTCGTAGAGTGGACTCTACGAAGTTACTTAAAGAAGACTGGAGGACTAAGATCACTTGTAGAATGCACTCTACGATCCCATTCAACGAAAACTATTCGACCAAGGAAGAATCTCAAGCATAGAACAGACTCTACAACCAACAAAGTAGCCGTAAAGTAAAACTCCGCTTCCTCGAGGAAAATTGTCTTATCACTAAGCAGTTACTGAAGCAAGGGCAATCGTAGAGTCAAGTAAAAGCAAGAGACCTTTTGGGTAACACTACGATCTAAACTTAAATCTTCATTTGAATATTCTCCTGTACTAATACAGAAGCAACTTCGTTGAAAAGAACAATCTGCATCGATGTGACAGAAGAACTTCTGCCAAAAGATCAAAGTCAGAAATATCAAGCGACTGACCCAAGAGCACTATGCAACAGAGAGAAGACTTTCAAGGCAGTAAAGTCAGAGAATTGTGTCCTATCAGTCCTATAGTATGGAAGGACCAAATGACTCTATAAAAGTTGGTAAAAACCTACGACTGACATATATGTCCCTAAGGAAAAAGGGAAACACCTCATCAGAGCATTAATGAGCTAAATGAATATAATATTCAATAGCTTTACATTATGAGGTAACGGGCAGAAACTGAAGCTAAGGGCAGTCATTCCAACGGGAAGAAAAATAGAACCTCTTTTATAAAGCGCCCAGATCTGAACAAGAAAAGACACACGAAAAAGAAAAATACGCAAGCGTTTTAAAAGAGAGATCAAAAACAAAAGAATCTTGCATTGCTACTGAGTTCCTCAGAAACTTATGCTAAATGCAACTCAGTAGCACACCCAAAATCTACACTATTTGAGATGAGTTCTTAGTGAACTAGAGTATCTGAGTCTGTTAGACTTATAGAGTTTTTAGTTAACTAGAGTTCCAAGATTGTTGATCTTGAAGGAATCTTAGTGATTCAGAAATTGTAAAAGTATCCTTAATGGATTTACTGATTGAAGAGCAGATTAGCGGAGTAGGAGTCTTGTGAACTCTGAACCACTTAAAACCTGGGTCTTTCATCTTGTGTCTTTTAACTGCTATATCTGCTATATAATTAATTGTTGAATTATTATTTTAACAAATTATGAAAGGGTAACTAAATCATATTCCGCTGTGCTAAACAAATTAATTAAGAATTTATTATGTCTTAAGAACAAAGCAAGGAAAAGAAAAAGTTTTAAAGTATCTATTCACCCCCCCCCCCCCCCCCTTCAAGATATCTTTCGTGTCATTGGGAACTAACGGATTCCACTTTGTCTCTGTTCAATGCACTCCTTCTGTTGTAGTGGATACCACATGTCATCTTCTTATGATAAACTAGTAGTCCCTGAATAATGCTTTTCTCCTTAACTTCTTCGGCTGGTTTACCTCAAACTACTTCTTGCTAGAGAACTCTTGATGATGATATCCCAATCATGTGTCATAGTGAATCTGTTTCTCAGTGCCATTGACATTATGAACGCTGATAGGTAGCACTGATGCAACTCAACAATGTCGTAACTCTATGTTTTTTAAGTAGCTCAATGATATTAAGTGACTCAATGATCGTATCATATTCAATTCAACTTCATTCTATGATCTTGAGTACTTTGACTTATTTAGCATTGACGAGCTTTCTGTCTTCACTTCTTTTACTAGAGCCTTTTATCTTTACTCTGCGGTGTTAAGCCTGCTTAAAATAATTCTTTATCTTCATGTTGATCTCTTGGGATGACCCTTTCTTCTTCTAATTTATTCTCTCGCTCTGAAGTAAGTTCGATCTTTCCAAATATGTGCTTAAGCATTATTCTCTGACAATTTAATGCTTAGCACAAGGTCTCCTATAATCTCCTTTTGGCCCTCCGAATTTTATCCTTAGTGGTTTTGTCTTCCTTGTTGATCTATTTTCCACCCAACGATTATTATTTCTTCTGCAATATACTATGACGCCCCCAAATCACTATACTTACTATAGCTAACTTGGTGTTCACTATTAATGCTAAATCATTAGATTTATAGATAATTTCTTTTATTCATAAATAAAGTTCTCATCTTAATTCCCAAAAATCTTTCATTATTTCATACCAAGTCCTTGTAATCGATGCAAGGGGCTTAATACTCAATCATAACATTTTTTTAACCTTAGATATTATATAACTTTACAAGTTCCAACATCGACGACATTAAATCATTAGGACGGCTCCTGCGAATAGATAATCTCACGGTGAATGTTTGTATCTTCACCCGTGATAAATGTTTGCATATTTATCCGTGACAAATGGTTGTATCATTGTCCGATGCAAAATTCTCTTTCCATACAAAACATTACCCAACTAGTTAAAACCCTCATTCGAAACATATTTGGTTATAGTGATATCTCTTCATATCAATAACCCTACTTATCCGACAATCAGAATAGTAATAACGAGTTATACCTGGGTCCGAGGAACCTTAACAATGGATTTGACTAGTTTACATCGCTTAGTTCTGTCTCGGATGTACAGCACTCACAAGTTATTTACCGATCCTCATCCAGATAAATAGATCATTATTAATACCATGTTAAGCTTTAACAATTCTAGGTTTAATCAAAGTAAAGATGTAACAAGAGAATGTGATACAACTTGATAATATTTATGTAATATTCGGTTACATGTGTGGAGCTTATTCTTATTATAAAATGTCATTATGACTACAATTAAGAAAATCAGTAAACTAGTCTACGCATTTCTTCTTTCCTTTCTTCTTTGAGCCAAAACTCTCGGGTTTGTCTGCAAATTAGGTTTATTTGCAAGGGTGAGCTAAGATGCTTAGCAAGTCTTAAACACATAGCATATAAGTGAACTCACATCGATATGGATTGTAAAGATTCATGGCACAACAATTGATATAAAAAATATTTTAACATAGCAAGATTGAGTGGTGGTTAGACCTTGAACTGTTCTATGTCTTTCGACTTAAAACCATTTACAGTGAATATAGAAAGGAGATCAACATAATGACATCCAATGTTATGCATAACATACCCTACACTGGAAGGATCGTGAACAGTGATACATATTTTTTCATCTCAGTTTACTTCACATGTCTGGATCGCCTCAAGACAACTTGGTTTGATATAATAAAGCATGATTCGAATTATATCACGAATAAGCATTTCATTTTTCAAGTTATGCCGAAACAAGAAGCAATAACTCTCGTATCAAAGATTTATAACACGTTGCATGTACAAAATGTATAAATGACATAAAAAGCAAGTAAACAAAGGTTAAGGATAGAAAACTTGCCTTAAAGCACAATTAGGGTTTGCCTGTAATTGTTTAAAGTGCCTATATAAAGGGTTATGTGTACCCGAATGTTAGTTCGTCAAATTTTCCTTCTTTATACGTGTTTTTATCACTAAACTAGATTTTTTTTATTGGTGTAATTTATAGGAGACTTCACTAACTCAAAATCATTATTTTCAGTGCTTTTTGGTGTTTCCACCCGAGAGCATGCTTAAAATTTTCAGCTTTGACGTTCTCTCTGGTAACTGTCATAACTTTATCATACAGAAACATTTTGAAGTGATTCTTGAGTCTAAAATTTTTAAAATTTTATGATCTACAATTATCTGTATTATTAAGGTAGATTCGGACATTAAGTTTTCTAAAAATGACAAAAACAGACAGTGGACATGCTTTGACCAATATTTTAGGGTTGATCATGTGAAACATGGTACCGCTTGCTTTAACTCTTTAAGAAATCATGTTATAAGACTCAATAACACTTTATAACATAAAAATAATAAATCATAAGCCTTCTCATAGAAAGATTCATGACTTTTGTTTAAGAAAACACAAAGAACACGAAAAATGAAAAATCGTACATGGCTACGACTTATGTTCTTGAGCTTTTGGATTTTATACTTGATATAATTTGAGCATTATAACTTCTTACATAAGTGATGATGACACTTTATATTTGACAAAATTTGGTCATCATAGCGTCTTGTATAATTGATTATAACAGTTTATAATAATTGCTCAAGAACATGCGAAAAACATGGAGAACGATAATCGTACATGACTACGACGTACGTTTTTGAGCTTTAAACTATGAAATGAAATTCGACATTATAACTACTGTAAAATGAATAAAGGCTCAAGAACACGTGAAGAACATGGCTACGACTCGCGTTTTTAAGCTTTTGAAAATTAAAGACGAACGAAAAAATCGAACATAATAACTACTAGATATTGTACCTTTTGAATTTGCAAGCTTTAACTATTTCCTTGCAATTTTCAAGGTAGCAACTCACAAGAACTCTCTCTCAATATAAGTATAGCTTTGAAATGCTCTAGGAAATGCTCTAAGAAATGCTAGGAAAATGAATGGTGGAGGTGGGTATTTATAGAAAAAATCAAGTTTCTTTAGTTACACTTTTAGTCCTTGAAGTTATAATTAGTTTACATAGGGACTTGGACACATATTTAAGAACTTAGGACACCTCGTCAAAAGTACAAAATGTCTGGCCATTTTGATCTAATGGCCTAGATTTCATCTTACTTTACTTTGTTCTCATTGGTCGAAAAATAATCACATTGATAGCTAGCTTAGATTTTGATTGGTTAGCTCAATTTTACATGGATTTAGTTGATAATTAGTTAGTGTAACTAGTGTTTCTTTACCTAATTTAGTTAATCTAACTTGTTTTTCTTTTCTTAACCATGATTGGTCCATTTAAGTTCACATGAATTCTCGCACGTGATTGGTAGAAAATGTTTTAGTTGGATTACTAGTTAGTATTTAGTTTCATTTCAATTAGTTTGTAACTAGGTTTAGGTCTAGATTAGGTTTCCTAATCCAGTTATCTCTAACCTAGTTTATTTCTAAGTATTTCGATTGAATTGATGTTTACTGATTTAAAAGTCAGATATTACAGAGTTTTGTTCCGAATAAACAATATTATGTGAAGTGAAAAGTCAAAAACGACAACCATTTCATAAAAAATGGTTAGACGATTAAAAAGGCAAAAAAAATATTGTTTATCTTTTCCCTATTTCATCTTATTCCCAACGCGTTTTTTGGAAAAAAAATTTATCGGCTATAACGTGTTTTCAAAGTGTGAAAAAGATGAATTCTGAAACAGAATGTCATTTTGACGTATACATATCGCTTGAGGGCCTAGGTTAGGTTTTTTAGGATTTAGACCCTAGGGTTTAGGATTTAGGGTTTATCTTCTTTTCAATTTTATTTTTTTTAAAAAACTTTTATTCTCCTTTTTCGTGCTAAGGTTGAATACTTGAACCAAAACACATAAATAAATAATAACGAAGATTCCATAACACATATAAGATATAATTCAATCTTTATTTATTCATATAAAATTAGATTACAACTCTCTTGGAAGTTCAGAATATTACATTCACCTCTCCTTAAAAGAATTTCATCCCTGAAATTAACTTATACAATTAAGAAAAAAAATGTGGATAGTTTATCTTCATTTTATCTTCTAATTTCCACGTTGCTTCTTCCATGGATTGATTTCTCTATATGACCTTGACTGAAAGTATGACCTTGTTTCGCAAGACTTGTTCCTTTCTATTAACAATTTTAACATGAATCTCCTCGTAGCTTAGATCTTTCTCGATTTGTATGGGTTTGTAGCTAATGACGGGTTTGTAATCGGGTTTATAAGGACGCAATACTGAAACATGAAATACATTATGTATATATTCCAACTCTGGAAGTAAGGCTACTTCATAAGCTACCTCACCTACTCTTCGTAATATCTCGAATGGTCCTATAAACCTTGGACTCAGTTTTTCTTTCTTTCCAAAATGAATATTTCCTTTTCAGGAAGATACTTTTAGGAAAACATGACTACCGAGTTCAAAGCCTCTCTTTTGTCGATGTAGATCGGCATATCTCTTCTGTCTTTCTTGAGCAGTTCGTAACCTCAGTTGAATTGTTCGAACTATCTCCACTATTTGTTGAACTAATTCTGGCTCAAGCATCTTCCGTTCACTGACTTCGTCCCAACGCATCAGTGTTCTACACTTCCTTCCATATAGAGCTTCATATGGTGGCATTCTTATACTAGCGTGATAACTATTGTTCTAAGCAAATTCCATCAGAGGTAAGTGATCTTCCCAACTTCCCTCAAAATCCATCATATAAGCTCTCAGCATATCCTCCAAAGTTTGAATAATTATTTCACTTTGACCATATGTTTGTGGGTGGTAAGTAGTACTCATTCTCAATTATGTACCTAGATGTTCCTGAAGACTTTTCTAGAAGTTCGATGTGAACCTTGGATCTCTATCAGACACAATTAAAACTGGTACGCCATGTCTAGAGATAACCTCCTTAATGTATAACTTTGTTAATCGATCTAAAGTGAATTTAACCTTGATTGGTAAAAAGTGAGCTGACTTGGTTAGTCTATCCACTATTACCCATATGACATTATAACCCTTCTATGTGGTTGGTAGGCCTACTACAAAATCTATTGTAATATGCTCCCATTTTCACTCTGAAATCTCCAATGGTTACAACAATTCGCTAGGTCTTTGATGCTCAGCTTTAACTTAATGACATGTCAAACACCTACTAACGAATTCAGCCACCTCCCTTTTCATGTTTGGCCACCAGAAATGTTGACTTATGTCTTTGTACATTTTGGTACTACTTGGGTGTATTGAAAACTTAGTACTATGTGCTCCTAAAATGATCTCTTCCTTGAGTTCTTGAACTGCAGGAATCCGTATTCTAGATTCAAATCTAATGATTCCTTCTTTGTCCATCTTGTATTTGTCGTCTATAATCACTGTTGACTTCTTCAACCTCCTATAATTTTCATCCTCCTCTTGGATTTCCCTAATTTTTCTCAACAAGGTTGAGTGATCCTCCATTATAAACAATTTTTTTTGTCGAGATTGAGGAACTCTTACCTCTATGTCGAGTGTAGCGAACTCTGTGAAGCCCCCAATTTCAGGTACCAATACCTCGAATTCAGTGCTCATGCAAAAATACATCCAATATTTGCTAAACAACATTTAATACTAATACGGAAAATATAAACACACATATGTTGTTTATTACAAAAGTTTTCTAGTCCCAAAGTCTGCAACATTTACTAAATACATCACAAACTACCAAAAGGTTACCAAAGGTTTGTGTTACATCATATCACATCTATACAACAAAATGTGAAATAGGAATACAGCTATCCAGCTTAATTAAGATTTCATCTTTCCTTTGCCTTTGTCCTTACCCGAGCCTTCAGGTTTGATTGCAAATATTTCCATAATATAGCAAGGGTGAGCAACTAGCTTGCTCATCAAGTTTTAATTGAATAATATAATATATCATGAATGAATCGAAGTAATAATTGAGCTGATTTAATAATGTAAGCTTAATGATAAAATTGAATAACATAATCAGTACTCAAATGGATAAATGAAGAGTTGATTAATAACTGCACAATATAATCAAGACTTAGATGAAACAATGAAGACTTGATTACTGGCTGCTGAGTTGGGAGAATTTTGGAGCAAATATTTGTTTGCAAAAACATAAAATTAAATAATCATTCTATGTGGGATCGACTCTTACTTACGTTACTACATACTTATTTTTCCAAAGTAAGATTTTATTTTTGGGTGCTTGCAACATCACACCAAATTTTGCAACTACTGGTTTGGATAGCTTTTATATTAATATTCAACGTCTAGCCGAATCAATTAGCATAGACTATTCCTTAAACAGTTCATAAATGCAAGAACTTTTAAATACATGGCAGTTCGATAATAGAACTTGGATCCACCATGCACTGTATGCGAATGTCAAAGATAATATCGATGTGGAATAAATTTGCAATAATTAAACCATCTAGAATATAATTTGAAAATATAACTCGAGCCTGACTTAGGGAACTTGCAATATATATAATTCGAAAACTTGCACAATATAAAGTTATGTAAGGTTAACGAACTTGCCTGGTGTGCGAATTACGTCTACTTCGCTTAATTTAAACTCCTCTTGAAGACTTAATATTGAAAATGTTGGCCTAACAATTAGAACAACACATAATCGCTTCATTTAAGTATTTAAGATCACGAACACATAATCACCTTGGATTATCATACAATTCCACATCATATAACCTCAATGAAATATTCACCGAACTATGGTTAATCATTTAATTATCTCATATTATTTATACCCCTAAACAATTTATCATAATTGTTTAGTTATTCTAATTATTAATTTAATTAGCAAATAATTTTTCTTGCCTCTCTTATTTATCATTTAATAATAAATAATTACTTGATAACCTTAAATATTCAATAATAGTTGATTATTATTAATTGCCTTACTTATTATTTAATTAAATAATAAATAATTAACTAATTAGTTTCAATTTTCTTTAATTATTATTTAATATTAGTTAAATAATAATTAATTAGTTACCGCTACTTCTCTTTAATTATTATTAATTAAATAACAATTTGTTAATTATCCTTACCTATTATAAGTTAAAAAATAGGCAATTACTATATTTTATCTTATCTTTCTTTAATTATTATTTCGTCAAATAATAATTAATTAACTACTTTTATTACTCTTTAATCATTATTTAATATTAAACAATGATTAAATACCTTTACTTATTATTTAATCCTAATTAAATAATAAATAATCACTTTATTGACTTTCACTCTTCTTCAATTATTATTTAATTTTAGTTGAATAATAATTCATTAATTATGTTTATCTCTCTTTTAATCATCATTTAATATTAGTTAAATAATGATTAATTATCTTTATTTATAATTTACATTTAGTTAAATAATAAATAATTAGTTTATTTAATTCTTCTTTAATTATTATTCACTATAATAATTAATTACTTAAGCATCTTTATTTATTATTAAATGAATAATTAACTATTTTAGTTTACTATTCACTGTTCACTACAGACATTATATTGCACCCACATCGTTTGGTCGTAGAGCTCTCAGTCGTAGAGTGAGGGTCGTAGAGTGAAGTCGTAGAGTGAGGTCGTAGAGGAGGGTCGTAGAGTGAGGTCATAGAGTGAGGGTCGTAGAGTGAGGGTCATAGAGTGAGGTCGTAGAGTGAAGGATTTAAACAGGAGTTTTCCTGGTTTTCTGTTTTTTAGTGCATCCGGATGTACTTTGGTTCAAACATTTTTAGAATGAGCTATACACCTCAAAATTATGCACGGTCGGATCCTATGGACTCAAAACTTAATCCTCTACCCCATAGTATTTTTCAAATAATTTTTCAGATGCATTATTTACTGAAATTATCAAGCTACTCTCAACAGTGCTATAAAATGGACTGTGTTGGTAGAAAAATCATAACTAAATATATACACCATAACTTTTCGTGATCCAAAATGGAATTTTCTTCTAAACTCATATGTCTGTCAAGGAAAAATAATAACCATCCCAAACAAGTTGAAGAGCTTAGAGATATAAGGCCTTAAACCACCCTAACTCCTATAGTTTTTCCGAAATAGGTGGTTTTATGCATTCTTTCAATTTTAACCACATAGATGTGCATAATAACACATGATAACCTTATTGAAACATACATTTACTACTCCAACGTGAATATGATCACTTAGAGCTCTTAATCTAGCTTCCTACCATATAAAGCACAAAACATGACCATGGAAGCATAAAACTGAAACTTTGAGATGTGAACTACCTTTGTCATCTAATGGCTGGCCTTCCCTTCTTCCCGAGGTAAGTAACAAAGCCTGAGTTCATCCAATAACCTTCCTTGAAACTCCTAGATCAAACCCTCAAGAACTTTCTTTGATATTTTTCTTTTTCTCACTATTTTGCTCGGTTTCTTGATTATGTGTTTTCTCTCTCTTAGCCTAAATGAATGGAAAGGGAAAATGAGGGAATGACTGAGGTTATACAATATTCTCTCAGCCTTAGACAAACTCTGAGGAGTGGGACCTGATGCGTAGGTTTTATACTTGCAAATTGAATGCTTAAGGCTTATTGATTTGTGTTGTTTTCATTCATTTTTATGCTCTATGGTTGTATTTTACTTATTTTTGGTAATCTCCCTTTGATGTGTAGGAAAAAGAGCTCAAAATGGCAAAATGGTGATTATCCCTGTCAGACAAGGGCCTAGGCGCTCACTAGGCGCTCAGTAGGCGCTTGACAAAAACATCCAACCAGAGAAAATGAGCGCCTAGGCGCTTGGTGAGCGCTCGTCGGGAAATTTCCTGAGCGAAGTATTCTGCAGTGGGTCCCAGGCATGAACTAAAATGACATACACCCTCCAATAAGTGGCCAACGGTTAGAGAGAGTGGAGAGGTGGACGTACAAGGAAAGGGCTGGGAGATTAAAGGGTAGTTACCGAGAGAAGAGATCTGGGACACCACGGAGAACAAAGAACAGAGCAGAGCATTCAAGTATTCAGCAGAAGGGGAATCAACGTTGGAGTTTGAAGGACAATTCAGAGTGACAACTGAGTTCTACCTTCTCTTACCCCTCTTACTTTGATTTTTCTGAATGTTGTTAAACTTGTATCATGGTTATTGAGTTAGTGATGAACTAAACTTCAGAATTAAGGTTGTAATGGAACCTAGCATGTAAATTGATGACAATTCATTTCCTCTTTATGTTAATTGATTGTGTTGGAGTTAATTGACATATCTTATGCTTGAATTATAATTACCTGGCCAGTAATTAGCTTGACAGTTTATATGAAATTGACAAATGGAATGTAAACCTAGGTCTGGGTATGTTGACATATGTTCTTACCATTATACATGTGATAGACTGCATGATGTGTATATAGGATAGACATATACCTATATACCATATGTAACCTATAATGAAATCTGATTTTAATGACTCCTATTTAATGTTAAATCTCATGGACACATAGTGATTTATTTAAATAGGTGATATTCACTTGACCATCGACAGAGGCTTGTGAGTACACATGATTTTCTGGTTATTAATACCACGTGATTGATGACATAAAGAGGGACTGAAAAGGTTCAATTGAAGTGTTAGGGGAAGTTATAACCTTAATGTTTTTCCAACTTGACAACAAATCTTGGTAATTTAGGTTTCATTAATTCAATTAATTTAACTCATTTACTTAATCAATATTCATCAACTTTGTGTAATCGTTTAACTAGGATTGGAGCACTTAATGATTAGTATTTTGGTGAATTAATAGTAGATAGTCCTTGTGGGATACGATACCTTGCTTGCTATTTTACTACAGTTAGACCACGTATACTTGCGTGTTTTACTAGGTCAGATTTAGGCAAACAAGTTTTTGGCGCCGTTGCCGGGGACTATTTTATTATTATTGTTCCAAAACTAATTATAGTCAAGTTAATCTTAGTTAAACAGTTTTTCTTTTTGTTCTTTTCAGGTATCCGAGTTCGTGTATGCAAACACGTTCGAAAGGATTGGAACCTGTACCAGTCGAAGACGAGATTGAACGAAGGTTCCGTCGGATCCGACGCTTTGTTCAAGATACAGTACAACATCAAGCAAAGATGGCGGAAGAGGAACAGAAATCGCTTAGAGACTTTGCTATGCCTCAGATCACTGAGTTACAATCAAGTATTCAAAGGCCAGCGATTACCGCTACAAATTTTGAAATTAAGCCAGGAACAATTCAGATGCTGCAAAATTCAGTTCCATTTGGGGGTTTACCGAATGATGATCCGAGTGAACACTTAGTGAGCTTTCTTGAGATTTGTGATACGTTTAAGTTTCATGGAGTAAGTGAAGATGCAATAAGACTGAGGTTATTTCCGTTCACACTCCGTGATAAGGCGAGAGCTTGGCTTCACTCATTACCCCCTGGTTCAATAACGACGTGGAACGATTTGGCACAAAAGTTCCTTGCCAAATTCTTTCCACCAGCTAAAACAGCCAAGATGCGGAATGACATTACGAGTTTTGTTCAACATGATTCGGAGTCGTTATATGAAGCGTGGGAAAGATTTAAAGACTTAATGCGCAGATGTCCTCATCATGGGGTACCACAGTGGTTGCTAGTTCAGACGTTCTACAATGGATTGGCTAATGCTACACGTACCAGTATTTATGCAGCAGCAGGAGGAGCTTTAATGGCTAAAAATTTTGATGAAGCATATAAATTGCTGGAGACTATGGCAGCCAACAATTATCAGTGGCCAACTGCAAGGATGAACCAACCACGGGTAGCCGGGATCATTGAGGTGGATGCAGTTACAGCGTTTTCAGCTCAAGTAACATCTCAAATTGCGGCTTTGACAAGAAAAATTGATGCTATGGGTGCAAAGGATGTGCAGAATGTAGCAATGGTGTGCGAGCTATGTGCTGGAAGTCATTCCAGTGATCAATGCGCCATTAGTTCAGAGTCAGTGCAGTATTTGGGGAATTATAACCGACAGCAGAACACTAGCAACCCCAACAATTATAATCCGGGGTGGAGGAACCACCCGAACTTTTCATGGAGAGATAATCAAACCTATCCACAGAATGCTCCAAGGCAATCCAACCCCCCCGGATTTCACGATCAACCCCTTCAACAACCAGAGAAACAGTCACACTTGGAAGAAATGTTGGTAAAATTCATGGCTGGAACAGAGTCAAGGATGAGTGCGCAAGACAAGATTATGAATCAGATGGACATGAACATAAAAAGCCAAGCAGTGTCAATTCATAACTTAGAGAATCAGATGGGACAGTTGGCAAATGCAATGAATAACCGTCTTCATGGAAATTTGCCAAGCGACACAGAGGTGAATCCAAAAAGAGAAGGGAAAGAGCATTGCAAAGCTATTATGCTTAGAAATGGGAAAGAATTGCAAGAGGCAAAACAGGAGTTGCCAAGAGAAGAGAAAAAGAAGAAAGAAGAAATCGAAAAAGAAGTTGAAGAAAAGGGGACTAAGTCAGATGCACAGGCAAAGGAGAAAGCTCAAATGGATAGAAATGCTTCATTGGTACCGCCTGTTCCATTTCCACAGAGATTGCAAAAACGAAAATTGGACATGCAATTTTCGAAATTCTTGGAGGTGTTTAAGAAGTTACAAATCAACATTCCATTTGCAGATGCGTTGGAACAGATGCCCAGATACGTCAAATTCATGAAGGACATTTTGTCAAAGAAAAGAAGGTTGGGAGAATTTGAAACTGTAGCTTTAACGGAGGAGTGCAGTGCCATCTTACAAAAGAAACTTCCACCGAAGCTTAAGGATCCGGGTAGTTTCACTATACCATGCACAATTGGGAGCCAGTTTTTCAACCGGTGCTTATGTGATTTGGGTGCAAGTATCAACCTCATGCCTTTCTCGGTTTATCAACAGCTTGGTTTGAAAGAAGTCACTCCCACAAATGTAACTCTTCAGTTAGCAGATAGATCACTCACTTATCCGCGGGGGATTGTGGAGGATGTCTTGGTTAAAGTCGGCAAATTCATATTTCCGGCGGATTTCATCGTGTTAGACTTTGAGGAGGACCGAGACATTCCAATCATTCTGGGTCGACCATTTCTTGCAACAGGGAGAACATTGATTGATGTTCAGAAAGGACAGCTGACTATGCGGGTGCAAGACCAAGAGGTAACCTTCAACGTGTTTAAGGCAATGAAATTCCCCAGTGATGTTAATGAATGCCTCAGAGTTGATTTGGTTGATGGAGCAGTTAACGAAATGCTTGCAAGTAATAATGCTCTTGATCCTCTTGAGACTTCTATTGTTAATGAAGAAATTTCAGAATATTCAGAAGCTATGGAGTATGTGCAACTGCTGGATTCTTCACCAAGGCACTCTCAGTTTCAACAGCAATTTGAAGCACTTGATTACTCGGGGAAGTCTAATGTTAGAGCTAAAACTTCATTAGTGAAACTGCCACCTTTAGAGCTTAAACAACTACCTAAGCATCTTAGGTATGCATATTTGGATACAAAGGGAAATAGTCCGACTGTTTGCATGCACAAGATTCTACTCGAAGAAGGGGCTAAACCAGCTATTGAGCATAACGCGTATTGGGCTTTCCAAAAGCTTTATTTTGATGCAACATCAGCGAGTGAAAAGCGATTATTGCAATTAAATGAGCTTGATGAATTTCGTCTCCAGACCTACGAAAGCTCTAAATTATATAAGGATAAGGTAAAGAAATGGCGCGACAAGAAGATCATCCCGAGGAATTTTGAGCCGGGTCAACAAGTTCTTCTCCTCAACTCCCATTTAAAACTCTTCCCAGAAAAATTTAAGTCGAGGTGGTCAGGTCCGTTCTCTATCATTCAAGTATTTCCACATGGAGCGGTGGAATTGGAGGATTTAGCTACGAAGCAAACTTTCAAAGTGAATGGCCAAAGGTTGAAACATTATCGGGGTGGTGATTTTGATCGTCAGAAAATCTCAATCATCTTCGCCAACGTTGATTGAAAAGGGCAAAGTCGGGCTGATGACTTAAAACCAAGCGCTGTTTGGGAGGCAACCCAAAGTGTTAATTTTATAGTTTTAAGCTTTTGTGGAGTTAAATTATGTTAAGATTTCATAATTTGTAGTTAGATTATTTCTAAAAATCATGTGTTGTTAATACTAACTATTTGTCTCATGGTAGGTACAAGTAGCATACACAAGGAGGGAATTAATGCAACAAAGGAGGCTGAGAACAGGAGCTAAGAGCGCCTAAGCGCTGGTAGAGTGCCTAGTAAGCGCCTACCAAGCGCCTAGGCGCTTGACTGGACTGCCCCAAAAATAGGAGCTGCACGTGCAAGAGAGGGAAATAAGAGTCTCGACTGGGGTTTGAGTTTATTGTGCAATCCATCAACTATTCGAACTCTAGAGCACACTCCCAACCTTTCATCTTACAATCTAAGTGCAACAAGGAAGTTTCAAACCAACCTATTCCAAACTTAAGCCTCTATATTGCTGAAACCAAAGAGGACTCGCCAAAGTCAATGAGGTCTCGCTGAGCATTCTGCCCTCTTGTTCGTTTATCCCACCAACGACTTCAATTCAAGGCTTGGGTACTGCATTAAAGTTAAGAACAACATCTTTAACCCCCAATTGGAAGAGTAAATGTTCTTTTTGAGTTTGAATTTACTCTGTAATTGGGCTTCGAATATGTGATTGGGTTGCTCAAATTGATAAACCCACAGTGGGTGGTAGAATCCAAGTTTGGGGGAGCATCTTTGGTTCATGATTTTAAAGGTGCACACCAAGTGTTCGCTAAAATTCCTAAAAGAATAAAGTGTGCTTATTTGGCTGCAATTTTCTGGAGTAAGGTTGGGTAATCACCTTGCATTTTGTTAGTGAGCCATAGGACCAAAAAGACAACGTGGTGAGAGTTCCCGAGCCTCGTACAACACAGAGATTTATCAGTTCCATGACATAGCTTGATAAAATACACCAATAACTCAGCGACAAGATGTGATGCACGAATTTAATGTGAATGTCGCTCAGGCCTTAGCTCATGCACTCTCCAATATTCAGCTTCCCGATATTCCTCAAATCCCAACATTCCCACGGCTTGACCCCGGATGAGGAGCGCCATGATGATAACTGAGCAACTACAGGGAAGTCCTCTGTATTTCATTTCAATTTTTATTGTAAATTGAGGACATTTTGCTGTTTAAGTTTGGGGGTGGGATAAGTGTCATATCCTGCATAGTGTCGTGTCTTGTATAGTGTCGTGTCTTGTATAAATGCATATAGTTATTTGCATGTTGTAGTTTAAAAAAAAAAAAATTTAAAAATTGTAATTGTAATTTAGGACAGTTGCATTTAATTTTAGAATTTTGTGGGTACATTCATTGCAAACCCTCACGAGACACAACTCGTCCATTTGGGGTAACCTTGTGGTTCAAAGGCTTGTTACACGTGCTAAGTGTAATCGTGGTCCCTACGAAAGTGGGTTAGTCTAGGTATTATGCATAGTTAGGCATGTTAGAGTAGTGAATCAAGCAATGAAGTGGTATAATCTTATGTTTGCTGATGATGATAATTTGATGAATTAGTTAGCGATTTGGGTGAATTGGATAATGAGTGTTAGTCTAATTTCTAACTGTTACTAGTGACTGCATTGCTTCAGACCCCTGACATTTATATGCACATATTCGGTGTGTTCAAATCGTTGAACTTTATGAGAGGTTGATTGAATTAAGTGCCTTTTTCGATAAGAACAACCTCTATATGCTTACTTGTTTAAAAAAAAAAATTTAATAATCAAATAAATAAAAAAAGAAAAAAAATATGGATAAGTATGATAGTTAAAAGTAACTTGGTTAGTTTGCTTTTGTGGCCTTAATTACTCGAACAAGTAAGCCCGTAGGAGTGTCTCTACACTTAATGCCCTAATGCCAACTGGTTTGGGAGTCATTGGTGGAAAGTTCATTACATGGGTAGTTTTGAAAAGCCTAATAAAAGTAAACATTGTTTATGCCAAGATTAGATGCGAGATGGAGCGTAAAACGCACTCGTGATAAATAAATAAAAAGTTATGTGCAAGTAAGCATATGGAGGACGTATGTATACCCTTCTGTTAATTATCGTCTATGGGCATTGAATTTAATTAACTTATCTGAATTTTGGTGAATTTGACGCATTGAATTCACACACACACGGTATGGGTTGAAAGTAATGCGATACTAATAATGTGTTGGGAATGGACGAAACATGATTTTGAATTTTTGTCTAAATGGTAACTAAGGAATCTCTGAGGCATATGTTTGGATAACCGTTGGTTCATTGTTTGGTTTGTAGGTTGTTAGTTAGTTCAAGTTTCATTTCATTTTGTTTTATTTTGTTTTTGATTTGCTTGAGGACAAGCGAAAAGCTAAGTTTGGGGGTATTTGATGCGTAGGTTTTATACTTGCAAATTGAATGCTTAAGGCTTATTGATTTGTGTTGTTTTCATTCATTTTTATGCTCTATGGTTGTATTTTACTTATTTTTGGTAATCTCCCTTTGATGTGTAGGAAAAAGAGCTCAAAATGGCAAAATGGTGATTATCCCTGTCAGACAAGGGCCTAGGCGCTCACTAGGCGCTCAGTAGGCGCTCAGTAGGCGCTCACTAGGCTCTCAGTAGGCGCTCAGTAGGCGCTTGACAAAAACATCCAACCAGAGAAAATGAGCGCCTAGGCGCTTGGTAGGCGCTTGGTGAGCGCTCGTCGGGAAATTTCCTGAGCGAAGTATTCTGCAGTGGGTCCCAGGCATGAACTAAAATGACATACACCCTCCAATAAGTGGCCAACGGTTAGAGAGAGTGGAGAGGTGGACGTACAAGGAAAGGGCTGGGAGATTAAAGGGTAGTTACCGAGAGAAGAGATCTGGGACACCACGGAGAACAAAGAACAGAGCAGAGCATTCAAGTATTCAGCAGAAGGGGAATCAACGTTGGAGTTTGAAGGACAATTCAGAGTGACAACTGAGTTCTACCTTCTCTTACCCCTCTTACTTTGATTTTTCTGAATGTTGTTAAACTTGTATCATGGTTATTGAGTTAGTGATGAACTAAACTTCAGAATTAAGGTTGTAATGGAACCTAGCATGTAAATTGATGACAATTCATTTCCTCTTTATGTTAATTGATTGTGTTGGAGTTAATTGACATATCTTATGCTTGAATTATAATTACCTGGCCAGTAATTAGCTTGACAGTTTATATGAAATTGACAAATGGAATGTAAACCTAGGTCTGGGTATGTTGACATATGTTCTTACCATTATACATGTGATAGACTGCATGATGTGTATATAGGATAGACATATACCTATATACCATATGTAACCTATAATGAAATCTGATTTTAATGACTCCTATTTAATGTTAAATCTCATGGACACATAGTGATTTATTTAAATAGGTGATATTCACTTGACCATCGACAGAGGCTTGTGAGTACACATGATTTTCTGGTTATTAATACCACGTGATTGATGACATAAAGAGGGACTGAAAAGGTTCAATTGAAGTGTTAGGGGAAGTTATAACCTTAATGTTTTTCCAACTTGACAACAAATCTTGGTAATTTAGGTTTCATTAATTCAATTAATTTAACTCATTTACTTAATCAATATTCATCAACTTTGTGTAATCGTTTAACTAGGATTGGAGCACTTAATGATTAGTATTTTGGTGAATTAATAGTAGATAGTCCTTGTGGGATACGATACCTTGCTTGCTATTTTACTACAGTTAGACCACGTATACTTGCGTGTTTTACTAGGTCAGATTTAGGCAAACAGGACCCTATAGCCTCCCCTATACCTGAGTTATCTCTCCTTTTTTTAGCAAAAATCTGATTTCTTGAGCCTTGCACTGAGCCTGCTCTGTTTCCTGGAGGTTTTGTACCTAAATGAGTGGCACTCTTGCTTTCCATCGGGTTATGTTATTACCCTTGGGCTGGGCTGCTATTTGTTTTGTTAATTAAACCATTGGTGGCCCAATTGCTACTTATATTGCAACTAAGCTTTGAGTTGCACAAATTAAATTTCTTGGAGTTTAATTAGAATTTAATTAGGCCACTTAAATTTTTAAAATGCCCAATCCCATTAATGAATAATTTTATTAATTAATTTACATAATCCACTTAGACTTGTTATATTCAATTTAAATGAATATTTAGTTAACCAAAAATCTTATCAATTTATTGATATTAATATTATTAGTTTGATCCACTAATTTAATTATCCATTAGACGAACTTCCCTTATTTAATCCCAACATTTTATTAATTTACTAATTTAATCGCATCAAGATTTAAATTAGTTCATAAAATATTCATTACAATAATAAATAAATTCATAATTTATTTATAATGAAATTTAAAATTTTGCGGACATTACATTCTCCCCCCTTATAAGAATTTCATCCCCGAAATTCCTACATAAGGTCACTCAAAAAGGTGCGGATAATTCTTCTTCATCCTTTCTTTTAGTTCCCACGTAACTTCCTCAACTGCGTGGTTCCTCCAAAGGACCTTGACCGAATGTATAACCTTATTCCTTAGCGTTTGTTCATTCCTAACGAGTATCTGGACAGGAATCTCCTCGTGTGATAAGTCCCTCTTGACTTGAATCGGCTCATAGGATATAACATGCTTATAATCCGATTTATACGGTCGCAACATTGAAACATGAAGGACGTTGTGAATGTGCTCGAGTTCAGGAGGTAAGACTACCTCGTACGCCACTTCACCTACTGGCTTTAGAATCTCGAATGGCCCTATGAACCTCGGGCTTAATTTTCCTTTCTTGCCAAACCTGATCTTCCATTTCTAGGGAGATACCTTCAAAAATACAAAGCTACTAACTTCAAAATCTCGCTTTTGACGATGTAAATCGGCATACTTCTTCTGTCAATCCTGAGCTGCTACTAGTCGAGCTCTTATTATCCTAATAGTATCCACGGTCTGCTATACCAACTTCGGTCCTAGCAGTCTCCGTTCACCCACTTCGTCCCAACACAACGGCGCTCGACATTTCCTTTCGTATAGCGCTTTGTATGGCGGCATGCTAATACTAGCGTGATAGCTGTTTTTATATGCGAACTGCACCAATGGCAAGTGGTCGTCCCAACTGCCTTTGAAATCCATAACACATGCTCTAAGCATATCCTCCAGTGTTTGAATTGTCCTTTCGCTCTGTCCATCAGTTTGAGGATGATAAGTCGTACTCAACCTCAGTTGCATTTCCAATCTTTCTTGCAATTCTCTCCAAAATTTTGACGTAAAGCGCGGATCTCTATCAGAGACGATAGATACTGGTACTCCATGTCGTGACACTATCTCCTTCACATACAGCTTTGCTAACTATTCCAGACTATACTTGATCTTGATTGGTAGAAAGTGTGCGGACTTCGTCAAACGGTCCACAATCACCCAAATCACATCATAACCTTTATGCATAGTTGGAAGTCCAACCACGAAGTCCATCGTGATATGCTCCCATTTTCATTCCGGAATTTTTAATGGTTCTAGCAGAGTCCACTAGGTGTTTGGTGTTCTACTTTAACTCTCTGGCATGTTAAACATCTGCTAACACACTCAACCACTTCTCTCTTCATGTTCGGCCACCAGAAATGTTGCCGCAAATCCTGATACATCTTCGTACTACCAGGATGAATTGAGTACCTTGTGCTATGAGCTTCTTGCAAAATCTCCTCTTTTAACTCTGGGACTAGAGGTATGCAGATCCTCCCTTCAAACCTCAGCAATCTTGTGCTATCAATCTTGTGCTCCAGTTCCTCCCCTTTGGATAAACGCCTTTTGATGTTGGCACATTCTTCATCTTTCTCTTGAGCCTCTTTTACCCTGTCTAGCAAGGTCGGACTCGCTTCCACTATGAACAGCTTTTCATCTGAATCTTTCGGATGCTTTACTTCTAATTTTAGCTTTTCCATTTCTCTTATTAGTTCCTTTTGAGTAGTTAAGATCATCAGCTTCTCTCTACCTTTCCTGCTTAAGGCATCAACTACTACATTTGCTTTTCCTGGATGATACAGAATCTCACAATCGTAGTCCTTGATTAATTCCAACCATCTCCTCTGTCTCATATTCAATTCCTTTTAAGTGAAAATATACTTAAGACTCTTATGGTCTGTGTATATCTCACACTTCTCACCATACAAATAAAGTCTCCAAATCTTTAGCGCAAACACTATTGCCGCTAACTCCAGATCATGCGTCGGGGGTCCCTTCTCATAATCCTTTAGTTGACGTGACACGTACGCAATAACCTTGTCGTGCTGCATTAGCACAAAACCAAGACCCTTGTGTGACGCATCACTGTACACTATGAAACCTCCAGTGTTGTCCAGTAAAGCCAATACTGGTGCCTGACTCAACATCTTCTTCAACTCCATAAAACTTTTCTCACACTTCTCTGACCACACAAAACTTCACAGTCTTTAAGGTAAGATTAGTCAACAGTGATGCTATCTTCGAAAAATCCTGAATGAATCTTCGATAATATCCCGCTAACCCCAAGAAACTCCTAATCTCGGTTGGCCTCTTCGGCTGTTCCTAATTGATAACTGCCTCGACCTTCGCTGGATCCACCGAAACATCGTCCTTGTCGATAAGATGACCTAGAAACTGCACCCTCTACAACCAAAATTCACACTTTGAAAACTTGGCGTACAGCTTCACCCTCTTTAGGGTTTCCAATACTATCCTCAGATGTTTAGCATGTTCCTCCTTCGTTTTTGAGTAAACTAGAATATCGTCAATGAATACAACGACAAACTTGTCCAGGTACTGTTTGAATACTCTATTCATCATATCCATAAAAGCTGTTGGGGCATTTATCAGACCAAACGACATCACCAGGAACTAAAAATGACCATATTGAGTCCTGAATGCTGTCTTCGGTACATCCTCCTTCGTCACCGTCAGCTGGTGATATCCCGTCCTCAAGTCAATCTTCGAAAAGTACTTTGCTCCCTTTAGTTGATCAAATAAATCGTCGATCCTGGGTAACGGATACTTGTTCTTAATAGTAACTTTGTTCAACTCTTGGTAGTCGATACAAAGCCTCATGGATCCATCTTTCTTCTTTATGAACAATACCGGTGCTCCCTACGGAGACACACTTGGCTGAACATACCCTTTCTCTAATAACTCCTACAATTGTAGCATTAATTCCTTCATTTTCACCGAAGCCATTCTATATGGTGCCTTTGAAATCGGTGTAGTTCCTAGCACTAAGTCGATTACGAACTCAATTTCCCTATCGGGTGGCAAACCCGACAATTCCTCTGGGAAGACATCGACAAATTCCCTTACCATAGGTATTTGTCCCACTTCACCCCCTACTCTTTGGGTATCAACCACATGAGCCAGATGACCTATGCAACCTTTTCTTAATAACTTCTTCGCTTGATCCATTGTTAGACAACGTGTTTGTCTTAGCGATTTACTCCCATAAAATACCACATTTGACTTACTCGGAGTCCTCAGGTGTAAGCATTTGTTCTGGCAGTCAATCACAGCCCCGTGATTAGACAACCAATCCATTCCAAGGATTACATCAAACTCTCCCAACCAAATCGGAATCAGATTCACACATAACTTATTTTCTCTTATTTCAACACAGCAGTTCCTATGAATATAGTTTACGGGGATAATTTCTTTGTTGGCTACTTCTACATTCATAGAGGTTTCTAATTTCTCGCGGGGTAAATCTAACATCTTAGCAAACTCTTCATAGATAAAACGAATCAAATAATACATAAGCGTTGATATTATTGATTGGAAGAATTCCTGACACTACGTCCTTTGATTCCATAGCATCCTGTACGGTCATATTGAATGTGTGTGCGGTTGGTTTGTTCGGTTGGATGACTGGTCCCCCGATTGTTAATTTGTTGTTATTCCCTTTGTTCGCACTGCCTGCGTCTCCCTTCCTCTTTGGACAATCCTTCTTCATATGGTTTGGCGCACCATAGTGAAAACATCCTCCACTCGTCCCCTTAGGGCATTGTGGAGAAAAGTGACCAAGCTGTCCACAAATAAAGCAAACTCCCTTACCTTTCATACATTCTCCTGTATGATTCCTCCCGCATTTTTCACACTTATTTGCCTTTTTAGTTTCCCCTCCAGGTTTACTTCCTTTGCTCTGGTTGTCACTCTATTTCCTCTTATTCTGATTGCTTCCTCCGCTTGCATCCCTAGGCCCATCGTGACCTTTCTTCATCTTGTCTTGGTTTTAATTTTACCAAGGCTTCATTTCCTCCTTTCGCGATAATCGCCCTTTCCAGAAATGTTGCGAATGAGTCGATTCTCAGAACAACAACCCTGCTGTACACCCATGGTTTTAAACCCTACTCAAATCTTCGTGCCTTCCTGGTCTCGGTGTCCACCTGGTGTGGAGAAAATCTGGCTAATTCATTGAACTTTAAGGCATGCTCGGCAACCGATATATTTCCCTATTTCAAGTCTAAGAACTTCATCTCCATTCTGTTTTGCATGCTATCAGGTTAATAGTTCTCAAAGGACAATTCTTTTAAACGTGCCCATAAAATAATACCCTCTCCGGCTCTTCCTTTGTTTGCCTTCCACCAGTAGTATGCTTCACCTTTCAGCATAAAGGTGGCAAACAATGTCTTCTGTTCTTCGGCCACACATGGGACCTCGAACACCTTCTCCATTTCTTCAATCCAAGTCTGGGCCTTTATAGGATCTGTAGACCCATGAAATTCCGGTGGTCCTACCAGTTTGAAATCCTTAAAATTTGCTAAGTGCGTCCCTGACTGGTTTACAGCTGGCGGTACTTCTGGCGGTACTACTGGTGGTGGTCTATTCTGTATCATTTCCATCATCATGGCTGTGAAAGCCCTCATTGGGTCTTCTTGCCTCTCAGCATTGTTTTCGACTTCATCTACACGTCGAATTCGGGGTACATGTCTTGGCGGCATTCTCTATTTTTAAACAAAACCTTATATTTATTATTTTGTATATTACATTTTATACGCATCTTACTGATGTTAAGCATTTAAAAATTTAAAATATACCAATCAAACACATTTGATTTAAACAAACATAACTGCATTTATATTTATATACCACTATTTAATACATCCCGTAACAACCTGTGGCATACTGCTATAAATGTTCATGCATCATCTAACTGATATCTATCCCCTAAGGAATAAAAGTGGGGATTTAAACCATCCTGCCCCACTGATGAAACAAAAGTCAGGGTCTAATACTATCCCAAGCCAAAACGAACATAATGGGATTTACAACATACCACTGCACCTACTATCCACAAAAAGTGGGACTAAACTGCATTTATTTACAATCATAATACTAAGGGAAACTACACTCCCCTGAAGATAGCATCTTCATGCTCATGCCTGGCTATTATGTCCACTACACGATGACTGATAATGCGCCTATGAAGATCCTCCTCCCTAGGATACCTTCGGATCCTATGCCTCATCCTCCGAAAGGCAGTGTCAAACGCAAAGTTCAACCGATCAAACCTGACAGCACGAGCTTGAACCTCCCTCTCAAGTTCGTTCACCCTCATGGCAGCTCTGTCAAATGCTCCCCTGATATGGATTCTTTCTGCCACCTCTAGGTTAAAGCTGGCCTTCAAGGCCTCATGTTCCACCTGAAGCTCTGTCAAGCTCAGCTTCGTCTGATCACGCTCCTCCTTCAGTTCAGTTACCTCCCCGGATAACTGATAAGCTACACTCTTATAGCCATCTTCTAATTCCTGATGGACCTGATTCTGTTCCTCAAGATGCTGAATTCTACCCACTAGTTCGTCATTCTTAGTGGTCATCTCTTCTATGATGTCATTCGCAGTCGTGCCCATGCCATCTACATACTCAGCTGACTCATCAAGTGACGTATTGTCATAATACTGCACCTCCTCATCCGAATCCTCATCAGCAATCTGTTGTTCCTCAACGTCCACCATAAGATCCCCCTCGGGATTCTTCTCAGTGTCGGCCTCTACCGTAGGCTCCACTGTAGGCTACTCGATATGGATAATATGTTTATCCACAACAATATCCTCCGTTATGTGAATCGGTTCCCCAATCTCTGCTATCCTATAGTCACAACATGAAAAATAGCATCTCAGCATAACAATAAAATATATTCATTGATGAAATGAAAAGATATTTTATCATATACAACTTAGCTCGATGGATCTCCACAATCCACCTCCAAACAAAAATAACTCCAATGAATCTCCTTGATCCATTTCCTAGCGCACTCGATATGAGTATAATACTAAGGTTATAACCTAGGTTTCGCAGATCTTAAAGTTTATAACCCTAAACTTTGATACCAACCTGTGATACCCCCAAATTTAAGTACCAATACCTCAAATTCGGTGCTCACGCAAAAATACATCCAATATCTGCTAAACAACATTTAATACTAATGCGAAAAATATAAACAAACATATCTTGTTTATTAAAAAAGCTTTCTAGTCCCAAGGTCTACAACATTTACTAAATACATCATAAACTACCAAAAGGTTACAAAAGGTTTGTGTTACATCATATCACATCTATACAATAAAATGTGAAATAGGCAGGCAGCTATCCAGCTTAATTAAGATTTCATATTTCCTTTGCCTTTGTCCTTACCCGAGCCTTCAGGTTTGACTGCAAATATTTTCATGATATAGCAAGGGTGAACAACTAACTTGCTCAGCAAATTTTAATTGAACAATATAATATATCATGAATGAATCGAAGTAATAATCGAGCTGATTTAATAATGTAGGCTCAATGATAAAACTGAATAACATAATTAGTACTCAAATGGATAAATGAAGAGTTGATTAATAACTGCACAATATAATAAAGACTTAGATGAAACGATGAAGACTTGATTACTGACTGTTGAGTGGTCCAATGGACCATGAACGCCAAGGCAACATCAGCCATTCGACTGACCCTTTTATAACTGTCAATCGTACTTAAGGGGATCAGCCTCTTGTACACCATGTGTATGCATAACATTAAACTTTGACTGTATCGGGTAATCGACACTTATATCTTCCCCAATTTAGGGTTGTTCTCTCAGTACAAGAATCCTTACCAACTACTGGTTTGGATAACTTTTATATTAATATTCAACGTCTAGCCGAATTAATTAGCAAAGACTATTCCTTAAACAGTTCATAAATGCAAGAACTTTTAAATACATGACAGTTCGATAATAGAACTTGAATCCAACATGCACTATGTGCGAATGTCAAAGATAATATCGATGTGGAATAAATTTGCAATAATTAAACCACTTGGAATATAATTTGAAAGTATAAATCGAGTATGAGTTAGGGAACTTGCAATATATATAATTCGAAAACTTGCACAATATAGAGTTATGTAAGGTTAAGGAACTTTCCTGGTGTGCAAATTACGTCTACTTCGCTTAATTTAAACTCCTCTCGAAGACCTGATATTGAAAATGTTGGTCTAACAATTAGAACAGCATATAATCGCTTCATTTAAGTATTTAAGATCACTAACACATAATCGCCTTGGATTATCATAAAATTCCACATCATATAACCTTAATGAAATATTCACCGAACTAAGGTTAATGATTTAATTATCTCATATTATTTAAACCCCTAAACAATTTATTATAATTGTTTAGTTATTTTAATTATTAATTTAATTAGCAAAGAATTTTTCTTGCCTCTCTTATTTATTATTTAATAATAAATAATTACCTGATAACCTTAACTATTCAATAATAGCTGATTATTATTAATTATTTTACTTATTGTTTAATAAAATAATAAATAATTAACTAATTAGTTTCAATTTCCTTTAATTATTATTTAATATTAATTAAATAATAATTAATTAGTTACTTCTACTTCTCTTTAATTATTATTAATCAAATAACAATTTGTTAATTATCCTTACCTATTATAAGTTAAATAATAGGCAATTACTCTATTTTATCTTATCTTTCTTTAATTATTATTTCCCCAAATAATAATTAATTAATTACTTTTATTACTCTTTAATCATTATTTAATATTAAACAATGATTAAATACCTATATTTATTATTTAATCCTCATTAAATAATAAATAATCACTTTATTGACTTCCACTCTTCTTTAATTATTATTTAATGTTAGTTAAATAATAATTCATTAATTATCTTTACCTCTCTTTTAATCATCATTTAATATTAGTTAAATAATGATTAATTATCTTTATTTATTATTTACATTTAGTTAAATAATAAATAATTAGTTTATTTTATTCTTCGTTAATTATTATTCACTATAATAATTAATTACTTAAGCATCTTTATTTATTATTTAATGAATAATTAACTATTTTACTTTACTATTCACTGTTCATTACTGGCATTATATTGCACCTACATCGTTTGGTCGTAGAGCTCCCAGTCGTAAAGTGGGGGTCGTAGAGTGAGGGTCGTAGAGTGGGGTCGTAGAGTGAGGGTCATAGAGTGAGGTCGTAGAGTGAGGGTCGTAGAGTTAGGTCGTAGACTAAAGGATTTAAACTGGAGTTTTCCTGGTTTTCTGTTTTTTAGTGCATCTGGATGTACTTTAGTTCAAACATTTTTAGAATGAGCTATACACCTCAAAATTATGCACGGTCGGATCCTATGGACTCAAAACTTGATCCTCTACCCCATAGTATTTTTCAAATAATTTTTCAAATGCATTATTTACCGAAATTATCAAGCTACTCTCAACAGTGCTATAAAATGGACTGTGTTTGTAGAAAATCATAACTAAATGTATACACCATAACTTTTCGTGATCCAAATTGAGTTTTCTTCTAAACTCATATGTCTGTCAAGGAAAAATAATAACCATCCCAAACAAGTTGAAGAGCTTAGAGATATAAGGCCTTGAACCACACTAACTCCCATAGTTTTTCCGAAATAGGTGGTTTTATGCATTCTTTCAATTTTAACCACATAGATGTGCATAATAACACATGATAAGCTTATTGAAACATACATTTACTACTCTAGCATTAATATGATCACTTAGAGCTCTTAATCTAGCTTCCTACCATATAAAGCACAAAGCATGACCATTGAAGCATAAAACTGAAACTTTGAGATGTGAACTACCTTTGTGATCTAATGGTTGGCCTTCTCTTCTTCTCGAAGTAAGTAACAAATCCTAAGGGCATCAAATAACCTTCCTTGAAACTCCTAGATCAAACCCTCAAGAACTTTCTTTGATATTTTCCTTTTTCTCACTGTTTTGCTCGATTTCTTGCCTTATATGTTTTCTCTCTCTTAGCCTAAATGAACGGGAAAGAAAAATGAGGGAATGACTGAGCTTATACAATACTCTCTCAGTCTTAGACAAACTCTGAGGAGTTGGACCCTATAGCCTCCCCTATGCCTGACTTGTCTCTCCTTTCTTTAGCAAAAATCTGATTTCTTGAGCCTTGCACTGAGCGTGCTCTGTTTTCTGGAGGTTTTGTCCTTAAATGAGTGACACTCTTGCTTTTCCACCGGGTTATGTAATTACCCTTGGGCTGGGCTGCTATTTGTTTTGTTAAATAAACTATTGGTGGCCCAATTACTACTTATATTACAACTAAGCTTTGGGTTGCCCAAATTAAATTCCTTGGAATTTAATTAGATTTTATTAGGCCACTTAAATTTTTAAAATGCCCAATACCATTAATTAATAATTTTATTAATTAATTTACATAATTCTCTTAGACTTGTTATATTCAATTTAAATGAATATTTAGTTAACCAAAAATCTTATCAATTTTTTGATATTAATATTATTAGGTTGGTCCACTAATTTAATTATCCATTAGATGGACTTCCCTTATTTAATCCCAAAATTTTATTAATTTACTAATTTAATCGCATCAAGATTTAAATTAATTCATAAAATATTCATTACAATAATAAATAAATTCACAATTTATTTATAATGAAATTTAAAATTTTGCGAACATTACAAACTCTTTAATCAACTCCTCCTAAGTTGTTAACACATTTAACTTCTCTTGGTTCTTCCTACTCAAAACATCTGTAACTATGTTGGCTTTTCCTGGATGATATATGATTTCACAATCATAATACTTAATCAATTCCAACCATCATCTTTGCCTTATGTTCAACTCTCGTTGTGTAAAAATATACTTTAAACTCTTATGATCTATATAAATTTCACAGTTCTCCCCATACAAGTATTGTCTCCATATCTTCAAAGCAAATACTACGGTCACTAATTCTAGATCATGAGTAGGATACCTTAACTCATAATCCTTTAGCTACTGCGAAACATAAGCTATTACCTTGCCATTTTGCATTAAAACACAACATAATCCTTTATGTGAGGCATCACTATAGACTACAAGACCTCCACTATTATCATGTAGTGATAATACTGGTGCCTTACTTAGTCTCTTCTTTAGCTCTTGAAAGCTCTCTTCACATTTGTCGTTCCAAGCATACTTGACGGTCTTGCTGGTTAAGTTGGTTAACAGGGTTGCTATCTTTGAAAAATCTTTAATGAAACGTCTATAGTATCCCGCTAAACCTAAGAAACTTCTTACTTCAGTTGGGGTCTTTGGTTGTTCCCAATTCATAACTGCTTTTATCTTTGCTAAATCCACTGAAACTCCACTCTTGTCAATCACATGACCTAGGAACTGAACTTTCTCTAGTTAGAATTCGCATTTTGAAAATTTGGCATAGAGTTGTTCCTTTGGTAAGGTTTCTAGTACGCTTCTCAAGTGTATAACATGTTCTTCTAGTGTTTACGAGTATATGAGAATATAGTCGATGAACACTATAACATACTTATCTAAGCAAGACCTAAAAACCCTATTAATCAAATCCATGAATGATGTCGGTGCATTCGTTAATCCAAAGGACATCATTAGAAACTCGTAATGTCTATAACATGTTCTAAATGTTGTCTTGACACATCTTCCTTTCTCATCTTCAGTTGATGGTAACCTGACAGTAGATCAATCTTAGAGAAATACTCTGCTCCTTTGAGTTGATCAAACAAGTCATCAATCCTAGGTAATGGATACTTACTCTTTATGGTTAATTTATTGAGTTCACGATAATCAACATATAATCTTAAAGTTTCATCCTTTTTCTTGAGAAACAACACTGGTGGTCCCTATGGAGAAACACTTGGTTGAATGTATTTCTTGTCCAACAATTCTTGTAACTGTACCAACAACTCCTTCAATTCCACATGTGCCATTCTATATGGAGCCTTCGAAACAGGTGCAGTTCCAGGAGCTAAATCAATAACAAACTCAATCTCTCTATCAGGTGGAAGACCGAGTAAATTATAGGGAAAGACATCCTGAAACTCTTTAACCATTGATATTTGGTTTATATTTAATCATTTATGTTGGGTGTCTATGATATATGCCAAATAGCCCTGACATCCCTTCTGAAGTAATCCTTTTGTTTGATTTGCTGTTAGGCATCGGGATTTTCTTGGTGACTAACTTTTGTTGAAGACTACCATTGACCTGGACGTTGTAAGAAGTTTAACGCACTTTTGTTGATAATCGATCATCTCTTGGTGATTGGTTAACCAATCTATGCCTAGAATAACATCAAATTCCCCTAATTGGATTAGAATAAGATCGACTCTCAACTCATGACCCTTGATCACTATGAAACAACATTTTATTATCTTATTAACAAGAATTAGTTCTTTATTAGCAATCTCTATCATTAAAGGATTTTCTAATATTTCACTAGACACGTTTAGTTTCTTAGAAAATTCATGGGAAATAAAAGAGCAAATAGCACCGGAATCAAATAGCACGTAAGCACTTATGGTGTTGATCAGAATGATATCTGACACTACATCCTGTGATGCTATAGCATCTCCTATGGTCATGTTGAATGTCCTTGCTATTAGACTACCTGGGTTAGTTGTTGGGGTAGATTTGTTGTTATTGTCCCCTCCGACATTTCCTCATTTCTTGGGGCACATCTTAGCTTGATGTCCCATGGCTCCAAAGTTAAAGCAAGAGTCTTTCTTAAGGTTAAGGCATGTTGTTGCTATGTGTCCCTCTTGTTTGCAGTTGCAACAAACATTTTTCCCTTTTAGACACACTCCTAAGTGTGATTTTCCGCAGGTTTTATATGGTTATACTATTTTCTTTTTATTCTCCCCTCCTTGCTGGGAGTTTTCGCCATTGAACCTTCTTTTATTATTAATATTATTATTATTATTTCCTCCTCCATTCCCTCCTTTATTGTTCTTCTCCTTATTAAATTTTCTTATGGCTTCACTGTAACGACCCCAAATCTGGGTTCCTTTAACCCTAGACTTGGTACGTCACGATACATCATCTTCATACACGTTCTATAACTAATGCGGAATATATAAACATAAATTGTTTATTCTACAACATTTCCCAAAGTTTCTAACCTTAACTTACATATATACCTTTAGATTCATAAAAAGGTTTACAAAATTACTTACATCATATAACAATTTAGTTATAATGCATAACACTATAATCTTGTCTGTTGCTTCTGTCTCCGTCTCTCCTTGGACATTCGTATTATTCTGAAATTTGTTATCATGATATAGCAAGAGTGAGCAACGACTTTGCTCAGCAAGTTTAAATACGATAACGATATATCATGATTGAAAGAAAGAATAAGCTTTTGAATTTTCAACAATATAATAATTGTGAAAGAGTACGAGTCATAATTTCAATAATTGAATGACTAAATTAATTAATGTTGAGTGTCAATAATGACCATGAACAAATTTAACTGAACCTTATGGTAATGAAGGTGATCAGCCTTTCATACCTGATGAACACATGCAACAAGCACTATGTGCGAATCAACAATTTAAAGAGGTGGAATAATTATACAGAATTAAACCATAGCATGCTTGAAACGTAACAACTTGAGTTTGAGTTAGGAACTTGAACAATAAAATAATATATCCTGCTCGAATATAAATTGAGTAGGGTTTAGGAAACTTGCCTGTCTGCTCAGCTACAATAATTGTCTAGCTTTAACTAACTGGCTTTGAAAGACCTAACATTAATAAAGTTGGTCTAATAATTAGTACGGCGTATTTGCACAACTATACGCTTACTAATGAACTTATCTACCACATAAGTACTAACACATGATATACATTAGAAAAAATAATATTATTAACCTTATAGACCCTCAATCATATTAGGTTAATAATTTAATCAGTTAGAAAATAATTTTCTCAAGTGTTAAACACTTATTAAACTATTAAACAATTTATTATAATTGTTTAAACAAAAGAGTTAAAAGACATTTTCTTTATTTCATTAAATCTAATTTCATTTAATTACTATTTATCCTTAATTAAATAGAAAGTAATTAATTACCTTTAGTTATTATTTAATAATAAATAATAACTTACTAGATTTATTTATTATTTAAAATTAATCAAATAATAAATAATTATATTATATTAAAAATAATCAAATATCTTTAGTTATTATTTAATAATAAATAATAACTAATTAACTAGATTCATTTATTATTTAAAGTTAATTAAATAATAAATAATAATATTATATAGTAAATACTCAAATATCATTAGTTATTATTTAATAATAAATAATAACTAACTGACTGAATTTATTTATTATTTAACGTTAATCAAAGAATAAATAATTAAATAATCAATCTTAGTTGTCTTTAATTATTATTTAATAGTAATTAAATAATAATTAATTAATTTATCATCCTTGTTTATTATTTAATATTAATTAAATAATAAATAATTAATTTAATCATAAATTCAGAAGATATAATACTAAACTAACTAGATTAATATTTAAAACATTTAAATATTAATCCTAAATACTTATTATATTTGAAAAATATAATATTAAACTAACTAGATTAATATTTTAAATATTAGAATATTAATACTAAATACTTATTATATTTGAAAAATATAATATTAAACTAACTAGATTAATATTTAAAACATTTAAATATTAATCCTAAATATTTATTATATTTGAAAAATATAATATTAAACTAACTAGATTAATATTTAAAATATTTAAATATTAATCCTAAATATTTATTATATTTGAAAAATATTATATTAAATACCTAAATATCATTTTTGTATTTTTACTATTTTTTTTATAATTTTTAATTAATTTTTAATCATTTAAATTAATTAAAACTAAAATCGGATGGCATTTTCGTAATTTAGCCAAAAAATCTCAAAAAAAATCCTTAACATTTCTGCTGGTTTCTTCGCCACTTCGCCTGACTTCCACTTTCTTCATCTTCTCGGTAGTACAAACCGCCATTACACACCATCAAACAAGCTTTAATTTACCCAAAAATTTCTAAATCAATTACCAAAAATTTAACAACAATTAATAACATTAAAAATTAAATACCCATAAATTATTTCACAAATTTTTGGAGAAAAATTTGTTCACATTATTAATTCCATAAATACATCAAAATTATGATTTTCAACCTCAAATCCCATAAATAATCACATAATCAAATACTACAAATTATTCTATACCAAAATACTAATTTTTCTACATTATCCAAACAATTTATTACATAACAAACAATTCTTTTGGATAATTAAAATGGAAAGAAAGTATACTTTCAAAAATTAAAATAAAATAAGAATTACCTCATTTGATGATTTCTATTTGAGAGCTAGATTAATATTCTTCCTCTAGAAATTTTCTTGATGGCAATGAAACTTTCGGATGCAAATTCTATGGAGGATTTTGTGAAAAATGAATTTCCGTAGAAAGAAGAGAGAGATGATGAACAAAGAACAAAACTCCTCATTCTTCTACTGACTTGTAACCTTGGAACACGCCAAATATAATGAAACATGCCAAAAAAAATTACCAAACACGACACAATCTTTTTAATATATTAATTATTTAATATTTATACATTAAATACTCCTTAATTATACACACAGTGTAAAGAATATCACCATATGTATAAAAATTAAATATACCATAAAATAGTATATATCTTCACGATCATTTTAAAATTCGTTTCACTAAAAACGGATGTACTTTATTTTACCACATAATAATAATTTAGTACACTTTACACCTCCAAAAATAATAAAAATATATATATAATTAATATATATATTATTTTTACAATTTAATTCATTATATAAATATTTTCACCATTTATTGTGAAATTAATATATATATATATATATATATATATATATATATATATATATATATATATATATATAAACACACACTTACACGCCTGGACAACATGGCGTGAAACATAATATATATAATACACACTTACACGCCTGGACATGACTCCCACACATATGCTTTTATATATGTATTTTTGTACCATACACACAAATCTTATATATATATATTATACATTTACACACATTAAAAATACTATATTTTTAATGTATTTAAAAATAACAATTTATTTAATTAATTCCTTATTTAAATAATTTATTAAATTATTTAAATATTACACAAATAATTGTGTAATTAAATTACTCACTTCCATAAATCATTTACAATGATTTACTTAATTATGGAATATATTTATTTAATATATTCTATTAATATTTAAATTACTCAATTAATTTAATCACTTTATATATATATATATATATATATATATATATATATATATATATATATATATATATATATATATATATATATATATATATTATATTCACAATTAAATATTGTACAATATATAAAATTACCATTCTCCCTTAATTAACTCAACTACTTTATATAATTTATAATTATATAAATTACATAATTATTCCACACAAATAATTTATCAATAATTTGCATAAATATTGATTAATGAATATAATCAATATATTAACTAAATTAATTCCACAATAAACCTTTTAATTCAAATCGGATTAATTAAATATTAATCCCTTTATTTACCATAATTTATTTAACCATTAAATTATGTTACTAAATATACACATACATATATTCATATAGATACATATTTAATTTACATGCAACCACGTCGCATAATTACATAACTCCACTAATTAATTCTCTTAATTTAATTAGACTTGTTATTAGTCAAGTTTATTGAATTATCACTTTACTTGCTAACTTATAAAAATTTTGATATCACCATATCTAAGTATTCCATTAAATTTAATTTGGACCTCTATATAAATTCTCAACAAGACTTACAACAATTAACATATTGGGCTTGTTTTAATCTCACATTTGAATTCTATACATCAACTTAATAATTAAGTTAATTACTTAATTAATTAATTCTCATTATCGTCATCCCAGACAATCCTTCTAGTTTTTTTTTTTCCAATAACTTTAAACCTTAACTAATATAATTAATTTAATTAATTATATTTCATGACTTTCCTTCTTACTTTATATTTAAACTAATTAATTTATTAGTTTTATTGAGTAGTTAATTTACTCATCTTCGTGTTTGGCTAACAAACACAACTCTAGGAATATATAACTAGGTATATATATATATATATATATATCCTTATAATCGTCTTCACTTCTCAAATAAATTTATTTCCTTAATAAATTCTCTATATGCATCATTACAATACTTCCACATTTAATTTCTAACAAATAAATTATGTTAAAAAAAAAATATTCACCCAAATTCTACACATCTCACTTCTCAAACTCTAGGTTTAAACCATAACCTTTAATTGATTATTTAAAATCTTATTTAAAAAATCTTGTAAATATCTGGGATATTACATTCACCCCTTCTTATAAGAATTTCGTCCCCGAAATTATCTCATACACCATTCTACCAGTTTTTCATCACTGAGAATATCTCTTTACTCATCAAATTCTATGATCACCCTTTGCTAGGAAGTTCATACTTCTAAACTCACAATTCCAGAACGATGGAATATTTTGCAGAAGAATAAATTGAAAATCAATATCTTACAGAAGAATAAATTGAAAATCAAAATATTCATTAAAACTTTCATAATATGCTGAGGGGTCATCAAGACTGTGAACATGGAATTAACTGAATTCCGAATAAATAGTATTTATCCCTGTAAATACTTATAAACAGAGTGTTTATCAATCACAAAGACTGAAAACATTACATAGGTGTACGCTAGGTGATCAGGCTATTGTACCATACATCGTGCAGAACGTTTTAGTTGGGCGCCAGTCGGAGCTATATGCCGACCAAATACATCTGCTTTAGCTGACAGAATATATTTGTTTTTGCACTTGTTCACCTCAGACTTACTACAAAATTCCGTTCCAAAATAATTTGGATTTAATAATAAAACTTGAGCCAATTCTGACCAAAAGTGTCCAGCCAAGATAAATGACAAAGACTCCCATCATTGAACTGTTCGTATATTACAATTCAAAAATCATTTCAGATTAGTTAAAGTAACTAAAATTCGTTTATAGGACTTCATGATACTGCACCGTTGCAACAGTGCGTTGAGGATTCCGTCTTTTTCATCTCTGCACCATGGCTTTAATGGCGAGTGATGATTTTATAAATACATTTTGATATTTTCAAATCAATTTGTCTAGCCGAAACAATTAGCATAGACTCTTCTTTAAACGTCTTAAAATACTGAAAATCATTTTATGACTTTGTCATACTACATCATACCATAGGTGACTTTAAACATCCAACACTAGACTACTCTGCATTAATGACTCCATCGGTTATCATCTCTGCACTAAATGCATTAATGATTTCAAAAATACATTTGTCTTTTCAAAAGCACAAAAGTGCGAATTTGGCACGATTTTTAAGAATTTCAAAGTCTAGCGTAGCTAGAAGATTTGGAATATCCTAAAACCTCAAAATACCTCAAATTTCTCCTCCATATTCTTTTCCAGCTTAATAATTATATCTATTATAGCTTTAACCTTGTTACTTAAATCTACCCATACTCACTGTTCGTTAAACTTACCACACATTATGAGTTCAGGAACTTACCATAAGAATATGAGTTTAAGAACTTATCCTAGCAATACGTAGTCCAAGAACAAATCACGGACTTTCCATATGCTGAGGGGTTCAAAAACATATCATACGATTATGAGTCACGAACTTACCATAAGTATGAGTTTTAAGAACACGCACTTACCTTAACATTCTCTACCTATCCGTTATACACGTGAGAAAAGAATCACCTTTTCAACATACATATAACGAATAACGCGACACCAGGTTTAAATTGATTATCACTATAGGAAGCTAAGTGGTTGTCAAACCAAACACAATCTCCTGCCCATACAAGAAATTGGTCAACTCGACCACTAATCAATATAGGAAGTCAAGCGGTCGTTAAACCAAGAACAAGTCCCCTGCCCATACAAAGAACTGTTCAACTCAACCACTATATCAATATAGGAAGCTAAGCGGTTCTAAAACCAAGCACAAATTCCCCGCCCATACAAGAAATTGTGCAACTCAACCACTAATATGAGTCCTCAACTAAAAACCCACAAACCTCTAATTTTCCTTAACTTAATATGAATTCTTTCCATTCATATTTTAGCACATCTGTCTCATTACGAGTTCATTTCTCTAGATCATTTCATGACCTTATTAACATTTTCTTTATGCTTATCAAAATCTTATTATAAGATATTTTCTATCATTTCTTCAAATTAGGTACAACATGACCTTTTCATCTCTCTTATATCTTCTTAAATCCATCTTTGGATAATCTTCTATATATGAATTTTTCAAATTCATCTTTTATTACTTAAACTCTTCCGGAGTTTATTCATTTATCATTTTACTTATCTTCTACTACGGTTATAGCTAAGGTACTCTTACCTAAGGTTTATAACCTATCAGCTCTGATACCAACCTGTAACGACCCCAAATCCGGGTTCATTTAACCCTAGACTTGGTACGTCACGATACATCATCTTCATACACGTTCTATAACTAATGCGGAATATATAAACATAAATTGTTTATTCTACAACATTTCCCAAGGTTTCTAACCTTAACTTACATATATACCTTTAGATTCATAAAAAGGTTTACAAAATTACTTACATCATATAACAATTTAGTTATAATGCATAACACTATAATCTTGTCTGTTGCTTCTGTCTCCGTCTCTCCTTGGACATTCGTATTATTCTGAAATTTGTTATCATGATATAGCAAGAGTGAGCAACGACTTTGCTCAGCAAGTTTAAATACGAGAACGATATATCATGATTGAATTAACCTCTTAGTTGTATACGATCGTTGTTTCTAGTCGTATATATATTCTTTTAGATAGCTCAAGGTATGCTTGAGCAATCCTTCTTTAGGTTTTGAATTGACAACCTTGCTTAGATCTTATTAGATCACTTTTAAAATGTTTGGGACATTACATATTTTGCCAGCTCCCAATGAGCCATGATTAAATATATTATAGCTTCCCTTGAAGTTGGGCAGACCCAAAGTATTTACCCTCTTGACACCACTTATTAACCAAGTATCAGCTAGTAATATTCATAAATGATTCCATCTCTACCTGAAAATATTCTTTCCTACGAAGACTCAAGAAAGGACAATTCTTTAGTTGAGTCAATTAAGGATCCTTTCCTCCTAATATGGTGTAGAAACTATATAAATATAAGGTACAAGAGATGCAAAATACATACACAATATAATTATATTGACTCTAAATTATAATGCCTCCATAGTTAATTGTTTTATTCTTCCAAATCTTGTATTGATTCTCACACTGGAGGGTTCTCCTCGACGACTACTGCCGTCGGGCCATCAATGTATTTCTTTTTGCAGGTTTATTCTACTTTCTTATCTAGAGCCACGTAATGTTGTAGAAACAAATAATCTTACGAAATTATTTGTACAAGTCAGCAAAATAACTCCTTCTCAAGTCAGCAAGTAGTGTTATTATACTGGAGGTTTAAATGATTGATGAAAATTTTAGGATGTTGGTTAAATCTTGATATGCATATACTACAAATTACTTCGACCTTTATATTTTTGGACGTGGACATTAGATCTTATCGCCAAATGAATTATGAGACTTGCTACCAATTGGGATGCTAAATCATGTTTGATAAAGACGACTCTAATTTGAAACAAACACTGTTTATAGAGATAAATGTGGACTAAGTATAGTTGTCGTGTTGTTACTTAAGCGAAGAATAGTTGGCTACTTGTCGTCTCATCGTTTTCGGCTATGCAAGTTGAGAGCTCGACTTAGTTGTTCTAGCTAAGTTATGTGACTTGAATGGTCGGTCGTCGACTAGTCGGTGAAAATTATAGACTTGCCCATGTCTAACCGGATGACTTAGGTGCAAGCCCAATTTTAATTCCCTACCCAATTTAAAAAAAAAGAAAAAAGAAAGAAAGGAGAGAAATCAAAAGGATTTTGTGACTTACACATTGAATTACACTAATGACTAGCATATTAATTTATATATTTATTGATTTTTATTGTTTACTCTTTTTAGCATTAGTATACGTAATTAATTTACATGTATATATCCAATTATTTATACATACATACATACATATGGGTTTAATATTATTATCAATGATAGTTCATAATATTGACTATGAAAATTATAATTTTAAAGTGTGTGTGTATCAATAGTAATATATAATACTGTAAGAAGCGATCCACAATTCAATTTTCTGAGTTAATTTTGTTAGTCACAAGCCGCAGAGTTTGACTTAAATTAATATATCAGTTATTCCTCTTCTCCGTTTTTCTATCATCTCCCAAAAAACTCTTCTTTCGAATAGTTATTCCTTTCCAAAACTTAGGGTATGTTAAACCAAAATTAGTCTAAACAATTAAGTATAATATATATATATATATATATATATATATATATATATATATATATATATATATAAAATAAAACTATGTGATAGATCAGATTAATTAACAATGGCAGCGGAGGAGTGATGTTGGCCGGTGCCATCGATATCACACATCAAATGATCATCGATGTAAGTTTCCTACGACATTCTCTCTCTACTTTCTTGGATTAAATTAAATTGATGTTTTTCTTTATTCTTCCTTGCAATATATGTTAATATTGTGTAGTTTTGGTTCTGTTTATGTTGTTGCGAGTGTTTTAGTTTTCAGAAAGTGACAAATGATCCTCAAATATAGAGAGACAAAATTATTAGTAGTGAGGGATTAGCGATTAGCGATTAGCGATTATGATCCGCCTTTATTCAAGGGGACCAATTCCTTCCCTTGCTTGAATTAAAACAAAATTATATATACAACAACAACAAAATTTAATTTAAATCAATTCTGTGAAAATATACCATTCTATTTTAAACATGATGAAGTGTCAGCCAACTAATTGAGCTGAAATTCCCCTAATAGATTTTAACCGAACAAGTGTGATAGCCCGTGCGAGCCTCAAACAGATTAGTTTGTATAACTTTTTTTTACAAATATTTAATAATTTATTATTATTTTTTATTGACATATATATATATATATATATATATATATATATATATATATATATATATATATATATATATATAATATGTTAATAATTTGGTTTAACATATTCTACTACAATTGAAATGAATTTAATTACTTTTAATAATATATGATTAAAAATTATAAATTAATTGTTAAGAAAAAGCATTTTATATTTTTATGTTCACAATCTGAAAAAAAGAAAAAGAAATTACATTTATTTAATTAAAAATATATATTAATAAAAAAAATTAAATATTTATAATAAAAAAATTTATATAAACTAACTTGCGCCTGTAGAGATTATCAAACTTGTATATATAATGAGTATTCTAAGCAATTTGTGACTTGAGCAATCGATCAACGAGATTGTGACTTTACAACTGTGGGACAAGTATTGTCTCCTTAGTATGCAATACACATTTTTGTTTCATCACAAGGGTCACTTCTTTTGCAGTCCTTCGTTCTGTAAGGCATGCACATATCAGTAGCAGGCTCCACAAATTTGGCTGGATTGTTACGTGGTTTTGCAGTTTCATGGATGCTGGCCATGCCCACTAAGGTAATCGCTGGACCCCCCAAGTTTATTCCTTCATATAGAAAATATCTTCAATTGTAGACGACCTTTTTTTCCTCATCAAATATCTGCGATTGTTGATGCAGCTGTACAACTAATATTTTAGTAAATCATGGCCCATATACGATGAGCAAGACTCCATTATTGCGGACAATAATTTTTTTTTGTAAAGGAAAGAATCTTTTCAATTTATTTTTTATTTTTTTTATTTTAGGGAAGATGGTTTTGACTAATTTTTTGTAGATTGAAGAGATATTTTGAATATTTTATAAACTAGAGACATCTATGTCTATATAATATATAAAAGTAATAAAAGAGAAATTCTCACAAAATAAAACTTCGCAAAAACTCTAATACTTTTAAACGTATTTACTAATACAAAATAATAATAATAATAATAATAATAATAATAATAATAATAATAATAATAATAATAATTATTATTATTATTATTATTATTCCCTTTTATCTTTATCTTTGAATAGTATGTAGAGTCTAAAGCCATTAATATTATAAGTATTAATAGTATTAGTCTAAATCATATTATTAAAATATGGAATAACATTGGAATATTAATATCTTTCCAAATTTTTTAATCTAATATGAAAAATAAATTTTAAATTCATATATCTTTCTTCGTATTAATATTATGAGTCTAGATTACATTAATAAAGTACGGAATAACATGTGTGTATTAATATTTTTTCAAATATTTTAATCTAATAAAAAAATTAATTCAAATTCATCTATTTTTCTATATGTTTTATAATTCAACTTAATACTAATGAGTAGAGAACAATTCAACTTAACGTCAACAGGCATTTAGTTGGAATAAGTTGAATGTCCATAAATATCTATAACATATATAAAACTATATATTACTCAATATATATATTAATTTTACAATCTTTCTCTTTATCATTTTTATATATATTATACGAACAGTAAGAGCCTAGTTATTATTATTATTTTGTTTTTGGATTATTGAATTCTAGAACATGTAATTAATTACTTTTTTAATCTATGCTTTTATTGGAACAATATTTGCTAAGTTTAGAATTTATTGCAAAAATGCATATTTTTATTCATTGTAACACATCTTGTTACAGGTAAAGTGTATATTATGTATAAAAAATTGATATTTGCCCTCTATATTTTTCTTGTTAAATTCGAGACAATACTCATACACCTTTTTAGTTGATAAATAACTTAAAAGTTTAAATTAAAAGTTTAATTTATAAGTTTTTCATTTTAGAGTCTTTTTTAGAAAATTTAGAGTTTTTCATTTATAATTATATATATATATATATATCATGTACTTCAAATCTATTTGAAGTAAAGAAACTGCATAAGAAATGAATAATGAAAATTTATTTTATTTTAAGATATTAAAGTTATTATCATTATTTATTAATAATTATTTCTTTTATAAAAATGCATATTTAAAATAACTCGTGCCTTGTACGAGAATTTGACTAGTAATATATAAAGATAGTAAGAAAGTAGTTGGCCTAAAAAAATAAAGCATTCTCATAAACTCCAATACTTTTAAGCTTCTTCTACCAATAATAATAATAATAATAAAACATACTTAAATCTAATAAACTTCTTCTCTTTCATCTTTATCTTTTAATATTATATAGAGTCCAAAGCCAATGATATTATAAGCATTAATATTATGAGTCTAGATCATCATACTAAAATGCGAAATAATACAAGAATATTAATATATTTTCAAATATCTTAATCTAATATAAAAAATAAATTCCCAATCCATCTAGGTTTCTCTATTTTAATATTATGAGTCTATAAACCTAGCAAACAAGCCGAAATATAGCTACACAGGACTAAAATGACCCAAAATTTTATGGGTTCAAAACAGGAGGCCCATAGTCCAAGTTGAGTTGGGCTAGGTCAGCCCGCAAACTATTTTTTTTTCACACACTACAACACCAAATTTTTATCAATTCAAAACCTGTGAAGAGGAAATATTAATACCACAAGAATAAACAGCAATTCACGCATTTTAGGTAGAGTTACTAAACATAAGTATTTTTCTCATTAATTATGTTATGCTTTTCTAAAATTTATATTCAAAGTAAATGATTCTATAGCTTTACTAAGATAAATTATAGGTGTTTACTCCCAGGCTTATCAATTCTCAGTATAGCAATTCAACACAAAACTGCCATTTAGTGTTTAAGTTATTAAATAGTTAGATGCATTTGAATTCCCATCTCGATTAAAAAAATTATTGAAAAATGATTTAAAGTTAGGCCATAAAAAAATAGTACATTAGTTTAAAAGTTGATTAAGAAAGTGGGTTAATGATATTTAATAAATACATACTAATTTGTCAATGATATTTAATTGTTGAGCTATATTGGCTTAATATTATTATCAATGATAGTTAATAATATTGATTGTGAAATTATAATTTGAAATTATACACACACACACACACACACGAGAAATGATCAATAGCAAATGGTTGTTATAGAAACTATTTAGCAAATGCATTTTACATACTCCATAAGTAGATCTAATAATTCAAAATAGAGATATTTTTCCCCTGTTACTATAAGGAGTGGCGGCAAACTAGAGCTATTGCTACTCCTTCTAGCAACAAACTTGGTGAAAAAAGCCCATCGGCAGGTATTGGCATGGATCGACATGTATTAACATGTATCGGCAGGCATCGACACACATTGTCAAGTATCAATTGTCGTTAGCTAATGCATGCCAATACATACAGGCATCAGTCGATGCCTACCGATACCTATAGGCATCGGCTACTGCTAGCTGATGCATGTCGATGCATATAGGTATTAGCTGATTCCTGCCAATATATCCAAGCATCGACTGCCACTAGCTATCGACTGCCAATATTTGTCGATGCACGTAGGCATCAGTCAGTGCCTATCGATACGTGCCAATGCTCGCCGTCAGAAGGAGTGTCAATGCATGTAGGCATCAAATGTCGTTAGCGAGCTCATTCTATTCTAGGGGTAGGGAAAAAGTCCCTATTTTGGACCAGATCTACTTATGGGGGGTGTAATATTTTTGCTATAATAGTGCCTATAGTAACTATTTACTATGGATCATTCCCATATATATATATATATATATATATATATATATATATATATATATATATACTGTTAATGCTTGAATATGTTAGGATGCTCAACCGCCGTCTAGGACGTCTAACCTGCACAATTGAACAACCATAAATACTTTATGGTTTGGGCTGCTAGGGGATATCTCTTGTGTGTGAGTAAGTAAAAACTTCAAGATATATTAACAATGGAGGTGTTTAGTATTTAGTAGGCTAAAATGGCTTATTCTACCTCTATTGTCTACCTTATCAATTATATCAACCGTTTCGTCCCTTTTTTTCGCTGGGCAGCCCAACGGATCCTTTCGAAGAAAGTAACTATCGTTTCATTTATTGTTTAGAATAATAGCCATCCTTATTTTTATACAGAGTCAATACCAATAACTGATATGTAACTGACATAGTAACTGCCATATCATTAACATCAGGAATAATAAGGTAGCGGGCCAAGCCTATCGGGCTTAGAAGCCTTCTTATGGGCGCATTAGGCCTAATAGGCTACAAGGTTAAGGCCTAAAGAAGACAACCTATTTTCTTTAGTAAAATGTGCAGCCCAACATTGTCCCCACTCCTTCAACATATGAAATGAGGTGAATGAGTAGAGAAAAAGGTCTTCGAGATCCGAAAAGGCTTAAGTCTAAAGGGATTATGCTTTTGAGAGTCGAGAAGGCATTAAACCAATAAGATAGGCTTTCGAGAGCTCAAAAGCATCTGACCAAAGAGATAAGCTTTCGGGAGCCTAAAAGCATTTGACTGACGAGATAAGCTTTTGGGATTCCATGGACTTCAGATCGAAGAAGAAAAGGCTTCGGGATTCCAAGGACTTCAGACCAAAGAGGAAAAGGTTTTGGGATTCTAAGGATTTTAGACTGAAGACAACACTTAAAAGAATATCAATTTACTTTTGATTGGGCCAATTGGGTATCTTCCAAGTTTGTAATAGACTTTCAAGAGATGGGTGTTGTCCCAAACCAATTTTAGAATTTAAAAAGACCCCACGATTTACTTTCTACCAGATGTGAAAAGAATTCCAATCGACTTTGTGGAGAAAAGCTCCATCACATGAGTGAATTTAGACAATCGTGTGCCATTACCCCTCATAACTGTTGGATTGTGAGCATAATCATTGGATCGTGGTCTATTAAATCGCCAATTTTTGGGTTTAAATAGTAGAAAGAAATCGGAACTCTATTTCACTTTTTCCAATCCAAAAACTTGCAAATAGAAAATAGAGCCCTAACTTCAGTTGTTATAAATCGTCGTCGATTCTTTCGTCTCAGTTTAAACTTCCACCAATTTAAGTAAGTTTATTTATCTCCCTTACATTTCTTTCAAATGAGTAACTCTTCTAAGAATCAAGGTCTGTCTTTATCTTTCCACATTGAGGATGAGGTAACGATTGTTATTCCTTGGATACCGAAGGGGAAAACTTATATGTTCCTGATTGTTGAACGTTTTAGGAATATAAAGGAACATAATAGGAAGAAATACTCTAGGCAAGTGTATAGGACAACTAATACTCCTTCTGACATCTCAAATTAGATATATAACTGTTGATGAAAGAGTTCTATATTTCGGAGGTTTATGAGGTCAAAAAGCCTCATCCAGAAGAGATGATGTACTGGAAACCCGAAGTTAAGTCAGTTTCCGTATCTAGTTAACTCCTTCTCTTCGGCCTCCGTTTCCCTCTTCATTCTTTTCTTATAGATCTTCTTCACACTGTTGATCTCAGTCTAAGCCAGCTAGTTCCTAACTCTTTTGTTCATCTTTATAGTTTCATGGCATTCTGCCATTCTCAAGGCGTTCATCCCTTTGTAGACTTCCTTTACTAATTTTTCTCCTTAGGTGCTTGTAAAGAGATGGGGTTTTATTAGTTCAATAAGTAAATCAATTACTGATGGAAACCCCTTCTAAGAATAAAGGATGGCACAAGGACTAGTTTTTCATTAGGGGGCCTGATACTAAGTTATTTATCCCCTGGGCAAAGCCGAACTAAACCCAATTAAACCCCATCAAAATTAGTATGATAAGATTAAAGGAGTTCAAGGCTTTGTACTCCAAGAGGCCTTCAATGAAAGAAGATTGGGAGCTCCTGAATGTCCAAGACTGGCTGAATATCCATGATTGTGAGTGTCTATCATGTATTATAGTTGGTTGCTTTACTTCTTTTGTTCACTAATAATTTGCTTATTTTGTTTGCAGTGACCATTCAACCAAAAAAAGTGTACAATGAGGTAATTTTGGAGGTGACAGGGGACCAAAAAGGCCAATGACCCTTGCTGAAAAGCTTTGGTTGTCCAAGAAATTGAAGGATGAGGTTGTAGCCCCTACTCCCATGGAGAAGGCAAAAAAGAAGGTTGTGATACCCCCATGTCCCCAAAAACAAGGAAAACGGTTGTATTGCCTTTGACTTCTAATGCGATGGTGGTTGTTCCTACTACTGCTCATACTACTGTTGTTGTTGTTGTTGATGATGATGTTCCTCCAACTCCAAAGGTGGACATTGTGCCACCCCATCTTTCCTTGAGTTCCAACCCTTCATTAGTTATCGGCTCAGATGAGCCTCTTCAATTGTCACCAGTTAAAGTAGCAATGATTCCTAATGCCGAAAGAGCTGAAAAGGAGAAAAGTAAGGCTCTTAAGGATGGGAGCACATCAGATCCCCAATCTACTCCAAAAGGAAGAAGCTGACTATCGGTTCGCACGAGAAACTCAAAGTGGTGCATCGTACTTTATCGATCCCAAAAAGTTTATCATGAAAGCTTTTAAAAACTTCAAATTTTTGGCTGACAAGCCGAGGGATGATGGGGCGAGTCTTCAAACCCTTATATAAAATTTGCTCTTTCCCTTGTTTGTTTCTTTAATTTTTATTTTTTCCATGACTGACATCTGAATTATTTTAAACTGGGAAATGCTACCCTTCTTCCCATGATCGCTGCTTAAGAAAATCTTATGAAGCGTTGCGAGGAGGTGGAGTAACAACTAAGCTTCGCTCTAGTCGATTCTACAGAAGCTAAGTTGCTAGCTAAGAAGAGGCTCATGCTCCACAAAAAGTCATTCCAAGTGGTTAAGCTTATCAAGCTCGAGCGCAAGACTGTTGTGGAAGATAAAATAAAGGCTATGACTGCTCTAGAAAAAGTTGAAGATAGTAAAATAAAAGTCGAGGCCAATCTCGCCAAAGTCGAGGCCAGAAGAATAAGAGTTGAAGCCAATCTACGTACAAAAAGTAGAGGCTAAAAGAACTGAAGTAAAAGAGAATATGAGGGTTTCTCAAATAAAAAACGTCTAGGCTATACATTTCACCATCGAACTTACCAATAAGCTCAAATCGGAGGAAAGGAAAATGGCGATACTGGAGGATGACCTGCAGAGACACGAAACCATTCTCAAGGAGGGGAACGTTGTGTTCCAATCACAAACTGATTAGTTACAGAACTTAAAGACCAATATTTAAAAGGTTATCGAGGGCTGGACTACAAGGGTAGCCTTATTCTCTCGGATCTTCGCCAACAAATCATCATATAATACAAGGCTTCTAAAGAGTACGTTGAAGATGTTAACTAGAATGTTGCCAATGAATTCAACAAAGGCTATGAGTATGTCAGGCAACTGGTCTGGGAGAAGGGGCAATCCCCTAAAGAGATATGTCTGATTGTACTCGATGAGTAACTTGTATTTTCTTTTTGTTTTTTAAATGTAAATGCTGAATGCTTATGTAGATTTATAATCATTAATGAATTTTCTTTTCTTCTCACGAAAGATGAGTTCTGTATTTTTCTTTTCTCTATTTGATAACATATTAATACTTAAGTTTCCTTGCTCCCTAATAATGGGTTTTACTACCTATTTATTATATATTTTTAGGCTTAATTATTTGTTAGTTTTTTAGCATTTTAATTGATTTTAAGTAATTTATTTTATTTTATGTGTTATTATTATTTTTAGTACTTTTATATTATTTTTAGTTAATTTATATTTAATTTGGTAGGAAAATATAAAAGGAATGGCAAAGGTGTAATTTTTGCAAGTCGGATGGCATAATCGTAAATAACTCAACTTGGCTGGGCGCATGGCGCGGATACAAAATCAGCAACACGGAGTTTAAACGATAGCGTTTTTGTTTCTGGTAGTTAACGGTCCCCGCGCAATGCGTGAGAGGCAATGTTTGGGCATGCAATGCTTACACAACATTGTTCCAATAGGTAATTAGTGCAGCGACGTGCAATACGCGTGGTCATGCGGTGATTCTGGCTTGGTCAAAGGACGGCCGTGTTTGGTTGCATGAAAATGTCAGATATTAGATTATTTGCGATTTTTATCTTTAATTTGATTCGAAATTGAATTTCTTTTCCACTAATGCTTAGGATTATTATTGTATTCCTATAAATACACTATGTAGCTCTTATATTCAGTACATTAACATATATTAGCAGATTATTAACATAGTTTTAGAGAAGAATATTATATTAGAGTAGTTTATGAGTAGAATTAAAAGCAAATATTCCACGCGATTGATTCAAGAATTAAAGGTGGAGCATAAGAATTGGAGACTGTGATCCGAGTGACAGACGGATATCAAACCACAGATTTGATTTGATTTGATTTCTTTTCCTTTTATTTTTGTAATTTTGAGATGTTGAATTATTTGTAGATAGTTTATTATTTAGTTATGAGTTAATTTTATATTGAGATTGCAATTAAACCCAATGTGTAGTTTAATTTAATTTATTTTCTTTTTAATTAATGATGATTATATATGGATTGTTTATCATATTTTGGACATTCATGTAATTAATTAACTGTAGTAATTAATTGGGATTAATTTATATAAAATTGGAAGATGGAGTATAGATTTAGATCTAAATATGATAGTATATGTTCATAAAATCTGATAGGGTTTATATGATTAGTATATAGGATAGGAATATACCGATGTATCTTTTGCAGTCATAAAGAGAATCTGAGCTTAATATTCTAATTAACATATTTCACATAGGAATATAGTGATTTGATTAATTAGAGTGGTCCTCTCTAGTTCTATTACCTTAGGGTCAGATTTAAAAGGATTTGTTTATATGTCATTGGAAGATGCATATAAATACTATAAAAAATTCTCGGTTAACAATTTAATATAACTAATTAATTAAAAAGAGAGTGAAAATATTTAAATGAAGCATTGGGAAAAATTGTAATCTTAACTATTTTTAATTTGATTTAATTCTTTTTATTAGTTTAATTTAGTTGTTAATTTTAATTATATTTTATACTTTAAATCAATTGTGATTGTTTAAATAAAATTAATTTGATATTAAATAAGTGTTTGGTAATTATTATTATTTAATTCTCTGTGAGTTCGACACTTTACTTACTAGTTTATTACTTGTTGACCATGTATACTTGCACGCATATATTCACATAGAAAATACCCAACACTCCCCCAACCTTAACTAAATAAAAATTATAGGTGAGGCTAAAGAGAAATAAGTGATGCATCATATCAAATAGAAATAAGATAATATAAAATAGAATTTTCATTTTATAAATATTGAAGAAGTAACATGATCTGTCAAAAATAACCTCAAAGATATGTACAAGTGATTATTGAAAATATTGTCAAAGCTGAGTAGAATGCCAAGTGTTTGGAATAGGCTTCTCATTCATAGACTGAAGCTTATACGTTCCTGGCTTTTGCACTTCAATAACCATTTAAGGACCCTCTTAGGTGGGCATAAGCTTTCTTGTTTCCTTGGGTGTAAAGGCTTTGGCTTGCCGAAGAACTAGATCCCCACTTTGAATATTCTGGTTTTCACCTTTTTGTTGAAGTGTCGTGTTGTACGTTGCTGGTATATAGCAATTTTAAGGACTATAGTATCACGACCTTCTTCCAATAAGTTAAGATTCAGTTGAAGACCTTTATTATTAAGAACTTCATCAAATTTTTGAACTCTAGATGAAGGCACTCCAATTTCAACCAGTATCAGGGCTTCAACTCCATATACAAGCTTGAAAAAAGTCTCTCTAGTAGTGGTTCGAGGAGTAGTTCGGTACATCTAGAGTACATGCAAAAGCTATTTGGGCCATTTACCTTTTGCATCCTCTAATCTTCGTTTTATCTCATTAAGTAGAGTCTTATTTGTGACTTCAACTTGACCATTAGCTTGTGGGTGAGGAACTGAAGTTCGGCGGTTCGGCAATGTTGAATATGTAGTTCTTTCAAAAATTCTTTAAAATTATGCCCCGCGAACTGTAAACCATTGTCCTTGACAAGAACCATCGAAATTTCAAAGCGGTAGATTACATGCTCCTTGAAAAAGTGAAGGCAAGTGTTTTCGATAATACGAGTAAGAGGCTTAGCTTCGACTCACTTGATTAAATAATCTGTTATTTCTTAGAGGTACAAGAAAGTGATCTATAAGAGGGTTGAATAAATTCTTATACATTTATGTATAACTTTTTCGTTTAAGCACATTTACCAAATACTTAAGCAATAGTATGCACAGCGAAATTAGTTCATTTGGTAAATTCCCTTTATGATCCTTAATCTAAAAGCACATAGTTCTATATTTGGTTTGCTAATGGAAAGACATCACAAGAAAATATAACATTCATAACATACATGATAAATATATGAAAGATAAAGAAGGGGATAAAGAGACAATGAGAACACATAAATTTTAAATAGGTTTGGAGCCTGAACTACTTATACTCCTCTTTTCCACTCCGCAGAGCAGAGATATTCCACTAAGGATAATTGGACACAAAGTCCTTATAATTCTCGATAGGACATAAAGTCCTCTTTCCTCAAAAAGGGTTGATTCCACTAAGTTAGGCGGGTACCTCCTGACTTACTTCATAGGGCACAAAGTCCTCTTCCCTTAATAGGGGTTGATTCCTCTGAATTAGGCGGGCCATACCTGACTTTCACCTTAGGACATAATGCCTTATTCCTTCAAAAGGGACACGAGGTTTTGAAGCCCTTAGTCTTCTGGATCCCCCAACCTACCCTTCAGGGTTAGATTCTTCCAAATTAGGAGAGCCATTTCAGTACTCGTCTTTATTGTTGTTGATAATTGATGTTAAAGGTGTTGCCAAGTTGGTGTTAAGCTCTCTTCTAAAGAACTTGGTAACTGAGAAATGATTTTGTTGCTCTTTAATCTTAATGAGCCCTTTGAATATCTCTATTTAGCTTCTGGCTCTTATATAGCTGGAATCATTTTAGATCGATCCTCCAAAATGTAGAGTGACTTTGGGTTGTTGATATTTCTTTTCGATTGATCGATCTCTTATATGGTCTATTGCAGATTGGTCTTTTTCTCCTTATACTCCTTTTTGTGTATAAACCAACCTTATTCTTTTAGCTCTTACCATTTTTCTCTCTTCGACCTGATATGTCTCAATTGGTCGAATCTCTCATCCCCCACCTTACTTCTTTATTTGAATTTGAACTCTATTTATAGTTCTTCTTTTGAGAATTTTTCCTTTGAGATGTTACCATTTACTCATTTAATACTCCAATACTAATGATAGAGGATGTTTACATATTAGAAGTGTCAGCTTTTTCTTTGTCATGTAGTCACATCAGTTTGCTAGAATGGTAACCTTGTGGTCGTTGTAGCTTATTCAAATTAGTCATTAGACACTCCACAATCTGATCTTCATTTTAAGCTTTGGGTTACTAGTAATCACTTCTGAGCTTTTCCTTTATAAGATCTTTCCATTTTTAATCCTTTGTCAAAGCTATCATACTTTACGTTCTGCTCAACGATTTTAACTCTATGACCAGCTCTATGTTTTATGATCTTCAGTATGCTTTCAGTTCAACGGTAATATTTAGGCACTATACGATTTTTTCAATCTTCAATCATAGAGTGTATTGTTCAATTCAACTTGTTCAACGATTCTCATGATGACTCTAATTTTGTGTCTATGGTCGCTCCATGATCTTTCTTTTTCCTCCACGATCTGCTAGACATACTTACTTCATTTTTTAAGAACTAAGAATTCTCATTCTTTGAGCTTGGACTTTTGTCTCACTCAAGTTCTTTCTTCTTGATCAGCTCCCCCTTATTTAGACACTTGTTGTCTGCAAGATTGTATACTGTATTTTATCTCTATTTAGTTCACTTCTACTGTTGTAATAGATACCACGTGTCCTTTTCTTCTGATAAACTAGCCACAGCTGAATCATGCTCTGCTCCTTATCTCGTTTAGCTAGTTTACCTCAGACTACTTCTTGCTAGAGAACTCTTTGTAGGGACATCCCAATCATCTTTCATAATAAATATTTCTCTCAGTGTCGATGGCATTATGATCTGTAATAGGTATAGCACTGAGGAAGTTCAATAATAATGTAACTCTGCATTTTGAAGTGGTTCAACGATATTGATTGACTCAACGATCTAATGATATTCAATTTAGCTCCATTCTACGATCTCGAGTACTTTAACTTGTTTAGTACACGTGAGCTTTATCTTTACTTCTTCTACTAGAGCCTTTTGTCTTTGCTTTGTGTTGTTGAACCTGCTCGACAGAACTCTACGAACTCTTCATTTATGTTGATCTTGTGGGATGACCCTTGTTCCTTCTGATTCTTTTTCTTGCTTTAAAGTAAGTTTGATCTTTTCAATTATGTGCTTAAGTATTCTTCTCTGACAGTTTAATGCTTAGCATAGGGTCTCTTAAAATCTCACTTTGGCCTTCCGGCTCTTATCCTTAGTGGTTTTGCGTTTTTCGTTGATCTTCTTTCCACTTAACGATTCTTTTCTGTTCTTCATCCTATGGTCTTCTCTTTATTTGACGATCTTGTATTCTGCATTTCACTTGACTATTCTATTCATCACTCAACAATTTTCTCTTTTGCACTTCATTTGACGATTCTACTATTTACTAGACAATCTGAAAGTTATAAGTCGTAGAGTCAAGCTAAAGATATCTTGCTCAACGAACCTAACTTACTCTATGACTTCTACTATTTAACTCCTTTACTCTACAAACTCTCAGTTTGTTTTATCTGATGCTCTGACTCTGTTCTAATGATATTCAATCTCTGGTGTGCTCTTCTTAACTCTGTTGCTTCTTTATTGCAGCTAATCTTTAACCTAATCTATTACATTTTGGTAATACTCTGTATTTGGATTCAACTTAATAAATTTGATCCCTAATGTCCTTTCACAACAATATTCTCTTTAGGACAATACAAAATTTATCTTTTGAATCATCAACCTAATAAATTTGATCCCTAACCTAGTCTATCCTTTTAGTTCAAGTCAACCTAACAGTTCTTATGTCCTTTTACAATGATTGTTCTTTTAAGGACAATACAAAATCCAACAATTGTTTATACATTTATAATTGTTCTTTCTTTTATATATTTTATTCATTATTCTTTAAACAATATAAATATAAATGTAAACAGTTTAACTTAAATGTAAACACATAACACATAAGCAAATGCAAATCAAATCAATATGCATTAATAAAATATTACTGTATTATTTTGTCATCATTAAATCCAAATGGGCTGACACATAAATTTACTAACATAACCAATGGCCACAACCAAAAACTTGACTTCGCCTTTTCCTTGTAGGAGTGGTCCCAAGATGCCAATCCCTTATACAGCAAATGGGATCAAGAATAAGATTAGAGTGAGCTCTTCGAGCAGTTGAAATGGCACTAACGCAAAGAGCTGACATTTATGACATTTTCTAATAAAATTCTTGGCATCCTTTAACATCGTTGGCCAATAGAATCCTAGCCAAAGAATCTTGTGTGTTAGTGATTTTTCTTTTTATGTGATCTCCACAGATATCTTCATGCACTTCCCAAATGGTATAATTTGCATCCTTTGGGCCCAAAAAAAAAGGAGCAATAGAGAGGAGTAGGATTTTCTGTACAATTGATTATTGATAATACAATACTTTGTGGATTTGAATATGATTTATCAAGCTTGGGATTTATCTTTAGGTAGGGCATCATTTCTTAATAAGTTTACAATTAGAGTCATATAAGAGTCTTCCTTATCGATTTCCAACACTTCCCGATTCATGGTGCTTGGTTGTTCAAGTATTTCTAAGTAAATTGGACCTTTTAATGGCCTTAATTGGTTGTTGCCAGCTTAGAAAGAGCATCAGCCATTGTATTATATGTCCATACTACATCGATTACCTGCTACTGTGGAAAATTTACAAGTAAGCCATGAACAAACTGAAGATAATCTTGTAAGTCTGCTTCTCGGGCTTCATACCCCCTTAACACTTGCTTAACTACTAATTAGGAATCACTGTAAATAATCAGATTCTTTACCTCCATACTCCTTGCTAACTTCAATCCGACCAGAAGAACTTCGTATACTGAAATGTTGTTCATGGCCATAAAGTTGAATTGAATGGCTTGCTAAACTCTAAACCCTTTGGGAAAAGTCAGGATAATTCCATCTCTACTCCTTAGTCATGTGAAAGATCTATCTACAAACACGGTCCAGATAATGTCCCTCATTAGAAGAATTAGACTCTCTGGGTTCTAGCCTTTCGAGAAATGAGTACTCTATGATGAAATCAATAAGGGCTTGAACCTTTATTGCTGTCCGAGGATGAAACTCTAGATTGAATTGGCTTAAATCCATCGTTCATGATGCCAACCGTCTAGAGAGATCGGGCCGATAAAGGACCCTCCTAAAAGGCTGATCAGTTAGAATAATTATGGTCATCCCTTGGAAATATTATCAAAGCTAGAATTCTGTTACAGATTATCAGAGCATATGCCAGTTTTTTAATGTTCGAGTATCAAGTTTCAGCATCTCAAAGAACATGATTTACATAATAGACTACCTTTTGTCCTTCAAAATCCTCCTTGATTAAAGCTACCCCCAACAACTTAAAGGCTTGCTGATAAATACAAAAGCAAATCCTCTTCGAGTAAAATTTTAGTCAGTATTGGAGGGGATATATATATATATATATATATATATATATATATATATATATATATATATATACACACCTCCTTATTTGTTCAAAGGCTTATTGGCACTCTTCGATCCACTGGAATGTCTTCTGATTGTGTGATTGTATGCACCATTCAATGTGTTGAAGAATGAGAGATATTTTTAGCAGATCTTATCATAAACCGCCAAAGAGTTGTTAGCCTTCCTGTTAATTTTTGCACCTCTTTGAAATTCTTTAGCGTTTCATGTTAAGTATAGTCATTTTGGTATTTACTTCGATCCCTCTTCGGCTTAACGTGTAGCCCAAAAAACTTTCTTAATCCGAGGCCAAAGGTGCACTTGGTTGGATTCAGCCTCATATTATGAAGCCGTAAATTCTGAAAGCAATCTTTAATGTCGGCCATATGATCTACGGTCTCCATACTTTTCACAATCATGTTATCCACGTAGACCTTCATATTCCTCCCAATATGCTTGCTAAAGACTTTATTCATCATAAACTGGTAGGTTGCCCTAGAGTTAATAAGTTTGACAGACATTACTCGATAGGCGTACATGGCTTGGTGTGTGATAAAGCTCATCTTTGGAATGTCTTTGGCCCACATCTTTATCTGATTGTAGCCTGAGAATGCATTAAGGAAACTTAACATTATATATCCAGAAGTGGAGTTAATTAGATGGTTGATGCCTAAAAAGGGATACAAATCATTCAGGCGGGCCTTATTCAGATTAGTATAATCTACGTACATTCTCTAATTTTCATTTTATTTCTTAACAAGGACTACATTGGTGAGCCACTTCGAGTAATCAATTTCAAAAGTGAATCCCACCTCTAAGAGTTTAGAAATCCCATCATCAATAACTCTTTGCCTTTTGGGGGCTATGCTTCGGCACTTTTATTTTACTGACTTCACATGAGAGTTCACGCTTAGTTTGTGAACAACTATCGCTTCATCTATCCCTAACATATCAGCTAAGGTCTATGAACAAATATCTAAATAGTCCCTCAGTAGGGCAATCAAGCACTCTCTGAAATCTACCTATAGTCTGAGCCCTATCTGAACTATTTTTTTCCAGTTTCCTGAATGCAACTCAAATCTCCTCGGTTTTCTCTACAGGTGTTGTTATCAATTTGGGACCACCTTCTGTAAAGGGTTCCATCTCAATCTTAATCGTCTATTTTTGTTTGTTAACCCCTGCGAAAGTAGCTTACAAAGTCTGGAGATAATACTTTTGGGACATATCTTGATCTCTAACGACTTCCCTAACTCCATGCTATGTTGGAAACCTCATATTCAAATGGGGAATAAATGTGATGGCTCTGAGTCTGGACAATGTTGTCCTCCCTAGGACGACATTATAATTACTTTCTACATTAATGACGTAAAACTTAACCATCAAGGAGGACTACTTCAGAGTTGTGCTAAACACCACTGGTAGCTCAATTATTCCAAAAATAGGGATAGGAGCATTATCGAATAGAAATAGCAGTGACAGCTGCAAGGCGCTAGCTTCCTCCCCCCAGATCCAGTTGATTGTAAGTATATGCATAAAGCACATCAACTGAACTCCCATTATCGATGAGAATTCACCACATGTCTATGGTACCGACCTGCATAGTTATTACTAATGCGTCATCATGAGTTATAATCATTCTAGGCTGGTAATCCTCATCAATGAAAGTGATGGGATCAATTTTGAATTCTTTTAACTGTTCGGACACTTGATGAACAGCCCTGACGCAAGCTTTTCTTTTCCTATTGGACAGGACTTTTGCAAATCCACCAGTTACAACATCAACAACTCCTCTTGATGCCGAAGAGGAAGGTGGTGGTGCAATTCGATAAAAGGCGGATCATCTACCTCTCTTCGCCATATAGCAATCTAGGTTTCCCTTCTAGACCTCGTATTTAGGGAAGTCCTTTAACTATTAACAATTCTCGGTATCATGGCCCTGCACCTCATAATCAGAACAGTACTTGTCGCTAGTATTTTGTCTGGCAAATACCCTAAGTTTTTAAGGCTTATTGTAGAAAGGCTCAATTCTGATTTCATTCACTATTTGACCTATGTTGGTGTTTGGGGGTGGGGTGGGGGGGGGTAATCTATATTTTTTTCCCCTTATCCTTGGAATTATCGTTCTATGGCCGATCCCTCCTTAAATCCCTTTGGCTACCATCTTATCCAGCATCGTTTCTTCTGTCATCATCATTCCTCCCCTCATCCCTCCTATTGCTATCTTTTTGATAGGCACCATCGCCTTTGAAGTCTCTACTCTGATGAGAATTATCACCATAAGCTTGAAGGATCCTGACGATTGGCGAGTGCCTCCTCCATCTCTATGACTTTATCAGCAATTTCATAGGCTTCAGTAAGAGATCGAGGAGTTTGAGGATGATCTCTTGAATAAAGCGGCTGGACTTGTCAACATTTAAGCCCATGGTAAGAAATTGTACCGTTTGAACTACATCCAGGGTAGGCATCTCTGATATTGCTTCCCTGAATCTCTTTATGTATTGTCGAAAAGACTCATTTGGTTTTTGCCTCACTTATAGCAACGAGGTAATCATTTTCACACGCTTTTTATTGCTACCAAAGCGTGTGTGGATCTGCTCTTGTAACTCCTTCCATGAATCAATCGAACCTGAGGGGAGTGATATAATCCACTCTCTTGTAGTTTTCTTCAGAGTGGAAATAAAGATATAACACCTCTCGCCAGCGTCATATCAGTGAAAACACATCACCAGCTCGTAGGAGTAGGTGTGATCATGGGGATCGCCCGTGCCATCATACATCTCCAAAATTGAGACCTTAAGAGATTTGTCAATTTTAGCTTTCCTCAAACTCCTTAGTGAAAGGAAATGAGCATGGTTTCTTGTTGGTAGCTTTGACACATCTCTTAAAGGTCTTTAGGGCAGATGATTCTCCAACTTGATTGTCCTAGTGCCGTTTTATAATCTGCTCACCACCTTCACATCATGGGGGAGACTTTGACTTATTCCTTCGGTTCCCAGAGGTCGATGATAGAACGGTGATTGTTCTTCGGTCTTGGCAAGGGATGTAACGAGCCGATCTGGATGGTGTTCCATATTCATTCAACAAGTTGTCTTCGGATTATTTTAATTCCGCAAACAATTTTTCAAACTCCTCACGTTGGAGTTGAAGAACTTTCCTTTTGTCTTTTACTTCTTGCATGTGAAGCTAGTTGTCAACATCGAAAGGTTGATGTGATTGCGAGCGTGATTCTCTACGGGAAGTGTCGTTATGACTATAGGTTGGTGGTACAGTTGCCATGAGTTTGTTTATAAGATGGTTGATAAAATCTCTACTAAACACTAGATTGTACCATCCTTCTAACGCCAATGTTAACACTTGAATATGTTGGAATACTCAACCGCCATCTAGGACGTCTTACCTACACAATTGAACAACCAAAAATACTTTACAGCTTAGTATGTAGTAGGCTAAAATGACATTATTCTACCTCTATTATCTACTTTTTTCATTTGTATCAGCCGCTTCTTCCCTCTTTTCGCTAGGTAGCCCAACGGATCCTTTTAGAGAAGGTAACAGTCGTCACAGTTATTGTTCGGAGTAATAGTCATCCTTATTATTGTAAGGAGTGAAGATCAATAACTGATATGTATTTGACATGGTAATTGCTATATCATTAACATTTAGAATAATAAGACGGTGGACCAAGCCTATCGAACTTAAAGGCGTGCACCAAACTTAATGAGTTGCAGGGTTAAAGCCAAAACAGACAGTCCATCTTTTTATAAAAAAATACGCAGCCCAATATATATATATATATATATATATATATATATATATATATATATTGTCAACGCCTAACTTTGTTTCACCCGTTTTATCAATAAGACCCAAAACAAAATGCGTTATCAATGGAGTGCTTGGATCATGCTGGAATAAAGGATATTTGAACACAAACAACCACGACACAAAGATTTACGTGGAAACCCAGAACGAGAAAAACCACGGGTGTTACCCAAGAACCTTTTAGAAAATCAGTGTCTGTCTTACAAAAATGCTCTCAGAAAACATAAAAAACCTTGTTCCTATTTTGGAGGTTGTCCGAATATATTCATCTCTGCATGGCTAGACGTCTCATCGTTCCCTCGTGAATAGGAAACTGATGTCATTACCCACTCAATTCCCGCGGACCAATGAGGTAAGGCGAGAAAGAGGGATTGCACATGGGCCAGGCCTGCTAGTTCATGAGTAAAAGCTGACCGACCCAACTCTTGCAAGGAGTGACCCGGAGCCCAGAGTAAGAAAGACCTGGCCCAATAAATCTCATCCTAACATTACCCCCACTCTTTTATTTTTGTAATTCAAAAATAGGAGAGTCCCCTAGCCACCTGGAGGCAGACATCTCGCCAGACGGATGTTTCTCCAAAGTCAAACTGTTTCCTGCCCCCATGTCAGTCACCCCCATCACCACTTTCCCTTAAATGTAGCCGCCTCCGTTTCTCGCACCGCTTACCATTCCTAATAAAAGAAACGTTACCCAGTCACAACCTCGCTTCTCGTTATCCCGGTCAGTCTATTTCAAAATAACCCTCCTGCTCCGAGAGTCCCCGGCCAACTACCCCCTGTCTCCGTCGACCAACCTCATGGCTTCCACAAGTAGGGCCCAGAAACCCGACTCCCCCCCCCCCCCCCCCTTTGATAGAGTTTATGCCCTAGAGGCTAATTATTTGATGTAATTGCTTAACATTTTTGATATTATATTTGATTGAATAAATGGATTATTTTATTATGATTTCATTTACTGCGTTATATAAATGTTAACATAATAAAAGCCCTTAGAATAATGATACGAATTATATAGCTTTAAGTATGTGACTTGAACATGAGATTATATAATTATAATTAGTATCATTGCTCTTAAATGTCCCTAGTCGAATATCATTGTTAATGGGACAACAATGATGCATTGAGACTAGTATGTGGATTGACTGATGGCCAAATCTCATTGGTCATAAATATATGAGATATTTGAGTCAATGCATAGGTACATGTTAGAGAACAATGTACTGGACTGACCCACCATGAGAATTCTACATGGAGCATTATGCAAAGTGTCATAAGAAATTCTTATAGTGACAATGATGTAATGATCCTCCGACCTGAAGTCACTATATTATTACACGAGAATTTGTGTACTTTGATATCATCAAATGTCACCTTTAATATGGTGGACAATAAAGGTGATTATTGGGTACATCATGAATCGTGTGAGGAATATGAGTGATCTAGATGGAATTTAACCCTCCTATATATTATGGGTGATATCCATAGGCCTCTTGATTGAGTGGGACTATAAAATGCATGGCCATGCTCAAATATTGATTTGTTTCATATAGTCTACTCATTGATCAAGAAAATTCAGATTAAATTATGAAGAGTATGACACATTCCATGCCTCGAGTTTAATCTAGGATATAAGGTTAAAAGGATTAAATTACATTGAAACATTGGTCACGAAAAGGTTGTATCGAATCACCGATCTTATTATTATTTGGGTAGCAGTGATGCATTACTAGATGCCGCTCACTGTTTATAATTTTATAATATGATTTTAAAATTATTGCCAACATAATAATAACCTATAGGGTCACACACTTAGAACGCAATTAAAAGAGAATTAATTTAAATTGTAAGTATTTTAAATATGTCAATATGATTGATAGTATTTAAAAATTACGAATTTAAATTAATGGGATAATTTGTATATATGTATATTAATTAAGTAAGACCTAATTAAAATATAATATATATAAATTTGGATTTTATTTTTCTATTTATTTTAGGTTTTAGTTAATTCCTATTAACTACTATATATATGATATATCAGTAGTCTAAAAGTCACGTAAGGAAAAACTAAAACCCTAGCCGCTTTCAGAAAGAGGCTAGAGAGAAAAATAGGTTAGAAATCCTGATCTTGGTGGCTAGTATCGCAGATCCCTTTTGCTGCAGATCGTGTGACGGTTCGCAGAGCGTTCGTGTGGATACTATAGAGACGCAGTCGCTGGATTGCGTTGAAGATTCGAAGCCGTTTCAGAATTCCATCGTCTCCTGTCCATCTCGAATAATCGATAAATAATCTAAACTTCTGAATTAATATGGTTTTTCATGGATCCTGGCTTAGGGTTTCGGAATTTTTTTTTTAAAATTCCGCTGCTTTCTCTGTGTCGAAACCCTAACACTCTTCAGCAGTCCTGTTACCAGTCCCATCACCGAGGACCCAATATCTCCCGTCCTTACAAAGGTCGAGAAAGAGGAAGAGTCCATCCGAACCAGATATAGCTCCGAGAAGGCCTTCAAACACGCCAACACCGGATCCACCATCGGGGAGACAGACCTAGAGGCCATCCGGGGCGAGTTTCGGATTCCGTTGCAATATGAGCTTAGAGCTCATGAGGAAGGCGATAGGATGTACCACCGGGTAGGAACGAAGTATATCGCCGTCCATGTTCAAGCTCTTCGGTATGGGATTCGATTTCCAATCCACGACTTCATCATCTCCTTCTTTACCCTCACCGGAATTGCACTGTCTCAGCTTCTCCCCAATTCTTACATCCATCTTGTCTGTTTCATCGCCTTTTGTAAGGATGTCGGCGTCGAACCTTCTACCGACTTCTTCTTTTCCATGTTCACTTTGAATAAGGCCCAGACCCTGGGGTTTCGCTATTTGAGCAAGATATCGGGCCGCCGAAGCAAAGCGCAACCCCCCACTACCAACAAAGGATGGCACTCGAAGTGGTTTTATATCTAGAGTACCGAGGTGGATCAGTTGCAAAGTTGGAATGAGCCCCAAAAGCTTAACGTGGGGTATGAATGGATGGACGCTGAGCGCCAAAAGGAGTTCCACAGTTTCATCAGAAGGCTACCTTTGACGCCTTGGGATATAAGCCTTCTAGCCAATGAGGACTGGTTATACCGCCATGGTTGTAAGTCTCCGGTTCTGGTATAAAATTCTACCATGTTTAAGATTCTAACCTAGGGCTTTCAGTTCTGATGTTTCTTGTTTTCCCCCAGTAGTGCTGACCAAACCAGAGGACCGGACCTATGCTCCTGCCCCTTCAAGTCCTCCGTTGTTCATGGAGGAGTTCAATGTGGAGGTGCCACCTTGCCGTAACACCGAACCCCCCATCTCGGTCCAACCGCTTCAATCTTTTCGGGGGTTCCAAACCGAGCAACCCAGGACCGCTCCCGACCAACCGGCTCGGGCATCTGAACCTTCCTCGAGGGTCGTTCGCAAAAAGAAGCACGCCAAAAAACCCTCACAACCTAAATTGGTTGTCTGGACCCAACAGGGGGAGAAACCTTCTGGGTCCACCTCAGGATCATCTGGGGAACGGCAGCCGTCCCCGCCCCCGGGAGTCTCCCCTCCCAAGAAAGATATATCCGAGTTGAATAAAGCCGACAAGCTGAGCATTGCGATGCGGAAGCGACGGAAGCTCGTGGGAGCTGGAGGAACATCTCTGGGTCCGGTCCCCCAGATCCCTGCACCACCACAGCCCTTAAAGCCAATTGCTAGGCAACCTGCGACTGCAGCCTCGCAGCCCGAGCCGATGAAGACCGTCCCCGAGGCCTCCTTGTCGACACAAACCGGGGGGAAACTTCAGGCAACGGCAGATCCTCAACCGACCCTTACAATCCAAGCACCAAAGGTCGGAACAACTGACTCGGAACCTCCGCCCGAGGTGAACTCCTCAGCCGACCCCCGGCCCTCTTGTTCAAGGGATAGCCATTTCTCTTCCGGGGAACTCCAACGACTATTTCCTGAAGTGACCTTCTTCCCGGCCGGGGGTGATGCCGAGTTTCCCATGCAGTATTTCGAGGTTTTCAAATTCCCTCAAGATGACGCACGGCTTGACAAGCTCTCCTCGTACGACTTACTACTTGGTTCTATGGTTGAGCAGGGTCAGGTAAGGATTCTCAATTTCATCCATCTCTGATCATTTCACCTATCAGTATGTAATAGATGCCCTTGTTTTTTGTGCAGTTTCTAGCTCTGTTTAGCAGGCTTCTTGCTCGAGAGGGTTCGGACCCGAGCTCATTCAAGAGGGCCCACGAGCTGGAGGCTAAGTATTCGAGGGCCAAGCGGGAAATAGCTAACCTCGGCGAGCAGGTCAGTGAGGTATCCCAAAAGCACCGGGAAGTCGCTCGGATAAGTCATGAGCAGGGGTTGGAGATAAAGAAGTTGCGTTTGGAGAATAAGGGCCTCTCACAAATGAATCGGCGACTGGTAAAGGAGGATGGGGCCCTTCGCCAACAACTCCTGCAATATGTCGAGCTCCCTAAGCAGAACGAGGGCCTTCGCCAGCAAATTCTGGAGGCCCAACGCCAGATAGAGACCCTTGAGACGACAATTCGCTCGGATCAGGCCGTCCAGGCCTCAGTAGAAGAGCAACATCGCTCGAAGGTCTCCCGCCTAACTCTGCGAAATGACCAACTCCTTTAGCAACTCGAGAAATTAAACAATCAACACGTTCAGCTCAAGGAGGTTAATCGAAAAGGCTTTGCCGAACATGCCGAGCTCCAGAAGTATGCCTTTACTCTTAAGGAGACGTACCGTGACCTGAAAGAAGGCACGAAAGGATTGGCCACAACTCGGAAACAAATCATTGTCGAGTATAGGGCCTCTGCGGAACTGACGGAGGAGATTGCCATGGAGTTCGGCAAGGGCTACCGAGCTGCTTTGCTAAAGGTCCAGGCAGCGGGTGTTGACCCCAAGGCGGTGGGCTTCTCGGATGAGGACCTTCTCTGGCTTGAAGATGACGATCCGGCCGACCCCCATTCCAAACCGTGACCTGTAAATAACTTTTGTATAGTATTCATAGGTGGCGTTTCTTGTGTAATTTCAATTAAGTCATATTAATGAAATGGAGATAGCATGCACATATCTTTACTTGGTCAACTAACAAAATACATGCCTTCACTTCTCAACGTGCAACCGATGAAATTAGCCAACAAACAAAATACACGCCTTTACTTGTTATCGTTCAACCGATGAAATTAACCAGCAAATAAAATACACACCTTTACTTGTTATCATGCACCCGATGAAATTAGCCAGCAAACAAAATACACGCCTTTACTTGTTATCGTTCAACCGATGAAATTAACCGGCAAATAAATTACATGTTTCTACTTCTACGAGATCCGAGTACATTGTTTCAAAAGAGTGGCTTTTATACAGTTGCCGAACTACTGATAGTATTTCTTCAGTCGGCCAGCATGCCAAGTGTTCTTTAGCTCGTTTCCTTCCATGTCTCTAAGCCGATAGGTCCCTTTTTTGACAACTTTGATGATTAAGTAGGGGCCTTCCAAATTAGGCATCAACTTTCCCGTATTCTGTGGGGTCGAGGCCTCGGCCTCTCTGAGTACTAGGTCTCCCACCTCAAACCTTCAGACCCGGACCCTCTTGTTGTAATGCTTGGTCGTCCTATGTTGGTACATTGCTAACCTCAGTACGGCCTCATCCCGGGCTTCCCCTACTAAATCCAAATTCAGTCGGAGACCTTCCTCATTGTACAGCTCGTTGAACTTGGACACCCTGAACGAAGGGGATCCGATCTCCACAGGAATTAATGCATCTGTTCCGTATGCCAGCCTGAACGACGATTCTCCCGTAGTCATTCGAGGGGTCGTCCTGTATGCCCATAAAACACTCTACAGTTCCTCGGGCCACCTTCCTTTGGCATCGTCCAATCTCTTTTTTACTCCATTGAGCAGCGTTCGGTTGGTAACCTCAACCTGGCCATTGGATTGGGGGTGGGCCACTGAGGTTTTGCGATGTTAAATTCCCAATTCGGACAAGAATTCTTCAAACCTTTTCCCAACAAATTGTGTACAATTGTCCGAAACGAGTACCCGAGGGATACCGTACCAGAATACCACAGATTCCTTTATGAACTTCACACAGTCCTGCTCGGTTATGTGGCGAAGAGGTTTAGCCTCGACCCATTTGGTTATGTAGTCGATGGTTACTATCACGAATTGCAGTTGTCCCTTAGCCTTTGGCATCGGCCCCAGCAAGTCTACCCCCCAGATTGCAAACGGGATGGGAGACAGTACGGACGCTAATTCCTTGGGAGGCTGGCGCAGGATTGAACTGTTTATTTGGCACTTCGGACATTTCTGTACACACCCCTTGGCCTCCTGGAACATAGTCGGCCAATAGTATCCCTGACGGATCAATTTGTATGCCAATGACTTAGCCCCCATGTGATCTCCGCATATTCCCTCATGGACCTCCTTCAGTGCATAAGACGCCTCAGATGGGACCAGGCACTTCAACAATGGAGATGAGTACGACCTCTTGTATAAATCACCGTCGATCAGACAAAAATAAGAACTGCGGTACTTGATCCTCTTCGCCATAACTTTATCGGTTGGGAGCTTCCCGTCGGCTAAGTACTCAATGTAAGGTGTTACCCAACAGTTTGACCTTTCAATGCACAAAAGCTCTCTTCTGTTGATGCTCGGTTATGTCAGCACTTCCAAGTATGCCGACCCCCTGAAATCTTCAACCTGTGTAGAAGCCAGTCTTGACAAAGCATCGGCGGCCGAATTCCCCTCCCTTTTAATACCGTTAACAGAGTAAGACTCGAACCTATCCAAGAACCCCTTAGTCTCGGCCAAGTACTAGGTCATCTTCGCCCCCTGGGCTTCATATTCGCCCTGGATCTGCTTAACGACGAGCTGCGAATCGCTGAAGATTATCATGTGTCGGACCTCTAAACTTTTGGCTAACCGTAGACCTGCCAGCAATGCTTCATACTCAGCCTCATTATTAGTTGCCCTGAATCTGAAACGTATGGCCTGCTGTACCCTAAATCCTTCCGGACTAGTTAAGATGACTCCCGCCCCGCTGGCCTTTGCATTAGATGATCCGTCGACGTACATTGTCCATGAAAGACTGCAGGTCAGCTGCCCACTTGTTGTAACAGTGACCTCCAGCGGTTTAACGGCTTCTTCCTCAGGAAAAGTACACTCGGTAATGAAGTCTGCTAGAGCCTGGCCCTTAATAGCCGTACGAGAGCGATACTTCAGGTTATACGGACTCAGTTCTACGGCCCATGCCATCATTCTCCCTGAAGCGTCGGGTTTGCCTAGCACTTTCTTTAGAGGTTGAGTCGTGCAAATTATGATGAGCCGACCTTGAAAATAATGTCGGAGTTTCCTACTGGCCACCAACAACGCGTATGCACACTTTTCCAAATTCGGATATCTGGTCTCGGCACCACGTAGCACATGGCTGACATAATAAACTGGACGCTGAATACCATTTTCCTCCCTTATCAATACTGCGCCGACCGCCAAAGGACCCACCGAAAGGTACACGTACAAAGGTTCACGTGAGACCAGCCTTTGTAGCAAGGGGCCATCATCAGGTACTTCTTTATCCCTTGGAAAGCATCCTCACATTCTGACGTCCATTGGAAAGTCTTATCGTTCTTTGGCCTTTTTAAAAGTATCTAAGAAAGGCAGGCACCTCTCTGCCGACCTCAACATGAACCTTCTCAAGGCTGCAATACGGTCGGCAAGCCTCTGTACATCTTTAAAACTCTGCGGTGACCGCATGTCCAGCATCGCTTTGATCTTCTCGGGGTTAGCTTCAATCCCCCTCTTACTTACCAAGTAACCCAAGAATTTACCCGAGCCAAGGCCGAAGGTGTACTTAGTGGGGTTGAGGCGTATGCTGTGTTGTCGGACCGTTTCAAAACACTCTTCTAGATCGCAAAGATGGTCTTGTGTTTGACGGCTTTTGACAATCATGTCGTCTACATACACTTCCATGTTCCTGCCGATCTGTTTCTGAAAGACAGTGTTCATCATCCGTTGGTACGTGGCCCCTACATTTATCAGTCCAAAGGTCATCTTTTTGTATGCATAAATGGCCCGTTGGGTTATGAAGGCTGTCTTCAGGATATCTTCCTTTGCCATGAGAATTTGGTGATAACCGGAGAAGGCATCCAGAAAACTTAGGACAGAATTTCCCGAGGTGGAATCAATGAGCTGATCGATCTGGGGCAGTGGATAAAAGTCTTTCGAGCAGGCCCTGTTCAGATCCGTGTAATCGATGAAGACCCTCCACTTCCCATTCTGTTTTCTAACCAAAACCACATTGGCGAGCCATTCAGGATAGTCAATTTCTTCGATAGCCCCGGCCTCCATCAATTTACCGAGTTCCTCATCAATAATTTTCTGGCGTTCTGGCGCAAATACCCTCCGCTTTTGTTGTACTAGCTTTTTACTCGGATCCACAGCCAGTCTATGCACAACTAGGTCCTCGGCAATCCCTGCCATGTCCCGAGGAGTCCAAGCGAAGATATCGGCGTAGTCCCGTAGAAGTCTAACTAGCTCATTCTTAACAGCATCGGGCAACTCGGCACCTACTTTCATTATTTTGGACCTGTCTCCGGGTATCAACTCAATCTCTTCGGTGTCTTTGGCAGGGAACGCTAGGGGATCGGTGTCCCCTTCCGCGTAGGGCTCCATGTCAACGGTCATAGTGTGCTTTTGTTTGCGAACCCCGACGGCCGAAGAGGTCACGGCATGTCGGTAGCATCTTCGGGCAATGTCGATGTCCCTCTTTACCTCGCCTACACCTCCCGAGGTAGGGAACTTGATTTTGAAGTGTGGAATTGAGGTGACAGCGTTCAGGGCTGATAAAGTGGTCCGGCCAAGGATTGCATTGTAGGCTGAATCGACCTGGACGACGGAGAACTTTACCCGTACAGTGACTTGCCTGGGGGCCACGCCGAAGACCACGGGAAGGTCCAATGTCCCAACCACTGGCACCGCCTCATTCCCGAATCCATACAAGGGGGACTCCGTCCCAACCTCTAATCTCACGCCCTGAATATCCATTCTCTGATAAGCGTGGCTATATAATACGTCAACCGCCGACCCGTTATCTATCATTATCCTCTTCATGTCTACAGGGCCAACTTGAGCGGTGATAACCAAAGCCCCCTCGTGGGGTTCCACGGCTTCGATAGGATAGTCCTCCTCTGAAAATGCTATCACGGTCCCGGGGAAAGGCCGATCAACCCTGGGAGGGTGGTCTGTCACTATCGCGACTGATCCCGAGGTCGACCGTCGCTTTTTCCAAACTTGAGAAGGTACCGACCCTCCAATTATGACATCCACAAGTCTTCTGGGGTGATTTGCCTGCTCTGCGCCTTTTTTTCCGTTGTTGGATCAAGATACCCAGTCCTCGCTTCCCTACCAACCACGAATTGTGACAACTCTCCTTTCTAGACTTTGGCCTCTATCATGTCCATCAATCTGGAACATGCCTCGGTGGTATGCCCTGCCCGCCAGTGATACTGACAATAAGGACCTGCCTTGTCTGACTTACCCCTCGAGGGTCCGGACCCAGACTTGGTCTCATTACGTAGGGTTTCTAGAATTTTCACCCGATCAGCACTGAGAGGCGTGTACGATCTGTTCTCTGTCCGAGGAAGATAGTGAGGCTTACTTACGTTTGGTTGTCCCCCTCTGGCTCCCACCCTGTCAAAAACAGTTGGCCAGTTATCCCCGCTCTTATTTCCCCCGTATGGCTTAGCCTATGTGTTCTTACTCTTTGGAACCAAACTGTCCATGGCCTCCTCGATTGCTATGAACTTCTCGACTCGGTCATACGCATCCAACAGGTCTTTCGGGGGGTTGAACATCACGTTTTTCATCATCTTTCTGTTCCGAGTGACATCCATCCCCGTGGTGAAGAACCCCAGTGCCTGTATCATGTTCAGGTCCATAATGGTTCCCACAGCATCTCGGAACCTCTGTACATACTGACTTAACGATTCGTCGGGCTTTTGCTTGACCTGCATCAAAGAGGTAGTCACTTTCCCCCTCCTCTTATTGCTTCTGAACCGTTCGTGGAATCTAACAGTCAACTCGGCCCAGGAATTGATACAGTTGGCGGGCAACAACATCATCCACTGTTTGGCCCCCTTCTTCAGTGTCGTCACAAAGATCTGACACATCCCGGCTTCGGAGTGATTGTAGTATCTCATTACCCTCTCGTACGAGCTAGTGTGGTCATATGGGTCACCCGAGTCGTATCGGCCTTCTCCCGATCAATAGCAGCAAAAAAAGGGGATTTTGGGTCAAGGGGCATGGGCCTCGAGGTCTTCGGATCGGGCTCGAGGGTCGGCCTTGCTTCTGTCATTGCCAACCTTTTTTCCAGCTCGGATATTCTCTCCATGACTGGGTCGGCAATGGGTACATAAGGAGCCATCCGTTGATCTCCTCGTCCGGGTTCCATCTCCGTATTTCCTCGCCTGCCCCCCAAATCCGGGGTCCGAGCCCTCTCCCTCGAATGCCGCCCTGGGGACAAGGGTGGTTTCCTTCCTTCTGATTTCCCAAGACCAACGTAGTCGGGCTGCCTCATGTAACCCTGAGACTGGTTTCGACCCCTTGTATCCCCTTGACCGTCCCGGTCATGCCTCATATAACCCTGAGACTGGTGTTGACCCCTTGTATCACCTCGACCATCCCGATCATGCCTCATATCACCCTTTGTATCACCTCGACCATCCCGGTCATGCCTCATATCACCCTAAGACTGGTTATGGCCCCTTGTATCACCTCGACCGTCCCGGTCATGCCTCATATAACCCTGAGACTGGTTTCGACCCCTTGTATCACCTCGACCGTCCCGGTCGCTTCGTCTCGTCCGATCCAGGGTTCGGTGTCGATCATTGGATTCAGACCGCTCCAACCAGTCATGCTTCGACCGGGGTCGGCTTTGCGGAGTATCCGCCCGGTCCCTGCTGCCGATGGTGGTGGATGGGCCTTCTTCATGCAAATCCAGTAGGTGAGCCTACCAGTCTTGGTGTTCACGTTGTAAAGATTCCAATTCAAACTCTGCTTCCCTGATCCTGAACTGTTTGCCTCTCTCGATGTACTCCAGCTGCGATGTCCTTCTTGATGGTGCCATTTTCTCTTCCGGGCATCCTCTGTGGGTCTCGTGGCCCCCTGCATGGGAGGGTGTGAACAAGCGCCTTCTGACAGGCTCTGAATGAGCATGCACCTATCTTCGTTCCAACTGCCCCCCTTCCCACCTTCCTTTACTCGGGCCTCTACTGCTCTGCATGCGTGGCTCGATGGAAGATCCTTGATGTCCTCTGCTAGAGCTACCTCTCTCCGCCAAAAGGGCGATTTTTCTACGAGAACAACTCGGTGACTTGCGTCAAATACCACAGGCCCTCCCTCTAGCGCCAATGTTAACGCCTAACTTTGTTTCACCCGTTTTATCAATAAGACCCAAAACAAAAAATGTTATCAATGGAGTGCTTGGATCATGCTGGAATAAATGATATTTGAACACAAACAACCACGACACAGCATAAAAAATCTTGTTCCTATTTTGGAGGTTGTCCGAATATATTCATCCCTGCATGGCTAGACGTCACATCGTTCCCTCGTGAATAGGAAAGTGATGTCATTACCCACTCAATTCCCGCGGTCCAATGAGGTAAGGCGAGAGGGATTGCGCATGGGCCAGGCTGCTAGTTCATGAGTAAAAGCTGACCGGCCCAACTCTTGCAAGGAGTGACCCGGAACCCAGAGTAAGAAAGACCTGGCCCAATAAATCTCATCCTAACATATATATATATATATATATATATATATATATATATATATAATGAGTATTCCAAACAATTTCTCGCTTAATCAATTGACTACCGACTCATTTCACTTAAGGACGGACAAGTTTTGTCTACTTAGTATGCAATACACATTTTTGTTTCATCACAAGGGTCACTTCTTTCGCAGCCCTTCGTTCTGTAAGGCATGCACACATCAGTGGTAGGGTCCAATAATTTGGCTGGAATTGGTATGTGGTTTGCAGCTTCTTGGATGCTGGCGATGCCCACTAACGTAATCGCTGGACCCCCTAAGTTTATTCCTTTAGAAAAATCTTCAATTGTCGTAGAACTTTTTTTCCTCATCAAATATCTGCGGTTGTTTGGACATTTTAGTAAATCATGGCCCATATATGATGAGCAAGATTCCATTATTGCGGACCATAATTTTTTTAGTGAAGGAAAGAATATTTTCTATTTTTTTTGTTCTTCTGATGGTTTTGACTAATTTTTGTAAATTGAAGAGATATTTTGAATATTTTTGATAAACTTGGGACATCTATATCTAGATAATATATAAAGGTAGTAAAAAAGAAGTTCTTATCTTTGAATATTATGTAGAGTTTACGGAATAACAATGGAATATTAATATCTTTCCAAATATCTTAATCTAATGTGAAAAATAAATTTCAAAATCCATATATGCAATGTCTCAGATATTTCTGATGCTAGTAAATATGATCTTGAAATATTAAATTAAAGGTTAAAAATAAAAACCTTTTTTTTTTTTGGGTGAAAACCTAAGAATTTTAAATTCTTAAGTATACATTAAAGGTCTAAAACAACTCGTAGATATAAAATAAACTAATCCACAGGGCAAAATTACAAACATTTACGCAGAGACATTGCCTAATCCACAGGGCAAAATTACAAACATTTACGCAGAGACATTGCCTAATCCACAGGGCAAAATTACAAACATTTACGCAGAGACATTGCGTCTAGTGCTTCCAGCTCTTTTTTTGGAGTTGTTTGAGGTTGAATCTTTACCTTTCTTACTCAAAATTTACTATTGAACAAAACCCAATGACTTTTGAGCTCCAATTGATCAATTTGAAAGGATTTTTTTATTAGTTTTTCCTCTAAAACTCACGATAGCGACATAGGTTGTAATTGGGTTTTTCAAGTGAGATTTAGGGTTGTTATGGATTGCTTATGGTTGATTTATGCTCATATTTGGTTGAACTAAGTTTCTAATGTAGTTGATGAAGGTTGAAGAATAAGAAATCGAAAAGAGAAAATTAATAGAAAGGGCTTTAATTTCTTGTTTCTTCATGAGGGCAAATATGTCTTTAGTCATTTAGTCACTTTACGAAAAACACTTTTTCACTTCACTTTAAAAATACAAAATTTAAATTTAGTTTTCTAAATAACAAGTGGTTAAGTGTAAAAATGGTAAAACCTCAAATGGTAAAGTGAAATTAACACTCGACAGATAAGATCCCCTTGAAGAGCAAATATAGTCATTCACACAATCAAATGTCTACAACTCATTTATATGCACCTTTAATGGTAGGAAATGCAAAGGGAGAAATGGTGTAGACGAGTTTGCCAAGCAAAAAGCTTCCAAAGATGAGCGCAGCTAGCTAATGGCTTTATTGTTATGGGCTGTTTGGATGTCAAGAATCATGTATTGGGAAACAATCTTCAGGGAAAGTAAGGTAAAAGGAAAAAAGAAAATAAAAAGAATTCACCATAGACCAACATAGAGCTCTTTAAAGAATAGATTTATAAGAAAATAGACCTTAATTTTCGCATGATGCAAAATTTAATAAAACTGCAATGCTATTCAAGGAAACCGCTTATTTTATTTTTTATTTTGCAGAAGATGAGTGCCATTTTCCTCGAATCTTAACTTTATATGTCTCGAATTCAAGGAGATGTTATGGTTCATATATTCTGCGCCATAAAAGGGCATAGCAAGTCTGAGCAAATCAAAGTAGGGAGAAAATTCTGCACCAATATTATTACACTAGACACGAAAATTTACTCAGATATCTATCCACAGAGCCTAGAAAAATATGTGCACCTCCAACTATTTCTGATTTCATGCAAGATTTCTCATTAGGGGAAGAACATTTTGAAGGAGGATATGCCCAAACTTTTGTGGATTCTGAAGCTGGCCCACAAAATAGCAACAGACTAATTATTGGGCTGATGATTGCCCCGAAGGTCCTTGTTCATCAACAACTCTAAACGGTTTCCAGTCAGATTCTTCTCTAGGTTGTCTTAAGGCGACAAAATGAAGAGCGTCGCTTTGCACCTGATAAATGTGACACGTCCAGGGATACGACTCCGGGGCTGACCAAACTTTTTGTTCTTCAAATACAGTCTCCTCGGCAAACAATCCTGCCACACAGTATAAGCTATTGGGTTCAGGCTCCTCATAACTAGGTATGACAATACATCCTAGAGAGACGTAACCCTCTGGAGCACGTGGATGCCAAATTGATATTGGACTGATGTAGTCATCTGGGCAGTTCCTCCACACCTACACAGGACTTAAATGTTATTTGGCATCTTCATAAAGTGGAAATTTACATCAAGAAGGGCACAGCATTTCAGGGCCAGTACAACACTCGAGCCGTATCAAGATGTGATGCACATAGAAATAAAGACGTTATTGGAGCTAATCAAGGTCACAACTAAAGAAGAGGCTCCATCACAAATGACTTTCTTGAATTGGCATCTAATAACTGCTCCTCCTTAACACATCATTTATTTAGAGCCATTTTAAATTTTGAAGGAGCAAAAGCAACAAGAAGGAAGTTAAAAACAAGTCTCCCCGTCCCCCATCCCTCCACACCCAAAAGAAGGTAAGATGCCCAGGACTCAGTTTTCAGCTCATGCTAAATGCCAACTATGTTTGCATCAAAAATAAACAGAAAGCAAAATTTCGAAGTAGAGAAAGAACAAATGACTAAGCTAAAACACGAGCAACAATCACTCGAATAAATAAAAAGTTGAAACTGAATCAAAATTACTACAAGCCAGAACATATAGGTTGTACCATAGACACCAATTCATATAAGATGAGCCAAATCAAATGGAGCAACTTCAAACATATTTATATGAAGTAAGGAATAGAAAGAAAATTGCAATTGAATGCATTGGCAACTGAAAGTCTTTCATGTTTCATTCTGAAAGAAATTAAACGAGATGGCATATTTAGATTTAGTTAAGAGTAAGATCCATTATATTGCTCGCGTAATCAATTCAGTTAATTGCATTATTTAAAAGATTCTTACCAGATCATAACCAACTGGAAGTGCGAAAAGTTTGTCACTGTTACGATATACAGCGGCGACATTGGGAGGATGACAGCCAACGCGGGCTATATCCCCGACTGAGACATATCTGAAAGATGAATTTGTTGCATATTCAGACGACAAGATAGTATTGAAGCATATAAATGTGTAAAACTCAGTTTTACTCCGAAATATTTATGACTGTGTCCAGACCACGCATAAATAGATACATCCAACTTATTAAGTATAAAAAGCTTCCATGTTACTGATTATGTTACATAGGAGTTACATTTTCCAATTTATAAGAAAATTTGAAGGTAAACTGAAACCTTGAGCCAAAAACTTTTAAAGTCTTCACATAATCACTCCCAAAGATGTTCATATATTAAAATCACTGTTTGCAAGATTCTCATTTTGTTACTGTGAAGTTGTCTTAAGACTAACCAAGAAACTTTGGTCCCAGAAATTTTCTTTCTCATCCCCTAACAAGGAGGTGAGGGTTCAAATCCTGTCCCCTCTTTGATAACTCATATTGGGTCCAGTTCTTTTAGTGTCCCCCTCATCCACCTTGATAATAAAAAATGAAAATGTAAATGAATAAATAAATAAATAAGACCACATATTAGGTGCAATTGTTCACTTAACTTATATCAGATGTTATGAATCTATTGGGTTTAAAGCATAGAGCATCATAAATCCAGTTGTATTGCTAAGCATGGTTATTAGAAACGGATCGAACATTGAATCGGCTTGAGGCAGCGGTTCAACCGAATTCAATCATCAGGGGTTGAACCAGTTAAGCCCGATTTTTTTTTAATTAATTTAAAAATATTTATAGCTTACAAAATAATGATATGCACAATAAAGTCGTACATTTTACTTAGAAAATGTAAATTTCTACTAGGAAAAGTTTCAAGTAATTAGAGATTAGAGATGATGATTATAAAACTTTATTTGATAACAGTTAAATTAAAGGAGAAAGCAAGAAAAAAAAAGAAGACAAAAGCCCACCACAAAGTTAAAATTCTTCAATTTCACATCAAATAACTTCATACAACTAAGAAACTAGATCTGTGCAAGAAACAAAAAGGAAAAGCTAGACCACATGAACAATGAGACGTGTGAAAATAATTTTTCCAAACAAGAATATGCTTTGGCTATTCCAATTCACTCTCCCCCTCATTTTATTCAATAAGCTTGTGGGTATCTAGGACACACTCCCTTCCTTTTCCCATATATATATATATATATATATATATATATATATATATATATATAGAGAGAGAGAGAGAGAGAGAGAGAGAGAGAGAGAGAGAGAGAAACGGGTGCAACCATAGTAGTGAGATATGAGGGCAAGCATCAGATTTGTCAATGGTTTAATGAAAAATCATTATGGACTTTGTAGTGTTTATATAGAATTATTTTCATATTTTTTTCCTCGTAGAGTCGAGACAATGTGAATAAGAATTTATATATATAGAGGACCAATTCATTGACAACGTTGTAAAAGTATATCTATCCTTATAACAAATTTCAGCTATTTAAGTTGAGATTTGACGATTTAGATGACCCTTGTCTGCAGTATAATATCCAGATATCCGTAGTATAATACTGCGGACGAGGAATATTGTCCAAAATGCCCCCACTATGCATGTAATACACTCATCGTCCGCAGTATTATACTGCGGACGGTGAAAACTAGGCGTTACTCGAGAAAACGATGACATTTTGAAATTTTACCGTCTACAGTATTAAAACGACGTTGTGCCTATAGGCTATATCTGTCTTTCGTCCGCAGTATTATACTACAGATGCTGAGTTTTTTTAGCAATCAATTGTTGAGAATTTCAACCGATTACGTTAGGGTAACAATCATTTTTCCATTAATGGCGAGAAAATTGCCCCAACTCTTTGAATCCGAGTAATTCAGTCCACTATAAATAAGATGAGGGAATGTTTGTTTATCTCCAATACTCAAAACTCTCAGAACGAAAAGAAATATATATTCTTTATGAGCATGATTGTTGTCCATGTCCATGTTCTTCATTGTTTAAATATTGCTTATTGTTCATTGTTCTAATTGTTTTGATAACCAATCTGGGTAATTAAAAAAATTTACTATCCGCAGTATTAAACTACGGACGAGGTCTAAATTCAATGAGAATGGAAGAGATATGGGTAAAGCATTATTGAAGAATTTCTGTTAGAACGCAGCAACATCGCTATGAAAAACAATGTTGCTATTTTTTTACAAAGATTCTTCAAAAATTCTTCACCCATATCTCTTGCACTTACTCTAGTAGACTTTGTCCACAGTATTAAACTGCGGATAGTAAATTTTTTTAGTCATCTCGTCCGTAGTATTATACTGCGGACGGTAAAATTTCAAAACGTCGTCGTGTTTTTCAAATAAACCCTAGTCCTCACCGTCTGCAGTATAATACTGCGGACAGTGAAATTTCAAAATGTCATCGTTTAAAATAATGTCATATTTAATTAAACTATTAATGACATTATTGTAAATAGGTATGTCCGCAGTATTATACTGCGGAGGTATTTACAATAATTACATACGTTTAATTAAACTATTAGTGACATTATTGTAAATAGGTCTAATACTGCGGATGAGTCTTTTTAAAACTATTAGTTTTCTTCTCCTGCGTAGTATCTTTGCAGATTCATTTTATCAGGAATGATTGACAAATATGAATCAGTAAGAACACTACACAAGAAGAAGAAAACTTAATAGCCTTGAGTCGAACAACCCAGATCGGTACTGTGAAAATAAGATGAGATCCAAAATGATTGCTATGAAATGCAAATTTATAATTAAGGTATCAAATTCTTTATTTCTCCTGCGTATCCTTGTTTTAGATTCATGTTATTCAAGAAGAAACAGAGAATTTGATAGCCATAATTATCGGTACTGTGAAAATGATATGAGATCCAAAATGATTGTTATGAAATGCAGTTTTATAATTAAGGTATCAAATTCTCTATTTCTCCTGCGTATCCTTGTTTTAGATTCATGTTATACAAGAAGAAACAGAGAATTTGATAGCCATAATTATAACTACCCAGATCGGTACTGTGAAAAATGAGATGAGATCCAAAATGATTGCTATGAACAAAAACGAATGCAGTTTTATAATTAAGCTAGCGTCCGCAGTATAATACTGCAGACAGTGAATATTCAAAACCTCATCGGTGAATATTCAAAACGTCATCGTTTTCTCGAATCTTCATCATTCGCAGTATAATACTTGAGACAGTGAGTTTATTAAAAGCATGTTAGGGGCATTTTGAACAATATCCCTCGTCTGCAGTATAATACTGCAGATAACTGGATATTATACTATAGACAAGAGCTATATAAGCCGTCAGATCTCAGCCTAAACAGCTGAGATCTGTTGTAAGGATAAATCTATTTTTACAACATTGTCAATAGATCGGTCCCCATATATATACATATATATATTTCATTTATAATTGGTTGATTTACTCCATTCTTCTCCATCTTCTATTATAGTACAAGTTTAAACTACTTTTTCTTCAGGACTTCAAATAATTCTTTTTGTGATTATAAAACCTAATTCCATCAGACTTATTCTCACTGGTGCTGGAGCCATGGAAGAAGAGGCACACTAATGGAAGAAAGAAGGGAGATAAAAAAAAATTCTAAAAAAGACAGTTCTATTTAATTTTTTATTTTTTAAAAATCATTTGGCTCAATAGGCTTTACAAAAAATCGTCCAGTTCAAATGGTTTATTCATATTTAGTTGCATGTCCTATATCATTTTAGAACCAGATTGATTTGGAGGTATGATTCCCAGTAGACACGTCCGGTCCGGTTCTGATAACTATCTTGCTAAGATGAAGAAAAAAAAATAAAATGCTTAAAATAGATCAATTATAGTAGAAGAAAGAATTAGTAATTACCCTTCAGGACAATTTGGCCTCCAAATGCTACATATAACGCTGTCTTCCACAACCTGAAGTATAATGAAGCATACATTAAACTAGAAGTGCATTTGCAGGTCAAGAATCCTAGCAAACATAAATAAAGAAGGTTTGAATTAAGTCACCTTCTTTTTGTACAATGTGCATCGACTTCTTGATTCCATTTCACTGCTCCAAACCTTTGAAAAGGTCATACTATGTTTGACAAATCTCCTCTCATCAGAAACAGAAGCTGATGAAGAAAGCTCTCTTGATTTGATAATGGATTTGCTCTGGTTATGCGAGTCTTTCCAATCGGCTTCACTCCAAGCAAAATACACATGTCTCTGGCTTGAAGGAACCTGCAGGAGATAATTTGTGTGAATTACATATATGCTACCTGGATGTAAAACTGAATCCCGTCACAAAACTGACCTTTAGAGTTAGGCTTTTCATGTCAGACTGGTGTGCTTTCCACATCTTCTGAACTACTGAACAGATCCTAACAGCTTGAGGTTCCCTTCCCTCTGATTCTTCCTCAGCACTACATTTGATGACGCGAACAAAGGCTTCGGATCTTCTGAAATGTTTGAGATGGAGAATTAAGTGAGATGGTCTTGAGTAGCCTGCTTTTGCCAACTCCAATGCCATGAGCTCTTCCCAGGGCACATCCCACAGGATCTTACAAGGCTTTTTATCCATCTTGTCAGGATCCAGACACTTTCCAGTGTATAAATGGCAAGAAACAAAACATATAAGGGGGCAATAGAAGTCATAGTAATTAGAACTGTTTAGAAAATTAGTAGTAGAATGTAGCATGTAGAGCTAAGTTTTCTGTCCAAACCTGTAGCAGCATGAGTCTTTTGTTAGTTACTAAAACAATCCTTTGGTAGGGCACAACAAAATGGTCTTCATAGTAATCAGACCAGGCAAACTTTGAGGGCTCCTTGAATATTTCAGTACATCCAAAATGTCGACTAGCTTCTGCAAGGTAAAGTATCATCTGAACAAAGATAAAAGAGTAATTAATCTCAAGCTTGTAATTAGGACTATGTTTGTTTGAAAGGATAACATTTAGGATTGGATTACCCAAGTCTACTGTTTGTTTTAATAATTGACTGTTAGTTCAAAGATAACAAAATGACTTGAAGTAGGGGATTATTTAATATCATGTCGAACCAGGTTTTATAATCCCTACCGTTTGAGACTAAAAAATTGTAAACAAATTAACCTTTACATATTTTATCCTTCTATAATCACACTAGTGAGAATATGATTTCTTTGTTATTACTAGTAAGGGTAAAATAGTACAAGCGATAACTTTTTATCCAATCCTTAAGTTATCTTATGAATAATCTCATTCCAAATAAACATGTGATTAGGACTATTAAATCCTAGAATTAGTAATCCGGGGATTATAATCCATGGGAATATAGTCCCGGAATTATAATCTTTACAAACAAACATGACCTAATGGTCTTATATGATATAAATGATGAAAGAAGTAATGCATAGCTTTGTCTGAAAATGCATTCTTATTAAAAATTTCTCTTTCAAATAAGTGGTAAACATCTTAGGGTTCCTAAAAGACTTATCCCCAGAGCCCAGACTTCTACACGGATAGAACTCATATGACAGTAGCTCATTTCATAGCATTTTCTTTTCAGCTTATTTTATTTTATTTTATGTTGTATTATTTCCCCTCCTGTTCAGCAGAGGATGTAAAAAAAGAAAACCCACCATCTCTTTCCCCCTTTCTACCCTTGTAAATCTTGTTCTAAGAATAGAGAATCTTAAATTTCTGTGTCTATTTCTAGGAACCAATCTGGTTGTTCTATGTAAGTAATTTTAAGGATGAAATCTTTGCATTTTAGTCTTTTAACGCTTTATACATTAATCTTTCATTCTGTACCTAACTTTAGAATGAATGATGCATCATTATATTTATGTTGCATCACTATATTTTTGTTTTGGTAAATATTCTTCGTAGTTTGTTTGATACCTGTCCAACAGCTTCCCTCTGACAATACTCTGTAAGTATATTGTCAGCACGAATAGCCCGTGGATTTCTAATTCGCTGGAAGGTGGCCTTATTGCTGAGAACCTCCAAGCACCGGGAACAACTTGCACCAATTCCATCAACAGTCAATGAGAAGAAATCTAATGCTCCACTCACTGGTTGTACAATGAACCCGAGGAAAGCTTGTCCCAGCCCATGAGCAAGACCAAGGATACCTTTCTCTCTGGCACTCTCCACAGGTTTCTTTACCACTCCTGACACACCAAAAGCAACACCTTGTGCAAGAGCTTCTGTCCCTTGTAAAATTCCGTCACCAACCCCGGTAATTCTTCTTGACCATACCTAATCCCATCATTTGAGTTAGAAAAAACTGCATAGTTGAGGCATCTGAATATAGTGTTATTAAATAATTACCTGCTTTGAACGCAGTTGCAGAAACTGTCCATCTGTTGAAAGCTCGGCAAATCCTTTGCTGAGAGAAGCCAATGTTGAGCTCGTCATGCCTAATACATCTACTGAAAAAATCAAATGCAAGGGATTATGGATTAAATCTCTCCAAACACGGTTTTCAATGGCAGGAAGGACCGAACTTTTTCTCATAAATCTGTCTCTGTGCATCACTTTCCTCAGATGGACCTGAAAGTGAAAATCTAGTGTCATACATAGAGAAAGCATCATGTCAGCAATATCCAGTCTTTTATGATGTGCTTTAAATATTCTTTAAGCTATGTATGAAGTCTGAACCAATGTTTTCGATACCGTTCTGACAGAATAAGAACATCTGAACTAGAGTGTACTTCATAAAGTTGTCAAAATTGAGACATTAATTGAAGAAAAACATTTGAGCAGAAAAATAAAGCAATTCACATAATTGACTGAGAACTCAACTCAAATTATAAATTTATATTAAAAAGCTTGCATAGAAGATTTTGTACACCCAAAATGGGTTTGCAAGAATCTTCAACCAGCATGTAGCACATGTTAGCAGATGAAGCAGTTGATTATTTGACATCCAAACTAATACAAAAACTCAATATATTCACCATGACTAACTTTTATTCCTCCATCGTTTATTTGAATTAATGTGATATCACAGACGGAAGCATGTTATTACAATTTTGCAAACATAAGATCTACTGAGGATGTAAGACCTTTGGATTGCAAATCTGAGGTCATATGCTTGTGTGAGAGTTGTGGAATTAAGAGATGGAGGTGGGCCAGGTGGCAGTCTGGCAGACACAAGGTGTAAACCAGAGCAACCTTAATAGTCATTACGTCTAGGCATTACTCATGAGACCATGGGCTCGTGCTAGGAACATGACACACAGCTATGCCTGTTGTACTAGTATTTTAAAAGTTATTATAGATTGAACTCGGAGGCATATCCTTGCTTATGACTTAGACATACATCAATAAAAAGTGAATGGTGAAGAGATGGGTTTGTGCAATAAGTGAAAGGAACAAGGGATGCATGCTTGTAGGTTGGGGGCAAGGTAAGACCCTAGGTAGAATAGATACGGATACATGATACAGATATGACACAAACATGCTACTTAAATAATAAGTAAGCTACGCTGTGTGTAATGACAAGGCCCAATTTACATGTCATTACTCTTGTTACATTGATAGTAGACTTGTACACACACTAATCAAATCCACATGTTTTGATGTGGGACTAGGGTATGACAATCAAATTTACATGTTTTGATGTGGGACTAGGGTATGACAATCTCCCCACCTTCCAATCTAATCACTAAGCCCAGGAACTTATTCCTCAGCCATTGTGGGATAAAATACCATCTGCCTATATGTCCCCACATTCGGCACCTCTAGCCTTTGTGGGATAATACCGACGAACCTTGTGTCCCCATCTCCAATAACTTAATCAGATGACTTGATGCGAGCTTTTGAGTGTCACTTTTGATACAATTTGTAACAACCCGGGCTAAATCAAGTCAATACACAAGAGCATCAACTTGGGTCATATTTTTTAGATACATATATGTATATAAAAAGTAAATTATATTATATCATCATAAGTAAGTAGCAACTTTATGTTTAAGTTCATTTAAAATACTAGCACCTATCATAGCATAACCACAATAGTTGGAACTTAACATTTGTATCAAATATATCATTTTCTCCCCATCCTAGGATTTATTGTTGACTTGCACCTTATTTTTCATTACATAGGCAAAAGATAGGAGTCATACATTACATAAGAAAGACTGTTAATCATCATAAGACACAAAAACAACCTGCATGCTAAAAACAAGATGAAGCAAGCTAGTCTATAACTGGATAAGTCATAGCATGGCATCCGAGTATCCTTGCTTATAGGAACTATCCTTGGAATATCCAAAATTGAAAAGATCAAAATAATAAACTTAAAGTATCCGCAACAAATAAGCATGCAGAAGTATCTGTGGAATATTGGTGTCCAACAACACGTATTCGATATGAATATGTTATGAATGCAACTTAGGTTAGACCTCAGTAATTCCCCAAAGTCTATTTTTGAGGCTAAGGCATTGTAACGCTAGATGACAAGGAACTGATATAGCACAACACAAGAAGGTTGCACATGGAACACAATTAGAAGACAAGGTATCTAGAAATGACAATGGTAGAGATGCAATGGGCAATACCCTATTCTTCAAATGGACGCAAGGATGTGTCATGTACTGATTTAAAATTCAACTAATACAATGACATAAAACATCATGTTCACACGATACTTTGACCTCCACTGGAACGTGGAGATGCAAATTAGGGCGCATCATAATGCGCAAGCCACACATAACGTGCACTGTTCTAACATAACGAAGGAAGCAAATGCAAACGGAAAGCCTTGAACCTAAGACATTACAAAACAAGAAAGTTGATATCATTGTAAGTTACAAACTGCTCTTCATGTTTTATGGTATTTTTAGGTGTTTTGACTTTGTTTTATAGGAATTGGAATAAAATCTAGGTGGATCAAGGTTTGAAGTTGCTATGCTTACATTATCAGCTTGCCAATTACACAGCAGTCACTTCATGACTGATTTCGACACTGATCCATTCAGAATTTTCAAAATCCTAAAACATGAAAGTTATATGTCTACTTCTCAGATTTACGGAATATCTTGAATCATCTCAATCGGAGTTCGGATGAAAAAGTAACAACCATTTTACCAACAGACATCGAAGCTGAAAATGGAGCGGCGTGGGGCGCGCCGTTTGCAAGCTATTTCCAGCGCAGGGCGCGCCTCCCATCAGATTCTTCGCGGCCAAATCAAGATGTGACGCATTTTTTCATGTTTTTGATTCCAAAGTAGATTGAGTTTCCTCCTATGCTAGGGATTTGACTTCGGATCTATAAATACATGATTTTACTCATATTTTAGAGGGAACTAACATATATTAATGTAGAATTAACATAGTTATGAGTAGAATTAAAAACAAATACTCAACACGAATGATTCGAAAATTGAAGGTAAAAACTTGGGGATTAAAAATTGTGATCTGGGTGACGAGCTGATATCAAAACACATATTTGAATCTCTTTTATTTTTGTAATTTTGAGATGTTGAATTATTTGTGGATAATTTATTATTTAATTATGAGCAAATTTTTATTTGAGATTGCAATGAGATCCAATGTGTAGTTTAAATTAATTTATTTATTTATTGATTTTATTTGATTAAATATGAATTGTTTATCATATTTTATGCATTCAAGTATTTATTAATTGCATTAATTAACGTGGTAATCTATACAAAGTTGACGAATGGATTATAGTGTTTAGACCTAATTAATTATTTTGACCGTTAATGTATTAATTAGATGTAATTAATTATTGAAATAATTTTATATGAAATTGAGAGATGAATTATAAATTTAGATCTGAATATGATAACATATGTTTGTGTTTTATGCGTAGTTGGAATTCATGATATGTGTATAAGATAGAGATATACCTCTATGTCATATTTAACCTTAGAGAGGATGATCTTCACGTATCCTATTTAATTTAACTCACATCAAGATATAGTGATTTATTTAATTATGATGTTCCTTTCAATTCGGTTGCCTTGTGTCATATTTAAGAAGGATTTGTTTATGACATTGAAAGATGCGTATAAATACTATAAAGAATTCTCGAATAACAATTCTATATAATTAATTAGTTAAATAAAATTTATTTGATATAAAATTAATACTTGATAATAATTGTTTTTAATTCTCTGTGGGAATGATACGCTTCTTGCCGTTATATTACTAATCGATCGCGTATACTCGCGTGTATTTTCTAAGTAATAAATTACACAAACAAGTTTTTGGAGCCGTTGCCGGAGAATTAATTTAATAATTTTTACCATTATTAATTTTAGCCAAATTAGTTTTAATTTAAACTTGCATATTTTTATTAACTATCAATTGCCTTCTGAAAAGATACAACAAGTGTGCCAGGAATAATTGAGCAAATGCAAGTAATGGGGAACCGTCTCACGAAGAGAATATTTTCGTCTCACAAAGAGAATTACACAATTCAATAATTCAATATTTCAATGTATATCAAATAATAGGTTACAACCCTATTTATAATAGGTCCTAAACAACTTCCTAATCCAAGTTGGATTCTAAAAGATAAATACAAATTTAAATAAGGTAACTATAATTAATTAAAATAAACTCCTAACTAAAATACAACTCTTAATAAAATATTTAATAAACCAATTTCTAATTAAAATAAAACCTCCAAAAAGTCTACTTTGTCCTGCATCATTCTCTTCTCCTTTGAAAAAAACTCGTCCACGAGTTTTGAAATAGCGAAGAATAATAAACATAAAAGAAACATTCCAATAAAACACGTGCACCCGATATTTCTTGATCACAACCTTTGGAAATAGCATGAACACAAGCACCAAAGTAGATACAGCTTTGGACTCCAATACAGGATCTGGCAACAGAAAGTCAACATGTTCTATCTTACTAGTATCCTTCTTGTTGTGTGTAACTTCTTGAACCTCGTGATTCACCATTTGTACTGCACTTTCATCTTGATTCACCGCTTGTACGACACTTTCTTTTTGGCAAACCACCTTTGTATCTTCAATTACTTCAATAACCTCGTTAAGATCCTCACAACTCTCAGCATGTTGAGGTTCTTGTTCTATCTCACTGACTTCGTATTTCTGTGGGACGCGTTCCGTGTGTACATCGACCTTTGCTACAATTGTCTGAACATATACATTAAGTTTTGCAAGGTTTTCCTCAATTATTCTATGACGATCCCTCCAATTTTTCTCAATTATTCTATCACGATCCCTCCAATCATAATCCACCATAACTGCTTTAATAGTTTTCTTTTTTTTTTTTTTTTTTTTTTGAACAGGGATTAAACTGAAAAGTTTTGAAACTTCAGGGCCTGGAATGTAAAAACTGAAAGTACAGGGGCTAATCTGAAATTAATGAAACTTCAGGGCTAAACTGTAAAAATATAAAAGTTCAGGGGTGGATATATAAAAAATTAAAAGTTCAGGGGATGATTTAAAATTCTTACGAAACTTTGGGGTACAAAATGTAATTTGGCAAGATATTTTACTCATCCAGCGTACATATCAGCAGCAGATGAGGAGCAATTTTCTTTTCACCTGCTTTTCCTTTTCTCTTTCTTTCCTCTGTTTCTTTTCCTTCTTCGCGTTTTCTTTACTTCTTTCTCTTTCCGAATGGGTCACTGCTGAAAGAATCTGTTAGCAGCGGTGATGGGAAGACTTGGCGGTAGTAAAGGCGTGATTCGCCAGGGATGTTGCGGCGATAGTGTTGGCTTGAGGAACTTCAGGTATATATATTCACGATCGTCCTATCTTTGCGGCTTAGTTCCTTTTCTGATTCAACCTCTTCTTTTTTCTGTTGGAGTTTGGTTCTGTTGTGGTTTGTGTGTTTTGGATTGGGTAGAAGTGGTTGGAGTGTGGCAAAAGGGTTGGGTTTGGTTTGGTTTAGGTCCAGCTTTGGGTAGGGTTTGTATTGGCGGCAGAAGATTAGGGTTAGGGTTTGATGGTGGCAGGATGTATATTTGCGATAGAATAGGATTCCGGTTAGGACTGATTCTGGGTTTGGGATTTTGGATGGTTTCTGATTTTTGCTTAGGCTACAATAATTGTTGGGTCTGTGATTTTTGGTAGTAACGGCGTGGGTTTCTGAGTGTGGTCTTCGCGACAGAGATAATTAGGCTAGGATTAGGGTTTTGGTGGCAGCAGAAGGTGGGTTTAGGGTTAGGCTTTGATACCAAATAATGGGGAACCGTCTCACGAAGAGAATATTTTCGTCTCACGAAGAGAATTACACAATTCAATAATTCAATATTTCAATGTATATCAAATAATAGGTTACAACCATATTTATAATAGGTCCTAAACAACTTCCTAATCCAAGTTGGATTCAAAAAGATAAATACAAATTTAAATAAGGTAACTATAATTAATTAAAATAAACTCCTAACAAAAATACAACTCTTAATAAAATATTTAATAAACCAATTTCTAATTAAAATAAAACCTCCAAAAAGTCTTCTTTGTCCTGCATCAGCAAGCACAACTTACGATGATTGAAAGACAGATTGACGCTTTTGGGAATCAACCCATTCAGAATACCTATTATCCGCAACAGCCCAGTAACACCCCAAACTACTATCATTTGGATTTTCATAATCGTCCAACATATTCGTGGAGTAACAACTATCAAGACCAATTTTTTGCTCTAAACCCATCAGAATTCTCATATCAACAACCTCCACCGAAACAAAATGATACATCTAATTTGGAGGAATACATTATCAAAGTCACAGAGCAAAACGAGATGAGAATAAAGCAACAAAAGGAAAAAGCTTTGGAGGATCTTCTTACCAAGTTCTTAGAGCAAAATGAGATTAGGATATCGCAGAATCAGGATAGAATGACTAATCTAGCAACATCAATGCGGAACCTCGAGAACCAACTGGAACAACTTGCCAATGCTATCATTGATCAGCCGCAAGACACTTACCTAGCGATACAAAGATTAATTCTACGGAATGAGATAAAGAGTTGTGCGAGACGGATACACTAGGAAATGGCGAGGAGTTACAAGAGGCTATTGGAGGGAACTTAAAAAGAATATATTCTGATGTGAATGATGATAGTGAAGCTGAAAAGAAAAGAAGCAAAAATGGGGATTATGAAAAGAAAGATGAAAACCAAGTTTTGAATTCTAATGGCATTAAACGAGATGAAGAGGCGGAATTCAAGGCTTTCAAGTCATTGGAAAACCCTAGCAAATTTATTGAATGCTTTCGTGTGATGTGGCATAGGATAAAGTGGACGAGGATAGTTACTTCTTGTCGATTGATTAAGTCAAGTTTGGGGGTGGTCCCCAATTGCATGATGATGCCATTGGAAACCAAAAAGAAGACGAAAAGGAGATGGCATGGCATGACAATTTTTGCAATTAAGCTTGAAGAAAATAGAGTATCAGGCTGACACTATAAAACAAACGTTTTTTGGGAGACAACCCAAGTTTTAGTTTAAGTTTTAGTTTCATTTTTATTTTTAGTTTTTATTTTATTTAATTTATAATAGATTGTTTTTAGGAAATTTTAGTTTTTATTTAATTTTTTTAATATTTTATTTTTATTTTGTTTCAGATTTATTCAATGCACTCAAATTTAGCAGATAAGAAAGAAAATGCTACATATTCACATAAGTCTTCTGTTTTTAAATTCCTTTATTTGATACATTGAAGACAACGTCTATTTTAAGTTTAGGGGTGAGTAAATCTTCAAAAAAAAAAAAAGATTTTTCTAGGTTTTATTTTAGTTTAAATTTTGAATTTTGTAGATAAATTCACTGTAAATCCTCACGAGACACAACTCGTCCACTTGGGATAACCTTGAGGTTTAAAGGGTTGTTGCACATACTAAGTGCAATCGTGTTTTCCTACGAAAATGGAAGAACTTAGTTTTTAGGATGAGTCACTTGGGTAATGAATTAATTGAATTAAATTTTTGGTCAATGATAAAATTTAATTTTTATTTAATACCTTTTAAAAAGGATCAAATTTTTGCTTAGTCTGAATTTTGGCTCATTTTTAGTTATTATTTTATTTGAGATCTTTTAATTTTTATGCACTCATATCCATGCGTTGAGCTAGTTTTCGAACTCTTTTTATTTGATCATAACTTGAAATGAAATTTTGGGCAAATTCTAATTTGGGAAAGATGATTTAGGAAAATTTTGCTAGGATTATTATTGAAAGAAAAAAAAAAAGTAAAGGAGATATGTGGTGAGTTGAGATAGAACGTAAACGCACTCACTAATAAACACATGTGAGGCGAGATAGAGTATAAAACGCACTCGCTAGTAGCAAAAAAAAAAAACAGAGAAATGGAGCATAAAATGCACTCACTAAGAAAAGAAGAAGAAAAATAAGAGAGGAAACAAAAAATTATTAATATTCCTAGTATGCTTAACTGTTTAAAACCTTTTGATCTTTTTAAGTTATATTTGCCTTTATTAGTCTTGAGTGATGTGAAAGATAAGTATATAGAGCTTCTTCTTTTTTATATCTTTTATGAGATAATTGATGACTTAAATTTATCTAAGTTTTAACTAGTTTGATACATTTGGATTTCACACACACACAAAGGATCTTAAGTAAAGAAAGACTAATAAATAAGTTAAAATTTTAGGCTTTGCATATTTTTGAAAATTTTCCTTGAGTTATCATTTTTGAAATCTTTGAGGCCAATTTTGAATTCATATTGATTCATTGCTTGAGCAATTTTGGTTGATATATTTAGTAGGGTTTGGTTGATATATTTAGTAGGGTCTTAGTTTTATATTTTTATTTTTAATTTTCTTAAGGGCAAACAAATGTTTAAGTTTTGGTGTATTTGATGAGTAGATTTTATACCTATTTATTAAGTTCCTTTAGCCATAATAATTTATGAGTTCTTAAGTATTTTATATTAATTTTAAGTGTTTTATGTTATTTTCATGTGTTTTGAATTTGTTTTATAGGAATTGAAATAAAGGCTTGGTAGATCAAAGTTTGGAGTTGCTATACTTGCATTTTCAGCTTGCCCATTACGCAACAATCATTTCAGGCCTGATTTCAACCTTGATCCATTCAGAATTTTCAAAATCCTAAAACATAAAAGTTGTAGATCTACTTCTCGGCTTTACGGAATATCTTGAATCATCTCAATCGAAGTTCGGATGAAAAAATAACGACCATTTACCAATAAATACCGAAGCTGAATATGGAGCGACGCGGGAGGCGCCGTTTGCAAGCTATTTCCAGCGCAGGGCGCACCTCCCATCAAATTCTTCACGGCCAAATCAAGATGTGACGCGTTTTTGCATGTTTTTTACTCAAAATTGGATTGGGTTTCCTCCTATGCTAGGGATTTGACTTGGGATCTATAAATACATGATTTTACTCATATTTTAGAGGGAACTAACATATATTAACATAGAATTAACATAGTTAAGAGTAGAGCTAGAAACAAATATTCAACGCGAAGGATTCGACAATTGAAGAGAAAAGCTTGAGAATTAAAGATTGTGATCCGGTTGACGGACGGATATCAAAACACATATTTGAATCTCTTTTTTTCTTTCTTTTATTCTTGTAATTTTGAGAAGTTGAGTTATTTGTGGATGATTTAATATTTTATTATGAGCTAATTTTTATTTGAGATTGCAATGGAACTCAATGTGTAGTTTAAATTATTTTATTTTATTTTTTATTTTATTTGATTATATATGAATTGTTTATCATATTTTATGCGTTCAAGTATTTATTAATTGCATTAATTAACGCAGTAACCTATATGAAGTTGATGACTAGATTATATTGTTTAGACCTAATTAATTATTTTGACTGTTAATGTATTAATTAGATGTAATTAATTATTGAAATAATTTTATATGAAATTGAGAGATGATAATAAATTTAGATCTGATAACATACGTTTATGTTTTGTGTGTTGATGAAATTCATGATTTGTGTATAAGATAGAGATATACCTATATGTCATATGTAAATTTAGAGAGAATCTGATCTTCACGTATCCCATTTAATTTAATTCACATAGAGATATAGTGATTTATTTAATTAGGATGTTCCTTTCCATTTTGTTGTCTTGTGTCGGATTTAAGAAGGATTTGTTTATATAACATTGAGAGATACGTATAAATACTATAAAGAATTTTCGGATAACAATTGTATATAATTAATTAGTTAAAAAGGGAGTGATGAGATTTAAATGAAGCATTCGGGGAAATTGTAATATTAAGTCTTTAAAGTCTTATTTAATTCCTTGTTATTATTTTAGTTCGTTATTTAATTTAATTTAAATTTTATTTTATTTTTTATTGCAATTGTTTAAATAAAATTAATTTGATATAAAATTAGTACTTGGTAATAATTATTTTTAATTATCTTTGAGAACGATACTCTTCTTGTCGTTATATTACTAGTCGATCGCATATACTTTCGTGTATTTTCTAAGTAGTAAATTAGACAAACAGTTTGTATGTGGAAGATAATTTAGAAGACGTGGTATCTAGAAATGACAAATGGTAGAGATGCAATGGGAAACACCCAATTCTTCAGATGGACGCAAGGATGTGTCATGTTCTGATTTAAAATTTGATTCATCATGTACTGATTTAAAATTCAACTAATAAAATGACATAAAACATCATGTTCACACTATATTTGTGACCTCCACCGCAACGTGGAGCGTGGAGATGCAAATAAGGTTGCATCATAATGCACAAGCCACGCATAATGTGCACTATTCTAACATAACAAAGGAAGCAAGTGCAATCGGAAGGCCTTGAACCTAAGACATTACAAAACAAGAAAGTTGATATCATTGCAAGTTACAAACTGCTCTTAAGCGCTTTAGTTGTTAGAAAACAAGAGGAACATGTGTATCATGCTTTAACAGGTTGGCATCATGGCATGCTTCTATACATAATTGTCTGGTTCTCTGGGTCCAAGTGACTTTTAAGCTTACTATTGTGTTATGTGATGACCTAATTTAGTAAATCTTCAAGAGCAGAGTAAGTTGCTTTAGTTGTTTTACCAAATAAACAGTTGTTTGGACTGTATGTTGTGTTGGGAATTAATTTTACAAAACCAAACAGTTAAATAAGAGAAACAAAAAGCACACTACTCAACTTGTTTCGCTCCTCTATGACCTACATCCACAACAACTCCACTATAATAATATAACAATAGTACAACTTTTTGAGCAGGAAAAAGATGAACAAGTCATCCCTCTCCAAAATACAATTTTTTTGAACGGATATAAGAGCAGCAAAAACCCTCCTCATACCAATACAAAACCCAATTACACTCTCTCAACCTCCAAAGATAATCCCCCAAGAGCCTCACATGGGGCAAATGCCGTAGCTAAACATAAGCGCTGGGATGTAGGTGCAAGGATGTAGGTATGTGAACTGCACAAACTGATTACTCAACAGGAAGGAAACAAGTTTTTTACTGAACATTTGTTATAATAAATTCTCAATATCTTCTTTTGCTTTAGGTAATTTTATATTTTTTCAGAATGATCATGGAAGATGTTAGTACTTAGTAATAACCTTCCAGTGAGTGAATATTTTCATATTTATTTTCTTCCAATTTCACTTGAGATTCTCTGAGACAGTCATTTGACTTCAGCCAATAGGGGGAAGGAAGCTTCTGCACGGCAGGCAATGAGTATATTAGACGACCTGTGCTTTATCCAAACAGGTGCCAGCAATCCTAGGCGGAGGGAGATTCTGAACAGTTTCTATGATGCAAATATCAAGGAACATGGAAAACCCAATGATTCGCAGACGTAAAAGACAGAAATTAGCTCTATAGCAACTAAGACCCTAGCATCGACATTTTTTTACATGTAAATACAATATCACCAAAATGTCCTTTGAGTTAATTAAAGACTGCTTGGAGTATTTTATCTTTCAGACTTCAGAGATCTTCTCCACTTTTGAACAAAATTTAGGAGATTTCTTAAATAATGCAAGCAGATATAACCTAAAATACAGAAGGTCTTCTTTTCAAAAACTGAGCAAATGCAAGAAAATTCCACTGTCCAATTCTGCTTATCAGTCAATAAAGAGAAAAAGAGAAAATGTAAAACAGGAAAACTGACCTGAATTTTAAATGCATTCCCAACTGCAGACAGTATGGGGCTCCATACACCAAGAACTCCATGTGGTCTTTGAGCAGGTGCAGTTTCCATGGACAACTTAACTCTTACTTCTGAAACATCTATAAGACTGAAAAGAAATGACAGATAATCATGGCCATGTTACTCCTAAAATATTTAAAAAGAAGTAGATTATATACATATATATACACAACCACACACATACACACACAAACATGCGTGCACGCACACGCACACGCACACGCACACGCACACATATATACTCAAATAAGTGTTTATAATTTGCTATTAGAAATATATACAAGATACAGAAATGAATAACAAGTCACAAGATTCACATATGCATCTCCCAGGATCCACCAAGTATAACATATAACCAACACAATTAATATGTAGTGAGGATATAAAAAAATGACAAATTGTTTTGCGTACGGCACTAAGAACAACAAAATGCAACATGAGTTTCTAATACTTCCCACAATTTGATTGCATCAAATATAAAAATTGTTCAAGTCACAGTAGTGACTTAGGTTTCAGAAGTTTTTTTTGACTTGGCATCGGTACCGGTTTTGGTATAGGTGGTACACACCGTTAAGCTAGTTAATAATAAGAGCAACAAGATGGATTTCTTAGATAATGAAAAAACACCATCAGTATACATATCATTATCTAAATGATAATACAGACTTCTTTGATACTATATTGCATAATAATTGAACAATGTTTCTAAGACCCTCTAAAAAGTACATAAACACAAATAAAGAAGTTTAAATAGTTATAAATCAATCCTTCTCTACATAATCATCCCTTCTTGTTCCTCAGTAAAAGTCATTATTATTTTTTGATAACTTATTAAGTACATATACATATTTATTTATTAATATTTATTATTATTATTATTTGATAAATTAATAAGTAAATATACATATTTTATTTATTATTACACCCTATGTCCCACAAAAAGAGTCCCATTTTTTTATACTACTACGATTAGTATTACTCCCTTTGTTACACCATTATTTTGCCTTTATTCCCTCCCACTATGCCGATATTTCTGTCTACTACGCCGTTATTTCTCCTCGTTCTAGAAAAATTTGAACTATAGTATACATGACCTTTACACTAACAACGCTTGAAATTACAATTCATGTCTGGTTATCGGAACGGTGACTTAAGAAACCAAATCGATACGTCGATAAAACATCAACGCAAACACTTGTTTGAACCATGGATATGAAAAATTAATGGAACGGAAAGGTTGCAAATGTATAATCCAAGGTCCCAAAGACATTTTACAGTCAAATTGTTTTTGTACAGCAAGAAGAACAACACAATGTAATATGAGTTTCTAATTCTTCCCACAATTTGACTGCCATCAGATGCGGAAAAATTAAAGGAACTGAAAGGAAAATTTCATGGGTTGCAGATGTATAATCCAAGGTCCGAACGACATTTTACAAAGTAGGAGGGTTTTATATGTAAAGATAACATTTAAAAAAGTATAAAAAATTCAAGTGGTAACCTAAAAGGCCTACCAAGATGTCTATGATTATGATCCTTACACCTGTATTGCAAGACATGATTACTTTATGTACATCCTATCATAATCCATAAGATAAACATGTAACTTTGCACCATCCTCAAACAGGATTAATTCTCCTAGCAGATTGTAGTAGAAGAACTATAGATTGCAATTTTACTCTTAACTTTAATATATATCTTGTACGTTTTCATTGAAACATTATACTGAAGTATCGCTTTACATGATAGGTTTTCAAGTATCTCTTCAAATAAGGGTGATATCATGTCTTAGTTTTACTTTGTGGTGCATCTACGCTTCAGCATAATGAATCTGCTAGCGGTTCACCATTAATTAAACATCTGTTCTATGCCCAAAAAAAAGCTAACTAAATGGAATGCAACTCCTGTAAATCGAAAGAAAAAAAAAATCATGCCTGCCTTTCTCAAGGATAAACATTCATATTTTGGAGAGCTTCTCGTATAGGAGTTTCTCTTATGAGAGAGATTAATACACTACCAAACAGGTAAAATGATTTGAAGCTCAATAACCTCAGACAGATATACGTGAAGTTTTATACGAGGGATTTGCAAACTTTACTTTTACTATATTCATGAGAGAGAGAGAGAGTAGGCCTGTGCAAAAATTTCGGTAATTTCGGTTTTTCGGTTTTCCGAACCGGACGGTTCGGTAAAAAATAACTCGGTTCGGTACCGGTACAAAAAAACCGGTATATACCGGTTTTTCGGTACCGGTTTCGATAAGCAAATTGAACACTTCGGTACATACCGTACCGTACCGGTTAAACCGGTTATTTCATTTCCTATTTGTTTGTTTTATTTATTTCACTTTACTCTTTACGTACTCAACTCTCAAGCCCTCAACGTCTCAAGCTAGTCTTCTCACTTCTGTCTTCATCTCTAATCTCTCTCCTTACTTTACTTCTTCTCTGATCTGATTCTGTTTGACCCCGAGTCCCCGTCTCCCCGACCCCGAGTCCCTGACCAGTGACCTCGGCAATCGGCACCTCGCTGGTTCACTCAGAAGCCTCAGACGGTCAGTCCTCAGTCGCTCGATCGTTCATTCTTCTTTCCTTCGAATCTTCCCACTCCCATCGGCCATCGCTTAGCTCTAATTCTCTCATTTTCTGATCTGAAGGCTTATCATCTCTGAAGCTTAAGGAGTGAAGGTTGGTTGGTTTTCTATTTCCTCGCAGTGATGTCAATAGTTTAGTGTGGATTTTGTTTTTTTTTTATTTGGGTATTTCGGAAATGGCAAGTATGCATATCATTATATTACCACTACCAGTTTAGTTGTGTGTATTACTTTTCTCATTGATGTAGAGCAAACATAGATTAGGGTTTCTAGTTTTGCAATTTTTTATAACCCTTCATTTGATGGATTGATAAAGCTGTAAAGCATGTACTTCAGTACTTGAACACACCTATAATGGTTCTTCATTTGATGGGAATGGGACCTTAGTTTTATTCTTGTAGATTTCAATTATATGAAATGTACTGCTTATTATTTTCTATAATAAACTTGTACTAACAATTATTTTCTTATGTGCAGTTTGATGGAAAATATGGATAATGATATAGCAATAATATCTGATGCAAATACAACACAAGCCTCAACTAATCCAACGCCGGTCTCAACTAATCCAACGCCGGTCTCAAATAATCCAACGCAAGTCTCAAATGTTGGAGGAAACAATAGAGGAGGCCAGATGCAAAATCAAAGTGAAGTTGAAGAGATTGAGCAAATAATCGGTAAGACTCGTGCTACTATATGGGAGCATTATATAAGATTCAAACAAAATGATGAGATAAAGGCAAGGTGCAAATATTGTGCTCAAATTTTAAAAGCTGACTCGGGAAAGAATGGGACAAGTGGTTTAAAAAGTCATAATGCGAGATGCAAATCGTACCCTCCTAATATTGAATTAAAGGAAAGAAAACAAACACTATTAAATTTTCCAACATCAACTATTAATGAAGATGGACAAAACATGGAAGGGGAATCAAGCAATAATTTGGTGTTATGGAAATTTGATCAAGAGTTAATTAGGAGGGCAATTTCGTTTATGATAATTGTAGATGAACTTCCTTTTAGTCATGTGGAGAATGTGGGCTTTAAATATTTGATGTCGGTTGCATGTCCAAAATTTAATGTGCCTTCACGTACTACTATAACTAGAGATTCTTTGAAGCGCTTTTTAGAGGAGAAATTGAAATTGAAAGCTTACTTCAAAAATACATCGCAAAGGGTTTCTCTTACTACTAATACATGGACTTCCATACAACGAATTAATTATATGGTGTTGACTGCACATTATGTTGATGAAAAGTGGAATTTGCAAAAGAAAATTATTAACTTTGTCCCAATTATTAGTCATAAAGGGGAAGACATTGGTATGTCGGTTGAAAATTGTTTGAGGGAATGGGGCATTGATAAAATTTTCACAATTACAGTTGATAATGCTAGTTCGAATGATGTTGCAATTTCCTATTTGAAAACTCAATTGAAAGTTTGGGGTCATAGCATTTGTGATAATAAATTTCTCCATATGAGGTGTGTTGCTCATATTATTAATTTGGTTGTATGTGATGGGTTGAAAGATGCGAGTCCTTTGATATCTCGTGTTCGGTCTTTGGTTAGGTGGGTGCGACAATCTCCTTCTAGGATTAAAAAATTCAAAGAATGTGTAGAAATTGAGAAAATTGAAAAATATACTTCTTTGATCTTAGATGTGTCCACTAGGTGGAACTCCACTTATTCTATGTTGAATGTGGCCATAGACTTCGAACGTGCTTTTAATAGGCTTGCAAGCAAAGACCCTTTATTCAAATTGGAAATAGAATCGGGTGATGGGTGACCTACAATAGAAGATTGAGGAGTTGTGACAAAGTTGGTGGTATTCTTGAAGTATTTCTTTGACATTACGGTGAAGGTTTCGGGTACATCATATGTGACATCAAATACTTTCTTTCATGAATTTCTTGATCTTGAAGATGCTTTGAATGACTTGTTCAATGAGAGTGACTATGGCATGAGAGAATGGCATTGAGGATGAGAGCAAAATTAGATAAATATTTGGGGAATGTTGAGAAGATGAATAAGTTGTTGTACATTGCGGTTGTTCTAGATCCAAGACATAAATTTGCATTTTTGGAATTTTCTTTCAATTCATTATATGGGAATGGGAGTGAAATGGCAAATAAAATGATAAAATCGGTGCGTGATGCCATGGAAGAATTGTTTAAATGTTATAGTCTCAAATATGCTTCCCAAAGTGCACAATCATCCCAAAGTGCACAACCATCCCAAATTGCACAATCTAATGTGTTTAGTGAAAGTTTTGATGCGCATCGTCGAGAAAGGACAAGGAGGAGGATGATGGAAAAATTTGTGGAACACATTGCGGATGTTCAAGGAGGGGATAATACCGAATTAGATAAGTATTTGAGTGAGCATATTGATCAAACGTCTTCAAATTTTAATATTTTGGGTTGGTGGAAAAATAATTCTCCTAGATTTCCGATTATTTCTCAAATGGCTAGGGATGTATTAGCGGTTCCTATGCCAACCGTTGCTTCTGAGTCGGCATTTAGTACTGGTGGTCGTGTACTTGATCCATTTAGGAGTTCTTTAACTCCTAGAACGGTACAAGCTCTTATTTGTGCTCAAGATTGGCTTCGTTCAAGCAAACAACCAATGCTCGTAGAGGAGAACTTAGATTCACTTGAAACAATTGAGAAAAGTAATCCTTAATTTTAAACTATTTAACTTTCATCTATAATGTTTATATGTTAATGACTTTTTTTAACTAGTTTAATTTTCTTTTGATCTTAGAATTTACGGATGTTTTGGATATGGATGGCGGAATTTAATAGTGATATGGCAGTTGGCACAGGTATATATTCGTTATTCTAGTTTTGTTATATTGTTGTCCTTTTATGTAATTCAATGGTTATTGAATTCTGCTCGGTGCTGTTGCCGTGGCTATTATTTTCTGCAGTTGCTGCTATTTTTGGTTGCTGTTAATTATTGGTTCCTGCTATTTTTGGTTGCTGTTGTTTTTTCCTTTTTGGTTCCTGCTTTTGGCTTGTTGTTGGGCTACTCTGATGCTGCTGGGTGACTGCTGCTACTCCTGCTGCTCTTGCTTCTGCTGCTGCTGCTGCTGGGCTGCTGGGCTGCTGTGCTGTTGCTGCTAGGCTGCTACTGTTGGTGCTGTTGGGCTGGTGCTGTTGCTGCTGGGCTGCTACTGCTGGTGCTGTTGGGCTGGTGCTGCTGGTGCTGTTGTTGCTGGTGTTGGTGCTGCTGTTGCTGCCGTGCTATTGCTTTTTCTGTTTTCATTGTTTAAATTTGGACTCGTAGAAACAACAATGACAGTGCATCTTTGCTCCAACTCCAGCTTTGATTTTCAGACTCTATTATTAGTGTTATTGCTTAGTAACAATTGACTTTTCAGTATTTAGCTATATAGAAAGATATGGCATATGGGTGATAATGATTTACTTTTATGTCTTGATAATTTTGTTTCTATTCTAAATTAGTACTCCATATTTATTGTAAAAAGTGTGGGATTCATATACTGGTATCAGTATGGTAATGTGATGGTGTAATAAAGTAATGATAATAGTATCATGGATCCACATGTTGTAATGCATGAAAATGGCTGAGCCTGATCTAGCATGAGATTCTTTGTTAGGTTAGGTGTTAGTGTCAATGTTTTCTTTATTGGCATTTTGGGATTACAAAAAATCATCACCCAATGAAGACATGAAGTGCCTAATTAAAGATGATACATCATACATATGCCTCTAAAAATCTTTGTTCCTTTATTATAACAAAAAGCATCCGAAACACAAGTCTTGTTCAAAAGAGATGATTCTGCTGCTGTTCCTGCTCTTTCTTTTATGGTTGTTTATTAGTTTCTCTCATATCTTAGAACTTCTTGTAGCAATTTCAAAACCGGTATATTTTATGTAAAAACCGGTACCGGACCGGTACCGAACCGGTTAACCGGTTCGGTAAACCGGTTAAATCGGTACCGGTTCCGGTATATAATTATGAATACTACCGGTATTCGGTTCGGTACGGTACGGTACGGGACGGTTCGGTACGGTTTTATACCGATGCACAGGCCTGAGAGAGAGAGAGAGAGAGAGAGACATAAGGAGGGTATAAAAAATAACGTGCCTCTTACTCAACCTATATGTTATATTTCCGTCATTCCAAATTATTAGAGTTATTTTGACGTTTTATAGTCAATATGAGATATTTTCAAATGTAAAATTGACACAAATTTATTTTATTTTAGTGAATACAATTATGAATTTCGTAAACTGTCTAACTACAACTATTTACAAGATCTATAGTTTTCCAAATTTAAATGAATCACATCAATTTTGAATTTGAATTGTCTCAGTTTGACTTTAAAAAGTCCAAATTACTCATATTTTGGAACGAGGAGTATCCTAATTTTCTGTGCTAATGGCCACGATCTCCATAACATATATCATGTAGATGATACAAATAAGGGTATAACAGTGCCCTAGCAATTCAAAAATGATCCCTGCAGCAACATACTAAAGGACCTTATATCTTTTCAAAGTGGTAAAAATGCAACATACCAACGAACCTTATATCTTTTCAAAGTGTTAAAAAATTAATATTGTACGCATCATATATAATGTTATATGTGCGTATAGAAAGAGAGAGAGAGAGAGAAGAGAGAGGAATTAACTAAGAGAATATGAATGAGCACTCTCAATCAGTGTTCTAAAAATCCCCGTCTAGGTCCGATTAATCCTCGCCTAGGCGCTAGGCCCCCCCTTGGCGCCACGCCTAAGCCGCCTAGCGCCTAGCCTATGTCTAAGGAAGAAAAAAAATCTCTCCAGGAAATTATACAAGTGGGAAAGACAGAAATTAGACGAAGCCTAAGCAGAAAATTTAGAACTGCAATTTTTTTATTTATAATTTTAATAACTAAGCTACAAAACGACGTCGTAAGAATAGATAAATAAGTTGAGGGCTATTCGGGCCTTACTTGGGGAGCGGTTGGTAAAGCATCCGAAGCGGATAGCATGCTAAAGTCTAAGAGAAATAGTAGAAATGTTAGAATAAGAGAACTCCATGAAATTATTTTTTTGTCTGATGATGACACGAAAGAAGAGGGAGATGAAGAGTATGAGTGTGAGCCCGATGGAGACATTATCTTGGAGGGATATGGAGAAGAAGAGTTAGAGAGAGATATAGAGGGATATGGAGATGAGGACTATTAGTTTGTATTTTTTATTATTTGTTTGTGTTTGAACTTTAAACAATTGCATGTTTCTGTTTTAACTTTGACATTAACAACATGGATATGCGTTTGAACTTTAAGCAAAGGCCTTTATTATCCTTTTTATAGATTGTTTTTCTTTATATTATTGTTTTGTTTGGATAAATGTAAGATAAAATATTAAAATTGACTTAAAATAAAAAATTCCGCCTAGGCCCTCTAGGAGCTAGGGCCCCCCCGGCCGCCCGCCTGGCGCTTTTTAGAACCTTGCTCTCAATTTGACAAAATTGATCTCTTAAACTAATTTTTGAATCTTCTTTCTCGAAGAGGGCAGGAGGGAGGTTGCACACACTTTTCTAGAAAACTTATAGTCCATGAGAATTCCCTAGAGTCTGCTTCGTACCTCTTTGAAAAGGTCTAGTGTTAATTTATGGGCCTGATCTCTTTCCTGCGCGCAAGGCCATTCTTAGTCCATGGAGACACTTGGCCCATCACCAATCTTCTCCCTCTCTCTCTCTATGGTATTGCTTTGTTATTTACTCTAAACCTGACATTGGATAAAGGCTCTATGTTTTTGTAACACCTCAGGAAAAGGGGTTTTTTAAGTATCCCACGCTACATAAAGGAATTCTATAACATCACAGGACTTTAAAATTTTACAAGCTACAACCAAATGAATAGGATGAAAGCGGTAAAAGATGAAACAGTATATCTGAGTCTTACTTTATACGTATCTCTGGATCAACTTGGGTGACACTGGAATTTTGGGGAATACGATCTAGTTGAAGATTATTGTAAAAATCTATCAAAGCCCAGATAATCGGCTCATGAATGTTAAGCCTCCAACACTTGTCAGTTACCTATAACATTAACAAATGCTTTAGTGAGATCACGGATGCAATGATTCTCTGGAATACTCAACAATGCCCTTTATCCCAAGTAGCTAGTTGGGGTAGGCAACTATTCTTTAAAATATGAAATATAATTAAGAAATGTTACATCACTGTTGAAAAGCATTACCCGTATGTAGACGTATGGGTAGACCTGGATGCCATCAGGGTTCTCGTTGCGTATTGTAATGGTCATCTTGAACATCGGATGATGCATATCCGAGGCTTGTTCAGGTGCCAGCAAAACAGGCATTAATGTTAAAGGGAGCTGGTTGTCGAGCTGCAAGTAACCTAGGATGAGCTTGAACCTGGAAAAATTGACAACCAAATTACTAGATCAATGTTGAAGGAGAATCAACTTTCCTTTGACAAAATAAGGCATTTACGTCAGTGAAAGGATAAGTTGCTTGTACAAATTTGCATATTTATACGGTACAAAAATGTATATTTTGGTATTAATACAGTATGAAATCAGCTCAGATTACGCATAATGTTCTGAAGTCAATATCATATAGTCATATCTTGAAGCATTCTTTGTTCTAAAAGTCCTGTGTAATATATATGTTTGTCTGAAGCATGCTGAAAAAACAGAACTAAGATAACATATTTCCTGTCAATAATCCCCCAAATGTGGGAGCTTATGAATTTCAATACCAGGTCTCTAGTATGATTACAAAGAGACTTGACCAGTACATCAGTTTGCACCTTCCACCTTCCATATTGTACAGTCCCTCTGTTTGGCTTTAGATGTCCCATTTTAGCTTGCATGCAGGTAAAGAAAACACTGAGATAGGTTGTAAGAAATATTAAAATTGGTGCTAAGGTTCAAAACAAGTTTTGAGTGGGCCTTGCTTTAGGATTTTTTTTATTAGAAAATAATATTAACTGAGAATTACTGAATGAGTTAAAACTTCAATAGAACATGGTTTTTAGACATCCCCAGATGAAAAGTCTACAGGAGAACAACTAACTCGAACAGATAGATTACATATTTTTATTTTACTCAAGAGTGAATAAAAGCAGCATACAGATATAACACTTGGTTTAAAAGAAATAAAGTCTGTAGTCAAAAACTGTCTTACCGAAAAAGGCAGAAAAGCAAGCAAATTCAGAAAAAATCTTAAGATAACAAATGATACAAAAAATATAAATACAAATTATCTAACCTGCTTGTAGTCCCGCCATCATAGCCAGTCGAGTATGATATAAAAACTCGTTCGAGATACAAGTACAAGAGCTCTTTTGGTCTATGGTCAACAATAGAAACCCCAACAACTCCCAACTCAACTATCAGCTCTAAAGGTGCTGCATTCTCCTCCATCTTACTTGTGTTTAAATTTTTCTGAATTCCAGCAGATGTCAAAGACATGCCTTCTTCACCTGGATTGGATCCTAATATTCCATCATCGACAAACCGGGCAACCTTGGTATCACCCATCTCCACAACATGAAAAGACACCTGCAATTCACCATCGCCCGCTGAACAAACTTCTGGCTTATCAATATCAACTTTCCACACTGTGGTACTAGTACCAGTGTGGATCTCAGCATCTACAAGTTTTTGGCCATATGGATCCTCCCACGAAAAGATGGTAGTTGAAAGCGGTCCTAACAGAATCCAAGCATCATCATCAAATCCAGATTGGCGAAAATTTATCGTGCTGAAACTTGTTCTATTTTCAATTCTGTAGAGCAAAACTTTTGCTAATTAGATGGAACATAGAAATGAATTGAGAAAAATGCAGCATCTCTAAGGGTGTGTTCACTCTCTCCCTCTCTCTCTCTCTCTCTCCCTCCCTATATATATATATATATATATATTACATACCTAATAGGACCATCCAGTGATCCAAGGCGAAATACAACGATAAAACGAGATCCTTCCTCATAACCACGAATTTCAGTCCTCAAAAATATTCGCACACCATTATGTTTCCTCAAAACCAGATAAATGGTATCTTCCTTCAATATTTGAACTGGAAATGACCATTCTGTGTCTTCCAATCGAACCTACCCAGTAGACAGATTCATCAGTATACCAGGTTTAAGAAATTGAAATAGTCAAAGCCATTTGAAAACTAACCATGAATTCAGTGTTATACAAGTTTAGGCTCGAGTTTCTGTGGAAGGTTCAATTACTCCTTCAGAACAATGGAGATGGAAAATCACCAAAAAAAAAAAACAAAAACAAGAAAAGACAAGAAAAGAAAAAGAAAACTACTGTATCTGTCATGCAAGGGCCAAAAATGATTGAAACCTCAAATGCAGCACAATATTCGTTACTTTAAATTTCTTTCTTACAAGGACTTCTTCAGAAGGATAAAGCCAAAACATAAAGATTCCCAACCCCCAGGACCCCTAATCTTCATACTAAATGAAATCAGAATTTTAATCAGCAGAATCAGTTTTCCCAAAGCTAAGAAAAGCTTCTTTTTAGTAATATTAGTGACCTCTAAACAAATGAAATGATTCTTCTCATTACAATACCAAAGCATCTCAAACCTGAATTTTCCTGACACTGATATTAGTACAAATATCTGCCAACTTTGCTAAAGAGAAGGAAGGTAAAAATTATAATATTACTATTGACAGTTACATAGCCAGCACTAATATCGATGACTATCCGGTCTATTTTATTTGGACAAAAGAAGAAAGATTGATCTGTCTACTCAACAATAATATAACGATGTCCTATCCCCAAAATAAGCTCAAATGTGTATTTAAGTAGTTAACTTGACATGATACCAGTTCTGCAAGTTCAAGGTCCAAAATCACTCGCATATTGTCCCGCCAAGGATGGAAGCAGCACTCTATTTGGTTTGTTTCTTATGCATCCTGCTTTTTGGCTCATCACATACTTACCGGAGTTTAACTTTTGGGAGAGTATTAAAACCTAATTACATTGTTGGGCCCACCCATAATAGACTAAACCTCTAAAACAATTTGGTGACCAGATGCTATTAATCTCTTATTTGTAAATCTCTGTAAGTATCAATCTTGATATAGTAAGAGGTTCACTTACCTGAAGTTTACTAGTTTCGCCTGTTTCACGATATACGAACGAGACTCGAGCATCCGATGCATGCAGAACCTTTGGCTCATCTTCACTACTTAGCTTCATAAATATGTCTTTACCAAGTCTGTTTGTAAAAGTGATATATGGTCGAACAGAAATCACCTAAAGAGAAAAATACTTTTAAGTCATAACCTTATTTTACCAGTGTAAACTTATTATAAACAGAAAACCATACAAGTTTGTGTGAAACTTGGAATAACCTTTGTCGGAACAGATTGATAGGGGCACGGTTTTGAAGATACAAAGAGCAACATGCACTTCCCATCACCGTCATATGCACGAAGGTGTAGTGATCCATCCTAAAAGTGAAAAGGAATACTGAGCAAGACTTCTTTACTGAAAGATAAAAATGTGGCATACACAATTAATAAGATATACCATGTCACCAAGGGGAGAAAGATCTGTCACAGGCCCAAAATGTTCCTCGCCAGATTGACTTATAGAAGCTGATAGACCCAACAGCTTAAAGTTCAATGCTGAAGAAATAGTATGACCTTCAGAAATTTCCTCTTCAGAAATTTCCTGGAGGACCACTTCATTATTCTTTTTTGACTGGAAAGGAACAGCAATTCTCAGTGTTGTTTTTTTCCTCGATATGTCAAGAATTCTAAATGTAAGTGGTGGACATCTTGCAAATGCAAACCAGTAGGGAGAATAAACTCTAACAGTCTTTGCTAGCACTGGCCTTTCATTGTTATGGTTCTGTTCAAGAATGATTTGAACAACCCTGCACAAATCAACAACTTGAGGCATATAAATTCTAAACTGAATTGGACTTCTATACATCTACAAAGATGGAAATACTTATGTAGAACATGGTCGAACCTTCCAGAAACAGAACTTCTCAAGCTTAATGTTTTTGCAGGAACTCTGGTAGCATGTGATATTAGAACAGCCTCCTATGAAAGTCAATAAAAGTTTAACTGTGATAACATATGAATCAAAGAAAAGCATGCCAAAGGAGGGAGGGTGACTGGGAAAGAGAGGAGGAAGGAAAGGGGAAAAAGAGAATAGAGGTCATCTTTGAAATCTCACATGTATTGGCAGCCATCCTTTTTGTGGTAGTAGCGAAAAATACAAGGAATTTCTAATGTCAGCATTGAAAACCTTTACAGTCTTTCCCGGACCAAATACTCCTCTAGAGCGGGCAAGAAAATGGCCACTGGCTTGCATCTCAAGAACAGAATATTCAGCTGCAAGAGGAAGAAAATTGGAAATAGATAATGGAGATTTGATCACAAGACTCCAATCCTGAATAGGGTCAGAATGAATATCCTTCGCTATCTCCATCGCTTGTATGCTCAAACAAAACCACATTCCTCGGGAACAATTTGATGATGATCCACTTGTTTCAGCGCAATATAAAAGCTCCTCAGACTCTGTGAGACTTGAGACACATATTTCAGAATTCCGTTTAAGTTCATCAGAATCTTCTAAGTGACCAGGCTTATCCATTACCGAACTCCACGAATATCCATTATGATTATTCAGATTAGAAGGCCTCAGCTGCAGAATAAATGATCCAGACTGTGTTAACACAGAAAGAGGAAGAGGAAGAGTTTCACCAGGTCCTAGTGGCCCAATAAACATTTGGTTCTTTCCATCCCTTGATACCAATTTTCTATTCCTGATCCATCTTCTTTGCCTTGCATAGTTTACAGACTTTACAGGATCACAAGAATCAGGCCACTTCAAGCTTTCAATATTTGGAGCATAAACCCATCCCTCAGCAGTGGTAACAGAAGATACATCCAAATGCCAATCTTCAACCCACTCCCAGCCTGATGGCAGTTCAACTCCAAAAGTTCCCTGTATAAGTGAAAGGAATTAGAAATTGTTTGGGTGCTAAAAGGACAATTAGTATAACTAAGATCACTATATATGTTTGCAATATAAGGGGCAACACAACTGTTCAACAAGTAATGCAGTCAAATTCAAAGAAGTATTCTGAAAGCTAAACTAATGTCCCTTTCAAGGCTTAAACTATAAAACCATATCACGACATTCAGATGGTTGCAGCATTGACCAACCATTCATGAGTACCATAGTTAAGTTTTATAGATGAGATTTTGTTATAAGTGACTGCATATTGTCCCTGTTAGAATGTAAATAGAATATTGTGTTAGAATGTAAATAGAATATTATAAGGATAGTTAGAATGTAAATAGAATATTCTCAAAATAATTGTAGCTAAATTATAGGGATTGATTGCAATAACTTTATTGTAGGGATTAGCTTAATTGTAGAGATTGTAATAACTTGATTGTAAGAATTGTTGTAACTTATTTAACACTATAAATAGAGAAAACTAATGATAAGTAATAATTACCTCTCATTCACCATTTCTATCTCTTTTTTCTACCCAAATATAGCAGTTTACATGGTATCAGAGCTTGATCCGTTTACTCAAACCTAAGTCTCCTGGTTTCTTAAACTTGCTCAAGACTTGTGATTTCTTTCCTCTGTTGGTTATCAAGTTTTTTCCTAACGTTTCTCTAGGTTACTACTACTACTGGTTTAGTAGTCAGGAGTGATTCCATCAAGGATGCTGCAAGCTCTTAATTATCATTGAATTTTTCTATGGATATTCTTGTTGCGCTCATTATTTAATATGGCATCATCTAGTACAGTTAATAATGGTGATATTAATGGTGTTAATAAGGGGCAGTTTGTCTGAAGCCACAATTCCAACTATGCTTCCTCTCACTATGCTCAGTCAGGTATAACTCCTCATGCTTTTAGTGTTTCGTCTTCATGTTCTACTTGGATAATTGATTCAGATGCCTGAGAACATATGACTAGAAATTCGACACTATTTACCTCCCATACACCTTGCTCAATGAAAAATAAAATTCTAGTGGCTGATGGATCTCTCTCACCTATCTCAAGCAGAGGTTCAATCGATTGTACTTCCACTATATTTTTGTCATCTGTTCTTCATGTTCATTCTTTTATTACCAATTTATTATCTGTTCAATATCTCACCACATCTCTAAATTGTCCAGTCTCTTCTTTTCCTTCTCATTGTGTTTTACAAGAATTGGTGACGAGGCAAAAGATTGGTAGGGATAGTGCAGTGGGATGTCTATACTATCTTGATGTTTCTCAAACCAATGTCCCAGTAGTTGAGAATGGGATTTCTCCTCAGGCTCTTCATACTAACTTTGACTTTAGCCTGTCTTCCCTTCATCAGCGACATCTTCGTCTGGGGCATCCTTCCTTTGGTGTTTTAAAGTCTTTATTTTCGCAATTTAATAATCATTGCAATAAAAACCAGTTTCTTTGTGAACCTTGTGAATTGGCCAAACACAAACGGTTTACTTATTCCTATATTAATAAACATAATCCAAAGTTTTTTGCTATTATTCATACTGATGTTTAGGCCGTTCTCGGGTAATTTCTCGTATTGGTCATCATTGGTTCGTTACAAAGTGAAGTTTTTTCTTGTGGTGCTACTTTTGCATCATATCTCGACAATCATGGTATTCTCCTTCACCTCTCAAATGTCAAAACTCCTTTACAAAATGGGATCGCGGAAAGAAAAAACTGTCATCTTCTTGAGATTGCTCACTCTTATGTTCACTATGCATACTCCTAAAAATCTCTGGGGATGATGTTGCTCTCATTGTAGCTTTTCTTATTAATTGGCTGCCTTCCCGGGTTCTGAATAATTGCAGTCCAATTTCTCTTCTAAAACACTCTGTAAGTCCCACTTTCTGCACGAGTTTTTGGTCGTGTGTGCTATGTTCATGATAAAAACCCTACTCGTAGCAAACTTGATCCCAAATCCATTCGATGTGTTTTCATTTGGTACTCTCCTACTCAACAGGGTTACAGGTGTTATCATCCTCTGTCTAATAAAGTTTATATTACTCGTGACGTTACTTTTTAGGAATCAAAATCTTTTTACTCCTCTTCTCCATCTTCTCCTCAGGGGGAGACTTCTACAAAAGAGGAGATGATGGACTCTGACCTTAGTTGGGTTATTCTTCCATCTCCTACAGTTCCCACAATCACTAATAACTCTAATCATCTCCTACAGTCATACGGAGCCATTGGATACGCAAGAAAAGTCTATATTAAGGACCTATTCTCAAAAGGACAAGGAAAAGGCCACCATGGCGTCTCCATAACAAATATGCTCCACTCTAGGTCCTTCGTGCCCTCCTGTTACTTTTTATGGTAATTTTGACTCTACTAATAACTGTGATATTGATCTCCCTATTGTTCTTAGGAAAAGTGTTAGGACTTGCACTCAACATCATATTTCTAACTTTGTATCTTATGACAATCTATCTACTTCCTTTCATGTCTTTTTTTCCTCTTTGTCTTCTATAACTGTTCCTCATAGGTGGAGAAAAGCTATCAAAGATGACAAATGAAAAAGGTTATGGCAAAAGAAATGGATGCCCCGAAGAAAAATGACACACGGGATGTAGTTCCTCTTCCATATGGAAAAAAGCTAATTAGGTGCAAATGGATATATACAATGAAGCAGGAGTCAATGGGTCAATTGAAAGACTTAAAGTCAGGTTCGTTGCAAAGGTTTCACTCAAACTTATGGGATTACCAGGAAACCTTTGAACTTGTAGCAAAGATAAACTACATCCGTATTATTATCTCTTGTGCTACAAACGTTAGAAATCTTCAGCAACTTGATGTAAAGAATGTTTTTCTCCATGGAAATCTAGAAGAAGAGGTATACATGGAAGTTCCTCCGGGCTTTACTTCATCAGAAACTAAGGAAAAGGTATGCAAGTTGCGAAAGGCTCTGTATGGGTAGAACCAGTCCTCTAGAGCCTGGTTTGACAGATTCTACAAAGCCATGGTGAGGTTTAGGTACAAACAGAGTCGAGCAGATCATACTATGTCTGTTTGTGAAACGTAGAAATGATAAGATTGCCATTCTTATTGTTTATGTTGATGATATTATGATAATTGGGAATGACGAAGAGGAGTTAAAGGACAAACTAACAAGTGAATTTAAGATCAAAGACCTTGGCACTCTAAAATATTTTCTTGGTATAGAATTTGCCAGATCTTCCATAGGCATCTTCCTATCACAACGAAATTATGTTCTAGATTTTTTAACTAAAACAAACGTGTTGGCATGCAAACCTATTAATTCTCCCATAGAGGTAGTAAATCATCATCTAATAAGTGGCACGAAACCTTTGATAAGGAGAGATATCCGCGCTTAGTGGGCCGATTGATATATCTTTCCCACATTAGACTCGACATTTTTTATGTTGTGAGTGTAGTAGGTCAATATATGCATGATCCGTAGGTTTGTCATATGGATACGATCTACAGAATTCTGAGATATTTGAAGTCCGCTCCTGGTAAAGGCATATTATTTTCATGACATGGGCACATCCAAATTCAAGCCTTCTCGAATGCAGATTGGGTTGATTTTGTAGATGATAGGTGATCTATTTCCAGATATTGTTCTTTTGTCGGTGGCAACCTTGTCACGTGACGTAGCAAAAAAACAATCTATTGTGGCTCGATCTAGTACGGAGGCAGAATATTGAACCATTGCATTAGTTGTATGCGAACTAATGTGGCTTCGTATATTATTAGAGGATTTGGGAATAATAACTAAAGAGCCAATGAAATTATGTTGTGATTTTATAAGGCCGCCATTAGCATTGCAAATGATTCAGTACATACATGACAGAACGAAACACATTGAGATTGACAGACATTTCATCAAAGAGAAGTTGACTAATTGTCTCATACGTCAAGACGAAACATCAACTGACTGACATTTTGATTAAAGGATTGAGTCCAAAAATGTTTCAACTGTTATGTGTCAAGATCGGCATGCGGAATATATATGCCCCAACTTGAGGGAGAGTGTTAGAATGTAAATAAAATATTCTGTTATAAAATAAATAGAGTATTCTCAAGATAGTTAGAATGTAAATAGAATACTCTTAAGATAATTGTAGCTAAATTATAGGGATTGATTATAATAACTTGATTGTAGTCGCTTGATTGTAGAAATTATTTTAACCTATTTATAAAAAGTAATAAGAAGGAATTACCTCTCATTCACCATTTCTCTCTCTTTCTTTCTACCCAAATGTAGCTGTTCACAGTACCCATGTCAAAACCTCTTATAGACTAATATGGATCAATAAAGGTATTGCCACACCTCCACCCCCCCCCCCCCCCCCCCCTCCCCCTCACCCTCACAATTCCAAAATAAAAATAGAAACAATCCAGAAATAACATTCTATAAAGCACTTACCTGATGTGATCCCCCACCATCCACCAAATCTTGGTTTGTTTGAATCACACAACTAACCCACCCAGTGGCTGGGTTATACTTTTCAGTTTCAAAGAAGTCGTCCGTTTTAAATCCAGTACCAGCAATCTGTATATCTTTTATCGCATCAACTTGTAACATCATGTCATCATTGGCCATGAGTTTGAGGCACAAATCTAGAGTAAAGCTAGTGTTATTACGAACTGAGACCAGAGATCTAATAGTAACATATCTGTTGCCATTATTCACACTGACTTCACTGGCAACAACATCATTACCCAGTCGCCAACAGGCAGCAGGTGCAGCATAGTTTAGCCTCACTGTAGTCCAAGGACCTTCCCTAGTAGGGCTAATCTGAATAAAACCAGACTTTCTACTCATGTTAACAGATTGCTCATTACTTTCGACTTCAGATCTGAATGATAAGAGCACAGCACATTTTACTCTTCCGCAAGACTTCTTAAATTTACTTCCTTCAGTTGTCTCCTGCACAAATATCAACTTGGTAAGAAGTGCTAAAAAGATTCCTTCACAGAAATCCACCAAGAAAACCATCCTGTAAATGTACAATCTTAATTACTCTAACATAAAGATTCTTAAAAACTCACATTAGATTCCAAGGAAGAAAACTCAACCCAATTCAATTCTTTTGAATAATTAAAATAGTCTGAGCTGTCTTGGGTTACTGCTATCTGCTTTAGAGGAGCTGAAAAATATCCCACAGGATTACCTGTAAAGAAAAAATCACAAATTAATTATATGATGAATTGTACTACAGGTTAGTGAGTTCGTCAGTTTAGGTTGCATACTTGATAAGAAGCTTAAGAGGAATATCTATAACATTTGTGAACTTTAAGCAGATATATTTTCATAATTGACTTGGCTGATTCCAAATATGACGATCCTATATTCACAGAACTAATTTTTACACAGATGATTCTACAAGAATTTTAATGTGTCAAGATTCAATTTCTTTTCCAATGCAAATACACAGATGGAAGTACCCCTTGGTGCATTAAACCATTCTCATTGGCATTTTGCTAAAAATACATTTTCTTTCTGTTAAATGATGTTGGTAATTTTTAAAAAGTTTTACTTCATTTTACTGATCTTTGAGAACTTTTAGCTTGAAAATTAATGAAAAAGTGTGTTCTCCTTAGCCAGGCTTCCACCGTGCAGTGGTCGTTGTCATACTTAGTCATAGAAAGGCTTGTAGGATCCAGTAGTAAAGAGGATTGAGAAGAGGTTAGATTGTTGGAACATGGATTATGGGTCTCTTTATCTGTCCTTTTTATTGGGTCCTTTTTCGCCCTCTTTTGAGGGCTGCATTATATTGATGCAAGCAAGACCCTAAAGTACTCGATATTATTTATCTCCCCAAAGAATCCTGTAAATGTGGCAACTAGATGAGAAAGGCTGACGAGAAGAGATCACCTTATAAATACACATCGTGTATAAACATCTTGAAAGTTATTATTTCCTATTCAAAGGTTAAAAAGGCCTCTTGTAAATTCCATATTTTTTTAAGTCCATATATTTTGGTGCAATGACAAAGACAACACAAGTTCTCTCTTTATTAAATAAAATCTACATTTAACATGGTACTAGAACTAGGTTAGATGAAAGCCAATTTAACAAACAGAGAAGTGGGTAGCTTATCAAATCAAACATACATTACAAGTTTGAGCATGGTTGTGATTGAGTGAATCAGCCAACCAGAAGACCAAGGGCAGAAGAGTCCAGCGGCAAAATACTGTGGCACGCACTTAAATGTTCCACCTCATACAACTGGCACTGATGCCATAGACCAACTCTTATTGGTGCATGGGATCTCCAATCAGCCTCGACTTTGTGTGTCAGACTCTTCTTCTCGCCTTTCCATATTTGTAAGTGGTGATGATAGATGGTGATGTTGTAATGGTTTGACTATGCTATTTCGATAATCAGAGCACTCTTTTATTAATTCTTTTTCTCTTTGCTCTCTCTAACCAAGAATCCTAACCTCAGTTTTAGATCTGGAGAGGACTCTTCTTCTTTTTGGAGAGACACTACCTAGATCTCTTCTCGTTTGTTCTTTATTACTGCTTGATAATATTATTCTCTCTTCTTGTGGAGCGTGTTTTTTCCTTTTAGTAGAACTAGTTTTCTCCATAAGATAATTAATTTCTTTCTCTTTACGGGAGAAGCTTCATTAATATCTCTTCTGAGATATTGCTACCTCCGTTTTGGATATTAGTTATTTCATTTTTTTCATTTGTGAGTTTTTTTGTGCACGAATTGACGACGATAGATCTTTTCAGATTTGGGTGTGGGGTTATCATAGCGACTTGTTATTCCATAACTCATATTAAATAACTACTCATATCTGCATATTCTACAGTTACTTTTGGAATATGATTTATTTTTAGGCGTATTTATGATATTCACAGTTGTGCTACGATTGGCCCTCATCTTGATTATCTATTATTTTTTAGAAATTATGACCATTTCAATTTTTCCTATTGTAAGCTTTTATCTTTCATAATAGAATACAATTTCAATAAATTTTAGTCTTTTGGACTATTTGATAAAAAAAAAATAAAGAAAAATACTTTGATTTTTCAAACCTCCTACTTATCTGTACCGTTGGTTTCTTTTGGTTTAGTTCATTTTGAACAACATTTAGCAGGTTTTCTTTAACATTTCTATTTAGTTATATTGTTGGGGATTGTATGTGGTTTCAAATAGTGAAAATATCGTAAATGTTGATGACAGTGGTGTCACTTGAGGACATTCTGGCCTAAATTCCTCTCCAATAATTGTATGGCACAAATTACTTGGTCAAGTATGAAACATGTCTGCTATCAACTCTAACGAACAACATGCCAAGGCTTATTCAGACAAAGTTACAAAAACAAGCAGAAACTGATATCACATATGAATTGGATTTATGATATGCAACGATAAAGACTCCATAAAACTCTAAGGAACCACCAGTCAATAGTTACTTATTTAGGATACAGCAAAGAAAATTTGGACGACTGCTACTCAAATTTACTTACTCTGGAGATATGTCTAAGACATGATATTTGTAAGACCGTGTGTGACTACCCAAAGATAACATAACTCTTACAGTACTATTGTAAAACAATGGTCTTGTGGCAGGAATTGGATCAATATCACGTATTTCCAGCCAGCTATACTGATGATGCTCAAGCTTATCATAAGTTTTTATGGAGCAGGACTGTATGATTGATATTCCTGTTGATCTTAACATGGATTATGATCAATCACAACCTCAGTTGATTGCTCAAACTCCATTCCCTTCCACTCATGCGCGTGTTCAATATGAAAAGAGTCATCGTCACACAATGATATTTGCCTCCAACATCATTTTGATCATTTTGCTCTAGTTATTATAAAGCCTATTAACTCACCAAATTCAAAGATAACTCTCTCGCCGAATCCAAAGTGAGGGACCACCTTTTTAGATACCGTCTTGTTACTATGACTACTGTAACAAGCCCCAACACATGCGTAAAACTCGCTTCACTCTTCATGAAGCACCACCAAGTGGTTGTGGCTTCTTCTGGTGATACACTAATACTACTTCTTTTGGTATTCGTAGTACTTGTTTTATTGGTTGTGGTACTCCCTTTTTTGGTGCTCATAGAAAAAATCTCATATTTAGATCTATTCCACAAAAAGAGTCCCATTGTTTGATATTATAATTATTATTACCCCATTTTTTCCATAAAAATAATCATTTGTCGATTTTCCGATACAGCCTTATTTCTTCTTTATTTTTTCATTGCGTCGTTAATGCTCCTTGATCTCTATGTTACACCTTTATTTTTCAATGTTACAACAAAATTTTTCATATACTACCTTTATATTGATAATGCTTGAAATTACAGTTTGTCAGATCATTGAATAAGAAATCACATTGATAATGTACCATGAGATAACTACTACCCATGTACTCTGCTTCTAACTATAAGTCCCTAGACTTTATTACATTGCCTTTTCTTCAAATGATCCATGTCCTAATGGATTTTAAGTTTTTTCTCCCTTAGCATTTTCCCATGATCAAAAAATTAACATAATGGAATTTGCTTGACCCACTATTGCTAGCCCATTCCTTCCATACTTGACAGTTAAAACCTCTGATAATGTCCTTTCTTTGCAATGGACACTGAGCCTTCACCTTAAAGCCAGTAAAACTTTACCTTCTTCCCCATATAAGTGCTTTTTTAAACCTTCCTTGCTCAATTGGCTTCTACTAAGCACTTCCTTGAGTTCTTGTAATTCATTCAATTGATTTTGTTCATTCAAAGCTCTTTGAACTAGATCCTTTTCATTCTTTTCTTTTCGCAAGTATTGATCAATTATTTATGCTTCAATATCCCATGTAATTTGTCTAGGTTGTTGTAGCTCCTCATCCAACAGTGGAGGTCCACCACACTAGGTTGTTACAAACTTCCAACAAATGGTGTGAAGCAAGGCTTCTTCGGTTTAGGTTTTAGGTGACCATCTCCTTATCATTGAATTTCCATAGCTCCTTGAACTAGGTTCAAAATACTTTCCTCATGCAGAGGAAGTCGTCCGCATAATTTAGGGCTGAATCGTCTTTTGGAGACACATCCAAAAGGGGGTACTCATTAAATAATGCAGGGCTACCATAACTACATGCTTCATAATTTAAGAACTTTTCATACAACGAAATTGTGAAGGAAGCCACACTAAATTTATCCTATGCTTTCCACATAGGTCTGTAATTGCTTCACTTCGTTGATTTCTTTCTGAATCTTCATGTAGGGATCTCTGAATAAGCCCTTAGTCTAACCATTTCTTCTTGTCCCTTTATGTTCATTTTCATTCCTTTCCCTCCTTTGGTCTTTATCTTTTATCCTTTTCCTGTCTTTTTCAGCAGGTAGAGGATTTCTAAAATGTCCCGTCCCAGTTTTATACTTCATCTACTACCAGGAGTGGAGAAATTAAAATCACATTTTTGTGCACTTTCATTTAGTGAGCTAGGCAATTCCTTCTTGAGTTTCTGCATCATTTCATTTCATTGATGGAAAAATCACAATATTTAACTCTTTGAAGCTTAGAAATTGTTGAAGCTTGCTATCCCAAGTTGCCCAAAAATGAATAGTTTTAAGAATAGGTGTTAAAGTGAGATTTAGAACAATTAAATCGTATAATTAAACGATTTAATCAAATTAACAACACTTTTAAATTGATTTTGAAGAGTATTTTGGCTTGAGTGGGACTTTTAGTGTTGTAATGGAATGAAGAAGATAATATACCTAAATCACGAGGCGAGAGAAAAGAAGAGATTGAAAAGAAAAATATCACTCTGACATTTCATCAAATACTTTGATGTACAGGAAGAATAAGATGGAAAATGAGACATTTAGATGTTATTTAAAAACAAAGTGATGAGAATGAGATTGGGAGAAGAGAATTTTAGACGCGAGACGAAAGAGAAGAATCTTAACAGAATTTGAGCTTGGGTAAGTAGGAGATGAAGAATATGAAATTTCCTGCAATTGAATAGCCATGATAACAATTGTTAGGACCAACCTTGACCCAAGATGTGATTTCAAACCCAAATGATAAGCTCAACGAAAAATAGAAGATAGTTCATAGTTTCAAACTTTAAATAATCGAAATAGATGAAGAATAAGGCAGAAAAAAAAAACAGAACTTTAGGAAGAATTGATATATATATATATAGAGAGAGAGAGAGAGATGGAGGTGGAATGTCTAAGCCATTTCCTGAATCAAAATATTCAATTTTCGGCTGTCCCAAATTCTAACAAGCTAAAGTCAAAATGTAAGTATTTGATTTCTCAATATATCTGCAATAATTCACGTGAAAATTCTGGAAAGAAGTTAATTCTAATTCTTTCTAGGGACATTCTGGAATAATGGGAAAATTCATTTAATGATGTCCCCTAAGAACTTGAGCTTTATAAAAGAGGTAAAAAGATTAAAAAAAATAAAAAAATTATGGGATTGAGGGAGTATGTAGTATTTGGTATCTTGATTAGTATCCATCAAAAGTTCAAAACGCCACACTAACAGGATACAGAAAACAAACAACTAGCTACAAAGATTCTTATGGAAAAGTACCTTTCCCGATGTCAGTTACTATGAATTCCACTTTGTAATAGTCCTGTTAAAATTTGTGGAAAAAATCAAGAGATTGTGGCAACATAAAGATGTAGATGAAGGAACCAAAGGCATAAATTATAACTTCAAAAGAAACTTCTAGATACCAATCTAAATAAAGATAGAGAAACTGCTAAATAATGCCCTAATATACTTAAGACAGTAACATAGATCATGGTAAAAATATATTTTACACTAACGCAACTTATCACGTTTAAAAATTTTATGTATGACAAACGAACTGAAGCAAAAGTATCACAACTAATAAATACCTAATCAGGACTAGAAAATATATTTAGGTAGAAAATATATCATACCCGTGAATTTTCTCCTGTAGAAAAACATTGAAACCAAGGAAATTTGAGGCCAAAAAATTCAGTTTAAGCATGTATAAAAGCTTATCCAGAAGAATAATGTTGAGGCCTACAGAGGAAAGACTTGAAAAGATTTCCTTGGCCAAAAAAATCCAAGTTTATGCATGTATAAATGCATATCCAGAAGAATAATGTTGAGGCCTACAGAGGTAAGACTTGAAAAGAATAGTAAACATGAACAGAAAGAGAAATAACTAAAAGCCCCAGAATGCCAGACTTTATAATAAAATTCAATTATAGCCAGCTCATTTATCAAACGCAATAGATGTACAGTGCATAAGCTTAAAAATCCAAAAATATTAGAATGCAGTTCCTCAGAAAGCTCGTTTAATCTTTTAAGCTTGTACATTCTAAAAATCAAACACGTAGCCTAACTAACAAAAATATATATGGATGTTCAAAAAAGACCAGTTACGCACCAGAGATTCAATTTTGAAGAAAAATATTTCATTCCAGTTCACTGAAACAAGCTCGGAAGATACTGAATTAACTGCACTGGTGCCACATGTGCGCACACTTTGTTGAGTTAGAGGTGATCCACTAAAGAAGTTCTCGTCTAGCGTAAGACGTACTGCTACAGTATATTCATTAGAAGACGGTCCTGCTGCTCTTGGAAACTGCACATCAACAGCACAAAAGAAACTGAAGAATATATAAACTTGTCATACAAAACAAAAAACTTGAAATGAAGTTATAATTGTAGTAAATAACAGAAAGTTATCGGTATTCCACCAATCTAGTCAATTCTCAACAGTAAAGTGGAATTGAAAAAGATTGTTTGAATTTCGGTCCAACTATATCTTACTAAAGTTTCAACTCTATTCAAAAGATATATACTCCCTTAAAATTTGCGCAAGCATACCAAAATTTGGCACACCTTCAAGACGTTAAATCTGTACTAGCTCCGAGCCATCCATAATCAAATCCTCAACCTCTATAAAATCTTGACAAAGATCCATAACACCACAGAGGAGTAAAAGCAGTGATATAAATCCAATTATAAGGTGAGGATTTCAAAACCAGTAACCTGCATTTATTGCGCACATATACTGAGAAGAAATCCCCTATATCCTCATCTTACTGAAAGTCATGATAGGGCTCCTCCAGAATTCCTAGGGTACTACAGAATTTGGAGCTCACTAAATCTGAGTCCTTGCAAACAAAAGGGTCAAGATAATGCTATGTATTATAAAATTAAGTAATTATGCCACATATTTCCAACTCAATAGTCCAACTAATACTCTCTCTCTACTCCATATTCTATCTCCATGCCTGAAAAAATTAGAACAGGACCTTCAACTTCTTGCGCCCTCCATCGTAACTGACCATCTCTGTTATCGCCATTTCTACCCACCTTCACCATCAACCACATCTTTCAAGTACCCATCATCAAAACACCAGAAATGTTTTTCATAACATTGAATCAGTCACTATCATCCTCCATAAAAATCACAATTCGTAGTCACGCCATCCGCCAAACAACCAGGAAACCTCTTTCAACAATACTATAATTAATTACAAGAACATTCACTCAAGTTCCAACATATTGGGTTTCTATTAAGAAATGAATTTTAAAATATTATTTGTTACAAATATGAAGGAAATTGCTATTAATTTTTAAAAGTAAGTTTTAGACCTCAAACCCAGTCCCTTCAATTTTTATTTGGTATCAAATTCTTGATATAAAGTTGGGCCAAAATATTCTCAAAAACTTTTCAGATTTAATTCAAGGAGATAGGTGGTGGTGGGTTGTAAATGTGGTAGGTGGCCATTGCCGGTGGTGAGGAGGTGATAATTTTTTGGTGATTGACGAGGAGGGGACTCAACATGGAGGTTCAAGGAGAAGATTTGCAGAAACAGAATACTTAAAAATTGGTGTTGAGTTGGTAATTTGTGGGGAAAAAAAAAAAAAATTAACTACCTATGTGGCTCTACCTTTAATTTTTAATAAAAGGTCAGATATAGAGAACTCCTAATTCTGGAGTATGCTAAGAACTCTAGAGAAACAGGATCGGAAGCCAGAACATATAAGCACCTGCTTCCGTACGGACCACAACAATAATGCTCACCCACTTCCAAAGAAGCGCACACAAGCCCAATTGGGAAACTTAAAACCCCAAATGCCACTATTGAATGATTGAAACTATTAGGTAGAGCAGCTTTATAGAGAGGGGGTAGTCAGGTACGAGAAACAGTGGTATTGGGTTGAGCAGCCAAATCAATTCCAAACTTACCATAAAAAATTCAAACCAGACAACATGAAATCAACCCCACATACTAATCAAAGCTTCCAATCAATTCTTGAACTTTGGTGTATTGACCAGATAGAGATTAGAGAAAGAATATTAGACACCACATCTCTTCAATATAGTATCTTTACCATATAAAGATATTCATGGTAGTTACAATTAAGAGATGCACTCAAAATTGCTTCCTATGAATTATTTCGTGAAACTAGTACAACATATTAGGCCTGAATTGTTAGGTTACAAACCACCACGTCAACCCAATTAACTTGGAATTATATGGGTTGGTTGCCTATTTCTATGTTGTAGTATGGATATAGTTTTGATCTATACTATCATGCACAAACGTAGGTTCAAACTAGTTAACTACTTTTAACTCAAATTAAAGTTGATGACACAAAGGAGTACTCTCACATGAATGGAAAAAAGGGAGGGAGAGTGGAGGAAAAAAAATTAAAGAGTGTGAAAAAACAAAATTGTGTGCAAGCGAGAGAGACTATAAGATATTAGAAAGAATGCACCAAAAAAAATAGAGGGAAAGAGTAAATAAAATTTTAAAGTGTGTATAAATTTTTAAAGAGAATGACCATCTTCTCCATGGTTGAGTGCTTTGTTTCGCTAGTTATGCGCTAGCTCTTCCTCGCTGCTTCTCTTGATTGCCTTCTTTTCTTTCACGCTTGCTTATGGTAGGCCCTTACTAACCTTATAAGCTAGATTTTGGCTAAAACGAAGAACAAATCTAGTGACTGAAATGAGGGTATAAGGTCAAGTCATTATATCTCAATTTAGTAAATACAACGTTATAGTGCTGGTCTTTGCATTCTACCTCTATGACCAACCCCGGCTTGAATGCGAGATCCACCACTCTTTCTATTTTTAAGTTTGGGTGTTTGCCGATTCAAATGATAAGTGAGTCGGGTTTAAAACGTCATGAGACAATTATCTTTCCCTCTGTTGATTGGTTTAATTGAACTCAACCGGTAATGTCTTTCGCAAAGTAAAGTGATTGTATAATAGAAATAAAAGATCAAGCTCGGGTGAACAAACATAAATTCAATGAGATCAGGTGTCGTTACATCTCTCCCAATGTTAAATGTTAGTGTGTAGAAAGTTCAGAAGGAGAGTGAAAAAGTTGTGTAATTTTTTTTAAAAATATTATGTATAAAAGTTTTAAAGACAGAAAGTGTATAAAGGTTTAGAGTGTATAAAAGTTTTAGACAAAGAAAGTGAAAAAAAATTTAGACAGAATATAAGCATTTTAGAGTGAGAATGTGTATAAAAACTTTAGCGAGAGAAGTTAAAGGAAGATAGAAATTTAAAATTTTATAATAGCAAACTAATCCCTCCGTCCAAGTTTACTTGTCCTAATTTTCTTTTTGGTTGTCCAAATCTATTTATCCTCTTTTTGATTTTAATAATATTTTTTACCTTATTTTTTCAATATTGCCCTCATTTAACTTTATAAAAAAAATAATTGAAGACAACATAACATACATTGAAAAAATTAGCACTACTAATTATACACTAAAAAAACTAGCTATATTAATTAGCACCATTAAAACTAGCACAATCCATAGCACTCTTTTTTTCCCCTTTCTCCCTATTATATTATACCAAGAAAGAATTAGGAGATTAATTAAAACAAAAAAGATGATAATAAAGTAGTTAAGATGGATAATTAAAAGATAAAAAAAAAATCTTAAAAAGTGTGTACTTTCAAGCTCAAACAAGTAAAATTGGATAGAGGGATTAGAATTGAAAAATGGATTGACCTATTTGAACCTATAACTATTTGAGTCCAACCCCCACAACTTATATTAAAAACAAGTTATGTGGTTTTGACTTCTAATAGATCTACAACCATATTTTGTAACCCAAAACCAAACTAAACCCATTTCTGTCAAATCGACAACATAGCATCCCCTGTAATCTAAAAGAGTCGTAACGCAACTTCATATACTACTAGATTCCAAAAAAATATCAAAATTGAATCCAATGAAGATTCATATGAGACTAAATACTTGCATCATATGCATAGTTGTCATGGCATCGTCATCGCGTCGCCTAGGCGTCTTGGCGCTAAAAAAAGACAAGGCAACGCCTTGGACGCTGAGCTACCAAGGCTCACTCCTTGATACTTGACCCAAGTCATTTTTTATTCATGACTCATCATAACCCATGGACTTGCTTTGTGGTGTAATTGTATTAATTATTAGAATTGTAAGGTGTGATAGGTGTTAACTTGGTTGATTCTTTATTTTTTACGTAGTGTTTTGTTGACTTTTTCTATTAGTATTTTATGTCAAGTTTTTTTTTTTAAAATTTTGATTGTGAAGTATTAATGTAATTGTATTTTTAATTGTATTTCATAGTGTTAGTTATTATGGTTCGAGTTTATTGTATATAAAATTTTATTATTCAATATACTTGTAAAGTAAAACAAATAATGTATAAATCGCACATTATTAACAACTTGTCGCCATACGGACACAATGGCAGACGCCTTATCGCCTAGATGTCCTGGCAGTTAATTATCGTCGCATCTCGCCATAGCGCCGTGACAACTATGATTGTGTGATCTCCAATCCAATTAAATATTGTCCTATTTTAGCAGCAGGAGGTAACAAGTAAAAGCACCAACAACTTAGTGCAGCATGTGGACATCATAGTAACTAGAACTTGACCAATGTTATTAGCAGAAGAAAATAGGATTCAAATAGAAATATATCAATCTGTTATTAACTAAAATTTTGGTTTATCAAAATTATCATTTCTCAAAAGCCACACAAAACAAGTTTGGATGTGCAAGTCCAAAAAACAAACCAACGTTATTTGGTACCAATTTAAAAAATTTAAAATTATAATGGTAACGAAAATAACCTCTGCCTCCATTATCATGATTGACACCATTGTCCTGAGTTTCTTGCAATGAATTCCTTTCAAGTGCGCATCCAACATATTCTTTGAAACTGGAACTTTCAAAGGCTTCATTTCTCCAGATGGCATCTTTATTATGTCTTGAAGTCCCTGGATCTCAGTAGCTCTAATAAATATGTCTTGACCAAGTTTGTTTAGTGGGATAACATAATAGTTTCTTTTGTGATGAATGTCGATAATGGGTATTTCACCATATGTTGGAGACTGAGCTTCCTGTAACATAAACATACAGAGAAAGGATATCTTAATAGGTCCAGTATTGAACCATAGGCCTGGTTAATACAAAACACACAGGTTAATTAAGGATTTACCCTTTTCCTGTAGGACTCATGGACATGAGTAAGATTGGTCCAGCTAGCATAAGCTTGAAAAAGCATATTAGCATTAGACACTGTAACATTTAAGTTCAGATCTCTTGTAGCGGTAAGCTTTAACTGAGACGGAGCACCTGGGGAATTGAGATCGTATTGGTACCTGACATGACAACAATAAGGTATTTTTATTCAAATAAGGTTTTAGGGAGAGAGACGGAGAAAACAAATTAGCCATGAAATAAAAACATTATTAAATTTAAAACAAACTAGGAAACGATTACTTGCAGCATGCACCCATAATACTTCTTTTAATATCAATGGACGAGTCCTATTGGAAGAAAGACTGAAAAATTACCCCCATTAATCTTATTAATGCAGATTGTCACTTGGTCAATTATGTGATATGTGTTGGTATCCAAAGTATCCTCATTGCTTGTACATATTACAAAAGAGGGGTAGTATGTTAAAAGTGTGATGTTACAACTAGGATTTGTAGGATTTCAACTGGGGGCCCAAAATGACTGACTCTAATGGACATCAATATTTAAAACTCTGTAGGGTTACGGTGTCGGGGGTAAAGGATATCCCCAATCTGCCCAAAGACGATTATATAGATACATATATAAATAATTGTACAAAGACATTGACCATACAAAGGAGAGGAACATGAAATTAAAGAAAGTCTTAAGGACTCTTTAGTTAGTAAAGAAACTAAAGAAGGTTCTACTAAAGTAGAAGTCACACGAATTGTAAGGTTGTTATACTTGCTTTTTCCTGGTTCACGTTAGTAAAGAAACTAAATCTAGTATATATAGTGAGAAAGGAATGTATGAGATCAACCAAAAAATTATAAATTGAACGAATGGTTTTGCCATATCGATCCTCTTTGTCTCTCTAAGTGCATATAGTCATTTATAACTTAAGTCCTATGGGAGCCTATAGCCATCAAACCCTATATGGCCGATGATGGCCCACACTAGCAATTGACTATAATAATAGTCTCAAATGGCAAACGTTGGTATTTGTGTAAATAAGTTGGTACGCCACATAGTTTGATGGACGAAATATTATTTAATTATAAATGAACCAATTTAATTTTCTGGATAAGACCATCAGTCATAGTTTGGTGGACAACTTACACTGATATATTAATCTATCTAACAATCTATCTCCATCTCAATCTCTATCCCAGTAACTCTACAATTCCCCTTTGTCTCTCTGTCTCGTGCTCCGAGCTGCATCAAGTGGTATCAGAGCCTAAGAAAGTATACTGAAGGCTATAAAACTTGGAAGACTAAAAGAGTTAACTCAAAAGCCCTTGATGATTTTGCTTATGCATATGGAAATTTGAAGTTTATATATAGACTGAAAACATATGTTCAAACATAACTGAAGGTATTTTGGAAATAAAATATTTTGGATGTATATAATCCAAAATTATTAGAAATCAACGGATAGGAAATCTCCACCAAACTTTGATGTCTTCCAGTCTTCCTAAAGATAATTAGTAATATACTCTTTGATGTTATGGAAGATTCCCCGCAAGCATTAGAATCCCAAAAATTTAGAAAGTTCTTTTTGACAATACTAAGAATGAAATTGGTCAACAAAATGTATTAATGTCTCACAAGGTTGATCACTCTGATTTCATTAGCATCAACATCTGTCTTTTCAATTCGTTTAAGCTTGAACAACCACATGTTCCCCATTTCATCAACGAATTACTTGATTTTATGATCCTTTTATTAGATTTATGGAAGCAAGGTGAAGATGGTGAAGATTCTGAATATCTAAACAATATGAACATGAACGGGATTAATTTTCAGCACTTGAATTGGCATAACCATAATTCTAAGATCTTCAATAAAGTAATCAATTCTGCAGAAATATATCTACTCGGCAAAAGAGGATGGCAAGGAATAAGGATTAACCGAACATCCAATAGATCGTGGAAAGCAATATTTTAAACTCTATGACAAGTTTTCCCCAACAAGATGAGCCTGGTTCCGGAGGAAATTTGAAAAATAGAAGATAACAGTAGCACCATTGTATTCACGTCAGTGTAGCATATTACTGTTTGTAATGCATGTCACGCTACTATTTTAAGGGTTCTTTGATTATTTTTATATTAAGCGATACTGTATGGCTGACATTAATTACTTTAGCGCCCAGGGTTTAATATTGTAAGGGATTTTCTTTTTATCTTATATATAAATACTTATTCTGTCATCAAAGAATGGTTTATCACTTTCATGCAAATTAAGAATGTTAAGGAATGTTAAGTATTGGAGAGCATGCTTATCAAGTCGTCACCTAGGCGACGCCTAGGCGTCAAGGCACTGCTCAGGGACGAGGCGATGGGACGACTTGGTGGAGACACAAAGGCGACCGCTCAGTAACGGAAGTCGTCGCCTTGGACGACTCGGGGACGACATGGACGACTCGAAAGCTAAGCAAGCGACTTACCCATAGTGGGTAAGGTTCGATCCGAAAGTGAATGGGTAAAAAAAAATATCTCACGATGAAAAGCAAAAGGCACGACTGAAATCAGAAATTGAAGAGAGGCAGAGAGAGCGACTTACCGCGAGGCTGCGACTACCGACGCCGACTTCGCCATCGCCTACGACCGCCGACTGTCGACTTCAAGTTTAGGTATAACTTCTTCCTTCTTCTTCTTCTTCTTCCGCCTTCTTCTTCTTCTTCTTCTTCTTTTGTCCTAGCCCCTGAGTCGTGACTCCGTGAGCCTCTGTTATATTATTTTTTTTTAGCCATTTGCTGGACTGGACTAATATATATATGCTTATAATTTGGTGGGATTGTCGGATTGGAGTACTGGACTGATATATATAGATATATATAGGATATTTAAATAATATATATGTAATGTAGACATGTAGTTAATATATTTATGAGTTATGTTTTTACTTATGTGTCTTATGACTGGCAACTGCTTTGCTATGCAGATAGTTAATATATATAATATATGTTTTTTTTTACTATATTACTGTATTCTACGACTACAACAATGATTGATGATTGATGCATTGTTGTACTATGCTTATTATATAGTTATAAATTATATTTTGAAGATAGTTAAATGGCCGAAAGTTCGGGAGCGGAGGGTTATGATCCAAGTAAGGATCCTAAAAGAAAGGCCAAGTCTAAGGATCCGGGGTGAAAATATAGATTTTGACCAAAATTGAGCGATAAAAATCTCGTGCAATACATATTCTGTGGGGGGAAAAGTTCATGGAGGAATCAAGAGATTCAAGCAACATTTTACCGGTGGGTATGAGGATGTCTCCAAATGTCCTCAAACTACAACAGAAATTTCAAAAGAGATGCATCAAGCAATAATGAATAAGAAAAGGAACAAGCCAATTCAATTTGATGACACTATCGAAATGGAAGAAATCCAGTTATCTAATGTTCCAAGCCATGCATTCACTCCTTCCGACCCTACCCATACTTCCTCTCCAGCTATTCCAAGTTCTGGGACTGCATCTAAAAGAATGAAGACTGCATTTCAATTCACTAAGCCACAGCCACAATCAAAGACAGTTGAAACTCTATTGAGGAAATCTCCTGAAGAATTTGTGGACGAAAGGCATCGCAAAGGTCCAAGCCAAACAACTTTGGAGAATCGTCTACGCTCACCGGAAGAAAAAGATAAAGTTCACACGCACATTGCCAACTGGTTTTATGAGTGTGGCATCCCTTTTAATGCAGCGAACGCAAGAAGTTTTGAGGTGATGGTTGAGTCTAACGGGCAATATGGGACGGGTTTGAAGCCTCCATCGTATCACGAGTTGAGAGTTCCTCTTTTAGGGAAGGCAAAGACTAAAACAGAGGAACTAAAGGAGAAGCAAAAAACTTCTTGGAAGGAGTACGATTGCATTCTTATATCAGACGGAGTGATAGATAGGAGAGGAAGACACTTGATAAATTTTCTTGTTAATAGTCCTATAGGGACTTACTTTATGGGATCAGTTAATGCTTCTAGTCAATCTCAGGATGCAAGCATGTTGGCAGATTTACTTGATGAGAAGATCAACGAGATTGGGGATAAGAATGTTGTGCAAGTAGTGACAAACAATGCCTCCAATTATAAGGCAGCTGGCCAAATTTTAATGGGGAGGAGACCTACTTTGTTTTGGACACCATGTGCAACCCATTGCCTAGACCTTATGCTAGAGGAAATAGGCAATTTAAGTCTATAATAGGGAGAGCAAAAAAAATAACATTCATTTATAGACATGGTCGCTTTCTTGATGCAATTAGGAGCAAAACAAATGGGAGAGACCTTGTGAGATCGGGAGTCACCCGATTTGTAGACATGCACAACAGGCCAGGCCAGCCCGGCCTGGCCTAGGCCTGGCAGGCTTTTTCCGTTGACCAGGTCAGGTCAGGCCTTGACTTTTAGGCCTGCAGGCCAGGCCGGGCCGGGCTTCTCAAAAAAAAATGGGGTCTGTTGAGGCCTGTGGGCCAGGCCAGGCCAGGCCTAGACCGAGAGAGGGACAGAGAAGAAAAAGAGAATGAGGGAGCCCCGAAATCGCCGGTTGCAGATTTTTTTTGTACGAACGTGTACAAAATTACAAATCAAGAAGACCAAATATTGAAAAATTCATCAAAATCATCATTTTTCATAGTTTTTAGTAGTGCTGCATAAAAATTAGAAATGACCCACAGTGATAATGACTATATAATTATATAATATAGGGTGGTTTGCAAATCACCATTACCCCAATTTGAATTAAATATTCACTCACAGACTAATAATCATATTATAATATAATATGATAGGAGAAAGAGGAATACAATTTAGTATTTAGTGTATCCCAATTCAGTATTCTTGTCACTTTACTAAAAATCAAGGTAGACTTTAGCCAGGCCAGGCCAGGCTTTTGACCAGGTCAGACCAGGCCGGGCCAAACTTTTGCCCAGGCCGGGCCAGGCTTTTTCCCAGACCAGGCCAGGCCGGGCTTTTGCACTCAAATCGTGGCCTGTTTAAAGCCTGAAGGCCGGGCCAGGCCGGGCCAGACCTTTGACCAGGCCAGACTTTGACCAGGCCGGACCAGGCCAGATCAAGGCCAGGCCTCAGGCCGCGGGCTTTTTGTGCATGTCTACCCGATTTGCTACATCTTTTATGACACTTCAAAGCTTGTGTAAGCATAAGGATGCTTTGAGACATTTATTTATTAGTGATGATTGGACACATTCTAGATTGTCACTACAAAGGCGGGAAAAAAAGTTTATGATACAATTATTTCTTCTAGTTTTTGGCATGTGGTTGAAGATTGTATTAGAGCCTCACAACCATTACTTATTGTCTTGAGGATTGTGGATTCGGATGAGAGGCCAGCTATGCCTGAGATTCTTGCTGCGATAGAATTTGCAAAGAATAAGATCAAAGATGTCTTTAATAACAAACAAGGGCTATAAAAGAAAGTAATCGACATTATCGAGCGAAGATGGGAATGCCAAATAGAGCAAAAGTTACATGGGACAACATTGTTTATAAATCCGAGAAAGTATTTTGACATCAAAAAGGATGAACAATCTGGTCTAGCTTACAAGTTACGTAACAACTTCAATGATGTTGTCGACTTGCGGACGACTAGTCGAGCGTCTTGTCGCCTAAGCGCTTAAGCTCCCGACTGTCGCCTCGCCTCGACTTGTCGCCTTGATAACTATGGTGGAGAGAGTATAAATAAGTTCCATGTTATCCCCTATATATGGCTTAAATATAATACTACTGGACCCATGTCGGTACACTCGTGAATCTTCCCTTTAAAACATGAGCACATCTTTGAATGTAATATTGTCTTGTAAAACACCTTTGACTTTTTGAGGACACAAATTTTTGGTACTTCAGCCATTCGTTAGGGGACAGAGGGAGTATTAGTTATCACGGTTTTGTTACAGACTTTTGATGATTAAGAAAATATAACCTTTGCCTTTTGAGTTCTTTACAGAGCCTTTATAGGATTTTGCTTATTCAGCAATCTTTTCAAGGTTTTTATTTATTTTCCCTGACAAACTTAGGCTTTGAAGCTGAATAGAAGTAAAATATTTGCCCTTTCAAGCTCCTGCCTATGTCATAATGATAAGCTAAAAGCTCTAACCATGGCAGTGCATTTTTTCAGACAAGGGTGACTGTCTTCATGTTATTTGCCTGAAGAGGAAGTCCTTCACAAGCCTTCTTTCCTCAGTTTTCCTTAAAAAAGATTAGTTAAGCCATCATTAATGCTGAAAGAAGAAAATCATTGGCCACAGATTTTCATAGGGGATCTCAACAGACTGACAGAGTTGACTTACACATTATTGCCCTTGTCCCGAGGAAAGTGGTCAAACCTTTGTAAATTACGGACCATAATATTCTGCCCAAATTCTCTAACTAGAGGCACTAAGAAATTTCTTTCCTTCCAGTCCAACCTCAAATAGAATACCAACTATACCCTTGTGAGAAAGCATTTCTACATGACTTCACATCAAGTAATAGAAGAATGAAGCATGAAGCATTAAATCAATGATAGCACAGATGATTCTCATTATGGCATGGATGAGGTGTAGAGAGTTGTATTACCATGACAGGGCATGTTCAGGTATATACATAATTAAGTCACCCTATTCCTTAACAACTGAAGCCTATGGAGTAATTGACTGTAAATACTACCTCCGTTCCAATATAAGATCACTTGCCTTTGTAAAAGTGATTTTATACTTTGGAACGGAGGGACAAAGCCTAGGTTCTGCATTTACAGCTTGCCGCCACTTTGAGAATTACTAAACTTGCATGAGGTTTTCCCACTCAAGGAGTCTGACCTACAAATGACAATGTTGTAAACCGTCTCTAACAGATTAGGCTTTTAGAGCTTTACGAATAATTGCTTGTCTAAATTACATTACATGTCATTTTTCTTGCTTGGATAAAGATAGTATTATAAGATAAATACTGCATGGTATGACAAATCACCTTAAGACTCCATCAACTGGTTCAACAAAAGGCTCCCACGTTTCATACTTATCATTATATGATCTCGCAGCCAAGGAGAAGCTGACAGTTGAATTCAAATAGCCAGGTCTTCCATGTAAGCTAAATCCAATGCTGCTAAAAGATATATTAAACAATGGGACCATCTGCGAATTCCACAACGATGGTGAGATGAAAAACACAACTTCATAAGACAAGCAGTAATGCAAAACTGAAGTGTGTAGTTTCTCAAAAGATTGCAGAAGTGAACTACATAAACAACAATACAGACATGATATTTACACCAAATACATACTCGTACCTAGTTTCACTTAAAAGAATCACAAGTACAGAATCAAAATGTTCAAAGGAGCATACCATAATTAATTAAGGACAAGAAGTATTTTAAGAACCTCTCAACACCATTAGATTTGGAACACAGAGAACTAAATGAAAAGGCTACAAATAGAACAAACCCTTAATATGCATACCAAAAAAGTCTATACATCAAAATGGATTTTCATTTCAGGATGGAGGAAGCATCAATCAACAACATCACAAGGGAAACTTATCAGACGGCAACATCTCTAACTACACTGTAAATGATCAGCTAACAAGAAGGACGACAAAATAGAGTAATCAAACAAGAGCCAAAAGAAAAAGGAAGCAACTATGTAACCCTAAAACAGAACATCAAACCAAGATGAGAAGCAAAGAAACCTAACACATCGCAAGAAATGGATATATACAGGGCACACTGAATGTAAAAAAGATGAGAAAAAATTCATTGTAAATGATTTAGTGGTTTACAACTAAAAATAAAAAGCCCGAGACACAGAATGGTAGCTGTTATTTGAAATGTCACTGAAACTCTTTACAAGAAAAAGGAAGGTATACTGAGGACCAGGAAAGGATAACATAAACAGAAACAGAGGCACTGAGAAGGGAATATATAATCAGGCTACATTGCGAGCAAAAAATTAACTTTTAGCCTAAAATACCTGCAATACTAAGCAGGGTGATTATGTCGAATATAATATACATATATATGCTAGTACAGAGAATATCTAGCAAACCACTGTTTAAGCTGCTGAATGATGTATTATATCATGCAATCCTACTAAGGGAATCATTCTCAAACAGCTTTACCCAATGTCTCTGATTAAATGAGTAATTTGAGACTATATATGCTTAAAAAAAGATCCTAAAAATTTTTACAAAAGAAAAAAGGCCTACCAAGCCTCCGTAGTCGTCAAAAAGTGCTGCGGAGAATGTTCTTATTTCTGCATCAATGACATTATTGTCAGAACCACTTGGCATATTTGGATCTGCAAGCTTAACTGCAAACCTTCTGGGGGGTTTCTTGAAACCACTGCGAACAGTGAAGGTTCCCAACTCATTGCCAACTCCCCATATACTAAATGGCTCTTTTGTAAACAAAGAATCGGAAGTATCCCATATGCTTTCCTCCAAAAATTGATCCTGGGCGAGCATATCACTGCGCATGCATCTTAATGAGATGAAATCAGATTGCTTTGGCATGCCCTTGCATGCAATACAGCCTAGGGAGACAAAACCTGGTGGAGCCTGAGGCAGCCAAAAAGATATAATTTCCATTCCTCTAGTTTTCTTTATTTGTCCAATAACTTGAAAATCTAAAGGAGCTTTAAGAAGCTCATCATTTTCACGAAGGACAATGCATGTGTTTGGGGGCTCATGCCTGCAAACCATTAATGCAAAAATGTTTATTTTCAAGAATATAAACCAATGGGAGAAAGTAGGCAAATAATAGTTTTATAAGAAATCAAAAAAACTTATCAGGCATTACATACCCTTTAACAGCAATATCACCAAAAAATACCATTCCTTGAGGAACAATAGGTCGCCATATAGATAACTTCTTTCTTGACGATGAACCTTGATTCCACCATATTAACCTAAAACTAGCAACAGCCTCAAAACAGCGACCAGAATTATGAGTTGATGATCTTTCTGTCTGGACAGTACGATCAGGACCAGAGGAAGATTGTTGGATGTATGAACTTTTCGATGTTTCATAAGACACTCCCTGGAATTGGAAAAGTACAAGACGCAGTTCATAGGCTCGGCCAGTACAGCTCAGAGTTGTGGGATCTGCTGGAAGGAAAGTACCAGCAGAATTATCCACACGCCAAAACCCCAGATAGTTAGGATATCTGCAAATAATAAAATCCCATTAAACCTTGAATTTATTCTCTACTCCAATACAAAAGAATCCACTAAGGGGTAAGTGTAAATGGGCAACCACGGAAGGATATCTGTAAGTCAAACAGTATCTCTAAAACTCATAATTTATTAAAGTCAATACAAAAGAATTCACCCATGGGCAGCCAAGGATGTGCAACCCAGTGTTTGGAAAACAAGAGTAGTAAATTTTTGTTTTGATATCCCTACAATCATAAGGACATAACTCTGCTAGTTCTTTGGCATAAGAAACTAAGAAAGTACACCAGCAAAGAAGAGCATTCAATCAATCTTTTCTATTTGCACATTTCGGTTTGTTCAAGCTCAGCACGTGTCATGAAGTAACTTGAGCTCTGCTTCTCCTAGTTAACTCCTCACAACTAATGGATATAAGAAACATGCAAATTATGAAATACAGAACCCAGTAAAGCTGAACTTCCACATACAGATTTCTAGAGCTGATTGTGATGCAATCCCTCAGAGAACATGTAGAAACTAAAGAAGACAAGATGCAGAAGGCAGAAGAGAGTGGAGGTTGCATCCTTCCGGGAGAAACCACACAGCCTAATGCAACATAACCTTTGGGTGCTTCGGGGAACCAAATAGAACAGCTTTCATCTTCATCACAAACGTGAGCATCTGGCACAGACTGATAATCAGTAACACCTTCAGAATCAAAGATGTCACCACTAGATAGAGGCCAGACTAGCTTAAAAGACTCGGGTCTCTTGACTCTAACAAAGCTGGTATTCACAGCAAGAACTCCTTTTGTTGGTGGCTTGTCTCTGTCATGCAAAGATTAATTTTAGGGGTTCTCCACGTAATTTCCAATAGAATAAACATCAAAACAGGAGAATATTGAGGAAGCTACTAACAGTGGTGTCAAATAGTCACCAAGAACAGCGAAACCTGGAGGTGCATGCGGTCTCCAAAATGCATATATTTGGTCAGTACTGGGATCTGCATAAGATTTGCTAGCGACTGTAACTTCAGCCAAAAAAGATTATTATTTCAAATAATAATAAACACTAAAATGGATAACTTAACCTACTCTTGATCGTTCCAATTTTGTCAAACTCAGAGCAAACTATTGTCATTTTCTTTGATGTCGTCCTTAGAAATGCCAAAATGTCGTCTTCAACTGCTAAAAATAGTCTTAAGATGCTAAATGAAAAATTCATAAATATATCCGAAACAGCCACATTTATATTTGTCTTCCCCGAAGCATTTGAGAACTTCACAGAAGTATCAAATGGCTCCAATATTCTGATTCCATTACTCTCCATTGTGAATCCAAGAGCATTTGCACTCATTTCAACTGTGTCACCCTTCAAAACAAGCCTACATGACATAGGTAATTATATCAAAGAGTTTAAAAAAAGAATTAATTACCTTGGAAAAATACAAGAATGCATACTTTAAGTCATGGATTGATCACGTAAAAAAATAATTGTTCAATATAAAAAATGATATATATATATATATATATATATATATATATATATATATATATATATATTAGGGGTGACAGAACAATATGGGTTTCAACCCCTTGGGCAGCACATGTCCGCCTGTATTATATGGGTTTGGGTCCCAAATAATAAGTAGGTTTAAGTGAGTTACCATTGGGCCCCAATTATCAATACATTTATCTTCAAAAATTAGTCCATTCCAAATATTATCTCATTTCTCACTGTTTCTAAAAACATTTTTTGTCTCGCTAAGAATGGCATCAAGTCAAATAAAATTAATTACAGTAAGTATATAGCATTTATATTTTACCATTAATTTCATAAATAAGAGAAAACAAAGTCAAACTTATTATGAGAGAGAAAGAAAGAAAGATGAGAGAGAGAGAGAGACTAGAAAGGGAAAGAGAGCAAAATAGGGGATGGGTGAGGCATATGGTATAAGAATGGTCCTGCTAAAAAAATAACCCAACAAAAAAATAAAACCTAACTAAGGAAGATTGAAGAATATTGGAGGCCGGCCGCTAGTTTTCAATACTAAGGGAGTTCAAGACTCGAAATGCAATTCGAGATCCGTAGAATAAATTTCTTTCAGATATACTAACTGAAGTATAACCAGACTAAAATTAAAGAGAGATAAGATTTTAGAAAGAGAAAGGGTTACAAAATTTTAGAGAGAGAACGATACTAAATTTTAGAGAGAAACTATAAGATTGGAGAAATTTTTGAGAGGATGTGATAAATCCAAATATACATATATATTTTTTTATGTTTATATTTAAGATATGGTTAACCAAAATCCACCCATATCCATTTAGAACCACACATTTATAACCCATATAATTTTCATGCCCATATAAGATCAACTCATATTAACCCAAATCCACTTATGTACACCAAAACCCACCCGTATCGGCCCATTTTCCGGGTCTAATATATATGGGAATAATGGAGGCACACAACTTTGCAAGTTACTTGTCATTCAAACAATGTACTTTTGGGTGTTCACTTGACAATCCAACCGTACGGATACAAAAAACATGCAAAAATATGAGCCTACAATTAAGATCTTTTAATGACTTTATAGTAATAAAAAAATAAACAAGTCTAAGCCATCAAGGAATATATTTATTTTGCACGACTACAAGAATGGTGCTCCACAACATCAAATCAAATTAAGATAAAATTACGCTCCCATATCCTTGCATACTCATTGCATACGTATGATTGGATAGTCAGGACCAAAGAGTACATTATTTCACCTACCTTGCACGAATAATAACTTGTAAGGCCTTGCACCTCTATTTTTCCCATATACATTTAATGATAAGTAACTATTTCCCAAAGTATGGAAAAGATTTTCAGTATCCAGTTCTGAGTATACAGAGAATATGCCTTGTTGTATCATTGCTGATTCCTTTTTTTAAACAATGGAAGAAAATAGGTAGAAACATTGTTATTTAATGCGCGAGGCCCACGGAGGCGCAAAGTTCTCCTTGGGGCCTAGGCGACAAGGCGCACCTCATCAAAGTGAGGCGCACATATTTTAAAAAAGCTATATATATATATATATATATATATATATATATATATATATATATATATATAAACACACACACACACACACACATTTAATCATTTATGTATCAAATTTATCAACTATTAAGTAATTTTACAAACTTCTAAGTATGCTCATAAAGTTTCTATAACAAGCTTAAGGATCATACCTTTGTACTATAGTGATACCCTGATACAGTCATATCATAATTACATTCTGCATAAGTACATAGTTAAATACTTGCAATCTTACATATATATATTTAAGTAGTAAACACTAAACAACAATATAAATGCATATTTAAATATTAAAAAAAATTATAAGTTATATACACGTATTTAATTATTTAATAAGTTAGTAAACACCGGAATAGTAGTGTAGTAAAATACCCAAATTTTTTGGAAAAAAAAATTAGGCAGCATAACCCTTTAGTATTGTACAAAATAGCCTCTCTCTTTTTGGGCAAAAGAAGTAAACAAAAAAAAACAGAGAGAGTAAAGAGGAGGGAGAGACTCCTGGAGGAGGTTGCAATTGATGGTTTAGATTGCTTAGGAAAAAAAATTACACAACTTCGGAGCCTCGCCTTAGGCGAGGCTGGCCCCCCAACATGGGCTGGGATGGGCCAAACGCCTAGGCGCGCCTTTAACAACAATGGGTAGAAAGGAAGAACACAGAATCCATCCCAAAAGTAATAAGTAGAATTGTAGAAAGCAACACAACGAATTGAAAAAAACAAAACAAAGGAAACAGTAAGGTCTGAAACAACAACAGCACATAAACTTCCCATAGCAGAAGACAGGTCAAAAGGAAACTAAAATGTAACTTTAAAGAGCAGGAACAGATAATTGCCAGTGTGACACAGCACAGCCTAAATTTATCTTCCACAATCAAGCAGTCAAGTGCATTCATAAAGAATGGGAGGAACAAGAGGAGGAAAAAGTAGATGTAATATAATCCAAGAATGCACTACTGAATTCAAGAAAACATATCAGATGACAGGGGAAAGTCTTGATACTATTATTGTGAAAAGAACACACTTCTCCATGCAGCACTAGTTTAGGCATATAAACTAAAGACATATTGAACAAATTAGACTGTATACTAAACAAACGAAAGAAGCCGAATTAAATATATGAGATGAATAAAGGGAAGATGACCTGCAGAAAGCGTCCAACTGTGCATGCAAAAGTTTGTTAGAGAGGTTCAGTGATTCCCCTACATCCTTCGACGAATTGTAGAAGGTAAGTTCTGGACCAATTGCCTGAAAGAAATATATCAACAACATAAGACATAATTAACATTCATAAAAAACAGAATCTTTCTCTCAAGTGCCACTTTGTAAGGAAACAATATTAGTACCATACAACCAACAATGAAACCATGGACATTGTATTATTTAAAATCATTTGGTATCAAATAATGGATGACTGACGATCACTAGTTCTAAGATGATGCATCAAGACAATTGCAGATACACATACGAACCGGAAAGTAAATATTTGATCTATATGCTGCCAATATGGAAGTCAAGCTTGGGCAGGATGACCAAAGAATAACCTCCAGAGGCTACGCTGATCCAACAAAAGATTTTTAATACAACCATATGCTCCACAAGGAGTATAAACATAGCAGCTGATGCGCTTTCATTGTGACCTACAAATGAAAATGGCAGTGCCATATTGCTTGATTCTTGCATTGGTCTTCTTGCGAATTTTTATCTCACCATAAAGGCAAACTACTGGCAGACTTAAGTAACTGAGCATCCCAGGGATGCCTTACTGCCTGGAATTCTAGGGCAAGCTAATGGAATGTCACACTAGGCCATGGCATAATCTGACGGCTTCAAGGTAGGGTCAAGAGCATGAAGCAAGTACCAGTGATCTTGGAGACTAGTGGAGGATAGGAATGTGGAGCAAAAATATCTATCCTATTATGTTACATATAACCCATGATTGAGTCCTGCTAAAACAATAAAACAAAAAATAGGATTACAAGTTTGATGATGCATAACAAAATAAGAGGACTAATGGAAAGTACTGGGATTATTAATTAATGATTTTATATTTGTATAGAAGGTATTGATTACGAGTAGATTTCTGTGTTAAATTAGGTCTCCCAAGCTATATTAAAACTAGAGTTGATATTAATTCAAGAAGGGAGGCTTTTTACCATTGGGGCCTTTGACCATAATTCTTCTTCTCCTTTCCCCTTCCCCCTTCTTCCCCTCTTTAATCCATTCTCACCTGTTGTCCAAAATCAAATTGGCATCTAAACATGATACTTCGTGACTTCCACCACCCTACTTTTCTCCATATTAAAACTCATTGCCACTCATCACCATCTCAATCACACCACTGTCCATCACCCACCATCGTTTTAGGCTGCACATGAACCCAGACCCAAATCTACCCATATTCAGAAAGTTACCTCGGATTATAAGCATGTTCTTTTAGCATTTTTTATTTTTTTATATACAACTGATTTTTTGATAATTCTATCAATTTCTCTTAGAGAATTTTCTATGTTGCTTATGGATTCAAGGTTTTTATCACGTTTGTGTTAGTACGATAACTAGTCATCAACGTTCTCAACTTTTATGTCAAGAGTGTTAACAGTCTAACCACTATTCCGTTGTGTCAAATAATGTCACTACCATCATGACATAAGTTTTACATGCGTTTATGTCCTGAAACGCACCTTCTTAGAAACCCACTAGTAGAGTACAGCTATTCAAATAATGGGTAAACCATTAAAACTATTCAACAGGAAATGGAAAACAAAATAAACTTAAGAATAATAAATGGACCTGCAATTCAAGTGAAAACTCGGTGGATCTACCAACTGTAGAACTATGAGGAGTGACATCATCAGTAGCTTCTACTGAAGAGTTGAGAGATGGACCTTCATCCGCTCCTACCAAGTAAACGTTGTCATCCTCCAAAACCGAATAGCTGCTGTTGGATCCCAGAAAAATGCATGAATCCAAATATTTTCCTTCCTACACAAGAAAACAGGTATCTCAACATGGTTTCTATTCCAGTGAAACAGATACCATACAAATAAATTGAAATGATCAAACCACTATGAAAGTACAAGACATACCTTAATATATACATTTTTAAATTGAAGTTTTTTCCCGCTACCCACAAAAATTATAGCTTCTAGGCCAGGAGAAGAAATATTCAATCCCCGTCTGTCTTGTAGATACAATGTTCCGCCTCTACCATCATAAATAAAATGGTCAAATCTTTCATCATCAACAACCAAAGGTTTTTGAGGAGAGAGTGAGAATTCCGTATAGGGTTGACTGTAAGTTGACTGATCCAGGATTACAGCATCCACTATATGTGAAGAGTTCTCATCCTCATCATTTGAAATCATACTACGAACTGTTGGCACAAAAAACTCAACAACAGCCAGCAAAAAATCAAGTGCAACAAGCAATTGTGGCCTTTGAATGCATAAAGACACAGATGTTGAATACTGAGTAAACTTGGCATCAAGAATAAGCATTGCAGGGACTAATTTTATCTCATTGTCTTCAAAAACATTCTTCTTGACCATGTGATTATCCCCATCATCTGACAGAAGTTCTGATGCAGTGTAGCCAATGCCCACAGAATTACGTACTGCCAGTCTAAGTTCTTGCTCTGTTCCCTCACGATCATCAATTACTGTGAAAGCTTTGAGGGTTGAGGAGAGAAAACCTTCTCCGAGAGTATTAGACTTGTATAAGAGCCATACACCAGTAACCTGGAACACAGAACAAAAGGTTTTAACCGAAAAATTAAAAAATACAACAAAGCAAGGACATAGAAACAAGAAAATTGTATATGTTACAGAAATTGAAGCACAAACCAAACTTGTTATTTATATTATATAATCAACTTATACAAACTGTTCTGAGTTTTCGTTTGGGTTTCATTATGAATTTTGGATCTTCCAACTTAGGTTCTATAAATCGGGTCTTAGGGTCTCTATTATAGAACCAGAAGAGATGTAGTGAGCACAAAGTAACCCTGGTAAGTCAGTGAGAGGATAGGACTTTCAAAGGGACTTAAGAAGAGGTTTAAAAGAGGTTTTAGGCTTGGGTTCAAGTGACAAACACCAAAGGTAAAACAATGTGTTGGACCTATAGTTTTTCAAGTCTAGTGAAGTTGATTCTCTCCATGGATGTAGGCAAGACTTTTGCAAAACCAAATTGTTTGCTTGTCTTGTACTTCAATTTTATCATATCGCAATTTCATTCTTGTGGGATATCTGCAGAAAGATTAGCTTGGCTGACTTCTATATTCATTTGAAAGAGCTCAAAACTTTAGACATACAAATATTCAAGCATTAATCAAAGGTAACATGTTTTCCTTTTTCTTTTTTTTTTTGCATGCATGCATGCATTATTCCAACTAAACAAGTTCTAATACTTCCCCCCAACGCATTTAACGTCACATTTTTTCCTGTAATGCAAATTAATCTGCTAAAATGCAGCCTATTGTTCACTCCTAGTGTGCTGGTTTTTTTGCTGCAAACCAAAAAAATCATTTTCTTTGTTCCTCGAGGCCAATTTCACCATTTCTTCATATTACAGCTACTCCTGTTTTACAGCAAGGATAGTTTGGTCCGTAGAATAACTCCATGGTGAGATTTTAGCTTTTTGGGTGGAAAAAGGGGCCACCAGGATCAGGGATTTGGGGGCACTCGGTTAGAAGTGTGGGATACATGCACAAGATGCCGGTTTAAACGCTTTTTTCGAACTAGGGCTCAACTTACATATCCATCACAAAACAAAATTACCTACCATTCGACTCATTGAACACCTATTTTCCTATAAAACATTACAAAACAGTTAAGTTAGTTGATTTTTAACTGCAACTGATGACTTGGACGCTGACATGGATAATTTGCGACATGAACGAAGGAAAAAAAATCTTAGTTGGATGCGTCACTCTATTAACATTCAAAATATAGCATTTATACAAGTTTTTAAGATCAAACAAGGTTTCCATGAATAAATTCAATGATTTTCTTCATCAAATTTCTTCCACCACCAACTCTTCGGTCACAGCCTACCACCGCTTCAGCTTTAAGCTATAGCTAGCCCACACATTCCACTCTCCACACAACCAACACCCTCCATTATCCGCACCATCGCCTCCCTCCACTCTCCACATTGTCACCTCCCTTCACCCTCCACAAACTTCATCTTCTATCACATTACGACCAGGGACGAATCTATTCAAGGACAAGGGTGGTCAATTGACCACCCTTCAATTTTTTAAATTTTATGTTCGTAATTTGCTTGTGTATGATATATATACATATATATATATATATATATGGGGAATGATCCATAGCATTTATTTGCTATAGATTCTCATAAGGCATACACCATCTATACCCTTTAAAACAAAATTATCGGCCAAAATTAGAGACGTCAATTACTATTAGTAACGGACTGTAAAAAAAACACGCTACTAATAGTAGTGAACGCTAATTAGAATAAGAGTTTTACTTTATTAACTAGAGTTTAGAATTTATTAATTAGGGTATATGGTTTATTAATTAAAGTTTTGGGTATATTAATTAGGGTTTTGGGATTATTAACAATAAACCCTAATTTATAAACTCTAAACTCTAATTAATAATCCCTAAACCCTAGTTAATAAAGTCAAACCCTTATTTTGATTAGCTATTAGCTTCTTTAGCGTATTTTTTTTACAATCCGTTACTCATAGTAGCGGATGTCGATTTTCAGTCTCTAATCCTAGCCGTTACTTTTATTTTAAAGAGTATAGATGGTGTATACCTTATAAGAATCCATAGTAAATACATGTCATGGATCAATCCCTATATATATATTCCATCCATTCCAAAATTATAATACCTTTCTAAAAGTGAATTTTTAATTTTTAAAAACAAATATTTTACCAAATATATTATTAACATTAGGTAGAAATGTAGTGGTGATGGCATGACCATATCTGGTCTACCTAAAATTGAAGTAATAACATATAATTAAAAACTTAATGTCACTTCATAGTCTAAAAATATAAATGTATTTCAAATTCTAGAACGAACTACAAAAAAAAAGTAGTGTATCACTAATTTTAAAATGGATAGAATGTTAAAGTTAGTTATCTTAATCTGTTTATTTTTGTTTTTGTTTATTCAAAGTTACTTAAAGTTGAATAGTTATCATTCGTCTGAGAACTTTTGGTTAAGTTCTCATAATTTTTAACTTAGAGGGATATTTATATTAAGTTGATTAAATATATTGTCATTTACTTTTTATTTTTCATAATTATCTTTTAATAGTTAACAGGTTTCCCACCTTTGATTAAATTTCAGCATCCGACACTGCCTACCATCACCATTGTTGCACACCACCACCACTTTATCTTCGAGCTATAGCTAGCCAACACCCTCCACTCTCCACACGGCATCCACCCTCCACAATACTTCGTCTTCTATCAATATAGTTAGCTAATCTCACACAAACTCCATTCTTTTGCTTCATCTCCCTACAACTTACAAACTTTCTTTCTAAAACCCATTCTCACTATATATGGATAGAGTTGCATAGAGATTTTCCTCTTTCAAACACAATTGGAGTTACATTCAGTGACTAATTTAAATAATATCGCAACTTACTCCTTTCTATATATTCTACATTTTTTCTTCCCAAAGAAAAATTTTGTACTCTTTCCCTTTTCTCTTATATAGTCAAGATTAGGTTTTCTCTATGTAGTTTGAGATTGAATATATTCACAGCGCTTTATGGGTTTGATCTATGAATGTTTGATCTGGAGTGAAGTTTTGTGTTACAAGTTCTTAAATGGGTAATCATGATGCTGAATTAATGAGAAATTTCGCACAAAATTGATTGAAATTTTGGATTTGTATGGTAGTTAAAGTATAAAGAACAAATTCTGATTTTTTTATTGTTGAGGAGATCATGAATTTGGGGAAAATTTCATATGAATTGAGTTGAAAGATTGGATTTCTTTCCTGGGTTATGCAAAATAAACTCTAAAAATTACTTGAAGTCTTTATTGCAGCAGGTTACATGATATCTGCGGCCAAGAAGGGATTTTATCATTAATTTTGGTTGTTTTTCGTCTTTTCTTTCACCATGGTGTTAGCCTGTTAGGTTCATCAAAGGTGGTGATAGTAGTGAAGTGTTGGTGGTGTTGGTCGTGGTATTATCTGGAATCAAGACTCGCAAGAAAATAAACTAAAATATATCCAAAAACTTTATATCAATCTTGAGAACACATGCAAATACGTTTGATGGGTTTTTGTTTAACTCAATTACTATATCATTTATCTAATTAAAAGTAGTCAATTTCATTTAGATCATCCACCAAGGCATGGCACGTGGACATACAATTACACATTGGCATTCTCTCTCTCATTTGTGACTTCTGTAGTCTAAAGTCTAACTGCTGTTATTATTATTTGTTTTCACTTTTTGAAAGAAAATACGAATTCAAAGAGTTGACTGGCAGAAAAATTAGTTCAATGATTCATATGCACATTGGACAATAGTTTAGTGATGAAAAAAGACATTTAACCCACAGGGTGCCATGTAAATCCATTTGTTGCACTAGTATCAAACTATTCTTTAGTCTCTCAACTACCAAATAAGCACAATGTCCAGTATCTTTGCACTCACCTGGGTTGTCACACTTATAATGTTCTGATGGACGTCATAAAAAACTGGCACATTGAAATTATATTTCTAATTTAGAACTCGCACAAAACAAAGGAATGTTAGCGTTGACACAAATTTCCTATGCACTGAAAGTATATTATAATCTACTATACAACTTGCAGGAGTAATAACTGTTACGGAGATAATTTAGGCTAAAATGATTTGCGATATTTTAGGGATGTTTTCTGTTGTAGCCAGAATGTAAATAGCAGATAATTAGGCTGTAAATATGGATGATACTTATCATGTACACCAGCAAATATGGGAGATATTTTAGGGATGTTTTCTGTTATAGCCAGATTGCAAATAGCAGATAATTAGGCTGTAAATATGGAGGTTACTTATCTTGTACACCAGCAAATATGGCAACTTTGATGTACATTCTTTTCTATATAATGAAAGAAAACCCCAAGTAAAAGGGTATTCAGACCAATTTTGACATGGTATCAGAGCCCTTACTTTGATATTCATCTCTGTGGTTTCAATCCTTCGTGTGCGACGAGAAAAGAATTTCTTTTCTGTTTCTACAAGTCTCATCTTGTTTTGTGGCTGTCGGCGATTGTGGGTTCACTGTTTTGTGGCTGTTGGCGATTAGTTTTGGGTAGAGAATTGTTCTATCTTGTGGGTCCTCTGTTTTTAGGTGATTTTTTTTGTGGTGACTGTCTGAATATTTTTTTTGTCTATTCTCTCCATAACTTTCATCATGTCAATTGAGAATACTATTGTCCGCTTCACTGGCAAGAATTTTCCTACATGGGAATTTCAATTTAAGATGTTTTTGAAAGGGAAGGAATTATCACACCATATTGATAGTTCTGTTCGCATTCCCACTGATGAAAAAGAACTTGCCCAATGGGAGGTCAGAGATGCTAAGGTGATCTCCTGGTTATTGGGAACGATTGAGCCACATCTCGTCACCAATCTTCGGTGTTTTACTACGGCTCAGGCTATGTGGGCCTATCTGCAGCGTATTTATCACCAAGACCACAGCGCTCGAAAATTTCAATTGGAAATGGATATTAGCAGTTTCAATCAAGGTAATTTGACTATTGAGCAATTTTACTCTAGTTTTATTAATCTTTGGAGCGAGTATTCTGCTATTGTTCATTCTAAGGTTCCTCCTGTGGCACTCGCGGCTCTTCAAGCGGTTCATGCTGAAAGTCAACGTGATCAGTTCTTGATGAAGCTGCGACCTGAATTTGAGTCTGTTAGAGTCGGTTTATTGAACCGTAATCCAGTTCCCTCTTTGGATATTTGTTTGGGAGATTTATTGCATGAAGAACAACGGTTATCCTCTCAAATGAGCATGGCTTCTGAGACGGTCGCTGTGAATGTAGCCTATGCAGCACAAGCGAAAGGAAAGAACAAAGTGCAGTGTTTTAGTTGCAAGGAGTTCGGTCATATTGCTCGCAACTGTCCTAAGAAAGTTTGCAACTACTGCAAGCAAGAGGGTCATATCATCAAAGACTGTCGAGTGCGGCCTCAGAATCGCCAATCCCACGACCTTCAAGCTGTTGTTCAGCCATCGCCTTCTTCTGCACCCCCCACTGTAAGCTCTGATTCATCTGTTCTCACACCTGCCATGGTCCAACAGATGATTGTGTCTGCTTTCACGGCTTTAGGCCTGCAAGGTACGGGTACTACCTCCACTTCTTCTTCTTGGATTGTTGATTCAGGCGCTTCTAATCATATGACTAGCAGTCTGATTGGTCTCCAAGGTGTTCGTAAGTATGGAGGCACGCAAAATATTCAGATTGCTGATGGCAGTACTATTCCTATTACTGCTGTTGGTAATTTGGGTTCTTCATTCCAAAATGTTTTTGTCTCTCCTGGCTTATCTACCAATTTGATTTCTGTTGGACAATTGGTTGATCATAACTGTGACGTTCATTTTTCTCGTGGTGGTTGTCTTGTGCAGGATCAGGTGTCGGGGAAGGTGATCGCGAAGGGGCCTAAAGTGGGACGTCTTTTTACTTTACAGTTTTCTATTCCTCCTGTTATTTCTCTTGCATGTATGGCTACTGCCACTATTAATGAAGTTTGGCATAAGAAATTGGGTCACCCCAATTCTGTTGTCTTGACTCATCTTATGAAACATGGTTTTTTGGGCAATAAAGATTCATTTATCTCTTCTCCTGTTTCTTTTGATTGTGCAAGTTGTCGTCTTGGTAAAAGTAAAACACTACCTTTTTCTAAGCATGGTAGTCGTGCTTCTCAATGCTTTGAGCTTGTTCATACTGATGTTTGGGGTGTGAGTCCGGTTGTTTCTCATGGTCAGTATCGTTATTTTGTGACGTTTATCGATGATTTTAGTCGATTTACTTGGATATATTTTCTCCGTTCTAAAGCTGATGTGTTTTCTATTTTTCAAAACTTTGTTGCGCTTATCAAAACACAATTCAGTACTTGTATCAAAATCTTACGCTCTGACTCAGGGGGGGAGTACATGTCTCATTCCTTTCAGACGTATCTTCAAACACAGGGGATCATCTCCCAGCGTTCTTGTCCATATACCCCTCAACAAAATGGAGTTGCTGAACGTAAGAATCGTCATCTCTTAGATGTAGTTCGTACTTTGTTGCTTGATTCGTCTGTACCGTCCAAGTTTTGGGTAGAAGCTTTATCTACTGCTGTCTATTTGATCAATCGTTTGCCTACTGCCACTCTAGATTATGATTCTCCCTATTTTCGTTTGTTTGGCATATCTCCTGAGTATCAATCCCTTCATACTTTTGGGTGTGTTTGTTTTGTTCATCTACCCCCTGTTGATCGTCACAAGCTTGCTGCTCAATCTGTCACATGTGCGTTTATGGGATATAGCCCTACTCAAAAAGGATTTATTTGTTATGATGCTCATGCAAATAAATTTCGAATCTCCCGGAATGTGATTTTCTTCGAAAATCAATATTTCTTTCAATCTCAAGTTATTTCTGATTCCCCTGTTGCTCTTCTTCCTCAGTCAACAAAGCAAGAGCAAATTTTATGACCTCTACTCCACTACTGACTTAGTCTTAGAGGAGCAGAACACTTTACTATGAATCACTTATGGTATTAAATTCCAAATTACATTTACAACCCCCACCCCCTAAATAAGAAAATAAATAAATTAAAAAAATGTATAAAAGGTAAATGATGGTAGTTAGAGGCATCCTACACACAATTAAGATAGGTAACACACATTTAGAGACACTAAGAAAAATTTTAAAAATTATCGAGAATGGAAAACAATGAACGAAGAGAATTGCTACAGATCTAGGGCGGGGAGTTAAAAAAATAAAGACATTATGAATGATAATTTACATACCTGAAGAGTTGCAAGAGATGCATCCCTTGCTATACCATAATGGAGACACAATTCAACTAGACCGATGACAACAGAGACCTTTGTGGTAGTCCATATTTTCTCGTTTTGAGATTCAGATCCAGCACCATCTATACCCCAAGGAACTATGTGATCAGTCAAATTATTTGAAGATGTCACAACATCCTTGTTCAATGGGGGAATGACATTAGGAGTCTCTGAAATATTTTCTACCGCACAATCTGTGATTATCTGGTACTCTCTGTTTGACAGGACTGCTTTCAGTTTGTCTATCTGAAGAAATAAAAATAGAATTCAATATAACTTACATATTTAAAAAAGAAAAAGGACAACAATCATCCTAACGATGACACAGTTCAATTACCTTAATCGCAACTTCAGCACTGGGTATTTGATGCAACAAATCACGAAGTGACCTTTGAATGACAATTGAAACCCCCTTTACGTCCTGAATTATACTTTCACTTAATTCTTTTCCAGTACCAACAGTTAAATTGATGTCTTCAACCTACATCATTAACAGTAAATATAAAAGCATTTATATTTCATTTACAAATATGTTTTAGTAGTTTAAACACGCTGAGACATGACAAAGAGCAAGACAGCCTCTAATATTGTTCACATATTTTTTGATGAGATTATCGACAATGCATTCAGATACTTTATACAAAAGATTGCAAACATAACAGTAGTAGAACCATATTTCCAGACCCATAAATTAGTTTCTTTAACTTTCATTGACTTCTAAAGGGCACAAACAGTATAAAGCCAAAACCAGTAATTAATTTATACTACTACTATTTTACACTATCAATACAAAAATCTCACCAGAACTGTTAAGATATCAATGTGGACAGCACTAATTTCCTGCTTACTGCCACAAGACCACTGAAAGGTGTTTTGTAGAGTTATATGAACAATGTCAAGCTTCAAATAACTGCAATAGTGATCATTAAGTTATATAGTGAGTGATTATCTCTGTGAGAGTAAGGCAATTACAGTGTGAGAGACAGAGCACGTGGATAAACTTACTCAAGGCTGTCAGTTCTCCGAGGCATTAGTATTATGGGTTTCCTAAGTGAAAGATCCAACTTTACAGCAGGTGATCCTTCAATTTCACTTGTTGTGAACCACTTCTCTGAGTTTGTTACTTGATCTTTTACTTTGACAACATCCTTTGAAGTGTTGGGAACAAGGCCCATGAAATAACTGACAATCTACCAGCCAATACTACAGTCACATTAGAGAACACATTAGACGGAAGAAGACATAACAGATTATCATCTAAATCAACTTACCTCCTGAATGAAACGATTCAAATAAACAATGCGAACTTCAGAAAGCTGCCCAAGAAGACTATAATCATATCCCTCATAGTCTTCATCATCAGCACTAAATGAACTGAAGGCCAACTGTACATTCAAAGACAAATGTTTGTAAATTACACACCTATACCAAACAGAGTCTACAATACTGAAAGGATGTAAAAGAGGTGTACGAAAGGTAAATATAATAGAACAAGGTCAATCGTTTAAGCAATACTTGTAGATGAAAGCACACCAGATTATGACTAGAACCACTCTATCGTAGTGTATCTTATGTCAAGCTGAGAATGGAACTCTCCTATACAGATGCTGTACAGGTTCTAGAGTTATACCCAGAGAGAGTTATACACAGAGCACAAAACATTGGCTTTTGTTTTCATATTCTTCTTTTTATTGAATTCAGAGAGCAGGACCCTTTAACAAGTTGATGGCACAGCTGGTCAAGGCAATTATTTCATTATGCACACTACAGACTGCTACTAGATCCAAATCAAACACTCCAAAGAAACAACGTTGAGTGAAATATGTGATGATTGTTTACTTATCAAAGAAAAAAATGGTGCTTGTTTATAGATGGTGTTACTGAAATTTCTCAGTTTCAGTTTTAGTATACACAGACAAGTTTTCCCTTCCAAGAACCAACTCTCTGAATTTTCTCAATACCAGTCAGGTTCCTCACATCTCTAACATGATATATAATTGAAATCCCATAACCAGGAAGTGTTAAGAGTGTAAATGTTATCTTTTTGTCTCAAGGAGATGTTTTTAGTTAAGAATGGCAAGTAGCTCACCTGTAGGTCACCTTCCAGCTCTAGCTATTGTTTCATCACCTTTTTCGGATGATTTTCAAGTCCAAACCTCATAATGTCGTCTAGAGCAGACGAAAACTCTTCCGGTATCCATAACGCACAGGCATCTACCTGGTCTCTCATAAATTTGTTGTCTTGCATCCACCACCGTCTACTTCATCTATTTAGGAAACTATTTTTCTACACCTTTTATATATAATGATCCTTCATTAACATTACATCAAGGTTTTCCTCCATTTACACTCTCCACAGTTGATAAGGTTCTCTTTTCACCTCACTTTGACAATTTCAATCATTATTTTAAAACTGTTTGTTTCTCTGCCTCAATATTAATTCACGTGGTACCTATCTATCATCTCCAGGGTGAAAGAATCAATGGATGAACAGGTTGCATCACATCAGTTTCTTTCATTGGAATTAAAATGCATACTACTCCTGGCAAACCGGCAGTTGAGCTTGCTAGGCATTTGACAAGAAAGGAGTTTTTACTATTTATTCATTTTTTTGGCTGGCAATATAAATAAACTCCACTTACATGGCAGAGAATATTAGAGACAATATTACATAGAGTCAATTCCAAAGAAAGGAAGGAGATACAATTTGCAAGACATCATCCTATTAGCCTCTTTGGTTGTGTGCATATAAATTCAACTGTCTCCTCCTTACAACACGAGATACCTACCCTGCTCAAAAGCCACTACCATCCATTTCACAGACTGTTTTGAGTGAGAATCGCACACAACGCTGCTATCCAGGAGATGAAAGCCACTTTCCTAGGTGCCCCTACCTTTCAAATGGCCTGTCAACGCAACAAGCCACCTGCGACGACTTGCAACACCTTTAAATCGAGAAACACCCACTGTTATCCTCCTTCCATTGAAATTTATCCTCTTGACATGTCATCAACACCCAACCCCCAAGTAAAGACAAAAACTTATCCACCTCCTCTAACTCCCAATCCTGAAAATTCCATCTAAACACCTGCTACCATGACGATCTCCCCCAAGTCTGATCTGTTATCACTGGCCTGGAGGTCAACTGCAATACCCATAAGGTTAAGGAAACAATCTCCATGAGGCTCCTCACCACCCCAATGGTTCTACCCAGAATCAGATCCTCCTTCCATTACCTACATCCCAACTAAATAATGTGCTTAAGAAACTCATCAAAACCAGCCACACTAGCTTTTCACACCACTACCCCAAAAGGAAAGATGCAATACGAGGACACAACCCTCCTTCCAACCCAAAAACAACTAACAACTACCCTTCACCATAAGGTGTCCTTTTCAACCAAAAAGGCTACAACCACTTCCCAAACAAAGCTTTACTGAATAAGCACAAATCTAAAATACCCAAGCCTCCTTCACCCATAGCCGCAAAGATGCACCAAGCCCACACCCAACAAAGACGCAAAACTCTTTGCATTATAATCCGGCCCCATCATTAATAATTCACTTTTAGCACATTATTTCTCAAATCCAAAACAACCTCAAAACATATCAAAACACATCTAAGGGTCCTCAACTGCTTTGCCACTACATCATATAAGATCACAATAGCGTTCATAAAAAGGTAAGCAGAGACCATCATTGGGGAACCTTCTAGCCTACCAACTGAGAAGCAGTAATATCAAGATGCCTCTGCTGCCTTTTCCTACAACATACGCAACGCCTCTATGATAATAAATACATCAAGGGTGTGACAGTTGATCACCTTGCCTCGACCCTCTCAAACTCCCAAAGAAACCTTACAGAACCATTAATAATAATAGGAAACTTCATCAACAAGATGCAAACCCTGATCCAACTCACCCATTCTAGCCCATCCAACAAGAACGAGAGCAAAATGCCAGCAGAAATGATCGTAATTCGTAACCCTTTCTCAATGTCCAATTTGCACAAGACCCCTAGCACCCCCGATTTGAAATCGACACGGTATAATAATGTCAAAATGACCTCTATCTCCATTCTTGATTATTATTGGGGCAGAGTCCAGTGTTGCCAGGGAACTTTTATTGCCGTGTTCGACATACTGAGTACAATCTTCCAATTACGTTCCAGCACTCCAAATCGTGAAACAAGAACTAAATGCTTGTGCAGTTTACAATAGGTAGCATTCCTCATACTCGATTTCGTTCCACATACCCAGTCAATGAGCGTTCCTAGTAACCATGTGGTAGACATGGTAAGACAGTAAAAGATTCTCATCTCTTGTTAACAGACAACACCACCAAATTTTGTGGCAGGGATGAGGAGAAGTTAAAGGAGGCTGAGGTGTGCCTTGCTAATTTTGAGGCAGTGTTGAACCTCAAAATTAATGTTAGAAAGAACTTATTCTGGTTAGGCAACTGAAGTAGCCAATCACTTTAGAAGCTAACTTGGGTTGAGAAGTTGAGAATTTCATCATTAGTTCTTTGGGAATTTTTTTGCAGCATCTAATATGGCAACTTGCGAAACGTTGATTAGAGGTTCACATGGAGGTTGGCAAGTTAAGAACGGTGTAAGGCTTGGAAGACTAATGCTTAATGAGATCACAGTTTCCAGCTTACGGACCTCCTTTTTATCAATGTTCACTATTCTGGTTTTGGTTCAAAAGAAGCAGAAAAATTGACATAGCAATCTCTGTGAAAAGGTAATGAGAAAGGTTTCATATAATTAGTCAAGTGCGAAAGGAAAAAAAGATATTCAGTTGTTTAATCAGACCCTCTCGACTTAATGGGAAAATGGTTTGTTATACTAATTGAAATGGTCTGCAATCAAAATATGTACCGAGTACCAACTTCTCTCAAAAAAAATAATTAATTTTTTACCTTCTACCTCTGCCTAGACTTTCACATTTTTCTCCATAGGAAAAGAAAAAAAAAATGCTAACAAATTGTCATCTTTAAATCAAGCTAGGCATCTGCAATACTAGGTTAATTGGAGCTCACAGTCAAATTGTATAAACTAAAATCAAGATCATAAATCAATATCTGACAAAAGTTACTCCACTTGATTTTTTTATGTCCTAGAAAGAAACTGAAGTAGAACTAAGATTGCCAACAAAGACGGATAATAATTGTAAAGAATATTATTAAGATTGGATAAATTAGCAAGTCTATGATACATGCAGCAAACCAGAACAACTACACTATGACATAAATTTGAGCATTTAGAACAAACCAACATGAAAATTGTTACTACAGAAAAGAGACTTGTCAACCGAATAGGAAAATAATAAGAAGAGAAGTCATACCTCCACAAATGAACTACCACCCAGATTTCTCATATCACATGCCCAGAAATAAAGATGGCTGCTATGAAGACTGTCATCACTTATTCTCAGGTTTCCAAGGGATGCCTTGATGCGAAAAGAAGAAGGGAACACCTACGTGGAGAAAGAAGTTTAGAATGAGCAACATTTTATTTTTTATGAAAAAAAATATATATTAGTAGAAAATAGAGGATACAAAATAAACAAGGGCGACAAGAAGTCCACCCAAACATGAATTTTCCCAAGACAGAAAGAGCACTTAAAAACGTGCAGCCCACTAATCTCTACATATATCACTGACAAAGGTACCCCTAAAGGCCTATTAGCAGAAGCTCAAAGAGATGCAAAAAAATAACCCTATCCTTTAACAAATTAAAACATAACGAGATCTCTCAAAAGAAATAAAATTAATGGTAAGAATGATCCACACTTTACAAAAGAAAAAATAAATAACGATTAATTATAGCAAGGACACTGCGAACCTTAATATCAGTAAGAAAATTATCTTGCGACAATGTTGCAAGTTTTGCCCCGTCTTCCTTCATCAGAAAAATTTGAGCACGAGCCATGTTCAGTGCTAAAGAGAACATGATTCTAGACTTTCCCTTCCCTAGCAATCCTTTGACAATAGGTTCCTCAACTGTAGCTAACTGCTGATTATGAACCTTATCTTCGATAGAAACCTCATGTTGCACAATGGCCGTTGAAGAACTGTCACTGAAAGATTCACAGCTGTCATCCTCAACATTAATAGAATCTACAAATTCCATGATGGCAACTATCGTCGGTCTACGACAGAAAAATGACAGGGTTGCGAGGGTAACTGTCACCTGAACAAGCCAATGAGGAAGTAAGTTAGCAATCACAAAGTAACACAGGAAGATTCTCAGCACATTTTACATCTACTAACCTGTTTATCGATATTATCATACAATACTGAGTTCTGGTCATAAATAACTATTTGAGCTTTGACAAAACTATCTAAATTCTCGGTAACGTCCACACGACCGTGTCCATTCTGAAGCATGACATCAGGGAGTAGACCATCAATACGACTAAAACTAGGGGCCTTTAGTATGGATTTCTCTGAGGGGAGAAAGCTTTGAGAACTCAAGTATTCAGATATATTTCCATGTGATTGTGTTGGACTATCAACAGGATCATTTAGATTCTCTGATGCCTCGTAAAAATTATCATCTCCTTCACTTTGGCTTCTATCAACACTATCATAAGTCTTATCTTCAGTACCATAGAAGACCGAAGGTTCATCTGTACTGCGGATAAAGGAACGTGCCAAATATAAAGGCTGAGCTGTAGATGCTCCATTATGGCAGACTAAATCTTCGACCTCCAAAGCTTTCAAGACAGTGCCAATGAACATGTCACTTTCTCTAATTGAAAGTTCAACCTGTTTTCACAAATCAATTTTTAATCCTCTAATGAAGAAAGAAAGTGGGAAGAGAAAATAATGTGACCTGCAATATAATCATACCCGACCGCCTATTGCTCGAAATTCAAACAAACGATTTTCCTCAGCTAGAAGCACCTTCACGAAACTGCTATCATGCTAGAGGAAGCCAAGGGAAAAAATAAACACATCAAATAATTAGCAACATAGCAACACAGCTAATTAAGGACTTCAATCTATGCATACCTGATTATTAAAATTGAAGCGTATCTTCAACTCATCAAGCACACCAGTTATAAACACCCTCTCCATTTTCGAGATATCCGTTGAATCATGTTTGTCAATAACTTTTTCAAAGTCTTCTGAATCAGATGAAGTTTCAGATAAACCACTAATCGGAGCAGAGCCCTGCATGCAAATTTCAGTGGTGAAATTGTAAAGCCAAATTATCTGCCACTTGCGCATTATCTCATCAATCATCAAAACGCAACAAAATCAAAAAAGTCTTATCAGAAACAGCGACTTATGGATTAATATTGTCGTACAGTGACAACCGAAATTAGGATCCCTTATCTCACAACAGAAGCTGAATCATTCCCAGCAATCATCTGTTAATAAACTAAAAGATGAAAGCAAAATTCGTACAAAGATCCTATGTCTCAACAACAGAAAAGAAAGCATCCTTAACAAACTCCAATGTCCAAAATATCCACAGAATCGAAGTTTATTACCATGTAGGTTATGCTTAGGGTAGACAGTTGCTACTTCAAAAAAGATGTTTGTAATTTTGTATAACATTACTCCCGTTGTAACTAAATATACATTACTTAACTTGCCACTCTACCATACTTCCGCGATATTACCCTCATTTGAAAAATGCACACCAAAGCACTTTATAACCTAGTCTTAATGATGAGGAAAATCCAATATCCTACCAATAATATATTATCAACTATAAACTATTTTCACACAAGGGAGTACACCCACTCTCCAACTTTGTCCCCTAACGATCTATAACAGATTCAACCCAAGCTAAACATCAGTGTCCAGCACAGAATTGATAACTGTTTATAATCTTTCTTCTACACCAGGTAGGTTTGGTCTTTGGATCCCTTTAGAAATTTTACCTCCAAATCATATTTTCAGTTTCTTATAGGAAATTGGTCTTCTAATTAGTTCCAACTAAATACATGTATTTGGAAGTTTGTATTTGGAAGGATAATGTTCCATCTAACATTATGGCTTCTATATAGTCTGCGGCCAGTGCTCTAAAGGCTCAAAACGGACTACTTGTGCCAGAGGCATAAAGCAACAAAACATTTGTCCTCCGATATTTTTGCTATACTATGTGCATGCATAATTCAGAATCTCATACTTATCTTTTTCTTCAATTTTATTTGGCAGCCCATTGTCGACTTTGTTTTTACGTTGTTTGATGTGGCTTGGGTTTCAATAGATTAACGTTTTGATAATATTCTGTTGTTTCTAGTGGATTCTTTATACCACACATCCGTGGATTTTCTCTTTTCAGGTTTTCCGCTTCTTCTTCTTTTTTTCCATATTTTGTCACGGCAATACACACACTCTAAATTGCAAGCTTTTACTTGTCCAATATGGGATTTCATATTATTAAGAAGATGAAATATGTTTCGAGAACCTTTGTTTTTCCAGACAATCAGTGATATTGACCAAGTGGTAAAATACATTTTTGAATGACTACTAGAACAAAGTAGCCGTTTTGAGAAGAACAAAAAAAGTACCGATGCACGATAAATAGCCCCCTGGAGGCGACTTTGCCAAATCCTCCTTGAATCCTCACTCTCACACCATAAGATTAGCGCATTGGCATCTTCCACAACCTACATGCAGGTGATCATCCAAAATGAATACTAAAAGAAAACATAACGAGTAAATTCAAGTTATTAAGTAAATCACTACTAAGCAAGAAAGATATAGTTTACAAACTGCACCAACAACCTTATTATTGGATCTTTCGAGATCAACAACAGCTAACACATGCTCTACATTGCCAACAATTTCTGGAGGGACTTGGTACAGTTGTTTTCCACGCAGGCTAAAATAAGCACAAAAACAAGTTACATCAATGATAGACAGAAAGAGAAGTACGCACATAACATAATAAATATATCAAGGATGTCTTGACTCTGGGATAGAATAGAATATATCAAGTTATTAACTAGCACAAACTTTTGATATTCCATATTAGGTTAAAGAAAACTCAAGACTCAAATTATGCAGAAAATCCAAGCATATAATTTTGATTTCTTGTTAAAAATGTCATTTATGTGCTGGTATAAACACACGTACACAAGCTCAACTCAACTAGGTTTCACTCTCCCCATGTAACTTTCTAATAATGTCTTCTTTTTTTTGGACTCCTCTTCAGATACAATATGCAAGATGGTAGGTGTTTGCTAAAATCACTCCATACATAATTTAGCAATAGCCATGCGTATGTACTCTATCAGTTAATCAATCTCTGAGTTGTTATTATAATGGAGGATGTGTATTTGTCAAATGTATGCCCCCAGCCTAAGGATAGATTGACAAGCTTGAGAATGCATTATTCTGTTAAGGAATAGCTCAAATAAAACCCAAAAAAAAAATCCAATTTTTATTTCACTTGAAATGTTTAATAATGCTAATAAAACCGGCCTTCTCTAACATCTTACTTCAAGCAGCATTACACAAGATGAAATTAGAATGTCCAACCATAAAGTATTTACTGTGGAGAGAAGTAGAGGGAGAGAGGGAGAGAGGGAGAGAGAGAGAGAGGAAATGGCAAAGACAATAAGATTCCTTTTTGAGTAGTTTCAAAAGTGCTATAAGAGCATAAAGAACCAATTTAACCTTCTTTGGGCACTACTCAAGGTGACACTTAAAGAATATTTTGATTTATTATATTTATATCTGAAAAGTGAAAGTACTACGAGGCTTTGCAACCATTACGGTAATCTAATCCAAAGGAGGCTGCAAGAGAGAAAAGAATGCATTAGGTAGTTTCAATTGATCCGTCTTGGCTATGTGATTTCTGAAACATGTTCCCAGTCAACAAAGATGTACACTTTCAAAGAGACAACACAATTAAATACGCTTCTTAGGTTCTATCATCAAACTACTAATTTGTAACTTTACCAGAAGACATCCCATTCCCTTCACAGCCCACCAATCCTTATCTAATACACTACTATACTTTTAATTAGAATTCATAAGGTCAAATTGGTTCCTTATTTCCTTAATTCTTTGTCTTCTTTTGTGTCAGGGTTCTTACCTTCAACTTTTTATTTTTCTCATTTCAGTGGGGTTGGGAGAAAAAGAGCTAGCGAAGGAGCAAGTGCTCTACAATCGGAACAATTAATAAGAACGCACAATCCCATAAACTAATTTTTCTTTCAGTCAAGAAATTGTCAACAAATATGTTTACAGACTTTTGGCAGAATCATGATACAATGAGTCAACCTTCAAATCTTACCATATTGGTTCTTTTTGGGATAAGTGAAGTTCATCTATGTTTTGAAATTTCATTTAGATGATGTTTAATACTCTTAGTACTTTCTTAAACCATTCTTCTTCCTTGTTCACGTTTTTATTTCACTTTATGTTATGTGCCATGTTACGTGCCACTTGTGAAAATAATGGAAGTTGAACCTGAGATACTGCTTGTAAGACCTAGAACCCGGCTTTTCCAGTATGTAAAGAAAAGGCCCCACGAGACAGAGGTATCTCCGCTTCCATACAGCTTCCCTATTTCCAACACCCTGCAAGAATAAAAGATTAGAGGAAGATAAAGAAACCATACACTTTGCACACTCCAACATTTTCAAAACAATTAATCTAGAACCTTCCAATTTAGGAGGGACAACCACCCCTCAAAATCAGCTTGATCCCAAGGGCAAAGAAGGTCTGCATTATCACTATCCTCCCCCTGAAAGATCTTCGCAACTTGCATCAGCCGATGATAACGAGCGGGAGAAAAATGAAACCCTAGGGATGGAAGCCGCACAGCAAGTCTTGTCGAAGGATAGGAGGGGTTTTCCAAGCGAATCTATACGGAATCATTAAAATAGTGTTAATATCTTCAGACATCGAGGAAAAAGTTACATGGTCATGAACACATGTACGTCGCAAATTTCAAGACAATTTCCGGAAAGAATTACCTGTTGAAGCTTAACAATAACCCCGCACTTATCGACAACGGGCAAGAAACTAACAAAACCAAATCGGGAAGAACCAGCAGATCTATTCAACAACGATTGACTCCAGTGATAGTCTCCATCAATCAAAAAGGCAGATACATCACTCAAAACCAGATCGAACTGGAAGTACATATTGCTCTCATCGTGTGTAACCGGTTCACGGTCATCCTGCAAGAATTGGAGAAAAATTATAACCAAAAAAAATTGTAGGTTTGAACAAAATTAAAGGAAATATTGTGAAAATTTTGCAATCAACCTGAGTACGAATCAAAAGATGACCCAAGTCAAGCAGAAGTTTTGTTGAGTGGGTGTTGTCCGGGCAGAAGTCAGTAGGAATGGTGATCTTGGGGGCTGAAATATCCAAGTCCAAGAAGAACCTAAAACAAGAGCAAGTTAAATGTAAATTAATCTCTTACATATCTCAAAAATGTTATACGACTTAAGTAACAGGTTAAACTAATAACGCAGCCATGTGCTGAGCACAAAGCGAACTATTCTTTTGCCTTATAGTTTTTATTAAAGGTTAAAATAATATCAGAGATCTGCATTAGTAAATTGCGCATAATCACAATAAGTAGCATTAAGATAGGGATGTAAAATAGCTAGTAGCAAGGATATATCAAGCACAAAAAAAAAGGACTTGTGATACTCCCTCCGTCCCTCAAAACTGGTTTAGTTGAACTTTTTTGGTTAACTTGAACAATTTTAAAATTAAGAATTAAATATTTTTATTTATATTTTCAAACCTATAAAAATTGGAGGCGATGGTAAATTCGATATAACTTCTTATGGTTATAGTTTCTCCCTCTATATTTATAAGAACATAGTATATATTTTTATTACAAAATTGGTCAAGTTGACTGAAAAAGTCAAGCTAAGATAGTTTTTGCTAGACATAGTGAGTATTATTTTAGTATGTCAGGGAAAGTATAGCTGTTAAAAAACAAAAGAAAAAATTGTATTACAACCAAAATACGACGAGAAAACTAATCAAAGCAGCAGGAAGATGGAGAGAAGGCATGGGAAGAAAAGAATAGTCTCTATATCTACAAGTATGACACATAGGTTCACGCTATTAGTTCATATCCATAAAGATACTTTTTGGAATAAATACATGCATTATTTACTTTTTTCTTTTATAGAAAATAATAAATAGATGAATATAAATAATCGCATTAACGAGTGCCAAGACAGGTGACACACCCATGACAGTTGCTATATGTAGGGAAATAAAAAAACACACTTATCCCCTAGACACTAAAATAAATAAAAAATCCATAAACAAACAACCTCCCAAAAACTACGTACATTATGCATGTACAGAAAACTTGCCAAGATAATCCACAAATTTATTATCGAGTCTGGGAGCACCTCGTCGAGCCAAAAGAAAAGGAGGTTAAAGGGAAAAAAATATTGAAGGAAGAGAGAACATACGAAGTGGGTGTATAAGTAGTATGCCCTAACAAAATACACGTGGGAGGAAAAAGATTAAAATACAAAAAGAGCAACCCGCCAATCTCGATGAAGATCTGAGACTGCGAAGCTATGAAAAGCGTTGTGAGCTTGGGGTATTTCCCTGTCAAATGCTCAATTCACTTGGTCTATTCTAGGTGAGCATAGTGTCACAACTCACATTAATTGCTTCTTATTCAATAATAAGCGGGAGGATGCAATAACTAACTTGGGATAGGATGTTCTTCTCTAGTGTTTTCAACAATTACCAATTGTTTAAAGTCTACTGCTCTAAAATGGGGTTTGAAGCCTTTTCAGTTTGACAATACGTTAATTTCTCAATCGATTTCTCTGAGTTAACTAAACATTGCTAGAATTAAGGGGGCTGTGTGGGGTGGAGCGGTCAATTGTTATGAGGAAGTTACAACTTGTAAAGCTCAAATTGAGGGGGTGAAACAGACTAGTGTTTGGGAACGCGAAGGGTAAAAAAATCAATCCTGAGGGTTGCGGGGAAGATTGATAGACTCGAGGTGCTTGGGGTATTGTCTGAGGTTTAAAGAGGTAAGCGGGCTCAATTGCATAATGAGTTTGAGGAGGTGGTTATAAGAGAGGAGACAAGTTTAAGAAATAAGGTTTTAACAAGGTAGCTAGCGGAAGGAAGCATAGAAGTTTCTTCAAGAAAAAAAGTTGTAGTCCTTTATTAATTAACGGAGTTCTATTGCAAGCTTTTTGAGGAGGTTGAGATAAGAAGCTGAAGGGTGGCGGCGAGGGAGTGGGGGTGGGGGTGGGGTTGGCAGTGGGGGGAGGTGGGTGGTGTAGTAAAAGAAGTGAAGTAAGGAATTAAAAAATTGAAATTAGGGTAGTGAGGGTAAAAGAATAATGAATAGCCTCTTTTTTTAAAAAGACTTGCCACAATCTCTTTTTTTTAAGAGGAAAAAAGAGGTTAAAAAAAAAATTATCGAACAACTTAACCTCTGTGTGAAAAAGAGGACAGGTCAAAAAGAGGCAAGAAAGAAAGTATCAAACACCACCTACACAGAACATATAGTATATACCCAAAACGTAGATTAACAAAATGACAATGTAGCTAAACCAGCTCCATTTCGTATGATGTATAGAACTCTTACCAATTTAACTGTATAGAACTCTTACCAATTTAACTGCACTACAATAGTTACAAACCTGGCATGATCCTTCAATGCTTTATTCATTTGCTGTTGTGCAGTGCGCTTAACTTCATCAATTGTCATCTGCAAGGAGTTATCATCAGTAGAGAGAAATTTTAATCAGTACTCAACACTCTGTAATGGGGATGCATTTACTCATCTCTGCCCTAGTCTGTCAAGTTAAGTTTTCACCACCATGAACCATTGCCTAGACAATGGCAGTATTGGCCCCAGTCAAGATATTTCACAGTTTCAGTGCATAGTACATTGTAAATACACAAACCAGTATTACAGTCATCGACTTATCTCAGGTAATGATTTTTTAAGAATTTATTCACAAGTTTTGTAGTGATTATAAGATTATCAAAATGAACAACATCCAGAGACATTCAAAATTGAGTTTTCATCAGCAGTGAAAATCTAATAAACCTTATAAATAAAACATCTCCATTACACATCATTCAATAAATTTTACAACTTAAAAAGCATTTATAACTCTCCCCTACGTATCCCAGTTTAAGTTGATGGTTTCCATTTGTGTATTTCAGCATAAATGTTTTTCAGAATATATTGAAATCCCTAAGAAAAAATATACCGAAGAAAACCAATAACTTTAACTGGGACAGAAATAGTAATAGAATACAGCCATCTGTACAATTTTTCTGCTGTTTTGGTGAACATATGATGAACTATTTTTCTTAAGTAAATACATACAGTAAGACGCCTAGAGGTATTTCTTAAAGGTAATTTTAGCCTCAATTATAGGGATTGGAACCGTCGACCATCAAGTTATTCTTCAATGCCTCTGCCAGTTTTCCAAACCCTTGCCCCAATATCCCTTGTGAATATAGTCAATTATATGTGGTCACCAGTGAAGATCAACTCATTGTATATTATAGACTCGTAGTAATTTAGTTAAATAACCTTCGGTAGAATCTTTTACTAAGAAAAAACACGATATAACCATTTTCAGTCAGACCAACCATGTTTCTTTTTTCTTTTCTAGCATATTTCTTTATTTTCTGCAATTACAATTCTAATGGTTGCTACCTTACATCATTAATCCCAAATTTAAAATCGCAATATTCTTTTCCAGCTGGTGTTAACAGTGCCTAATACAGCCCCTGAATATTCCTCTTTTCACCTTGTTCATGTCAAACCCTATCCCTTCCGCTTTCCCCATTGTCAACCTAAAGATCCATTATCTTCCAAGCTGTTTTAACCACAAAAGGCCAGTAACCAGTACTAAAGAACCCAATTATCAGACTGCCCAACAGCAGATTTACGTTGAAACTACAAGTGTAGGGGCCCCACACTTGCCCTACATCAGGAATGCTTGGACGTAAACCAGTTGACCACCCGATAGAACAGTACCCGAGGAGCGGTAAAGACTTTAATAGTGTCACATGGGATAAAGGAAGCTATCACAGGTTACATGGAGGAAGCCAATTTATTTGTCCCACAAGCCCTGACACAGCTTATGCAGTAGCAAGCCAACTTATGCATGCAAAAGAATTTGCATGGAACTTGTTTACTGTGTTCTTCAATATCTGACAGTTGCTACTGGGAAAGTTGTATTGTTTTATAAGAAATAACCACATGCGAATTGAGTATTATACCAATGGAAACGGGGATAGATCCCTAATAGGAGACCTACCTCTGAATTCTTACATAAGACGGAGGACATTTGGCGACATGGAAGAGCAACAAACAACAGACTGTTGCTGGATCTAGTTCTCTACCAGACATTCGACTACAGAACTCCTTTGGCTACAATCATTGCTACACGAGTGAAGGTGCAATGTGAAACTCCTATGGGGTTGTATTTGGACAACAAGGCGGCTATTCTTTTTACATAAAAAAATAATTTTAATTGAAGAATAGGTAGATTACAAGGAAAAGGGGACAAGGAGTGCCAAGTGCTAACCTATAATAAGTGGAAATAATTAATAAAAATATAAAATATAAAATATAAAAAATAAAAACTTTACAAAGGGGCAGCTCTCCAATCACAACAAAGATCGACACAAAAATTTCCTTAAAGGTACTCATGGCAGAGTTACAAAGTGATGCAAGAAAAAGATCCTGTCTCACAAAGGAAACAATAAATAGTTGATCTCGAAAGCCGAAAATTACTCTCCTTCCAAATTCCCCAAATAACATAAAAGATTGAACACTTCTAAAGCATCTAAGCATCATTCCTCCCTCCAACACCTCTAAACCGAATAAGCAACAAAAGCGGGATAATACCGACTACTTCCCAACACACCCATTCATATGCATACCGAACTTGCTCATGATGACCTTATGTCGAAGGGAATTAGATTCTAAAGGGAATCTCCATAGTCAGTTAACCACAAGGGCAACATTTTACAGGAATAATTAACCCAACCCCTAACAAAGCAGCAATATCCATTACTCACAGTCTAGTACAGCACGATAGACAAAACAAATTGAGGTGGATTGAAATATTTTATCAAGGAGAAGTCAAATATTTACACTTCTTTGACTGGAATCAATTTTCAGATATTATAATCAAGGTAGTGAGAAGCATTGTCTTATTATGTAATTGGGAAGTCACGAATGTGCAATATTTATGCACCGATTTGAGAGGTAGTGCTGGAATTGAGTTCTTTTTGTTTGCTTTAATTGTTAAAGGATTAGTGAACTTGTATCAATTGCTAATTTAGTAATATTTTGGAGTCATAGTTATCAAAATCACAAGATACGCGAAACAAACAATTTGACACGATACATGTAGCAATCGATACATAATTGTATGGGTATTGAAAATTGTGCAAGACCCGTAGGGGAATTGCTACAGAATCGCATGTTTCGTGCGATACATCGATGCCCTAACAATTCGGGAAGAAGACAAAGAGACATGGAAAAAAAAATAATAAAGTCAAATCTGAAAATTTATTAGTTTTCCTTCGCTTCGATTCTTGCATGGAGCCCTCAATAATGATTTTAAAAGGGTTTCAAACCCAATTTCAAATCCTAAATAACGATTTTAAAAGGGTTTCAAACCCAATTTCAGATCATTAATCTCCAATCACAAGAACTTAAACCACAAAAAAAAGTAATTGAAGTCCAGTTGTGTGTGCAACCTGCGGAGTCCCTTTCGTCAGCATCATCTTAACCTCTTGATTGGTTCGATCATCAATCATCTCCATCATCGCCGACTTCAATTTTTTCGTCATCGTTGCCGACGTTTTCTCCCCCAAATCAATTGACGCGTTTTATTTTCTTTTCCTTATCTCAGGACAGCAGGTAGATAAAATAAGTATGTATAATACCATTATATTATAGCTACATTAAAGTTTCTCCACGTTTCCAAACTCTCCACCCACATAAAGCACTTATTTGCTTTATTTCATCTTTATATAATTATATACAATTTTTATATTTCAATTTGTTTATTATTTATAATTAATTAATTTATTTATACACTTAAATACTTAATGTGTTTTTAATTAAAACATATTTTGTAATTTTCAGCTTTATATATCAAATGGCGCCAAAGGAAAAAGAATTTGATTCCATGGAAATGATGAATTTATGGTATTGATGATGATAATCATATCTGATAAACTTTAGTTACTAATTTTCTATATTTGTAGCCTGTTGACAACTTAAAACATTGAAGACTTGACTTTTTGTTGGACCATATATGCTTAATCATTAAAAAATTAAGTCATAAATTGTGTTCTCAATATAAACAAATATATATAAAAATAAAATATTTTTTCCATATCTTATGATACGATACACGAAACACGATACAGGGATTTTCGATTCTCGATTTGACAACTATGTTTGGGATGGATAATAAACAGAATTTCTCAAACCCTTTTTTTACTGCTCAAATTCTGTTTCTCCTTTATTTATCTTCTCTTTCTGCTCTCTTTGTTATCAGCCATATAAGTTTACAATTCTACAACATTCGAGACATATAAGACTCCATACAAAAGGAATTACTGGAAGCAAACCTGCATTGCAGCAGCAGTTTCCAACGCTATAGTCTGACTGACAGCAGCATTGCTTTCAAAAAAGTTGATAATTCGCTCAATTGAGTCCTTCAGATACTGGCCAAAAAGCTTGTCATCAGTCTAAAGGATAAATTCTAGCTAAGGAAATCGTGAACCAGAAAAGGGATAACATACAGTCACATAACAGGGAGAAGCTTTAGCAACCAAACTCCAGTCCACTTCAACATCAAAAGGCTTATAGCAGAAAACACCAGTCAATGAATCATGGGCCGTGGCACTCTGCAAGAAGGTGAGGGAAAGGAACCAGTTATCCAGAATTCAACGCAACCATGTATACATAAACAAATATATATATATATATATACACACACACACACACACACACATAGGGAGAGAGACACAAACACAGAGAAATCAAACCTCGGCAAGGAGTCCATTTGGAGAAGACAACTGATATGATCCCAATTTCAAGTCAAAAATTTTTGTCTCCGAGTAAAATTGTATTAAACAACCAAGATTGTCACAGGATAATTCAGCGAGGCACTCCTGAGCATCAGTAAGTTTTGAAGCATTATGTCTCATGTGAACCTCCAACATAGTATGAAGAACATCCCCCTTGTCATGTGTCGTCAGCAACTGTTCATCAGCACCTTCCTTGTACCCTATGATATTATTCAACTGTTCCCAGTCTTCATCATTTAGATACCCTGGTTCATTTTCATCCTTAACAGATTGGTTGTCCCTGAAGGTGTATACACAATCCCTTACGAATTTAATAACTAATAACAAAGTAAGAAAATAATAAGTATTAATGGAGCTACACCAGGATAAAGTTCTAACCATCCGAATGACCACCATGATTTCTTTGCATTTTGTTTTTGCAAGTAAAGGTCTGACTCCATTGATTGCTCAACAAATTTGTGGGCCAGCATTCTGTGCAACAAAGGTATATAGGACTGAGAACAAAAAGAAGTAGGCTTCAAACCAAGATTAGTTGAATATCATCCGTTCTTTAGTTGTCCATTATAGTAAGTTTGTCTCAAAGAGGACAGCTTGGTGGCAGCAAAGCACTCCAACAACCATTAGGTCTTGAAACACCCACCCAACCCAAAAAATATATACCCAAACCTCCGATAATTCTTAGTGGTACCCAGAAAATGGAAAACATTTAAAGGAAAGAAAGGGGAAAAAAAGAAGGAAAACAATGTAAATAGATCAAGGAAACTAAACAGCAACAAAACCACCCATTGCCCGTTCCTCAACTTCAAGCCCTATTCAGACAAAATAAACTAGAAGACTAAAAGATGGAAATTTAAAAACGAAAAAGGGTATTACCAGTTTCCATATCAGAATGAATAGTTAAAAAATCCTTGTCTTTAGTACTAGTCATCCTTTACATTTTAAATGAGTTACAAGGAGAAGAAAAATACCTCCACTGAAGTATTAGTTCAATATCAAGTTCTCGATCAAGTTCCTCTATGTCACTGTTGTCATCAACTACAGGCCGATTGATGTCGGATTTCAGCAACGAAGCATAAAGGGATATGTATTTCTTACGTAAGCGTGCATACCGCAGAACCTGCTCCCAAGACAATTTTCCACTGCCACACCAAAAAAACATAATTAACATATATAAAAGTGAGAACCATGTTTTTTGGTCTAACAGTAATATTTTAATCAGTTCCTCAAACTGGGAGGCTTCCACACCCCGAACCCTGCTGTCCCCAATCCAGAAAAAAATTACAAAAGAAAATTGATCAGCTCCACAAAGTAATATCGTTGAAAAATGACAACAAGAGAATAAAAACAAAAGGATCTTATATGATTTATTTAAAAAGGAAAAAAATGCTCTGAAGAATGAAGGAATAGGAGAAAGATAAGAATAAAGCTTCAAAAGATTAAACCTTGTTCCTCTTACTGAGAATTCCAAAGACCCTTATAGCACCTATCTTCTTTGCATACATACTTGAAGCATTCTTGTCTTACATTCTTTCCTCGCATGTATTTTTGTGCTTTTTTCCTATTTCTTTTTCCTTTTGGAAGTCTTCACATGTATCTTGTAAACCACTCTGATTTTCTGCCATTTGGTAACAGAATCCCATCCCTACCCTCATTTTCTATTCCATTCTAGTATATTTATAAATAAATGAATAAGAACAAAAATCCATTCCAATCACTAATTACTTGTATTTGATTAACACATTCAATCCTACTAAAACGAGAGGTGATTTACATATCATATAACAATTACAATTTGCAACCAAAATAACAGGAACAAAAATTATAACTTGCAACTACTAGCAAATGTCTCATTTTTTATTAAACATTACATCTTGTCACCCATGCTACTAACTAATGCATTGTTTTCTTAAACATAACTAGCAACCAAAGTAATGGACAATATAATTTTCAGTAGTTAGATACCTAGCCTTCTTCATCTGCTCTGAGATGACTTTGTAGGCATATTTCCACCAAGACCTCGGGTCAGATTTGACCGGGACAAGTGGTCGATAATGAGCATATTTCAATCTTTGATTAAATGCAGCAAAATTATCAGCTAATTTTAATAAATCCCTATAGCCATTCTGTCAAAAGAAGTATACAAATAGCGTTATCAATACTCATCTCAAGTAGAACAATTAGAATCATCAAATAGAGGATAGCAACATCAACCTTTGACAAACAGAGTGTCACATCATCCAAGTTCACTGATGCTTTTTGTAGAGGTTGACCACTATTAGCAGATTCATTTTGCCGCTGTTTTGAATATTTTGCATTTCCAGTCACCGGTTGCAAAATGTAATTGTGTTTTCTAATTTGACCATCAGCTGGTTTCCCATCCTTCGTACCATATCTAAAAACCTGAAGGTCACAGAAGTAATAGTTCAGTTTATAATGAACCAAAAAAGCTTTAGAAACCACATGCAAAATAGTTATAACATAAACAAATGCAAACCTGACTCCATTCAAATGGTAGCAGATCCTTCCATGGTTTGCTAATATGCAATGGAATGATATCCGAATCTAAATAAACAGCCAGCTGTTCAAGTTCTACAGACTGCAAAAAATTTAGGGGAAGGAAAAAATAATTACAAAAGAATTATTCGGCAAGACGGAAGAAGAATTTCTATTGCATAACCTTTATAATTTATCTGACTTTCACATTGGAAAGGATTCAGATAACCTATAACTAGAATATCAAATAATATTTGAAAATGATTCTATTACATAATCTCTATTTTTCTACTTAATTTTGAAGAGCTTCAATTTATATTCTGCTAAAATTTATTCTATCTTTTGAATGCAGGTTCCCCTTAACTGAATATCAAACAAGTACAGTAAAATAAAACTTAGAAACAAAGTGAGAAGATGCTGTCCAAACTAGGCCTAAGTTGTATATTTTGGACCAAACAATAAATATCACATTTCTACAATCATTCTGATGTACAAACCCTCTATCCAAAAGAAACCCAATTACACAAAGAATAGAGGTCAAAAGCAAATAAAAAAATAAAAATTCAAAATAAGAGAAGAAATGGGAAAGAATAAAATTGAAGCAAAATTCTTTAAACTCAAATTCTAACATCATGCAATAAAACCATTTGCCAAACAAATTTTTAGATGGCTTTTTAGTGTCCTAGAAAGGACTTTTCAGCTTCAGAGTCGTACCAAGAAAAATTAATAAGCAGAAAATGTCAAAGTCAAATTCTAATAATATGCTAGACAGCCAACTGCCAAACAAATTTTTATATTTTTCGATAATTTTTGCCAAATAAAATTTTAGGTACATTTTAGTGTCCTAGATAAGACCTTGCAGCTTCAAAAATCGTTGTAGGAAAAAAGTAAGTTTTTGACAAGAAGAGATTCAAGAGGAAGACTTGCTCTCCATAACTTTGGTATAGTTGGTTCCTAGAAAAGCCAACATATATAGGGAAATATCAAAGCACCATCTACGTCACTCCCTACAGATTAGCAGAAAGATAAGAAACCACAAGCAAGTAAAGAACTTAAACATAAGAAGCACATCGCAAACTGCCATGAGAAAGATTAGATATTGCAACACTAGAATTAATAAAACTATAAAAAAAAAAAAACTAGTAAAGATAACATATATATATATATATATATATATATATATATATATATATATATATATATATAGTAAAAATGGCATGATTCAGCAGAAAATGAACTATTATTATCAGCAATGAACCTTCTGAATTCGATCTAGTGCTCCCCCAGTAATGAACGTCTCCTTCCCATTATCATCAACCGTCACAGCTGAAAGTTTCTCTAAAGTTACACCAGCTGCAAATGGGTGCCCTGGATTGCTATAAAATAAGAGTCATAAGGTAGCCACCAGGTGTAACAAATATCAAGAATTGGTAATGCTTAGTTATATACTTATCAAGATCCTTTTATCTAAAAATACCTCTCAAGATCCTCGTATATGATATGAATATTGGATATGGAAAGCTTCAAGTTCCCAATAATTGTGTTTATCAAGGACCCCAGCCATGATTTATTCTTGAAAGACCAAGGAAAAAAAATGTAAGTAGAATCATCACCAGTACCACAAGTGGAACACTAAGCCTACTTAGGAGAGTTAATAATTTTATTTCCAACAGTGCGACCTAAAGAGATTAAATATTTCAGTTGGATGATATCCATATCCAAAAAGGACAGTAGCAACATTTAAAAATGAGATGCGAAAACCAGGTCAAAAAATCAGAAAAAGGCAAGTACTGCGAGCAGTGTGTGAATAACTAGACTATTATCATCTTTTTTTTCAACAAACAGTAGAACAATTCTTATATGCCTGTTTTCGATAGCACAACATTAGGGTCTAACAACAAGAACCAGCTCCAGCTCTTAAACCATAGCAGAAAATGAACCACAAAGCCAAAAGAAAATAATTGAAGCACTATAACAAGTAGTAAAAGATCCAAACAACTAATCAAATTTGCATTGAACAAGGCGATAAGACAGTTAAATCAAGCCCCACCCAAGCTGCTGTTTAGAAAGAGGATGGAAATGAGGAAAATCAAACCATTGTGCTACATGGAACCTCTCAAGGTAAGAAGCTCAATTTCCTCATTGATGGAGGAAGCTCATTGAACCTTCTTGATGAAAACCTTGCCAAAGAGCTTCAATGTCCCTTGCGACCTATAGAGCCTACATACCTCACACTCCCTCATGGAAAGAAGATTCATATTAAGGCTTGGTGCCCACAGTTTTCTTAGGAAATGGGTGGAATTACCTTCTATGCTTCAGTATGGATTCTAGCCTTACATACTTGGGATGCTATTTTCGGGGTAAATTGGCTTTAAAATGCGTTCAAATGGATTTTTATTACTCCACTATCAGTTTTCAGCATCAAGGAAATTATATAAAACTATAAGGAATGATGGACAAGGATCATGCTATTGAAAGGGAACAATCCTGCAACTATTTAACCATTGTCCAGCCCATATGGATGACACAACTAGTGGAAAGTTATGAGGATGACCCTAAAATAGCCTAGGTCATCACTGAGTTGGCTTTATCGCATATGGGACCAATTGAGTTTACATTAGAAAACGGTATGCTGCAATTTAGGGGCAGGTGGGTCATTGGAAGGTAAGGAAACCTAAAAAGACAAGTGTTTGTCAAGCTACATGAGAAGGGTGTGGGAGGATATGCAACCCTTAAAAAAATAGGACAGTATTTCTATTAAAAGAGAATGAAGAAAGATGTGACTCAATGGAGAGTTGAATGCCTTGTTTATCAAACTATCAAATATGAAACAGTAAGGTCACCAGGGTAGTTACAACCCCTCCCCATTCTTGAAGCTCCTTGGAAAGATATAGCCATGGACTTCATTAATGATTTACCCAACTCTAAGGGGTATGATATTATATGGTTAGTAACAGGAAGATTTAGCAGATATTCCATTTCATTCCTATAGCTCAATCTGTAACAGCCAAAAATTTAGCACAAGTTTTCTTTGAGCAGATTTTTCAGGCTACATGGTCTCCCAAATTCTATAGAAAGTGATAGGGAATGGCAAGCATCGTTCAAAATAGTGGGTACTAGGCTTCATATCAGCACTGCATACCACCCACAAAGTGATGAAAGTACTGAGAGGATTAATCAATGCTTGGAGCAATATTTGAGGTGTATGTGTAGTCATATTCCTACACAGTAGAGTACCTGGCTTCACATAGCAGAATGGTGCTTTAATACCACACACCATACAGCATTACAAACAACTCCCTACACGGCTCTCTATGGAATAGACCCCACTCACCTCAGCATTACAACAAATAATCAAACTAAACTAACAGCAGTGGAGGCTATGCTCCTTGACAAAGATTGAGATACTTGAGGAGAATTTGGAGAAGGCCCAATAAGGATGAAATCACATGCTAATCAAGGGAGGACAGAAAGGACTTTTGAGATGAATGGTTAGGTATATTTGAAACTGCAACCTTACCGACAAGGAAGTGTATACCTCAAAAAAAATATGAAACTTGCTCCCAAGTTTATGGCCCTTTTAAAATATTGGAAAGAGTATGGGCAATGGCCTACAAACTGAAGTCGCCCGATTCTTCTAGGATTCATCCCACTTTTCATATTTCACAACTCAAAAAGGATCTGGGAGCAACAAAAACCAATCCTCGGTTACCCCCTATCACAGCTGAAGGAAACTTTGGCATAGATCCATTAAGGATACTAAAAGAAAAGAGGGTGTACAAGAGTAACAGGGTTGTGTATCAATACTTAGGGTGGTGTATCAATACTTAAGCCAATGGAAAGGAAGCAGCATTGAAGAAGTAACTTGGGAAGTTGAAGACCTCCTTGAACTGAATTTTCTAAACTTTGCACTAAATCCATGCGGACGGGGAAAGTTTTAAAGTAGAGGAGTGTTAAGTACAACAGTATCAAGAAAGGTTAGCATAGTAATTAGTTGAATATTAGTTTTAGAAGGTCTTACAGACTATGTGAGTCAGCTAAGGGGTACTTAAGACTTTTACAGGCCGTGTGAGTCAGCTAAGGGGTACTGAGGTCTTTTCCTTTAATTTATATTGATGCATTGTAATCTCTCTGTACATATGTTGAGCTAGGGTAATATTGTTAGCATGCTTTCGATATGAAATGAATTGAAAGAACTCATTTAAGTCTCCTTTATCTTCTTTCCCAAAGTTCTTCTATTTTATCAGTCCCCATTCTTGCATTTCTTGTTTTTCTCAGTCCAATATTCTAATCTTTCTGTCTTATCAGTCCTCATTATCTGGTTATGGATTGGTAGTTGAGTTGACTTTCCATGAAGGCTTAACAGGTTCACTGTCATAGCGTTGTACATTATAGGTACATAAATCGAACAGAAAGTTAAGCCATAACTACCCTATTACGCTTTAGTTTATTACTTTGAGCAGGAAACGGAAGTTGGCAGAGAGGAATTCTCATAACTTGAACTTCAAATCAGGAAAGATAAAATCAAAAACTCACTTCTTAACTAAGCTCTATAACCATATGCTGCAACCTGCTTTCAACAAGTCAAGTAGGTAAGTTGGCTACAGGCTACAGCTTAACAAGTTAACATAAGCTCTGTAATATGACTCGAGGGTTCAAAAAAAATATTCAAACCATCCCAATCAGCAAGTACATGTCAATAAAATATTGCTAACAGAACGACGAGAGAACATACCATCTCTGTCTTTAATATTTGTCTGCTCTCCAACAGCTTCATTTCCATTTCCTATGTCAGAATAGATTTAAGAAGCATATTGAAAGAAATCAACTTCACCGACAATGTAAAACACCCTGCTCACTTAAGCCTTACCCGTATTCGACTCTTCCTAACTTCTTGGACAGCATTCTCACTTGACCCTTCAACTTCTGTTGCAGGTTCAGCCAATAAAAAGATACGATCCAGGGAAACTAACACCGGATCTTGGCCAATCCTGCTCCATGGAACCTGAAATTCAGAATTCATAAAAGCACCTTCATAAAATAGAAATATTGCAAAGAATATTAGAATTAGAAAAGTTGTAATATTGATCATAATCAAAATTAAAGAATTTTGTATTATGTTAACCAAAACTGAAAAGAACTCAAGGTAAGAAAAGGCATCTTTCACTTTTTGATTGTCAAGAGCAATCTAATACCATGTTAGAGATAAATAGATGTATTGAATATTGTTGTGTTATTACAAAGAGTACTAAAGATTTATATATAAGCCATTAGTTGAGTAGGGGCAAAGTATGTGTGGGCACCAAGCATATATTAAGAGGACTATAGGATAATGTCTATAAGCAATATTTTCCAATCCTCTTAACAGCTTGTAATGGCACGTCAAAAAAATCCAATCACAATTCATTGTTAAGTCTTGATATTTTTACTATAGTTATTAATGAGCTAACAAAAGCATTCAAGATGAAGTGTAATGGAGTCATGGTGTATGTGATATTGTGTTAATCCACATGACTAGGAACAATTGTCAACACTAAGTTGGAAATATGGAGAACAATATATAAAGTGCACGTTCAGCAATGTAAGAAAGAGATGTAGACATTGAATACATCGGGAAGGTGTGTCAAATTACATACTTGAGATCAACATTGCATAAAAGGAAAGATGATGATGAGAATGAAAGCCACAGGATTAGTGCATGCTATATGGAATTGGATGTTTGGCGACTAAAAAACAACTTAAGTGTAAGCTAGGGGTCGCTAAAAAAAAGATTGTTAAGGTGGATGTGTGGTAACACAAGGTTGGACAAGATCAGAAATAAGGGTACTTGAAAGAAAGTTGAGGTCGTACCAAATTTTACCAATCAAGGTGACTATTAAGGAACATCACTTGGGATGGTTTGTTAATTTCAACCGTCATCCTATAGATGCACCTGTGAGTGTGTCGTCCTAATGTCCTATAGATGCACCTGTGAGTGTGAGAAGAGGAGTCCTATATCAAAAGTAAGATATAAGAAGAGGGAGGTATAGGCCAAAAATAATTGAGGAAATAGTAAAACGAGACTTGTAGGACGGAAGAATATAATTGCGCAATCCACATATGAGACCGAGTACCAAGTATGTCATCCACTTTTTATTTTGTTTACTATTGCTCTCTTTACCTTCCCACTTTTTCTCAATTGTTTACCATTGTTTTCATTTTAGCTTGTATATATATGTATGATTCTATAGAGCGAGCGATTTTAATTTATTAATCTCCACCATTTTCTTCTTTTTTTCTGTTCTTATTTTTATCACTTTTATCTTTCATTTTTCACCTTTCCTTTCTATATATAGGATTCATTTCATCCTACCCCAATGAATTTGAGATGAAATGCATTATTTTTAGTTGAGGCGAGTGCAATCCAAATGTTGGCTTAAGGTTCCAAGAAGATATCTTCACTTAGGTGATTTGTCTAAAGTAAAATAATTTCTAAAGGCGATCACAAGAAACAACAATCAACATATTCAACATTTAAATCTTTGTTAGAGCAAACCTTGAGCTTCACAGATCCAAGAAACCCTGCCTTAACCTTTACAGGTAACTTCAATTCATTAAGGGCTTCAGGTTTCAGCTGCATATTCGTCAACTCCACATCACCTGTTGCAAATTTGAATTAACAAGTTAGAAAGTGCCACAAAAGAATATCAATAAACAATTCGGTAACAAAAGGCCGACATATCTTGCCAAACATCAAGTCTCCATCTTCAACCAGAAAAGATTCATTACTCAGGTCTCCTTTTTATGAAATTAGAATACTAGATTTCAAACAACTCACCTAAAAAAGGATTAGCTTTATATAGGAACAGAAACTGGTATCAATTAAATATCTTTGGTAAAAAGTAACTTCAAAAATGATTGAAGTCCACTATTACTCCAATCAACCAGGTAAAAAGAAAATATCCAAAAGTCTTGTTGGCCTCGAACTACAATGCACCCCCAACATTTACCCAAGAATGAAACTGTACCGCTTCATCTAAAGTTCAATTTGTTAGATGATAATGGATCCAACAATGTGTATCATGTTTTAAGACATACGTATAAATTTATAGATAACATGGTTAAAAGAGAGAAAATGGTTGCAAGGCATATGAGAAATTTCGGGGCATTTAATTTCTGAGTTTTAGGGATGATGATTATCTAGTAGTATCGTTCTTTAGCTAAAAAGGAACCCTAAATTTGAGGCAAACATACAAGAATTTAATAAAAATGAGCCAAGCTTAATCATTACGAAGCTCACATCTCCAAATCAGGGAATGCATGGATGCTAGAATAGGTAATTCACATTGACAAAGTTAAATTTTCACAATGTCAATTACATCTTAATAATTAGCAATAATATATGTATATTTCGCATAAGATTACGACAAAAAAAAACTTGCATGCAGACGAATGAGAGGGAAAGACAAATGCCATCCACAAAAGAAATTGGAAGTTCGCTGATTCATTTATTTCTCACGTCAGAAATGAGGCTAGACGTGGTCAGATTATTTAGCAACAATACTTTGGGGATAGATCTCCTTTCTTTCCAAAGTTTTCTTGGCTCCTTTGCTTTACCTCTCTACATATGAACACGCACAATGCGCACAACAAACCCTTGTCATCCTCATGACTACTAAAGCCAAAATCTAATCCACAACAACCTATCCAAGACAATGGGAGAAGCCCTAACCTCACCAAAAACTGAAAATGAACAACTTTGCAAACTCCTCGAGAAACTGAAATATATAAAGACTTGTAAATGAGGTATATAGGACACATACTGTTCAATATCTTTACAATGTAATGAAATGAATCTTTAGATGCTGAGATGACTTTTCTGGCGACTATCACACTTCTGGTATTAATGACACCATTGGCAGTGAATATATTCTAAATTTAGCGGTGTCTTCCTTCGCCCATCCCACAGAAGCCAATACCCCCAACCCTTCCCTAATTTACTTCCCCAACTTTCAAGATTCACATTATAATACTAATGACCAATTCTGCCTTCTATCCAAGAATAATTCTCCAAACTCTAAATTACTCTTCCGCACCCCAAAACTGAATATCAAAAATATTACGAACATTATCACAATATTTCCATCCATTAATAGTACACACTATAACTGACACCATTCTACACTAGCACATCAAATCAAAAAGATTATTCAGCCTATGGCACTAGTCCAATCAACGTATAACAATGAAATAATGATAAACCACAGCCGCAAAGAACAATTTCTAACTCAAATGGCAGTTTGCACAGTCCCACATTTCACAAAAACCGACACAATTATCAATCTAATCAAGTTCATATCATGAGATGTCAGTTCCATAGAAATTGGGAGACAAATAAATAGCAAACTGAATATAATCGAAAGGGTTGGATTGTTTGAATTCTAGACCAAAATAATTCAAAATTCAATGTTTGAACTCTAAAATTTTAGTACACATATACAAACACTCAGAGAGATAAACCGGCAAAGAATTCAGCTACTTAAGGTATCAAATGCAAGAGTGAAATTGAAAATTTATATTTAGAGCAAGTGTCAATTGAAAAATGGTTGTGAAAAGCAAGTGATGGGACGAACCTTCCCATACTCCGATCTTGAGAGCTACTTTTTTTAGACCTATCACATTCCCAAAGAACTTATGCAATAGAAATGCCACCTGATCTTCCAACATTTTTTCAACCTCTTTGGTTCACTTTTGTGCATGAACTACAATACTACTGGGATACTGATGCAGGCCAAAGCCAGAATGAGTCGAACCAGCGGAACGCCACGCAGAGGGACTTGGTAAACTAATATTACGTATTTTGGTCGGTAAAACTTTAAACAGACAACTTTTGATACATTTGGAAATGTGACCCATAATATACTAAGTTGAGTATCTAGACGAGACCTAAAAGACGCCTTCGGCCATGACAAATGTCGTACTAAACCAGAAAAACCTGTTTTAAGTAGGCTTAGAGCTGGTCACACTTTGGAACTTATTATTTTTGTTATTTTATTTTCTCTTTTCTGAATTTATGTTGGAAAGTTGTGCAGGACTTTATATGTTTCCTAGGCTTGTTTTGTGACATTCTTTGGAGAAAAATTGATGATATTACATTTTCTCTTGGATAATTCCCATATGAAGGCACACGACGCTGCAAACCCTTTCCCCTTATGACAACGCATCTCCCTCCGAAATTGACGCTGAATATATTCTAAATCTTACTGCGCCTTACTTCGACTATCCCCCATAACCCCCACCCCTTCCCTTTCTTTCTTGCCCAATTTTCAAGTTTCACCTTACAATGCTAATGTCCAATTCCACCTTCTTTACCACCATAATTTATACAAAACTCTGCAATACTCTTCAATGCCCCCATCACCAAATACCGAAATATTATTAGAAGAAGTGTCAAAAATATTACCTCCCTTAATAGTACCCCATAACTGACACCACTCTACACTAGCAGACATCCCATAACTTGATGTATTCAATAATTTAAACATATCATTCAAAAATTTACTAATGCTAAACGTTTCTTGTCTTTCTCTCAGCCAACTATCAAATATTAAAATATTATTTAGCTTGCCACACTAGTCCAATCAATATATCAATATATAATACTCCCTCTGTCACACAAAAAGCCCCATTTGTCAACGACTTATTTTGTTCCGCAAAAAGAGTACTCTTTTTAGGGATAGTAATGTAAAAAGACACAATGTCCTCAAAAGTTAGGCAGCATAATTTCATTATCATATCACCATTACAAAACTAACAACTTAAGGGGCAAGCATGGAACATAAATAAATCCTTAATTTATTTATATTTTGGATCAGAGGGAAAAATGAAGTGGTGAAAAACCTAGACAGCTGCAAAGAACAATTTACAACGCAAATGGCAGCTCGCACAGTGCTTCATTCACACAAACCGACACAATAACACTCTAATCAACTTCATAGCATCAACTGTCAGTTCAAAACAAAAAATCCAAACGCATGATTGTTTGAATAAAAACAAAACAAAATTAAACAAAGCTAAACATAATAACATAATCCAAACGTATGATTGTTTGAATTCCCAAAAAAAAATCCCATTTCAATATTTTACATACAGACAAACTGGTGAAGAATTGAACTAATTAAGCTTGCAAATACAAAAATTAAAAAGACACAGATGATTAAGAGTACGAAAAAAATGGAAAATGGTTGTTTGATCGACTGATGTAACTAACCTTGCCATACGCTGATCTTGAGAGCTTCTTTGCTGAGACCTAACACGTAGTCCCCAAGGAACTTCTGCAGCAAAAACGCCACTTGATCTTCCAACATTTTTGAATTTCTTCGGCCTCTTGCGCATGAATTACACACAGAATTTGGAGGAAATTTGGGGAAAAAGAGAGAGAAGATTGCTCGTAAGAAAAGTGTTGAAATTCCGATTTAAAGAAAGGAGAGAGAAACTGAGTGGGCGAATTTAAAGACGCGTCTCTTTTGGGGGACAGATGGAGTGGGGCGAACCCATGATTATCCCCGCCTAGGCCCCCCGCAAACGAACCGAATTATTCTTGAACGGATTAGGTTTGGTTCGATTTGAGTTCCAGATATTCTAATTATTAAGTCGACTTCGTACATTGATATCGAAATAGACTGTTGGATCAAATATATTAGTGAATCATGTAATTTTATTTTATTTTATTCGTGAACAGTTTGGGTTCAGATTCTGCAGATATTTGAATTTTATTTCTTACACTTTAATATTTTTAAATTATAAATACAAATAGTTAATTATTTTATATTAAATTATAAAGTTTGTCTTATCAATGATTGTTAAATTTGTAATAATTTTTTATTATTATTACTTAAACATCTTTTTGTTTTTTTAATAATTGATTATAAGTAAATATTTTTATTAAATAATTAATAAATAATAATGTGTACTTCTTCACCTCTAATTTAATTAAAATAATTTTAATATTTTCATAAACAAAATTGACAATGATTTTGTTAGATTATTACAATTTATATCACTAATAATTTAATAAATTATAACACATGTCATAAAGCACATATCATTAATCATCATGCAATGACAAATTGATATTAATTAAAGAATGATACAATTGCTTATACTTGCATGAGTTAATTGAAATTGTCAAATCGAGATAAAGAACACAGAAAGACTTCACTATTAGAGTAATAGTCACTGTACAATTACTATTACACATTACATCAACTATCAATCATATAATTAAAAGTGTAAACTTGACTTCACCAATTATGAAATTTTTAGTGTTACAAACTTACAGTGTATATGTGAGACAGTGAAAAAAAGTGGTTTGCTAATTTTGTTTTATGCAATTAAGTAATCATACAATTTAGTGTAAACAAGTAGTGTTTAAATTTTAATAATTCAATTAAGCAATATGTCACAATACCGTTTGCATAAAATTAAAATGAGTTAATAATTTAAATTAAAATAATCAAAAATGTAAAAAAGAAGGAGAAGAAAAAAGAAAGGAAAAAAAAGATACAAAGTCTCTAAATTACTTTGAGCCTTTTATCTTAGAATTGTAGTTATTTTACGAAATTGTAAAATTTAATATATTACTTTAACTTTTTAGAAAAAAATTAATTTAGTTTTAAACAATATAATTATGAAAATTATAAACTTTTTATAAAATAATTCTCAAGATTTATTGTATTCAAAAGTTAATTATCACATCCATTTTCAATTAAAAAATCATACCTGATCAGTTGATCTTATGACTTATGGTTCAGAACAGAAGAAGTATCTAGTAGTAATACATTTCAAGATTAACAATTTACCAATATTAGTCTATTAGATATTGAATTAATCCAAATCAACTAAATTCACATTATTTTAAATTTTAGAATTTTACAATTTCATTATAAAAAATCTCAAATAAGACTCTTTTATGAAATAAATGGAGTATTTTTTTTTCTTTTATTTCACCTAAAAGCAAAAAATACGAAATATGAAAATAATTAATTAATTAAGAAAATAATAATATCTCCCTTTTTTGGGTTAATTGAAAGTAGTAGTATTCATTTATTTAGACTAATTATGTAATTAATAATAATATTGACAGTACTACTAATTTAATATATATGAATATAGTAAGTAATTAAAGTTTAATTTTTTTAAAAAAAAAATATTTGTCCTATTTTCACGAACTCGAGTATTATAGTTGAACTCGAGCATTTAGTCAAACTCGAGCATTTAGTCGAACTCAAGCATGCTCGTGAATCGAGCATCTTCACAAACTTGAGCATGTTCGCAAACAGTTTCAGAACGCTAACGATCCGAACTCATACATGTATATTGGTTCAATAATGTTACTCGAACGTGTTCAAGTTCGACTAAAAGTGTTCAAGTTTAGTTCGAGTTCGACAATATTCGGATCAGATCGGATTGTTTGTTGCGATATCCCCATCCTTATGAAGAAGGTAGGAGTTTAAATTTAGGTAAATTTTAGTTTACACACGAGGTTTGACTAAATTCTCACTTAGCATATGTTATTTAAAAATCTACATTTAAACACTTGAATTTTTTAGGTGAAGTAAACAAGTAACTATACGTGCAGGGAACTCGCTAATAGAGCGTGAGCTATGGGTGTAATGGTCAAATGAAGCTGAAAAAAGTCTAAAATGCCCCCACCATACTCTCTCTTACTATGCACCACTACATCTATGATATCCCCAGTTTAGCCGCCATATCCTCCTTCATTTTCCTCTTTTTCTGCATACAAAACTCCATTTGAAGCACCAATCAAATTAAATATATCATTAAGAGAAAATAAAACATTAATTAACTCATCTAAAATGAAATTTAATTACAGTGAATTAAAGTATACTAAAAAATATAACAAGAACATAAATTAACCTTCAAAAGCTCAACTAATATGTGAATCAAAAGATAGCTCTATTCGAACAAAACTTTTTCCTTCCTCTTGAAGTATTGCTGCCGATGCTTAAGGGTAGCAACACCAAACAAAATTTTAACTTTTTTTTTTACTTGTAAATCTTTTCAAAATCCAATCAAATATAAACATTACATGAACTCAAAGTACAAGTATTAATTAATTCATAAGAACATCAAAAATGGGTTATTTATCCATCAAAATTTTGGTATATAAACTAAATTTGAAAACCAAGATCTAGTTGAAAACGAATTGAAGCACAAATCATTACAATTAGCACCTGAAATCAAAGAAGCAGGGATAGCATAATCACCACACGCAAAAATTATATAAATTAAAATGGTTGTAATTGTAACCCCACGAGCATAGTATGCTTATCTAAAAAATTAAAAATTAGCATCCGTTTTATAAATATGTTTGTTAATTCTCAGAGGCACAAATGATCTAGAAAGGGAATTAAATAGATATTTTTGAAAATTTTGTATTTTAAAGAAAATTTACTAGATAATAAATTAGGTAAGTTAATTTACTTAAGCACAACGGAATATTTATTTGAGAAAACCCCTTCACAAACTTGATGAAATATTTAGTTCTGAATCTAATTGAACTTGTGAAAATCAGTCACACACAGTTAAAGTATGATGCAAAAATGTAAGAACAAAAAGTAAATGGACACAAAAAATTTAAGTGGTTCAGAGCACAAAGATCTCCTAAGTCCACTCTTTTGCACTTCTGGCAGGAAATCCACTAAGATTCTTTCAAGTCACTCAAACTTGGCATCTCTGGGGTCACTAAGACCATATCACTAAGATTTCTTCAAGTCACTAAGACTTGGCAGCTCTGTGGTCACTAATACCATATCACTAAGATCTCTTCAAGTCACTTAGACTTGGCAGCTCTGAGGTCACTAACACATATAATCATGAGTGATGAAGTGATATAAGAGGTGTTGCTAAATTGGTGTTTAAGTTCTCATTTTCTTATAGAACTTAGTAGCAGAATGAGTAGTTCTTGATCGTAGAGTAGAGCATTTAAAACTTTGACAATAATTCAGCTTGTAATCTTTCTCTTGTTATTGTCGAATTGAACTTTGATGTCCTTTTATAGAAGACCTTGAGATTTTCCAGTTGAAAAGTAGACGTTGCTCATTTAATGCTCTAATTCTTAAGGATCTTTGATTATGATATTAAGGGATTGTGTCAGCTTGCTTTCAGTGCTCCCATCATATCAGTTTTCAAAACATTCTTGTTCAAACAGACGTTAGACACAACCTTTTATGACTTTCATTTTGAACTCAGTGTGTCTAGTAGACTTTTCGCAATTCTTGCCCTTCAAATAATCTCGATGTCAAACATTTTATACTCTAAGATCTTGTTAATTGTAAAGTTTGCTATATGAAATTTCCTTTTTGCTCCACGATCAACTTTGTGAAATGTACTTAAGCTTAGAGTTGTCTTTACGATCATCACTTTTCTCTATGAACTCGGAGTTATCTTTACGATCTTTATTTGCCTTACGATTTCAGAGTTCATTTCATGAGCTTTTTTTTTTGCTTTACGATCAAATTTAAACTCAGTGTTCCTTATTCAGCTCGCCTCAATAAGACATATGTCAACCTTTACGATTCAAGAATAGAGTCTACGAGATTCTTCTGTCTTAACGACCATTGATCTTAAAATCTATACATTCTTTAAGTTCATAAGACCAACCTAACAAGTTTGATCTTTCTATTTTAAGTTTTTGTATATTAATTTCATTATTAAGGACTGTACAAAAGTTATTGAATACAAATATACGTTATCAATCAATTCAAACCAACATCAAATCCTTCAAATATACATTTGTACTAATAATCTCGCTCTATTTGATGATGACAAACCAATAGTTTCAAGCATTAATCAACTATAAGATACACAAGACTTGAAATGTAAACGTGGCTTAGATACAGTGAGCAACATTATTTCTAAATAAAGAGCAAAAATTTATTGATTGAACAAATTCAGTTTACAAGACATATTTTCATAAGAGTACCTCTAAATTAACCTTATTTGTGTTTCTTTCTTCTTAACTTTTTACTTCTTGGCGGATCTCTTCTTTCAACTTCACTTCTTCTTTCATAATTCTCTCTCTCTTCATGATCTCTTCTTTGAAGTTCTTCAGCAAATGGCCTCGAACCAAGAGTTGGCAAGCAGATTTATTCTTCTTCTTCTTCCCCTTCAATATGAACCTTTGAGATAATCTATTAAAGAACATTGGGTCATTTGAAGGTCACGTGCCTGTAAGTGATATTCCGCTTGATGATTCAGCTCTTGATTGTCTCAGGGGTATAGCTTGAACAAGTGGAAGGAACTGAATTGATAATTCCTGAACTTTTTGTTATGCTCCTCATTTCCCCTATCTCTTATGCTCCTTGTATTCTCCCCTATTTGTCATAAACCAGAGTATCAAGTCTTTTATTTATATCTTCTATACTAGTAAGAAGTTCCTACATTTGACCCCTTGAGGATGCTATATCATTTTTGTGATCTTTTAAGAGTTTTTCAGTATTAATATTCTGTTGATGTACAAGGGCCATAACAACATGTGTTTTCTGGAGGGAATCATTAGTTTACGCCATTTGTTTGACGACGTCTTATTTGAAGTTAGTGAAAGTGGTGCTCATATCAATGAGCTTGTTGTGAAATAGTTGAATAGATCTATCATTGGATTTTTGATATTCAATAATAACATCTTTTTTATCTTTAATCCTTTTGAAGAAGAGCTCATCTCTTTGATGGATACTATCAGCAATATTTTTGAACATCTGTTTCATTTTTAGCCCAAATTCTTTGCCTATTTCTGTAAGAACATTGGATGTAGCATCAACAATCTGGTTCAGTTTATTATGAAGTTTAAGAGAACTTTGTTCAAAATCTTGATTGATATTGACAGTGACTAGAGCCATCAGGTCTGCTACCTGATTCTTTGATGGGATCACAGAGACACGCTCAAGAATTATTTCTAGCAGAGATTATGATCCAACCGTGTTGCTTTGAAAAACGTTGGAGATAGCAAGAGTAAGGTCAAAGTACTCATTGTTGGAAGAGGAAGGTATATCTTCATGTGAAATTGGAGTGGGGTTTATTTCTGGCTGTACATCATGAGATTCAATCGTAGGGTGAGAGGACTCTATGATCGGAGAAGATTTGAGAGAGGGTGTGTCTTATGGATAAGTTACACATTCTGGAGAATGTGTATTAGGAATGGTTATTGGAGAACTAGTATTCTATACATCAATCGAAGGGTTTTGGGACTCTTCGATTGGAGGGTTAGGAACTTGTATACCATCAATAGAGTTTTGAGACTCTATGACTATTTGTGGTGACTCTACGATTAGAGACTCGCTTGATGGGGAGGAGGGTTGCTCGACGATTTCATCATAGCATGGCAAGAATTGAAAAGACGAAGCAATATCAAATAAAGAATATGGTACAGTGGTTACCTTATTGTATGAATACCCTGAGAAGAAGGTTTTGTTGCAGATGGTCTTGGTGGCAAACTTCAGAACTCGTGGAAAATTTTGAGAAATTAATTTCAAGTTCCAAAATTGATAGAAGTTCCACCATATGAAGCTTTGATCTCCAATAGACATTGCTTCACCAAAGGCATGAAAGGTAGGAAGTAGAGCAATTGACTTCTATCAACATCAAAGATAGTTGTTGTTTTATCAATCTCAACATTGTGAAAATAGTTGAAGAGTTCATTTGCAGTCATAAAACGAGTCTCATTCTGCCAGCCCTAGTCCCTATGAACGTGTCAGGATATCGTGCATTTTGATCTTCTTCAACTTGAAGTACAATACGTGATCTGACCAGTCCGGATGATGATGATGGTCCAGAGAGAGGGACTCAACCTGTTCTTTGTTCTTCCCCCTCAGAATCTGGATCTTCCGATTTGACGATTGTGGGGTTAAACTCTTCATTGATGTCACGTACTACAGATTTGATCTATGTAAGGACTAGTGAATCATCAGATGAACTAGGCTGCTTTTCTTCTGCCTCTTCATTAATTTAAACATTTTTTAGGCTTGAGCTTGTAATATGTTACACCCCCCCCCAGGTGCAACTTTGGAAATCTCACCCTTTTATGAGATTTGCTTATTCTTTTCAACCATCTTCATCAGTCTTTTCTTCATTTTCTTTGGCACAGGATTTGGATCCTTCATAGATATTTATTCTTCATTTGCTATTGGTTTTGGTTCTTCTAGCATCACAGTCGTCTCTTCAACATTTTCTAAGGGATCTGGCTTAGAAGGCATCTCAATTTCTTATTCAACGATCATTAGCTCATGTTCATGGGCCTTCTCAACCATTTTTCCAACACTTGTTGCAGCGTCTTTGATTTTCTTCTATTTTCCTGTCTTAATTGACTTTCCTTTCTTCTTTTATTTTCTCGTCAACTCTTTGTACATTTTCTTCGTCTCTGCTGTATTTTCTTCATCTCCTCGAATTATATTTGTACATTTTCCTGCAGCCTTTTTTGTGGAAGTTGGGATAAAGGGTTCCACTGAGGTCATTCTAAACCCTTTTCCTTTCCACCCTGTTTTATGTACTGATTATAGCAAGGTATCTGTTTTATCCTTTTTGATTGGAGAGTTTGACTCATCCTGTTGATCTTTAGAAATTTCTTTGTTAATTTTCTTCTTCTCTAATTTCTTCTGAACTGTCTTTTTAGCAGTTAAGGTCAATACTTCATCCATGATTGGAGCAACTGATCCTTGAGATGTTTCTTCATTGATTTCTGCCATCTTCCTCTTTAATTTTGTAGGAGCAAACTTTTGGATTTCACTTATTGTTCTTTCACTGCCTTTAGATTACTTTGACTTGAGATTTTCAATTGGGTTTCTCTTCCAGTTGTCAAAAAGCTTTGGAGTAATCTTCTTGTTAACATTAAGTTTTACACCCTCATGGTCTCTAATAAGTCTCTTCAACATTTTCTTCAGAATGATACTAATAAAATTGTCCATAGAACATTTTAGGCGCTAGCTTGCCTATAGTTTCCTTTTCTCAACATCTTTTATCCAATTGGATATCTAATCCAATAACATTGTCGACGCCGGGAAAATCGTCTCCTTTTAATAATTACCCTTTTTAATTTTAGCCTTTGAATTTAAGATGTGATTTTGAAAAGGGTCGGCTTGAGTGTCGACGGGATTTGAAAGATCGATTTTATAATGAGCCAATTGACCAGAGTCGCCAGTTGGTATATTTGAAATGGATGTACCAACTCATCCGAATTTTGTTTTCTTAATCACAGTGGCTTAATGTGATTCCAAATTAATTGGTCCGCGAACCGAGATTCATAGAGTTCGAGGCTTGCTTAAGCGAGGGGAATGTGTTAGGCACCCCCCGACTTCCGTAAAACACGGTTACCGCTATCTTAATGATTTTCTTTTCTTTAAATCCTAAAATGTGTGTTTGTGCGCGTGTGTATGTGTGTGTGCCTATGAAAATTTTTAGAATGCTTTATTTCCGAAAGTACTTCGGAAATCTCGTTGACCCGATGCACGAAGGATTCGTTTCATTTTGAAAAGTTCATTCTTTAAGCTTTCGTTTTTTACTAACAAAATCTTTAATGATGACATTTGTGAAATAAGGTTTTCGAATCCTTCGTCAAATAGGAATGGAGCTCGTCCGATACTTCCAGTTTTATTTTAGCCTACGGATGACCTAATATCCTAGTTTGCTTGATTTTATAAAAAGCTTCATCGTTTCATTCCAAAATCCTTTTTTCGTGTCGAAAAGGAAAATCAAGCATTAAAATAACGTTGAGGCTATTCCTGGGCATGTGAGCCATCCAAATAACCCCAAACGCCCTCTATCGCAGATTTCACTATTACGGGGCCTTAAACCCGATTTCGATTCGATGCCGTTTTAAGGCCTGATATTTACATATGTACAAAAATGACCCATTGCCGTGACTATATACACCAAAAATTGTCCATCTTTGGAATTTGATCACGAGGATCTCATTCCTAGGCTCACAATCCCCAAAATCACCGCACGACCATACAAGGAAAAGCTTAACAACACTAGACTTGTTACTATACCGCAAGAACCAAAATTTGCAAGCCCAACACTATGGACTACCCATTAACACAATGAACTACATATTACCATACGGATATCATCGGGACATTAGGAGGAAATTTCGTTCCAACGAAACCCTCACTAATAATCCCTAATCCACGGATCCTCAATAATATAACAAAATACTACATTCAAACAACTCAATAACAAAAGACTATGATAATAAAATAAGTTAAAACTTCAAGGAAAACACCATTTTTCACCTTGCAAAACGCCAAGAAACGCCTTATATTTCACTATCAAGTAGATGACACAAGATTGGCTAAGTATTTGAGCAAAGAAAAATTAATTTCCTTATATTTTTGGCCAACCCGGGCCTTTCTCTCTCTAAAACTCGCCTTTCTCTCTCTAGATTTTCTATTTTTTCTTCCTCCATCTTTCTCTCAGACGCAGAAATGGCCGTTGTATAGCTGACTTGGAGCGGCCGCAGATCCATCTGCGGCTGCTTGTGGTAGCCGTCTGAGCCACCGCCTCGGCTGCCGTCTGTTTCCTCGAGCCACGAAAAATGCCCACTTGTCGTTAGCCGCAGATGCATCTGCGGCTGCCCGGCTTTCTTTTCTCAATTTTCGTGTCACGTAGTCTTAAAACATCATTTTTTGTTGTATTATTTTCGGAAGGATGTTACTTGATATAGAATTTGCTCTTTGTGCTTGGCTTCTAGGGGGCGTTGCCCCCTTACACCCGGTGAGCGAGCCCCCGACTACCGTAAGCGTAGTGGTCATTCGTCGTTTTGGTGATCCAATCGGGTTTTTCTGGATCAGCTGTTTGCCTTGTCTCGAGTAACCTGATGCTCGTTGTTCGTTGTGGCATCTTTGACCGTAAGTTGTTGTGGTGGCTTCGTGTTGGGGTCCACCTTCCTTTTCGCATGTCGAGTAAAGTGATGATTTTGCCCTCGTGTCAGGGTTAGTATAACAGTGCAAAATTTGGGTGTCTACAAACATGGCTCTAAAATTGATGTTATTCTTCAGTACTATTGCAATCATAATCTTGCACTGAAGTTCATTTACTTAGTAATGAGCAGAGTCCTTGCATAAGATGCACTTTCCAACAATGTCTGCAAGGAATTCATATTACTGTGGAAATTTTTTCTTCTTCATCCCCTTAAGCTGTGAATTCTTTTGGTAACTTATCAATTCTAGCCTTGACTCTATGTCGATGTCTTCAAAGGTTGTGATGCCCTCGTTCATAAACCCTAAATGATGGCTTATTTGTACCGTGTCAATTTGAAGTCTAGTGCCCTTAATCTTGGTAGTAAAGATACCATTAGCATAGACAACATTCAAATAGAATTTTTCTTCCAATTTGGTGTAGACTTTAGTGTCTGCATCCAGAATTTATAAAAAACCTGCATTCTGGATCAAAGTGAGAACATCCCTGATTTGCTTTTCCGTATCTCTAAATTTATCGAAGCACAGTTGATTTCCAGTGATAACTTGATAGGTTGCCATTTTCTTTGGTGAGAATTTGACTAAACAAGAGTAAAATGTGTCTAAGTTTGCAAGTTTTTGAAAGCTAGGGCTTAAAGGTTTGAGAGCTTAGGTTTCAAATGATGAAGAGAATGGTAAAGTTCAAATGAAAAATTCGAAGCATTTTTATGTAACTTCCCTCTATTTTGACTAAGTGGGACATGTGTTGTATTGAGATTGGTTGCACATTGTATCACGCCTACTATTTACAGCTGTAGTGCGGCAACTTCTTGTTCTTCACTCGCTTGATTGGCGTTTGTCTTGCACGTAAACTTATTCAACGATTCAGAGTGTCGTAAAGTAATTTTTTTTGGGCTTTTAACTTTACGATTTCTCATACTTTGTGAATTCTATTCCCTTCTACAAATCACTTTATGAACTTTACTTTAGTTAAATATTCTACGATTTGTTCATGCAAAGTTGGTATTTTCTAGAGCACAATACTAAGAAGATAAATTCAACATTCTTAGCTCACTAATAAGCTTATTAAATCTGGATTCGTCTAAGGGTTTAGTGAATAAATCAGCAAGTTGATTTTCAGTTGGAATAAAATACAATGATATATTTTTATTTTACACATAATCTCTTATGAAATAGTATATGATGTCTATATGTTTAGTCCTAGAATGCATGACAGGATTATGAGATATTGATATAGCCCTGATATTGTCACAAAATATGAGAATAGATTTAAATTCAAATCCATAGTATTAATCTCGTGTTTTCCAAGAAAATCACTTTGTATGGTTGAAAATGTTATAGATCTATGAGTTTTGTCAGAGATCTAATATTTTGGAAATGTTGTGTTTTGAAAAAATATGTTAGAATGATTTTTTAACAAGTTTTTTATGGTCAAGTATGATTTTAAACTAAACTTTAAGGATTTTGGTCATGTTCGATCATTATTGTGGAGTATGAAAAATGATTGTTGATATGAAAACTCTTTGGTTTCGAAAATTTACCAATCCACAAAGCCATGGTTCGAATTTGTCCTCAATCCGATAAGAAATGAACAAGTTATAAACTTATGAGCAAGCAAACTATGAAATTAGTTGTCAATCTGTCCTTATGAGCAATTTTCAGTCCACTTCAGGTTGGATCTGGGTGGTCTAACCTAAAGAGAGGTTGTATAGGAAGAGGTTACGAGCGCGTGAGCTCTTGAATCACTCAAAAAGGTTATAAAATGAGAAGATTATGGTTGTTTGAGTGATTAAGGGTTGTGCAGTCCAAAAATTAGGGTTTTGGAGTTTTGGCCTAGCGCCGCAGCGGTCCAACATCCTGCCCAGAAAATGTTTTTATGAATCAGGACGGGTCGAATTTTCTTTGAAGATTTAGGTTTAATTAAGTGTAAAATGAATATGTTTGGATTGTAAACCAATATATTTAGTCCATTAGTGACTAATTGGTACAAAAATATTTTAAATAAAGGTCGTGTGAAGAATGCAAAGTATTGACGTAAGTTGGTTAAAGCATACCCGACATGTCCAAACTATGGTTTGGTTAGGGTTTTGTCTGAAACTCAAGGGTTCGTTGTCGGACATCTAAAAAATTAATAAATTGAAGTTAGAGTCTTAAATTTAGACTAAGTAATAGTCATTGTAACTAATGATTATGTCAATCTCATGCATAACTATTGGATGTACGAAAGACGTAAAATTAGCATAAGCGGTAGAAACGAATCAGATAAGTTTTTCAGAACTTATTATTATGAGCATTGTTATGCTACAATGTGATATTAAATTATTGATATGAAGCAATATTGATGTTATTTATGTTATGTGTAATCAATGAGTTTGATTATTTGTGAAGTATGTGAAAAACATGAAGAATGATTACATGTAAAATATATACAAACTGTGAAGCATGAACTGATATAAGTTATGAAGCATGATTTGAATGCTATACATACGAACTGAGAATCATGTATAAAATGTCATACATGGATATATTGTTAAGCATGCATGAACTATGTGTTATGTGTTAAACTGTTAGACTTGTTGAGCCGTCGTGCTCATTTTTGCAAACTAATTTTTTGCCGATAATGAAAAAATCCTAACAGATACTGGGTCAATAGAAGAAGGATAGTGGAATGATGTTAAAAGACATCCAAATTTAAATTATTTTAATATTTGAGCTTGGTATTGTTATGTTAGTAAAACGGTTAACTATGATAAACGATTTGTTAATGTTACGAGTCCCGATTGGGATAAATCCATTATATGTTTTGAAAGAAATCATGAATTTGGATTGTGAGTTATAATTATTCATAATTATTGTAAAAAAATGAATTAAGTTGTAGTAAAATTTGAAAAAATGAATAAAAGATATTCACTACGAAAATGAGTTGTATACTTTATATTTTATAGTTGTAAACTTGTACTATTGGAATGATATAGAAGGGTTTAGTTATGTTAAGAATATAATATGTTGAATTGGACATTCATGATACTATATTGGGTTTATGGTATGTTAAATTGCGAATTCGAGAGGCTATATTAAATATATAGTCTGCTATATTAAAATTCAATATTTCCATAAAAAAGGGAAAGCAATTTGCTGCTTTAGGTTGTAGTTCGTTGTTTTAGTAGAACAACTTGTTGTATTGAAATGCAACTTGCTATTTAAGTCATCTAGTATGCTTAATTATGAATTTAGCTTATCGGATAATAAAGAAGAACTTATAGAATGAGAGATTAAGTGTTAAATCATAATGTATATGATAAAGAGTTGTTATAGAGCAATGTAAAGATTGTGATTCGGAAAAATAAAAAAAAAGTTGATTTTTTTAAAATTTATTTTAGTAGAATTTTTATTATTCAATGTTGTGATTATTAAACATGAGTTCACCTGTAGCAAGTACGGGGATTTTCGGGGGTTATAACTTTTCATTGTGCATGTTCACGTCCAAGATGGTGGTTGATCGTGCAGACAGATTTAAGCGTTAACATTTGCACTAGAAGATGAGCCATTTGGTATTTAGTAGAGACTTTTTCAACCACTTTTCATAAACAACTAGCATGATGACATTATCATATAGTCACCACAGCACATCCCGCAGAAACATACTCCTAGTCACATCGACCCACATATGTTGATAAACATCGTCGCTTGCAGGAGGTACAAGATATGAAGAAAACTCTTTAATTTCAGCGTGAAGAGCTTGATAGACAGTTTATGGATCTAGCAAAAACTGAAGACAATTTATTGCACGAACAAAGGGGACCTTCTCGACCAGGTCGCCATGACTCTTGCCACGACCTTAAAATAATCAATGTACGATCATCAAATTTTGGAGACTTAAGAAAATGATCAAGATCTCCCTCATAAAATAAAAGTGGTGAGCAGGTCAAGAAATAACTCCGATGCAGTCATTATAGAGAAATATCTCCCCCAAAGTCCTTTAAGATGTATGTCGAAGCCCAAGGCAAGAAACCTTACTTATCTCTTATCATTGAGGAGCTTGAAAAAGCCAAAATTGACAGGTCCCTAAAGGTTCTGACTCTGTAAACTTACGATGGAATGGGTGATCCTAATGACCATACCTACTCATATGAACGGGTGATGTGATTCTATGGTTATGATGTTGTAGGGATATGCCATCTCTTCATCTTTACTTTGAAAAAAAACTATTATAGAATGGATAGTTGCACTTCATCCTCGTTCTATTGTCTCATGATAAAAGCTGCAGGAATAATTCCATACATGCTTCGGTAGAAATAAAAAATGCACCAAGATGGTGACTTCGTTGCTTCAAGTAAAGCAGAAAATGAATGAGTCTCTTTGATAGTTCATTAAGAGATTCCGTGAAGCAACATTTGAGATCCCCACTTTGGACTCGACTCAAGCGATGCAATTCCTCACAATGGGTTTGAATGTTAACAAGTCTAGCTGCATAATTCAAGAAATCATTTTTAAAGCTCCTCAAACTCTTGTTGTAACCTACAAATGAGTTGATAAGTTTATAGAGATAGAAGAGACCCTCACCAATCTTTGGGGTTCTTCGAGATTCAATGACGATTATCATTAGAGAAGAGACCTAGAGGCGATAGAGTCAATAAAATATATGACAATAAGAGAGATGATAGTAAAAAAAATGGTGACTGAAGAGATTTCAGGGGAGATCGGTCATAGAAGAATGATAGCCTTAGAGACAGGGGAGCAAAAATGAAGAAAAAGATTACACCCCCTAAACACAAGTAGAGTTCAAATATTGAGCAAAATAAAGCATGGACTTTTCTACAAGAAGCCTTTAAAGATTAGAGTCTTTACCAAGTAAAAGAAGAATGGCAAGTACTGCTCTTATCATGAGGCAAAGGGTCATGATACCAAGGATTGCTACCATTTGAATGACTTTCACGAATACCAGGTGCAAAAAATAAACCTAGATTTTTATATGGCGAAAAGAAGCAAACAATCAGCCTTTGATCGAATCGCACCATTGCCTTTCTTTTCGACACTAAGAGGAGTATTAGATGTCATATCAGGTGGATTAGCAATTGCCATGTCCAATAGAAAGAGACAAGCCTTCGCCCAGGCTGTTCACTAGGTGTTCAGGCCGTCGAGGGATATTAAGTTAGATCCTATTATTTTTACAGATGAAGATTATCGCCCAAGCATGGTTATACTTCATGAAGATACGTTTATAATAACTGCACAGGTTGGCACCATGGACATGCAGTAAATTCTTATTGATAACGGGAGTTCAATCGATCTACTTTATCAACATGCATACAACTGGCTGGATTTGGGAGGCAGTGAGCTAAAGCCTTGCAGTGAATCGCCTCTTTGTGGCTTCAGTAATGTTCCTATCCCAATTATAGGCATAACTGAGTTGCTAATGGTTTTGGCACAACTCCTCAATTGTCTTCCCTAGTGGTGAAGTTTTACGTGGTCAATGTTGAAAGTAACTAAGACACCATCCTAGGGAGGACAACCTTGTTAGAACTCAGAACAATCACCTATATTCCCCACTTGAAGATGAAGTTCTTAACAAAACATGGGATTGGGGAAGTCGCTAGAGATCAAGATATATCACAAAGATGTTATCTCAAGACTTTTTAGACTACTTTCGTAAGGGTTAACAAACAAATGTAGACTACAAAAATTGAGATGGAACCCTTTACAAAAGGAGATAAAATTGTAGTGGGGCAACCAGGATAAAATAGTGCAGATAAGGTTCAAATTGCTAGCAAATTTTAGAAAACGTCTGATCGCCCTTTTAGGAGACTATTGAGACATTTTTGCGTGGATTTCAACTGACATGCAAGGGATAGATCAAAATATTATAGTCCACAAACTAAGTGTCAACCCTCATGTGAAGCCAATGAAGCAGAAAAGCCGAAACCTCTTGAAAGGCAAAAGGTAATTGATGAAGAAATCTCTAAACTCTTGGAAAAAGGATTTATTTTTGAAATTGATTATGCAGAGTAGCTCGCTAATGTGGTGCTCATCAAGAAAAACACTGAAAGGTGGATGATGTGTATAGATTACATTGATCCTAACAAAGCCTATCCAAAGGATTGTTATCCCCTTCCAGGCATCGATCAGTTGATAGACTCTACTTCTGGACATACTATGCTAAGTTTTCTTGATGCATTCTCCGGTTATAATTAGATTAGGATGTGGGTTAAAGATATTCCAATGACATTCTTCATTAGGCCGAGCCATATACACCTATAGAGTGACACTTTTTGGCCTTATCAACGTTGGAGCCACTTACTAGCATATGATGAAAAAAATGTTTAGAGATCAGATAGGCAGAAATATGAAAGTCTATATGGATTACATTATTGTCCAAAGCATGGAAACCAAGTAGCATCTGATCAACCTCAAGAAGTGCTTCCAAAATTTACGACATTATAATATGAGTTTGAATCCTACCAAGTGCACTTTGAGCTTTGGATCAGGAAAATTTTTGAGTTACATGATTAGCCGAAGAGGAATTAAAGCTAATCCCAAAAAGATATCGGCTATACTCAATATGTAACCCCTGAAGAATTTTTAAAAAGTGCAGAGATTAATCAGAAGGCTAACTGCTCTTTAGCAATTCATGGTTAGGTATGTTGAAAAATGTCTCTCCTTCTTTTCTAAAGGGAGTTCAGAACCAAAAGACTTTTCAATGGACCAAAGAGTCCCAAGTGGCCTTCGAGCAAATAAAAAGGTATATATCCTCCCCCCATGTTGATTAAAGCTTTACCTGAAGAGGATCTGTATCTATATTTATTGATAGGCCCTCTAGATATCGGAACAACTTCAGTTTGGGAGGATTCTGAAGTACAAAAGCTAGTTTATGATGTAAGTCATGCTCTTCGGGATGTTGAAACTAAGTACTTGAACCTTGAAAAGTTGGCATATACATTGGTCATCTCTAGCATAAAGCTACGACAGTATTTCCAAGGAAATATCGTTATTATTCTTATTAATCAGCCCCTTAGGAGGGCCCTTTATCGACCCGATCTCTTTGGGTTGTTGGCAGTATGAATGGTAGAGTTGAAACAATTCAACTTGGAGTTCAGTCCTTGGATGACTATAAAGGCTTAGGCCCTTATTGATTTTATTATAGAGTGTTCCTTCCCCGAAGGGTTGGAGCTATAATAGCCTCCTACTTTTGATGAGGGACCATTATCTAATGACCCTGCTTGGACTTTATTCGTGGATGGATCCTCCATTAGACTGAGGATTGGAGATGGAGTTATTCTTACTTCACCTGAAGGGTTTAGAGTTCAGTAAGACATTTAGCTCAACTTCATGACCAAGAATAATATTTTAGAGTATGAAGCCCTTATGGCTGGATTGGATTAACACAGAGTTTGGAGGTTAAAATTTTAATTATTTATAGTGACTCCCAAGTTCTAGGAGAGTATAAAGACTGAGAAGCGCATTTACAAGCTAATATTTAGCTTATTCATGGTTTGCTTGCTAGCTTCATGAAGTATCAGGTCATTGGTGTATTCAGGGCTGATAATGCAATGGTCGATGCTATTTTCAAGTTAACAAATAATAATCAAGGATCCCTGAAAGGCTCGAATTACTTATAAGTTTTGAAGCAATCGAGCACAATAAATCAGGAAGTTATGGTCATCAATCAAGAAGTCTCTTGGATAACACCAATCACGAACTTCTTGAAAAATGATGTCCTGCCTGAAGATAAATCATAGGCTTAGCAGATCAGATACAAATCTGCTAAGCACTGAATCATCGATGACCAAATTTACAGAAGGTCTTACTCCTCTCCACTGCTCCTCTGTGTGGGTCCGAGGGATATAGATTATGCCCTTTAGGAAATCCATGAAGGGATTTACGGATTTATGGTGATCATATAAGATTTGAGATGTTAGCATATAAGATTCTTTGGCAAGGGTATTACTAGCCAATGATGACAAAAGATGTCAAGGATTTTATCAAAAAATACCACAAGTGTTAGCTCTTCGCCTCAGTGTCGCATCAGTCTCAAGAAATAACTCACTCTAATCTTATCCCAAATTTCTTTTGCTGTATGCGGAGTTGATATATTGGGACCACCTCCACAAGGGCAGGGCTAGCTAAAGTTTATGGTTGTGGCTATTGATTACTTAACAAAATGGGTAGAAGCCAACCCCCTGACCTGTATTACCGAAGAGACTTATGTTCAATTCTTTGAAGAATAAGTGGTCTACCGCTTTGGCATTCTTATGGTTCTAGTATTTGACATTGGCTACAATTTGTGGGGCAAAAATTTGAAAGGTTCCTACAAGAATTACACGTTCAGCACTGCCAAACTTTTGTGGCCCATCCACAAGCCAATGGTCAGGTTAAAGTCACAAACATGACTATTCTTAATGGGATCAAATTGAGGCTAGACGATGCTAAAGGTAGAAGGCCCAAAAAGCTTTTGCACGTCTTATAGGCCTACAAAACTACTTCTCGGACCACTACAAGATAGACCCCTTTTAAGCTAGCATATGGAGTCGAAGGCCTAATACAAGTTAAAATTGGCATTCCTTCATCTAAAGTTTAGAAATTTGATTAGATTCTCAATAATGAAGGTCTTTGGCTAAATCTCAATCTATTAAAAGAAGGCCTTCATACTGCGGTACTCAGACTTGCCATATACCAGTATTTTATAACAGGACACTTTAACATGAAAGTTAAGAACATGACTTTTAAAGTGGGATCCCTAGTGCTTCGGCAAGCTGAAGCCTTTACACCTCAGTATACGAAAAAGCTTACGCCTACTTAGGAAGGTCCTTATATGATTATTAAAGTACTAAAATTTGTCACATATAAGCTTCAGACCATGGATAGGAAGTCAATCCTTAATACATGACACACTATTTGGCTTTAGCAATATTATCCATAGTCAGTTCTATAAATATTTTTGAGATAATCTTTAATGTTGAAATTTAGATAGGCACACTTAGAAAGGGGGTTGAATAAGTATGGAGGAACGATACCAAATTTTTGCAAATAAATTGAACAGTTAAAAACTTTCAATAAAGAATGCAGTATGCTGTATTATGAAATCAGCTTGCTAGATTACACTGACAGAAATTGTTTTACAATCTTGATTTCAAAGATTATTCTTTTTACACCAAATGATGTTCTAAACTTATATGGATAAATTTTTTGAGGTAAAATATATGTTTAATTATTCAGATTGAGTTTTATAATTCAAAACTTAAGCATGCAATGGACAATAAAAATGAAAAAACTAATCACATAAACATAAGAGATTTTTACGTGGTTCGCCCCCTAATCTCTACTCTAGTGGCTTAATTCACATCCAATACCAACTAGTATTGGAGACTCATTTTTAGTAATTAACCTGGTTTACAATTAAACCCCTTTACAAATTAAGTTCCCAGAACCTTTGAGGACTTATCCTCCCAGAGAACTTTTGCTCACCTTATGAACCTATGCACCCTAATCACTTATCCTTACCTTGAGTACTTTTACTCACTGAGCTCTTAAGCTCACCTGGAACTTGACTGTAACGACCCCTAATCCAAACCGGATTAGATATCATAGGCTTTAAAAAAGATACAAGTGGTTACACAATGAACTATGATCAAAGCAATAAATATATCACAATACAAAGCTCAATTCTATATGCAATGATCAAAGTAAGCAAGATAATATATCGCTGATTAAAGCCTAGAGAATTAAATAAAGAAGAAGGACCTCACAAAGCCAACCTCTACTTCATAGCCACTAGAGCAACATAGAGAACCACCACTGATATTCAAGAAATTGATATCAGTGAGGTATTTGACTTCAACTCTTCTAATGTTAATATGCATGACCTAAGAACTGCTTTATATGATATAAGAACTAATTTACATAAATACATGAAGTGGTTGAGGACACTCTTAAGGGACCATTCTCTACTTCAAGAAGAAAAAGAAAGAGTACAACTTGAGTTGAAAACAATTCAAGAAATGCTTCTTCTTTATCTAGACTTGAGGCTGATAATAACACCTTGAGAGTTATCATTAAATAATATGCGCTAAGAGAGTCTACTCTATTCTCCAAGGTTGAAGAGCTAGAGAAAGCGATTCAACCTGGAATAGGTCTTCGTTTTCCATGGACTCCCTGATCGTTAATCAGAGATTGAGCTTTAATAGATCAGGTTTAGGATTTGAGGATTTGACCTCAAGTCAGAGTGTGAGAATATGCATTGAGACTAATAAAAATATTGTTTCTGCTTCCCACAAGAGCATTGTGTTTGTGAAATCAACACAAGTCACAGAGCCCATTATTTAAAACTCTACTCTTTCTACTGATCCCTTTGTTGTACCTAATAATAATAAATCTCACATTGGTCTAGGATTTAAGAAATCGCAAAGAAAGGTCAACACTACGATCAAACCAAAAAAGATCGTAGAGTCGGTGAAATCTAACTTTACGAACCAGCATGATAAAAATAATAGAACTACCTCTCATTCTACAAATTCTCAAAATTTTAGAATAGTGTGGTCGTAAAAACAGTTTGAGTCTAGAAGAAAGGCTAAGAGTTTAATTGCCCCACATATGTCCAGGAAGACAAGACTCCTAATCACACACATAGTAACCTAGTATATGAAATGTTATACTCATAATAACTATGGACATACTGTTGCTATGTGTAATTATAATGTATATCATGTGATTGGAAGACCTAAAATAAGATAGATCTGGGTTCCGAAGAGGACTAACCCATCCAGACCCAAACAAGAATGGTTCCAAAATAAAGCCTGTTTTTTTTTTTTTTTTTTTTATTGCAGGAAAGGAGCTCCACTTATTCAACATTGTTTCTACATAGTGGATGCTCAAGGCACATGACAGGAAACCAAACTCTCCTGTCAAGCTTCATAGAAAAGGATGGTCCAACAGTTATCTTTCGAGATAACAATTCTAGTAATACTAAAGGATATAACACAATTGGGAATATTGCAGTTTCATTTAAGAAAGTTGCTCGTGTTGAAGGATTAAAGCACAATCTTTTAAGCATCAGCCAGCTGTGCAATAAGTGACATCAAGTAATTTTTCATAACAACCATTGTGAGGTAAGAGATCTAGAAACAAATTCTCTAAAGTTGATTGGGACAAGAGATGTCGATGTTTATGTGGTGGATCTAGCTAAGCTGAGCAAAACCTTTCTTGCCAAAGCTTCAAAAGATGTAAGCTGGTTATAACACATAAGGCTTTCCCCAAGACGTCCCCAAATTCGGGTACTCTTACCTCGAATTTAGTACTCACGATGTTGGCCTGGTCATATTCTAACCTTGTGTTATGATGATGACTTTGTTATTATACTAAACCATGCAGTTTTGTATTTATAAAACAATGATACAACAAACTGCATTGACACTGCAACACTAAGTAAAAGTTATCACGATAAGCTACTTGGATTGAAGATATGGAGCTAATGTTTGGAGTTTCAAAGCTATCAATGTAAAATCTTAACTCTAATTATATCTCAATCAAGGCTCTAGATTTTGCATGGTAATTTGCATTGCATTGATCATGGTAATATTTATAAAAATAACAATAATCAAATAATTACTAATGAGAGTTAAATTAAAAAGTTGAATATTAATCATTTTTCAAAATTAGAGGATTTAATTCGAAAATAAATTTTAACACATACTTTCTAAGAAAATCTATTACCATAAATTTTAGAAATTTTAGAATTGAGATTTTTAGTGATTTAACTTTTCCATAATTAACTTAAATGATTGAGCTAATTTATTTATACATCATCATACCAATTAAACATGAGATTAGGTTTTCTATAATCAACTTATGATTTAATTTATTTGAAAACTATTTTTAAAGGTGATTTTATTCATTCCCATATTTATTGGCGTTTTAATTGTAAAGCAAGATTTTTATTATATTCTTTTTTATTAAATCTTGTTATCTTAAATCTTGAAATTCAATAATCATGGAAGTAATCAATTAATTATGAAAATAATTATTTGGGTTTTCAAAATTGATATGAGAATATTTTAAATACTTAAAATTTAATTGTACTTATATAAATAAAAAGGAAACAATATTTTTTAAAAGCAGTTTATTACTCTTCCCATAAACAAATACTCTAAAATAGATTTTTTAATGATTGCATTAAAATCTTTTAACCTTAAATCATGGGATTAAATATATTTTAACTTTCCATGTAAGCATAATTGGTTGAGCATATCGGAAATCTTTATTAAATCAATTATGTAATGGGAACAAGTTTTATGGAAAAGTTTGTGCAGCGGCTATATGACTAGAATATGTTAAACTTTACATGATTGGATCTTAATAATAAATTACTATAATCATGTGGACAATCAAGATTCTTTCCAACAACTATATATTCTTAATCATGTTAAAGTAATATGCATTATGGATTTTAAAAGGAAACTGCTACATCCTCTAATCAGTTGAAAATTCTTTTTAAGTTGTACATGTTTGGGTCCTAATAATAAACCGCTGGATAGTCAAATTATTTCTATCAACAGTAATATTATTTTATTTTCCTGGAGATCTGATATGATTACTTTTAACTATAATATGGTTGTAGTCATGGAATTAAAACATATTCATGTTTTATATCCTTTAAATTCCAAATGGCTATATATCCCCATAACTGTTATGAATTATTATCTATATATATTGTCTAGCCTTATATGTCGAGAAGTAATAGAAGAGATACATTGAACATATGGAGAAGATATACTGAATAATTTTTTGAAAATTATCTTCACGCTTAAGGCAAGCAATATTTTTCGTGAAGATTAAATCAACTTTATATTCAGCTTGGCCATTGGAACTTAAACTGGTGATATCTTTTTATATTTTGATCATTGCATACTAGTTGAGCTTTGATTTGTTGATATAATTATTGCTTTGATCATAGTTCATATTGTATTAATTATCTTCTTCTTTTAAGGTTATTTGATAGACTAAGTGTGTAGTTTATTAGGTTGTTACAAACAAGTTCCAAATGAGCATAGGTACTTAAGGAGGATAAGTCCTCAAGGTGATAATAAGTGCTTTGGGTGCATAGATTTGCACAAGGTGAGCAAAAGTGCTCGGGGAGGATCAGTCCTAAAAGGTTTTGGGAATTTATTTTGTCAAAGGGATTTAATTTTAAACCAAAGTAATTAATAAAAGTGTCTCCAATACTAGTTGGTATTGGACGTGGATTAGGCCACTAGAGTAGAAGTTAGGGGCCTAATCACATAAAAATTCCTCATGTTCATGTGGTTGATTGTTTGACATTATTCGTTTATTGCATGTTTTATTTTTGAATTGTAAAACACAATTTGAATACTTTAATACATATATATAAATTATAAAATTATCTACACAAACTCAGCACTTCGTTCGCTACAAGTAAAATTAGTTTCAAACACTATAATAAACTATTTTTTAAGAGAATAGCTAAAACTGTCATTTAACAAGCTGAATTCATATATACGGCATACTTCATGCTTAACAAATTGTTTAAACTACAAAAAATTGATATTGTATGTTCCCACACTTATTCAACCCCCCTTATAAGTGTGCCTATCTGAATTTCATTTGGTATAAGAGCTTGGCTCTACTTATCTTGGTCTTAAATGTGACTTGTAGGAAAAGATTCTACTATGACATATTTTGGGAATTACATTCAAGAAGTCAATCAATAAATAAACCTCCATTACTACTCGGAGCTAAAAATTACAACTTCTGAAAATTCCGCATGAGAATCTATCTCAAGAAGGACCCTTAGGAATGGTGGGTTGTGGAGAATGGACCTGTCGTATGATGGCGCTCCAAAAACACTAATGGAGATGGGCTCAACTGAGACTTACGTGGTGCTATATTATTCTAAGGCAATGAACACACTACTTAGTGGTATGGTGCAATTCGAGATTGACAAAGTATCTTCATGCAACACGGCAAAAGAAATATGGGACACCTTAAAAGTGAGCCATGAAGGAACTTCAAAAGTTAAGGAAGTGAAGCTTAGCATGCTTATACATGACTATGAAATGTTCAAGCTGTTAGAGTTTATGCCCTAGAGGCCAATTATTTGATGTAATTGCTTAACTTTTCTCGATATTATATTCGATTGAATAAATGATATTATTTTATTATGTTTTTATTTACTGCGTTATATAAATGTTAACATAATAAAAGTCCTTAGAATAGTGATACAAATTATATAGCTTCAAGTATGTGACTTGAACATGAGATCATATAATTACAGTTAGTATCATTACTCTTAAATGTCCCTAGTCTAGTATCATTGTTAATGAGACAACAATGATGCATTGAGACTAGTATGTAGATTTACTGATGGCCAAATCTCATTGGTCATAAATATATGAGATATTTGAGTCAATGCATAGGTACATGTTAGAGAACAATGTACTGGACTGACCTACCGTGAGAATTCTACGTGGAGCATTATGCAAAGTGTCATAAGAAATTCTCATAGTGACAATGATGTAATGATCCTCCGACCTGAGATAACTATATTATTACACGAGAATTTATGTACTTTGATATCATCAAATGTCACCTTTAGTAGGGTGGACAATATAGGTGATTATTGGGTATATCATGAATCGTGTGAGGAATATGAGTGATCTAGATGGAATTTAACCCTCCTATAAATTAGGGAGTGATATCCATAGGCCTCTTGATTGAGTAGGACTATGAAATGCATGACCATGCTCAAATAGTGATTTGTTTCATATAGTCTACTCATTGATCAAGAAAATTCAGATTAAATTATGAAGAGTATGACACATTCCATGCCTCGAGTTTAATCTATGATATAAGGTTAAAAGGATTAAATTACATTGAAACATTGGTCACGAAAATGTTGTATCGAATCACCGATCTTATTATTATTTAGGTAACAGTGATGCATTACTAGATGCCGCTCACTGTTTATAATTTTATAATATGATTTTAAAATTATTGCCAACATAATAATAACCTATAGGGTCACACACTTAGAACGTATTTAAAAGGGAATTAATTTAAATTGTAAGTATTTTAAATATGTCAATATAATTGATAGTATTTAAAAATTACGAATTTAAATTAATAGGATAATTTGTATATATGTATATTAATTAAGTAAGACTTAATTAAAATATAATATATATAAATTCAGATTTTATTTTTCTATTTATTTTAGGTTTTGGTTAATTCCTATTAACTACTATATATATGATATATTAGTAGTCTTAATCACGTTAGGAAAAACTAAAACCCTAGCCGCTTTCAGAAAGAGGCTAGAGAGAAAAATAGTTCAGAAATCCTGATCTTGGTGGCTAGTACCGCAGATCCCTTTTGCTGCAGATCGTGTGACGGTTCGCGGAGCGTTCGTGTGGATACTGTGGAGACGCAGTCTCTGGATTGCGTTGAAGATTCGAAGCCGTTTCAGAATTCCATCGTCTCCTGTCCATCTCGAATAGTCGGTAAATAATCTAAACCTCTGAATTGATATGGTTTTGCATGGATCCTGTCTTAGGGTTTCAGAAATTTTTTAAAATTTCGCTGCTTTCTCTGTGTCGAAACCCTAACACAAGCTTGAAAAAGATGAGACTATAAATGAAGCACAAGCACATTTTCTTACATTCATGATTTTCTTAAAACTACTTGGCAAATCAATTCCATAAAGTGAGATAAAACGTAAACTACTTCGGGCTATGCCCAAAAAGGTTTGCATTAAAAGTAACAACTTTACAAGTTTCTACTAATATTTCTATTATGGATACATTAACCTTGTTTAGTGAATTAGAAGAATATGAACATCAATTGAAAAAACATGATGATGAGGAGGAAACTTCGACAAAAAAAGTGCTAGCTCTTAATACAGAAAGTGAAGAAGAGTTAGACGATGAGTCGGATGAGGAAATTGCAAGTATATCATGGAAGCTCAAAGGGTTGATTCAAAAAAGGAGTAAAAAAAATAATGCAATAGCTTCAAAAAAAAAGCAAAATGAAGATAATTGGTTCGAATGCGGACGACCGGGTCACTTCATAAAGGGTTGCTTCAAATTAAAAGGCAAATCAAGTTACAAAAAGAACAAAGCTTTTATTACAAGGAGTGATGATGAATTCGACGTGGAAGTTGATGCAAACAACGAAATAGCTCAAGTGTGCTTCATGGGAATTGACAATGCATCAAGTGATGAATCAAGTGAGGTAACCACTTTTTGATTATAATTTTTTTAAAAAATAAAATAAAAAATTAAGAGAAAAAAATATATACTTAAAGGACTTGGTAAATACATTAATGAATAAAGTTGATACATTAATAAATGAAAATAAAAAAAATTGAACAAGAGGCATCATCTCAAGAAGAAACGATTTTAATGGCTAGAAATGATTTATTAGAAAATTAAAACAAAATTCTTTTCAACAAGGTTAGTCATTTGATTTATGAAGTTTAAAAATTAACTAAAAAATAGAAATGAGAGTTATTTGTATTGATACTTTTAATGATAATACACATATTGAAAACACTTCAACTAATGAATTACAAGAAGAGATAAAAATATTAAAATCGTCATTGGCTAAATTTGTTCAAGGGGAAGAAAATTTAACTATCATGTTGGGTAAACAAAGATCTAACTATGAAAAACAAGGAATTAGTTATAATCCTACTCATAAAAAGAGTGATGTAAAAATGTTAAAATATAGATCACATGTTAAATTAAAGTATTTTCCCATAAATAATCATGGAAGTAATCAATTAATTATGAAAAGAATTATTTGAGTTTTCAAAATTAATATGAAAATATTTTAAATGCTGAAAATTTAATTGTACTTTCATAATTAAAAAAGAAAAAATATTTTTTAAAAGTAGTTTATTACTCTTCCCATAAATAATACTCTAAAACAGATTTTTTTAAGGATTGGATTAAGATCTGTTAACCTTAAATCATGGGATTAAATATATTTTAACTTTCCATGTATGCATAATTGATTGAGCGCATCGAAAATCTTTATTAAATCAATTATGTTAAGGGAACAAGTTTTTTAGGAAAGTTTGTGCAACAGATGTATGACTAGAATATGTTAAACTTTACATGATTGGGTCTTAATAATAAATTACTATAATCATGTGGACAATCAAGATTCTTTCCAATAGCTATATATTTTTAATCATGTTAAAGTAACATGCATTATGGATTTTAGAAGGAAACTGCTACATGCTCTAATCAGTTGAAAATCCTTTTTAAGTCATACATGTTTAGGTCCTAATAATAAACCGCTGGATAGTCAAATTATTTCCAACTATGTCCAACGGTAATATTATTTTGTTTTGCTAGAGATCTGATATGATTACTCTTTACTATAACATGGCAGTATTCACAGAATTAAAACATATTCATGTCTTTATATCCTTTAAATTCCAAACGGCTATATATTCTCATAACGGTTATGAATTATTATCTATATATATTGTCTAGCCTTATATGTCGAGAAGTAGTAGAAGAGATACATTGAACATATAGAGAAAACACACTGAATATTTTTTTGAAAATTATCTTCATGCTCAAGGCAAACAATATTTTTCGTAAAGCAAACCACAAGCTGCGTTTTCAACGTTAAATCAACTTTATATTCAGCTTGGCCATTAGAACTTAAACTGGTGATATCTTTTTATATTTTGATCATTGTATAGTAGTTGAGCCTTAATTTGTTGATATAATTATTGCATTGATCATAGTTCATATTGTATTAATTATTTTGTTGTTTCAAGGTTGCTTGATAGACTAAGTATGTAGTCTATTGGGTTGTTACAAACAAGTTTCAAGTGAGCATAGGTACTCGGGGAGGATAAGTCCTCAAGGTAAATATAAGTACTTGGGGTGCGTAGGTTTGCACAATGTGAACAAAGGTGCTCGGGGAGGATAAGTCCTCAAAGGTTGTGAAAATTTATTTTGTAAAAGGGGTTTAATTTTAAACCAAAGTGATTAATAAAAGTGTCTCAAATACTAGTTGGTATTGAACGTGGATTAGGCCACTAGAGTGGAGGTTAAGGGCCAAACCACGTAAAAAGTTCTTGTGTTCATGTGGTTGATTGCTTGACATTATTCGCTTATTACATGTTTTATTTTTAAATTATAAAACACAATTTGATACTTTAATACATATATTACATTAGGAAATTATCTACATAAACTCAGCACTTCGTTTGTTACAAGTAAAATTAGTTTCAACCACTGTAGTAAACTATTTTTTAACAAAATAGTTAAAACTATCATTTAACAATCTGAATTCATATATATGGGAGACTACTGTCTTAATAGATTGTTTAAACTATAAAATTTTGATATTATTTATTCTCACACTTTTTTAACCCCCCTTCTAATTATACTTATCTGAATTTCACACGATACCATCCAAACATCATACTTATAACTACCCAATCGATACATAATAACATAAATATAAATAATACATCACATACAACTTTCATAACATCTCAGATTCTACAACCTTTACATTACATCATAAGTCTAAATACAAAAGACTAACAAGGTTTGTATTTAAATACATAATATGAATGTTCGTTAAGTCCTAGACTACTCAGTAGCCTTAGCTTTTCCCTTGTCCTTTTTGGAACTTGCCATTATACTAAGTTTGTGATTGAAAGTGAGGATTAATTTTGGAGTGTTAACGATAGCTTCCAAAAAAATTAAAAATATATAAAAATAATACCAAAATACTAAAAATACATAAAATTAAATAAATTACCTAAAACACTAAAAATACTTAAAAACTCATAAACAATTAAGTCTAAAAATACCTAATAAATAGATGTAAAATCTACTTATCACTTACTATCTCCCTCAGATCCTGTAGCTACTCTAGATCCTAAATTCGATTAGCCACCTCCTCCTCTAAGTATGCTCTGACAGCACCCCTCTCAACCCTAGCACTCTCCAATTGGCCTACCAACTCCACGTTCCTCACTAGGAGGTGATGTACTAGAGTCCTTAACTGTGTGGCATGCTCTTGCCGCCCCAACACCTCTACCTAGAGCTCCCCATTCCTCTCCTCCTACTCAATAGTACGATCAGCGTACTCTCATAACAAATCAACCTCGAAGGTGTGAAACATTGGGATCCTCCATCGGACTCCACAGTTGGCTCTGACTCCTCCTCCACTGGATCCGTCACCAGATCGTGCTCCTCCTCCTCTACTGGCGCAATAGCCTAAACGGGTACTGTTGCAATGGGCTTGGGTCATTGAAACCAAGTGGATGTCATGCGACTCCTTCTCGATAATTCGGCTGGGCTCTCCTAACTCCGGCATCCTAACACCACAGATACAAAATAGACAAACTCTATCAGTATCTCATAATAAAATATAAATTCATTGTATGGAATAAAAATATATTTTATGACAACCATAACTATATAATAAATCTCCTAAAGTCATCCGTAAAACTCTACATGAATTTTATCAACTTCTATTCCTACTTTTTTCCCTAAGATTATAGCCTAAGGATTCTCACTCCTAAGGTTTATAACCTACAACTCTGATACCAATCTATGACGCCCCCAAATTCGGGTACTCTTACTCGAATTTAGTGCTGATGAGTAGGTGTTATACCTATGATTTGGATATGTTTAGGCTTATTATTTGGTTATCTTTAAGTCTTTTTAGTACATTTTATTTGCATTTATGCTTATTTTCTGCAGCAAGGTGAAAAAGGGGCAAAACAAGCATGTTTGGGGTTTAAATGACAATTTTGTAATTCCTGGGAAAAAGGGCCAGAGCTGGCAGCGCTGGAATAATACTAAGGTGATAACTGGCAGCGCTGGGTTGCAGATTTGTCGGGCTGTTTCACAATTTACTAAAGATTTTGGTTTCCTAATCGATTTTGGACGCTTAAAACCCTACTTAGGGATGACTAATATATATATGGGGACTTGGGCTTTACAAAGGAGACACGAAAGAAGTGCAGGAGCCTCCATACACATGAATTGAAGAACATCAGAAGAAAAGGATTGAAGACCAAGAGAGGCTATAGAGTTTCATTATTCTCCTCTCCTTATCTTCCTGTCTCGAACCTCTGGATGTTATTTATATTTATGATGAAGTTTTTTTATTTGACTATATTGAACTAAACGCTCAATTAGGATTTCAATGGAATCTTTGATTTACGATAATTAATTCATGCTCATTTTTAGTTATTGGTTCTTTTTAAGTTATTTATTATATCTCGCGCTTGCAGCGATTAATATGATATCTTAGATGGAATTGGAAAAGGATTCTAGGATTAGATTTGGGTATAATTGAAAGTTGTATGCCCTTAAGCCAATCACATTTGATATGATAAGCATATACTTTGTAATCTTATTCGTTTATTAATAAAAGAATCAAGGCATTTCTTTATTCATGATTAATTACTTAAATTAATCAAATGGATAAACCCATAGTTTTCGAGCAATGCTTTTAGAACCATGATGAGGATCATGCTAATGAGATCTAAATTCAAGATAGCTCAAAACTAAAATTGTTCCTAATCGTGGGATCACTAAAATGGGGATTAGTGAATCCGGATAGATTAGTACATACTATGCTTGCTCTTATGAAGAGGATGATTGATCTCATAATCATTTGTGTAGAGACACTAAAGCAAGTATGTAGGTGCTTATTAGAGAATAAGTTCACTGAACGTGACTCACTCAAGGAACACCTAATGGAGTCTTACTTGCCTGTCAATAGGAGTTCCTTTTGTGATAGTAGTACAAGTGATCCTTGGACTTGAGATCATCATAGTATCTTGTGTATGATGAATTATATTTTGACATATTCCTTAAAACCTTTAGGGTGTAACAAAGGGTATGATTGGATATAATAAGACATACATGGAGATAGGTGAATGATCAACAAAGAATCTACCACTTCTAGTAAAAGAAGAGAATGTCCTATGCGATTCGATAAATGACAACTCAGTAGTCCTTGGCCAAGGTAGAATGAAAATTAAAAAGTAGTTTCTAATTTACATTAATTAGAGTTATTCATTTAAGGATCGAAATGCATATAATCAAATAAAATAAGACTTGACAGTTATACCATGTCTTATATTTGATTGGGACGTTGTGAGGTAGAATGATTGAATTGTACGGTAACTATTCGCTGAATAGGTTCTTTTGTGATTAAATGTTGAAATCTATATTATTTGGAAAATCGTTGATCGCTAAGGGGGCTTACCCTTCTTATGGAATAAATATTATTTATTTAAATGAATTAAATAGTTTAATTTATTTATATAAATAAGATTAGAATAGTTCTAATTAATTTATTCTATAACCGGTTTAATATGGAGAACCTAAAGGGTCACACCGCAAAAGGAAAATAATTATTTAAGAAGTAAATGACATAATTGTAATAATGAATTAAGTATATTTAATTTATACTATGTGGATAGAATAAATTAAATAGCTTAATATTTATTATTTAGTATTTTAGAAATACTAATTATAAATTAATAAGATGAGTCTTATTATTATTATTACTATTATCATTATTATTTAGTTCCTAAATGGTTTAGGAATTAATTAATAAGAGTACTCTCATAATTAATCTTGACTCAACTCTCCATCCTTGACAAAACCTAGGTGTCCTAATTGATCAATCGGATTGATCATATTTAAGATACGTGTCTTTACTGTAGTGCCATTGGTTATTACAGATTGGAATAGATTTGAAGAGTTCCTTAGATATCTTATATCTAGTTGACCTACTTTGCTCACCAAATAACTATTGAATTTGTAACAATATAGAAGGTGCATTCATTTTCTCATGTTGACGCTGTAACTCGATACTTATGGATGCGAGCATGATGCATTGAGCCACCTTTGCATCATCTTGCCATTTCTTAAAATAACAATATCTTGCTCATAGGTTTAGTCTGCAACGTTTGCAAGGATAGACAAACTTAGGACATTTTGCTAGTTTTTCAGCATTGAGAACTATTCTCAAATTTGTTTAATCAATCCGAACAATTCGGTTTGATTAAATTATTAGCATCTAATATGCTATGCAGTGTTAGTGAATTAAACATAGCAATATTCTTTAAGTGAATTAATAACAACATTAACATGCATTCATTTTATTAATCATCAAGTTAATTAGGTCTTTATTTAAAATGATGTATCCCACTATTTTCATCAAACTATATTAACCTCTTCATTATAGTTCGACAAATCTAATTAAAGATTTGCTAGTGAGATAAGGATCCTATCGACATAAATATTGCCTTGTGTGTGCACAATAAACTATAGTTTATTCAATAGGTAGACAACTCCTTGTCAATTACATTAACATGTAACTCCTTGTATTTTGCCTCTTAGATTATTATGATCATGTGTGTGCACATCCAAATCAAAATTATCTAAGTTAAGTCAAACCTAACACTTCCATATAAGTGAAGAGAAAAATACCGTCCTTGTGTGTGCACAACAAAACAGTAATGTTCAATTCCATTATAAGCATCCAATGTGATAAAACAACATCTCAAATAATCGATATGAGCCTTGTGTGTGCACAACAAACTATATCGAGTAGTTGATACTCTATCGTTTTATCATGCTAGAAGGCGACGTTCGATATTCCAAATATCTTTAAACATTAAAACTTAATATTTTAGTAGTAGAATAAATAAATTAGAACCATTTTAATTTTATTTAATTGAATTAAACTCATTTTAATTCATGAATTAAACATTTTAATTCATTTTATAAATAATATTTATTCTACATCTTGAGGGGTTTGTTAATATTAATTGTCTCATCTTGTTTAGCGCACATGCATATATATATATATATATATATATATATATATATATATATATATATATATATATATATATATATATATATATATATATAATACATGTCATATTATTTAACATACGAATCATGTTTAGATAATATATAATAAATATAATTAACATGCACATATAGAATACCATATTCTACTTGGATTGATTATGGACTTTTATTCTAGTTTGGTTCACTAAAACTACCAAGTGAACCAAAAGGTCAAACATAAGGTGCAAGAATAAATTAAATTAAATATAACTATTACATTTAAATTTGGTCTCCATTACAAATGAGTTTTCATGCGCTCCTTGCTCCTTTGCTCCAATTCTTCAAAATAATTATAACTAATTATACTACAAATTATTTATAATAATTAAGAAGCCTTGATCAACAATCAAGGGGAAGTACATATGAGGGAGATAGAATTATACATAAGAAAAATTAGAAAGACGAGGTACGCATACCCCATTTATAAAACTCATTCATTCATGCATCCATTTAAAATTAAATCCAATCACATTGGTCAATAGTCCATAATCAATCCCATTTATTATCATATATATCAACATATATATCAATAAATAATATTCATCTAATGAATTAAATAAAACATTTTATATATATATTGGTATCATTTAATGGGCAATTAAAGTTGCATGAAATCCAATTTCATGTTTAAAATAAACCTTTTATTTTAATTATAAAATTATTTAAAAATAAACTATTTATTTTTATTATTTTAAAATTACCCAAAATAAACCCTTTTATTTTGAAATTTTAAAATTTATACAAAATTACCAAACTGTTTGGATAATTAATATATACTATAAATATATCATATATATTAATAATATATATATATATATATATATATATATATATATATATATATATATATATATGATGGATATGTTAAGTTTGTCCCATAATGTATGTCACGTGAATTTTAAAAGAAAAGCATAACAACCATGTTTTAGAAATCTTTTAAAGCAACAGTGTCGGCTTTTTGACATACTTGGCAAGTTGGCATTCAGATTATATTAAATTAATTAAGATCCTAATTAGATTAGGAGTTTAATTAAAAACCCTATTCCTAAAGGTGTTATGAGGGTTTACTAAATCTATAAATAAGAGAAGTCTTACTATGGATTAATGTTACACACATACACTTTCATAAGTTTTAGGAGAGTACTCACATATTCTCTAGAGAGAGAAAACTAGGGTTTGTCATCACCCACTTCTTGAATTATTATTATTCCTTGGTGGATTACCTCTAGAGGCCAAACACTTGAGTTGCTAACGTTGATCATTGGAATCCAATCGGTGAAATTCAAGAAGAACGCGAAGGATTTGGAGGTGAACTTGTACCCGTTGAAGCTTTGAGTTCTACAAGGGTATATCTCTAACTTATTCTTTATTAATTAATAATTGCGCATAAAGGTCGATCCTGGATTATGGTTTGTAAATTTTAAATTTGATTTTATCATGCTTCCGCTATTTTATGCAATTTGATTGTGTGTCTATGAATATTACAAACCAACAATAATAACATATGAACTTGTTGATTTTTTTTAAGAGAATAACATAATAGTGCATAGGATGAAAATATCTATGTGCCATATGTAATGTGGTTGAGAGTTTGTTCTTAATGAGTCTAGTTTAAGTTTATATTGCACGAATAGTTGCAAGGTAATTGGATTAGATCTTTTTATTAATTATTGAATAAAGTTAATAAATAGATAGGTAGTCTCCGTTAACAACTCATGAGAATTAATCAATTGGAAATAGTATGAAAAGATTATTGTGATCAATTAGGGAAGTTGTAATCCTAAGCTTTTAAATATCTGATATTCAATTCTTAATAATTAGCTTCCAACTTAATATTTTCACAATTAAAATTGGTGATCGTTTAAATTAGATTAAATTTTTATTTGCATGATAATCAGAATAATTGTTATCCATTTCCTGTGGGTTCGACATCATTTTTACTTCTATATTACTTGATTGATCGTGTATACTTGCGCGAATTGACCATATATAAATCGGATAACAAGTTTTTGGCGCCGTTGCCAGGGAACGGTGTTAATAATTACTTTATTATTAGTTTTTATCAATTTAGTTTTAATTTAAGCATATTAATTTTTAGTTTTCCTTTGCTTTTGCAGGCCTTCATCTATTCAAAACATTTTGTGCTCTTGCAAAGGAGCGATCTTAGTATCACGTGTGCACCAAGTGTTGGCCTGCCTATCTTGGTTTACATAGATTACGTAGACACCGAAGCTGAAAAATTCTGCTAACGTATGTAAAACTACGTTTTCCCGGAGTTAAAGCCTAGGTACCTCTAATTTGTGTATGCACACGAGATCCAAAGGTTCGAAATTGGTTCCATACTAGGACAAGATTGAGTGAAGGTTTCGAAGGATTCACAACTTTATTCACGAGACGGTGCAGAACCAAGAAAGAATGGCAGAAAAGGATCAGAAATCATTGCGGGAGTACGCCATGCCGCAGGTTACGAAAATTTAGACCAACATCACAAGGCCTGCCATCACAGCAGCTAGTTTTGAGATCAAACTCGGAACTATTCAGATGATCCAAAACTCAGTCCAGTTCGGGGGTTTACCAAACGATGACCCCAATGACCATATTGTCAGCTTCTTGTAGATATGCAACACTTTTAAATACAATAGGGTGACAAATGATGAGTGGGTTTTATACCTACGAATTGAGTATGTTTAGCTTGATTATTTGTTAGTTTTCATGACATTTTATGTTTCATTTTACTTGTTTCTGTGTTTTTCTTTGTTTTGCAGAAAATTGGACTTCGGTGGCAAAATCGTAATTTTTGTGGAAAAGGTTACCGCAGCTGCGCTTGTAAGGCCCGCAGCTGCGCTTCAATAGGCAATTCGAAGGCTGGAAAACAGAAGCATTGGCCGTAGCTGCGCTAGGATTGACCGTAGTTGCGCTAGTGAAGAAAAACATGGACCGCAGCTGCGCCCAACATGACCGCAGCTGCGGTGGTGTTCGTTTCCAGTTTTTATCAGGATTCTTATATGGGTCTCGAATGCAGTTTGATGCTGATTTTAGAGTCCTGTTATGTGAGAAACTTGTCGTTAATTTGGATTTGATTGGAAAGCTATAAAGAGGAAAGTCAACAACTCAAAGAAGGGTTCGAAAATAGCAACCAACGAAGGATTTTGCAGAGCAGAGAGAAGCAGAAGAAGAACGTGAAGGAGAATTTACAAAGCTTGAAGATTGGGACAGAATTAGAGCGACTAATATAGTTTTCTCTTAATCCTATCTTCTATTTTCAGTTATTGTAATTCTCTAGATGAGTTTAATTAATATTATGATGTTGTTTTTCTTCAACGCTATGAACTAATTCTTGTTTAAGATTACAATGGAACCTAGTGTGTAGTTTAAATTCATCTCTTTCTCTCTCTCTCTCATTACTTTGATTACTTACGGATGAGCCATTTATCATATCTTGTGCGTTAATGTTTAATTGCCTGATCAAAAATTACTGTGATAATTTATACGAAATTGGACGATGGAGTATCAATTTAGATCGGGGTATGATAACATCTGTTCATAAAAATTGAAAAGGGTTTATATGATTAGTGTATAGGATAGGAATATACCTATATGTCTTTTGCAGCTAGAAAAGAATCTGAGTTTGAAACCCTAATTAACATAGTTCACATAGGAATATAGTAAGTTAATTAATTTTGGTGTTCCTTGTTAGTTCTGTTGCCTTATGGTCAGATTTAGGAGGATTTGTTTATATGACTAGCGGACGCAGCGTATAAATATTATAAAGAATTCTTGGTTAGCGGTCTAAGTTAAGTAATTAATTGTAAAGAGAGAGTGAGGCGATTTACATGAAACACTAGGGGAAGTTGTAATCTTAATCCTTCATATCTGCAGTTTATTTTGTGGTTGTTTAATTTAGTAATGTATTATTCTTTAGTTACAAGTTAGTTAAACATTGAATTTGCAAATCGTTAGTTTAAATAGGATTAATTGAGTTTAAGATTATTTTAGATAATTATTGATTCCTCATGGGAATGATACCTTGCTTGCTGAGTATTACAATTGAATGCGTATACTTGCGTGTTATAGTGCTATTAGAAAAGGCAACAACAGAAGACGTGATAAGACTGAGGTTTTTCCTATTCACATTGAGAGATAAAGCTAAGATCTGGTTACACTCATTGCCACCAGGGTCCATCACAACGTGGAACGATTTGGTGCAAAAGTTCTTGGCCAAATTCTTTCCATCGGCGAAAACAACGAAGATGCGAAACGATATCACTTCTTTCGTTCAGCATGACTCCGAGTCACTGTACGAAGCTTGGGAGAGGTTTAAAGATCTATTACGGAGATATCCCCATCACAGGATACCCAAGTGGTTACAAGTGCAGACCTTTTACGATGGTATGTTTAGTCAAGTGAGGACAAGCATAGATGCGGCTGCAGGTGGAGCATTGATGGGAAAGAACTGTGAAGAAGCTTATAATCTACTTAAGAATATGGCTGCCAACAATTATCAGTGGCCAACGGCATGGATGCATCAACCAAGAGCAGTGGGAATTCATGAAGTTATTCCAATTACAGCCTTGGTGGCACAAGTGGCTACATTGACAAAAAGGTTTGATACGATGGCAACGCAGCCCATTCAGAATGTGGCCATGGTTTGTGAACTTTTTACGGGTGATCACTCAGGAGATCAGTGTGTAATCAGTACTGAATCCGTTCAGTTTGTTGGAAATTACAACAGGCAGCAGCAGCAGTACAACAACAACTCTAATACTTACAATTCGGGGTGGAGGAATCATCCAAACTTTTCTTGGAGGGATAATCAAGCACAAAATCAGGCTCCAAGACAAGCAAATCCACCCGGATTCCATAATCAACCCCCTCCTCAGGTAGAAAAGCAGAGTAATTTAGAGGAGGTATTGGCAAAATTTATGGCGGGCACTGAATCAAGGATGCAGGTACAAGACAAGATCGTGTCACAGATGGTTATGAATATTAAGAGTCAGTCAGTGGCCATTCAAAATTTGGAAAATCAGATTGGGCAATTTGCCAATGCTTTGAACAATCGATTCCAAGGAGCCTTACCTAATAATACGGAGCTGAATCCACGAAGAGATGGAAGGGATCACTGCAAAGCAATTACTTTGAGGAGTGGAAAGGAGTTGGAACAACCTAAAACGGAGGAGAAAGTAAAGCAATCACATGAGGAGGACACTAACATGGATAAAGATTTAGTCAAGGAGGATAGTTCGAAAGGTGACAAGAAGAAGGAGAAGGTTGAGAAGAAATCTGTCGAAGTTAAACCAAGCCCTTATGTACCACCAGTTCCTTTTCCCCAAAGACTTCAAAAGGCAAGGGAAGATAAGCAGTTTACGAAGTTCCTAGAGGTGCTTAAGAAGCTCCAAATCAACATACCATTCGCAGATGCCCTAGCTCAAATGCCAAGCTATGTGAAATTCATGAAGGAGATTCTATCGAGAAAAAGAAAGCTTGGGACTTTGAAAAAGTTTTGCACTCACGGAGGAGTGTAGTGCAATCTTACAGAAAAAGCTACCACCTAAACTTAGAGATCCGAGTAGCTTTACAATACCATGCACCATTGTAAATAAATTCTTCGGAAGAGCTTTGTACGATTTGGGGGCGAGTATCAACTTGATGCCCTTATCAATCTACCAACAGTTGGGTCTAAAGGAAGTTAAGCCAACTAATGTTACTCTACAACTAGCAGATCGTTCATTGACTTACCTGAAGGGAATAGTGGAGGACATTTTGGTAAAGGTCGACAAGTTCATCTTTCCTGCACATTTCATAGTGTTGGATTATGAAGAAGATAAAGAAATTCCAATCATCCTTGGACGTCCATTTTTGGCTACGGGTAGAACTCTGATAGATGTGCAAAAAGGAGAATTGACTATGAGGGTACACAATCAAGAAGTAACATTTAGCGTATTCAAAGCCATGAAGTTCCCAAAGGAGGTTGATGAATGCTTTAAGATTGATTGGTTAGAGGTAGCTGTGGATGAGGTTTCTGAAGATAGTTTGTAGGAGGATTCACTTGAGAAGGCATTAACTAATCCAAACACAACATATTTTCCAGATTGTTTTGAATATTTAAAGTTTTTGAATACAACATCACCGTACTTCTAAGTTGCAAAGATGTATGAGTCCTTAGATCTGGAAGAGAAGCCAATCACCTGAGCGAAGACGTCATTAGAGGAGCCACCAGTTTTGGAGTAGAAGCAGTTACCAAATCATTGGAGGTACTCTTATTTGGGTGAGTCTTCTACTCTACCAGTCATTATTTCTGCATCACTCAATGAGTCATAAGAAGATAAATTACTGAGAGTGCTGCGGGAGTTCAAGACCGCAATTGGTTGGTCCATAGTAGATATAAAGGGAATAAGTCCGTCAATTTGTATACATAAAATTCTGCTAGAGGATACTGCGAAACAGATAATAGAACAACAAAGACGGCTAAATCCAATTATGAAGGAAGCTGTGAAAAAGGAAATCATAAAGTGGTTGGATGCGGGCATCATTTACCCCATATCGGACAACTTATGGGTGAGTCCGGTGCAATGCGTATCGAAGAAGGGTAGCATGACTGTGCTATCTAACGAAAACAACTAGTTAATCCCGACGAGGACAGTGATCGGTTCGCGGGTATGTATGGACTACCGAAAATTGAATAAGGCAACTCGCAAGGATCATTTCCCTTTACCGTTTATTGATCAGATGTTAGATAGACTTGTGGGCCATCAATTCTGTTGCTTATTGGATGGGTATTCGGGGTATAACCAAATCGCCATCGCCCCCGAAGATCAAGAAAAGACAACCTTCACATGCCCTTATAGTACTTTCGCTTTTAGGAGGATGTCTTTTGGGCTTTGTAATGCACCGGCTACATTCCAAAGATGTATGATGGCCATCTTTTCAGAGATGGTGGAGCAAAATTTGGAGGTGTTTATGGACGATTTCTCAGTTTTTGGTGATAGCTTTGATCTATGCCTTCAGAATTTGATTCGGGTGCTCAAAAGGTGTGTAGAAACCAATTTGGTCCTCAATTAGGAAAAATGTCACTTCATGGTGCAAAAGGGGATCATACTGGGGCATCGAGTCTCGACAAATTGTATCGAAGTGGATAAGGCGAAGATTTAAACAATTGAAAACTTGCCACCTCCAACATCTGTAAAAGGAATCCGCAGTTTCCTTGGTCATGTGGTATTCTACTAAAGATTTATTAAGGACTTCTCAACGACAACAAAGTCGCTTTGCACTTTACTTACTTGAGAAGGATGTACCTTTTCGATTTGATGAAGAGTGTTTTGAAGCTTTTAAGATCTTGAAGAAAAAGTTGATATCTGCTCCAATAATAGTTGCACCAGATTGGAATTTTCCGTTTGAACTTATGTGTGACGCTAGCGACTTCGCAATTGGTGCGGTTTTAGGCAAACTCAAGGATAAGGTATTTCATGCAATTTATTATGCTAGCAAAAATCTAACGGATGCACAGTTGAATTACACGACTACGGAGAATGAACTTTTGGCAGTATTCTTCTCTTTTGACAAGTTTTGAGCCTATCTAATTGGAACAAAGGTGATAGTCTTCATTGATCATTCCGTCCTCAAGTATCTCATGTCGAAAAAGGATGCTAAGCCAAGACTGATACATTGGATCCTTCTGCTTCAGGAATTCGATCTAGAGATTAGAGATAGGAAGGGGACTGAAAATCAAGTAGCGGACCATCTATCTAGATTGCTAAAATTCTCAACAACAACACGGAGATGGTGTGATGATCAATGAGTCCTTCCCAGATAAGCAATTATTCTATGTCAAGCAGGAGGTACCATGGTATGCCGACTATGTGAACTACCTTGTGAGTCATGTACTTCCTCCTGAAATGAACTACCAACAGGAAAAAAAAGTTCTTATACAATGTAAAGCAGTATCTGTGGGATGAACCCTTCCTGTTTAAACAATGTGACGATTTAATGATACGGTGAGGTGTGCCCGAAGAAGAGAGTGAAGGAATTCTACAGCAATGTCATTCATTAGATTATGGCGGTTATTACGGAGGAGAGAGAACAGCAGCAAATGTTCTCCAATCAGGATTTTATTGGCCAACTCTCTTTAAGGATGCCCACAAGTTTGCAATAAAGTGTGATAGATGTCAACGAGTAGGAAACATTTCAAAATGGCAAGAGATGTCATTAAACACCATTTTGGAAATGAAAATCTTCGATGTTTGGGGTATTGATTTCATGTGTCCATTTCCTTCATCCTTCAATAACATGTATATTTTACTTACTTTGGATTACGTCTCAAAATGGGTGGAAATAGTTGTTTTGCCAACGAACAATGCTAAGGTGGTATTAAAGTTTCTCCGAAAGAATATTTTTACAAGGTTTGGAACACCAATGGCAATAATAAGCGACAGGGGTACTCATTTTTGCAATAAGTACTTCCAATCCCTGCTCACTAAGTATGGAGTTACACACAAGGTCGCTACAACATATCATCCACAAACAAGCGACAAGCTAAGGTTTCAAACAAAGAAGTAAAAAGAATCTTGGAGAAAATAGTGAATCTGAGCAGAAAAGATTGGGTGAAGAAGCTGAATGACACCGATTAGGATGTCTCCTTATAGGCTCATCTACGGAAAAGCATGCCATTTACCAGTGGAGTTAGAGCACAATGCTTATTGGGCAATTCAAAAGATGAATTTTGATATGAATGTAGCGAGTGAGAAAAGACTACTTCAACTGAGTGAAATGGACGAATTCCGTCTCTAATCGTATGAAAATGCCAAGTTATACAAAGAAAAGATTAAACGATGGCATGATAGTAAAATCACTAAGCGAAGATTTGAAGAAGGTCAAAAGGTATTGCTGTTCAACTCTAGACTCAAGTTTTTCCCTGGTAAATTGAAATCAAGATGGTCTGGTCTGTTCGTTGTTACCAAGGTGTTTCCACATGGAGCTGTTTAACTAGAGACGGATTCCAAGCAGACATTCAAGGTCAATGGTCAGAGAATAAAGCATTATTGGGGCGATGAGGTGAATCATCAACGAACCTCAATTAGCCTTGCAGACCTAGAATAAAATCAGGAAGTAGTCAGGCTGGAAGACTCTAAAGCAAACGCTTGTTGGGAGACAACCCAATCATCTTTCATAATTTGTCGTTTTTAGTATTTGCATTTTTTCTATAATTGTTGCATTCATTTAGTCGAATTTTAGGATTTTAGAATCGCTAAGTATATGATTTTATGTGAACCATGCTAATTCTTGTCAAATTTCATGTCAAGCGTGTAAGCATGAGAACCAAGTGGAGAAAAATTTTGGAGGAATTTTTTCAGAAAAAAAATTGGCCAATGCTGTCGGCTCTAAGAATCAAGTAGTTTGAGAGCTACTAGCGCTAACACCCACTGTTTTGGGCGCTATCAGCACTACTTCAGGGTAAAATCGAGTGCCACCAGCGCTGGGGTATGACGCTTGGTTTTAAAATCCTTGTTCAGTTGATTTTTTTCACCACAACACATGCCCCTATCTTGAACACCTGCCCCAAAACATTCAACCGGCGTCCCAACTTTTACTAACCTTCACCTGCAATCCGATTCATGCGCATCTAAAGGCTCACATCACCACTCAACATCATTGTCCAAGCATCCATTCGGATTTTTACACAACCTTACTGTGATTCGTATACTAAGCAAAAGGAATTCAAGGATTTCGGCTCCACCCACGATACCAAGTCAGTGCTTTAGCAAACTCAAACGTGCACCGGCAGTAGACGTATTTGTGCAGAGTTGATTGTGCCTAGTACCAAGTAAGGTTATTTTTCGAGGCCATAAACTGTGTAGTGCGTAGTTAGTGTTCTTTGTGTATCGGTGAAATACCTAGTAGGTTGGGTGGAATCGATTGGATTGTGCTAGAGGGTGTGAGACCTTTGGGTCATGATGTCATAGCAAAGAAACCCCTAGTGGGTGGTGTAATTCAGTTTGGGGGAGATATTGTGGAGGGGAAAACTACACAGTGCACACCAAGTGTTCAACAATTTGTCTCAAAGACAAGTGACTTTGATTTTGGCTTACTTTTGAAGTTTTTTGGGTGGTACTTGGCTCTAGCTATTGCCAGGATGTCTTTTAAGCGTCCACGGACTGAGGGATCAAGTTTAAAGTTGTCAAAGAAATATGATAAACAGAAGTTCCTTAGTGCCGAAACTGCAGCAAAATTTCATATGTGGGACAATCGAATCGTGATTCCAGAACGGGGATTACGACCCGATATAAGGCTAGATGGTAACTTGGCAGCTATGATTGCTGAAAAAGGATGGCGTTCATTTACAGAGTAACCTGTAGAAGCTGTGGTTCCCATTGTGAAAGAATTTTACGCGAATCTATAGGAACACAACTCTCATGAAGTTCTAGTCCACGAGTAGACAATTGCATTCGTCAGCACCGAAATTAACAAGTTCTTCAACTTGCCGGATTATGCAATTAATGAGGGGTATTCTAAGTATGTGAGTGATAATCCAGACTATGAAGCGATGATCACTATGTTATGCAAACCAGGGACACGATGGAAGTTAAGGGAAGGAGGAGTGATGACATTTTCACATTCTGCACTAAGTCGTTACGGCAAGGCATGGTATGCATTTATTTGTGCATGGTTCATGCCTACATGACATGTGAGTGACGTGACAAAGGAGCGGGCTGCTCTGTTGTACAATCTAGTAACAAGAATGAACGTTAATGTTGGGTGTGTCATTCACGATTATGTTTTACGAGCTTGGAAAGGGGATACAACGGGAGGATTCCCTTATCCCTCCCTCATATGTGCTTTATGTCACCAAGCAGGGGTGACTTGGATTAATAATGAAGAGGTGGCCCTGCTGTCCCCTATAATTGATCACACTTTGATAATGCGCTATACAGTGTGGGACGAGGGTGAGTCTCATCCGAGTGGGCTTGGTTATATCATGGTTCCTCCATCTCCACCCCCTGCCGCCGCTGACCATTCAACCTCTATGGATTCCTTATCGCGGAAGTTTGATCAAAGATTTATGCAGTTGCACCTGCGGATAAACGAATAGCATGATCATATCGTTCGGCAGAACAACTGTCTTGCTACTCGTCAGGCGGAGATATATTCATATATTGTCAACTTCAATAGAGCATTGACAGACATGTTTGCCGCGCTGAATCCGAATGCTCCACATGTCCATTTTACGGTACTGATGGCTTTATCACAATACCCACCATCCAACCCAGTTGCTGCCGAGGACAAAGATGAGGATGAGGATGGCGATGGTGGTGCAGAAGTCGATCGTGACAATTAATATCAGGGGAGTCCTCGGTTATTCTTCTCTTTCTTTTCTGCATTTCTCTATTTTTCGCATGAGGACATAGCTCAATCTAAGTTTGGGGGCAGGTTTTGTTGTTTTATTTAGTTGCATTATGTGCATATTTCATTTAAATTTAGGTTCATTTTGTTTAAAAAAATCAAAAATCAAAATCAAAACTCACAAAAATATTCATCTTTTTGCATTTAGTTTATTGCATTCATATATCATGAAAAATGAAAATAATCGCATTTAGGGACATTTGAGCAATAAATTAATTTATGGAATTTAAGGAAGCCCGATGATGAAAACTTGAACAATTTTCTAATTAATTTAATGAAACGGATAAGGATTGCTAAGTTGAGGATTTTAACTGTTTGCTGGTTTTGTCAAGCTTGAGACCCTTTGTTTTTATTTGCGCACATTCAATGTATTGAATTGGTTAGGTTTTGGTTCAGTTTATGAATTACGTGCTTGTTAAGGATATAGAAAACTTCTGTCACTTGTTGGAGCATAGAATATAATGGAGATAAATAATTGCTTCGATGTCTGTCAAAAATGTAATGAAAAGAAAAATATAAAGAAAGTTAGACATATATGAGCAGATCTTGGCTAGTCTTTTTTTGTGGCCTTTATTACTCGAACAAGTAAGCCTGTAGTAGTGTCTCTATACGTAGTGCCCCTAAAGCCTACTGGGTTAGGAATCACTAATGGAAAGTTCGCTATATGGGTAATTTTGAAAAGTCTATGAATGATGGACATTGCACATGCTAAGATAATAATATACGAGATAGAGCGTAAGACACACTCGTAAAATAAAGAAGATAAATAGAAAAATGTGAAAACAAGTGTATGAGAAGGGTAATAAAATATTTTGTTGAGCACTGATATTCATGAATTGAATTCACACACATGAAAGTGTCGAGAGTGAGATGAAATTGGTGATATGTTAGATTTTTGATTGTGCAGGAATTTAAAGTCTTGCTAAAAAGTTAGTTAAGGATCTTTGAGGCTAGATTTTTATGAATTATGTTGGTTTGTTGCTCAACATAATAGTTGTCATGCATTTGCATTCATATAGATAGATTAGTTGGTCGTCTTTATTTTTCTTTCTCGTGTTTGGCTTGAGGACAAGTAAAGTCTTGAGTTTGGGGGTATTTGATGAGTATGTGTTATACCTATGATTTGGATATGTTTAGGCTTAATATTTGGTTATCTTTAAGTCTTTTTAGTACATTTTATTTGCATTTATGCTTATTTTCTACAGCAAGGTGAAAAAGGGGCAAAACAGGCATGTTCGGGGCATAAATGACAATTTTGTAATTCCTGGGAAAAGTGCCAGAGCTGGCAGCGTTGGAATAGTACTAAGGTGAGAGCTGACAATGCTGGGTCACAGATTTATCGGGCAGTTTCGCGATTTACTGAAGATTTTGGTTTCCTAATCGATTTTGGACGCTTAAAACCCTACTTAGGGATGACTAATATATATATGGAGACTTGGGCTTTACAAAGGAGACACGAAAGAAGTGCAGGAGCCTCCATACACGTGAATTGAAGAGCATCAGAAGAAAAAGATTGAAGACTAAGAGAGGTTAAAGAGTTTCATTCTTCTCCTCTCCTTATCTTCCTGTCTTGAGCCTCTGAATGTTATTTATATTTATGATGATGTTTTTTTATTTGACTATGATGAACTAAACGCTCAATTAGGATTTTAACGAACCTTTGATTTATGATAATTAATTCATGCTCATTCTCAGTTATTGATTCTTTTTGAGTTGTTTATTATATCTCGTACTTAGTCTATTAATTGTGTGCACGACGATTAATCTGATATCTTAGATGGAATTGGAAAAGGATTCTAGGATTAGATTTGGGCATAATAACATATGAACTTGTTGATTCTTTTTAAGAGAATAACATAATAGTGCATAGGATGAAAATATCTATGTGTCATATGTAATGTGGTTGAGAGTTTGTTCTTAATGAGTCTAGTTCAAGTTTAAATTGCACGAATAATAGCAAGGTAATTGGATTAAATCTTTTTATTAATTATTGAACAAAGCTAATAAATAGATAGGCAATCTCCGTTAACAACTCATGAGAATTAATCAATTGGAAATAGTATGAAAAGATTATTGTTATCAATTAGGAAAGTTGTAATCCTAAGCTTTTAAATATCTGATATTCAATTCTTAATAATTAGCTTCCAACTTAATATTTTCACAATTAAAATTGGTGATCATTTAAATTAGATTAAATTGTTATTTACGTAATAATCAGAATAATTGTTATATGTTCCCTTTGGGTTCAACATCCTTTTTACTTCTATATTACTTGATTGATCGTGTATAATTGCGCGAATTGACCATATATAAATCGGGTAACAAGTGCTCACAATACAATCCAAATATAATACGTATAACTACCCAATCGATACATAATAACATAAATATAAATAATACATCATATACAACTTACATAACATCCCAGGTTCTACGACATTTACATTACCTCGTAAGTCTAAATAACAAAAGAAAAATAGGGTTCAGAGTTAAATACATAATATGAATGTTCGTCAAGTTCTAGACTACTCAGTAGCCTTTGCTTTGCCCTTCTTCTTTCCAGAACAACCGGTCTTCTCCATCTTAACTGAAAATAGGGTTATAACGCAAGAATGAGCAACAAGTTTGCTCAGCAAGTATATAAACAATAGTAATTAAGGACTAAGTTTAAGTTTCATAGTTCGAAGTTTTGGTAGATTCAAATAAGTTATGATGTAAAGTAATGAATCATACATGAATGATATATTGTGATCTCAAATCTAGGAGGTGCAATAAACAACGTAATTTGGGGAATAACCAATCATTATGTGTCTTGCAAAGAAGAATTTCAACTTTCAAAATCATGAGTGTTATGGATTATTGAGTGGTCACCAAGGACCTTTGAATTATAAAACATCCAGAATGAGTACATGAGGTGATTAGCCTTGTGGTATACCCTATATTATGGAAAACGTTCAGTCTTCGTGAATGCACATGTCGGTATTGGTTTAAAAAAATATGACATATATATAATCAAATTATATAAGTGCTACGGACGCAAGTAAAATCAGATTTTAAAATTTTTCTACAAACTAATAATCAGGATCTTTCTTATGTGATAATTATTAATTGAGGAAGGATAAAAGATTTATACCTTTGTAGAATTAAGCTTCCACAGGTACAAGTTCAACCCCCTACCCCCTTTAATCCTTCGCGTTCTTTAAATTCACCGATTAGATTCCACGGATCAATGTTAGCTCCCCAAGTGTGAAGCCTCTAGAGGTAATCCGCCAAGAGATATATGAATTAAAGAAGTGAATTTTAGTTTCTCCAAACCATGGGTGACTAGCCCTAATTATCTCTCTCTTACTAACTCCTTAGATGTAAATAATTATAAAGTACTCTCTCAATTCTTATGAAATAGTGTGTAACCTTAATCCATAATAAAACTCCTCTTATTTATAGATATAGACAACTCTCCTAAATTATTTAGGATTGGGGCTTTAATTTAATTTTCAATCTAATTAGGAACTAAATTAATTAATTATAATTCTTAAACAATTTAGGAATTTAATTATTTAATACAGAGAGTACTCCTTATTAATTAATTACTAAACCATTTAGTAACTTAATTAATTATTATAATAATTACAATTCATAAACTATGTATGAACTTAATAATTTATAATAATACTACTATTTATTAATTAATTTCTAAACCAATTAGGAACAAAATAATGATAATAATAGTAGTAATAATAATAATAAGTCTCCTCTTATTAATTTATAATTAGTATTTTCAAAATGCTATATTATAAATATTAAGTATTCCTTTCTCAATCTAATCGAAGAATTTTAATACTATTGGCCGTTTGTTTATATACTTCACTTTTGAATTTTTTGAACTTTTCATATGATTTGGATTTGTATTTCATCAAATACATATATCGAAATCTAAAATCATCAGTGAAAGTAATGAATGAATACCCTCCTCTTGTATTTATTGTTATACGTCCCACACATAACTGCGTGTACCATCTCTAACAACTCTTTCTCCATACCACTAAATGAAGATTTATTCATATTGTCCATGATACAAGATTCATAAGTTGTATTTGATTAATAATCAAAAAGGCTCTAAAAGCATATTTTTATACAACTTGTTTAGTCTTGTTTCATTAATATGACCTAGTTAACAGTGCTGCATGAATGCATGATTCATATCATCCCTTTGCCTTTAGTTTGTTCGATTTAAAATATTTTTTCATGTAAGTCAAGTATACAATATCCATCAAGTAATCAACATAGTAACAATTTACTAACTTAATAGACTTGCCCGTAGACAATACTAAACTGTAAGTTCATATGGTTAATGCAGCAATCTTTTGCTCCATTTCCCATGCACAGGATTACTTATCTTTAGTTCAACCTTCCATTTCTGCCTAGTCTTTGCAATGACTTGCATATGTGTGACCACCAGCCGGTATCTAATACCCAAGTAGACTTGACTTATAGAAAGTTCTATTTCATTATGAACAAATCTATATCTGCACTAGAAGCTTCTCCAAACTTCCTTTGCTTAGGTACTACAACTCTCTTGTAGTTGTTCTTCCAGTGTCCAGCTTATCACAACGAAAGCTAACTTCTTTGTCCTCGGGATCATCTTTATTTATGTCCTTTAATTAGTGTCTTTTTTTTGCCTTTTATCATTTATGACTCATCAGAAACACTTTTGTCCATCTTCTTTCGCTTAGAAGTTTCATCTATGAGTAAGACTCGGTCTTTCTTAGAAGGAAAATGACTCTCAACAATCTTCAACATGTTTAGCTAATCAAGTAAACTGACATCTAGCTTACTAATGTTTGAAGTACACAACAAATAGTGAATAGGAGTTAGTGAGTAACTGCAAGACCGAATCTTGACTCAACTCTTCGTCCTTGACAAAACCCACTTATCCCAATTGATCAATCCAATTGATCATCTTTAGGACATGTGTCTTTACTGTAGTGTCATTGGTTATTATAGATCGAAAGAGCTCTTTAGATATTTTATATCTAGTTGACCTACTTTACTCACCATTACAACTCATGAAGGTGTAGTAAATTAGTAGGTGTATCCATTTTCTCGTGTTGACGTTGTAACTCGATACTCATGGATGTGAGTATGATGCATTGAGCCATATGTGCATCGTCTTACCACTTAATAAGTAACAATTTCTTCCTCAGAGGCTTAGTCTGTTATGTTTGCAGTGATAGGCAAATTAAGAACATTTGCTAGTTTTTCAGCATTGAGAACTATTCTCAAATTTGTTTAATCAATACGGACAATTCGATTCGATTAATTGTTAGCAACTAATATGCTATGCAGTGTTAGTGAATTAAACATAACAATATTCTTTAAGTGAATTAATAACAACATTAACATGCATTTATTTTATTAATCACCAAGTTAATTAGGCCTTTATTTAAAATGATGTCTCTCACTATTTTCATCAAACTATATTACCCTCCATATATAGTTCGACGAATCTAGTTAAAAATTCGCTATTGAGAATAAAGATCCTATTGACATAAGTATAGCCTTGTGTGTGCACAACAAACTATAGTTTATTCAATAGGTAGACAACTCCTTATCAATTACATCAACATGTAACTCCTTGTATTTTGCCTCTTAGATTATTATGATCATGTGTGTGCACATCCAAATCAAAATTATCTAAGTTAAGTTCAACATAGCACTTCCGTATAGTAAAGAGAAAAATATTATCTTTTTGAGTGCACAACAAAACAGTAATGTTCAATTCTTTATAAGCATCAAATGTGATAAAATAATATCTCAAATAATCGATATAAGCTTTATGTGAGCACAATAAACGTATATTGACTATTTGATACTCTATCGTTTTATCATGTTAGAAGGCGACATTCGATATTCCAATTATCTTTGAACGTTACAACTTAATATACTTAAATTAAGGGGTTTGTTATTAATTATCTCATCTTGTTTAGCGCACGCACGCACGCGCGCGCGCGCGCGCACACACACACACACACACACACACACACACACATATATATATATATATATATATATATATATATATATATATATATATAATACACATTATATTATTTAACATGCAAAACATGTTTGATAATATATAATATACATATATTTAGCATGTACATATAGAATACTATATTCTACTTGGATTCACTAGAGCCACCAAGTGAACCAAAAGGTCAAACCTAGGATGCAAGAATAAATACATTGAATATAACTACTACATTCAATAACCCAGACTCCATTACAAACGGGTCTTCATACGCTCCTTGCTCATTGGCTCCAATTCTTCAAGTAGATCTACTTAATTCTATTACAAACTATTTTTATAAAATAGAAATATTGATCAGCAGTCAAGAGGAAGTATATAGGAGAGAGATAGAATTTACATTGGAAGAATTAGAAAAGACGAGGTACGCAAACCCCGTTTATTAAAATTCATTCATTCAAGCATCCACATAAAATAAATCAAATTATATTGGTCAATAGTCCATAATTAAGCCCATTTATTATCATGTATATCAATAAATAATATTAATCTCATGAATTAAATAAATTATTCCATATATATATATATCTCGGTATTATTTTATGGACAATCTAAAGTTGCATGAAATCTAATTTTATGTTTAAAATAAACCTTTTATTTTAATTATAAAATCACTTAAAAACAAACTATTTATTTTTATTATTTTTAAATTATCCAAAATAAACTCTTTAATTTTTAATTATAAAATCATTAAAAATAACTTTTTATTTTAATTATTTAAAACTATATATATACACAATAGACGAAACCCAAGTCACATTGAATCACGTGAATCATTAGTATGCTCACTGATAATATATATTATATATATTAATTATAAACCGAATTCATGAAGAATCATGATCCAGGACCAAACATGCTGCTAACTAATATATATATATATATTTTCCGAAGTACACATCACACATGAATGTGGTTAATTAAATATATATAATACATAACTTTACCAAATTCCTGAGCATTCATGCGAACTTCGGTATATTCTTAATCAATTCAGTTACCACAGATTAAATAATCAATTCGTCGATTGGCTATTTTTTAGAAAAATAAAATAAAATAATAATTTTATATAATAAATATGTCTAATTAAATTATTCTAAACACATACTCATATATATATATATATATATATATATATACAGAATCTAAATAATTAATAATTCGCATAAGTTTGACTCTTGATGTCACTGTTAGTTTGCGAAAACATAATATTGACGGATGATTCTGTCGGGCAGTCCTGCTGGTCGTCCGGTGAGAATACCTGCACAAAAGTCCGAACGGCTTGGGCCGTTGGTGGACTCCTCCGGTGTGAGTGTTATTGAAGGTATCAGAATAGTCAACAATGGAGGTCTAGATATCTAGTATTACAAAATAGTGCGTTATCCGTCTCTCCATTATCAACTGGGTATTTATACTATGTACCTGAATAACGGTCACCTGTGTAACGGTTCTGTCAATTATGCTAGGTAGTTATGATGTATGTCCGTTTCATCCTTCACCCATGTGCTGTAAGCCCACTAGGAAGGTTACCAGGCTGACGGTATATTGGGCCTAGCCCAATGTGAGTTCCTGAATTAGGCCTGGTTAAATATTCATCCTAACATTGCCCCCCCACTCCTCCAGTATCCCACTCCTCCAATATATGAATGTGCTGGGGGAGTAGAACGAAACCTTCCGAAGAGAAAAAAATCCCATCGGGAGCCCGAAGGCATCAGACCAATGGAAATTGTCATTCGGGAACCAGGAGGTATCAGACCGAAGAGAAACTCCATCGGGAGCCTGGAGGCATCAGACTGATGGGAAAAGCTCCATCGGGAACCCGGAGACATCAGACCGATGGGAAAAGCTCCATCGGGAGCCCGGAGGCATCAGACCGATGGGAAACTACATCGGGAGCCTGGAGGCATCAGACCAATGGGAAAAGCTCCATCGGGAGCCTGGAGACATCAGACCGATGGGAAAAGCTCCATCGGGAGCCCGGAGGCATCAGACCGATGTGAAAGCCTTTTTGGATAAGACCTTGGGCCTTTATAGTCTGGGCTTCAAGTTTTGGATAAGGCCCTGGGCCTTTATAATCTGGGCTTCAAGTTTTGGAACCTATGTGCCAATTAAGCCCAAAGTTTTACTTTTTCAACCCAACAAATCTGGCCCAATAGCTTGCACTGCCGTTTCGTATAACAATTTATTTTTGAATTTCGAAATCTGCGTCTAGTTAGCTAGCGAAGCGTGCGCGGGAAGGAGCATTTATTACGCTGCAGTAAATACTGCGCGTGCGCCCCATTCGTCAGATCGTTTCCATCTGAACCGTTGCCACGCTTGAATCAAGATAAAAGGGGTCACTTCCAACAGATCGTCTTTTTATCAGAAGCAACTTATCACGAGAGAAATGACGTTTGAGAGAGAATAATTTCATTCCCAGCCCAGATTCTAACATTCCTGCTCTGCTGTCTTCCGATCAATATTCAACCAATCCTCCTTATCAAAGTCAAGTAAGTTCTTTACCCCTTTTCTTTAATACCCCATAATGGCTGAAAGTACCCAAGATACAAGGGCTCAAGCTTCGTCTTCCCGGGTTGAAGACGAAGTTACTGTTGCCGAAACGGGGATCCCAGAGGGCCAACCATGGAAACCCGTGGTAATCACCAGGATAAAGGATGTAGAGGAGTACAATAGGAAAAAATATTTTAATATCCTGTATAGAGTAGCCAACATCCCTTCTTCAATTCGGAACCAATACTTCGATTTAGCCCCCACAGAATTCTATATCCCCGAAACATACGAAATCAAGAGACCCGGGGCTGGGGATAGAATGTACTACTAGCTCGAGGGGGGATGGATTCCAATCCATAGGCAGTCATTGATCTATGGGGTCTGATTCCCTCTTCGCCCATTCGTATTGGAGTTACTTCATACGACGGGGCTCAATTTGAATCAACTATCCCCCAATTCCTTTATTCATATAAACAGTTTCATTGCCTTCTGTTTCTCTGAATCGACCCTCCCAGCCATAAATTTCTCTTTTCAATTCTTTTCCATTACCAATAATAAAGAAAAAGGGTTCTTCACGGTGATGAAGAACCCTGGAAGAGATACCCTGATGGAGACCACCTCGAGTAATAAAGGGTGGCACGTGGATTAGTTTTTCATTAAGGGGCCGGACACTGAGATGGTCAGGCCTTGGTCAGACCCGAACAAAGACCAGCTAAATTCGAAGAGAATCTCTCGGGCAAGGTTAGAAGAGTTCGAGGTCTTATATTCCAAGAGACCATCCGTGAAGTGGGACCGAGGTCTCCTTAATGACCAAGACTGGTTATATTCCTTCGGTTGTAAGTTCTCTGCCATGCTTGCTCCTTTATTCTGAACATTTTTTGACATACTCATTCTTTTGTTCTGATTGCCTTGCAGTGGCTGACCAAGTAAAGCACCCCGATAATGAAGCCATAATAGAGGCAGCTGGAGTCCCGAGGGTCAAGATGAGTGCCGCCGATAAGCTGAAGGCGAGCCGAAGCTTGAGGGCTGCAAAGCCCAAGGACTCCACCCAGGCCGCTGCCAATCCCGAGATGGCCACGGGATCTTCTCAGGTGGGTGATATTATCAAGCCCACCGAAGGAGAGAAGTCTGCTGCTAAAGACTCGGGGGCCGGCAGACCGAAAATAAAGAGGAGAAGGCTGGTTCTAACATCAGTTCTGGAGGCAAGAACCAAACAAGCTTCTGCTCCTCAAGGGAGTTCATCAACTCCTCCCGCCGAGCGAAGCGTCGCCAGGCAGTCAGAGGAATGCCTTGCTCCCCCTCCTCAAAATAAAGGGAAAAGACCCGCTGAAGGTCAAGAGCCCCCAAACACCCAAGGCGGGCCGATGGATTCCCCAATGCCGACCGGGGGTTCAAGATCCGAGGAGGGGATCAATATGCAGGCCTTGGGTACCTCGATGATCCCGTTTGCCGAAGATGGTACCGAGGGGGCCGATCTGAAGACGCTTATGGAGATGTTGTTCTCCTGTCATGCAAATGTAAGGATTTGCCTGCAAAATTTTCTTATTTGAATTGGTTAACTTTCTGACTCATTCATCGTTCAACCGTTTCTTTTCAGGGAAATGCAATTCTCCTTAGGGTTTCTGATGAGCAGAAGGTTCTGGAGAGAAGAGCCGAGGAAAGCAGCAAAGGGCATGCTGAGGCTCTGAAGAACCACCAAAAGACCAAAGACCAGCTTAAGATCATGCATGACTCCTTCCAGATCATGAAACAGGAGTATGAATCGGCCCGGGAGGCTCGTCTTGAGAAAGACAAGGAGATCGATCGCCTGAAGGCCCGGGTGATCGATCTGGAGAAGGCGAATGTCCATGCTATGGATTTGGTGCAGGCCAAAGAGCTCAAGAAGATCCAGCTGGAGAATAATAAGAACGAGCTCGAGGCCCAAATCCAAAGTCAGAAGATTCTCTTGACCCAATCGGAAAATATCATCCAACTTCAGACTGAACAGATGAAGAATCTTAAGGATAATGTTGAACTGATCGTTGAAGGTTGGGCTGTTAAAGAAGCCGATTGGCTAAGAGGACCAATTGCCTCCGCCTCCCCGAGTGTCCTGATTCCCGAGCTCAAACAGAAGGTGATAGATGAATATAAGGCCTCGGATCAATTTCAAGCCGATATCTTATCATCTGTTGTGAATGAATTCAGCGACGGGTTCGAATACGCTCGGGAGCTTGCTAAGGAGAAGGGTCATGATCCCGATCAGCTGGGAATTATATTTCCCGAGGACTGAATTGTAAAGATTTTGCTGTTTTTTTTTTACATCTTGTAAACCTTTCAATATTTATGAATTGAATGATTATGACTTATCTTTTCTCATGAGTTTTATTCTATCATCTGTATGTATAACTGTTCACTTATACTGCTTCGCCCCCCCACTAGCCTGATCGAATGTAGATCCGATGAGGCTAGCAGATTAATTTTAAAGTGTGTATCAAAACAGTAATACAAAGACTAGATGATAAAAAATATTCTCATTAATATCGAAAAGATAACACGTGATCGGCTAAAAAGATAGCCTCAAAATTTGACTATGTACAAAATTCTATCGGCTTCAATGATAGCCTCAAAATTTGACTAAGTACAAAATTCTATCGGCTTCAATGATAGCCTCAAAATTTGACTAAGTACAAATTGTAAATTATTGATAATACCTACGAAGCCGAACAGCATGCCAAGTATTTGGAATATTTTTTCCATCCATGCCCTGAAGCTTGTAAGTTCCGGCCTTCAACACTTCGATCACTAAGTATGGCCCTTCCCATGTTGGCATCAGTTTGCCAGTTTCCCGAGGAGTGGATGCCTCGGCTTGCCGAAGAACTAGATCGCCCACATTGAATGACCTTCTTTTGACATTTTTGTTAAAGTGTCGAGCAGTTCGTTGTTGATAAGCAGCCAATCTGAGGACTACTGAATCACGTTCCTCTTCCAATAAGTCGAGGTTTAACCGAAGACCTTTGCTATTGAGGATTTCATCAAAGTTTAAGACTCTCGGAGAAGGTACTCCGATCTCAATAGGTATTAGGGCTTCGGAACCATAGGCCATCTTAAAAGGCTTCTCCCCAGTAGTAGTCCGAGGAGTTGTTCTGTAGGCCCAAAGAACATGCAAAAGCTCCTCGGGCCAGGTACCCTTCGCCTCTTCTAATCTTCTTTTAATGCCATGAAGAAGTGTCCTATTTGTAACTTCTACTTGACCATTTGCTTGTGGATGGGCTACCGAAGTTCGACGATGCTATATATTAAGTTCTGATAAGAACCCTTCGAAAGTTTTACCAACAAACTGAAGCCCATTGTCAGAAACTAAGATCATCGGGATGCCGAACCGGTGGACTACTTGTTCTTTGAAGAATTGGAGACATGTATGCTCGGTGATCTTGGCAAGTGGTTTGGCTTCTACCCACTTGGTGAAATAATCGATGGTGACGATCACAAATTTCACTTGTCCCTTACCCTGTGGAAGAGGGCCCAAGATGTCTATTCCCCATACAGAAAAGGGGATCGGAGAGAGTATCGGAGATAACTCCTCGAGAGGTTGGTGTGGTACAGATGCAAATATCTGACACTTATGACATTTTTTGACGAAGTCTTTGGCATCTTCAAGCATTGTCGGCCAAAAATATCCTTGTCGCAAAATTTTATGGGCCAGTGATTTTGCTCCCACATGGTCACCGCAGATACCTTCATGAACTTCCCGAAGAGCATAATCAGATTCCCTAGGGTCGAGACATCGGAGCAGTGGGGAAGAATAAGATCTTCGGTATAGGTGATCATTATGGATATAATACTTGGTGGATTTGTACTTTATTCTTCGGGCCTGAGACTTATCTTCGGGCAATTCACCAGTCAAAAGAAATTTGAAGATGGGGGTCATCCACGAATCCCCCTGTTCAATATCCATTACTGTTTGAACGAGGGTGCTCGGATGTTGGAGATTTTCTAAGTATACTGCTCCATCTAACTCCCCTTGATCGGTGGTCACCAATTTAGAAAGAGCATCGGCCATGGTGTTTTCCGATCTGACCACACCTAATATCTGATATTTCGGGAAAAATGTCAACAACGATCTAACCAGATGCAGATAGGCTTGCAAATGAACTTCCCGTGCTTCATATTCTCCCAGCACTTGTTTCACAACCAGTTGGGAATCGCTGTAAATTGTTAAGCTTTTTACTTCCAGACTTCGGGCCAATTTTAATCCTTCCACTAATGCTTCGTATTCGGCAATGTTGTTAGTAGCCATGAACCCAAACCGGATAGATTGCTGTACTTTGAAACCTTCCGGAGAAGTGAGGATTACCCCTGCACCGCTTCTTGTCCCGGTAGAGGATCCATCGACGTATAAAATCCATGCAGTCTCCTCGTGGGTTATTGTCACTTCCTCGGACTCAGATTCTTTCTCTTTGGTATCCTTGGGGAATGAACATTCGATGATAAAATCGATGAGAGCCTGAGCTTTTATAGCCGTCCGAGGACGGAACTCAATATTAAATTGACTTAGCTCGATAACCCATGCTGCCAACCTTCCCGAGGACTCTGGTCTGTAAAGGACTTTCCGTAATGGCTGGTCAGTGAGGACGATAATAGTCCGCCCCTGGAAGTAATGCCTCAGTTTCCGACTGGAGATAACCAGTGCGTAAGCCAACTTCTCTAAATTTGGGTACCTTGTTTCAGCATCCCGAAGTGCATGGCTTACGTAATAGACTGACTTTTGCCTTTGTGAATCTTCTCTGATCAATGCTGACCCGATTGCTAAGGATGTGGCAGATAAGTATATTTGGAGATCCTCCTCGGGCAGTGCTTTGCTCAAAATCGGAGGTGAAGAGATATATCTCTTAATTTGTTCAAAAGCCTCCTGGCAATCTTCGGTCCAGTGAAAAGTTTTCTGATTCTGGGCTCCCTTCAAAGTCCCGAAGAATGGGAGACATTTCTCGGCTAGACGTGCCACAAACCGCCGAAGAGCTGTCAGCCTCCCAGTCAGCCGTTGAATTTCTTTGAAGTTCTTTGGCGGTTGCATTTCAAGGATAACCGATATCTTTTCGGGATTTGCCTCAATCCCTCTTCGGCTAACCATATATCCCAAAAATTTTCCTGACCCGAGGCCAAATGTGCATTTAGTTGGGTTAAGTCTCATGTTGTTCGTTCTGACATTCTCGAAGCATTCTTTTAGATTGGACAAGTGATTATCTTCCTTCAGGCTTCGAACGATCATGTCATCAACATAGACTTCCATGTTTCTCCCGATCTGGCTACTGAACACCTTGTTCATCATCCTCTGATAAGTAGCCCCCGCATTAATTAACCCGAAAGACATGACCTTGTAGGCATATATGGCTCGATGAGTGATGAAAGCCGTCTTCGGTATATCACTTTCAAGCATGGCTATTTGATTATACCCCGAGAAAGCATCTAAGAAGCTCATTATAGTATGTCCCGAGGTAGAATCGATCAATTGGTCTATGCTCGGGAGAGGGTAGTAGTCTTTCAGACATGCTTTGTTGAGATCTGTGTAATCCACACACATCCTCCACTTCCCATTGTGTTTTTTGACCAACACCACATTGGCGAGCCATTCTGGGTAATTGAAAGATGAAGTCAGCAGCCAAAAGTTTATCAATTTCATTATCAATTACCTGTTGCCTCTCGGGAGCTATGTTCCTTCGTTTTTGCTTTACGGGTTTGGAGTTCGGGTTAACGCTCAGCTGATGTACGACCACAGTTTTGTCAATGCCAGGCACATCGGCTGGGACCCATGCAAAGATGTCGACATATTCCCGAAGAAGCGTGACCAACCGAGTTTTTGTTTCATCTTGAAGGTTTGTGTCAATCTGTACAGTTTTCTGAGCATCATTTTGAAATAGTGGCACTTCAACCGTATCTTCGGCTGGTGTTGCTAATGGTTCAGTACATCCCTCAGTGAAAGGTTCAATCTCGATCTGCATTGTAGCTTTCTGTTTGCTATCACTGGTAGAGGATGTCTGTATGGTCTGCAAATAACATCTTCGGGAAAGATCCTGATCTCCTATAGATTCCCCGATCCCATTTTTGGTTGAAAATTTCATTTTTAAATGTGGGATGGAGGTAATTTCTTTCAATGCTGATAGAGTGGTTCTTCCCAAGATGGCATTGTAGTTGCTTTCCACTTGGACCACGTAGAAGCGGACCATGATGGAAGCTTGTTTCGGGGCAGTCCCGAAGATCACAGGCAACTCGATCGTCCCCGCTATACGAACTGGGTTATTCCCGAACCCATATAAAGAGGACTCGTTGCAGATCTCCAGCTTCCTTCCCCCCAAGTCTAGCCGATTGTATGCTTGGCTATAGAGTACGTCGACTGAACTCCCATTATCAACAAGCATCCTCTTCATATCCATAGTATCGACCTGAGCGATTATGACCATTGCATCCTGATGGGGAGTAACCATCCCCGATGGGTAATCATCATCGGAGAAAGTGATGGGGTCGGTTTTGATGCTCTATGGTTTCCCAGACACTTGATGAACTTCCCTGCGGAAAGCTTTTCTCTTGCAGTTGGACAGAGCGGAGATTGATCCTCCGGAAATAACGTCAACCACACCTCTTGCTTCAGTAATGGGTGGAGGTGGCTCGAGGCGATCAAATGCCGATGGTCGGTAGGAATCGGTGACATAACAGTCCAGGTTGCCACTCCGTACCTGTTTTTCGAGGAAGTCTTTGAGATGGTAGCACTCCTCAGTATCATGCCCTTTGGCTTCATGGTAAGTGCAGTACCGATCTCCTTCCTTTTGTCTTGCAAAAACCCGAATCTTCGGGGGCTTCTCATAGAAGGGTTTATTTTTTATCGCCTTCACGATATTGCTCTTGCTGGTATTCAGGGGTGTATAATCCTTGTCGGCACCTCTTCGATCCCTCGGGGGATCGTTCTTCGATCCCTGGATTTCTTTTCGGTACTAACGCCTCTGGGGTCTCTCTGGTGAAAATCACCGATGTTTTTTGTGGATCCCCGAAGATTGGCGAGAGCCTCTTCCAACTCTACGAACTTGTCCACCTTCTCATAAGTCTCCGATAAAGTCTCGGGAGACTTCGAGATAAGCTCCTCAATTAACTTGCTGGATTTATCAACATTTAAACCCATGGTTAAAAACTGGATTACCTGCTTCGGGTCAATCCCGTTGATTTCTGACACAGCCTCCCTGAATCTTTTGACATACTGCTGAAGAGTTTCATTCGGCCTCTGTTTTACTTGTAGGAGGGACGTCATCATTCGGGCTCGCCGCTTGTTGCTTCCGAAGCGGTTGTGGAATTGTTCTTGTAACTCCTCCCATGATTTGATGGATCCAGATGGAAGGGAGATGACCCATTCTCTGGCGGTTTTCTTCAGAGTGGATAAAAACAAGTGGCACATCGCCACTACATCGTGACCATGAAAGTGCATGGCCTGCTCGAAGGAATAAGTGTGATCATGTAGATCTCCCGTCCCGTCGCACATCTCCAAAGTAGGGACATTTCGGGATCGATCGATCTTGGCTTCTTCTAGATCCTTCGAGAATGGTGAGAATTGGGCCTTTTTAGACCCATAATATTTATCCGAAGCCTTGTTGGGGGAAGATTCGCCAGTGTGGCTCCCATGACTATGTCGGTCTCCCCGATCTTTCCTCGTCGGCGATCTGACTCATTTTCTCAAATCTGCTGTCCAAATCGACTTGGAGCGAGCCGGTTCCTTCCCGCGGTTTCGGTTTTCTTCCCCTCGGAGATCAGTGTGATTATCATCCCGTCTGGTATAACGGGTTGAACGGGAGGCCGAGCCTCTCTGGCTCAAAAGTTCATTATCCGCCTCGGTTAACTCCTCATACTGTTTATCAAGCTCCTTCTGCTGGAGGTCTAGAGCCTTTTTCCTGTCGAGGATTATCTGGAGGCGACGGTCTTTATCTGCTGCCGTCTCCTGGTGAGACCGAGGGGGAGGTGGTCGCCGTGGATAACTATGCGACTGCGATGTTTCCATATTAGTGACAGTTGATGGAAATTTTACTAGGCCCTCCTTCTAGCGCCAATGTTGACGCCTGATTCTGTCGGGCAGTCTTGCTGGCCGTCCGGTGAGAATACCTACACAAAAGTCCGAACGGCTTGGGCCGTTGGTGGACTCCTCCGGTGTGAGTGTTAGTGAAGGTATCAGAATAGTCAACAATGGAGGTCTGGATATCTAGTATTACAAAATAGTGCGTTACCCGTCTCTCCATTATCAACTGGGCATTTATACTATGTACCTGAATAACGGTCACCTGTGTAACGGTTCTGTCCATTATGCTAGGTAGTTATGATGTATGTCCGTTTCATCTTTCACCCATGTGCTGTAAGCCCACTAGGAAGGTTACCAGGCTGACGGTATATTGGGCCTAGCCCAATGTGAGTTCCTGGATCAGGCCTGGTTAAATATTCATCCTAACACATAGCATACATATAATCAAATTATATAAGCAAAACGGAAGAAAGTAAAATCAGATTTTAAATTTTTTTTACAAATCAATGATCAAGATATTTCTTATGTGATAATTATTAATTGAGGAAGGATAAAAGATTTATACCTTTGTAGAACCAAGTTTCCACAGGTACAAGTTCGACCCCCTTTAATCCTTAACGTTCTTCTTCAAATTCACCGATTAGATTTCACGGATCAATGTTAGCTTTCCAAGTGTGAAGCCTTTAAAGGTGATCTACTATGAGATCTATTAATTAAAAAAGTGAATTTTGAATTCTCCAAATCATAGGTAATTAGCCCTAATTCTTGCTCTCTCACTAACTCCTTAAATGTAGAGAATTATAAAGTATTCTCTCAATTATTATAAAAGAATGTGTAACCTTAATTAATAATAAGACTCTTCTTATTTATAGATATAGACAACATTCCTAAACTATTTGTGATTATAGTTTTAATTTAATTCCCAATATAATTAGGAACTAAATTAATTAATTATAGTTTCTAAACCATTTAGGAACTTAATTATTTAATACTGAAAGTACTCCTTATTAATTAATTACTAAACTATTTAGTAACTTAATTAATTATTATAATAATTATAATTCATAAACTATTTAGGAACTTAATTATTTATAATAATACTACTATTTATTAATTAATTCATAAATCATTTAGCAACCAAATAATAATAATAATAATAATAATAATAATAATAATAATAATACTAATAATAAAACTTCTCTTATTAATTTATAATTAATATTTTTAAACTGCTATATTATAAATATTAACCTATTTAATTTATTCTATCAACATAGTATAAATTAAATATACTTATTTTATTATTACGATTATGTCATCTACTTCTAAAATAAATATTACTTTTTTGTGATGTGATCCTTTAGGTTCTTCATATTAAATCGGTTGTATAATAAATAAATTAGAACAATTCTAATTTATTTATTACGAATTAAACTTTTTAATTCAGAATAAATAAATAAATATTTATTCCACAATAAGGGTAAGTACCCTTAGCACTTAACGACTTTCTAGATAATATGAATTTCAACATTTGATCACAAGAACATATTCTGTGAATAGTTACAGTACAATTTAATCATTCTACTTTACAATGTCCCAATTAAATATAAGACATAGTATTATTGTCAAGTCTTTTTTTATTTGATTATATGCATTTTGATTCTCAAATGAATAACTCTAATTAATGTAAATTAGAAATTACTTTCTAATTTTCATTCTGCCTTGGCTAAGGACTACCGAGTTACCATTTATTGAATTGCATAAGACATTTTCTTCTTTTACTAGAAGTGGTAGATTTTTTTGTTAATCATTCACCTATCTCCATGTACAACTTATTATACCTAAACATACCCTTTGATGCACCTTTAAAGTTTTAAAGAATATGTCAAAATATAATTCATCATAGACAAGATACTATGATAATCTCAAGTTCAAGAATTACTTGTACTACTATCACAAAAGAACTCATATTGACAGATAAGTAAAACTCCATTAGGTGTTCCTTGAGCGAGTCACATTCAGTGAACTTATTCTCTAATAAACAAATATATATTTGCTTTAGTGTCTTTACACAAATGATTATGAGATCAATCATCCTTTTCGTAAGAGTAAGCATAGTATTCAACTAATTAATCATGAATAATAAATGCTTTTAAATGTTGGATTAATAAACGAATAAGATAACAGTTTAAATCTAAGCATGCGCTTTATCTACATAACTTATACGAAACAGATAAAGCGTACAAGGAAGATATACTTGCCTATTAAATCCGCTTTTTCTTCTTCTAGCTTATCAACTTTCATTCGACCAACATAAGTCGTAATCGGATATATTGATTTGTGTCTATTGGACTATTATTGAAATTTACGTCGATTTAAACTAACTTGTAAGTCTCTACCATCAAACCCTTCTTCATTCCTTAACATTCCTAGGTATTTTGTTTGATTATTCATTACCTTTATATTCACAATCGTCTTTAATCTTTATTATTAATAGTTCATTTATCTTCACGTGTCACAAATAAAATAATCTTTATTATTATTTTATTTGTTCACTTCTCTTTACTCATTTTATTCTTCATAACCAAATAACAACATTCACTTATCCTTATCCTTTATTCACTTTGATTTATTTATAAATAAAATAATCCTTTTTATTTTATTTGTTTAATTCTTCATAAATAATATAATATTCATTATTATTTTATTTGTTTACGTTCTATTTTCTTTAATTTATCTTTAGTATTCACAAATGAGATAATCTTTATTATCTTATTTGTTTAAGTCTTATTTATTTCACAAATAAAATAATCTTTATCATTATTTTATTTGTTTAGGCTTTGTTTATTTTAATTGTTCATTATAATTCACAAACAAAATAATCTTTATTATTATTTTATTTGTTTAAAATTTACTCATTTAATTTATCTTCAAAATTCATAAATAAAATAATAATAATTATTATTTTATTTGTTTATACTTTACTCACTTATTCTACATATAAAATAATTAAATTATTATTATATTTGTTTAAATTTTAATAATGTAATTATTATATTATTTTTTTAACTTTATTTATTTAACTTTCTCTTTATAATCTATAAATAAAATAATTTACTTATTCTTTTTTTTGTTTATCTTTTATTGATCAAATAAAATAATTGAATATTATTTTATTTATTTAGTTCATTTTCTATTTTATCTTATTATTATTATTATTATTATTATTATTATTATTATTATTATTATTTAAAAATTTTTGTTCTGACTCGGGTTGACCCGATCAGACCTAGTTAACAAACTCGGTCAACAAGAATTCCGAGACAGCGCCTCGACGCTCCAAAATGAATTGGGAACAACGCTCCGACGCTGTCCTCCAATTTTTAAAAATAAAAATAATCTAGCGCCCAGTTCTCCACTTGATACAGAAAGCAGTGCCCCTGTGCTATTAAGCAAAATGCTCAACCAAGGTTTTCCCACTTTTTAATTTCTACCATTTTTTATTCTAATCTTCATAACTTGTACATTTTATATCCAAATGAGTTCAAACTTGGTTCATTAGTAAGTAAACTCATATATTTACAATATTTAAATTTTTAATCATTTATCCAAAAATATTTATTAGCCAAAATTTTGGTCTGTCAAGCTAGGATTTTGCAAAAAGACATGTTTCACTAAATTTTTTACCATAAATTCATTTTAACTCCATTATGACTTCTTCGATCATGTTCCTTGCTACCTCTATTCGGTAAGAGTTTTCCCACACTTTGTATTTTCTATCTATTTTCTCTATTTCTCTCTTTTCTCTCTCTTAACACCTAACCAATTCTCCAACCTCTCTAAATGGTTGAAGTAATGCTATATTTATAAAGCAATATTAATCATGCTTCACTCTTCTCTAATCATCCAATATTAGTTAATTAGGGCTAATTTAATGAAGGTCAACATTGTTCCTTAAATTAAGAAAAAAATTATGCATTAGGGAGGATTTTATGGAGCTTTTTGCAATGCTAAAAGAATATAGGCGCATCTATTTTCTCGTGTTAACATTGTAACTCGTTACTCATGAATACGAGCATGATGCAATGAGACACATATGTATCATCTTGCCACTTCTAAAAGTAGCAAGGTCTTTCTCAGAGGCATTGTATGCAATATTTGCAAAGAAAGACAAATTAAGGACATTTTCTAGCTTTTTAGCATTGAGAACTATTCTCAATTGTCTTTAACCAATCCGAATAATTCGGTTCGATTAATTTGTTAGCATACAATATGCTATACAGTGTTAGTGAATTAGGCATAGCAAAATTCTTTAAATGAATTTTTAATAACAACATTAACATGTATTTATTTTATTAATCACCAAATTAATTAGGTCTTTATTTAAAATGGTGTCTCCCACTATTTTTATTAAACTATATTACCCTCATATAGTTCGATAAATCTAGTTAAAGATCCACTAGTGAGATAAGGATGCTATTGACATGAGTATAACCTTATATGTGCACAATAAACTATAATTTATTCAATAGGTAGACAACTCATTATTAATTACATCAATATATAACTCCCTTTTATTTTACCTATTAGATTATTATGATAAAGTGTGTGCACATCGGAATCAAAATTATCCAAGTTAAGTTTGACTTAACATTACCATATAAGTGAAGGAAAAAATACTGTCCTTGTGCGTGCACAACAAAATAGTATCGTTTAATTCCTTATAAACATTCACTATGTAATAAAATAACATCTCAAATAATTAATACAAGCCTTGTGTGTGCCCAACAAACTCATATTAAGTATTTGATACTCTATCGTTTTATTATGCTAGAAGGCCACGTTCGACATTCTGAATGTCTTTGAACGTTACAACTTAATATATTTACCTTGAGATGTTTGTTATTAATGGTCTCATCTTATTACGTGTGCATGCACAAATATATATAAAATACACGTCATATAATTTAACATGTGAAACATGTTTGATAATATAAATATATATATATATATATATATATATATATATATATATATATATAACATGCACATATAAAATACTATATTTCACTTGGATTGATTATGGACTTTATTCTAGCTTGGTTTACTCGAGCCACAAAATGAATCAAAAGGTCAAACCTAAGGTGCAAGAACAAATATATAAATGTAACTATTACATTTAAACACAGGCTCCATTATAAATGGGTCTTCAATATTCTTTGCTTTTCGGCTCAATTCTTCAAGTAAATTTAACTAATCCTACTACAATCTATTTTCATAAAACAAAAACCTTGGTCAGCAGTCAAGGAGAAGTAAATAGGAGGGAGATGGAATTTACATAAGAAAATAAAGAGGCGAGGTATGCAGACCCCATTTATTTAAAACTCATTCAGTCATGCATCCAACTAAAATAAATTCAATCACACATTGGTCAATAATCCATAATCAATTACATGTATTATCATACAAATCATCATATGTATAAGTAAATAAATATATCATACACATCATTATATGTATCATTCATTTCATGAATTAAAACCATCCCATATATTATGTTATTATTAACCGGTCTTTGGGGCATTTTCATTTTCTAATACCCATTGCCTCGAGAGATTTATATCTCTCCAAATAATGGTCTTTGGAACTTAGATATTAGCATCACTAGTGCTACTCTGAATAAGAATAATTTTATCTTTAGGACTTTTACTTAAGGCTTTCGCATATAAATTAATTTTTATAGTTTTATAATAAATTCTAAATATCAAAGCAAGAGCCTGAGATCCCTCAATCATTTGGGTGATTTCTCCAGCTGTTTTGATATTTAAAGTTAATGCTTTTAACAAATGTGGGTCACTTAGACTTAATGTAAAATCTGGAAAGCAGTTAAAATGGACAGGTGCATTATGCAAACTAGATTCCATTATGCCTAAGATACTGGGTACATAATTTAAATATCTAGCATCACGCAGACATAAAAGTATGCTAGAATTAATACCTTTAATGCTTAGGAGTTTAACAACAACTTGAATTAGACCTATGTGAATAAAATTATATCCTTTAAGTCTATGTTTTGTAATGACTTCATTAGTTAATAAAGAGTAATTTTCATGTTCTTTATTAATGGCATAAACCTTTTCAACAGTTTTAACATTATAATCAGACTTAAATTTATCAGAAAAAGTTGACTTTTAAATATCTTTGGGTGAAACATTAGGTATGTTCCAATTACCAAAATCTTGACTTAAATTATCATAACTATATTCTTCTTGGTTAATTATATCAGGGATAGAGGAAAGACTTGACCTATGACTGACTGAAGAATTAGATCTGAACAGTCTACTCATAATTTGAATACTGTTCTCAAGGCACTATACTCTTTCTGCAAAAGGTGATAACAAAACAAGATAGAAGAAGATCTTACTAATAAGATGAAAACTGAAATCCAAATCAAATCAAAGGGATATCCTAATAGTCTCTTGATTAACAATTAAACATAAACTCAGACCGACATTTACCTAAGCAGACTCATGCCATATGGAAAGACCTAACGCCAAACACTGTTCCTACCCTGGAGACTTACAAATAGCAACTGGTCAAAATCTAGGCGGTGTAACAGTAAAGCTGATGTTTTATGAAAATTGAAACAAAGATAGATTTAAAGCACATGTATGATATGGAAATGAAAGCAGAAACCAAATTATTAAAAGAAATTAACAACTATCTAGGCTTTGATACCAAAAGGGGTGGAAGCAACGCAGAAAGGCCATAGGCCGAGAGAACAGGGGTGAATTACTCACAGTTCATTGTCAAAAGGCGTAAGGATTTTCAACAAACAAATACGTTATTAATGATGCAAGGGGATTATTGGGAAAGGGACCTCACAGTTGAATATTTAAACTGAAATTAAATTATATGTATAGATATAAACCGACCATATAGGCAGTAGAGATACAGATGCAAATGAAGGGAATAGGGGAAGGGACCTTCAGTTGTATAAGAGAAAAGATTACTAAAAATTTACTTGATTTATAAAACTTAATTGACTTACAACAGAGAGTACAAAAGATAGAGAGAGAGAATTAGAACTTACAGAAAAGCCAGTGATAAAACACTGAGGCTCTGATTTTCTTAAATAGAGAAGACATAAAATGAAATTCAAACAAAATTCAAATGAAATTCAAATGATTTACTATTACAATTATTACAGACACTTTTCACTATTACAGACACGTTTTACTTTTCAGGAACCTTTTACTATTCAATACTATTGATGGCCTCGAGATGCTAAAAGGTAGATGTTTTTGGCAAAGTAGATGCTGATTTTGACTAAAGGAGCAGACATATCGGAGACAGATCAGGCAAATGGGTCCTGAGCATCTTGGAGGGAGATGCTTCCATATGGATCTTTACTGGAGGTTACTGACTCATGAAAGGATACGGAAGCAGAAGAGTCTTCTTCATCAATTTCTTTGCGGAGTGAAGAAACTCTTTGGTTAATAGCATCGGTTAATAACTTAATATATGCAACAGAACAGTTGTTGATAATGGAGAGATCAATAGAGCCTGTGGGGCTTGAATGTTCTTGTTTAATTTTTGCAGTTCCAGAAGTAGAGGCTAGAACTGGTTTAACTAGAGTTAATGGGAATTCGGTTTGAACTTGTTTGACAATCCTGTTGACATCAAACTTGTCCCACCATTTAACAAAGAAAATTCTGGTTACTACAGGGATTTGACTAGAAGGAGGAAGGTTATACTGCCATTTAAGGATCCAAGGGATTTTGTATTTACTGACAAATCGGAGCATTATTGGGATACCTTCAAATTTAGGGTTAAATGGAACTTTATTACTGAAGTGGTTTACATGGGTAAGGAGGAGTTCTGGAAGAATATAACTTAAAGGACCATATCTAGACCACCAAATGGTGAACCAGAGAGGAATTTGACTTTTAAATTTGTGGTCAAACTGGATGAACCACGAGTAACTGAAGGATGGGTTCTGGTATAAGAAGATTTTGTGCCAAGCTTCCATATAGTCATAGTAACTGAAATATGCATCATCTTTACAAAGTAAAGGGTTATTAGAATCAGTAAGAGGTCTCAAATCAGAGGGATGATTTCCCCATAAAACAAAATATTGAACAAAATTCCTTAGCATAAGGTTCTTCCTGTGCCAAAAAGCATGGGCAAGATCTAAAGAAACAGATTTAGTTTATTTGAACTTGTAATTTACTATCTTGTAACTGGTCTTTAATTCTTTTATACCTAATTTTATCTTTTAGGTACTTTAAGTGGGTTGTCTTACTATTTAAGATGCTTAAATTTTTTGAAATTGACTCATCTTGAATAATTCTTAAGTCTTTACTTTTAGTTTTATTAATGAATGAAAACGTTACTTCTTGACCTAAATGTTTAGTAGTTAAACCATCTGTATTGGTAGTAAAAGGATACAGTAAATATATAAATGGTAATCCTAAAATGATCTTATTTGTCATGTTTCTTATCAAAACAAAAGATGTTTCAAAACAAATATTATTTTGACAGATATGAGCTTTAGACAATTTATAATTTATTTTCGTTTTACTTCTATTAGCAGAAATCATTCTTTCACTAGTTTTAACATAATACCTAGTCGGGACAAGGTCTTCCTGAATACAATTCAAATCAGCACCAGTATCAACTAAGGCAGGAATTTCTAATCTGAAAGTTTTATTAATAATTATAGTGACTTTAATATACTATTTTTGAATAGTAAGGGGTTTTAATATACTTAGAGATAATCCTTGTTGACTTATGGTTTCATTATCACTATCTGGATTATTATTTTTAGAAGTTTCAGCTTCTTCATTATCTTCACTATCAGATGAGCTATTAACTAACAATGCATCATTTTCTTTAAGTTTATTAATTTCATTTCTTAACTCAGGGATTTGTGACTTTAGTTTAGAAATTTTTCGTTTTAAATTATTAACTTTTAGGTTTAATTCAGGTAAAGTTATTTCTTTTACAGGATTTTTAAATCTTTCTAAAGTCTTATTAAGACTAAAAATAGATTTTTCTTTTAATTTATTCATTTTATTAACTGGGGTATCTTTATTAAAAAGATCTTTTAATTGTTTAGTATATTGTATTTTTAATTGAGAGTCAGAAATTTTACTAATTAGATCAATTAATAAGCTATGTTCTTCTTCTTGCTTACTAAAAACATTTAAAGTTTTATTACAGCAGGTATCAGTACACCCAAGTTTTATCCTAGGACTTTCATTACTAGAAGTGGAAGTGTTATCAAAGGAACTAGAGGATTGGGAAAAATCTTCATGTTCATTGTTACTAGAATCATTTTCTATTCTCATTAATTCAATTATCTGATTACTATCTTCTTCAGATACTTTTAGTTTTTTTAATTTTACTTTGACTTTACATTCATTTTTGTAATGTCTAGATTTGTCACAATTATGACAAATTACTTTACTTTTATCAGATTTTTTATAAGTTTTTTTTATAAGGTTTTTTATAACTTACATTTGTAGGTGATTTTTTATAATAACTTTCTTTGTTATTGTATTTATGTTTTCTGAATTTATATTTTTTTATCTTTTTTATGGTGACTTTTCTTTCTAGAAGGAGCAATATGGGACAAACCATATTGTTCACAAAAAGAACCTAACTCATAATTAGTTTTCGTTTTATCTTTATTAGCTTGTTTACTGATTTTAAAATCAATACACATTTTAAGACCTATTTTTTGGATTTGACTAATTATATCACCATAGGTTAAATTATCATAATCAATAAATCCTAGGTTTTTACTTAATTCTTCACGGATTTTATGGGCAAATAAATTAGGTAAACCATTAACAAATTTTTCTTTCCAAAAAGGTTTGTTGCTATCATCACGCATCATAATTCTAGAGGTGAACACATATTTGTACCATCTAAAATCACTTAGGGTAGGACAAGATAAATTGCTTAATTGGTCATGAATCCTATCAGTTATGTTACTAGGTGTTCCAATAAAATGTTTAAATATAGTATATATTAATGTGTTGACTCCGTCATAAGGTGCGAAACCTATTTCTTCATTAAATATGGGGTTACCTTCTTGATCAGTTTGAACAGCATGAGTTATATTATACCTAGAGTCTTCAGTTAGGTGTTTTTCCCACCAACACCTAAGTATTCCTGTAAAACCACTAGCAAGTAACTCAACAATTTCTGGCTGGGTTAAAGCAATATAGTTAGTTAAATAACTATTGGCTACCATGGACATATGATTTAATTTATTTAATAATTCTTGTTCACTTAGACCATCTATGTTCCATTCATAAATTTTATTTGTAGAAACATAAAATTGATTATCTAAATTCATCTCTTCAAACTGTAAGTCTGGAGGGGTAGGTTTAGAATACCAATTTTTTGTTTGACTGATAATAGTTGGGTTTTTAAAGGTTAATTTCTTAAATTAATTTTCAATTTCTTCAATAGTAGAATTATCTGTGGTGGTAGACTCACTATTACTAGAATTTTCGCTTTGGCTATCATATTTTTCAATGACAGTTAAAGACTTAGATCCACTAGACTCAGCAGTAGTATCTAGATTTTTAAATAACTTATCCAAGGTTTTAACCAATCGTTTGTCAGAACTAGATAATCCTAGACCTTGCCTATTTTGGGGATTAGTGAATCCGAATAGAGTAGTACATACTATGTTTGCTCTTATGAAGAGGATGATTGATCTCATAATCATTTGTGTGGAGACATTAAAGTAAGTATGTAGGTGCTTATTAGATAATAAGTTCACTTAAAGTGGCTCGCTAAAGGAATACCTAATGGAGTTTTACTTTATTACAAGTAATCCTTGGACTTGAGATCATCATAATATCTTGTATATGATGAGTTATGCTTTAACATATTTCTTAAGATCTTTAGGGTATATCAAAAGATATGCTCGGGTATAATAAGTTCTACATGGAGATAGCTGAATGATCAATAAAGAATCTACCACTTCTAGTAAAAGGAGAAAATATCCTATGTAATTCGATAAATAATAACTCAGTAGTCCTTGACTAAGATAGAATGAAATTAGAAAAGAGTTTCTAATTTACATTATTTAGAGTTGGGCATTTGAGAATTAAAATACATATGATCAAATAAAATAAGCCTTGATAGTAATTTGATGTCTTATATTTGATTGGCACATTGTATGATTGAATGATTGAATTGTACAGTTACTATTCGCGAAAATGTTCTTTTATGTTCAAATATTGAAATTCATATTATCTGAAAAGTCGTTGATCACTATGGGGGCTTACCCTTATTGTGGAATAAATATTATTTATTTAAATAAATTAAATAATTTAATTTATTTATATAAATAAGATTAGAATCATTCTAGTTAATTTATTCTACAACTGACATAATATAGAAAACTTAAAGGATCACACTGCAAAAGAAAAATATTTATTTAAGAAGTAAGTGGTATTATCGTAATAATAAATTAAGTATATTTAATTTATATTATGGTGATAAAATAAATTAAATAGCTTAATATTTATAATTAAATATTTTGAAAATATTAATTTTATATTGATAAGAGGAGTATTCTTATTATTATTATTATTATTATTATTTAGTTCCTAAATGATTTAGGGATTAATTAATAAGAATACTCTCATAATAAATAATTAAGTTTTTAAATGGTTTAGAAATTATAATTATTATATTAAATTAATTTAGTTTATAATTAGATTGGGAGTTAAATTAAAATCCTATTCCTAAAGAGTTTAGGATGGTTTGATAAATCTATAAATAAGATGAGTCTTCTATGGATTAAGGTTACTTATATTATTCTTTACATTTAAGGAATTAGAAGAGAGGGTGTAATATCCCAGATATTTTCAAGATTTTAAGTAATATCTTAATTGATTTTATTAAAGGTTAATGTTTAAAACCTAGAATTTGAGAAGTAAGATGTGTAGAAAATGGGTGAACATTTTTTTTAACATAATTTATTTGTTAGAAATTAAATGTGGGAATATTGTAATGATGCATGTAGAGAATTTATTAAGAAAATAAATTCAATTGAGAAGTGAAGGTGGTTATATTGATATACATATATACCTAAAGTGTGCTTATTAGCCAAATAAGAAGAGAAGTAAATTAATACTCAATACAACTAATAAATTAATTAGTTTAAATATGAAGTAAGAAGAAAAGTCATGAAATATAATTAATTAGGTTAATTATATTAGTCATGAGTTGGAGTTATGGAAAAGCTAGAACGATTGCCTAAGGTGGCAATAATAAGAAGTTAATTAATTAAGTAATTAACTTAATTATTAAGTTGTTATGTAGAGTCCATTAATGGATTTAAAACAAGCCCAATATGGGAATACTTGCATGAAGGTGGGTAATTAAATAATAAGCCAAAATGTTATGTTAATTAATAGTCCAAGAGGTAATTAATATAAGTCTAATTAAATTATGTTGACAAGTATTATGATAGTCCAATTAAATTAATTACCAAACCCAAATTATAAATGATATGTGAGTTGTGATGGGTAGTCCAAGTAATTTATTTACTACTAGTGGACTAGCCCAAAAGGATTATAGATGTTAGCCCAATATGAGAATATTTGCATGAAGTGGGTAAGTAAATAAGAGAGCCCAATAAAAAGTAAACTATGTAGCCCAAACCATTAAAAGTCAAATGATGGTCAATGTGTTGGGAGAAGCATTTCAAGTATTGATTGAGTGTAGAGAATTAACTAGTATAGGGTTAATTGAATAACCCTAGTTGGTAGACAAAAGGGAGCATTAACCAATCATTGGTTAATTGCTAGGTAAATAAAGGTGGTATTGAGAATTAACTATGAACGAGTTAATTATGTAACCCAATGTAGTAGAATAATTTAATGCAAGTCTAATTGGATTATATTATAAGTCCAAATGAGGTGTTAAGCTAAGTTAAATAAATTAACCTAGTAGTTCATATAATTAATTAAACCTTGATCCAAGTAATAATTAAACTAGCCCAATGCTTATTTTAATTACATGGAACATAAGATATTTAATGTTAGCCCAATAGAATAATTAAATTGAGCCCAACCAAATTAAATGGATGAGCCCAATATATTTAAATCCTAGAGTCCAATGTGGAGCCCAAATGGTAGTCAAAATTGGTCAACATTTATATATATATAAGTATGTATATATATAAAGATGTATATATGTATATATAAGCTATAAAAATAAAGCAAAAATGGGGGATTAAATCCCATTTTGCTGAGATTTAGGGGACTCACAAGTGGGTGGCTTGATTTCTCATGTTGCTTTACTTGTACACAATGTTGTGGTGGTTGAACCAACCCTAGTCAATCATCTCAATTAAGCCTTAATTTGACTATGTTGGTGGATTAGGAGAGTTAATAAGGGTTTAGCAAATGGCTATATATAGAGTGCCCCACAAAGTTGTATGTTGTTTGGTGAATTACTAGAGCATTCAAGAGAGAAAATAGAGAGCATTCTAGAGAAAAGCAAGTAAACACTTGTGAGTTGAAGGAGATTTCTAGAGGAGGAGTTTGGTGGATGGCACATAGCTTCATAGCATTCTTTGGTAGGAGAAGAAGAAGAGCACACAAGTCATCAAGGTTTAAAAGTGCTCCAACCCTTCTATATTTTATTTTTATAGTTTAGATATGATTTGAACGGTTAAAATGTATTTTTAACCGATCAAAAGTTAATTTAATGATATAGAAGTCTAAAACTATAATATATAGGTATATTCATGATTTGATATAGTTAATACATGTATTTGTATAGAGGGTATGCAAAGAATTAGAAGAAAGGTGCATATAGAGATTTACCGGTAAAAAAACCGTAGTTAAATAACTAGGTTGATGATTATGAGTTGAGATGTGTGGGTTATATTTATGATCTAAGAGTCTTGAAAGATAGGTTTATGTATTGTGAAGATAACCTAACTTGAACGATTGAAAATTTTGAAAAAATAAGCATGTTATGGCTTTTATCGCAAAATAGGGCGTTTTGAAACCCTAAGCGATTCGATCTTAAATTTCTGGTCAAAACGTTTTCAAAAATGTGATTGAATCATAACATATTGTAAAACAAAATGTTATGAAGACAATAATACTAAGTTGGTGTCATTTGGAGGTGTAGAGTTTATTTTATTCAGGTTTGAACATTAAAACTTAAGGATTTGTGATTTTAGTTTTCATTTTGTCCTTGTGAGCCATTTTTAGTCTAGTTACGTTAGGAATTTGGATTTTTGATCTAAAGAGAAATTGTAGATCATGAAATTCTAATGAATTTAGACTCAAAAATCACCTCAAAATATTTCCGTATGACAAAGTTATGACCAAACTAGTAAGAGAGGTTCTGGCAGCCAAAGAATGAAGCGTGATTTGTTAAGTGCTAGTTGATGATTGTATGTGATGCATGAGAGGTATGAAGTAGTACTAATATGAAAAGCATGATGTACGATTAAGATGTAATGCATGTGTATTATATGAAGCATGTAATGCGTTATGTGTAACTGTTAAAATTGCTGAGCCGTCATGCTCACTCTTGCTTAAAACCAATATTTAGATAGTGTAAGTTAGTTGAAGTTCTCGATAAAGATCAAGGAACAGGAAAACATATTACTTTCCCTAAAGATCTAAATGTCTATTGTAGATATCAGTCCGAATTGGACAATTATTTATTAATATTATTAGCCATTTAATAATATTTTGATCTCTTATTAATATTATTAACCATTTAATAATATTTTATTCACTTATTAACATTATTAATCATTTAATAATATTTTAATCACATATTAATATTATTACTCATTTAATAATATTTTAATCATTTACTAATGTTATTCATCATTTAATAACTTTTTAATCATATACTAATATTATTGATCATTTAATAATATTTTAATATTATTAAATGATGGCTAAATGTTTAAGTTAAAGATTAAGGTTAACACAATTAAAAGGTTAACTATTGGTATTGATTGAAGATTATTAAAATATTATTAAATGATCAATAATATTAGTATATGATTAAAAAGTTATTAAATGATGAATAACATTAGTAAATGATTAAAATATTATTAAATGAGTAATAATATTAATATGTGATTAAAATATTATTAAATGATTAATAATGTTAATAAGTGAATAAAATATTATTAAATGGTTAATAATATTAATAAATAATTAAAATATTATTAAATGATTAATAATATTAGTAAGAGATTAAAATATTATTAAATAATTAATAATACTAATAAGAGAATAAAATATTATTAAATGGTTTATAATATTAATAAGTGATTAAAATATTATTAAATAATTAATAATATTAGTAAGAGATTAAAATATTATTAAATGGTTAATAATATGAATATGTGATTAAAATATTATTAAATGGTTAATAATATTAATATGTAATTAAAATATTATTAAATGGTTAATAATATTAATAAGGGATTAAGATATTATTAAATAGTTAATAATATTAATATATGATTAAAATATTATTAAATGGTTAATAATGTTAATAAGTAATTAAATTTTATTTAATGATTAATAATATTTGAATGTTGTTGTATATTATCAAAGGTAGATAATATCTTGGGGTATTTAGTACATTATTAAATGTCCAAATTATTAAGTTATATAAAAGAAGAATGTTTAACCGTTGTAAATAGTTCGCTTGTGACTAATTTAGACAACTTAATAAAAGTGGGTCGTACGATAAACGTATAATGAATGCGTAAGTTGGTTAAGCGTACCTGTTTTGTCCGAACTGTATTTGGGCTAGGGTTTTGTCCGGAACTTAAGGGTTCGTTTATCGGACATCTTAAAAGTTAATAATTTGAAGTTAAGGTCTTAAGTTAAGACTAATTTATAGTCATTGTATCTAATGATTATGTCGATTTTATATATAAATTGTAGGTTGAACGAAAGACGCAAATAAACATAACTGGTAGAAGCGAACTAGACAAGTTTTTTAGAACTTGCTCCTATGTGTAATAATATGCTATAATGTGATTTAAATTAATAGTATGAAGATGTATTGATGATGTTTGTGGTAGATGAACAAAATGTGGTATGGCTACATGAAAAATATGTACAAGAATGAAGCGTGATTTGTTAAGTGCTAGTTAATGATTGTATGTGATGCATGAGAGGTATGAAGTAGTATTAATATGAAAAGCATGATGTAAGATTAAGATGCAATGCATGTGTATTACGTGAAGCATGTAATGTGTTATGTGTAACTGTTAAACTTGTTGAGCCGTCATGCTTACTCTTGCTTAAAACCAATATTTTCAGGTAGTGCAAGTTAGTTGAAGTTCTCGATAAAGATCAAAAACAAGAAAGTATATTAATTTCCCTAAAGATCTAAATGTCTATTGTAGATATCAGTCCGAATTGGAAAGGTAAATGATTGTGTAGTATAATCCTTAGTTGGTATATTATATGATTGTTAAATACTCAATTTGATTGTAATAGAATGTCGTATCATGTATGATATTGAGACATACTAGGAATGTATAAAGATTGTGATTCTGGAATAGAAAGAGAAGTTGTAAAATTGTAAATAAATGATTATTTAGCAATTATAATATTGTTGTAATTCATGAACAATAAGGACAAGGTAGTACTCGTGTTGAACCGGATCTGAGGTTAAAGGAATCCGGATTTGGGGTCGTCATAGAGGGAATACTAGGGTTTGCCACCACCCACTTCTTAAATTTATATTTTTCTTGTTGGATCACTTCTAGAGGATACACACTTGGTTAGGTAACATTGATTTAAGAAATCTATTTGGTGGATTTGGAGAAGAACACAAAGAATTGGAGGTGAACTCGTACCTGTTGAAGAATAGTGTCTACAAGGGTATGAATCTCTAACTTTTTCTTGTTTAATTAATAAATGCGAATAAAGGTCGATCCTAGTTATAGTTTGTCAAATTTTAAAATTTGATTTTGTCATACTTTCACTCTTTTTATGCAATTTGATTGTATGTCTATAGATATTTACAAACCAACAGTGGCTTCAAGAGCCAAACTTTATGCGAATTATTAATTGTTTAGATTTTATATAAGTATAGGTATGTGTTTAGAATAATTTATTAGGCATTATTTATTGTGTAAAATCATTGGTTTTGAAAACAAGAAGCAAAAATCGAGTTTTGGATCAAAATAAATCAAAAATCACGATTGGGCATTGTTCACTGTCGACAAACGTCGGAGCATTAGTTTTGTTCTTCAAAATAGAGCTGGGGCACTTGTCTTCTAGAATCGGGTTTTTTGGGCCAAGCGTCGAGGTGCTTAACTGCTATGAACATTATCTGCATCATAGCGTAGGGGTGCTTGTTTTGAACTACAAAACAATGCCGAGGCGCCGGTTGCCAAAATTTGATTTTAATTTTTGTGTGCAGTTTTTTCAAAGCTATAAATAAAATATTTATTTTGGATGATTTTATAATTAAAAAAAGAGTTTTTTTTAAACTTGAAATTAGATTTCATGCAACCTTAATTGCCTATTAAATGATATCGATATATATATCGAATGGTTTTAATTCATGTGATGAATATGTTGTATTAATGCATATGATGATATGCATGATAATACAAAGAGATTGATTATGGACTATGCATGAATGAAATGAATGAGTTTTTTTAAATGTGGTCTACGTATCTCGTCTTTTTAATTTTTTCTTGTGTAATTTTCGATCTTCCTCTTATATACTTCCCATTAACTGTTGATCAAGGTTTCTATTTTATGAAAATAATTTGTAATAGGATTTGATAGAATAATTTGAAGAATTGGAGCTAAAGAGAAATTAACACTTGAAGACCCGTTTGTAAATGAGCCCGGGTTATAAATGTAATAGTTACATTTGTATGTATTTGTTCTTGTAATATCCCAGATATTTTCAAGATTTTAAATAATATCTTAATTGATTTTATTAAAGGTTAAGGTTTAAAACCTAGAATGTGAGAAGTAAGATATGTAGAAAATGAGTAAACATTTTTTTTTAACATAATGTATTTGTTAGAAATTAAATGTGGAAATATTTTATGATGCATATAGAGAATTTATTAAGGAAATAAATTCATTTGAAAAGTGAAGACGGTTATAAGGATATATATACATAGTTATATATTTCTAGAGTTGTGTTTGTTAGCCAAATAAGAAGATGAGTAAATTAATACTCAATAAAACTAATAAATTAATTAGTTTAAATATGAAGTAAGAATGAAAATCATGAAATATAATTAATTATGTTAATTATATTAGTTATGAGTTAAAGTTATATAAAAACTAGAAAGTTTGTCTAGAATGACAATATTAAGAAGTTAATTGATTAAGTAATTAACTTAATTATTAAGTTGTGGTATAGAGTTCAAGTAATTTAATTAGTACTAGTGGACTAGCCCAAAAGGATTATAGATGTTAGCCAAATATGAAAATATTGGTATGAAGTGGGTAATTAAATAATAAGCCCAAATGTTATGTTATGATATAGTCCAAGAGGTAATTAATATAAGTCCAATTAAATAATATTGAAAAGTATGGTATATAATGTTGTGGAAGTCCAATTAAATTAATTACCAAGCTCAAGTTATATATGATATGTGAGTTGTGTTGGGTAGCCCAAGTAATTAAATAAGAGAGCCCAATACAAAGTAATCCTTGTAGCCTAAACACATTAAAGTCAAATGATGGTCAATGTGTTGGGAGAATATTTTTCAAGTATTGATTAAGTGTAGAGAATTAACTAATGTAGGGTTAATTGAATAACCCTAGTTGGTAGACATGAGAGAGCATTAACCAAACGTTGGTTAATTGCTAGAGGAAGGAAGGTAGTGTTGAGAATTAACTATGGGTGAGTTAATTATGTAACCCAATTTGGTAGGATAATTAAAGGTAAGTCTAATTGGATTATATTATAAGTCCAATTGATGTATTAAACTAAGTTAAATAAATTAACCTAGTAGTCCATGTAATTAATTAAACCTTGATTCATGTTATAATTAATCAAGCTCAATGCTTGTTTTAATTAAATGTAACATAAGATATTTAATGTTAGCCTAATGTAACAATTAAATTGAGCCCAACCAAATTAAATGGATGAGCCCAATATATTTAAATTCTTAAGTCCAAAGTGGAGCCCAATAAGAAGTCAAAATGTTGGTCAAACATTATATATATGTATATATATCAATTGGTGTATATATGTATTAAAAATAAAGCAAAAATGGGGGATTAAATCCCATTTTGTTGAGATTTAGGGGCCCCACTTGGTGGCTTGTGCATCTTTGTTGCTTTTAAAGTACTCAATTGGTTGCTTGTGTTGAGTGTTGATGGATGTCAATCACTTGGTCAATCAAAGTTGTCATTCAATCAAATAGTAATCTAGCTTAGCCTCTAATTTAACCAATGTTGGTTGATTAGTAGGAGTTGATGGTAATTAAGGGAGGGCTATATATATAGCATGCTCCACCCATTTGTTATGTTTGGCTAGTTATTTTGTAAGAATTCTAGAGAGAAAAGAGTGAGAGCTCTTTGAGAGAAAGTGAAGCAAACCTTTGGGAGATTGATGATCTACCATGAAAAAATGCTAGAGGATGGTTAATGAGGAGTCACAAGCTAATATCATGTCAAGAGAAGTGAGAGCATCCATGTATAAAAGGTTAAAAAGTGTTCTAAACCCTCTTTAGTTCATTTTTATAGTTTAGATATGATTTGAACAGTTAAAAGGTATTTTTAACCGATCAAAAGTTATTTTGATGCTCTAGAAGTCTTAAGCTATGTTATATTAGTAGAATCATGGTTTGATAGGTTTATAACATGATTTGGTATGGGTGGTGTACATATAAATTGAAGAAAACGCTATATAAAGTTTTACCGGTAAAATCCTATGTAGCTATGTGCTATATTTTGTGTCATTTAGAAATGTACAAGTTAAATACTTGATTTATATGGCTAGAAAGTTTTATGAGTGAATTATAAAGCCAACACAACTTGAATATCATAAAAAGATGAAAAAACAAAGAAGTTATGGCTTTTATCGCAAAGGATGTTGATTTTAAAACCCTAGGTTGCATTGTGAGCCATTTTTAGTCTAGTTCCGTTAGGAATTTGGATTTGTGATATAAATAGAAGTTGTATATCTTGAAATTCTACGAAATTTAGACTCAAGAATCACTCAAAAATAGTTCCGTATGAAAAAGTTATGGCAGTTTGAGTAAAGGAGGTCCGGACAGCCAAAATGAGCGCCGCTAGCGCTCGGACATTCTGTTTTGAGCACTGGCAGCTCTCAAATAACACTATGACCAGCGCTGCCAGCTCGGTATAGTGTAAAAAATTCTAAATTTTGATATTTTAAATTGTTATCAAGTCGGAACTCCGGTTTAACTTGTCGGTTAATGAAAAGTCTAAACGAAACGTCGTTAGAGACTTAAAACCTAAGATAAACTTGTAAAATGAATGTGTTTGAATATTAAACCAATATATATAAAGTCTATTAGTGACTCATTGGTAGTTAAATGTATAAAATGAAGACTAAGGTTAACATTATTAAAAAGTTAACTATTTGTATGGTTTAAAGAGTATTAAAATATGGTTAAAGGATTAAATATGTAAGTAACTAAAATATTATGAAATGATTAATAACATTAGTATAAGATTAAAAAGGCTATTAAATAATTAATGACATTAATAAATGATTAAAATATTATTAAATGGTTAATAATATTAAGAAGTGATTAAAATATTATTAAATGGTTAATAATATTAAGAAATGATTAAAATATTATTAAATGGTTAATAATATTAATAAGTGATTAAAATATTATTAAATGGTTAATAATATTAAGAAGTGATTAAAATATTATTAAATGATTAATAATATTAAGAAGTGATCAAAATATTATTAAATGATTAATAATATTAATAAGAGATTAAAATATTATTAAATGGTTAATAATATTAATGAGAGATTAAAATATTATTAAATGGTTAATAATGTTAATAAATGATTTAAATATTATTAAATGGTTAATAATATTAATGAGAGATTATAATATTATTAAATGGTTAATAATATTAATAAGTGATTAAAATATTATTAAATGGTTAATAATATTTGAAGGTAGTTGTATATTATCAAAGGTAGATAATATTTTGAGATATTTGGTACATTATTAAATGTCCGAATCATTAAGTTATGTAAAAGAAGAAAGTTTAATTGAATTAAACCAATGTAAATAGTCCATTTGTGACTAATTTAGACAGCTTATTAAAAGTGGGTCATACGAAGCATGTGTAGTGAATGTGTAAGCTGGTTAAGTGTACCCGACCTGTCCAACTAGATTTGGGTTACGGTTTTTGTCCGGAACGTATAGGTTCATTTGTCGGACAACTAAAGAGTTAATACTTTGAAGTTAAGGTCTTAAATTAAGACTAAGTAATAGTCATTACATCTAATGATTATTTCAATTTTCCTATATAAATTGTAGGTTGAACGAGAGACGCAAATAAGCGTAACTGGTAGAAGCAAACCAGACAAGTTTTTCAGAACGTGTTGCATTATGTGCATGATTTATAAGTTGTTATTAAACTGTGATGTGCTCATACGTGATTATGTGCAAAGAGGTTTTAATGTGCCTTTGTGAAATAAGTTGATTTGAATTGTTGATATGCGGTAGTTGATTTAAGACAATTGTTCTGAATTAAACTATATGTCATGATAGAGGCTAAACATGAAGCATAGATTAAATGCGAGGCATGATATGCATGAGAAATGTATGTACTGCAAAGCATAAGATGCATGAAGCATGAAGCATGATTGAATTATATTTACGTGTTATGTGAAACTGTTAGACTTGCTGAGACGTCGTGCTCACCCTTGCTTAAAACAAAACGTTACAAAGTAGCTTGAGGAAGCCGATTACTCCGGTAGAGGCAAAGATGAAGATTGACTAACGAGTCATCAAGATTGAAGCGTAGGTGCTTTTGTAGTAAAACCTTGCGGTAGATTAATTCATTCACTTGTGTACGTAGATATGAAGAGTTTATGTTTTGTTGTGCTATAGATTAGCAAAATTAAATTGTTAAGAGAACATTTACAGATTATTTGAATATCATTTTCAGACGTTGTCCTTTATGAATAAGGATAATAGGATGGTATGATTGAGTCATTATACATATGATCTCAAATTGATTGTAATAGAATGTCGTATCATGTATGATATGAAGACATACTAGGAATGTATAAAGATTTCGATTCTGGAATAGAAAGAGATGTTATATAATTATAAATAAATGATTATTTCGCAATTATAATATTATTGTAATTCACGAACGATAAGGAAAAGGTAGTACCTGTGTTGAACCGGATTCGAGGTTCGGGGGACCCGGATTCGGGGTCGTCACAGTTCTTACACCCTAGGTTTGACCTCTTGCTTTACTTGGTGGCTCTAGTGAATCAAACTATAATAAAATTTCAAAAGCAATCCAAGTAGAATATAATATTCTATATGTGCATGCTAATTATGTATATATTATATTATTAACAAACATGCTTCATATGTTAAATAATATGACGCGTATTTTAGATATATATATATATATATATATATATATATATATATATATATATATGTGTGTGTGTGTGTGTGTGTGTGTGTGTGTGTGTGTGTGTGTGTGTGTGTGTGTGCATGCACGTTAAATAAGATGAGACAATTAATAACAAACCCTCAAATGAATATATATTAAGTTGTAACGTTCAATGATATTTGGAATACGAACGTGACCTTCTAGCATGATAAAAATGCAGCATCAAATAATCAGTATACGTTTGTTATGTCACACAGGGCTTATATTAATTATTTGAGATGTTGCTTTATTACATAGTATATGTTTATAAAAGAATCGAACAATACTGTTTTGTCGTGTCACACAAGGATAATATTTTTCTCTTCATTTATATGAAAATGCTAGGTCGAACTTAACTTGGATAATTTTGATTCGGATGTGCCACACATGATCATAATAATCTAATAGGCAAAATATAATGAGTTACATGATGATGTAATTGACAATAATTGTCTACTTATTTATTTATATATTGTGTCTCACAAGGCTATATACATTTAAAATATGATCCTTATTCTCACTAACAAATCTTTAATTAGATTTGTCAAACTATATATTGAGGGTAATATAGTTTGATAAAAATAGTGGGAGATATCGATTTAAATAAAGACCTAATTTATTTTGGTAATTAATAAAATGAATGTATTCTAAAATGTTATCTATTTCTCATGAAGAATTTTATAAATGTCAAACTCACTATTACTTGATGTCACTCATCTAAAACTCACACTTCGAAAACTTTGCATATAACTTTGTTTCCCTTAACGTCTCTAAAACTAATCTCAAATGTTCAACATGATCTTCTTGAGTCTTATAATAGATCAGAATATCATCAATGAACACCACTACAAACTTGTCCAAGTACTGATTGAACACTCTATTCATCAAATCTATAAATGCAGCTGGTGCATTTGTCAAACCAAACGACATCAATAGGAACTCATAATGACCATAACGAGTCCTAAATGATGTCTTAGGTACATCCTCAGGTCTCACCTTCAACTGGTGATAATCAGTCCTCAAATCTATCTTCAAGAAATACATTGCTCCCTTAAACTGATTAAACAAATCGTCGATCCTCGACAACTGGTACTTATTCTTGATTGTCACTTTTTTCAACTCTTTGTAGTTAATACAAAGTCTTACGATCCATCCTTCTTCTTTACAAATAACACTGGTGCTCTCCACGGAGACAATCTCGGTTGAATATACTTCTTGTTTAACAACTCTTACAATTAAACCATCAACGTTTTCAATTTGACTGGAGTCATTCTGTATGGTGCCTACAAAACTGGCGCCATTCCTGGTACTAGGTCTATGACAAACTCAATCTCCTTTTCTAGTGGAAGACTTGACAAATCATCTAGAATTACATCCCCATATTCATTGACTATTGATATTTGACTCATTTTTGACCCCACTTTTCGAGTTTCAACAACATGGGCCAAATCTCCAACACATCATTTCCTTAATAACTTTTTGGCCTACAACATTGTCAGACAACAAGACTGTCTTGGTGACTTGCTACCATAAAACACAACCTTAGACTTATCAGGAGTCTGAAGGTTCACACATTTCTTTTAGCAATCAATCACTGCACCATGGTTATACAACCAATCCATTTTAAGTATGACGTCAAACTCTCCTAATTGAATAAAAACTAAGTCGATTGTTAATTTATGCCCTCTCATCTCTATATAACAATTCCGATGAATATTCTCCACCTGAATTACTTCCTTATTCACTACTTCTATATTTAAAACATTCTCTAACTTTACTCGAGGTAGATTAAATCTCTTTGCAAACTCATCAGACACAAATGAGCAGGTAACACCTAAATCAAATAATACGTAAGCATTTATATTATTGATAAGAATGATACCTGACACCACATCTTTCGATGTCACCGCATCTTAAATTGTCAAATTAAAGGTGCGTGTTGTCGGCCTTCCCAGCTGAGTTGGTCCACTAATTACAAGCTTCCCACTGTTGGTACTTTTGCTTCCACTTCCTCATTCCGCTTTCGTCTTAGGACAATCTTTTATTTGATGCCCCAACTCTCCACAATTGAAACATCATTTGTTTGATTTTGGGGTTGTATAATTAAGTGCAATGTGTCCCTCTTGATCGCACCTATAACATACGTTATTCCCTTTCAGGCATACACCCATATGACCTTTCCCATAAGTGGCGTGCGCTTCCACTTTCTTCTTTTGCTCACCTTGTTTATTTCTAACATTCTTGTTACTGTTGCAATTTTGCTTGTTAGAGTTGCTGCCTGCATTGCTCCCTTCTTTGTTAGCTCCATCACTTTTCTTTCTATGTCTGTCTTGATTATACTTTATCAAGGCTTCGCTGCCCCTTCTGCTAGGATAGCCTTTTCCAATACTCCAGTAAAAGTTCTAATTTGAAACATTGAAACTTTGCTATAAATCCAAGGTATCAATCCTTGCTCGAAACATTTTTCCTTTATCTGTTCAGTGTCTACCTGATGTGGAGTGAACCTTCCCAACTCATTAAAATTAGCCGCATACTCGGCCATCATCATATTCTCCTGTTTTAACTCTAGGAATTTCACTTCCATCATGTCTTGCGTAATTGGAGGAAAGTAGGCCTTAAAAAATATTTCTTTGAATCTTTCCCAATTCGCTACTCCCTATCGTAATCTTCCTTTATTGGCTTCCCACCAATAGTTGACTTATTCCTTCAACATGAATGTAGCAAAGGCAGTTTTTTGTTCTTCTGCTACATTAACTATATTAAAGACCTTCTCCATCTCAATCACCCATATCTGGGCCTTTATCGGATTAGTAGTCCCCTTAAACTCTAGGGGACCTACCACTTTAAAATCTTTAAAGGTGGCAATTCGACCGGCTGGAGGTTGAACAATTGTAAGATGAGCATCCCGATTCTGAAATGCTCCCATCAACATATCTACAAACTGTTGCATGGGGTTAACTGGCTCCTTTGAGATTAACTGATTGCTCTGGTGGAGGTTGAACATTCTGCCTTCGTCTAGGCGGTATTTTTTGCTTAATAATAATTTATATCATGATTATTATTTTATCATTCACATATTACATTTCCATGTTAATTTAAACACATAGCCATTTCAAAACTCATTTAATAATCGAGTTTATATTTATATGCATTTTGACCAGTACCTAGCACCTTACATCAGATATAACATATTGCTAGAAACTTTTCTATCCCTTTAGACTACAAAAGTCAGGATTTACATTTCCAACCCTAGAAAACAAAAATTGGGCTTCCCTCCTTAAAACAAAAGATGGACATAACACTATCTATCCCAGTTTATAACAAAATACAAGGGATGTACATTACATACACATATAGATATATATACAACTATGCACATCTACTCAAGCCTATTACAAATGCATTCCACCTTGAATTGCATCTTCATATTCTTCATTCATAATATTTATCATCTCCCATTGACTCAAAGTTCTCTGGGTCTGTCCATGTTCAACGAGATAATAATAAACCCTATCTTGTGCCCTCCCAAAAGTGGTATGAAAGGCATATTTCATATCCTCCATGCATATGTTCATGTCATCCATCTTAGCTTTCTTAGCCCTCACTTCATTTACCACAATACTTACCTTTCTTGCTGCTTTACCCTGTGCATTCTCAACTCTAACAGTTTCAACAATCTTTTCTTCCAACTTGGCCTTAAAGGCCTCATTTTCATTTTCTAAAATTTTAATTTTAATTCTTCTTGATGAAGCATATCTCCCAATTCTATATTCCGTGTGGCCATCACTTATATCGTCACTTCATTTTGCTCAATCACTTCCTGGCGTTTTACTGCCCGACTCTCCAATTATAAGATTCTGTCTACAAACTCACTATTCTGCTATATCAGACCAGTTACCCATTCATTATCATTCCCTTGCTCGGGTGAAGCATTTTCAGGTAGTAACCCATTAGAGTCTTCTTCTAGCCCATCTTAGATCTTCTTCATATCCACTGTCATCAGTTGGTACTATTGCCACGATTGGTACAGTAGCTACTACATCCACTTGAATGTCCCGCCATTCTTCCTCTATTGCCCGACATGATTCTCCAATCTCTGGCATACTATAAAATCGCAAGAACAATTATTTAGTTCAATGCAATTTTTCTTATCTCTATTACACATAACATATATTGTGAAAATTTTACATCTTTGACAAATCTCCTCGATTCGCCCCATATAACTCTAAATGAGTTTTACTATTTTTCTTACGGTCATATTCCTAAGGTTTTTCCCACCTAAGGTTTATAACCTATCAACTCTGATACCAACCTGTAACACCCCAAAATATGGGTTCCTTGAACCTTGGGTTCAGTGCTCACGATACTATTTTACCATTCATTCACATCCATTCATTTAAGAATACAATAACTTAATTACAATATTATATAACTATCCTGTAACGCCCTCAAAATCCCCGCACTCGCTATGTGGCAGACCTTGTGCATTAATTTCATACATCTATCGACTTAACCAATGATCTCATAATCATATTGGTTGAATTAGTCTTATTTTAGACCATACATTAAAAATTTCTCTTAACTTTGTCCCTGGATCTTAACTTAATCTCGGTCTCATTATTTATACAAGTATCAACTTGTATTTCATCCGTATAAATGGATAACACCATATATAACGGTCCCATTTTTACCTTAAGATTTAAATATTCTATAACTTTACATGTTCCAATATCCACGACATTAAATCATTAGGACAACTCTTGGGAATAGAGAATCTTACGGTGAATGTTTATATTTTCACCCGTGATAAATGTTTAAATTTTTATCCGTGACAAATGGTTGTATCTTTGTCCGATGCAAAGTTCTTTTTCCGTACAGAACATTACCCAACTAGTTAAAACCCTCACTCGAAACACATTTGTTTATAGTGATATCTCTTCATATCAATAATCCTACTTATCTGACATTCAGAATAGTAATAATGAGTTATACATGGGTCTGAGGAACCTTAACGATGGATTTGACCAGTCAACATCGCTTAGTCTTGTCTCGGATGTACAACACTCACAAGTTATTTACCGATCTTCATCCAGATAAATAGATCATTATCAATACTATGTTAAGTCTTAACATTTCTATGTTATATCAAAATAAAGACATAACAACATTCTGATGATAATAATTTATATCATTCATTCAATATTCGGTTACATGTTTATTTGTTCGTATTACAACAGTCATTATGACTTATAGAAATACAAGTAATAAACATAAAAACCTAATCTATACTTCATATTTACATTCATGATCTTCTTAACATTCATCTTTAATCTGCAAATAAGGTTTTATTCGCAAGAATGAGCACGACGGCTCAACAAGTCTAACATATAACACATACGCAGTTTATGCTTTCATATAAAATTTAACATGCCTTGCCTGAACATAATTCTCCATTTAATATCACATATAACTCACATTCCAATAATTTATATCACATTGACAAACAAACTATATAAATCATGTTCATAACTCGTAAACATAACACATAACAGCTAGAAGATTTGCAAATATTAGTTAAAGACTTCACATAACATCTATCAGATATCAACATGACATTACACATCTCATTTATCATTATAACAATACTACACAAGTAGCACATAACAATAGATACAAGACTTGCACAAATAACACATAAAGGTTTAGAACTTGTCTAGAAACTGTTTTAGGGTTTCCCAAAAAATTGTTTAAACGCCTACAAAAAGGGTTACGCGACCTCGAATGTTAGTTTATCAAAATTTTCTTTTGAATAAGTCTTAGAATAAGTTAACTAGATTATTTCCATAGTTGGAATTAATTGGAAAGTTGGCTAACTCCAAAACTCATTTTTAAGCCCTAAAATTCGAATGCTCTTAAAAAATTCAGCTTTGACCTCTTTTATTGCGAAAGTCATAACTTTATCATACGAAAATATTTTGAAGTGATTATTGAGTCCAAATTGCTAAAAATTTCATAATCTACAACTTTCCTTTAGGTTATTAAGGCATATTTGGACTTTAAAATTTTGGATTTTAGCAAAAATAGTCTACGAGTATATTAGATTTATCTTTCTTTGATCCAATTGGTAAAACATGATACCTCAAGCATTAATTTGCTAAGATAACATGTTATAACACAACATAAAACTTCATAACATAAAAATGACAAAATCATAAACCTACTTATGTAAGAAATTATGACTTTTGCTCAAGAACACGCGAAGAACACAAAGAACAAAAAATCGTACATGGTAACGACTTATGTTCTTGAGCTTTTGAATTTCATACTTGAAATAATTTGAGCATTATAACTGCTTACATATATGATTATAACACTTTATAATTGACAAAATTTGGCCATTATAATGACTTATAAATTGAATTTTAACAATTTATAATAATTGCTCAAGAACATACGAAGAACACAGAGAACGACAATCGTACATGGCTACGACGTACATTCTTGAGCTTTAAACTATGAAATGAAATTCAACATTACAACTACTACAAAATGAAGAAAAGCTAAAGAACACATGAAGAACACGAAGAACGACAATCGTACATGGCTACGACATGCGTTCTTAAGATTTTATTTCTAACTATAAAATGAAATAGAATAACAACGACTTGCTTAAGTCATAAGGAATTCGGAGAATGAAAAATCGTACATGGCTACGACTTATGTTCTTGAGCCTGATCAATAAAATAAAAATTTAAGCATAATAACGATTAATAATTGTACCTTTTATTATTGCAAGCTTTAACTATTTCCGTGACACCCCAGGATTTTAAAAGCTTGCTAAACAAGCATTATGATTAATTAAGTAAAGGTTAATAGTTAAAACCTAGTTATGAATGACATAAAGTATAAGAACGATTTAAAATAATGTATTATGTGATCAATGTGTTAGCAAGGACCTATGTGGTTGACTGAATACGTGTATATGTATATGTGATCGAATATAAAAAGAAGAGTTGAAGTTAGAGAATATTAGAAATGGAGGAAATGAGGAAAAGCATAATTAAATTGATACTTAAGTTATGAATATGGATAACGAGTTTAATGAATAGGGCTGAAGAGGTGAGAGTATGAGAATGACAAGTTAAGGTAGGTACGTATGTGCAGTGGAAAAGAAACCGTGTGATCTAATTGGTTTATTAAGAATTTATGGAATATTAAGGAATTAATCTTATATGACCGAAAGAAGATAATTAATTGTTATGAGATGTAAATACGGAAAGTAATACCCTTAAGAGTGTACAGGAAGAAAGTAGTATGCAAGCATGTTGCGAATTGGTATTATGTGTGCTAAATAAACAAGCGAAAGGACGTTAAAGTCATAATAATGTTATATGAGGTTAAAAGGATAAAGGGCGATGGATTTTGGTAATCCGGTCGCGGTTCACTTTTTGAGAAAATGGTTTATTAAAAAATGAGTATTATGACTATTTGATATGTTAGAAATTGGGAATGGATTGATTAAGGAACCGAAAAGATCCATAGAAATTATGAAGTTAATAATATGCAAATTAGCATTATTATACGTTAATAAGTTATTAATGAAATCAATATTTCGAAGTGTGACAAGTGTTATGGGATAAATAAGTTATGAAGTATTTGATAACAAAATGAAGTTCGAGCATAATGAAGCAAGTTTGGATCAAAAAGGACTTGAATTGGGTGAAAAATAAGCAAATTATGAATTTATGAGAAATAAATTCTCTAGATTTTTGGTACAATGACTATATTACCCTTGATAAGTTAAGGAATGACCTTGGTATCCTTTTTGTATGAATTGTCATGTATGCCATTAAAAATGCATGTGAAATGTCTTAAAAGCCCTTAACTATGTATGGTTAACTTAACCAAAAGATGGTTAAGTGTTATAGGAGTTATATAAAACATATATGTGTATATTTGTTGCAAGTATTCAGCAATTGGTTCTAGTATCATTCAAAGTTGCTAGAAAAGAGAGAGACTTAAAAGAGAAAGAAGAAAAGAGCTAGGGTTGTGCCAAGAACTAAAGAGAATTGCTGGAAAAATGATCAAATGAAGGAATTTTAGCCATCCAAAGTGAAGAATAAAGCTATAGCAAGCTTTAAAGCAAGAAGAGGAATAGCTTCAAGAAGGTATTGATCATGTTTTAATTATAGAACTTAACTTTTATGAGTTTAAATGCTAGTTTATGAGTAGCCATGCAAGAATTCATGGATAGAAGCAAGAGTTATGTAAGTTATGTACCATATGTGTATTATTTGATGAAACCCTAAGCATAAGAGTTTGATTATAAAGGTGGTGTACTATTCACGTCTAAATTCAAGTTAAAAACCATGATTCATTGGATGATCATGTGTTATATGTTGGAAATTTTAATGAACATCTAGTTCAAAGTGTTGATCATGGTTAATACATGAGGAAATTTCATGATAGATAGCATAAAAGATGCATGAAAGGTTGAAGAGTATGTTTTTATAAAGGAAAGTTGAATATTAGACTATATTTTATGTATAGACCATATCATAATATGTAAAGTGCATTAGAATGTGCAGTTAGAAGCTATATAGACTTATATATTTGTTAAATGTGTATGTGGGAGCCTATGTGGTGTGCTGAGTTTAAGTTTCAAGTGGAGTTTAAGTTTTGAATTTGAAAAGTTAGTAAAAGTTAACAAAGTGCTATCAATGTGTAATTTTGGCCATTTTGTGTAATTAGTGATTAAATGAGGCCAAAAAGCTGTGTTTATTGTTAATACACGTGTTTGAAATGATTTGGAAGTCGTTTGGCGTTTATGGTGACAATTGAGGATTTTAAACTTTTTAAAACGTTTGCCGACGCCTAAAAAGAATTATTTGAAAAAAATGAAGTCATTCGAAAAGTTTGAAATGTTTTGAAGGCCTGTATAAGTAAAATATGTGTTATATGTGGTAAATTATGTATTGGAATTAAGTTTTTCAAAATTGGGCCAAGAATAGCACAAGTGTTAAAAATGAAAAGTTTGGAAATTTTAATGAAAATTCAACCTTAAGTGTGATTTTTGGCAATTTTGAAGAATTAGAGGTGAAATGAAGTCACATAACTTAGTTTTATGTTATTACATGTGTTTAGGTTGATTTGGTAATCGACGGATTCAAATTTGAATGAATTGGCGATTCGAACGATCGAAATCGATCATTTTGACTCGAAATGGATTTTAACGGACAATTATCGCCTCGTGCAAAGTTTTAAGGTTTTAAAAGTTTGGACATGTCATATATGACCTATATGAGCTATGTCAAGTGTTAGACTTAAGTTTTAAGGCAAATGGCCAAAAATCACCAAGTTGGTAAAAAGTGAGTTTTGAAGTTGAAAAAAGTTCTAAGTCTGGAAATGTTTTGAACAGCCCTTCTAAGGGCTAGTGTATCTCTATTTTTAAGAAGCCAAATTAGGGATGTAGTATTTTTTTTAAATACTATGTAGTAAGGTCTAGATGTGGTCAAAATTTGAGCTTATTTGGATGTAAGATGAAGGAGTTAAAAATTAGCAAAGGTAAGGCAAAAATCAAAAATCCTGTTTCTGAACACTGCGCCCCGATGCTATTTTTAGTAGAAAACATTGCGCTGGGGGCACAATGTATTGTTTACAATCGAGAACACTTCGCAGCCAGCGAGCTCTGAAGCTGCTGGGGCACAATGTTTGTGCATTTGAAATTTTTTTAAGCTTCCAAAAAACTATATTTTGATATGGAATGATAAGGATATGTTATGTAAGCCCTAAATAGATAAATAATGGCCAAAATAAAGGGTGTCAAGGTATAATGAAATGATAAGTGACATAAAATAATATGTCTAAAGCTATATCAAAGTAAGTTTTGAGTGAGATAGATGGTCAGAAACGAGCTGTGATGTATTATTAACCTACTTAAGGTATAATACATCACATGTGATATGAATAAAGATTAATGGTTATGTAATTATTATTAAGTTATGATCCTATAATGATAAATATAGATTGTATGTTTTTAGATAAGGTTTAAACAAGCAACCTGAGTTAAGGAAGGATAGTAGGGCTAAGCGAGGCGACAAATGTTAAGTAAATAAAAGCGTACATGCAAGTTTTTCAGACTTAAGAGTAAGAGATGTTCTATGTGAACTATGTGATAGTGATTAAGTTGAAATGTGCCCTACGTGCAACTATGTGGTTTAATTGCTAAATGAATTACGTGAAATTAAGCATAGTATGATAAGGTAGATGATGCATGACGCATATTATGAACTGTGAGCATGAAAGGTATTATCTGAATTACTTGCTGAGCTTTATGCTCATTATTGCTATGAACTAACGTTTCAGGTAAAGTACAAGAAGGCCAGAGGTTCCGGTGCAGCTAAGGTAAAGAATGTGAATAGATGGATTAGCATGAGAAAATTTGATATATGTAATTTGTCAAACCATGATTGTAACAAGAGAGTAAATGGTCTGTAAATCCATAGAATTAAATGTGAATGTATGTATTATTTGGAGAAAGGATATAAATGATAAGATAAATGTATTATTGATAATCAAGTTATACATGTGATAAACTTGTATGTATGATACAAAATTATGTAAACAGGTACAAGAGATTATGATCATGTTTGATACATATGTAGTTAAATAATGCCATATATGAATACTTCAAGGCGAAATTTTATTTACAGGTTATGAAACTGATGAGGATATATTTGTTTATGAAATGGTAATAGACTAGTTCACAATTAAATAATGTTTGACCTAAGTCCTAAGAAAGGGTAAGTGAACGTTATGATCTTGAGACAGGTAAGGCATATAAGATAATAAATAAAAATAAAAATATGGACCGCTTTATGGTCAACTCAATGGTTTTATAAGTTAAAGGTTAAGTTTTAATGCACGAGATTCTAGTTAATGTGGTTTAAAGTTAATGATTATGTTATCCAGAGATAATCGGATATAATTAGGGAATGTGGGATCTCGGGGCGTTACAGTTGGTATCAGAGTTATTGGGTTATAGACCTTAGGTAGGAGTACCTTAGGCTATGACTTTTGTGAGAATGAAAGAGATAGTAAAGTATTGGACTCTAGAGGAGTTGTGTAATAAAGAAATGAATTTTGGGAATTCAGGATTAAGGAATAGTAAAGGATATTTTAAGATAAGATAATGATAAAGGGCAAAAGAGCCATGAGATCCTAGGTGATCAAAGATATATTAAGGGACTCTTAATGGGTCGTAAATGGTAAGATATGATTAAGGGACTCTTAAGGAGTTGTGAAATGTAAGATGTTAATAAGGACTCGTGATGAGTCGTAAATTGTCAGATATGAGTAAAATAGACTCTTAATGAGCTGTGAACAGTAAGATATGATTTGATAAAATTCATATCAGGAAAGGTAAGGGAAAGTAATGTTGAAGAAAGACTTAGGGTATGTGGGATTTTTCATTGAGGATTCATGGTAATGGCTGAGTGTGCACTTCCTTGTATGGGCGGGGATTTGTACTTACTTAGCTTCTTATCGTGATAATCAGTGGAGATCCAGCGTCGCGGTATTGGTTATGTATGTTGAGAAGGTAATTCTTTTCTTTTACATGTACCTGATACATATGAAGTGAGAAGGATTAAGTGAGAAAGATTAAGGCTAGTTGCGTGTTCTAAAAACCCAAGCGTATAGTAAGTTCGTGACTCATGATTGTATGGTGGAGCCCCTTAGCGAATGGACGACTATAGCCTGACTAGGACAAGCTCTGTGAACCATATGATTGTGGTAAGTTCTTGAGCCCAAATGCGTGGCAAGTTTGATGAACAGGGTTAGGTTAGAGTAGAGAGTCATAAGTTAAAAGATATAGTTCTCAGATATTGGCTAAGATTAATGATATATGAAGAGATAGAATTACAAGAAAGGATTGAATGAGTTAAGGAAGGAATTAAAGAAGATATTATTAGGATTGGGTAGACAATCCACTCTTTTAGCTATGTTATACCATCGACATGTTTTGTTCAAGTATCAAAATATGATTTTTAAATTTTTTTTTCATGATTCATAGTCTATGCCAATTGATTCGGCTAGACAAAGTTATTTTGAAAACTTCAAAATGTATTTATGAAATCATTGTCACACAATTGAATATGGTGTGAAATGATGGTACCAAGTTTTGAGCCAATGATAGCATTTTTAGAGCATGGTAACAAAAGTGTGGGAGTTTAACCACTGATACATCGTTACATTTTGCAATGTGATGCAGTCATGGTGAAAATGAATGTTTAAAAAGTTTCAAGTTTTCAATGTATGAACAATTTAATGATGTGAGTCTATGCCATTTGTTTTGGCTAGACCATTCTGCTAAAGAAATGAATAAATATTTTTGGAATCTAGATAATGGATAAAGCAAAATGTTTTAAAGGCTGAGGTGAACAACCCTGAAAAGAGGATATGGTACAGGGGTTGGTTAACACGGTTCAACCCAAAAGAAAAAGGAAAATGTTGTGCATAACAAAAAGGGTACAATAGGCTGATCACCTAGCGTACCAGTTGGATATGGCAATCTTTGTGGTTGCTAATATTCTTAACGGATATATGGTCTTATGACCTTGGGATATTTCAGTCCTAGTGACTGTTAATATTCTTAACGATTTCATAGTTAAATGACCTTTGGGTATTTTCAGTGGTCTTTGTGACTATTAATATTCTTAACGAGTTCCCTCAGCAAAAGTAAAAGTTTTATTTTATAACCAAAGGTTTTATGTTTATGGAAAAGCTATTCCTATTTATTCAAACTGCTTCACAATTATTGAACAATTGTGAAGATTCCTGAAATACATTCCAATCTTCTGGAATGAATATTAGAAAGGGGTAAGATGGGAAGAAAGATGAGAGAATGTAAAGGTTAGTGGAAAACCTAGTTAAGATAAAATGAATGCAAATTGATGTATATGTTGTAAATGAGTAAGATATGAGTAAACAACAAATTTCGAGGATGAAATTTTTTGAAGGAGGGGTGAATGTGACACCCCAGAATTTTAAAAGATTGCTAAACAAGCATTATGATTAATTAAGCAAAGGTTAATAGTTAAAACCTAGTTGTGAATGACTGAAAGTATAAGAACGATTTAAAATAATGTATTATGTGATCAATGTGTTAGCAAGGACTTATGTGGTTGACTGAATATGTGTATATGTATATGTGACTGAATATAGAAATAAGAGCTAAAGTTAGAGAATATTGGAAATGGAGGAAATGAGGACAAGCATAATTCAATTGATACTTAAGTTATGAATATGGATAACGAGTTTAATGAATAGGACTGAAGAGGCGAGAGTTTGAGAATGACAAGTTAAGGTAGGTACGTATGTGCAGTGGAGAATAAATCGTGTGATCTAATCGGTTTATTAAGAATTTATGGAATATCAAGGAATTAATCTTATATGATTGAAAGAAGATAATTAATTGTTATGAGGTTGCAGGAAGAAAGTAGTTCGCAACTGGTATTATGTGTGCTAAATAAACAAGCAAAAGGAAGTTAACGTCATAATAATGTTCTATGAGGTTAAAGGGATAAAGGGCGATAGATTTTGGTAATCCGGTCGCAGCTCGCTTTTCGAGAAAATGGTTTTTGAAAAAAAGAGTGTTATGACTATTTGATATGTCAGAAATTGGGAATGGATTGTTTAAGGAATCGAAAAGGTCCGTAGAAATTAAGAAGTTAATAATATGCAAATTAGCATTATTATACGTTAATAAGTTATTAATGAAATCAATATTTCGAAGTGTGACAAGTGTTATGGGATAAATAAGTTATGAAGTATTTGATAACAAAATGAAGTTCGAGCATAATGAAGCAAGTTTGGATCAAAAAGGACTTGAATTGGGTGAAAAATAAGCAAATTATGAATTTATGAGAAATAAATTCTCTAGATTTTTGGTACAATGACTATATTACCCTTGATAAGTTAAGGAATGACCTTGGTATCCTTTTTGTATGAATTGTCATGTATGCCATTAAAAATGCATGTGAAATGTCTAAAAAGCCCTTAACTATGTATGGTTAACTTAACCAAAAGATGGTTAAGTGTTATAGGAGTTATATAAAACATATATGTGTATATTTGTTGCAAGTATTCAGTAATTGGTTCTAGTATCATTCAAAGTTGCTAGAAAAGAGAGAGACTTAAGAGAGAAAGAAGAAAGGAGCTAGGGTTGTGCCAAGAACTAAAGAGAATTGCTGGAAAATGATCAAATGAAGGAATTTTAGCCATCCAAAGTGAAGAATAAAGTTCTAGCAAGCTTTAAAGCAAGAAGAGGAATAGCTTCAAGAAGGTATTGATCATGTTCTAACTATAGAACTTAGCTTTTATGAGTTTAAATGCTAGTTTATGAGTAGACATGCAAGAATTCATGGATAGAAGCAAGAGTTATGTAAGTTATGTACCATATGTGTATTATTTGATGAAACCCTAAGCATAAGAGTTGGATTATAAAGGTGGTGTACTATTCATGTCTAAATTCAAGCTAAAAACCATGATTCATTGGATGATCATGTGTTATATGTTGGAAATTTTAATGAACATCTAGTTCAAAGTGTTGATCATGGTTAATACATGAAGAAATTTCATGATAGATAGCATAAAAGATGCATGAAAGGTTGAAGAGTATGTTTTTATAAAGAAAAGTTGAATATTAGGCTATATTTTATGTATAGACCATATCATAATCTGTAAAGTGCACTAGAATGTGCAGTTAGAAGCTATATAGACTTATATATTTGTGAAATGTGTATGTGGGAGCCTATGTGGTGTGTTGAGTTTAAGTTTCAAGTGGAGTTTAAGTTTTGAATTTGAAAAGTTAGTAAAAGTTGACAAAGTACTATCAATGTGTAATTTTGGCCATTTTGTGTAATTGGTGATCAAATGAGGCCAAAAACCTGAGTTTGATGTTAATACACGTGTTTGAAATGATTTGGAAGTCGTTTGGCGCTTATGGCGACAATTGTGGATTTTAAACGTTATAAAACGTTCGCCGACGCCTAAAAAGAATTATTTGAAAAAAATGAAGTCATTTGAAAAGTTTGAAATGTTTTGAAGGCCCATACAAGTTAAATATGTGTTATATGTGGTAAATTATGTATTGGAATTAAGTTTTTCAAAAACGGGTCAAGAATAGCTTAAGTGTTGAAAATGAAAAGTTTGGAAATTTTAATGAAAATTCAACCGTAAGGGTGATTTTTGGTAATTTTGAAGAGTTAGAGGTGAAATGAAGTCATATAACTTATTTTTATGTTATTACATGTGTTTAGGTTGATTTGGTAATCAGCGGATTCAAATTTGAATGAATTGGCGATTCGAACAATCGAAATCGATCGTTTTAACTCGAAATGGATTTTAACGGACAATTATCGCCTCGTGTGAATTTTTAAGGTTTTAAAAGTTTGGACATGTCATATATGACCTATATGAGCTATGTCAAGTGTTAGAATTAAGTTTTAAGGCAAATGGCCAAAAATCACCAAGTTGGTAAAAAGTGAGTTTTGAAGTTGAAAAAAGTTTCAAGTCTGGAAATGTTTTGAATAGCCCACCTAAGGGCTAGTGTATCTCTATTTTTAAGAAGCCAAATGAGGCAAGTAGTATTTTTGTAAAATACTATGTAGCAAGGTGTAGATGTGTTCCAAATTTGAGCTTATTTGGATGTAAGATGGAGGAGTTAAAAATCGGTAAAGGTAGGGCAAAAATTAGAAATCCTGTTTCTGAACACTGTGCCCCGCCGCAGTGTTTAGTACAAAACATTGCACTGGGGACGCAATGTACTGTTCACAACTGAGAACACTTCGCGGCTAGCGAGCTTTGAAGGCGCTGGGGCGCAATGTCTGTGCATTTGAAATTTTTTTAAGCTTCCAAAAAGCTATATTTTGATATGGAATGATAAGGATATGTTATGTAAGCCCTAAATAGATAAAGAATGACCAAAATAAAGGGTGTCAAGGTATAATGAAACGATAAATGACATAAAATAATATGTCAAAAGCTATATCAAAGTAAGTTTTAAGTGAGATAGATGGTCGAGAACGAGCTATAATGTATTATTAACGTACATAAGGTATAATACATCACATGTGATATGAATAGAGATTAATAGTTATGTAATTATGAATTGAGTTTAACAAAGATTATTAAGTTATGATCCTATAATGATGAATATAGATTGTATGTTTTCAGATAAGGTTCAAATAAGCAACCTGAGTTAAGGAAGGATAGTAGGGTCAAGCGAGGCGACAAAGGTTAAGTAAATAAAAGCGTACAGGCAAGTTTTTCAGACTTAAGTGTAAGAGATGTTCTATGTGAACTATGTGATAGTGATGGAGTTAAAATGTGCCCTATGTGCAACTATGTGGTTTAATTGCTAAATGAATTACATGACATTAAGCATAGTAGGATAAGGTAAAGGATGCATGACGCATATTATGAACTGTGAGCATGAAAGGTGTTATCTGAATTACTTGCTGAGTTTTATGCTCATTATTACTATGAACTAACGTTTCAGGTAAAGTACAAGAAAGCTGGAGATTCCAGTGTAGCTAAGGTAAAGAATGTGAATAGATGGATCAACATGAGAAAATTTGATATATGTAATTTCTCAAACCATGATTGTAACAAGAATGTAAATGGTCTGTAAATCCATAGAATTAAATGTGAATGTATGTATTATTCGAAGGAAGCATATAAAGGATTAGATAAATGTATTATTGATAGTCAAGTTATACATGTGATAAACTTATATGTATGATACAAAATTATGTAAACAGGTACAAGCGATTAAGATCATGTTTGATACAGGTGTAGTTAAATAGGGCCATGCATGAATACTTCAAGGCAAAATTTTATTTACAGGTTATGAAACTGATGAGTATATATTTGTTTATGAAATGGTAATAGACTAGGTTACAATTAAATAATGTTTGACCTAAGTCCTATTAAAGGGTAAGTGAACGTTACGATACTGAAACAGGTAAAACATATAAGATAAAAAATAAATAAAAAAATATGGACCGTTTTATAGTCAAATCAATGGTTTTATAAGTTAAATGATAAGTTTTAACGCACGAGATTCCAGTTAATGTGGTTTAAAGTTAATGATTATGTTATCTAGATATAATCGGATATAATTAGGGAATGTGGAATCTCGGGGCATTACAATTTCTTTGCAATTTTCTTGAATTATAACTATGTAAAATATATATAGAGAGTATTTCTGCTTTTGAATTTGCTCTTGAAAATGATGAGAAAAATGAAGAGCTTAGCTTCCTATTTATAGAAAAATCAAGTTTCATTAATCGCATTTTTACCCCGGCTTATTACACTTTGCACCCTAGAGCTTGCATCATCTCTTACATCACCCTTATGCTGATTAGTCGATTCATTTTCACTTAGATTTAGTTCCAAACAAATCGTGCTAGTTCTTTTCCAGTTAGTGTAATCGTGCTAGTTTTCCCTAATTTGGTTACACTAACTTGGTTACACTAACTTAGTTACACATAACATAGTTTGATTTCAACTAATTAATTAAATAGTATAATACATTAGTATTTATACGTATTTCCTACGTATAATCCATCGTATAATATTCGTATTTTACTTGTATTATACCTCGTATTAATTTTGTATTAATCTCGTATAATCTTCCGTATAATTCTTGTATTTATACATTACAGTATACTTTTATTATTCTTCGTATTCCTTTCGTATTCATTATATATTCATCCCGTATACGTGAATAGTATTTTTCCAAAATTATTTTGGGTAAAATTTTTATTGATAAAAATACATCTATTGTTAATAAAAATGTTATTCAGAAATGTGAATTTTTAAAATTCGGAAGAAAGTTTTCTGAATGAATAGTATTTTACACGTTTTTCGAGTAAAACTTTTATTGGCTAAATAATATCTATACTTCATATAAACGCTACTTCGTGAAATGTAAAAAGTCAAAACGTCGAAAAGAACAGTCAGAAAGACAACAAACGTTTGCTCGTAAATTGTGCATTTTTCGTCTTTTTTCCCAGAAAATTTAATTAGTTCCCTAACATCTAAACATCATATTAATACTATATTGTGAAATACGAACAGTCCTACAGATGAAAGAAATAGTCAAACAAATGAAAAATGTTTCTTCGTGAATAGTATTTTTACACGTTTTTTGAGAAAAAAAACTTTTACTGACTATTTCGTATTTTCAAATCGCGTGAATGATGAATTTTTAAATGGAATGTCAATTTGACCTTAACATTTTACTCGAGGGCCTAGGTTATTTCTTAGGGTTTAGATCTTAGGGTTTAGGGTTTAATTTTTTTTCCAATTTAGGTTTTTGCCCTAAATTGACTACTGGTTTTTAATATGTGTTAAGGTTAACTACTCAAACCAAAACACAAAATCATACACATAGATAATTCACATAGCACATTTAAAAGCTCAATTCAAGTTTTACTATTCATATAACACAAATTAGGTTAAAGATTTGTAACCTCTTAGTTATATACGTTCGTAGTTTTGATTCGTATTTTGTCTTTAAGATATCTCAAGGTATGCTCGAACAATCGTTCTTAGGTTTTTTATTGACAACCTCAATTAGATCTTGTCATATCATTTTTGAAATATTTGGGATATTACATATCCTATATGTTAACGCGTGATTTTGGACGCTCAATATATCACCAAAATAAGGAACAAAATGCGTTACCAATGAAGGTCCGAGATATATGTTGGAATGAAAGATATTTGATCAAGTAAAAACAATAAATAATAACACAATGATTTTACGTGAAAACCCAAATTAGGAAAAATCCACGTGGAAAAGATCTCTGAAATTCACTAAAAAGATATTGAAAGTGTAACAAAGCTCTCACAGGAAAAATACTCATTTGTACATAGACTGACGTATATCAACCTATGTCGGAGAGTGATCAACATGGAGTATTTGGGTTGAACTATACATTTGGGTCTAATGTTAAGTGTATTTTTTTGTGTAATAATGCTTCGTTGTGGTGTTTCTCTCTCTTCCATTATTTCTCCTGATAATAGTAACCATAATCATCTCTTATGTTGTTTATCTCTTTTGTGGTGTTGCATGTTCAGTGAATTCACGATGATAGATCCCTGTACATAAAGTACCTTTAGTGACCTCTTCTCCTGAATATAATACTTAACTAATGTAAAGATATTTCTTGGTAATATTCCACCGTTCAAAATCTCATAAAGTAAATTGTCCTTATCCCTCCATCTAGCCTTGCTTTATCAGATAATTAAATGGTGAGTCATCACCCAAATATTTACGCCCCAACATTGCCCCCCACACTCCTATACAAAAAGTCCATCATACTACAAACCCCAAATTGCCAACGATAAAATGCTGAGGAAAAGCCAAACTGTCGAGGTAGAGACCAAAGTCAAACTGCTGAGGTAGAGGCCAAAGACAAACTGCCGAGGTCAAAACTGGTCAATCCCAAAATTGTCGACCATAAAATTGGCCAACCACAAAACTGCCGAGGTAGAGGCCAAAGCCAAACTGCCGAGGCCAAAACTGGCCAACCCCAAAACTGTCAACCATTAAATTGGCCAACCATAAAACTGCAGAGGCAGAGACCAAAGTCAAACTGCTGAGGCCAAAACTGGCAAACCCCAAGATCGTCTATCACAAAATTGGCCAACCACAAAACTAGCCAAATCCCAAAACTGTCGATCAAAAAATTGGCCAACCACAAAACTGGCCAAACCCCAAAATTGGCCAACCACAAAACTCCCGACCTCAAAACTAGACAAACCTCAAAACTGTCGACCACAAAATTGGCCAACCACAAAACACCTAAGGCAAAAGCAGAGGCCAAGGCCAAACTGCCAAGGCCAAAATTGGTCAACCCCAAAACTACCAATCACAAAATTGGCCAACTACAAAACTGGAAAAATCTCAAAATTGTCGACCACAAAATTTGCCAATCACAAAACTGTCGAGCCCAAAACTGGCCAAACCCCAAAATTGTCAATCACAAAATTGGCCAACCACAAAACTGCTAAGATAGAGGCCAAAGCCAAACTGCTGAGGCCAAAACTGGTCAACCCCAAAACTGTCGACCATAAAATTGGCCAATAACAAAACTGACCAAACCCCAAAACTGTTGACCATAAAATTGACCAACTCTAAAACTGACGGCCACAAAACTGTTGAGCCCAAAACTACCGAGGCCAAAACTGGCCAACCCCAAAATTGCCGACCACAAAATCGGCCAACCACAAACCTATCGACCCCAAAACTAACCAAACCCCAAAACTGTTGATCACAAAATCAGTCAACCACAAAACTGCCGAGATAGAGGCTAAAGCCAAACTGCCGAGGTAGAGGCCAATGCCAAACTACCTAGGCCAAAGTTAAACTGTCGAGTTAGAAGCCAAAGTCAAACTGTCGAGGCCAAAATTGGCTAATATCAAAATTGGCCAATCTCAAAACTACCAAGGTAGAGGCCAAGGCTAAACTGCCGAGCCAAAACTGACCAACCGCAAAACTATCGATCATAAAATTGGCCAACCACAAAACTGTCAAGGTAGAGGCCAAAGTCAAACTACCGAGACCAAAACTGGCAAATCCCAAAACTATCGCTCACAAAATTTGTAATGTCCTAGAATTTCCACGTCATTATTAATTAAATTATTAATTTAATTTCCAACGAGTTAGTTTTACGAGATTATTTAAATTTTTTTATGTGATTAAATAATTTCGTAATTAAATAATTATGTGATTAATTACTAGAATTAATTGAAGGAGGTCATTAATATGTTATTAAATTAATGAACAAACCCTAAAGTTTTAATATCAAAATAATTGGTACGTTTTCTATTAATTAAATATTCAATTAAATTGAATATAATGAGTGAATTAAATATAATAAATTAATTAATATGATTATTAATTAATGTAAATAATGTGAAATATTAATAATAATATTTATTAGTCCATTTAGTAATTTAATACTTATGGGTTAGAATATTTAATTATTTATTCAATCTAATTATTTATTTAACCATGGATTGAATAATTAATGTGTAAATTATTAAATTAGCCCAACATGGGTCAATTAGTAGCCCAAGTGAAGAATAATAAAATTTGACAAATTAGTAGCACAAACAATTTAATAGGAGCCCAATTGGTATTTTAAATAAAGCCCAATAATTGGCCCACTTGGAAAATACTTTATAAAACTTATTAATTATTCAAATGTAACAATTGACTATCATTTTGAGACAATAAAGAGACCCATCAGCCGACCATGCTTGGCAAGGAGAGAGAAAAAATGATTTTTTGTTTTTATTTTGTTTTATTTTTCATTTATTTAATAAAAGGATTGTTTGTTTTATTTTTAAAGTACATAGACACCATTCTTCTTTTTACCAACTTAGTACTTAGCTAGATTTCTTGCACAAGTCTCCAATTACCCTCATTATGGAAATTTGATAGATATAGATTTTATATCTATGCCCATTGTAAGTATAATTACAATTTAGTAGTTTTTGAAAGTCATTTCTCATCTTTTATTTTCAAACTAAACTAAAGAGAGAGCTAGAGAGCATTTGTAAGTGTAAGAAAATATTAAGAGCAAAATACCAAGAGAAGAGAAGGAGTTCTTGGTTTATGTCTTCAAGATTCACCACTTATTTTGGAAGAAAAAGGAAGATAGCCATTAAATCAAGGTAATGGTTATTCTAAATCTAAGTTTTATTTTTAAATTAAATAAATTATCATGTTAGTATAAATATGTTAATATAGTTATTAATGTGTAGTTGTAATATTTATGCCATGCTTGAGTTTAATATGTTTGGTTTGTATTTTGGTATATTTTATATGCTAAAATACGTGTTTAATAGTGTGTAAACAAGTTTTGGAATTCATGTCCAAAAATATTTTTATAAAACTTAGGTTTGATGTTCTAATATTATAGAACATTAAATCATGAGAAAAACAAAGTTTGAATCACTCAAAATGGAGTTATATACAAAAAGTTATATTTATGGTAGTTTATGTGATGTAAAATTTTTTATAAAAAAAGAATGATATTAAATCATGAAAAATTAAATTTTCATGTTATAAATTGATATTAAGTGATTGGTAATTTTTTTGGATTTTTATTGAGGATTTAAAGCTTACTTGATGGTATATTTTTATTGAAAATGGTATTGTCGGACACTGTTCACATTCTGCAAAGGGAAAAAAAAAAACAAAGGTTTCCGAGCAATGCGCGGGCCACTGTTCATTGAAGGACGCGGAGCCAAACGACGTCGTTTGGCGTCCGTATAACGTTACTCCGCGCGTACGTGCGGAAGCCGTTTCCGGCTTCTCAAAACGGCACCGTTTTGGGCCTTTCTGAATGCTGCACGCGCAATGCGCGGAAGACGGGTGTTGCAAAAATTACAATTCTGCCCCTCCGTGTTTTTCTCGGCGAAATTACTATTTTGCCCTCGGTTCAGTTTTCAACTTATTTACAGAAATGTCATTCGGGTTTAATTTAATTAATTTAAATATTTAAAAACTAATTTAAAATTATAACAAAAATAATAAAAATACAAAAATGATATTAGGGAGGATATTTTTCATTAAATTTAATATTTAAATATTTTAAATATTAATCTAGTTCGCTAAATCATGGTTAAGTTAAATAAATTTATTAGTTATTTATTATTTAAAATGTTAATAATACATAAAGGTAATAAATTAGCAATTATTATTTAGTTACTATTAAATAATAATTAAAGAGAGATAAAAATCTATAAATTAATTATTTATTATTTAAATATTATTAAATAATAAATAAGGATAATTAAGTAATCAATTATTATTTAATAACGATTAATGGAAATTAAGTTATTAGATTAACAATTTATTATTTAATTTAAATAATAAATAAAGATGAATTGATTATTATTTAACCTTAAATAATAATTAAAAATAATTAAATAATTAATTATTATTTAATTGACATTAAATAATAATTAAATAGGATTAAAATTAGTAAACTATTATTTAATTTCCTTAAATTAAATAATAAGTGAGGTTAATTAATTAATTAATTATTAGTTGATTAATATTAAATTAAAGAAGATTAAAATTAAATCAATAATTATTTATTATTTAATTATGATTAAATAATAAGTAAGTACAATTAGTTATTATTTATTTTAAATAATAACTAGAGTTAATTAGTTAATTTATATTTAACCAAGATTAAATAGTAATTAAATAGAGATTGAATTAATACAATAAATTTAATTTAATTATACTTTAATTAAACAATTGTAATAAGTTGTTTAAAGGGTTTAATAAGTGTCCAACGCTTAAGAAAAATATTTTCTAACTTATTAAATTATTAACCTAATTTGATTGAGGGTCTATAAGGTTAAGAATATTATTTCGACTAATGTAAATTATGTGTTAGTACTTATATGATAAATAAGTACTTTAGTGAGCGTATAGTTGTGCAAATACGCCGTACTAATTATTAGACCAACTTTATTAATGTTAGGTCTTTTCAAAGCCAGTTAGTCAAAGCTAGACATTTATTGTAGCTGAGCAGACAGGCAAGTTCCTTATCTCCAAACTCATTTCATTGAGCAAATTATTTATTTAAGCTTGAACTGTTATTTCCAAGCATGCTTTGAGTGGTTTAATTACCTTACAATTATTCCACATCGATATTGTTGTTATTCGCACTTGGTGCACTTGATATTATACAGTCTTTGACTTGTACCTTATTTATTATTCTACTGTTTAAAGAACTATTCAAAGTAGGTTTAAGCCATTGTTCGGCTAGACATTTATGTTAAAGATTTTAAAAGCTATCCAAATCATTGAAGATGCGGATTCTTAGACTATTATGAACACCCATTTTATTATAGGGGAGTACCCTGTATCTAATATCAGGTACAAAAATACGGAAAATAAATGTTATGCATACACATATTGTACTGAGGCTGATCCCTTCGGGTACATATTTCTGGTACTAACCATTGGGTCAACCTGCTATTGACTCCAGTGGATATTTATAGTTCATAGTCTATTTGACTATCCTAATTTTAAAAGCAAATTATTATTCCTGCTTATGTTATTCACATTATTGAATTGTTCAGCTATTCCGTTTCATTCATGATATATTGTTCCTTGTTGTTATTTAAACTTATTGAGCAAACTAGTTGCTCACTCTTGCTATATCATGAAACCTTATTGGAGTGCAACCCGAGACTTCGGAAAAGAACAAGGGTAAAGGAAAGATGAAGTAATAGACTTCGAGATGCAGCCCTGTAGTTAATTAAATTAACTGTTATGTAATATAAACCCTATGTACTTTATTAAGGGTATTTGTGTACTTTTGTGTAAGGTTATCGTATCTTGGGACTAGTAACACCTTTTGAATGAACAATATATGTTTATTATTCCGCATTTAGTTATTGTATGTTGTTTAGAGGTGAATGTTTGTATTGGATCGTGATGACCGGATCCGGGTATTTGGAACCCGAATTTGGGGGCGTCACAGGTTGGTATCAGAGCTGTAGGTTAGAAACGCTAGGATTACGAAACCTAGGTTATAACCTTAGTACTAAACTCTTATCGAGTGCGTTAGGAGATGAATCAGGGAGATTCATCATGTTATGTATTTTTGGAGATGGATTGAGAAAATCCATCGAGCTGAGATGTACATGATAAAATATCATTTCATTTCATCAATGAATATATTTTATTGTGGTACTAACATGTGTTATTTGTGTGATTGTAGGATGGCGGAGATAGGACAGTCGAGTACTACAGTGGATGAGGTGATTTATACTGATATCCATATGGATACGCAGCAGGATGTAGGTTATGCACCCGTTGCACCTGTATCCCCGGTTGAGGAGTCAGAGTCAGATCCCGAGGAGGGAGATCGAGAGGACGCTGTCTGGGGCGGAGTGATGAGACCGTACAGCGAGGAGGAGACCGATACTGAGGATGAGGAGGATGAGGAGCCAGCTGAGTATGTTGATGGCATGAACACTACCGCCAGTGACATCATTGATACTCTGACTACGGCTAATGATGAGTTAGAGGATAGGGTTCAGCACCTAGAGGCGCAGAACCAGATACACCAGCAGACTGAGGAGCAGTATAGGGACGCAGCTTACATGTTCTCTGGTGAGAACGTGGAGCTAAAGGAGAAGATGGCTGAATTGCAGGCCAAAATACAGCAGTTGGAGCAGGCTGCATCTCAGCCGAATCCAACAGTACAGCAGCTAGCATTGCAAAACAGGCAACTTAGGCAGACTGTAGATCAGCTAAACGCCAAAGAAATGCATAGTCAGACAGTTCTTTATGCCACCAGAGCTGAGCTCGACCGGGAGCGAATAGATCGGATTCAGATTCATGAGGCTTGGCGCAGGGCTACCATGAGGGTAGGCAACTTGGAGAGAGAGACTCGAGTTAGATCCACCAGGATTGACACTCTGGAGTATGCTTTGGACGTTTCCTTTAATCGTTTGAGGGATCGGGTTATGAGGTATCCTCGGGAGACGGGCAGTAGTCGCCGCGTGATTAGATGTCGTGTGGTTGATGAGTTGGTTCGACAGGCTTACCGTCGGGCAGTTCGTCGCAACAGGCGTTGATTGTTGTTAGTTATTATCTTTAGTTGTATTAATAGGTAGTAGTGAATCCCACCTTTTGTTTCTATTAGGGACGTTTCAGCTGTTGTAAGTCATTATATTTTGATGTATGCATAGTATGTCAGTTAGACCCCAACTTTTGGTTCTGTTAGGGGGGTTGATGGTAGTGAATCCTCACTTTTGTTCGTTAGAGGATAGTCGTTATTAGGGAACTTGTGCCTTGAGCGTTTATAGAAGTATGCCACTTGTTGAGTCTGTACTAAAACATTGGTATATGAATATAAATGCAGTTATTTCCTTGTTTAAATCAAATATACTTGATATATAGTTTTAAATTTAAATGTTAATTTGGCTAACATAATGTGTAGAACTATAAGCATAAGTCTAAGATTTGCTCTTTAGCAGATCATGCCGAGAGGTAGACCAATCAACGTATCCCAGAGTCAGAGAGTGAGGTTGGGGATCAACCCAACCCTATGAGAATGTTTGCTGAAATGCTGGCAGAAGCCATGCAAACTAGACCCCCACCAGTGGTAGTACAACCAGCACCGCAGACAACGCCGCACTTGGCAAATTTCATGGACTTTAAACTAGTTGGACCACCGGAGTTTCAGGGAACTCTAAACCCGATCGAAGCACAGACTTGGATCGAGGAAATGGAGAAGGTGTTCGAGGTCGCTAGAGTGGCCGGAGAACAGAAGACTAGTTTCGCTACCTTTATGATGAAGGGGGAGGCGAACTACTGGTGGAAGGCCAACAAGGGCCGTGCCGGAGAAGGCGTCATCACCTGGGAACGCTTTAAGGAAATGTTTCTGGAAAACTACTTTCCAGAAAGCATGCAGCAAGAAATGGAGGTGAAATTCCTCGAGCTAAAACAAGGAAGTATGTCTGTGGCCGAGTATGCGGCCAAGTTTAATGAGTTGGCAAGGTTTGCAACTCATCAAGTAGATACGGAGGCTAGGAAGGCTAGGAGATTTGAGCTAGGTTTGAAGCCATGGGTGTACCGTTCTGTGGCGGTATTAAAGATCAAGAGTTTTGCAGAGCTATTGGAAAGGGCAATCATTGCAGAGGGTGGCAGTGAGGCCCTAAAGAAAAAGGATGGTTCGATGAGGCTTTGTATTGATTATCGGGAGTTGAACAAGGTCACCATTAAGAACAGATATCCGCTGCCCAGAATTGATGATATGTTTGATCAACTTAAGGGAGCGAAATACTTTTCGAAAATAGATTTGAGGACGGGTTATCATCAACTGAAGGTGAGGGAGGAGGATATCCCGAAAATGGCATTCAGAACTCGTTATGGTCATTTCGAGTTTCTAGTGATGTCATTTGGACTGACGAATGCACCAACGGCATTCATGGATATGATGAACAGAGTGTTCAAGCAGTACTTGGACAAGTTCGTGGTCGTATTCATTGATGACATATTGGTGTATTCGAAGATGGAGGAAGAACATGCAGAACACTTACGGACCGCGTTGGAGGCTTTGAGAAGGGAGAAGCTGTACGCCAAGTTTTTGAAATGTGAATTTTGGTTGCAGAGGGTGCAGTTTCTAGGTCATGTTATTGACAAAGACGGTGTTTCGGTGGATCTAGCAAAGGTGGAGGCAGTTATCAATTGGAAACAACCGAAGACGCCGACTGAGATCAAGAGTTTCTTAGGGTTAGCGGGGTATTATCGGAGATTCATTCAGGATTTTTCGAAGATAGCATCACCGTTGACCAATCTTACCCGAAAGACTGTGAAGTTTGTTTGGTCGGAGAAGTGCGAGGAAAGTTTTATGGAGTTGAAGAAGAGGTTGAGTCAGGCACCAGTGTTGGCTTTACCGGACGACACGGGAGGGTTCGTAATGTACAGTGATGCGTCACACAAGGGTCTTGGTTGTGTGCTAATGCAACACGGCAAGGTCATTGCGTATGCGTCACGTCAGTTAAAGGATTATGAGAAGGGTTACTCGACTCATGACCTGGAGTTAGCAGCGGTAGTTTTTGCCCTGAAGATTTGGAGGCACTACCTGTATGGCGAGAAGTGTGAGATATATATAGATCACAAATGTCTGAAATATATCTTCACACAGAAGGAGCTGAATATGAGGCAGCGCCGATGGTTAGAATTGATCAAAAACTACGACTGTGAGATTTTGTACCATCCGGGCAAAGCCAATGTAGTAGCAGATGCCTTGAGCAGAAAAGACAGGGAGAAGTTGTTGAAGCTAACAAATCAGGAAGAGTTCGTGAGAGATGTCGAACGTTTGGAGTTGGAGATCAAATATCCAATGGAGGCAGACGAGAAGTTATTTACAGTAACAGCAAGCCCGACCTTATTAGACAAGATCAAAGAGGCTCAGGAAAAGGATGAAGATTGTGATAATATTAAGAAGCGACTTGCTGAAGGCGAGGAGCTTAAGTACAAGATTGATAGCACAGGATTGCTAAGGTTTGAAGGGAAAGTCTGGGTACCGTTAGATCTGGAGCTTCAGGAAGAGATTCTTCAGGAAGCTCACAGTACAAGGTACTCAGTACATCCCGGGAGTACGAAGATGTATCAGGATTTAAGGCAATATTTTTGGTGGCCGAATATGAAGAAGGAAGTGGCAGAATGTGTCAGTCGATGTCTGACATGCCAGCGGGTTAAAGCAGAGCATCAGCGGCCGAGCGGACTGCTTCAACCACTAGAGATTTCGGAGTGGAAGTGGGAGCACATCACAATGGATTTTGGGGTGGGTTTGCCACCGACACATAAAGGTTTGGACGTCATCTGGGTAATAGTGGATCGTCTGACCAAGTCAGCTCATTTTCTACCTATCAGAATACCGTACAATCTGGAGCAGTTAGCGAAGCTCTATGTGAAGGAGATAGTGTCACGACATGGAGTGCCGGTATCGATTGTGTCCGACAGAGATCCGCGCTTCACGTCAAATTTTTGAAAAAGTCTGCAAGCAAGGATGGGTACACAGTTGAGGTTAAGCACAGCGTACCATCCTCAAACTGACGGCCAGAGCGAGCGACCAATTCAGACCTTGGAGGATATGCTTCGAGCGGTCGTGATGGACCTAAAGGGCAGCTGGGAGGACCATTTGCCGCTAGTGGAGTTCGCTTACAACAACAGCTACCACGCTAGTATCGGTATGCCACCATACGAAGCGCTTTATGGAAGAAAATGTCGAACACCGTTGTGTTGGAACGAGGTCGGTGAACGAAGACTGCTTGGACCTGAAATGGTGCAGCAGACTGTAGACACAGTACAGCTTATCAGGAATCGACTGGTGGCAGCTCAAGATCGTCAAAAGAAGTACTCGGATTTGCATCGCCAAAAGCGGGACTTCGATGTGGGCAATTTCGTATTTCTGAAGGTATCTCCCTGGAAGGGGACGATCCGTTTTGGTAAGAAGGGCAAGCTGAGCCCTAGGTTCATAGGACCATTTGAAATCTTGAGGCGAGTCGGTGAAGTGGCGTACGAGGTAGCATTAACTCCTGAATTGGAGCACATTCACAACGTGTTTCATGTGTCAGTGTTACGGCCGTATAAACCGGACTACAAGCACGTTATCTCCTATGAACCAATTCAAGTCGAGAAAGACTTATCGTATGAAGAAGTTCCTGTTCAGATACTCGATAGAAAGGAACAGAAACTGAGGAATAAGATAATTCATTCTGTCAAAGTACTTTGGAGGAATCACGTAATTGAAGAAGCTACGTGGGAATTAGAGGAGGAAATGAAGGCGAATTATCCATCTTTATTTGAGTAACCTTATTTTACAATTCCGATGACGGAATTTTTATAAGTGGGGGACAATGTAATGTCCTAGAATTTCCACGTCATTATTAATTAAATTATTAATTTAATTTCCAACCAGTTAGTTTTACAAGATTAGTTAAAAAAATTTATGTGATTAATTAATTACGTAATTAAATAATTATGTGATTAATTACTAGAATTAATTGAAGGAGGTCATTAATATGTTATTAAATTAATGAACAAACCCTAAAGTTCTAATATCAAAATAATTGATAAGTTTCCTATTAATTAAATATTCAATTAAATTGAATATAATGAGTGAATTAAATATAATAAATTAATTAATATGATTATTAATTAATGTAAATAATGTGAAATATTAATAATAATATTTATTAGTCCATTTAGTAATTTAATACTTATGGGTTAGAATATTTAATTATTTATTCAATCTAATTATTTTTTTAACCATGGATTGAATAATTAATGTGTAAATTATTAAATTAGCCCAACATGGGTCAATTAGTAGCCCAAGTGAAGAATAATAAAATTTGACAAATTAGTAGCACAAATGATAGAGTTAAATTATACGATATTTTTATTCCCTTATACTTAGTTTTTATATTTATTGAATGCTTAAATGTTTAATTATTTAGCTTATTTTGGTTTTAATAGGTTTTATAGGATTTTAGTTAATTTATGTTAATTTAGGTAATTTTATAGTAATTTTATATTTCTTTTTATTTATGTGTTTTTATTTATTTTTAGTGTTTTAGGTGTTTTATTTATTATTATGTGTTTTTAGGATTTTTAGTATTTTTATATTATTTTTAATTATTTTATATTTTATTTTGTAGGAAGAATAAGCTTTGGGGGCATTTTTGTAAATTCTGCAAAGTCAGATGGCAATTTGGTAAATAAACTGCTCAATGGCAGAATCGTAAATACTAACAAAGTTCAGTGACCGCGCAATATGCGCTATGCAGACAACCAGCAGAAAATTGAACGACGCCGTTTGGCTGTGGACAGCATCCTCCGCGCATGGCGCGGGACTGGACTGAGGTCAGCACGGTGGATCAATACGACGTCGTTTCGTCATCAGGGTGCGCGCAATGCGCGCGGGCGGCTGACGTCGGCGTCTACTGTAGCGAAGGGCTTGTTTGGTTCGCGCGGAAATGGCCCAAAACAGATTATTTCGGGATTTTTGTTATTTTTTGATTCCAAATTAGATTTTAATTCCAACTAGGTTTAGAATAATAATTATTTTTCTTTTTATTTTATTTAATTGTAAATCCTATTAGGGTTTGGACAAGTTAGGAGGATTTTGGAGCCTATAAATAGAGGGGTTGAGGTACAATGTAAAACACAACTTTTCTTAGAATAAAAATTCTCTCTTCTATTCTTTGATGCTCTCTATTATTATGAGTAGCTAAATTCTTTTTCTTGGTTTAAGTGATTGAAGCCATCAAGATTTATACACTGTGAGATCTAATTTATTTTAATTGTTCAATTTATATTTTGAGTATTGAATATTATTCTGTGTTTAATTTTATGATTAATTCGTTTAATTACTAGGGTGCACACTAGTTTATTATTCGTTGAAATCTACTGCTAAATTAAATATCAAATCCGTAATTGTTTGGTCACTTTAATTTGCGAAGCAACTAAGATTAATAATTATTTTGTTTATCAAAAGATTGTTTTATCTTAGGAAGAATATTCATCTAAATTAAATGCAGACGCTTGGATTGTGTTGTTTAGTTCAACGATCTCTCTATTTCTTTATGCTGTTACTAGGTTAAATCTTTAGCGCTTGTCTGAGATTATTTAGTAGTAAGGGTTATTTAGATCGCTTGTTTCTGCTTAACTAAAATTAAGGAGAGATAGGAAAATTATTCGAATGGGAGTAATTATTTCACATTGAATATTTAAAATATGAATTGAGTTATTCTTGTATCAGTGATCAGTTGTAAATTCTTGATTGTGGATTTTGACTTAAACCAATGCTTTTTATTTTTATTTATTTCTTGCATATTTATTTTAGTTAGTTTTATTTAAATTATTTCTTTGATTCAAAAACCCCCCAATTCTTGTTTGCAAAAACATATAATTAAATAATCAGTCTCTGTGGGATCGACTCTTACTTGCACTACTACATATTTATTTTTCCAGAGTAAGATTTTATTTTTGGGTGCTTGCTCACACCAAATTTTGGCGTCGTTGCCGGGGAATTGATTTTAATTTAATTTTGTGCTTTTGTAAATATTAATTTAATTTAGTAAGTATTCTTAGTTTTTTTATTTTTCTAGTTTTCATATTTTATTTGAGTTGTGCAGGTTGAAGATGGAAATCATAGCTAGGAATCGAACTTTGAAAGAGCTTGTGTCCCCTGATTTGAATCAACAACCTTTAAGCATAATTTTTCCAAATGTAGGTGCTAACACTTCCTTTGAATTAAAATCAGGTTTAATCCATCTATTGCCCAATTTTCATGGTCTTGCAGGTGAAGATCCTCACAAACATTTAAAGGAATTCCATATGGTGTGCACAAGTCTGAAACCTTCTGGAGTGACTGAAGAGCAAATCAATCTAAGAGCTTTTCCATTTTCCTTAAAGGATTTGGCTAAGGATTGGCTCTACTACCTACCCTCCGGAAGCATCACCACATGGGAAGAGATGAAAAGACTATTCTTGGAGAAATATTTTCCAGCTTCAAGGGCAGCCAATATTAGGAAAGGCATTTGTGGTGTGCGGCAGAACCATGGAGAATCCCTGTACGAATATTGGGAACGTTTTAAGAAACTATGTGCAAGCTGCCCCCACCATCAAATCAGCGAACAACTCCGCATCCAATACTTCTATGAGGGACTCATGTCTACTGATACAAGCATGATTGACGCTGCTAGTGGCGGCGCTTTGGTGGACAAAACGCCCGAAGCTGCAAGGAACTTAATTGCAAACATGGCTGCTAACTCCCAACAATTCGGCACTAGGCTTGATTTTTCATCCAAGAATGTTAATGAGGTAAATATTTCTTCACTTGAGCAACGAATTGATAGTCTAACCTCCGTTGTTCGTCAAATGGCTGGAGGTAATATGCAACAAGTGAAAGCTTGCGGAATTTGCGCGGTCGTAGGACATCCGACGGATATGTGCCCCACTCTTCAAGAGGAGTCCCACGAACAAGTGCATGCAGTAGGTGGTTTCCCTGGTCAACCACAAAGGAAATATGATCCTTACGCAAACACGTACAACTCAGGTTGGAGAGATCATCCGAATTTCGGCTATGGAAATCCGCAAGGGAATCCGTCTGCGACTCAAAACTTCTCAAGCTACCAACAATACAAGCAGCCATATCCTAACAAACAACAAGGCCAATCATATGATTCTAATGTGTCTTTAGAGGATTTGGTTAAACAAATTAGCACTAACACTTTGCAATTTCAACAGGAAACGAAGGCGAATTTGCAGAATTTAGAAACACAGATGGGACAAATGACAATTGCCATAAATAGATTGGAGGCGCAAAATTCTGAAAAAATACCCTCGCAAACAATGGCGAATCCAAAAGCAAATGTTAGTGCACTCACGTTGAGAAGAGGTAAAGAGATTGAAACTCCAACAAAGATAGAGTCTGCGCCGAAAGAGCAAAGCAAAACAGGAATAGACAACAGTAAGGAGGTAGACAACAGTAAGGAGGAAGACAGTGTTCAAGGCGAAAGTGGTACTCCTAAGCATAAATTTCCACCGCTCTCTGAGTATAAACCGGTACCCCCTTTCCCTCTTGCTTTAACAGAGAAACGGACATACGAGAAAAATTCAGATTTATTTGAGACTTTTCATCATTGCGAGGTAAAAATTCCATTGTTAGATGCAATTAAACAAGTACCTCGCTTTGCTAAATTTCTGAAAGAATTGTGTACACACAAGAGAAAACAAGCACTTAAAAAATATGAAAAGGTACAAGTAGGAAAGAATGTGTCTGCCGTAATTCAAAGAAAACTTCCTACAAAATGCCAAGATCCAGGAATGTTTACTATCCCTTGTAAGATAGGAGACACGAGATTTGACAAGGCTATGTTAGACTTAGGAGCATCTATTAATGTCATGCCATATTCTATATATGCTTCTTTGCAACTTGAACCTTTGAATAGAACTGGTACTGTGATTCAGTTGGCTGATAGGTCTAACATTTATCCTAAGGGTATAGTAGAGGATGTTCTTGTGCAAGTAGATAATTTAATTTTTCCTGCTGATTTTTATGTGCTTGATATGGAAAACGGTGATCAAAATGCTCCTATTTTGTTAGGAAGACCTTTCTTAAAGACTTCCAAAACTAAGATCGATGTTCATAGTGGTACACTGACAATGGAGTTTGATGGCAAAATTGTTAAGTTTAATATTTTTGATGCCATGAAATGTCATAATCCTGTTTACTCCGTTGATGTGATTGATTCTTTAGCAGCAAAAGTTTCTAAAACTGATGGAAAGGGTGAATTGAAAACGACATTTAGTCCGAATATTGGGAAAGAGAAAGAGGAGTTAGTCTTGAGTGTTAATTTAAAGACAACTGTTGTGCTGTGGATGATTCTCCGAACACAGGTAATGATCCATATTTTGACTTACCAGTTCCTAACAAGAAATATTTACCTTTTGTTTTGCAGGATTAAATTCCAGATTTGAAGCCTCTCCCTAATCGTCTCGAATATATGTTCATTGAAGAGGGAGTAGAACCTTCATATCCACTGCAAGGGAGTTTTAACAAGACTATGATAAATGGAGTAAAGATGGATGAAATGGTCAAAATTCAAGAGGAATGAGTAACGTAGTGTTTAAGCATGCTGTCAAGCCAATGATGATAAACAAATGCGCTACTTGGGAGGCAACCCAAGAAAACAGATTTGCATTTCTTTTCCTTTTTCTTGTTATAGTTATTTATGCCTGTTTCTTTACATTTTATTTTACATTGGGGACAATGTAAATTTTAAGTGTGGGGGAAGGGATTTATGATATTTATTTTATTTTTAGGGAATTTTAAAATTTTGTTTTATTTTTTTAAAAAAAAAAATTTAGGAAATTTTAAAAAATTTTGAAAATTTGAATTTTGTGGGTAATTTCACTGCAAACCCTCACGAGACAAAACTCGTCCACTTGGGTAACCTTGGGGTTTAAAGGCTGGTTACACATGCTAAGTGTAACCGTGTTTCCTACGAAAATGAGGTAGTTCTTTATTTTATTTTTAGGATGTGTCGCTTGAGCAATGAGTTAATTGAATTTTAATTTTTTTAGCCAATGATAAAATTTTTATTTTTAAAATGATAAATTTTTGCTTAGTCTGAATTTTTGACTTTTTATTGATTATTACTTTGTTTGAGATCCTTTAAATTTTTATGCACTTGTATCCATTTGTAGCTAGTTTTAATTTAGAGAAAGTTTAAATGGTTAAATGCTTATGGAAGATATTTTTGAACTCTATATCTTATTTGATCATTATTTGAAGTGAAATATAAGGTAAAATATAATTTGGAGGAGATGATTCAGGTAATTTTTCTAGGATTATTATTGAAGGAAAAATCTTGTGGTGGGTTGAGATGGAGCGTAAAACGCACTCACTCATAAACACATGAAAAAGTGAGATGGAGCATAAAATGCACTCACCGTGAAAAAAAATGAAGAAAGAAAAAAAAATGGGATGAAGCATAAAATGCACCCATTAAAAGAAAAAAAATTGAAAAAATATTTGAAAAAAAATTGAAAAAATATTTGAAAAAAATGCATATTAATAATCCTAGTGTATATAATTGTTTGAAACTTTTTGATCTTCTGATTTATATTTGTCTGTATTAGCTAAAAGTGATGAGAAAAATAAGTATATTGAGTTTTATTGTATGTCTTTTATAAGGTAATTAATAACCTAGACTTATCTGAGTTTTAATTAGTTTGATACATTTGGATTTACACACACACGAAGGGTATTGAGTAGAGTAAGATTAATAAATATGTCAAAGTTATAGATTTTGCATGGTTTTGAAATTTTCTTTGAGTTATCATTTAAAAAATCTTTGAGGCTGATGTTGAAATTTATATTGCTCTGTTGCTCAAGTAAGTAGTTTGGTTATTATTTTTAATTTTTATTTTTGTTTTACCCCGAGGACGAGCAAAAAGCTAAGTGTGGGGGTATTTGATAGAGTTAAATTATACGATATTTTTATTCCCTAATACTTAGTTTTTATATTTATTGAATGTTTAAATGTTTAATTATTTAGCTTATTTTGGTTTTAATAGGTTTTATAGGATTTTAGTTAATTTATGTTAATTTAGGTAATTTTATAGTATTTTTATATTTCCTTTTATTTATGTGTTTTTATTTATTTTTAGTGTTTTAGGTGTTTTATTTATTATTATGTGTTTTTAGGATTTTTAGTATTTTTATATTATTTTTAATTATTTTATATTTTATTTTGTAGGAAGAATAAGCTTTGGGGGCATTTTTGTAAATTCTGCAAAGTCAGATGGCAATTTGGTAACTAAACCGCTCAATGGCATAATCGTAAATACTAACAAAGTTCAGTGACCGCGCAATACGCGCTATGCAGACAACCAGCAGAAAACCGAACGACGCCGTTTGGCTGTGGACAACATCCTCCGCGCATGGCGCGGGACTGGACTGAGGTCAGCACGGTGGATCAATACGACGTCGTTTCGTCATCAGGGTGCGCGCAATGCGCGCGGGCGGCTGACGTCGGCGTCTACTGTAGCGAAGGGCTTGTTTGGTTTGCGCGGAAATGGCCCAAAACAGATTATTTCGGGATTTTTGTTATTTTTTGATTCCAAATTGGATTTTAATTCCAACTAGGTTTAGGATAATAATTATTTTTCTTTTTATTTTATTTAATTGTAAATCCTATTAGGGTTTGGACAAATTCGGAGGATTTTGGAGCCTATAAATAGAGGGCTTGAGGTACAATGTAAAACACAACTTTTCTTAGAATAAAAATTCTCTCTTCTATTCTTTGATGCTCTCTATTATTATGAGTAGCTAAATTCTTTTTCTTGGTTTAAGTGATTGAAGCCATCAAGATTTATACACTGTTAGATCTAATTTATTTTAATTGTTCAATTTATATTTTGAGTATTGAATATTATTCTGTGTTTAATTTTATGATTAATTCGTTTAATTGCTAGGGTTCACACTAGTTTATTATTCGTTGAAATCTACTGCTAAATTAAATATCAAATTCGTAATTGTTTGGTCACTTTAATTTGCGAAGCAACTAAGATTAATAATTATTTTGTTTATCAAAAGATTGTTTTATCTTAGGAAGAATATTCATCAAAATTAAATGCAGACGCTTGGATTGTGTTGTTTAGTTCAACGATCTCTCTATTTCTTTATGCTGCTACTAGGTTAAATCTTTAGCGCTTGTCTGAGATTATTTAGTAGTAAGGGATATTTAGATCGCTTGTTCCTGCTTAACTAAAATTAAGGAGAGATAAGAAAATTATTCGAATGGGAGTAATTATTCCACGTTGAATATTTAAAATATGAATTGAGTTATTCTTGCATCAGTGATCAGTTGTAAATTCTTGATTGTGGATTTTGACTTAAACCAAGGCTTTCTATTTTTATTTATTTCTTGCATATTTATTTTAGTTAGTTTTATTTAAATTATTTCTTTGATTCAAAAACCCCCCAATTCTTGTTTGCAAAAACATATAATTAAATAATCAGTCTCTGTGGGATCGACTCTTACTTGCACTACTACATATTTATTTTTCCAAAGTAAGATTTTATTTTTGGGTGCTTGCGACATCAAACCAAATTTTGAATTTAATAGGGGTCCAATTGGTATTTTAAATAAAGCCTAATAATTGGCCCACTAGGAAAATAGTTTATAAAACTTATTAATTATTCAAATGTAACAATTGACTATCATTTTGGGACAATAAAGAGACCCATCAGCCGACCATGCTTGGCAAGGAGAGAGAAAAAATGATTTTTTGTTTTTATTTTGTTTTATTTTTCATTTATTTAATAAAAGGATTGTTTTTTTTTATTTTTAAAGTACATAGACACCATTCTTCTTTTCACCAACTTAGTACTTAGCTAGATTTCTTGCACAAGTCTCCAACTACCCTCATTATGGAAATTTGATAGATATAGATTTTATATCTATGCCCATTGTAAGTATACTTACAATTTAGTAGTTTTTGAAAGTCATTTCTCATCTTTTATTTTCAAACTAAAGAGAGAGCTAGAGAGCATTTGTAAGTGTAAAAAAATATTGAGAGCAAAATACCAAGAGAAGAGAAGGAGTTCTTGGTTTATGTCTTCAAGATTCACCACTTATTTTGGAAGAAAAAGGAAGATAGCCATTAAATCAAGGTAATGGTTATTCTAAATCTAAGTTTTATTTTTAAATTAAATAAATCATCATGTTAGTATAAACATGTTAATATAGTTATTAATGTGTAGTTGTAATATTTATGCCATGCTTGAGTTTAATATGTTTGGTTTGTATTTTGGTATATTTTATATGCTAAAATATGTGTTTAATAGTGTGTAAACAAGTTTTGGAATTCATGTCCAAAAATATTTTTATAAAACTTAGGTTTGATGTTCTAATATTATAGAACATTAAATCATGAGAAAAACAAAGTTTGAATCACTCAAAATGGTGTTATATACAAAAAGTTATGATTTATGGTAGTTTATGTTATGTAAAATTTTTTATAAAAAAAGAATGATATTAAATCATGAAAAATTAAATTTTCATGTTATAAATTGATATTAAGTGATTGGTAATTTTTTTGGATTTTTATTGAGGATTTAAAGCTTACTTGATGGTATATTTTTATTGAAAATGGTATTGCCGGACACTGTTCACATTCTGCAAAGGGAAAAAAAAAAAAAAAAAGAGGTTTCCGAGCAATGCGCGGGCCACTGTTCATTGAAGGACGCGGAGCCAAACGACGTCGTTTGGCGTCCGTATAACGTTACTTCGCGCGTACGCGCGGAAGCCGTTTCCGGCTTCTCAAAACTGCACCGTTTTGGGCCGTTCTGAATGCTGCACGCGCAATGCGCGGAAGACGGGTGTTGCGAAAATTACAATTCTGCCCCTCCGTGTTTTTCTCGGCGAAATTACTATTTTGCCCTCGGTTCAGTTTTCAACTTATTTACAGAAATGTCATTCGGGTTTAATTTAATTAATTTAAATATTTAAAAACTAATTTAAAATTATAACAAAAATAATAAAAATACAAAAATGATATTAGGGAGGATATTTTTCATTAAGTTTAATATTTAAATATTTTAAATATTAATCTAGTTCGCTAAATCATGGTTAAGTTAAATAAATTTATTAGTTATTTGTTATTTAAAATATTAATAATAAATAAAGGTAATAAATTAGCAATTATTATTTAGTTACTATTAAATAATAATTAAAGAGAGATAAAAATCTATAAATTAATTATTTATTATTTAAATATTATTAAATAATAAATAAGGATAATTAAGTAATCAATTATTATTTAATAACGATTAATGGAAATTAAGTTATTAGATTAACAATTTATTATTTAATTTAAATAATAAATAAAGATGAATTGATTATTATTTAACCTTAAATAATAATTAAAAATAATTAAATAATTAATTATTATTTAATTGACATTAAATAATAATTAAAGAGGATTAAAATTAGTAAACTATTATTTAATTTCCTTAAATTAAATAATAAGTGAGGTTAATTAATTAATTAATTATTAGTTGATTAATATTAAATTAAAGAAGGTTAAAATTAAATCAATAATTATTTAATATTTAATTATGATTAAATAATAAGTAAGTACAATTAGTTATTATTTATTTTAAATAATAACTAGAGTTAATTAGTTAATTTCTATTTAACCAAGATTAAATAGTAATTAAATAGAGATTGAATTAATACAATAAATTTAATTTAATTATACTTTAATTAAACAATTGTAATAAGTTGTTTAAAGGGTTTAATAAGTGTCTAACGCTTAAGAAAAATATTTTCTAACTTATTAAATTATTAACCTAATTTGATTGAAGGTCTATAAGGTTAATAATATTATTTCGACTAATGTAAATTATGTGTTAGTACTTATATGATAAATAAGTACCTTAGTGAGCGTATAGTTGTGCAAATACGTCGTACTAATTATTAGACCAACTTTATTAATGTTAGGTCTTTTCAAAGCCAGTTAGTCAAAGCTAGACATTTATTGTAGCTGAGCAGACAGGCAAGTTCCTTATCTCCAAACTCATTTCATTGAGCAAATTATTTATTTAAGCTTGAACTGTTATTTCCAAGCATGCTTTGAGTGGTTTAATTACCTTACAATTATTCCATATCGATATTGTTGTTATTCGCACTTGGTGCACTTGATATTGTACAGTCTTTGACTTGTACCTTATTTATTGTTCTACTGTTTAAAGAACTTTTCAATGTAGGTCTAAGCTATTGTTCGGCTAGACATTTATGTTAAAGATTTTAAAAGCTATCCAAATCATTGAAGATGCGGATTCTTAGACTATTATGAACACCCCTTTTATTATAGGGGAGTACCGTGTATCTAATATCAGGTACAAAAATACGGAAATTAAATGTTATGCATACACATATTGTACTGAGGCTGATCCCCTCGGGTACATATTTCTAGTACTAACCATTGGGTCAACCTGCTATTGACTCCAGTGGATATTTATAGTTCATAGTCTATTTGACTATCCTAATTTTAAAAGCAAATTATTATTCCTGCTTATGTTATTCACATTATTGAATTGTTCAGCTATTCCCTTTCATTCATGATATATTGTTCCTTGTTGTTATTTAAACTTGTTGAGCAAACTAGTTGCTCACTCTTGCTATATCATGAAACCTTATTGGAGTGCAACCCGAGACTTCGGGAAAGAACAAGGGTAAAGGAAAGATGAAGTAATAGACTTCGAGATGCAGCCCTGTAGTTAATTAAATTAACTGTTATGTAATATAAACCCTAAGTACTTTATTAAGGGTATTTGTGTACTTTTGTGTAAGGTTATCGTATCTTGGGACTAGTAACACCTTTTGAATGAACAACATATGTTTATTATTCCGCATTTAGTTATTGTAAGTTGTTTAGAGGTGAATGTTTGTATTGGATCGTGATGACCAGATCCGGGTATTTGGAACCCGAATTTGGGGGCGTCACAAAATTAGTCAACCACAAAACTAGCCAAATCGTAAAACTATCGACCACAAAATTGGCCAACGACAAAACTCCTGACCACAAAACTGGCTAAACCACAAAACTATCGACCACAAAATTGGCCAACCACAAAACTACCGAGACAGAGGCAATGACCAAATTGTCGAGGCCAAAACTGGCCAACCCCAAAACTATCAATCATAAAATTGGCCAACCATAAAACTGGCAAAGCCCTAAAACTGTCGACCACAAAATTAGCCAACCACAAAACAGGCCAAACCCCAAAACTGTCGATCACAAAATTGGCCAACCACAAAATTGTCAAGATAGAGGCCAAAGCCAAACTACATAGGCCAAAACTGGCCAACCCCAAAAGTTCCGATTAAAAAATTGGCTAACCACAAAATAGGCAAAGCCCTAAAACTGTCGACAACAAAATTGGCCAACCACAAAATTGCTGACCACAAAACTGGCCAAGCCCCAAAACTGTCGATCACAAAATTGGTTAACCAAAAGTTACTGAGGTAGAGGCCAAAGCCAAATTACAGAGGCCAAAACTGGTCAACCCTAAAACTGTTAACCACAAAATTGGCTAACCACAAAACTGGCCAAACTCCAAAACTATCAACCACAAAATTAGCTAACTAAAAAATTGACAACCACAAAATCGACCAACCATAAACCTATCAACTAGAAAATTGCCCAGCCCAAAACTAGTGAAACGCTAAAATTGTCGATCACAAAATTGGCCGACCACAAAATCTGCCAAAAAACTGCCCAACCCAAAACTGGTAAACCCCAAAACTGTCGATCACAAAATTGGCCAATCACAAAACTAGACCATAAAACTGCCCAGCCCAAAACTGGTCAAACCTCAAAACTGTCGATCACAAAATTAGCCAACCATAAAATTGCCAAGATAGAGGCCAAAGTCAAATTGTCGAGGCCAAAACTGGCCAATCCTAAAACTGTCAACCACAAAATTGGTCAACCACAAAACTGCCGAGATAGAGGCCAAAACCAAACTGCCGAGGCCAAAATTGGCCAACCCCAAAACTGTTCACCATAAAATTGGTTAACCATAAAATTTATCATGACCAACCCATCCAAGATGTCTCATATGACCTTGAGACTGGTATTGATTATCTGGAATATCATGATCGACCCGTCCATGATGCTTCATATTAGGGGTGCACACAAAATCGACCAAAATCGAAAAATCGACCGGACCGAACCAGACCTTTACTATTTCAAACCAAAAAATATAAAATCAAAAAAAATCGAACACTATAAAACTAAAAAATCGAGACTAGTTCGGCCGGTTTGGTTTGGCTTCTCAAAAAATTGAAACCGACCAAATCGACCTAACAATTTAAAATTATAATATAATTTATATACTTTCTAATAAATATTTATTTTATATAATAATATATTTATTTTATGCTTTTATTGTGACAAATTTGCAAAACTTCTATCCTAGTGAGTGAGTTAGGTTATTTTTGTTTTTCGAATTTAGAGAACTTCTATTATAATTAGTAGTTATTGAGTTAGTGATTTATTAATTGTTATGAAAAATTGACAATATAATAAATATCAAATTATTAATTACGAAACCGAATAACCGAATAAACCGACCGATTTAACCGAAACTGAATAAACCGATAACCGATTACGATGTAAAAATTTGGACGGTTTTGGTTTTTAATTTTTTATAATCGACTTAAATAGTTTGGATAATTTTTTTCCCAAAAAAATGACCAAACAACTATTGCTTGTTCGCTTTTCTCTTCCCTTTACCAGTTCCTGAACCTTCTGCCTGTTTGGACTGTTAGGGTTTCGACACAGTGAAAGCAGCGGAATTTAAAAATTTTCCGAAACCCTAAGACAGGATCCAAGCGAAAACAGATTAATCAGAGGTTTAGATTATTTTACCGATTATCTGAGATGTTGAGAAGACGATGGAATTCTGGAACGGCTTCGAATCTTCAACGCAATCCAGCGACTGCGTCTCTACAGTATCCACATGAACGCTCTGCGAATCGTCCCACGATCTGCAGCAAAAGGAATCTGCGGTACTAGCCACCAAGATCAGGATTTCTAACCTATTTTTCTCTCTAGCCTCTTTCTGAAAGCGGCTAGGGTTTTAGTTTTTCCTTACATGACTTTTAGACTACTGATATATCATATATATAGTAGTTAATAGGAATTAACTAAAACCTAAAATAAATAAAAAAATAAAATCCGAATTTATATATATTATATTTAATTAAGTCTTACTTAATTAATATACATATATACAAATTATCCTATTAATTTAAATTCGTAATTTTTAAATACTATCAATCATATTGACATATTTAAAATACTTACAATTTAAATTAATTCCCTTTTAATTACGTTCTAAGTGTGTGACCCTATAGGTTATTATTATGTTGGCAATAATTTTAAAATCATATTATAAAATTATAAACAGTGAGCGGCATCTAGTAATGCATCACTGCTACCCAAATAATAATAAGATCGGTGATTCGATACAACCTTTTCGTGACCAATGTTTCAATGTAATTTAATCCTTTTAACCTTATATCCTAGATTAAACTCGAGGCATGGAATGTGTCATACTCTTCATAATTTAATCTGAGTTTTCTTGATCAATAAGTAGACTATATGAAACAAATCAATATTTGAGCATGGTCATGCATTTCATAGTCCTACTCAATCAAGAGGCCTATGGATATCATCCCTAATATATAGGAGGGTTAAATTCCATCTAGATCACTCATATTCCTCACACGATTCATGATGTACCCAATAATCACCTTTATTGTCCACCATATTAAAGGTGACATTTGATGATATCAAAGTACACAAATTCTCGTGTAATAATATAGTGACTTCAGGTCGGAGGATCATTACATCATTGTCACTATAAGAATTTCTTATGACACTTTGCATAATGCTCCATGTAGAATTCTCATGGTGGGTCAGTCCAGTACATTGTTCTCTAACATGTACCTATGCATTGACTTAAATATCTCATATATTTATGACCAATGAGATTTGGCCATCAGTCAATCCACATACTAGTCTCAATGCATCATTGTTGTCCCATTAACAATGATACTCGACTAGGGACATTTAAGAACAATGATACTAATTATAATTATATAATCTCATGTTCAAGTCACATACTCAAAGCTATATAATTCGTATCATTATTCTAAGGGCTTTTATTATGTTAACATTTATATAACGCAGTAAATGAAATCATAATAAAATAATCCATTTATTCAATCAAATATAATATAAAAAATGTTAAGCAATTACATCAAATAATTAGCCTCTAGGGCATAAACTCTAACATGGACTTAGCTGAAATATCATGTTAAAGCAAGAATGAGCATAACTAGCTCAACAAGTATATAAATAAGTAATGGCATGATATCTCAAAAATAATAGAAGAAACTTTTCCATTTAGCTTTAATAATTCAACACTACTATGAAAAGAGTTGGAACCATAACAGAAAACTTCTTAACATTTGATTTGAAACATTATCAATTATTTGTTGTACGGTTACAAGACCACTAAATCGTTTAGAACAATACCAATTATAAAGACTGACATTGTCCGACACTGTCATAAGACTAACTTTCCTTTTAGATGCGTACTCCAGGGGATCAGCCTATCGTATTATATATTGTACACAACATTACCATCTAACGACGCAACCACACCATAGGATTTATATCCCTATTTACTTTTGTTTCTCTTAGTTTATCAGGGTTGTTCTATTACAACATTTACATAGATTCCCCACCACAATAAGATGGATTGAAGAACATACAATAAATATCTGAAGTCCATATAAACGACAACATATGTCTAACTGGATAAAAATGGCATCGACCCTTCTTAAATCAGTTCAACAATAAGTGAACTTCACAAATGGCTTACAAGAATACATAATATGCATAATTGTCAAATGAACTACAAAAGAGAGTTCGGAAAGAATACTTGCCTCTGTCCTCGCTTACTTTAACTATTACTATCTTACCACGTTTATAACCTATATAACAACGATGTTGGTCAACACAATAGTTACATAACCATTAACTACTTTATCATGACTTACATGTCACCATTTACCTTTATATTTAACTTAACACATAACACGTTGCTCGTTCATACCTTAATACCTAACATATTGATCATTTTTATCAATTTATGATTTACTATACTTGTCTTTATCATATAAGATCAAAACACTTCATTTTGGTTTAAATTAATTTTTTTTCAAAAATCAGGACACTGCGTCCTGGCGCAGTGTTTTGTTTTAAAAATCTCGCTGGCCGCGAAATCCTCTTAGTTACACTACGCCTTAGCGCAATGTTTAGTATACCCTTTGATATACCTTAAAGGTCTTAAACAATATGTCAAAGTATAACTCATCATACACAAGCTACTATAATGATATCAAGTTCAAGAATCATTTGTACTACTATCACATAAGGAACTTCTATTGATAGATAGCTAAAACTCCATTAGGTGTTTCTTTAGCGAGTCACGACAGTGAACTTATTCTCTAATAAACACCTACATACTTCTTTTAGTGTCTCCACATAAATGATTATGAGATCAATCATCCTCTTCATAAGAGCAATCACAGTATATACTAATCTATCCGGATTCACTAATCCCCATTTTAGTGATCCCACGATTAAGAATAATTTTAGTTTTGAGCTATCTTTAATTTAGATTTCATTAGCATGATTTACATCATGATTCTAAAAGCATTGCTCAAAACTATGTGTTTTTCTATTTAATTAATTTAACAAATTAATCATGAATAATGAAATGTCTTTAAATAAAATTATTATCATTAAACGAATAAGATTATAAAGTAAATGCTCTATCACATCAAATGTAATTGACTTGAGTACATACTAGTTTCAATCTCTTACTTGCACTAAAGACAATCGCCCTTTGGTATCTCATATCATTCTTCTATAAGTGGTGATCGTACGAATTGTTTAGTAAATGCTTTAGTTAATGGTTGTATAATGTTGTTATGAGAGTCTACCATCTCTATGGTGTCATATCATCTTTCAATAATTTCTCTAATCATATGAAAGTGTTGCAACATATATTTAGAATTAAGATGAGACTTATGTTCTTTGGCGAATTAAACTTCTTTAATGCTAAGAACTATTCTAAGTTCTTTAATAAACTTAATCATCCAAACAATCACCTTTGCAGCTTCACTTATAGCTATTTACGATGCGTTTGTCACTAAACCAGAAACTCTTTGCTACTTGAAACTTTTTCAACACACTGCATCATTGTTCAAGGTAATCTCATAAACTAAAATGAATTTGTTGTTGTCTTAGTTAGTTTGAAAAACTGAGTCATTTAAGCCCTCTAGTTTTAAATCAAACCCACCATTATAAACTCCTTTACAATATTCTTCTCCAGTATTGAACTGATATTTACTTATCATACTTAAGTAACATCAGGTCTAGTACATATCATCAAATACATGATAGATCCTATTGCTGAGACATAAGAAATCTTACTCGTACAGTCTCTCTTTTCAGGAATCTTTGGGACTTGTTTCTTGGATAGATGTATTCCACGACCCATCGGTATGAGTCCTCTCTTGGAATCTTTCATGCTAAACTTCTTTAGCATCGAGTCCATGTATGTTCCTTGGGACAAGCCGAGTTTTCTTTTAGATTTATTTCTATAGATCTTTATCCCCAAAAATATAGGATGTTTCCCCTAAGTTCTTCATGGAGAAGTGTTTAGATAACCAAATCTTGATCGACTGAAGTATAGCAACATCATTCCCTATCAGTAATATATCATCAACATATACTAATAGGAATATGACAGTGCTCCCATTAACCTTCTTATACACGGTCATTCTTGTTTTTGATAAAATTAAACTCTTTTGATTGTTTCATCAAAACTGATGTTCCATCTTCGAGAAGCTTGCTTTAATCCATAAATGGATAGTTGTAGCTTACATACTTGATTAACTCCATCTTTGGAGGCAAATTTCTCTGCCTGTCCAATTTCCAGATCTCCATGTCCAATTTCCAGATATCGTATAGTAAATTACAACTACAAGTAAAATTCAAATGGACTTAAGCATTTCTAATAGTGAAAAGTTTTATCATAGTCAACTCCTTGACTTTTTTTGAAACCCTTTGCCACCAGTCAGGTCTTATATGTCTTTATTGTTGGTTTGTAAAATTCATAGACACAATCAAATTGCACAAAATAGCGGAAGCATGGTAAAATCAAATTTAAAAATTTAAAAACCATAATCCAGGATCGACCTTTATGCGCAACTATTAATTAATAAAGAAGAAGTTAGAGATATATCCTTGTAGAACTCAAAGCTTCAACGGGTACAAGTTCACCTCCAAATCCTTCGCGTTCTCCTTGAATTTCACCGATTGGATTCCAATGATCAATGTTAGCCACCCAAGTGTTTGGCCTCTAGAGGTGATCCACCGAGGAATAATAATAATTCAAGAAGTGGGTGATGACAAACCCTAGTTTTCTCTCTCTAGAGAATATGTGAGTACTCTCCCAAAACTTGTGGAAGTGTATATGTGTAACCTTAATCCATAATAAGACTTCTCTTATTTATAGATTTAGTAAACCCTCCTAACACCTTTAGGAATAGAGTTTTTAATTAAACTCCTAATCTAATTAGGAACTTAATTGATTTAATATAATAATTATTATTCCTAAACTATTTAGGAACTTAATTATTAATTATGTGAGTACTCTTATTAATTAATTCCTAAACCATTTAGGAACTAAATAATAATGATAATAGTAATAATAATAATAAGACTCCTCTTATTAATTTATAATTAGTATTTCCAAAATACTAAATAATAAATATTAAACAATTTAATTTATTCTATCCACATAGTATAAATTAAATATACTTAATTCATTATTACAATTATGTCATTTACTTCTTAAATAATTATTTTTCTTTTGCGGTGTGACCCTTTAGGTTCTCCATATTAAACCGGTTATAGAATAAATTAATTAGAACTATTCTAATCTTATTTATATAAATAAATTAAACTATTTAATTTATTTAAATAAATAATATTTATTCCATAATAAGGGTAAGCCCCCTTAGCGATCAACGACTTTTCAGATAATATAGATTTCAACATTTAATCACAAAATAGCCTATTCAGCGAATAGTTACTGTACAATTCAATTATTCTACCTCACAATGTCCCAATCAAATATAAGACATGGTATTACTGTCAAGTCTTATTGTATTTGATTACATGCATTTCGATTCTTAAATTAATAACTCTAATTAATGTAAATTAGAAACTACTTTCTAATTTTCATTCTGCCTTGGCCAAGGACTACTGAGTTGTCATTTATCGAATCGCATAGGGCATTCCCTTCTTTTACTAGAAGTGGTAGATTCTTTGTTGACCATTCACCTATCTCCATGTATGACTTATTATATCCAATCATACCCTTTGATACACCCTAAAGGTTTTAAGAAATATGTCAAAATATAATTCATCATACACAAGATACTATGATAATTTCAAGTCCAAGGATCATTTGTACTACTATCACAAAAGAAACTCCTATTGACAGGCAAGTAAGACTCCATTAGGTGTTCCTTGAGCAAGTCACGTTCAATGAACTTATTCTCTAATAAGCACCTACATACTTCTTTTAGTGTCTCTACACAAATGATTATGAGATCAATCATTCTCTTCATAAGAGCAAGCATAGTATATACTAATCTATCCGGATCTACTAATCCCCTTTTAGTAATCCAACGATTAGGAACAATTTTAGTTTTGAGTTATCTTGAATTTAGATCTCATTAGCATGATCCTCATCATGGTTCAAAAAGCATTGCTCGAAAACTATGAGTTTATCCATTTAATTAATTCAAGTGATTAATCATGAATAAAGAAATGCCTTGATTCTTTTATTAATAAACGAATAAGATTATAAAGTATACGCTTATCACATCAAATGTGATTGGCTTGAGGGCATACTACTTTCATTTATCTTGCCAAATGCTTTAGTCTTTCTAAAAAAAACATTTACACCATCTAGGCACAATGCCTAATGGTGGAGAAACCCAAGTTCACACCTGGTTCTCATTCATTGAGTTCATTTCAGATTTTATGGTTATCATACATTTCTCTTGAGTATCTAATACTCATACATCGTCATATGTTACTAAATCATCATCATCTATAATGCGTACTTCATCATCATCATTTATGATGAATCCATATATGTCAGGTATTTTCGGTACTACACTAGATTTATGACTTGGTTGTGATACAATAAGTTTATCTACTCGAAAAGATTCCTTCATTTGATCTGAAGTGTTTTATGGTTCTTGAACTTCTACAAGATCTATCATACTCCCACTAACCCTTTTAAGGATAAACTTCTCTAAGATGATCTAGAAACTTACTACTTAAGTATTCTCTTCTCGATCTGATCGAAGAACTTCAATACTTTTAGCCATTTATTTCTGTACTTTAATTTTGAACATTTTAAAGGATTTGGATTTGTATTTCATCAAATACATTTATCAAAATCTAGAATCATCTGTGAAAGTAATGAATGAATGCCCTTCTCCTATATTTGTTGTCATAGGTCCCATACACAACCAACTTTAACAACTCCGTAACTCTTTCTCCATATCCACTAAATGAAAATTTAGTCATGTTACTCATGATACAAGATTCACAAGTTTTATTTGATTCATAATCAAATGGTTCTAAAATAAATTTTTATACAACTTATTTAATCTTGTTTCATTAATATGACCGAGTCTACAGTTATGCATGAAGGTATGATTCATATCATCTCTTTGCCTTTAGTTTGTTCATTTTGAAAAAGTTTTTATTGTAAGTCAAGTATGTAAAGTATATCAAGCAATCAACTAGTTCTAGACAAAACGTTATTAAGTCAAGCATGTAAAGTGTTTTTCTTGACTACACATGGAACATAAATAATGTTTCTAAGAACTGAAACATAGTAACAGTTTACTAACTCAATAGACTTGCCCATAGGCAATGCTAAAATGTAAGTTCCTATGGCTAATGTAGCAATATTTGCTCAATTTTCATGCACAAGATTCCTTATCCTTTGTTTAGCTTTCTACTTCTGTTTAGCCTCTGCAATGACTTGCATATGAGAGGCCACCAGCTAGTATCTAATACCCAAGTAGAACTTGACTTGTAGAAAGTTCTATTTCATTATGAACAAATTTATATCTTCAGTAGATGTTTCACCAAGCTTCTTCTACTTAACTAATACAAGATACTCCTTGCAGTTCCTCTTCCAGTGTCCCAACTTATCGTAATGAAAGCAAACTCCTATGCCTTTGGGATCACTTTTATTTATGTTCTTTGTTTAGTGTTTTTCTTTTGTCTTCTACCTTTTTTGACTCCTCAGAAATAACTTTGGCCCTCTTTCTCCGTTTGGAAGATTCATCTACTAGTAAGATTTGGTCTTTCTTGAAAGAAAAGTGATTCTCAACAGTCTTCAACTTGTTAAACAAATCTAGTAAACTGACGTCTAGCTTATTATGTTGAAGTTCAAAACAAATTATGAATATGAGTCAATGAGTAACTGCAAGATCGAATCTTGACTCAACTCTACATCCTTGATAAATCACAGCTGTCCCAATTGATCAATCCAATTTATCATCTTTAGGATAAGTGTCTATACTGTAGTGCCGTTAGTTTTTATGGATTGGAATAGCTCCTTAGATATCTTATATCTGACTAACCTACTTTACTCAACATATAACTCATGAAGGTGTAACATTATAGTAAGTGCATCTATTTTCTAGTATTGACGCTGTAACTCAATATTCATAGATGTGAGCATGATGCATTCGACCACAGTTACATCATCTTGTCACTTTGCAAGTAGCAATATCTTCCTTAGAGGCATTGTTTGTAACATTTACAATGATAGGCAAATTAAGGACATATGTTAGCTTTTCAGCATTGAGAACTATTCTCAAATTTCTTTAATCAATTGAATAATTCGATTCGATTAATTTATTAGCATCCAATATGCTATACAGTGTTAGATAATTAAGCACATCAAAATTTTGTAAGTGAATATTAATAACAACATTAACATACATTCATTTTGTTAATCACCAAGTTAATTAGGTCTTTATTTGAAAATGTGTCTCCCACTATTTTCATCAAACTATATTATCCTGCTTAGATAGTTCGACAAATCTAGTTAAAGATCCACTAGTGAGATAAGGATCCTATCGACACAAGTATAGCCTTGTGTGTACACAATAAACTATAGTTTATTCAAAAGGTAGACAACTCCTTGTCAATTACATCACCATGTAACTCCTTATTATTTTGCTTCTTAGATTATAATGATCAAGTGTGTACACATCCGAATCAAAATTATCTAAGTAAAGTCAGACCTAGCACTTCCATATAAGTGAAGAGAAAAACACTATCCTTATGCGTGCATCCAATGTGATAAAAGAACATCTCAAATAATAGATATAAGCCTTGTGTGTGCATAACAAACGTATATTGAGTATTTGATGCTCTATCGTTTTATCATGCTAGAATGCGACATTCGATATTCTAAATATCTTTGAACGATACAACTTAATATATTTCTTTAAGGGGTTTGTTATTATTTATCTCATCTTGTTTAGCGTGCATGCACACACATATATATAAAATACACGTCATATTATTTAACATGTAAAGCGTGTTTGATAATACATAATATATACATAATAAACATGCATATATAGAATACTATATTTTACTTGGATTGATTATAGACTTTTATTCTAGTTTGGTTCACTAAAGCCATCAAGTGAACCCAAAGGTCAAACCTAGGGTACAAGAACAAATACATACAAATGTAACTATTACATTTATAACATGGGTTCCATTATAAACGGGTCTTCAAGCGCTCCTTGCTCCTTGACTCTAATTCTACAAATAATTCTAACTATCATATTATAAACTATTTTTATAAAATAGAAATGTTGATCAACAATCAATGGGAAGAACATAGGAGGGAGTTATAATTTACATCAAGAAAAATTAGATAAGACGAGGTACGTAAACCTCATTTATAAAAATTATTCACGCATTCATATAAAATAAATCCAATCTCCTTGGTCAATAGTCCATAATCAATCCATTATATTATCATATATATCAATACAAAAATATTCATCTCATGAATTTAAACCTATATATATATCATTTAATGGGTAATATAAAGTTGCATGAAATCTAATTTAAGTTTAAAATAAACTTTTTATTTTAATTATAAAATCATTCAAAAGAAACCTTTTATTTATAGTTTTGAAAATTGCTCGAAAAAAATCAAAAACTGCATTATGCCAGACTATGCCCCGGCGCAGTTCTAAAGAAGAACCATCGCGCCCCGACGCAGGACAGCGCCCTGACGCAGTTCCAAAGAACAAACATTGCGCCAGGCATAGTTTCGATCAATGGACTTGGTCAACGTTCCAGTGTCCTGGGGCAGTTCCAAAGAACAAACATCGCGCCCAGATACAGTTCCGGTCGACGGACGTTGTCAACGTTTTAGCATCCCGACGCAATTTTTATGCTATAAGATCATGCCCTGACACTGTTCGTCAGAATGTTCTAATTGTTCGTGATTTTGAGTATTTTTTTCCTTTTGATCCAAAACTCATTTTTTCTTTTTGTTTTCAAAACCAATGATTTTACACAACATATAATGCCCAATAAATTGTTCTAAACACATACACACACACATATATAGAATCTAAACAATTAATCATTTGCATAAAGTTTGGCTATGATGCAACTGTTGGTTAGCAAATATCCATGAACATACAATCAAATTGTATAAAAATAGCGGAAGTAAGGTAAAATCAAATTTTAAAATTTTACAAACCATAATCCAAGATCAAACTTTATGCACAATTATTAATTAAACAAGAAGGAGTTACAGACTTATACCCTTGTAGATGTAATGACCACGAATTTCATTAGTCATTGTAAATATACTTAATAAATATTTAGCAATGAATTTAAATTTTTCTCATTAATTAATTGTGCATTAGATAATTAAATAAATGTACTTATGTGCTTATATATTTATTTAAAGAATTAAAGCAAAGTGTATAATTAATTAAAGCAAATCTAATTGGATTATATTTTAAATCCAAATGAGTTGATAAACTAGGTTAAAGATATTAACCTAGTAGCCCATGTAATTAATTTAATTACTAGCCCATGTAATTAATTAAACAAGCCCAATGCTTGATTTAATTAAATGAGCCCAATAGAAGTTATTCCCAAGCCCAATGTGAAGTCCATTAAGGGTCAAACTTTGGTCAATATATATATATATATATATATATGTATATATATATATAGATGTATATATGCACATTTTTGCATTAAAAATAAAGGGAAATGGCTTGGAAAAGCCATTTTGCTGATTTTTGTGAGGGCCCCACTTGGATAATTGATTTCCTAGATTGCTTGAAAATCCATCCATGTCATATAGTGGTTGAACAACCCTAGTCATTCCATGACTCAATCAACTAGTCAATCAAAGGAATAGTAAGCATGCTTAGCAATTAATTTCACCAACATAGCTTGATTAGTGAGTTAATGCTAGGTTAGTGATTGGCTATAAATAAGAAGCTCTACACTTGTTACAAGGTTGTTAGTTTATTTGCTAGACATTTCTAGAGAAAAAAGAGAGAGACTTTGAGAGCTAAAGAGAGAATACACATAAGTTTGTGTGAGAAAAGCTAAGGAAGGTCTTGGTGGATGTCCTCAAGCTTCATAACTTACTTTGGTAGGAGGAAAAGGAGAGCAAGCAAATCACTAAGGTTTAAAAGTTCTCTAAAAACCTTCTCATTTCATTTTTGTAGTCTAGAAAGCTTTTGATCGGTTAAAATCTATTTTTAACCGATCAAAACTCGTTTTGATGATCTAGATGTATTTAACTATGTAATATATGTATATTCATAGATCTATGTGTTTATAACATGATTTGGTAGGTTAGAAATGCATAGAAGCTAAAGAAATATGTGTAACACAATTTTACCGGTAAACCCTAACCATGCATGCTATGTTTGATGTTGTATTTTGAAATATACAAATCCAAAAATGGATTTTTATGGCTAGAAAGCTAGATCTATGAGTTTTAAAGATAAAACCTTTTGGAAGCTTTCAAAAATAATGAATAACAAAGAAATGATGGCTTTTACCGCAAATGATGTTGATTTTAAAACCCTAGGTTGCCTTTAGAGCCATTTTGAGTCTAGTTACGTTTGGAATTTGGATTTGTTTTCTAAAGAGAAATTGTAGAGGGGGAAATTCTGATGAGAATGGACTCAAGAATCACCCCAAAATGTTTTCGTATGAAGAAGTTATGGCTGTCGGAGCGTCGGAGGGTCAAACAGTCAAACAGTTGACTTTCGGACAAAACGGCTGACGCAGCCACGTCAGGAGGGACGCAGCTGCGTCAGAACAATCTGTTAAGCAGATTTTTGGTGCTCCGGGTCGGGTCGGGTCGGTCCGGGTCGGGTCGGGTCGATCCGGGTCAAGTTTTCTTTGAAAAATTAAGTTGAAATAGGTGTCAAATGAATATATTTGGGTATTAAACCAATTTATATGGAGTCTATTTGTAAATCAATGCTATCTAATGTTTAAATTAAATACTAAGGTTAACCCAATTTAAAAGTTAACTTTTGGTATTATTTAAAGAGTATTAAAATATTACTACATGGTTAATAATATTAATAAGTAATTAAATATTATGAAATGAATGATAATATTAGTAAGAGATTAAAATATTATTAAATGAGTAATAACATTAATAAGTCAATAAAATATTATTAAATAAATAATAATATTAGTAAATGAATAAAATATTATTTAATGATTAATAATATTAGATAATGAATAAAATATTATTAAATGATTAATAATATTAGATAATAAATAAAATATTACTAAATGATTAATAATATTAGATAATGATTTAAAATATTATTAGATGATTAATAATATTAATAAGATAATAAAATATTATTAAATGATTAATAATATTGGATATTAAATAAAATATTATTAAATAATTAATAATATTAGATAATGTTTAAAATATTATTAAATGGTTAATAATATTAATGAGGTAATAAAATATTATTTAATGATTAATAATATTAGATAATTAATAAAATATTATTAAATAATTAATAATATTAGATAATGATTTAAAATATTATTAAATAGTTAATAATATTAAATAATAAATAAAATATTATTAAAGGATTAATAATATTATGAGGGGAATAAAATATTATTAAATAATTAATAATATTATAAGGACAATAAAATGTTATTAATGGATTAATAATGTTAAGTGATTGATAGAATATTATTAAAAGATTAATAATATTAGAAGACTAATAATGTATTATTAAACGATTAATAATACTACAAGACTAATAAAATATTATTAAATTGTTAATAATATTATATAAGTGTATGAACTATATTAAATAATTAATATAGGTTCTTTGTGTTTGAAATATTATCAAGTAATTAATGATAATGTTTCCCATGTGATTATATACCCATAATTATATAATTATGTGGTTTGTAAGAGTTATAAAGGTCATTATACTAATGTGTATATGATACTAATTTAAGATCAAACTGATTTAATTGTTAGGTCCGTTCAAGAATTATTAAATTAAGTTGGTTAGCCGTAGACGACGCACGAGGCAAGTCTTCTACCCTTAACTTGTACTTATTGTTGCAATTATTATTCAACTTTAATTACTTTGAGCAATTCAATTATTGTTGAGCAAGTATCTACAGTCGCAGATATTTGACAGAACTTTGAGTGAATTAATTATCGAAAATTACTTCACATCGTTATTGATTATTCTATTCACACATAGTGCTTTTGCAAACTGTTTAAGAACGTCTAAGCTAATTGTTTCGGCTAGACAAATGCATGTTAAATTCATTTAGTTGAATATTATAAAAGCTTATCCAAACCATTGGCTGGTGCGGATTCTTACAGTAAGACTGAGATAGAACAACCCTAGTTAAAGGGGAATTTTTATTTGTCGGAGACCCGACAGCGCGCAAGAAAACTAAATGTGATGCATATACATAGGACATGAGAGGACTGATCCCCTCAAGTGTCCCGTTATTTTAACAAGGAGTCAGACATTGTATGTCTGTTCTACCTTAGTAGCAGTTCATGGTCATTAAAGACCACTCAGCAGTAAAGAGTCAATTCCTTCTTTTATTGAACATTGATTCTTGTTATCTTTCACAATTGTTATTGTTGAAACCTTGAAGTTATTTCTCTTCATCATGATATATCGTATGATTGTTGTTTATAAACTTGCTGAGCCATTTAGTTGCTCATTCTTGCTATATCATGACTTTATTTCAGCCAATCCCGAAAGCTCTAAATCGGATAAAGGCAAGGGGAAAGCAAATGTTTAATTTTAGTAGTTGCATGCTAGTTTAGTTTACTGTTATGTAATTACTGTTGTAAATCTTTTGTATTTCCCTTAAGATATGTAATGTTTAAGATTAAGGTAATAGACCTTGGGAAGTGTAGCCTTTTGATTAAGGAACCTTTTGTATTATTCCGCGAAGGTTGAATACAATTTATGTATTTCATTATTGTTTAGTATTGTACAGTGAGAACCAAACCCGAGGTTAAAGAACCTGGATTTGGGGTCGTCACAGGTTGGTATCAGAGCCGTAGGTTAGAAACGCTAGGATTGCGAAACCTAGGTTATAAGCTTAGCACTAAACTCTTATCGAGTGCGTTAGGAGATGAATCAGGGAGATTCATCATGATGTGTATTTTTGGAGATGGATTGAGAAAATCCATCGAGCCGAAATGTACATGATAAAATATCATTTCATTTCATCAATGAATATATTTTATTGTTGTACTAACATGTGTTATTTATGTTATTGTAGGATGACGGAGATAGGCCAGTCGAGTACTGCGGTAGATGAGGTGATCTATACGGATATCCATATGGATACCGCACAGCCACGGGTGGCTGCACCGGTCGAGGAGCCAGAGTCAGATCCCGAGGAGGGAAATAGAGAGGACGCTGTCTGGGGCGGAGTTTTGGGGCAGTACAGTGAGGAGGAGGCTGATACTGATGATGATGAGGACGAGGAGCCAGCTGAGTATGTTGATGGCATGGGCACTGTCGCCAGTGACATCATCGATACTCTCACTACGGCTAACGATGAGCTAGAGGAGAGGGTTCAGCACTTGGAGGAGCAGAACCAGATCCACCAGCAGATAGAGCAGCAGTACAGAGATACAGCTTATATGTTCTCCGGCGAGAACATAGAGCTGAAGGCGAGGATGGCCGAGATGGAGGCCAAGTTAGTAGCCGCTGAGCTGAAGATTCGGCAAACACAGGCAGAGAGGGAGGCCATGAGGGGCCAGATGCAGCAGGCCGTTGAGGTGAGGTTAGATATGGAGTTTCAGCGTGATGCAGCTCACGGGCAGATGATGGAGCTGGAGGAGGAGGTTAGGGAGAAGAAGGTGAGGATAGATAGACTCAGTTACGTCTATCGCTCATCAGTTGGTAGGATCCAGAGTAGGGTGCACTATTACCCTGCCGAGGAAGGCCAGACCTTGCACACCAACAGTAGGGGTGTGGTCAGGGCTATTGGAGATGAGGAGTACGACGATGCGGTTCGTCGAGGGATGCGTCGTTAGTTGTATTTTCTTTATTTATGATGTATGTACATAAGAGCAGTATAAACCCAACTTTTGTTTTGATAGAGGGTTAGTATGTTGTAAATCCCAACTCTATGAAGTTGTGGGATATGTTAGATCCCGTCTTTTGTTTTAACTATCGGGGTTAGCAGCGTTTATAGCAGTATGCTTATGATGTAAAAGTGCTACGCACTGTGTTTTAGCATATGAATATAAATGTATTTTTGTTTATGTTTATATGTGTCAAGATGATTATTTGTGCTTTAGTTTAAAATACCTAAGCTACAAAACGAAAGTAAAAAGATTGAAACAACTTTAATAAATTAAATTTTCTTTATACAGAAAATGCCGCCACAGAGAAGAAATCAACGACTACCCCCACCACCAGTCGAAGAGTCAGTCAATGCCGGAGGGGTACCACCCAACCCTGTCCAAGAGTTCGTAGAAATGCTAATGGGAGCATTTCGCGGACGCAACGCAGAGGCTACTAGAGCAACAAACCCTGTCGTTCCACTAGCAACCTTTAAGGATTTCAAATTAATAGGACCACCCGAGTTCAAAGGGACCACGGATCCTATAGAAGCACAAACCTGGATAGAGGAGATGGAAAAAGTCTTCGAGGTTGCACGAGTTAGGGAGGAGCAAATGACCTCATTTGCTACCTTCATGATGAAAGGGGAGGCCAGCCACTGGTGGAAGGCCAATAAAAGTAGAGCGGGGGAGGGAACAATCGCCTGGGCGCGATTCAAGGAAGTATTCCTGGAAAATTACTTTCCAGAGAGTACAAAGGCTAGGATGGAAATTAAATTCCTAGAGCTGAAGCAAGGTAACATGTCGGTATCCGAATATGCCGCCAAGTTCAATGAATTGGCGAGATTTGCCACACATCAGGTGGACACTGAGGCGAGACGCGCTAGACGATTCGAACAGGGGCTGAAACCGTGGGTTTACAGTCGGGTAGCCATTCTCCAGATCACAAATTTTGCAACACTACTGGAGAAAGCTATCATAGCTGAGGGTGGAAATGAAGCTTTGAATAAGCATAACCAAGAACGAAACAAAAAGAAAAACGAAGGAGGAAACTGAGAGGGTAGCAGTGGGGGCAGTAACTCGAACAAACGCAAATGGAATAACAACAGCAGTTCGGGGACACCCCAGGGAAGTGAATCAAGAAAAGCCAGTAAATGCAGTCAGTGCGGGAAGAACCACTCTGGGGAGTGCATGAAAGGAAAGAATGTCTGCTATAACTGTGGGCAAGAGGGGCACATCGCTCCTAATTGTCCCACACCGAAGAGAAAGGGTTGTTTCGCCTGCGGGGCCGTGGACCATCAATTTAAAGATTGTCCGAAGAAGAAGAACACCGGAGGGAGTTCGGGCTATAGGGGAAGCAACAACAACAACAACAACAACAACAAACTGACCATTGGAGGGCCGGTGCCACAGAATAAACCAACGGCACGGACTTTCAACATGACGGTGCAGGACGCCGTTGAATCAAAAGACGTGGTGTCAGGTATTATTCCGATCAATGATATAAATGCTTATGTATTATTTGATTCGGGTGCTACCTGTTCATTTGTGTCTGATGAATTCGCTAGACGGTTAGAATTGCCTAGAGAAAAACTAGAGAACCCAATGAACATAGAAGTTGCTAATAAAGAGGTGATTCCTGTAGAGTATGTACATAGGAACTGTTGTGCTGAAATCAGGGGTCAGAAGTTGAGTGTAAATTTAATTCCGATACGATTGGGGGAGTTTGACGTTATACTTGGAATGGATTGGTTGTTTAACCATGGAGCTATAATTGATTGTCAAAGGAAGTGTATACACCTTAAGACACCAAACAGGTCTAAGGTCGTATTTTATGGCAGCAAGTCTTCTAGACAATCAACATGTCTGACGATGATGCAGGCCAAGAAACTGTTGAAGAAAGGTTGTGTAGGGTATTTAGCTCACATAGTGGACACACAAATGGTGAATCCCGAGATGGAGCAAATACCAGTAGTGATGGAGTTCATGGACGTGTTTCCAAACGAACTGCCAGGTTTACCGCCAGATAGGGAGATAGAATTTGTAATTGATTTGGTACCGGGGACAGCACCAATATCAAAGGCACCATATAGGATGGCTCCGGTAGAAATGAAGGAGTTAATGATCCAACTACAGGAGTTGTTGGATAATAAGTACATTCAGCCAAGTGTTTCTCCATGGGGAGCACCTGTGTTGTTTGTAAAGAAGAAGGATGGATCGATGAGGTTATGTATGGATTACAGAGAGCTGAATAAGGTGACAATTAAGAACAAGTACCCGTTGCCACGAATTGATGATCTTTTCGATCAATTGAAAGGGGCGAAGTACTTTTCAAAGATTGACTTGAGGACTGGTTATCATCAGTTGAAAGTCAGGAAGGAGGATGTACCCAAGACGGCATTCAGAACTCGATATGGGCATTATGAGTTTCTGGTGATGTCGTTTGGACTGACGAATGCGCCAGCCGCATTTATGGACATGATGAACAGAATATTCAAGCAGTACTTGGATAAATTTGTTGTTGTGTTCATTGACGATATTCTGGTGTATTCTAAAACAGAGGAGGAGCATGCTGAACACCTAAGATTGGTGTTGGAGATTTTACGGAAGGAGCAGTTGTATGCTAAATTTTCGAAGTGTGAATTCTGGTTGGAGAGAGTTCAATTTTTAGGTCATGTCATTGACAAGGAGGGAGTTTCAGTAGATCCAGCAAAGGTGGAAGCGGTGATGAATTGGGAACAACCAAGGACGCCGACGGAGGTAAGAAGTTTCTTGGGGTTAGCGGGTTACTATCGGAGATTTATTCAAAAATTTTCAAAGATAGCAACACCGTTGACAAATTTAACGAGGAAGACGGTGAAATATGTATGGACGGAGAAGTGTGAGGAGAGTTTTCAGGAGCTAAAGAAGAGACTTAGTGAAGCACCTGTATTGACTTTACCGGACGATACGGGAGGTTTTACGGTCTACAGTGATGCATCGCACAAGGGACTTGGCTGTGTGCTTATGCAAAACGGCAAGGTCGTTGCGTATGCGTCCAGACAGTTGAAGGATTACGAGAAGGGATACCCTACCCACGACTTGGAGCTGGCTGCGGTAGTGTTTGCCCTTAAAATCTGGAGACATTATTTATATGGAGAGAAATGTGAGATATTCACGGACCACAAGAGTCTGAAGTATATCTTCACACAGAAGGAGTTAAATATGAGGCAACGGAGATGGTTAGAATTGATCAAAGACTATGATTGTGAAATTCTATATCATCCCGGCAAGGCCAACGTAGTAGCAGATGCTCTAAGTAGAAAGAGCAGGGAGAAATTGTTCATGTTGACAGATCAGGAACAATTGGTTCAAGAGATGGCTCGAATGGAGTTGGAGGTGAGAAATCCAAATAAGTCAATGGAAGTAGAAGCGAGCCCAACCTTATTAGATAGGGTGAAAGAGGCTCAAGACAAAGATGAAGAATGTGTCAGAATAAGGATGAGAATGACCGAAGGGGAAGAGGTCAAATTCAAAGAGGATAGCATGGGATTGCTAAGGTTTGAAAATCGGGTTTGGGTGCCGCTAGTGCCCGAACTACGAGAGGAAATTTTGCAAGAGGCCCACAGTACGAGATACTCGATACATCCGGGGAGTACGAAGATGTATCAAGATCTGCGTCAGCATTTTTGGTGGCCAAATTTAAAAAGGGAGGTCGCTGAATGTGTCAGCCGATGCCTAACTTGTCAATGGGTAAAGGCTGAACATCAGAGACCAAGTGGATTACTACATCCGTTAGAGATTCCTGAGTGGAAATGGGAGCATATCACAATGGATTTTGTGGTAGGACTTCCAGCAACACAGAAGGGATTTGACGCAATTTGGGTGATTGTGGATCGACTAACAAAGTCAGCTCACTTTTTACCAATCAAGATTAAGTTCAGTTTGGATCAGTTGGCCAAACTGTACATCAAGGAGATAGTTTCGAGACATGGGGTGCCTGTATCGATTGTGTCAGACAGAGATCCGCGCTTCACGTCAAAATTTTGGAAAAGTCTTCAGGAGAGATTGGGGACACAGTTGAGAATGAGTACAACATATCATCCGCAGACCGATGGGCAAAGTGAAAGAACAATACAGACATTGGAAGATATGCTCAGGGCTTGCGTGATGGATTTCAAGGGCAGTTGGGAAAACCATCTACCATTAGTTGAGTTTGCATACAACAATAGTTATCATGCAAGCATAGGCATGCCGCCTTACGAAGCATTATACGGAAGAAAGTGCAGAACACCTCTATGTTGGGATGAGGTAGGTGAACGCCGACTGTTGGGACCAGAATTGGTTCAACAGACGGTAGAAATTATCAAAGTAATAAGAGCTCGGCTAGTAGCAGCTCAGGACCGTCAGAAGAAATATGCCGACTTACATCGACAGAAGCGAGACTTCGAAGTTGGGAGTTTTGTATTCATGAAGGTATCTCCCTGGAAAGGGAAGATCCGATTTGGGAAGAAAGGGAAGCTGAGTCCGAGGTTCATAGGACCGTTCGAGATATTGAAGAGAGTGGGTGAAGTGGCGTACGAGGTAGCTTTACCTCCTGAACTGGAGCATATTCACAATGTGTTTCATTTGTCAGTGTTGCGACCATACAAGCCAGACCACAAACATGTCATATCCTATGAGCCAATACAAGTCGAGAAAGACTTATCGTACGAGGAAATTCCTGTCCAGATACTAGATAGGAAAGAGCAGAAATTACGAAATAAGGTTATACATTCTGTCAAAATCCTTTGGAGGAACCACAACGCTGAGGAAGCTACGTGGGAGCTTGAAGAAAAGATGAGGGCTAACTATCCGAATCTTTTTGAGTAGTTTAAATTTGTAATTCCGGGGACGGAATTCTTATAAGGGGGGGAGAATGTAATGACCACGAATTTCATTAGTCATTGTAAATATACTTAATAAATATTTAGCAATGAATTTAATTTTTTCTCATTAATTAATTGTGCATTAGATAATTAAATAAATGTACTTATGTGCTTGTATATTTATTTAAAGAATTAAAGCAAAGTGTATAATTAATTAAAGCAAATCTAATTGGATTATATTTTAAATCCAAATGAGTTGATAAACTAGGTTAAAGATATTAACCTAGTAGCCCATGTAATTAATTTAATTACTAGCCCATGTAATTAATTAAACAAGCCCAATGCTTGATTTAATTAAATGTAGCATAGTTATTTAAATGCTAGCCCAATGTGGTATTTAAATTGAGCCCAAACAATTTAATTAAATGAGCCCAATAGAAGTTATTCCCAAGCCCAATGTGAAGTCCATTAAGGGTCAAACTTTGGTCAATATATATATATATATATATATATATATATATATATATATATATATGTATATATGCACATTTTTGCATTAAAAATAAAGGGAAATGGCTTGGAAAAGCCATTTTGCTGATTTTTGTGAGGGCCCCACTTGGATAATTGATTTCCTAGATTGCTTGAAAATCCATCCATGTCATATAGTGGTTGAACAACCCTAGTCATTCCATGAGTCAATCAACTAGTCAATCAAAGGAATAGTAAGCATGCTTAGCAATTAATTTCACCAACATAGCTTGATTAGTGAGTTAATGCTAGGTTAGTGATTGGCTATAAATAAGAAGCTCTACACTTGTTACAAGGTTGTTAGTTTATTTGCTAGACATTTCTAGAGAAAAGAGAGAGAGACTTTGAGAGCTAAAGAGAGAATACACATAAGTTTGTGTGAGAAAAGCTAAGGAAGGTCTTGGTGGATGTCCTCAAGCTTCATAACTTACTTTGGTAGGAGGAAAAGGAGAGCAAGCAAATCACTAAGGTTTAAAAGTTTTCTAAAAACCTTCTCATTTCATTTTTGTAGTCTAGAAAGTTTTTGATCGGTTAAAATCTATTTTTAACCGATCAAAACTCGTTTTGATGATCTAGATGTATTTAACTATGTAATATATGTATATTCATAGATCTATGTGTTTATAACATGATTTGGTAGGTTAGAAATGCATAGAAGCTAAAGAAATATGTGTAACACAATTTTACCGGTAAACCCTAACCATGCATGCTATGTTTGATGTTGTATTTTGAAATGTACAAATCCAAAAATGGATTTTTATGGCTATAAAGCTAGATCTATGAGTTTTAAAGATAAAACCTTTTGGAAGCTTTCAAAAATAATGAATAACAAAGAAATGATGGCTTTTACCGCAAATGATGTTGATTTTAAAACCCTAGGTTGCCTTTAGAGCCATTTTGAGTCTAGTTACATTTGGAATTTGGATTTGTGTTCTAAAGAGAAATTGTAGAGGGGGAAATTCTGATGATAATGGACTCAAGAATCATCCCAAAATGTTTTCGTATGAAGAAGTTATGACTGTCGGAGCGTCGGAGGGTCGAGTAGTCAAACAGTTGACTTTCGGACAAAACGGCTGACGTAGCCGCGTCAGGAGTGACGCAGCTGCGTCAGAACAATCTGTTAAGCAGATTTTTGGTGCTCCGGGTCGGGTCGGTCCGGGTCGGGTCGGGTCGATCCGGGTCAAGTTTTCTTTGAAAAATTAAGTTGAAATATGTGTAAAATGAATATATTTGGGTATTAAACCAATTTATATGGAGTCTATTTGTAAATCAATGCTATCTAATGTTTAAATTAAATACTAAGGTTAACCCAATTTAAAAGTTAACTTTTGGTATTATTTAAAGAGTATTAAAATATTACTACATGGTTAATAATATTAATAAGTAATTAAATATTATGAAATGAATGATAATATTAGTAAGAGATTAAAATATTATTAAATGAGTAATAACATTAATAAGTCAATAAAATATTATTAAATAAATAATAATATTAGTAAATGAATAAAATATTATTTAATGATTAATAATATTAGATAATGAATAAAATATTATTAAATGATTAATAATATTAGATAATAAATAAAATATTACTAAATGATTAATAATATTAGATAATGATTTAAAATATTATTAGATGATTAATAATATTAATAAGATAATAAAATATTATTAAATGATTAATAATATTGGATATTAAATAAAATATTATTAAATAATTAATAATATTAGATAATGTTTAAAATATTATTAAATGGTTAATAATATTAATGAGGTAATAAAATATTATTAAATGATTAATAATATTAGATAATTAATAAAATATTATTAAATAATTAATAATATTAGATAATGATTTAAAATATTATTAAATAGTTAATAATATTAAATAATAAATAAAATATTATTAAAGGATTAATAATATTATGAGGGGAATAAAATATTATTAAATAATTAATAATATTATAAGGACAATAAAATGTTATTAATGGATTAATAATGTTAAGTGATTGATAGAATATTATTAAAAGATTAATAATATTAGAAGACTAATAATGTATTATTAAACGATTAATAATACCACAAGACTAATAAAATATTATTAAATTGTTAATAATATTATATAAGTGTATGAACTATATTAAATAATTAATATAGGTTCTTTGTGTTTGAAATATTATCAAGTAATTAATGATAATGTTTCCTATGTGATTATATACCCATAATTATATAATTATGTGGTTTGTAAGAGTTATAAAGGTCATTATACTAATGTGTATATGATACTAATTTAAGATCAAACTGATTTAATTGTTAGGTCCGTTCAAGAATTATTAAATTAAGTTGGTTAGCCGTAGACGACGCACGAGGCAAGTCTTCTACCCTTAACTTGTACTTATTGTTGCAATTATTATTCGACTTTAATTACTTTGAGCAATTCAATTATTGTTGAGCAAGTATCTACACTCGTAGATATTTGACAGAACTTTGAGTGAATTAATTATCGAAAATTACTTCACATCGTTATTGATTATTCTATTCACACATAGTGCTTTTGCAAACTGTTTAAGAACGTCTAAGCTAATTGTTTCGGCTAGACAAATGCATGTTAAATTCATTTAGTTGAATATTATAAAAGCTTATCCAAACCATTGGCTGGTGCGGATTCTTACAGTAAGACTGAGATAGAACAACCCTAGTTAAAGGGGAATTTTTATTTGTCGGAGACCCGACAGCGCGCAAGAAAACTAAATGTGATGCATATACATAGGACATGAGAGGATTGATCCCCTCAAGTGTCCCGTTATTTTAACAAGGAGGCAGACATTGTATGTCTGTTCTACCTTAGTAGCAGTTCATGGTCATTAAAGACCACTCAGCAGTAAAGAGTCAATTCCTTCTTTTATTGAACATTGATTCTTGTTATCTTTCACAATTGTTATTGTTGAAACCTTGAAGTTATTTCTCTTCATCATGATATATCGTATGATTGTTGTTTATAAACTTGCTGAGCCATTTAGTTGCTCATTCTTGCTATATCATGACTTTATTTCAGCCAATCCCGAAAGCTCTAAATCGGATAAAGGCAAGGGGAAAGCGAATGTTTAATTTTAGTAGTTGCATGCTAGTTTAGTTTACTGTTATGTAATTACTGTTGTAAATCTTTTGTATTTCCCTTAAGATATGTAATGTTTAAGATTAAGGTAATAGACATTGGGAAGTGTAGCCTTTTGATTAAGGAACCTTTTGTATTATTCCGCGAAGTTTGAATACAATTTATGTATTTCATTATTGTTTAGTATTGTACAGTGAGAACCAAACCCGAGGTTAAAGAACCTGGATTTGGGGTCGTCACAGTAGACACTAGCTTCCAAAGGTACAAGTTCACCTCTAATTCCTTCGTGTTCTTCTAAAAATTCACCAATTAGATTTCTTAGATCAACGTTAGCTATTTAAGTGTGTAACCTCTAGAGTTGATCCACTAAGAAAAACATGAATTTAAGAAGTATTTAGATTTTACTAGATCTTAGATGGAAGCAAACCTTTATTCTCTCTCTCTTCTAACTCCTTAGATATAGAGAATTATGTGAGCAACCCCAATTAATAATAAGACTTCTCTTATTTATAGATATATCCAATTATCCTAAACTCTTTATGAATAGGGTTTTAATTTAACTTTCAATCTAATTGGGAACTACATTAATTTAATATAATAATTACAATTACTAAACTATTTAAGAAACTTAATTATTTATTATGCGAGTACTCTTATTAATTAATTCCTAAATTATTTAGGAACTAAATAATAACAATAATAACAATAATAATAACAATAATAATAATAATAATAATAATAATAATAATAATAATAATAATAATAATAATAATAATAATAATAATAATAATACTCTTATTAATTTATAATTAGTATTTTTAAAATACTAAATAATAATTATTAAGCTATTTAATTTATTTTATCACCATTGTATAAATCAAATATACTTAATCTATTATTACGATTATGCCACTTAGGTTCTTAAATAATTTTTTTTTTTTTTGCAGTATGACCCTTTAGATTCTCCATATTAAACTGGTTTTAGAATAAATTAATTAGAACAATTCTAATCTTATTTATATAAATAAATTAAACTATTTAATTTATTTAAATAAATAATATTTCTTCCACTATAAGCGTAAGCACCCTTAGCGATTAATGTCTTTCCAGATAATATAGATTTCAACATTTGATCGTAAAAGAATATTTCCTCGAATAGTTACTGTACAATTCACTCTTTCTACCATAAAATGTCTCAATCAAATATAAGACATGAAATTACTGTCAAGTCTTATTTTATTTGATCATATGTATTTTGATTCTCAAATGCTCAACTATGATAATGAAAATTAGAAATTCCTTTCTAATTTCATTTGGCCTTGGCTAAGGGCTACTAAATTGTCATTTATCGAATCACATAAGATATTCATTCATTTTACTAGATGTGGGAGACTTTTTGTTGATCATTCACCTATCTCCATGTACAACTTATTATACCCAAACATATAATTTGATATACCCTAAATGGGTTATGGAATATGTCAAAGTATAACTCATCATGCACAAGATACCAAGATACTATGATGATTTCAAGTCCAATGATCACTTGTATTACTATCACATAAGAAACTTGTGACATCCCGGATTTTAACAAGATTTCTAAATAAGGATCTTGGTTAATTAAGTGAATGTTGTAAGTTAAAACCTAGTTTAGAAGGATAGAAAATATTAATAAGTGATTAAATATAATTTATTATTTAATCAATGTGTTAAGAATGACCTTTGTGGTTGAATTTATAAAGATGGACTCTTGATGTAAAAAGGGGTCTATAGAAATTTATAAGGATCAGTCATCAATTTAAAGTGCATTAGTAATGTGATAGATAATGAAATTATAATAAATATAATTTACAATGGCTAAATGGTGATAGAATAGATTAAAGGCAAAAGATAGAACGAAATACCTACGATTAGGTAATTAGAAAGAAATTATTGTAAGACACCATGGTGTGTCAGAATATGGTAGATTGAATGTATGTATGTATGTGTATATATATATATATATATATATATATATATATATATATATATATATATATATATATATATATATATTATCTAATAATGGAAGAAAATTTTAGAATTTCAAAATAATAGAAAGTGATTGAAGAAAAGTGTAAATTGAGCTTAAGTTATGAATATTAATAACAACTTAATGAATAGGCCTTAAGAGGCTAGGTTACGAGAATGGCAAGGTAAGGTAAGTCAGTATGTGCAGAAAAGAAGGAACCCTTTAACCTAATCCGTATATTAGGGATTAACAGAATAATAAGGATTGCGATTTGTGAATATTTAAATTTTATTAAGGAATTGACATTAATTGATTGAAATGAGGTAAGTATTTATATGACATATAAATATAAAAGGTAATACTCCCGGATATGAGTAAAAGGAATGTAGATTACATGTATGATAAAAATTATTATATGTGTATTAAGTAAATGAATGTAAGGAACATAAAAGTCGTAAAACGTTAATATGAGCGTAAAATGATATAAAAAAAGAAAAGAAAAGAAAAAAAAGAATGGATTTTGAAAATCCGATCAGGGTTTGCTTTTCGAGAAAGCGATTTATGAAAAAAGTGAGCATTTTGACTATTTGAGATGTCGGGAATTAAAATTTATTAAATGTGAAACCGTAAAGGTTCGTAGGAAAATATAAACGTATTTCTGGTTAAGAAAAGTTAATTAGTCGGTTTGCGATTAAATGACTAATTAAACTATAAAATGAGACTACGTGAACATAGCACAGTGGAAAACGAATGACCTAGTCGGTCGATTGAAGGAAAAACCAATTTAAATGAGCATGAAATGAATTAATGAGGAGGAAGTGTAAAAGTTACTTTAAAAAGGGTAAAGACCAAAATTCCCTCAACAAATTATTTAATGACCGTTGATCCTAAGAGGTGAAATGTCAAAAATGCCCTTGACTAGTTATGTGAAATGACCAAAATGCCCTTGGATTGATTTAGCTATGATTAAGTTAAGTTAACTCAAATTGAGTTAGCTCTTGTAAAATCTAAGTAAAGCAAGCTTCTTCTTCATTTCACGTTGCTGGAAAATAAACCTAAGAGAGAAAAACCATAGGAGCAAGAGAGGAGCTTGAAGTTTCATGAGCTAGAGGGTTTGGATGATCAAGGAGCAAGAAAAAAATATGACGGTCTCGTTATGGCAAAGCTTTTTATGTAAGAAGATTAATCATCCATGAAGGTATAAAAGTTTTCTACACTTAAAACTTTGATTTATGTTAGTCTATGTATGTATGTATAGTTAAAGTTATGAATTATGGAAGAAAAAATGTCTAGAGTTGAAAGATTTTGGTGAAACCTTGAGCTATAAGGTTGAGTATGAAGGTTTTGTGTGTATTCTCATGTTTTTGAGCATGTTAGAAACCTTGAAGCATAGAAAGCATAAGTTTTAAAGCTAAAATTGGCAATAGTGGAAATATGTTTATGTAAACATATGTTGACAGTAAAGAAATTGGGAACAAGTCATATTATGTGTAGTATAATACTACAAATGCTTAAAATGGACTCTTTATTGAGTATATGATAAGTGAAGTCTAAGAGTTTGAAAATGAATTTTATGAAAAGTTTGGTAAAGTTGGTGAAAATCCAACAAAAATGTGATTTTTAGCAATTTTGAGTAATTAATGGTGAAATGAAGTTAAATGGGTTTGTTTTATGTTATTACACGTGTCTACGTTGATTTGGTGGTCAACAGATGAAAGTTAGAATGAAAATGCGATTCGAGCGATCGAATTCGATCGTTTCGACCTAAAACAGATTTTTACGGACAAATCCCATCTCGTGCAAAGCTAAGTTATTTTAAAGGTCTAGACATGTCTTATATGATGTATAGAGACTATATCAAGTGTCAGAATGAACATTAGAAGTGAATAACAAAAAATCACAAAGTTGACGAAAAGGTTAAAAAAAATTATAAGTGTAAAAACGTATTAAAACGCCTTTCTACGGGCTATTGCTTCAATAATTTTAAAAAACCAAATGAGCCAAGTAATATTTTTTTAAAAATACTAGGTAGTAAGACCTAGCTATGGTTTAAATTTGAGCTTAATTGGATGTAAGATGAAGGAATTAAAAATTAGCAAAGGTAGTGCAAAAATTAAAAATCCTAATTGTTGAACACTGTGCCTAGGCGCAGTGTTTTGTACTGAACACTGCGCTGGGGCACACTTACTGTTCACAGTCGAGAAGAGTTCGCGGCCAGCGAACTCTAAACTCGTCGGGGTGAGGTTACTGTTCACAAGAAAAAAATTATGTTTCTAAAAAACTATATTTTGATGTGGAATGATAGAAATATGTTATGTAAGCCATAAATTGATAGATAATGGTCAATTTAAAGGGTGTTAAGGCATAATGAGACAAAAAATGATATAATTTAATAAACCCAAAAGCTAAGTAAAAGTATGGTAATGCTTGTGTAAGAAGGTTATGAACGAGTTAGGATGTATTATTAACCTATGTAAAGTATAATACATTAAATGTGAAATGATTAGAGACGGGTGGTCTAGTATTTATGATTTAAGCTTGAAAAAGGTTATAGAACATATTATAATCCTATAATGATATATTGATCCAATATTGACAGATAGAGTTTGGAGTAGCAAACCAACAAGACGGATATGAAAGACGTTTGGAGAAGTGTAAAAGGTTAAATTTAATGATGGTTAACAAGAAAGTTTTTTAGACTTGTTGAAATATAATAGTTATTCTATGTGAACTATATGATATACTATGTGACATTAAATGTTTTGACATGTGCACTTTGTGAAACTATGTGTTCTGACTGTTAAATGCAAAATGTGAAATTTATGCACATCGTGGTAAAGTAAGAATGTATGACGCATGAATATAAACTGGGAGTATAAAAGGTGTTATCTGTTAGACTTGTTGAGCCTTTGTACTCACTCTTGCCATAAACTGATATTTTCAGGCAAAGTACGAGAATACCGGAATTTCAGGTAAAGCTAAAGGGTAAGGAATGCTAGATGCTTAGAAAAGCGTAAAGAATTTATTATTTGTAATATGTAGCGTGGCAAGTCAGATAGTTAAATGTAAACCTATAAAGGTACGAGTTAATTAACGTCTCGATTTTAATTATGAACTTAGTCATTAATAAAAAGTTGAATGACTTGTGAATCTATAGGGATTAATATGCATGTAAGTTTTATTTAGAGAAGCTTAAAATGAAGCATGATTAATGTATTATTGTAAGTCGAGTCGTATATGTAATAAACTTGCATGTATGCAACAGATATAAGCAAGCAGGTGTATGTATGGATTGATATGATTGGTGATTATATTGACAGAGTCAGTTAAGTTAAATCATAACATATATGATGTTGAAATGTAATAGACTAGATCACGATTTATGTATGTATGACCTAAGTTTTAATGTATAGAATGTGAATGTTATGATTTTGAGACTAATAATGAATGTAAGGTAAATAAATAGGTTTATGAACTGTATTATGTTTGTAAGATATAATTTTAAAGGAAAAAGTTATGTATTAACGCACGAGATCGCCATTAGCAAATGATGGGGTTTTGGGGCTACTACAGTTGGTATCAGAGCTGATAGGTTATAGACCTTAATTAAGAGTGTCGTAGGCTATGAATTTTGTAAGAAAGGAGAAAATGGTAAGGAAATGAACTTTAGAGAAGTTGAGTAAGGAATAAATGAATTTTGGGAATTCATAAGTAAGAAATGGTAAAGGGTTAAAGAATCATTAAGTAATTAAAGATAAAGAGACTCTTGATGAGTTATGAATTATAAGATATGAATTGATGAAATTCATATCAAGTTAAGAGAAGGTAAAGGAAAAGTTAAGTAAGGAAAGGTAAAAGAAAAGTTAATGAAAAGTTAAGGTTATGTGGGATTTCTCAATAAGGACTCATGGTAGTGGCTGAGTTGTACATTTTCTTATATGGGAAGGGATTTGTTCTTGTTTTCACGACCACTTAGCTTCCTATAATGATAATCAGTAGAGATCTAGCATCACGGTATCGGTTATGTATGTTGAGAATGCGATTATTTTCTTTTATATATATACCTGATACATAGGAAGTGAGAAAGGTTAAGGTTAGTTGCGAGTTCTTAAAACTCACCTTTATGGTAAATTCGTGAGTCGTAATCGTATGGTATGTTTTTGAACTTCTAAGCGTATGAACAGTTCTTGATTTGTTCTTGAACTACATATTAATAGTACAAGTTTCTAATCTCATATTATTGCAATAAGTTCCTGATCCCATAATGTGTAGCAGGTTTGATGAACAACAGGGGGGGGTTAGAAAAGAGATCCATAAGGTGAGAATATTAGTTCTCATAGATTGGTTAAGGTTAAGGAAATAGGAAATAGGAAATAGATAGAACTGGTAATAAAGGTTACATGAGTAAAAGAAGGAAATGAAAGGTGATTAGGATTGAGTAAGCAATCTAACTCTTCTAGCTATGCTAGATCATCAATGTTTTAAAAATGTGCTTATTCTTGTACTTTGGTGTAGTAAAAATGATTTGTTTAAGTATCGAACTGTAATTTTTAAAATTCCGTGATTCATGGGTCTATGCCACTTGATTCGGCTAGACAAAAGTTATTTGAAAATTTCAAGATGTATTTATGAAATCATTGTCACACTGTTGAATATGGTGTTGAATGATAAAATGACGTAATTCTCAACATACTTCTATAATAGTACAGTATTATGAAGTCTTAAATGACTGAATTTTCAACGTACTGCTGGGATAGTGTGGTATTACGAAGTCTTTAAAAGATTTTTCTTTTCAGTTTATGAAAATGGGTTTACATTTTGAGTCAATGATGGAATTCTCAGAGTATGGTAACAAAGATGTGGAGGTGGAAATATTAACCACTAATACATCGTTACATGATGCAATGTGATGAAGTCATTGTAAAAATAAATTTTTGAAAGGTTTTCAAGTTTGTAAGGAATGAACGGTTTAATGATATGAGTTTATGCCATTTGTTTCGGCTAGATCATTTTACTAAAGAAATGAGTAAATATTTTTAAATCCAGAAAGGGAAAAAGAAAAATATTTTTAAAGTCTGAGGTGAACAACCCTGAAAAAGGGGATGTATAGGTTGGTTAACGTGGTTCAACCCAAAAAGAAAAGGAAAATGTTGTGTAGAACAAAAAAGGGTATAATAGGCTAATCACCCAGCATACCAATGATGGCCAAAGGATGAAGAGTAACGTGGTTGCGGCTTAACTCATGTTCCTGGTCTTTATGACCCCTGAATATTCTCAATCTTTGTGATTGTTAATATTCTTAATGTGTTCATGGTCCTTGTGACCCCTCAGCAAAAGATAAAAAGTTTTGTTTTAAAGGAAAAGTTTATTCCTATTTCTTCATACTGCTTCACAATTATTGAACAGTTGTTGAAGATTCTTGAAAGATATTTCAATTTTTTGGAATGAATGGTAGAAAGGGGTAAGATGGGTAGAGAAAGGAAAAAATGTAAAGGTTAATTAAAAATTTAGTTATGATGAATGGTGGTAGATGTCGTTAGCACTCCAAAATTAATCATCACTTTCAATCACAAAATCAGTATAATGACAAGTAAGGATCGATCTCATAGGGAATGATTAATTTAATTTAATGCAATGTAAACTAAAATTTAGGAATTTTGAATTAATTATAATTAACTAAATAAACAAAAGTAAATTAGTAAAATTAAAAACTCCAGTTCTTCGGTTCACTCTCACCCTTACAATTAATATATCAATCAATCAGAATATATTTAGATCATTCCATGAAACTAATAACCTTAGGCAACAACAAGCTCTGCTACCCGAAATTTTTCATAATTTTAATCTAACAAAACAAACTCTTCATTAGATTCTAACCATTATACAACTTAGAACAAGCTCTCTAAATTTAATATAATGGAAACATTAATCACATGGAAATTAGACTATCCTAAGCAACAATCTCATAAGCTTGAATTGTTTAACTTATATTATGATAATCATAACAATAAACAAAAGCTTGACCACAATCATCTATCACTATTTACTACCAACGATTAGGAACAATATCAATTACACGTAATATAATTCCTAAATCTAGCAATTGATAATAATTTGATCAACTCAACAGGCCAAAATTAAATCAATCAAACCCAATATCAAATAAACAATTAAAACAGATTATCACGAATAATTTCATATAACGAAGAAAGAATAATATTACTGAATTGATTTAACCATTAATTATAATCGGGATTAAAATTCCCTAGAACTGAATTAAAAACTTAGCCTGACATGCTCTTAATTTTTCCAAGTACTTTTTCACATCTTTTCTCTTTCTTTTAAATGGGCGCATTTTATGCTCCATCCCATTCTTTTTTTCTCTTACCTCGGTGAGTGTATTTTATGCCCCATCTCACAAGCGAGTGCGTTTTACGTTCCCTCTCGCTTTTTAATGCGTTTATGGGTGAGTGCGTTTTATGCTACATCTCAACACACAACCTAATTTTTCAATTTAATAATCCTAAAAAAATTACCTAAATCATCTTCTCTAAATTATATTTTGCCTTATATTTCACTTTAAATAATGATAAAATCAGTTATAGAGCTCAAAAATATCTTCCATAAGCATTTAACCATATAAACTTTCTCTAAATTAAAACTAGCCCAAACAAATGGATATAAGTGCATAAAAATAAAGGATCTCAAACAAAGTAATACCTATAAAAAGTCAAAAAATCACATTAAGTAAAAATTTATTCCTTTTTCAAAAGTTATTAAATAAAAATAATTTTTTTTATCATTGGCTAAAAATTAAAATCCAATTAACTTATTGCTTAAGTGATACATCCTAAAAAAAACTAACTACCCATTTTCATAAGAAACATGATTGCACTTAGCACGTGAAACAAGCCTTTAAACCCCAAGTGGACGAGTTTTGTCTCGTGAAGGTTTGTAGTGAATTTACTCACAAAATTCAAAATTTTAAAATTTTAAAAATTCCCTAAAAATAAAACAAATACCCTAAATCCCTTCCCCCAAGCTTAAAATTTATATTGTCCCCAATGTAAACTATAACGTAAAGCAACATGCACAAATAACTATAAAAAGAGAAAGGAAAATAAATTCAAATCTGATTTCTTGGGTTGTCTCCCAAGCAGCACCTTTGTTTATTGTCATTAGCTCGACATCAAGCCGGATCGCTACGTCACTCCAACCTCATGAATTTTGAGTACCCCATCCAATACGTTATCCTTCATCAGTAGGTTCAATCTCTCTTGAAATTGATATGAAGGTTTTACTCCCTCTTCAACGAACAAGTATTGGAGATAATTTGAGAAAATGTTCAAATTTGGGATGGAAACCTGCAAAACAGAAGATAAAAATTTGTAATGAGTAATAGGCAATAGAATGGAAATAATTGTATTATTATCTAAAATTATTGGCAAAGAATTTAACGCAGCTTCAGCCTCCTTCAATTTTTATTTCAGCTTAATTTCTTCTTCTTCTAACTTTAATTTGTTGGTAATTGCAACCTCTAAATTTTTCTCGACTATTTCCCTACAAATTTCCTCCAACTTAGGCATAACATCACCACAAGGAACATCCTTGTCTACATTAATACTGCCCACTTCTGCACTGATGTTGTCTGCTTCCTCTTCCGTCGGTGATGGAAGGAATGACCATTGATAATCTAATTGAACAACTGTGGTAGTAAACTGACTCATTTGATACTCCAAATTATATATGGAAGTTTTTGTCTCTTGCTGGAATTGTTGCGCCTGAGTCATGATAGCTTTAAACATATCTTCTAAAGACATGTCAGAATTAAACATTTGTTCACGTTGTTATTGGGGATATGGTTGCATGTACTATGGATTATTTGAAAAGTTTTGGTTTGCATGCCAATTCACTGGTGGATTCTCATAGCTGAAATTATGATGATCCCTCCATCCTGAATTTTTCGTGTTTGAATAGGGATCATATCTCATTTCTGATTGACCAAGGAAAGCACCAGCTGCATTGACTTGTCCATAGGACTCCTCTCGAAGCATTGTGCACATATCAGTTGGGTGTCCTATTGTCGAACAAATCTTACAAGTACCTATAGTCATTTGATAAACAAAAGAAGTTAAACTATTAGTTTGTTGCTCATGAGAAGAAATATTTACCTCATTAAGATAATCAGGCACGACTTTCATCCTTATCCTACACAACTCAATTAAACTATGAAAAAACTATATAAGAAAAACAAAGTCTAAGAAAAATTACTAAATTAAAATAAAGTTTACAAAAGCACAAAAATAAATTAGAATTACTCCCCAATAATGACGCCAAATTAGCACTCCAATATTAATCCTCACTTTCAATCACAAAATCAGTATAATAGCAAGTAAGGATTGATCCCACAGAGAATGATTAATTTAATTTTATGCAATGTAAACTAAAATTTGGGGGTTTTGAATTAATTATAATTAACTAAATAATTCATAAATCTAGCAATTGATAATAATTTGATCAACTCAACAGGCCAAAATTAAATCAATCACACCCAATATCAAATAAACAATTAAAACAGATTATCACGAATAATTTCATATAAGGAAGAAAAGAATAATATTACTGAATTGATTTAACTATTAATTGTAATCAGGTTTGAAATCTCATAGAATTGAATTGAAAACTTAGTCTGGTATGCTCTCAAACTTACCTTTAAATATTGATCTCTTTTCTCTCTGTTCTATGTTAATCTATGATAAAATTATGTTAGACTCCTCTAAAAGATGTGTTTTAGCATATATTTATAAGTTACATAACAAATACCTAATATTGTAAGGAAACCCAATTTAATTTGGAGTTAAAAATATCAAAATCGCGTCCAAATGAAGTCAAAACACGTCAAAATTAAGTCTAGCCCGACCCAGAGCGCTGCCGGCACTGACGCATTTTCAGCACTGACGTCCTTTGGAAAAATAGCCATAACTTCTTTATACGAACTCCGATTGAGGCAATTCAAGATGTTCCGGAAAGTTGAGAAGTATATATACAACTTTTATGTTTTAGGATTTTAAAAATTCTGATTTCATAAAGGTTAAAATGGAGCTTGAAGTGACTATTAGGTAATTGACAAGTTGAAAATCCAAATATAGTCATTCTAAGTTTCAATCCACTAAGCCCTTATTCTAATTCCTACAATACAATGTCAAAACATATGAAATTCACATAGAACACTAAAAACTAGTATAAAATACTCAAAACTCACAAAATAAAAATAAATAATGTAATTAAACACAAAAGAATTATAAAAACTAAGAATTAAGGGATAAAAATATAATAAAATTCTTTCCTATCAAATTTCTCCACACTTAGCTTTTGCTCGTCTTCGTGCAAAACAAAAATAAAAATTATAATATTAAGACTCTAATAATTAAACCAATTAACTTGGGCAATAAATCAATACGAATTTCAAAATTAACCTCAAAGATTTCAAAGATGATAACTCAAAGAAATTTTTAAAATCATGCAAAGTCAAAAATTCTAACACAATTGTTAATGTTACTTTATTCAAGACCCTTCGTGTGTGTGTGAATCCAAATGTATCAAGTTAATTAAAACTCAGATAAGTTTAGGTTATTAATTACCTTAGAAAAGATATATAACAAAATTATATATACATATTTTTCATATCACATTCTGTTAATATAGACAAATATAAACTAGAAGATCAAAAGGTTTTGAAACAATTAAATACACTAGAATTATTAATATTAATTTTTCCAGGTATTTTTTCACATATTTTCTCTTTCTTTTAAATGGGCGCATTTTATGCTTTATCCCATTATTTTTTTCTATTGCCTTGGTGAATGCATTTTATGCTCCATCTCACAAGCGAGTGCGTTTTATGATCCTTCTCGTTTTTTCATGCATTTATGAGTGAGTGTGTTTTACGCTCCATCTCAACACACTACATAATTTTTCAATTTAACAATCCTAAAAAAATTACCTAAATCATCTCCTCTAAATTATATTTTGCCTTATATTTCACTTTAAATAATGATCAAATAATTTATCAAGCTCAAAAATATCTTCCATAAGCATTTAACCATATAAACTTTCTCTAAATTAAAAATAGCTCTAACAAATGGATATAAGTGCATAAAAATAATGGATCTCAAACAAAGTAATACAAATAAAAAGTCAAAAATTTCAAACTAAGTAAAAATTATCCCTTTTTCGAAAGATATTAAATAAAAATCAAAATTTTTATCATTGGCTAAAAATTAAAATCTAATTAACTTATTGCTCAAGTGACACATCCTAAAAAAAAAACTAACTACCAATTTTCGTAGGAAACACGGTTACACTTAGCACGTGCAACAAGCCTTTAAACCTCAAGTGGACGAGTTTTGTCTTGTAATGGTTTGTAGTGAATTTACCCAAAAAAATCAAAATTTTAAAATTCCCTAGAAATAAAACAAATATCTTAAATCCCTTCCCCCACACTTAAAATTTACATTGTCCCCAATATAAACTATAATACAAAGAAATAGGCACAAATAACTATAAAAGGAAAAAGAAAAAGAAATTCTGATTTGATTTCTTAGGTTGCCTTCCAAGCAACACATTTGTTTATTGTCATTGACTCGACATAAAGCCGAATCAATACGTCACTCCAACCTCTTGAATTTTGATTACCCCATCCATTATGTTATCCTTCATCGGTAAGTTCAATCTCTCTTAAAATTGATATGAAGGTTTCTGTAATATCCCAGATATTTAAATTAATTAGAAATAAAATATTTAATATTTAATAAAGGTTGGAGTTGATAACCTAGTAGTGGTAGATAAATAGAGGTCCAAATTAAATTTAATGGACTAACTTAGATATGGTAATATCAAAATTTTTGATAAGTTAGCGAGTAAAATGATATTTCAATAAGCTTGACTAATAGCAAGTCTAATTAAATTAAGAGAATTAGTTAGTGGAGTTATGTAGTTATGTGACGTGGTTGCGTGTAAATTAAATATGTATTTATATGAATATATATACATATGTGCATATTTAGTAACATAATTTAATGGTTAATTAAATTGTGGTAAATAAATGGATTAATATTAAATTAATCCGAATTGAATTAAAATGTTTATTGTGGAATTAATTTAGTTATTACATTGATTATATTCATTAATCAATATTTATGCAAATTATTGATAAATTATTTGTGAGGAATAATTATGTAATTTATAAAATTATAAATTACATAAAATAGTTAAATTAATTAAGGGAGAATAGTAATTATATATATTGTACAATATTTAATTTCATATATATGTATATATATATATATATATAAAGGGATTAAATTAATTTAGTTATTTTAAATAGTAATTGAATATATTAAATGAATATATGCTATAATTAAATAAATCATTGTAAATGATTTATGGGAGTGAGAAATTTAATTATACAATTATTTGTGTAATATTAATTAAATAATTTAATAAATTATTTAAATAAGAAATTGAATAGATATATTATTACTTTAATGTATTTTCGGGTAAATGGATTTATTTCCTTGTAACGCCCCCATATCCGGGTACCTTGTACCTTAAACTTGGTACGTCACGATACATCATCTTCATACATGTTCTATAACGAATGCGGAAAATATAAACATAAATTGTTTATTCTACAACATTTTTCAAGGCTTCTAACCTTAACTACATATATACCTTTAGATTCATAGAAGGTTTACACTATTAACTTATATCATATAACAAATTAGTTATCATGCATAACACTATAATCTTATCTTTTGCTTCTGTCTCCGTCTCTCCTCGAACATTTGTATTATTTTGAAATTTGTTATCATGATATAGCAAGAGTGAGCAACGACTTTGCTTAGCAAGTTTAAATACAATAACGATATATCATGATTGAAAGAAAGAATAAGCTTTTGGATTTTCAACAATATAATAATTGTGAAAGAGTACGAATCATAATTTCAATAATTGAATGACTGAATCAATTAATGTTGAGTGTCAATAATGACCATGTACAAATTTAACTGAACCTTATGGTAATGAAGGTGATCAGCCTTTTATACCTGATGAACACATGCAACATGCACTATGTGCGAATCAACAATTTAAAGAGGTGGAATAATTATACAGAATAAAACCACTAGCATGCTTGAAACAAAATAACTTGAGTTTGAGTTAGGAACTTGATCAATAAAATAATATATCCTGCTCGAATATAAATTGAGTAGGGTGTAGGAAACTTGTCTGTCTGCTCAGCTACAATTAATGTCTAGCTTTAACTAACTGGTTTTGAAAGACCTAACATTAACAAAGTTGGTCTAATAATTAGTACGGTGTATTTGTACAACTATACGCTCACTAAAGAACTTATCTACCACACATAAGTACTAACACATAATTTAAATCAGTTAAAACAATATTATTAACCTTATAGACCCTCAATCAATTTAGGTTAATAATTTAATAAGTTAGAAAATATTTTTCTTAAGTTTTGCACTCTTATTAAACCCTTAAACAACTTATTATAATTATTTAATTAAAGCATAATTAAATTCAAATTATTTTATTAACTCAATCTCTATTTAATTACTATTTAATCTTGATTAAATAGGAATTAATTAATTATCTTTAGTTATTACTTAAAATAAATAATAACTAATTGTACTTACTTATTATTTAATAATAATTAAATAATAAATAATTATTGATTTAATTTTAACCTTCTTTAATTTAATATTAATCAACTTTTAATTAACTAAGTAATTAACCTCACTTATTATTTAATTTAAAGAAATTAAATAATAGTTTATTAATTTTAATCCTCTTTAATTATTATTTAATGTCAATTAAATAATAATTAATTATTTAGTTAATTTTAATTATTATTTAAGGTTAAATAATAATCAGATTATTTATCCTTATTTATTATTTAAATTAAATAATAAATTATTACTCTAATAACTTAATTTCCATTAATCATTATTTAATGCTAATTAAATAATAATTAATTACTTAATTACCCTTATTTATTATTTAATAATATTTAAATAATAAATAATCAATTTATAAATTTTTATCTATCTTTAATTATTATTTAATAAGAATTAAATAATAATTTATAATTTATCACCTTTATTTATTATTTACTCTTAACTAAATAATAAATAATTAGTTTAAACACTTTCTCATGATTTATTTACTATTTAATATAAATTAAATAATAATTACCTAGTTATTTTCTTTATTTACTATTTAATTATCAATTAAATAATAAATAGTTAATTTATTTTCTCCAAACATGTTGATATTATTATTAAATACATAAAGAACATATTTAAGATTTAATAACAATTTATTTATAATTTTCTTGAATTATTAGCTAGGTAGTCACAATTTAGTGTACCTTTTCACCATAAATAATATGAAAAATACCAATTTTTAGAAATAATACAATCTCGATACCTATAACACTTCAAATAATCAGTTGGTTATTTGTTCATATTTTTCCAAAATTTAAAAATGCTTTTTATTATTTTTCATACATTTAGTAAGCTTTTATCATTTAATAATTATGAAAAATAGCTACTGACATTATAAAAATACCATTACATTCCAGAAAATAGTACACGAAATTTCAAGTAATTTTCTAGTTTGGGCCATCGCCGGAACCGGCCGAGAAATGGGTGAATTGGCCGCCAGAATGCTCCGACCGGTTCACCGGAAAAAAAACCGGCAGTGACCCTTTTAACTTTCCAGATTCTGCCTATTTTTGGGGTCTCTTACTAAAACCTTAATAACCTAAGTTCTATAACTTTTATGGAGCTCTACTTTATATTGTTGCATTCGTATCTTCTCAAACTACAATTTTCCATTATCGAATAAATTTTTCAGACACAATTTGACCTCCGAAAACAGCCTAGAACCGGACTGTTCACGCAAAACTTCCGACAGTAGAGTGTTTTAGTAGAAAAATCATATCTCACTTGTTTTAAAGCGGATTTTAGTCATTCAAGTTGGAAAATTTTCATAACTTCAAGATATATCCAACAAAATTGATGGATCAAAAATCCAATTTTCCGATCGTGAACAATAATTCCGGGAACGGGTTGTTCAGATTTAGTTTTCCGGTAAACTTTATTTTCAAAGTTTGAACATTTTTTTTCAACATTAAAGCTTATAAAACATAAGTTAAACTCATGATAACCTATATAAATATACATAGCATGATTTTAACTATACCAATCATTATGTTAATATTTCTACCATGAACTTGAAAGAAAAAACAAGATTAGGGTTTTCTAGGTTTTTTTTCCTTACCTCTTGGACCTAATGACTTGTTTTCTCTCCTTCCTAAAGTAAAGGATGGTGCTTGATGGCATCAACACTTCCTTTTCTTCTCCTCTCCAAGAACTTTTCCTCTCTTAAGTATATTTGCTCTCACTTCTCTCTAGACTCTCTCTCTTTAGCTTGAAAAATGGAAAAAGAATAAATAACTAACAAAAGCTCCTAAATTGTAAGTATACTTACAATTTGGATAGATATAAAATCTATATCTATTAAAAATACCATCATGAGGGTAGTTGGAGACTTATGCAAGAAATGTAACTAAGGACTAAGTTGGTGAAAAGAAGAATGGTGTTCATGTACTAAAAACCCAAACAAGCAACCTAATATAAAATAAATGGAAAATAAAATAATCATTTTACTCCCTCAATCACCTCATACACGGTTGATGCATACAGTTGTCCCAAAACAAATGTCACCTTGGCTTGCTTAAATAATTAAATGTGCTATACACTTACATTTACAATTTGGTTTATTATTTATATTACATTTAATAACCATCGGACTCCAATAAAATGACTTGAACTATTATTTAGTCAAATCCATTTAACTTAACATTGGACTAATTAATATAACCCAAAAGATTGGTTATTAATTTTGTTACACATTAATTATTTAATCCATAATTAAATAGTAATTGAATTGATTAATTAATTAAATACTCTAACACATAAATGTTAAATTTCTAAATGGACTAATAAATATTATTATTAATATTTAACATTATTTACATTAATTAATAATCATATTAATTAATTTATTATATTTAATTAACTCATTATATTCAATTTAATTAAATATTTAATTAATAGAAAACTTATTAATTATTTTGATATTAAAACTTTAGAGTTTGTTCGCTATATATATATATATATATATATATATATATTATTTATTCACATTACCTTACTTCAAAAACAATTTCACAATAAATTATGAAATTAAAATAAATATGATATATAACTTATTATATATTATTTAGGCCATAAATTAAATTATTTAATACATTTACATTAAATAATTCATTTTTCATCAACTATGGAAATAAATCCATTTACCTGTACCTTCCTTTAATCCATGTATACTAGTTTATTGCACTAGTAGCTCGTCGTATATATATCACACCATTCAATCTAACCCATTGGTTAAGCAATCCCGTTTAGGTTTATTTAACTTAGTTTATTTCAAGTGAAACTAAGTTAATAGTACCTTTACCCATTTCTTACATCAATCATTTCTTAGAATGAAAATGATCCATCCTTCATGAATGATGAGTGGGTTTTATCCTTATGAATTGTATGCTTTCGGACTTAAGTATTGTTATTCTTATGAGCATTTTACTTGTTTTTATGTTTACTTTGCAAAAAACGGCATCGAATGGACAAAACGAGAAAAATGAGCTTGAATGGCATTTTCATAATTTCGGGCACAGTAGGGCCGGGGCCCTACTTCACAGTACAAAATTAGGGTCGGGGCCCTAGTCGGCAGAGATGCGTGGACTGTTTTAGATCGGACTTTCAGAAGTTGATTTAGTTTGGGACTTTAAAGGCTGGACGTGAGAAGACTTCTAGGATAGTTTTGAGGGATATAAATACATAGAACACTATGATAGTAAAATAACTTTTTGAAGGAGATTTTCACTAGTGCAAGGATTGAAGGTTAATTAGCGATTTCGACTATGTCAGGCTAAGTTCTTTATTTTCAGTTCTAGGGGATGTTGAAACTTATTCACATATTATGGTTTGATTAAGTTTATATTATCTTATTCCTCTTATATGAGATTTGTTCTTGATGATCTATTAGAATTGATGAATGATATTTGATCTGATTGATTTAATGTGGCCAGTTAAATTGATTGAGTTTTTATTATCTTTTATTATCTACTAGATTAAGATATAATATTAAGCAAATGATATTGTGTCTGATCATAAGTAGCGATTAGTAATATTTTATCGTGGTCAAACCTTTTGAATATTATTATGGTTTTCAAGAAGGCAAGTTAAATAATTTGCGATCGTATGATTATTACTTGGAATAATCTAATTCTCTAGTTATTAGTGCTACTATTATATTAAATCTAGACTGATAGTTCTAGGTTGTATAATAGCAATGATTTATTGGATGCGATTGCTACAACAGATTAAAACCTAAGGAGAATTTCGGATAATTGAACGATTGTGGTTACCTAGGGTTATTGATCTCAATATAGGGAAGGAAAAGATTAATGTTAAACTTAATTGTTCCGTTGAAGGTGAAAAGGTGATACTGAACTGAAGAATTGAAGTTTCTCTTTATTAATTTCTCTCGTTTATATTTAATTATTTGCAATTCAGTAGTTAAAATCGAAAACCAAAAACCCTTTTTTATTTATTGATTGTTAATTAAAAAAATATAGGAAATATTGAAATTTACTGAAGCAATATCACTCTCTATGGGATTGACTCTTACTTGCTATTATACTATTTTGTTATTGAAAGTAAGGATTAATTTTGGAGTGTTAACGACAGCTTCCAAATTTTGGCGCCTTTGCCGGGGAGTGATTAATTATTTTTAAATTTTCTTTATTTTCTTTTAGTTTATGACTCGATCCTCTCATTCGCTTGATTTAAAATTTGATCCTGAAATAGAGAAAACTGTGAAAAGAATAAGGAAGGAGACTCGTCGAGCAAGAAGCACAACTGTGGATTTCGAGGAAACTTTTACTATATCACCAGGCTTAAACGTAGCGCTCGCATTACTGACTTCATCCAGCAATTCGGAAGAAGAGATGGTTGCACCGAATAGTAGGACTATGAGGGAGTTGGCTACTCTTAATATATGCCAACAACTATTATACATAGAATATCCTGCTTTAGATGCTACTTTTGAGTTGAAATCTGGCTTAATTCACCTCTTGCCTACTTTTCGTGGTCTTACAGGTGAAGATCCATATAAGCATTTGAAGGAATTCCACGTGGTTTGTTCCACCATGAAGCCACATGGAGTGACGGAAAAACACATAAAGCTTAGAGCTTTTCCATTCTCCTTAGCAGATTTGGCAAAGGATTGGTTGTACTATCTTCCCTCCGGTTCGATACAATCATGGGATGACATGAAGAAGCTATTTATGGAGAAGTATTTTCCTCCTTCAAAGGTTGCCAACATAAGGAAGGAAATATGCGCCAACAAACAGTTTAGTGGCAAAACTCTTCACGAGTATTAGGAAAGGTTCAAGAAGCTGTGTTCGTGTTGTCCACATCAAATTGACGATCAACATCAAATCTAGTACTTCTACGAAGGATTGCTATCAATGGATAAGAGTATGATCGATGCTGCAAGTGAAGGAACATTGATTGAAAAGACTCTAGACGCCGCACGGAGCTTAATTACTAACATGGCGGCTAACTCATAGCAATATGGAAGTCGGATGGACCATGCACCAAAAAGGGTGAATGAGGTTGCCTAAAGTAATATTGAACAATAAATTAATAAGTTAACTGCTATGGTTCGTCAAATATCTGTGGGGAACGTGCAAATTGCAAGAACTTGTGGAATCTGTTTATCGTCAGATCATTCAACAGATATGTGTCCAACATTGCAAAAAGATGGCACCATTGAGCAAGCCAATGCAGCGGGAAATTTCCAAGGACAATCTTATAGAAGATATGATCCCTACTCTAATACTTACAATCCAAGATGGAGAGATCATCCTAATCCGAGTTATGGAGGAAATAGGCCACCAGTACAGAATGTTTTTCCAAATCGACAGCAAGGTTTTCAACCAGCCCAACAACAACACCAATCTAGACAGACAACGCCTACTAATTCTGGGACATCACTTGAGGATATGTTCAAATCATTCATGACTCAAACGCAATCCTTCATTAATCAATCACAACAATTTTAGCAAGAGACAAGGACCTCCATTCATAGCCTGGAAAATCAGATGAGCCAATTAGCTACAATTGTTGGACGCTTGGACTCTCAAGGCTTGAGGAAGTTGCCTTCTCAAATGGTGATCAATCCGAGAGAGAATGCAAGTGCCATTACGTTAAGGAGTGGAAAACAAATGGACACACCAAGGGCTACTGTTGAATTTGATGAGGATAAGGCTAATGAGGAGGCAGAAATTTCAAAGGTAGGCCCTAACTCTCCTATTTAGCTTAAGTTTAATCCTTTACCTTTTCCTCCTAGGAATCTTAGAACTTCAAAGAAGGATGAGAAAGAGAAGGAGATTCTGGAGACCTTCAGGAAGGTAGAGGTGAATATTCTTTTGTTAGACGCAATCAAGCAAGTTCCAAGGTATGCTAAATTTTTGAAGGAATTATACACTAACAAAAGAAAATTAAAAGACGATGAAAAAGTGACCATCAAAGAGAATGTGTCAGCAGTCCTTCAAAGGAAAATGTCACCTAAATGTAAGAATCCAGGTATGTTCACAATTCCCTGTAAAATAGGTAATACCATATTTGAAAAAACTATGTTAGATTTAGGAGCATCAATTAACGTTATGCCATTATCCATTTATGCTTCTCTAAATCTAGGGCCTTTAAACAATACTGGTGTTATTATTCAATTGGCTGACTATACTAATACCTACCCTGAAGGGGTAATTGAGGATGTGCTAGTGTAGGTCAATGAGCTTATATTTTCTACAAACTTTTATATTGTGGATATGGAGGATGATACATCTCCAAATCTTGCTCATATACTGTTAGGGAGACCATTTTTGAAACAGTAAGGACTATGATTGACGTACACAATGGGACCTTGACAATGGAGTTTGATGGCAAAAAGATCCAGTTCAACATTTATGAGGCCATGAGGTATCCTAGTGATGTTAATTCTGTGTTTGCTATTAATATCATTGATTCTTTCATACATGAATCTTTTGACAAACGCATAAGGAAGCTTTAGAGGTTGCTATCACAAATAGCTTGGAGCTAAAACAAGAAGAAGACATTGAGCATACTTCAGAATTGAAGGATACAATAGCTGCACTACATTCTTTACCAAAAATTTTGGATAAGTTTACAGTTTCTTCCATTCAATTGTCGGTGTCTGATAAAAAATTATTACCTTCTGTTGTGCAGACCCCTACACTGGAATTAAAGCCCTTACCGACACATTTGAAGTATGAATATCTTGGGAAGGAAGACACACTACCAATGATTATTGCCAATAATCTAACCAAAGTTCATGAAGAAAAATTGCTTAGAGTCTTGAGGGACCATATCACTGTCTTTGGTTGGACAATTGCGGATATTAAAGGTATAAGTCCGGCAGTGTGTATGCATTGCATTTTCTTAGAAGAAGGAGCTAAGCCGACAAGGGAGGCTCAAAGAAGGTTGAATCCATCTATGACGGAAGTAGTGAAAAAAGAAGTTTTAAAATTACTTGATGCAAATATTATCTATCCTATTTCAGACAGTAAATGGGTGATTCCAGTACAGGTCGTTCCAAAGAAATCTGGTATAACTGTCATTAAGAATGAAAATAATGAGTTAGTGACTACTCGTATGCAAACAGGCTGGAGAGTGTGTATTGATTATAGAAAATTGAATGCTGTAACAAGAAATGATCATTTCCCTCTCCCTTTTATTGATCAAATGCAAGAAAGATTAGCTGACCATACTTATTATTGTTTCTTATATGGTTTTTCAGGTTATAACCAAATTATGATTGCACCAGAGGATCAGGAAAAGACTACTTTTACTTGTCCGTTCGGCACATTCGCCTATCGGAGAATGTCCTTTGGACTATGCAATGCCCCAGGTACCTTTCAAAGATGTATGGTAAGCTTATTTTCTAATCTGCTTGAAAACTGTATCGAAGTGTTTATGGATGGCTTCATAATTTGTGGTGATTCTTTGGATGCATGCTTAGATAATTTGACTCGTGTACTTGATAAATGCTTAGAGACTAATCTTGTTCTTAATTTAGAAAAATGTCATTTTATGGTAGAACAAGGTATAGTACTGGGTCATATAGTTTCAGCTAAAGGATTAGAAGTAGATAAAGCTAAGATAGACATTGTTCCTTCTTTACCTTACCCCGCTAGTGTGCGGGAGATTCATTCTTTTCTTGGTCATGCAGGTTTCTATCGAAGGTTTATCAAAGACTTCTCCAAAATAGTTTTGCCGTTGTGTAAATTGCTGCAAAAAGAGGTAGAATTCTAGTTTGACATTGAGTGTAAGGAGGCATTTCACAAATTGAAGAAGTTATTGACCTCAACACCAGTGATACAACCACTAAATTGGAATTTACCCTTCGAGATTATGTGTGATGCCAGCAACTATGCAGTAGGGGATGTTTTGGGACAAAGAATTGACCGAGCCATGCATGCCATCTATTATGCCTCCAGAACTTTGAACACTGCTTAGATTAACTACTCTACAACCGAGAAAGAATTATTATATGTTGTTTTGCTTTAGATAAATTTAGATCTTATTTTCTCGATACTAAAGTTATAGTTTACTCTGACCATGTTGCCCTCAGGTACCTGCTGACCAAGAAGGATTCAAAACCTAGGATCATATGATGGATCCTGCTGCTCCAAGAATTCGACTTGGAAATCAAAGATAAGACAGGAGCTGACAATTTGGTGGTAGATCACTTGAGCAAACTGATCAAAGAGGAAGAAACACTACCATTGCAGGATTCTTTTCCAGATGAGCATCTATTCTCCATTGATAAGTCTTTACCCTGGTATGCTAATCTTGTGAATTATCTAGTCAGTACATACATACCGAGTGAGTTTTCCAAACTTCAAAAAGAAAAGTTAAAACGTGATGCTAATTACTATGTATGGGATGACCTGTACTTGTGGAAATTTTGTTCTGACCAAATAGTTTGCAGATGTGTACCTCACTTAAAATTTTTGTCTATCCTTACTTTCTGTCACTCTTATGCTTGTGGAGGTCATTTCGGACCTAAAAGAACAGCCCATAAAGTTTTAGAATCTGGTTTGTTTTGGCCCAACATTTTTAAAGACTCTTATCTGTTTTGTAAATCATGTGCAAATTGCCGAAAGACAGGAAATATATCCAGTGGGAATTAAATGCCACAAAACCCTATTTTGATTGTAGAAATTTTTGATGTCTGGGGCATTAATTTTATGGGACCATTCCCTGTATCTTATGGTAATATCTATATCATTTTGGCTGTTGATTACGTTTCAAAATAGGTGGAAGCTAAAGCCACCAAGACTGACGATTCTAGCGTTGTTGTAGATTTTATCAAGTCTAACATCTTTGTTAGGTTTGGCACTCCACGAGCCATCATCATCGACAAAGGGACGCATTTTTGCAATAGGGTGCTAGCAGCTCTACTCAAGAAGTATAATGTCATACACAGAGTTTCTACAGCTTATCATCCACAGAGCAACGGTCAAGCAGAAGTATCCAATCGAGAAGTCAAGTCCATTTTGGAGAAGGTTGTCAAGAAGAATAGAAAAGACTGGAGTCTGAAACTGGAAGATGCACTGTGGGCTTATAGGACCGCGTTCAAGACCCCTATAGGAATGTCACCCTATCGAATTGTGTTTGGAAAGCCATGCCATCTCCCTGTGGAGTTAGAACATAAGGCTTTTTGGGCTATAAAGCAATGCAACATGAGCTTAGACGAAGCGGGAGTACATAGAAAATTACAGTTACAAGAGCTGGAAGAACTACGGAATGAAGCATATGAAAGCTCACGACTGTACAAGGAAAAGACAAAAGCGTTTCACGATAAGCGCATTCTAAGAAAAACCTTCAAACTTGGCCAAAAAGTCCTCCTATACAATTCAAGACTGAAATTATTCCCAAGGAAGCTTCGTTCTCGTTGGGAAGGACCATTTGTCATTGCAAATATTTTTCCTGATGGTGCAATAGAGATCCATAACCCAACAACAGGTAACATATTCAAAGTCAATAGTCATAGGCTCAAACCATTTTATGAAGGAAATGAAGTGGAACACGTCGATGTCATGGGCCTGGAGGAACCAGTTTATACAAATTAAATAACAATATGTTGAGCGAACGACATTAAACAAAAGCGCTTGTTGGGAGGCAACCCAATTTTAGTTTTTCATTTTATGTATTGCTATTTTTATGATAGCCTGCTGAGTCTAATTCGTTTGCTCCTTTCACCACAACAATTCAAGTGCCCCGGCCCCGTTTCCATGACAAAATGGAAAGCCTCGACCCTGATTAATCAGTATGCCTCATTCCGAGAAGCACCTCGGCCCTCGTTCGAGCGATCCCAGCGCTAGAGTGTTCTGCCACTAAGGGCCCCGACCCCCTTTCATATACCAATTCAAGGGTCGCGGCCCTAGTTCCTAACTTTTTAAAAAAAAATATACAGCAAATGTAATTTCTGCGTTCGGGACTCTCTAACTCCATTCCTAATCCTACCCAAACTCGATTTCTCTTTCCCCCAATTGTCGAAACCCATACCAAATCAATTCTAACACCTAGCCTACGAACTACCTTCTCCACTTTCGATTCCGATTTGACTCCCAATTCCTCAACCCATCGCTACTTTCATTTCCAATTATACACGGCAATCATAGTGTCAAGGTCGAACTACTTGGGTTCCAGATCCACATCACTTGGAGGCTCTGAGTCCTTCAATTAAGGTAAACTCTAAAGGTTTTAATATAACAAATCGAAGCAAGGTGTATTCGTTTCCTTTGTTCATTACTTGTGCTATAATTTGTTTGGTTCCCAATTGGTTCGTGTTGGCTAATTGGAGGAGTGTGAGGGGTTTTGGTGGTGATTGTAAGCTATAAGTTTGGGGGTGCTAACACTGTGCCCACCACTTGTTTGATATATTGCCTTAAAGAGGATTTCTCGGTACTTTGCAAGAAAGAAAGGCAGTTTTGTTTGTGTTTGTGGGGCATTGCTTTGTGCCATCTGAAGTTAGTGCCATGGGTCCTAAACGTCAACGAGGGGAAGGTTCTTCTTCATCATCACGACCTTTTGACTAGAAGAAATTCATTAACGCTGAAGCAACCGACTAATTCGATCTTGTGCTTGCAGGAAGAGCTTTGGTTCCTGAGAGGGGACTCAAACCGGATGAGCTTCTTGATGGCACCATGGCAGCTATGATTCGTTAGAGACATTAGGAAACATTCACAAATCATCTGGATCCGGCTGTCACCACCATAGTCAAGGAATTTTTTGCCAATGCCCAAGATACACCGGAATGTGACGTGATGGTGAAGGGGAAAAAGTAATATTTAGTAGGGTGGCTATTAATGTGTATTATAATTTACTAGGCTACGACATTTGCCAGTACGCGAGTTTCAAGCCCGATTATGACAGAATTATCCAGGCATTGTGTCAACCTAGGACGAAGTGGAAAAAAAATTTCGTCGATGGTCATGTGCGGACATTCCCCTTCAAGAATTTGAGTAGATACGGGAAGATTTAGTACGCCTTCATCTGTGCCAAACTCATGCCATGCACTCATTTAAGTAATGTGCAACAGGAGAGAGCAGCCCTGCTTTATGCTATCATCACGGGCTTGGATATTGATGTGGGACGAGTGATTGAAGCATCAATCAAAAAGTATCTGAAGGGGGATACTATGGGTGGTTTGCCCCATCCTTCTCTCATTACTGGGTTGTGCGAGCACACCGACATAAAATGGGGAGCAACAAAATTATTACAGCCTCCTACGACTCTTCTTGATCACAGTCTGATTCAGCGGTATCACTTTTGGGAAGGGGGAGTGTCTCATCCTCGAGGATTGGGATTCATCCTTCGACCGCCTGATGTGGAGGAGCCTCATCAAGAGGCTACACCATCCAGTTCAAGGGATCCTTCCCTTCGTACTATAAGTGAACAACTCTAGACAATACAGCATAGAATGGATCGCGAGAATTGTCGCACTAACCAACGCCAATACCAGACGGATAGACAAATGCATCATCTTGCTCAACGTCAAAATGAAATGCATCAATACAATTTTAATTTCGACAATGTGTTGGTTAGATGCTTAGCGCAGATGGATTCATCCATTGCGACTGTTCAGCTTCCGGCAGTGCCCGTGTTATCTCCATATCCACCTCCGGATCCAGATAGTGAATCAGAAGTAAGCGGCGACACGTTAGAGGAGGAAGACGACGATGAGGGGGTCGACCGTGCTGATTAACCTATCAGGGAAGTCCTCCATTTTGATTTCTGTCTTTACATTTCAATGAGGACATTGTCTGAATTAAGTTTGGGGTGGAGTATTTTACATGGGTTTGTTTGCGTTTATGTGTTTAGTTTTGCATTTATTGGTAAATTTAGGATCATGGCATATTTAGTATGTTTTAGTTTGTTTTTACAAAAAAAAAAAAAAAAAAAAACCAAAAAGAAAAAGAGAAAAATTGAAAAAAAAAAAGAGAATAAAGTAAAATTATTGCATTTTAGAAACATGCATGTCTGATTTGAGCAATCATTTCAATATCAATGATGAAAGGATAACCTATGAGGATAATATGGTGCGTCATTGTATAACTCTAGGAAAATGGATGGTTATGTGAGTCTAAATTTTGACTATTATTAGTGTTAATATTGCTTCCCTGAACATTTTCGTGCACTATTCGATGTATTGAATTCATTGGAGTTTAGGATGGGTTGATAGAATTGGTGCCATTAAAGGATAAAGGAAAGTCTATTGATTACTAAAACACATTGAATGAATAAAAAATATATGATTATAACTGCTTCGATGTCCGTTGGAAAACAGTTTGAAGAGATAAAAATAACAACAAAATTATGAAGATGAAGCGAAGTAGTTGATTGAAGTAAAGTAAGCGAGTATGACGGATATGAGCAGTCTTGGTTGGTTGTCTTTGTGGCCTTTGTTAGTTGAACGAGTAAGCCTTAGGAGTGTCTTTACACTTAGTGCCCTAAATCCAATAGGTTTGGGAGTCATTGGTGGAAAGTTCGCTACACGGGTAACTTTGAAAAGCCTAAGAAAAATAAACATTGCATATACAGAGAAGAAAAAAAATAGGAGCTTAATGGTTTAATAAATGTATAAAAATAATTATATAGATGATTATTGAAATCTTTGATGGTATTAAAAGTTATCAATTGATCTAGCTTTCCATTGATTTAGTGCATTGAATTCACACACACACGTAAGGGATTGAAAGTGATATGGTGCTAATGATAAGTTAAGATGCAGATGGAACATGATTTTGAAATTTTGCTTGAGGTATCTCTGATGCATCTCTGAGGTTGGAAATTTATTCATTATATTGAGGCGATGCTAAGTTGTGTCTTAATTAAGTTTGCATGGTAGTAGAATGTTGGATTAGTTGTTTATTTTTTGGTTATTTAATTTTATTTTGCACGAGGACAAGCAAATGTTTAAGTTTGGGGGTATTTGATGAGTGGGTTTTATCCCTACGAATTGTATGCTTTCGGACTTAAGTATTGCTATTCTTATGAGCATTTTACTTGTTTTTATGTTTACTTTGCAGAAAACGGCATCAGATGGACAAAACGGGAAAAATGAGCTTGAATGGCATTTTCATAATTTCGGGCATAGTAGGGCCGGGGCCCTACTTCACAGTACAAAATTAGGGTCGGGGCCCTAGTCGGCAGAGACGCGTGGACTATTTTAGATCGAACTTTCAGAAGTTGATTTAGTTTGGGACTTTAAAGGCTGGACGTGAGAAGGCTTCTAGGATAGTTTTGAGGGATATAAATACATAGAACACTATGATGGTAAAATAACTTTTTGAAGGAGATTTTCACTAGTGCAAGGATTGAAGGTTAATTAGCAATTTCGACTATGTCAGGCTAAGTTCTTTATTTTCAGTTCTAAGGGGATGTTGAACCTTATTCACATATTATGGTTTAATTAAGTTTATATTATCTTATTCTTCTTATATGGGATTTGTTCTTGATGATCTATTAGAATTGATGAATGATATCTGATTTGATTGATTTAATGTGGCCAGTTAAATTGATTGAGTTTTTATTATCTGTTAGATTAAGATAAAATATTAAACAAATGATATTGTATTTGATCATAAGTAGCAATTAGTAATATTTGATCGTGGTTAAACCTTTTGAATATTATTATGATTTTCAAGAAGGCAAGTTAAATAATCTGCGATCGTACGATTATTGCTTGGAATAATCTAATTCTCTAGTTATTAGTGCTACTGTTATATTAAATCTAGACTGATAGTTCTAGGTTGTATGATAGTAAGGATTTATTGGACGCGATTGCTACAATAGATTAAAACCTAAGGAGAATTTCAGGTAATTGAACAATTGTGGTTACCTAGGGTTATTGGTTTCAGTATAGGGAAGGAAAAGATTAATGTTAAACTTGATTGTTCTGTTGAAGGTGAAAAGGTGATACTGAACTGAAGAACTGAAGTTTCTCTTTATTAATTTCTCTCGTTTATATTTAATTATTTGCAATTCAGTAGTTAAAATCAAAAACCAAAAACCCCCCTTTTTATTTATTGATTGTTAATTAAAAAAATAGGAAATATTGGAATTTACTGAAGCAATATCACTCTCTGTGGGATCGACTCTTACTTGCTATTATACTGATTTTGTTATTGAAAGTAAGGATTAATTTTAGAGTGTTAACGACAGCTTCCAATGAACTAGTTCTAATCTCTTAGCCTGTCACATTTCCAATCAAGTTATATAGGTTACCGCACGATTTAACATATTTGTATTATCTCATTTCAATTATATCTTTCTCATTTTAATCATTAAAGTTGATGATCTTATCTATTTATCACACACATGTTGGTTCCATTTTGTGCATACGTATCTTAACATACCATAGATATTAGTTTAGCTAAACTTCGACATCTTCTTATATATAGCTTCGTTTATCTGACATTTAAAATTGTCCATGAACTAACATTGGAATCCCAAAATAATTTTTCTTTATTTTTGAAAACCTAACCCGGACCGACTGACCAGACACAACTGGTCAAAGTTAGTTTACTAGACATGGGGCGGCCGCGCCAGGTTTCTTCACAAAATCGGCGTTGCAGCGCCAAAGTGGCAGAATTTGAAAACACTGCATGGCGCTGCCATGCCATGCCTCTTCACAAATGTGGTGCGGCCACGCCACTGAACCAAAAAATTTTCCAACTTTGATTATCCAGCTTTACACCTTTTTATTTCTTAAGGTTTTGATCCTTCAAGTTACAAGGCTTATGCAATCATCTTTTAACACTCACAACGAGTATGAATACACATTATAGCTTAATGGTTTTAAACTTATAACTAAAAGCAACATCAACAACCAAAATCATGGTTACTGATTTCAAGCTCCTTTACACTTAGCTTACTTTTCTCTACCAAGATCATTAAGATTCATGGTTCCTTCATTAACTACCATAGTCATGGCTTCGAGTCATTGTTTTATAATTGATAAAGTAACATCCAAAACTTTTAGGCTTTTAACAACTTAATAAGTAAGTTAAATTCCACAACTTAGTCATACCTTCCATCCAAGGTTTTAAAATCATAACATGCTCATATACATACCAAAGTTGAGTATCTTTCTTATAGGTTGTTAGGTTTCTACTTTTATAAAACCAAAAACTTTACCTTCTTGTTAATCAATGTAAAACAATTAGCTTAATACAATTTGTTATTACACACTAACATACTTTCCTTTTATCATATAAAAATTAGAGTTCTTCATTTAAGTCCCTTCTTTTAAGCTCTTTTAAAATATAACACTCAAGTTGTGTTCTACAACTTGGCAAAACCTTTATACACGGTGTTAAACCCCTTATACCTTACAACACTTATTATAGAGTTTTGAAACACTATAACCACACATAGAATTTATCTTTTGTTCCTTTTTTACAAAACATGTTTTACTTAAGCTTTTCATGATTTTAAAATTCATACAGTTTCATTACCATTAATAAATATATTTTGCATAGGTTCTAATCTTTATTTCAAATATCCAAATATGCTTCGTTAGCTTTTACAATGCCCGACAAGAGAGACTCTGAGTTTCAAGTAAGTACAGACATAACCCCCAACCAAAATCCTAGCCAAAACCTTAATTGGACAACAAATAAAAATCTTGGCTATTGTACGGGCGCGGGCGCGTCCCTCCTAGGCATGATAGTGGTGAGGTCGCGCCACTGCTGTAGAACCTTTGACTACACTACCCTCATTCACTACATTGGGCATAACTTCTTTAATTCTTAACATTTTTATGTGATTCATAAGTCCATTGTCATTAAAATTTCATCCTCTACAACTTTCCTTTAGATCCAAATTCGAAATTCTAATCCTAAGTAGGCTTAAAATTACTCACAAGGACAGTTTAAAATTAGTTTTCCTTGTTCTTGTTTTGATTGATCATAACTTGATCATTAACACTTATATTGAGCTTAAATACATATCATGATTTATTAGGTTCATAATTTAACAAACACCAAGCCTTAAAAATATTAACAACTAATAATAACTATCTAATTTTATGTTTTAACCAAAATAACCTCATTGAGGCATTTCGTCGAACACATTATGAGCATTCTACATTATAACTTAAATCTTAATCTTAGATGGTTTATCATGCATAGTATATGTTAAATATATAACCACCAATCTATAACCACCCTTGTTCCACCCGGATACATCATGATTCATCATAAATCTCAAACTCCCACAACCAACATTTTCACATACATGAACATATAAACATATGGAAATAGTTTAGGGCTTTGAAATTATACCTTCTAGTGATCATCCTCTTGCTAAGAGATTAACCAACTTAGCTTGATTTATCCATCTTTCATGGCTTGTTAGAGCAACAATGGAGCTTCATAGAGCTATCAAGCTCTTCAAATTTCTCTACCTCTCTCTCTAAAATAACTAACATTTGCTAAATTTGCTAAAACCTTCAAAATACTTTTAAGGTTCCATATTTATAGAAAAACTAAGACCATGGGCATAATGGACATTAACCATTACTAGTGAGGGGAAATTTGGTCAATTCATCATTATTAGGAAGCTTCCTCAAAGGTATTTTAGTCATTAACAACCTTCTTTTAAGGGCAAAATAGTCATTTCGCAAAAAATTGGTTATCCATCGTACACATCGGTCATTATCCACCTTGGGATTACATATTGGTTATTATCCATTCTTAATTTACACACGGGTCATTATCCAATCTTAGATTACTCATTGTTTATTAAGCATCGATCATTATCCATCTTTAGATTACACATTGGTTATTATCCATTCTTAGGCACTCTAGTCATTTCACACCATTTCTACATTTAACTCAAGTATGGTTATTCATTAACCATACTCATACATAATTCTCCCAACAAATTAACTTATACATATCCCCATGTACTTTTATAATTCTCTACGATTAACTCTAACATGGTTAAGTAATATGCATAGCCACATTAAATTGTGGAAATTAATATTTCCACTCTTGCTCAAAATTTCCCATAATATATGGACTATTTTATTATTTTATTTTCATTTCCCAAGGCTTAATTCCCATACATTTTAATTGGCCTCTCATAGTGTCAAACAAGACTTACCTATTAACTTAGTTATTTTACAATCCAAGCTTCAATTAACTTTTCTTTAATTAGACCAATTATAATCATTCTTCCTCATTTAGTCCAGCTATTTAAATTAATTAGCTTAAATTCTAATTCTCGAATAACCTTAATCAATTTATTGGATTTTCTCTTCCTATCCTCATAATTAAGTTAATCACTTAATTCATTCCAATTATTAACCTTGTCACACAATGTTAATCATTTAAGTTTTATTAATTAATAACGTAAGCTTAATTAATCAAAATCACTAGTATTGTCATTCAAGGCCAACATTCAAACTTTAATAATTTAAATCATTTTTCATATGATTAACTTCATTAATCATTCCTCCTATCTTCTATTCTCATTCATTAGACAATTTAAATTTCTCAGCTAGTTAATTTTTTATTTCAAAATTATCTCTTTTTCATTTTCTTATTTAAAGATCATCGTACCCTATTATGTCATTGCTCATCTAAAATCTTATTTACTACCCCCCCCCCTAATTATCCGGGATATCACACTAACAACTTATGTTCTCCCACTTCGTCCCACCATTCTTCCTATACTGCCCGATTGGATTCTCCAATCTCTGGCATACTATAAAATCACAATAACAGTTATTTAGTTCAATGCAATTTTCCTTACCTCTATTACACATAACACATATTGTGAAAATTTATATCTTTGACAAATCTCCTTGATTCGCCCCATATAACTCTAAAGGAGTTTTACTATGTTCTTTACGGTCATATTCTTAAAGTTTTTCCCACCTATGATTTATAATCTATCAACTCTGATACCAACCTCTGATGCCCCAAAATTCGGGTTCCTTGAACCTCGGGTTCAGTGCTCACGATACTATTCTAATATTTGTTCACATCCATTCATTTTCGAATATAAAACTTAATTACAATATTACATAACTATCCCAGGTTTACAGAACTTTACACATTACAAAACATTATCTGCCAGACATATTACAAAATTTTAACTTCATTATTTATTTATAATATTTACAACATTTATTGAAAATACATATTATAACAAAATAACATCTCAAATAATTGATATAAACATTGTATGTGCACAACAAACTTATATTAAGTATTTGATGCTCTATCGTCTTATTGTGGTAGAAGGCGACGTTTGATATTTTTTTAATATCTTTGAACGTTACAACTTAATATTATGAGTAGTAGAATAAATAAATTAGAACCATTTTAATTTTATTTAATTGAATTAAACTCATTTAATTCATAAATTAAACCTTTTAATTCATTTTATAAAAAATATTTATTCTACAGCTTCAGGGGTTTGTTAATATTAATTGTCTCATTTTGTTTAGCGCGCATTAACATATATATATAAAATACGCGTCATATTAATTAACATGCGAGGCATGTTTGATATATATATATATATATATATATATATATATACACGCACATACATATAGAATATTATATTATACTTGGATTGATTATGGACTTTATTCTAGTTTGCTTTATTCGAGAATAAATACATTGAATATAACTATTACATTCAATAACCCAGTCTCCATTATAAGTTGGTCTTCACGTGTTCATTGCTCTTTGGCTCCAATTCTTCAAATAAATCTAACTAATCTTAATACAAAACTATTTACAATAAATAGAAAACTTGATGGGCAGTCAAGGGAAAGTATATAAGAGGGGGATAGAATTATATATAAAAAAAATTATAAAGACGAGGCATGCAGACCTAATTTATAAAACTCATTCATTCATGCTTTCACATCTAATCACACATTGGTCAATAGTCCATAATCAATCTCATTTATTATCATATATTTCAATAAATAATATTCATCTCATGAATTAAATGAATCATTCAATATATATATATGTATATATATATATATATATACATATCGGTATCATTTAATAGGCAATTTAAAGTTGCATGAAATTCAATTTCATGTTTAAAATAAACCTTTTATTTTAATTATAAAATCATTTAAAAAATAAACTATTTATTTTTTTAATTTTAAAAATTTGCTCAAAATTACAAAACTGCCCCTAAAAATTCAAAAATTAAAAACAAGCCGCTGAAGTTTTAAAACTTTAAAAATAGGTCCCTAAAGTTTCAAAAATTTGCAAATAGACCCCTAAAGTTTTAAAAATTTATAAATAGGTCCCTGATGTTTCAAAAATTTACAAATAGACCACCGAAGTTTTAGACTTTGCAAAAATGCCCAGCGCCGAGTTACTGTAGCAGCCAAAATTTTGCGATTTTTGCTTCTTCTTTTTCTTGTTCCAAAACACGATTTATGGAATTGATTTTCAAGACCCATGATTTTATACAATAAATTATGCCCAATAAATTATTCTAAACACATATCCATACGTATACGGAATCAAAACAATTAATAATTCGTATAAGTTTAGTTCTTGATGCCACTGTTGGTTTGCAAAAATATGTAGTACATATAATCAAATTATATAAACGTAATAGAAGTAAGCAAAATCAGATTTAAAATTTTTTCTATAAATCAATAACCAGGATCTTTCTTATGCGACTATTATTAATTGAGGAATGATAAAAAAAAAATTATACCTTAGTAGAACCAAGTTTCCACGGATACAAGTTTAACTCCCTTTACTCCTTCGCGTTTTTTTACAAATTCACCGATTAGATTCTACAGATCAATGTCAGTTCCTCAATGATCCACCAAAAGATCTATGAATTAAAGAAGTGGATTTTGATTTCTCCAAACCACGGATACAAGTTTAACTCCCTTTACTCCCTAACTCTCTCTCTCTCTCTCTCTCTCTCCCTCCCTCTCTCTCTCTAACTCCTTAGATGTAGAGAATTATGAAGTACTATCTCAATTCTTGTGAAAGAATGTGTAACCCTTAATCTATTATAAGACTACTTTTATTTATAGATATAGTCAACCCACCTAAATTATTTAGGATTATGGTTTAATTTAATTATCAATCTAATTAGAAACTAAATTAATTAATTATAATTTTTGAACTATTTAGGAACTTAATTATTTAATATTGGGAGTACTTATTAATTAATTCCTAAATTATTTAAGAACTAAATTAATTATTAGAA